>OX463238.1:117955145-120355145 GCA_949820135.1 Sylvilagus floridanus | reverse complement strand
ATCCAATACCCATCTTTCTGTCCATCCATCCATCCATCAATCATCCATCAATCAACCATCCTTACATTCAGCCATCAATCCAAGACCTATCAATTCATCCTTTTATCTACCCAATCAACCTTCCACTCATCCAACCATATACGCAACCATCCCTCTGTTCAATCTGCTCTACACAGAAACACAGGTGCACATATTTTTTTGCATAGCAAAGACAAGGGCAGTTTTAGTTCTGCCAGTCAATATTTCCCTAGTTTTTTCAAAATACCATTCTCCTCAAATTGCCAACATATCCTTCTGTGCTATCCATTTTCGACTCACAACCTTGCTGACTATTTCACTGACAAAATACAAAAATTCAAGAGAAGGTCCACAGCTCTCAGCTCTCACAACTCAGTTGCATATTTCATCACATACTCTGCCTCCTGTTGCTGCTCTCACTGTCAGTTCTCCTGCCTACAGACACAGACCTCACAGTATATCACATCTCAGATTGGGGTTTCCTTCTCTACTGTGTCACTGCCATCATTGTAAAATGCTGTCATGTCACTAAAATATGGTTAAAATTTATCAGTACAAATCCTTCTCCAATCACAAGCCCATGGCACTGCCCCTCCATAACAGTGCAATGAAGCTCCTTCAAACAAGTGCTTTACCCTCTAATTCCTTTTCTTTCCAGTTTTCGTCTTTGCCATTCCTCTGAGACCTCCATCGCCAAGGTTCTCCATTGCCTACATTTAGCCTAATCCAGTGTGTGTTTTGGCACTCTTGTCATTTCATCTGTGAGCAGCATTTCACACACTGGATTATTCCTCTTGAGATAATTTCTTTACTTGTCTTCCAGTAAGCTTGTCTCTTGCTTCTCCTACAACCCAGCAGCCGATCCTTTTTAATGACCATTTGCTGTTTTTCCTTTCACCGTCCTTGTGTCCCAAAGGACATACACTCACATGTGTATGTGTGCACACATCAGTCCTTGGATTCCTTCCTTCTCTACCCTCACTTCCAAGTTGTCCACTTCCTGTATCAATCTAAGATTACCAGGTTAGGCTTTCTCTGCAAAACTCAGACATGTGTATCCAGCTTCCTGCTAACCTGCCTCCCTAAGAAAACCCACACCTGGTTCCTGGTTCTTCCCACAGTCTTCTCTAACTTAGGACAGAAAACCTATCCTTTGCAGTTGGGCAAGGCCCAAACCACAGAGTCAGTCCATCCCAGTCTACTTTGTTTGAATACCACGGCAGGACACCAGGCTGCTCTGCCAGTCCAGTTTGAAAGATGCCCTATGCTGCCCGCTCTCTCCACCTCCAGCTACAGCTCCTCCACTCAGCACAACCTGCTGCCTGCCCATCTTATTTGGAGAAGAAGCCATGTAATCAGCAACATGCACCAGAGCAAAACAAACTCTCCCTCGGGTGTTGCCATCTCCAAGTCAGCTCTCTTTCCTTGTATGAGTTTCCTTTCCACTTTCCAAGCCCCTTCTTATCAGTGGCGCCACACAGTGGCTGTACCCATAGTCTGGAAGGTTCTACCCTACGTGTCTTTTCACCCTCTCTAGCTCTGTGCAAATGCCACCATCTCAGAAAAATCTGTCCTCACCATCTGACGTACAATGTACCCCACATCCCCTGGCTCTGTGCACCCGGCCTGAGCTGCCTGGTCTACATGGCATGTAAACCACTGTGAACCCTTAAGTGCTTATGTACGTTTTCCCATCTTCCTCGCCAAGAACGTGAATTCCAAGAGGAAAGAGACTTTAGCTCTGTGCTCTGTGTTTGATCCCCAGCGCTGATTACGGAGTGTGTTTTAGAGAAATACTCAGTAAATATTTGTCAAATGAATGAGTAATTCATATTTTTTAAATTTTTATTTATTTTTTGACAAGCAGAGTTAGACAGTGAGAGAGAGAGAGAGAGAGAGAGAGAGAGAGAGAGAGACAGACAGAAAGGTCTTCCTTTTTCCGTTGGTTCACCCCCCAAATGGCCACTAGGGCCGGCACGCTGTGCCAATCTGAAGCCAGCGGCCAGGTGCTTCCTCCTGGTCTCCCATGCAGGTGCAGGGCCCAAGGGCCTGGGCCATCCTCCTCTGCCTTCCCGGGTCACAGCAGAGAGCTGGACTGGAAGAGGAGCAGCTGGGACAGAATCCGGCACCCCGACTGGGACTAGAAACTGGGGTGCCAGCATCACAGGCGGAGGATTAGCCTAGTGAGCTGCTGCGCTGGCTGAGTAACTCATATTTGAAAATAAGAAATTTTCATTCAAAAGTCTGCTTATAATAAAGCTGAAGTTATAACATATGGATATAATTATCATGTGCTATTGACATCTTACATATTACAGCTCTGTGTATAAGTTCACTTCCAGACTGTAACATTTGTAACAGTAGAGCCTTCCCTTTTCTAAAGTCAATTGCACCAACCACTGGAGTGCTCTGCCTCCTGAGGTGTGCACACTCAGAAAGTGGAAACAGGAGCAGAGCTGGAATTCCAACCCTGGTCCTCCTAGAGAGGATGCAGTCATCCCAAGCCACATCTGATTCCTGTGCCAGATGCACACCAATAGTGACATATTAACCTACCCATCGCAGAAATGAAGCACAGTAAATACAGTTGACTTATCCAGGGTCATACATCTACAAAAAGCCTTACATAAATCAATACTCCTTCTAATTTTTACAGCTAGGATACAAAATATTAAATCATGTCCTACACAATAATTATTAAAATTAAACTGTGCTCAATGTGGATATGATGACCATGTATTTTTGCATATATAATTTATTGGAATATTTGCTCTAGTACAAATAAATGTATGGACAATACAATGTATGCCATGAAGCCATTCCTTAAGTCATCACAGTTATGTCCCATAAAGTTTGTAAATCCTCAAATTCATGATAACCAAATAGTTCACAATTTTCTCCATAGATACTACACATTATTGATGTGAAAAATTCAGTGAGATATATAAATCTGTAATGAACCTATAGGCATGGAAATAATGCCAATTTAAAATAAATTATATTTGAATTAAATTATATCTTTTTGAAACTTTCAATCAGTTATTACTACTCATACTTGAAAAGTTTTGCATTGTCGCTAGTTTCTTGTATCTGTAACAGTGGATTATAGATTTATTACAGACATCAACTTAAGCAGTCATGGGGCTGATTCTGCGGTGTAGCAGACTGGGCCACCTCCTGCAGTGCTGGCATCCCATATGGGCACTGGTTCGAGTCCCGGCTGCTCCACCTCTCATCCAGCTCTCTGCTATGGCCTGGGAAAGCAGTAGAAGATGGCCCAAGTGCTTGGGCCCCTGAACCTGTGTGGGAGACCCGGAAGAAATGCCTGGCTCCCGGTTTCAGATGGGCCCAGCTCCAACTGTTGTGGCCAACTGGGGAGTGAACTAGCAGCTAAAGGACCTTTCTCTCTGCCTCTCCTTCCCTCTGTGTAACTCTGACTTTCCAATAAATAAATAAATCTTCATTAAAAAAAATGAAGCCATCATAAAGTCCAATATTGTATACTATAGTCTTTAAATCATCTTATTTTTTCAACTCCACTGATAACATCAGTTTTCATTACAAAACATGGAGCAGCATTCATCTCATGCTCTATCTTTGAGGGAAGGGAAGCCTTTTTGATAAGTCTTCTCCTTAGACATTCACCAGGGTTGCATTTTCACCTGCAGAGGAGCATTATGAACACGGACAGGCTGTCAATGCACTTTTGGCTGAAGCCTTTCCCTGGCTCAGGAACTGCACTGCCAGCTCATTCCAAGGTTGCATATTCTCCCTCCCACGTGATGGGAGGAAGCCACTGGTCAGCCCAGTGGTGATGGCAAGGGGCGGGAGGCCAGGGGTCGCAGGCCCAGCCCACATTTGACCAGCATGTCAGGCTGATCGTGTCCTCTGAGAGACGGGAACAACATTTAGCTTCCCAAGTAGCTCTGTGACAGCGAGCCAGTGCTTGCAGCCTGGTCTTGTGGATGTGATCCGTAGTGATGGATCACGGCAACACAACCAGCCTTTGTTGGCCCAGGCCGAGGCTCAGCACAGACCCACTTCTGCTCCTGGGACCACCTGTCCAGGAAAAGCACTCAGCCCTCTCAGGCCCATTTCATGAAGAATCAAACACCCAGCGAATACCTGCATGCAGTGTGACTTGAGAAAAGCACGCAGCACATCTACATGCTGCCCACTCCTTCCTTCTCCGGGTCCATCTCCTTCCTTCCTTCTCATTCCCCTTGCTTCTCCACTTTCCCCTCTTTCCTTTCTTTTCTCTTTTCTTCCTGTATTTCCCTCTTTCCCAGTGGCTCACAGAACAAAGCCATCTACCTAAGACTTTGTCATGAAACAACACTGTGGTCTGATGCTGTAAGGGGTGAGGATTCAGGGAGGAGCCAGTGACTCTTCCAATTTCAAAGTTTTCATTTTTCCTTCCTAAACTTCAAAATCTGATGGCATTGGGAAATGGGTGTCCTGAAAGTACTAAGAATAATAAACTTGGTTTTTCCCCACCTAAGACTGAAAACTCTGGATGGGTTGCACTTCTAGCCACATTTTCATGTCCAGAAGAAAGGACATGAAGGACATTCTGCCTTGCTTTCCAACCTGAACTTCTCGTTAGCACAGAAAGACTCTGTGTTGGAAAGAGTGCTCTGGGAGCAGAATTGGTGCTAGAGAAGGAAGGGGGATACTGCTCCCTCCAGGTTCACAGTGCCTGCTGCTCTCAGGTGAAAGGCGCAGCTTGAGGCTGGTACAGAACTGAATGCCAGATGTCTTGGAATCTAGGACACAGATATCTTTACATTGCTTTTCTTAAGTGGGGCCAGAGTTTGGGATGAGGGTGAAGGGAGGAACAGAGTATAGAGGTTGACAAGAATCCTTTGTTCCAAGTGGTGTTCTGTAGTTGGGCATAATTTGGTTATTCATAAGAAAAGGAGGAGACAGGAAGTGGGGAGAGTAATGTGATGCCTAGGTGCACCTGCAGATCAAAACCATATGGATGTGTCACTCTAAGGCTATTAGAGCTCATTGTTCTGTGAACTGGCACTGAGCTGCACTGCTGGAAATGCTATTGCTCATCTCCAACATTGCGGTGTCAACAACAGTGGCACACATTTCTAATAGGAGGGGACAGCATATGGAAAGCATATCACCTCCTCCCATGTCTTCTCCTTCTCTATTTGATGTCAGTCTTCTGTGACAGGAAGACTGGCTTAGGTGTAGAGAGAAGGGCGATGAGCTGCCTCTGGATCTGAGCCTCACAGCCTCTTCTGGTCTTCTCTCCACGTTCCAAGTGCCTACATTGCCCAGTGATTGAGTACTACGCTCCGAGCATTTGGGCCTCCCCAAAATTCAGAACTTGGAATCAGAATATCCAAGGGAGAGTACAGGAGGTGATACCTTGGGGAGGTGGCCCTCTCACAAATGAGGTCAATTCCCTTATAACAGAGGTCGCATAGAGCTGCATTGCCTCTCACATGAATCAATAAAAGGGCCCTCACCAGACACCAAATCTGTGCACTCCTTGGTCTGCAATGCCTGAGCCTCTGCAAGTGTAAGAAATAAATGTCTGTATTTGTTAAGCTACAGAACCCCAAAGAGCAGACCAGAGCATTAAGAAAACAAAGATACTTGCAGCACTCTCTGTGGAAAAGCCCATGTAACAGCTGAATTGGAGCAGAGCACCCTCAGATACCCATGGCTCATAGCTCCTTGTCACTGCACATGGTGCACAGGGAATTCCAGGTGGGAGCATTTCCTGGTGCCCTGAGGATGACTGCTTGAATCCACGTCTACCGAGAGTGCTGCAATCGAAGAGGCTGATGCACTGAACGTCTAGGAGTAAGGAATGGGGACAAACATCCTCTGGCAATTGCTCTAACATAGAAGGGGATGTGGAGGGAGGTTTCACACAGGTGCTTTCCATTGATAATTTTTGCTGCACAAGGAAGCAATCCCAAATAGTAAATACTTCAGTGCATAAAGGTCCCTGGGGATCCATGGGTGAGGTCATGGTCCCTGTGGCTGAGGGCTCCTGGCATCCAGGAAGAATATAAGGGTCAACAAGGAGGAGACATAGGAACATGTCACCCATGAGCCCTAGAATAAGGACTGAGCTAGACGCCTGGAAGGGTCATGAAAAGGAGCAGTGGACATAGACGCCAGGGAGGAAACCCCTGGTTCAGACCGGGAAGGATGATTGCAGAAGCAGAAGCTGCGGGGTTGCAAAGGAATGAGATTTCCAGGCAGTGGCCGAAGGGCTCCTCCCCTCTCCTGCCCCCAACACACACACATGGGCAGGATCGCAGGCAGAGAGTCACAAGTGGCACAATAATTAGTTGATAATGGTCTCTCCAGGGGCCTTCCAGAACAGAGAATTCAATGTAGCTCAGCACTAAGGCTCTCTCTGCCTCCGCTGTAGTTCATGGCTCATGTTTTAGGTGCATTTCTCTTTGCAAACTCTAAAACAGACCCAAGGAGGAAGAGGTAAGTTAACCTCATTTATATTTATCAGATTCCATGGAAAATATTATAAAGCCTGTCAACAACATGCATCAGGAAGAAAAAAGTGATCTATGTAAAGTCATCCATGCTCATGTTTCCTAGCTGTGCATCACTTTCTACCCTGGGAACTCATCACACCCAAATCCCCAAACCCCACAGAACAGCCCAGTCCCACAGGTGTGTGGGATGCAGCTAACGTGAAAGTCTCATGCACTTAACTGTTCTACAGGGAACATCATCTTCTAAATACTGACCCACAAAGAATCTGCTACAATGCCCAGGGTAACGTTTCCTAGTTTCTCACATTGGTGTCCATCAGGCTTTCTCTGCCCACAGCCCTGGACCAAGGGACAAACCAGGTCATGAAACATACAAGGTCTCTTTGAAGTGGATCACTCTCTTCCTGCAATTCGATCAATCTGAGATACTGAATTCTTCAAATACAACAGAAACTGTGTCTGACTTGCTGCTTCTTTTCTTCTTTGAAACATCTGCTTTTGCAACGTGAGAATGAAGAGGAGAGAGAGGAGACCAAGGTTGCCTTCCTGGCCTCCTCCCTGACAGCCTGACAGGACGCTCAGTGGCCATGCTCCTCCAACAGCGACTGTGCTCACAGCAGCACAAAGCAAGATGAGGAGCAGCCTGGCAGCTGATTGGCAATAATGACTCAACAAAGAGGTTAATGGACACTATTTCAGTTTGTAATTTCTTCATTTTTTTTTTTACTTTTGCAAGTGTGTTGTAGGCCCAGCATGGGCCCAAGTGACAACAAACTTGGTAACAAGCAGCACCTGCTGTCAGTACACAGACGGACCCAAGCTGCCGTCCAAGCAAGGTGTACCTGTGTTGGAATTTGGAAGTCTACAGTGCATGCATTGCCTTTCTTCCTGAGGGGCGTCATTTGTAATCAGCTCTGTGATCTGAACAGTTAGACTGGAGGAAAAACAGTTGGGTGCTTCAGGCAGAAAGACTCAGGTTCTATTCCCCACAGTGCGAAGGGCCAAGGGATGAGACCATACCACCCCTAGATATCAAGCGGGAGAAACACTGCGGCACCTAAAATAACACCAGCTATACCATGGCACAGTCTAGGGACTTTAAATAACTGATCACAAGGGTAAAGTCATTATAGAGCGATTTCTAAAACTCACTGTGATAAAAAACTCATTTTAGGAACTTTTAATTTTTCATTCATTTAGTTTCATTTTATTTGCAAGTAAGGAAAAATTTGGAGAAATAGAGACAGAGAGATTCTCCATCCACTGGTTCTCCCCAATTCTCCCATCAGCCAGGTCAGCCACGGGTGACCCAGGAGCCTGGAACCCAATCCATGTCTCCCATGTGCGTGGCAGGACCCCAAGCACTGGAGTCATTACCGCTGTTTTCTAGGATATGCATTAGCTGGATGCTGGATGGGAATCAGTGGAGCCAGTGCACATTCCAGTATTGGATGTGTACATTCCAAGCAGCATCGTCACTCTGGTGCTAATCACCTGGCCTAATAGAAAATGTTCAAAACTAAATGTGCTTACAAATTTCATCGTAGGGTCTCAAAGTACTTACAAGAAGAAGTCCTCCAAAATGAGTATTAAATTAATGAATTAGAAACACTTGCTTATTTAAACTGCTCAGGATTCCTTTTCTTTAGATGGGAGATGAGAATAGTGCCCATGCTTCAAAAACTTGAATCAATAACACTCATTTCTGTGTCTTTTCCAAGGTGGGCATTTCATTCATTTTAGATGGAATTATTAAGTCTATATTACTTTCCAAATACACACACACACACACACACACACACACACACATATATATAGTCACTGAGTACAAAGAAACAGAAACACTATTCACTTGAAGCATGCAATATGCAAATGAAAGTTCCAGGCATCTTGGCTAAACTTTTATTCAGATGCAAGTTCAATTTCTCTTCCCTTGTGAAGCAGTTACACTGTAGTCCAATTACTTTCTTGAGCATGCACTGTCTTAAATTGCTCTCCTGCTGTTTCTCGGCTATGTCTGCTGCCCTGGAGAGTTTATAACCTACTTAAATCAGGGGCCACTTCTTCTGTTTCCCACTATCCCCCATCACCAAGCAGTAACTGTGCCCAGAACCCCACGGGAATTTGTACTGTTTGAGAGTCCAGTTCCACCATTCACACGGTACACTCTGACAGCTGCCAGTCTACCTGGCCATGGAAGAGACCCATACTAATCCTTTTCCTTCTTTATCCTGTGTTAGATTCTGTTGGGTCTCATGAATCAAAATTAGAAGTTCTGTGCCAGTTGCTGCTAAGGGCTGCTGCTCAGCACCGTTGCTAGTCAATTGCTTAGTTAGCATCCTGCCCCTCATACTGACATCTGGGCCACAAACGGACAATGTACAGGTCAGTGGTCCCATCACATATCACTCAGCGATATATACATCTTGATCAGTGTGTGTCATTCTATGATGTTCACAGGGCAAGTAAATCACTCAATGATAAATTTCAAAGTGGACAATGTGCTCATTTGGTCCTGAGAAGATTTGGACTGGGGATGATTTTATGAAGAAGGAATTACTGGCATGGAAAGCAAAGTCCTTAAGCCAATATAGTCGAATTTTTTACCTGAAAACTTCACATGTGAGGTGAAGTTTGCCCTCACATAGAATGAGGCCAAGGCAGAAGGAGGTGCTGTGGGAAGACTGGATAGACACACACTCCTAAACAGTGTTCCCTGCAAGTCAGGAACACTGACTTAATATTGTCTTCTAGCACAATGCTGGAAACCCTAATCATAATACATCTGACTGAGAGCTTACCAGAAGCTAGGTACTGGTGAGCCCGTTTCCTCCTCCACGTAGCCAGTGGGAAAAGGCTACCAATGCACCTGCTGTAACAGAGGAAGTTGGAGTGAAGGAGTTAAGTCACATGTCCCAGGTCATCACAGCAGTAGTGGAGAAGCAGGACTCCCTGGCTCGCACCCGACACCCCGTGCTGCTCTGCACTCTACAACCCAGAGAAAAGGCAGGCTTTAGACACTTAGTAAGGGATGCTTTTCTGAATAATTTGAACTGCTTTTGTCAACTCCTGGAGTTCTGTGTCAGTGGCTGGGTCCTTCACAGCTGATGTACAGAGAAGCAAGTGTCTCTGAGCTTGTCCCCTAGGCTGGCCCTGGTGGAGAGCATACACATAGGCCTGGACAAGTGCCCGCAGCTCCTCCCAGGGCCCTGTCCTGGTCTGTCCTTCCAGGAGTCTTCAGGAGATTGCCAAGAGATGGTAAAAACTGAGACAAAGTTTTCCGGTTATGATTGGGCCCGGTCTAAATATGTAAATCCAATCCTTTCTGCTGAAGGGCATCTCTGGATGCCCGGAATGCAGACACGGATCTGCTCACTCTCTGGAAACAGGCTGAGTGTTCTGTGTTGCAGGCTGCATGCTGGCCTCCGTGTGCGTGAGGGCAGGAAGGGAGGGGGCTCCTGCTGACCAGGGCACAGCCCCCCCCAGCACGTGCCTGTGACAGTGGTGTCCCCAACGTGGGGATGTGTGCTGAGGGGGTGGTCCTTGGACCCACAGAATTCCAGGGAGGCTTGACCAGCCCGAGGCATGAGATACTGATGACACTGTGAGATCCATGCGGGCAGAGGAGGGTGCAGTGGCTTTGGGGAGTGACCCATGTCAGAAGGACATTCAAGGCAGGGACCCTGCTCCCTGCCTACTGAGACCTTGACTGGTCAGGTGATTGACACACATTCATTTCCTATCCAAGGAAATCAAGAGAATAGAACAAAGGAGACCATGCATAGGTCACAAGGGCTAAAGAGCCAGGCACAGAGTCAGGGCCCACTGAGCAGGCGCTGTCTGGGACAATGAGGTTGCATCCTTCTCTCCTCCATGAAACTTTTCACTTCCATTGACTTTCCAGTTTGGTAAAGCAAGCAACGATTTATGTACATGTTTTGGTCCATAAAAACCAACAGCAGCCAAGTGCATCTCAGAGCCCCTAGGTTAAATGTAGGACACAACCCAAAGGTAGCACCTACCCAGTTCACCACAGAAAGAGAATTTAAGAAACTCATGCCCAGGACACTAGCTTGGCAAAGCAGTTATGAGCACCATGAGAGGTGACTGTCCAAGGGATTGTGCCGTGCCACCCAGATGAGAGGTCCAGATGGAGTTTCCAACTCCCGGCTTTGGTCTGGCTCAGTACCGGCTGTGGTGGGCACTTGGGAGGTGAACAAGCAAATGAGATAGCCATTCTCTCTCTTTCTCTCTCTCTCTCTCCTTCCCTCCCTCTCTCTCTCTTTCTCTCCCCATCCCTTCTGTGTGTGTTATGTGTCTGTCCTCTCTCTCCCTCAGTAACTATACCTTTCAAATAAATAAAATCAATTGTAAGAAAAAAACCGACACTCCCTGCCTCCTACCATGATGTTTTGATGCTATTTCCCTATCAGTTTTCTAAAACCTGGCTCAACCTAAGTATCAAACATCCCTAGGTAATACTAAAGAGTTAAAAGCTTAAACTTATACCTAGTATTATACCTAAGTCTGACACATGGTATTTAAACTTATGCTTTGTGTTTCCTTATGCAGATTATGTGGATGAAAACAAATTGCTTCCCAATTAAACTCAGTAAATTGAGTGAGGCACTTAGGGGCCATTCTCTCTCAGGAGAAACAGAGAGAGTGGAGTTCAGAAAGCAGGTGCTGCTGAGCCGAGGAGCCCATTATGGAGGCTCCTGTGGGGTCTGGTGATCCACGCAGCACCCACACCCCTCTCCTTGTGATCAGCCCTAAGTGTCTTAGGATGGCGCTGCCTCCCTGCAGCCTTGGTGGACTTACTGCTGAGGCTCAGGGTGGGCTCTGACCCTGACCCTCGGATGCTGGATTTCTTTTTATTTAATACAGAAAATCAATTTGATATTTATTAAACTTAGTTTCTCTAGCTATGGTTTGGCATTATACAAAGCATCTCAATAACACAGTAGAGTTAAAAAGATCTTTACAAATTGAAATGTGATACCCTTGTCTCCAAATATTTTAATTGCCATAAATTTGTTTAAAAATACACATTAAATGCATGTTTGACATTCTAAACTTTCTATAATCTCAATACCACAAAATACATATAATATACTATACAGATGTGGAAAAATCTAGTTAGTATATAATACTTTGCTCACCATTAACAGCTTTCTTATGTGAAATGCACATACTGACTTAGAAATCCTAGCTTTTCTACATGATATATTTTTAATTGATTAATTTTCTATGCAATTTCCAATTTAACACCAAGATTTTATTTTCATTTTTAATTATCTATATACAGAAGATTGATTCAGTATATACTAAGTAAAGATTTCATCAGTTTGCACCCACACAGAAACATAAAGTGTAAAATACTGTTTCAGTGCTAGTTATAGCATTACTTCACATTGGACAACACATTAAGGACAGATCCCACATGAGACGTAAGTACACAGTGACTCCTGAAGTTGATTTAACAATTTGACACTCTTGTTTATGGCGTCAGTAATCTCCCTAGGGTCTAGTCATGAGTTGCCGAGGCTATGGAAGCCTTTAGGGTTCGCCGACTTCGATCTTATTCCGACAGGGCCATAGTCAAAGTGGAAGTTCTCCTCCCTTCAGAGAAAGGTACCTCCTTCTTTGATGGCCCCGTTCTTTCTACTGGGATCTCACTCCCAGAGATCTTTCATTTAGGTCTTTTTTTTTTCCAGAGTGTCTTGGCTTTCCATGCCTAAAATACTCTCATGGGCTCTTCAGCCAGATCCGAATGCCTTAAGGGCTGATTCTGAGGCCAGAGTGCTATTTAGGACATCTGCCATTCTATGAGTCTGCTGTGTATCTCGCTTCCCATGTTGGATCATTCTCTCCCTTTTTGATTCTATCAGTTAGTATTAGCAGACACTAGTCTTGTTTGTGTGATCCCTTTGACTCTTAGACCTATCAGTGTGATCAATTGTGAACTGAAATTGATCACTTGGACTAGTGAGATGGCCGTGGTACATGCCACCTTGATGGGATTGTACTGGAATTCCCTGGCACATTTCTAACTCCATCATTTGGGGCACGACTGATTGAGCATGTCCCAAATTGTACATCTCCTCCCTCTCTTATTTCCACTCTTATATTTCACAGGGATCACTTTTCATTTACAATTTAAACACCTAAGAATAATTGTGTGTTAATTACAGAGTTCAACCACTAGTACTAGAATAAAAAAAATACTAAAATGGATAAAGTGTTACATTGTACAACAACAGTCAGCACAAGAGCTGATCAAATTACTGTTTCTCATAGTGTCCATTTCACTTCAATAGGTTTCACCTTTGGTGCTCAGTTAGTTGTCACCGATCACATTGTGAATTAATACTATAACTAGTACTCCAAGAGTATTTTTCACTTTGTGTTGCTATGTGAGGGCAAACTGTTGAAATCTTTACTTAATATGTACTAAACTGATCTTCTGTATATAAAGAGAATTGAAAATGAATCTTGATGTGAAGCAAGGGGAGAGGGAGTGGGAAAGGGGAGGGTTGAGGGTGGGAGGGAAGTTATGGGGGGGGAAGCCATTGTAATCTATAAGCTGTATTTTGGAAATTTATATTCTTTAAATAAAAGCGTTATAAAAAATAAAAAAAATAAAAAAAAGAAATCCTAGCTTTTCAACCCCAAAGTACCTCTGAAATTTTAATGTATCACAACAAATAAAAACACAGTATATAATTGAAATTTTGGTTGAAAATGTCAGATACCTAGATATTTGAGATAAAAGAAATGTAGAACAGACATCTGGGTCATGCACCAAACAAAGGTGTCCTCTCAGTCACTAGATTTCAAAACCTTGGGGTGAGAAGTCTCGGGATCTCTCAGCTCAGCCGTGTCCTGAGTCTGTGTTGGGCTAGGACCTCTTGATGTCCCTGTGCCCTCTGAGCAGCCTGGTTCCTTCCAGGCCACACCACTTGCTGCTGCACACCTGGAGATGAGTGTCCAGGAGGGACACACATGATGCCACTTCTGAAAGCTGGGGGATGCTGTGGGGGAGCAGGGCCCCAGAGGGCGGGGCCTCTCTTACTGGTGAGTTCTAACGTTGCTCCCTGAACCTGTCTGCACTTCCTCTGGGATAAAGAGACAGGACAGCACTACTCTTTGGCATAAGGAACCAGAAAATATGCATCTGCAAATCCAGGAACCCTGTGGTTTCTCAATAAGAAATACTGAGTGCTCATTTGTTTTCCGAAAATTCCAGATAGGTCTTTATAATAAAATCATGCATTTTATTATCAGTGAAGATTTAAATACAGTATTCTGTTGAAATATTAAAACACACAATCATTGTATGGGCATCTGCATTTTATTCATAAATTTAAGAGAAATATTATTGGTGTCAAGATTTCTGAGATAAGAATGTCACTTAGGTCAGATAACTTATTATTTCTTTTTTTTCAACTTAGTCTTAACTGTTGGTTGCAATTGCTCAGGGTCAACAATTCACTTTAAAGTGCATATTCTGACCATTGGCTCAGCGTGCAGCCCGTGCACACCTGCTCCACGCTGGGCCGGCTGGGCTGGCAGATTTCTCTCTTGACAGCCTCACATCACTTTGGTCCTTAAAAACATGGACTATTTAAGTCTTTGGTGTTGCTGCCTTTTTAGTAAAAAGAAAGCTACAATCTGACCACTCTCCACCCAATAGGCACTGGGATTTAGCACCCTCGCCTTCTCACTTCCCTTCAGACACAAAGACTCACTTGTCAGCTCACCTCCATGTCTCGGACAACTCTGAAATGAGATGAAATGAGACAGGGCCCTGAGCACGCGTCTGGAAATGGACTTGACTCGAGGGTCTACGTGGAGGGCTCTGTCTCCTACTATTTTCCCTCTGCGTTCAAGCAAGAAGGCGCCTCCACACCGAGGATGGCTCCTGCATCCCATTCTCAGGCCCTCTCCACAGGTGCTGCTCTGACACACTTCTGACCTAATCTCTTGACGTAGCCCGTTTGCCACGGTATTTTTTTCCCCAGTAAAATAAATCTCAAAGTCATTCTCCCTTTTTATGTGTGCTTTGTATATTTTTTCTTATAATTAAAGTGACAACCAAAAAGTGGCATTGGTGCTGTGGCACTGCAGTGCTGGCATCTCCTATGGGTGCTGGTTCAAGTCATGGCTGCTCCACTTCCGATCTCACCTCTTGCCAATGCACCTGTGAAGGCAGCCAAAAATGGCCCAAGTCCATGGGCTTCTGCACCCATGTGGGAGACCTGGAAGAGTCTCCTGGCAGCAGCCTGGCACAGCCCTGGCCATTGTAACTATGTGGGGAGGGAACCAGTGAATGAAAGGTCTCTCTGTCTCTGTCTCTTCTTTGCTCTATATAACTCTACCTTTCAAATAAATAAATGAACCTTGTTTTTAAAAAAGTGTTCATACTTTTTTATCTATCAAATATACCATGTGAGGGTATTACAATTTCCTATTTAATTATTGTTTATAGCAATTGCCTATACCCATGCTGAACTAGGGTCTCTACTTTTTACTTGTTGGATATTTAGGGGAACACTAAGCATTTGGCAATAATTTAAGTTTAAACTATGTTATCTCAAAAACTGATGCAGAGGGAAGGAAAAAAGGGGGGGAGGAGAAGAGAGAGAGGGAATATCATTATATTCTTAGAACTGTATCTATTTAGGCCTGTGTCGTGGCTCAACAGGCTAATCCTCCGACTAGTGGAACCAGCACACCTGGTTGTGGTCCCAGTTGGGGCGCCAGATTCTGTCCCGGTTGCCCCTCTTCCAGGCCAGCTCTCTGCTGTGGCCAGGGAGTGCAGTGGAGGATGGCCCAAGTGCTTGGGCCCTGCACCCCATGGAAGACCAGGAGAAGCACCTGGCTCCTGCCTTCAGATCAGCACAGTGCGCTGACCGTGGCGGCCATTGGAGGGTAAACCAATGGCAAAGGAAGACCTTTCTTTCTGTCTCTCTCTCTCACTGTCCACTCTGCCTGTCAAAAATAAAAAAATAAAAAAAGAACTGTATCTATTTAAAGATAAGCAAATAAATAAAATATATGAGTACTGGAGGATATATTCATGCATGCTAATGGTACTACGAGCAAAATGATAATCTAAAATCACTTTATCACCAAGTTCTGACAATGACACCTTCCAAATAAAGCTTAGATCTGTCCAGTTCTCGCCAGCCACATCTGAGTGAAGACTCACCTGGCCGACCACTCTATCCTTACCTGGTCTCTTAATCCACCATAGAATTCTCTGTACACTGCAGCCTGTCCGCTTCAACAAAGCCTTGATTGTGGACTCCCTATTTCAGGACCATCCTTGTCTCCTACTGTACTCAGAACAAAGCACATCACCCTTATAATAGACTACAGGGACCAAAATAGTCTTATCTCAGTGTGCTCCCATCAGCTTTGTCACCGCCTGGAACTTGCTCCTGTCACATGGGTGCCCACGTTATTGTGTCCTCCGTTCTCACCTTTGAAGACCCGGTTCTCAGGGAAACTCTCCCTTCCATTCTCCATTAATTGGCTCTGCTTGTTATGCTTCCTCAAGGCACTTCATACTCAGCTCTCCGTCTGCCAGGGCCTCTGTGTGAGTCACGATCTACCTACGAACGTCTGTTCTCAGGAGGGCAGGTCCCCAGACCCCTTATCCATGCTTCTGCTGAGCCCAATGGGTGCACAGAGCAGGCCCTAAATAAATTTCTGCAACACAAACCTGGAGGGTAGTTATGTAGAGGAGAAATATCAATGCTCTGATTCCACTGCAGAAGAAAAATGGGGCACGGAGTGATTTTTAAGTTAGAAACAGAAAAGGGTGGAGAACAATGCCTTCCAGCATGAATCTCTTACACCACCATTTCATGCACTACAAACAATGTAAGGGGTTAAAGGTGGGGCTGGCGCTGTGGCATAGAAGGCTAACCCTCTGCCTGCAGTGCTGGTGTCCCATAGGGGTGCTAGTTCCAGTTGTGGCTGCTCCACTTCCCATCTAGCTCACTGCTTATGTGAGTGGGAAAGCAGCAGAGGATGACCCAGGTCCTTGGGCCCCTGCACCCATGTGGGAGGCCCAGAAGAAGCTGCTGGCTCCTGGCTTCAGCCTCACCTAGTCCTAGCCCATTGTGTCCATTTGGGGAGTGAATCAGAGGATGGAAGATCTCTCTGTCTTTTTCTCCATCTGTCTGTATTTCTGCCTTTCAAATAAATAAATAAATACATCTTTAAAAAAATGTTATGAAAGGGGCTGGCGCTGAGGTTCAGAGGGTTAACGCCCTGGCCTGACACGCCAGCATCCCATATGGGCACTGGTTCTAGTTCTGGCTGCTCCTCTTCCCAGCTCTTCCCAGCTCTCTGCTATGGCCTGGGAAAGCAGTAAGAAGATGGCTCAAGATCTTGGGCCTCTGCACCTGTATAGGAGGCCCAGAAGAAGCTCCTGGCTCCTGGCTTTGGATCAGTGCAGCCCCAGCCATTGTGGCCATCTGGGGAGTGAGTCATCAGATGGAAGACCTCTCTATGCCTCTCTGCCTCTCCTCTCTCTGTGTAACTCTGACTTTCAAATAAATAAATATATCTTTTGAAAAATTTATGAAAAAAGAGGTCAAAGGGACTCAGACATCAATGTACTCTAAGTCCCTTGAATTTATACCTTCCATGTATGTGAAATGAGAAAGGGTACATTAACTTTGAGAAGCAGGCAGAATGTCTACACCAGTGTGAGTTCTCAGAATGCTGTAAGAACTATATAGGACATTATTAGCACAAGTCAATCACAGCTGATAGTCTTTTCAAAATAAAATTTAAAAACCTTGAAGTGAAAGAACTGTGATTTTGCATGAAAATTAAAGAAGAAAATCGCCAGTCTTTCTGAACACTGTGACATTTGAATGCTCTAGGTAAAGGGAAGAATAAAAAATTCATAATAGCATAATTAGAAATGATTAGTAAACACGAAAGTGTGCAGCCCCACTAGCAATCAAAGAGCTGTAAATTAAACAAGTTTAAAAGCATTTTCCCCTAGCAAATGAGCAAAGAATTACGTCTATCCTAATACTTCAAGCTATAATAGGACAATTGTAGTGAGCATAAATCAGTACATATTTCCAGAGCATAATTTTCTAATTTCTTATTAAACACCTTAAAATATTTTAATAGTACTGTCTTCCTTCCTAGTAACTATTTTTTTTTAAAAAAAACTATGTCAGTCCATTCTGTATGACTATTACAAAACACATGATGCTGACTACCCTGCAAAGTGGGTCATGTGGCTCACGATCCTGGTGGCTAAAGGTCCAGACCCCCTGTACTCTGTCCTGGTGAGGGCCACCTGGCCATTCCACCATCGGGATCAGTAGACAGGAGTTAGCTGTGTGCAGAGGCGACCCCACGGCGAGACAGAAGCCTCAGTTCAGGGGCTAGAGTAGCTGTTCTGTGATGAGGCACTCTTGGGTTGATGATCAGGGTCCCTGGAGGGAGAGTGAATTTACTCTGAGGGCAGTCCCCAGTTCCTCCATCACCTCACCCAGCCCCACCTCTTTTTTATTTTACTGAAGTTATACATTTCATGTATACAGATTGAGGAACATAGTGATCTTTCCTACCCTACTCTCCCTCCCACTCACACTTCTTGCTCCTCTCTCTCCTATTCCCATTCTTAATTTTTGAAAAGGTCTATTTTCAGTTACGTTATACTCATAAGGTTAATCCTACACAAAGTAGAGTTCAAAAATACTAGGAAGAAAAAGCACTGTTCCTCAACAGGAGACATAAGGGCTGTAACAATCATTGGATCGCAAAACATCCATTTCACTCCTATACACTGCATTTTAGATACTCTATTAGTTACTCTGGATCAGGGAAAACACATGGTATCTGTCTTTTGGGGCTGGCTTCTTTCACTAAGAACAATGGTTTCCAGTTACATCCATTTTGTTGCAAAAGACAGGATTTCATTTTTTTAAACATTTTGTATACAGCTAAGTGGTACACTGTAGTGTATATATACCAGAATTTTTGTCTTTATTCAGTCTTCAGTTGATGGACATCTGGGTTGATTCCGTATCTTAGCTATTGTGAATTGAGCTCAAATGGACATGGGTTCAGATCACTTTTCCCACCTCTTCAAGGCCCCAATTCCTCAGCACCCTAGGGACCAAGTTTTTTTTTTTGTTCAGAAACCTATAGGGGATCAACTACATCCAAAATACGATGAAGATTCAGGAATGTGTGCAAAGGGATACAAAAGCCAGACTGCTGCTAGTCCATGGTTCTGTGAATGACTGGGAATAGGCAACCCTCTCCAGGGGGACAGATCAGCATCAGCCTCCGCCATTGCTGAATAGAGTCCACGCTTCCTGCTTGGGAACCTGCACTAATACAGCCTCTCTGAACAGCCCTGAGCAGGACATCAGTCTAGTCACTTACGGGGCTGAGGGGCAGTGGACTTCAGTTATAATCTACATTTGAAGCTATTAGAGAATTTATAGTAAAGCATTATGATGAAATACTACAGCCATTTAAATTGATGTATTAAAAGGGCTTTAATATAGAAAAAGTGGTTCATGTCTAACTTTGCATGAAGTCAGAATATAAAATTTTGATGCATAATACAGTGATTAATATGTGAAACTAGAAAGCCTGGGAGACCAGGCTAGCAGAGGTCTTCTCTGCCTGGGGAGTCGGGACTGTTCTGTCTTTCTTGGAGTTAAGTCTGAGGCTGGAATCTGGAACCCACTCTTCGTGGAGATTCAGAGAGCTTGAGCAGTTTGGGAGAGACAGGAGGAAGCGGGTCTGCATGAATGTCTTGCTTGTGGCTGGAGGAATGACAATGTTGTTGGCTGATACTGCATGGGAAATGGGACATCACTCGGAGGTCCCAGGGGAGTTGCTACAAATGCTGTCCTAACCTAGGTTGGAACTCTACAGGGAGGAGACTCATGTTGCATCCCTCAAACGTGAGCCTCTGAGCTTGCTTTGCAGAGGTTCCCGAAGCCCAGCGGAACTCACTGTTCTTCCACTCGCCCACTCTGTTCCCTTGCCCCACTTGGACTTGGCTCCTAAGCAATACAGCCTACTCAGGACAGAGATTGCCAGACTTGAACAGTGAGCATTTATTATGCTTGTGACTGGGTAAGATAAAGAGGGAAAGAACCCAGAAATGAGTACATGAGCAAATAAATTATCCATGGAGATGCTGTTATGTGATTTCTGTCTTAGCCATCAAAAATCATATGTCCTTAAAACACATGCATGTGCTATATTGCAACCAGATTAACTTTTGTGTGGATTCTTAACTGGGATGTCGATAGATCGAGCTCATAACCAGAAACCCCTGTCCTGTCATGTCATTATTCACTATTTATCCAGGAGGGAAGATGTAAAAACAGACCAAGTAAAGAGGGATAAGAAAACTGAGTGGGAATCATAGTGCTGTTTTGTGCTGTGTGTGTTGCTTTCTCCCATAAACACATAACCCTGGTGGGGGGTTGCTGCCCAAAGTGATTTCCTGTAAGTAGTGCTATCAGCGGCTGCGAGGATCTCCTTAGAAACCATAATGCCCAGCCTGGCATTGAGCTGCCCTTCAACCAGATCCCGTGTGATGTGCATGTACATTCAAGTTCAGGTTGCCTGGTGCAGGCTGCCCATCATCTGGGTGCCATGTGGCTGTGCAGGTCTACACGTCTCTGACTGAATCACTCGCACGCAGCCTAGAGAGATCAAGTGACTGCCACACTTACAGCGAAGCCAGGAAAGTTCAGGTGAAGGTGCAGAGGGATGGTTGCCTGTTGTCCTGGGGAATGGTGTAGGATAAAACCGCCCAGGAACTGGGATTCTAACAGGCAGAAGCAGTCATGAGGGGATGCTCTGAAGGCTTTGTGTTCTCACTCACATGTGGACGCTGGAACAAGTGATATCACAGAAGAGGGTAGAATAGGATCAGCAGGAAGGATCAAGGAGGGTTGGGCAGAAGCTAAACAGCCAAGGAGTAGGAACAAATCACAGGAGGTCGACTGCAACAGCATATGATAAACTCTGTTGCTTACTAGAAGAGAAGAGCTTGAGGGCTCCAAACACAAAGAAACACTGGGTTTTAAGGAAAAAACACAGAAAGGCTAATTATCCCAATTGGATAATTATACAGTATATACACATCTTGAATTATCACCCTATTCCCTGTAAATGTGTATACAAATTATATGTCAATTAACAGTAAATTAAAAAACGTAGAGGAAGTTAGTGGAAAAGAGGGTCTTTACATTTCTGTCAAGCAGAGAAATAAAGTAATGGGTATATGAGTTTGTAAATTCCAAAAATAATTCAAAGTGTAATCAAGCCGAATGAAGCTAAGTTCAATTTAGGCTTAATGGTAAAATACCATATAACCAAGAGTATCAAATAATATAGATTTTCCTTTCAGAATGCTGCATTGAAAAGCATATGGGGGGTGGGCACTGTGATGCAGCAGTTAATTCCACTGCTTGGGACTCCTACATCCCTCTCTTCTGATCCAGCTTCCTGAGAATGTACGCAGTAGGAGGCAACAGACGATGTTTCAAGCATCTAGGTCCCTGTCACACAGCTGGGAGACCCAGAGGCAGTTGGCTGGCTTCAGCCTGGTCCTGCCATGGCTGTTGGGGGGGGGGTTCTGGGAAGTGAACCAGGGGTTGAAAGGTCTATAGGTCTACCTGTCTCTTTCCTTCTGTCTCCCAAAATTGTTTTTAAAATAAATAATCACATATGTGCCTTTGACATAGATATATTTTAAATGAGAGATTTGAGTTGTTTCTTGGGTTCACAAATCATTCCTCTCCTATTATAAGAGGACTAAGTTGCCTCTTTAAGACTGAAGGGTTTTGTTAGCTGAGGAGTAAGAGAAGAGGTATTTATTTTTCTAAGCACAGTTCACTTCAAGGAATGCTAAGAAAACTTCCAACATCTCCTTCTGGGGTCATCCTAAGTAGATCCCCTAAGAATAAAAAACACCTGATTGATGTGATGGATATAACAAAATTTAAGTCTTAGAATTTTTGCCACCATTGAATAAAAGCAGGTGACCTCTTAAACAATCAAAAGCCTGGAGTGGAACAAATTGATAAATGTCCCCAAACTCATATATCATCATTTAAACTGTAAAATCACCAGTCTTTGCATGTGTGTTATAAATATTTTTCCACCTGTTTTCAATGATTGATGACAAACAAAATTCCAAATCCATACTTCACACAACACACCCAAATGACTATGTCTGTGTTCCAATTCTTGCCTGACTTCTTTGTAAATGTCTGTGTTTGTAAACAAGTTATTCATGCCTGACTTATTTAACTCCACTAGCATTATTAAGTGTTTTATTATAATTCCCTATATGTTAATACAGGACACACCCCTGGGCAGGTGAAAACAGGAGAGACAGACAGAGACAGATGGTGACAGAGACACAGTTCACCTTTCCTGGCAGCTAGATCCTCACCTTTGACAATGGCAGGGAACAGAGTGAGAAATAGGTAGCACTTACTCCCATCACTAAAAATCCAATTTAACAGGCAAAAACTCTCTAAATGGAGACTTACATGAGAGATTCTCAGTCCTTGGACCCTCCAGGCCATGCTGCAAAATTTTGGTTATGTTAAGAGGCTACAGGTTCACAAAAATTTAGCTATTTCCTTTAGTCAACCCAGGAAGGATGATTATCCTACCCAAGAAAATCTGAGTTCTGATCCCCAATCCATTTTCTTTGAGCCACCACAAAAGACCCAGAACAGCCAAGTATTCCTGAGAAAAAATACCAAGCTGGAGGCATCACCAGCAATATTGAATTTCAAAGCCTACTAAAAAGCTATAAAACAGCATAGAATGAACATAAAAGCCAGCACATAGATCAACAGAGCAAAATACAGAGCCCCAATTTAATCCATCTATATGCAGGGAGCTAGGTTTTCAGAAGATGCCAGGAAAACACATTGGAGAAGGGATGGTATTTTCAATAAATGGTGTTGGCAAAATTGGGCATATATATGTAGAAAATTGAAATTAGAGTCCTGTTGCTCACCATATAAAAAAATCAACTCAGGATCGATCAAAGACTTAAACATAATTCCCAAAACTGAGAACTTTGTAAAAGGAAACAGGGGGAACACTTTTAAGACATTGAGGGATGTAATAATTTCTTGGACAAGGCCACAAAAGCACAGGCAACAAAAGAAAACTTCACAAATGAAATTATATCATCAGACTCAGAAACTTCTGCACAACAAAACAAATTGAGTGACGAGACATTTACAAAATGAGAGAAAATATTTACAAGCTGCTTGACTGACAAAATATTAATGATGAGAAAATATCAGGAACTCAAAAAGCTCAAAAACAATAAAACAACCAATGCAGTTAAGAAATGGAAAAGTGATCTGAAGACAGTTTCAAAATAAGACATATATGAAAAAATGCTTCATGTCAGTAGGTATCAGGGAAATGCAAATCAAAACAATGATATATCACTCGCCCATGTTAGAATGGCTATCATCCAGAATGCAGAGAGTAATACATGCTGGCAAAGATGTGGCGGAAGGAGAATTCTTATATGTTTTTGGTGGGAATGTAAAGTAGTGCAGCCAGTGTGGAAAGCAGAATGGAGATTTCCTTTTATTTTTCTTTTTCCCCAAATAAACTTTTACTTATTGAGTACAAATTTCCTAAGTGCAACTTCAGGAATATAGTGATCCTACCCACCATACGCACCCTTGCACCTCACCTCCTCCTCCCTCTCCCATTCCCAGTTCCATTCTAGATTAAGATTCATTTTCAATTAACTTTATATACAGAAGATCAACTCTATACTAAGTAAAGATTTCAGCAAATTGCACGCACACACACACACACACACAATCACACACACCCCAAAATCTGTTTAAGAACAAGATTTACAGTTAATTCTCATCATACAACTCATTGAGGACAGAAGTCCTGCATGGGAAGTAAATGCACAGTGATTCCTGTTGTTAATTTAGCAATTAACACTCTCAATGTATGATGTCAGTGATCACCCGAGACTCTTGACATGAGCTGCTAATGATATGGGAGCCTTTTGAATCCACAACCCCTGTCAGTATTTAGAAGGCCATAAACAAAGTGGAAGCTCTCTCCTCTTTTCAGAGAAAAGTACATCCTTCTTTGATGGCCATTTCTTTCCATCGGAGTCTCACTCCCAAAGCTTCTTCATTTAGTACATTTTTTTTTGCCACAGTGTGTTGGCTTTTGATGCCTGAAACACTCTCATGGGCTTTTGAGCCAGCCCAGGAAGCCTTAAAGGCTGATTCTGAGGTCAGAGTGGTATTTAAATGGATTGTTATTCTGAGTCTGCTATGTGGACTGCTTCCCATGTTGAAACACTCCCTCCTTTTTAATTCCATCTATTATTTATTTATATGACCTTATTTATATGATCACTTTAATACTTAGTCCTATCTATATGATCAGTTTCATGCTTAATATGGTCACTTTAACACTTAAGATGGCATTTTTACCACCCAGCTTAATGGGATTTGGGATCCCATGACAAGTTTTTGAACTGTACTCTTGGAAGTAAGTCCATAGGAACTACACAGCTTTACAGTTACAAACTTCATCCTCCCTCTCTTATTCTCACTCTTATTTTTTACTGAGATCTATTTTCAATTGACTTTATACACATATGATTAACTCTGTGTTAAGTAAAGAGTTCAACGAATAGTATGATGAACAGAAAGAAATAAAAAACTGTTCCTGAACAGTCAAGACAAGGGCTGTTCAAATCATTGCTTCTCAAAGTGTCAATTTCACTTTTAGAGATTTCCTTTTAGGTGCTCTAGTAGTTATCACAGATCAGGGAGAACATATGTTATTTGTCTCTTTGGATTGCTTATTTTACTAAGTATGATGCTTTTCAGTTTCATCCATTTTGTTGCAAATGATAGGATTTCATTTTTTTTTACCACTGTGTAGTATTCCATAGAGTACATATCCCATAATTTCTTTATCCAGTCTTCATTTAGTGGGCATTTAAGTTGATTCCTTAGCTTAGTTGATAGCCTTAGCTATTGTGAATTGAGCTGCAATAAACATGGGGTTGCAGATAACTCTTTTATTCACTAACTTCATTTCCCTTGGGTAAATTCCAAAAAGTGGGATGGCTGGGTCATATGGTAGGCTAATATTCTGATTTCTGAGGTATCTCCAAACTGTCTTCTATAGTGGTTTTACCAGTTTATATTCCCACCAACAGTGAACTAGGGTACCTTTTCCCCCACATTCTCACCAGCATTTGTTGTTAGTTGGTTTCTATATGAAAGGCATTCTAACTGGGGTGAGGTGAAACCTCATTGTGGTTCTGATTTTCATTTCCCTGATGGCTAGTGATCCTGAACATTTATTCATGTGTCTGTTGGTCATTTGGATTTCCTCTTTTGAAAAATGCCTTAAGTCCATTGCCCATTTCTTCACAGGGTCTTTTGTTTTGTTGTTGTGGAGTTTCTTGATATCTTTGTACATTCTGGTTATTAATCATGTATCAGTTGCATAGTTTTCAAATAATTTCCCCATTCTGTTGGTTTTCTCTTCACCTTCCCGAGTGTTTCTTTGCAAGTGCAGAGACTCTCCATTGATGTCATCCACTTTGTTACATTTCACTTTGACTGCCCGTGCCTCTGGGGTTTTCTAAGTAATTTTTACCTGTGCAAATATCTTCTTGGTTTCCCTAATGTTCTCTAATAATTTGATGGTATCAGATTGTAGATTTAGGTCTTTAATCCATTTTGAATGAATTTTTGTGTAAGGTGTAAGGTAGGGGTCCTGCTTCATACTTTTACATGTGGAAATCCAGTTTTCTCAGCAACATTTTTTGAAGAGACTATCCATGTTCCAGGGATTGGTTTCTGCTTCTTGGTCAAGTATTAGTTTGTTGTAGATGCTTGGGTTGACTTTTGGTGTTTCTGTTCTGTCCCTTTGGTCTGGCCATCAGTTTTTTCATCATGAAAGGGTGTTGTATTTTATCAAATGTTTCTCTGCATTTATTGAGATAATCCTGTGGTTTTCATTCTTCATTTTGTTAATGTGACTTATCACATTGATTGATTTGCAAATGTTGAACCAACCCTACATACCTGGGATAAATCACACCTGTTCAAGGTGAATGATCTTTCTGATATGTTGTTGGATTCAATTGGCTAGAATTTTGTTGAGGATTTTTGCATCTATTTTCATCAGGGATATTGGTCTGTAGTTCTCTTTTGTGTCTTTTCTGGGTTTAAGAATTAATGTGATGCTGGCTTCATAGATAGAATTTGGGAATATTCCATCCCTTTCAATTGTTTTGAAAAGTTGAGAAGTATTGGAGTTAGTTCTTTAAATGTGTGATGAAATTCAGCAGTGACGCCATCTGGTCCTGGGCTTTTCTTTAGTGGGAGGGTCTTCATTACTGGTTCAGTTTCCATCGTGGAAAGGGTCTGTTTAGATTTTCTATGTCTTCATGGCTCAATTTAGGTAGGTTGTATGTGTGTAGGAATTTATCCATTTCTTCTAGGTTTTCCACTTTGTTGGCATACAGATCTTTGTGAGGATTCTTTTTATTCCTGTGGTGTTTGTTGTGACATTTCATTTTTCACCTCGAATTTTATTTATTTGCGTCTTCTCTCACTTTGGTTCAAAGGTGTGTTAACTTTGCTTATTTTCAAAAAGCCAGCTCTTCATTTTGCTGACATTTTGTATTGCTTTTTTGATAACCATGTTTTTAATTTTTTCTCTAATTTTAATTATTTCTTTTCTCCTACTAGTTTTGGGCTTGAAGTTGTTTTTCCTGATCCTTGATATGCATTGATAGCTCATTTATTTGGTGACTTTCCAATTTCTTGATGTATGCACCAATTGCTGTAAACTTTCCTCTTAACACTGTTTTTGCTGTATCCTAAAAGTTTTGAAATCATGTATTGTCATCATTATTGATTTTCAGAATTTTTTTATTTCTCTTTTGATTTCTTCTACGACCCACTGTTGATTTAGGAACATGTTGTTTAGTTTCTATGTGTTTGCATATATTCTAGAAGTTCCTGAGTTCCTGAATTCAGCTTCATTCCACTGTGGCACAAGAAGATACATATTATGATTTTAATTTATTTGAATTTGCTGAGACTTGCATGTGGTCTGTCCTAGAGAAAGTCCCATGTGCTACTGAGAAGAATGCACATACTGCAACTGCAGGATGAAAAGTTCTGTAGATATCTGTTAGGTCTGTTTGGTCCATAGTGTCAATTAAATCTGCTGTTTCCTTGCTGATTTTCTGTTTGACTAACCTGTCCATTGCTGAAAGTATGATATTGCAATCCCCCATTACTGTTGTATTTGAATCTATGCCTCCCTTTTGATCCATTAGCATTTGTACTAAGTAGCCAGGTGCCTTGTAATTAGATTCATATATGTTTATAATCGTTTCATCTTCCTGTTGAATTGATCCCTTAATCAATACATAGTGCCCTTCTCTGTCTTTTTTAATAGTTTTTGTGTTAAAGTCTATTTTGTCTGATATTAGGATGGCTATACCAGCTCTGTTTTGGTTTCTTTTAGCATAGAATACCCTATTCCAACCTTTCACGTTCAATTTGTGTGCATCTTTGTTCATGAGATATATTTCTTGTAGGCAGCAAATAGATGGGTTTTGTTTTTAATCCATTCAGCCAGTCTGTGTCTTTTAACTAGAGAGTTGAGGCCATTTATAGTCAGGGTGATTATTGATAAGTAGGAACTTTGCTCTGCCATTTTTCCATAAATATTCCTACTTTTATTTTGAATTTCCTTTGTACTTTTACTGGGAGATTTCCTTCCTTTACCTTCTTTTATTGTGGTGACCATGTTTCTGTGTTTTTGTGTGCAGCACATCCTTAAGCATTTTCTACAGGGGTGGATGGGTGGTGACAAATTCTTTCAATTTCTATTTGTTATGAAAAGTCTTTATTTCACTTTCATTCATAAATGAGAGCTTTGCAGATTATAGCATTCTGAGTTGACATTCTTTTCTCTTAAGACTTGAAATAATTCTTGTCATTCTTGCTAGTCTGTAGGGTTCCTGATGAGAGGTCTGCTGTGAGTCTAATTGGAGAGCCGCTGAAAGTAAACTGGAATTTCTCTCGTGCACATTTTAGAATCTTTTCTTTATGTTTTACTGTGGAGAGTTTGATTACAATGTGTTGTGATGAAGATCTTTTCTGGTCTTGACTATTAGGAGTTCTATGCGCTCCCTGTACTTGGATGTCCCTTTCTTTCTCCAAATCAGATAAATTTTCTGTTATTATTTCACTAAAAAGGCCTTCTAATCCTTTCTCTTTCCACACTTTCATAATTCCTAGAACTCGTTTGTTGGGTCATTTGGTAGTATCCCATAGACTACCACAGTGTTTTTTAGTTTCCTAATTGGTCTGACTATAATTTCCTTTCTCTTCTAAGTCAGATATTCTTTCTTCTGCTTTACCAATTCTGTTAAGGCTTTTCACTGCATTTTTATTTGTTCTACTGAATTCTTCATTTCCAAGATTTCATCTCAATATCTCAATTTCATGGGATAAATTATCTTTCTTGTCATGTACAGATTTCATGTATTTGCTTCTGATTACTTCTAAGTAATCCTATGATCAACTTTTTGAATTCCATTTCTGGTATTTACTCATTCTCATCATCTTCGCAGTCTAGTATTGACGTGTTGTGTTCTTTGGGGGAATGATGTTGTCTTCCTCATCTCAGTTCTGGAATTGGTGTTTTTGTTATTTGGCATTTGTGGAGATACTCCTTGGGTTCATCATATTTTTTTACCTTTTTGCTGTGGTGGCTTTTATTTTTGGACTATGTCTGTTTGGATTAGTGGAGTTCCTGAATTTAGGGAATACCTAGAGGTATTTGGTGGTTGTGGCCAGGGAGCTCTGTTCAGTGCTCCAGGGTGAAGAGCGTGTCTGAGGTAATACACACAGATTTGTTGTAGTAAATCTCCTATTTATTTTAATCAGAGGGGAGGTTTATTCTTATCTGTTGGTGTAGACTCAGCTGATCTCCTCTCTTCTAAGGAGACCAGTGCCTGGGCAGTAGCCTCAGTGGGTATATTATTCAACTGCTCTGCCACATGGACCACACAATTGATGTGTGCAGTCCTCAGTGTAGCTCAGATTCTCCAGCAATGTCCCTCACCAGGTAACCAGGGAGCCCTGAGCATGTGGAGCCTCCTACAGGGACTGCCTATAGTCCCAGCCACAACCTGATATCTCCCACACAGTTTGTGTTTTCACTGTCATGGCACACAAACCTCCCACAGTCATAAGCGCCAAGTCCCCTGTCTGTTCTCCCCACCAGGCTCAGGAGTCTCTGCTTGGCTGGTTGCTGGGAACTGACACGAGCTGGTTCAGCTGTTATCTATGTCCAAAATGGTGCCTGCACTCTGTCAGCTTGTTACAGGATGCAGTTTCAGAGTGATCAGGGAAAGGGAAAATGTGCCCCTGCTTGGTTTTTTTCTCCTCTAGTTTGGGAGGTACACTATCCCCCACAGATCTCCAAGCTGGATTCCCTCTAGACTCTTCCTGCAATGTTTTTGCTAGTGGGAAATGGTGAAATGGGATGCTGAAGTCTAGTCACACCTCACCCTCCAATGCTGGTGTGGAGGTTCTCAGCTGCTGGGGTGCTGAGTTGTGCACACCCTTGCCCTCCACATAGGTCCACTGTGTCCTTCCATTTTGTGTAGAGTTTACTCTACTGTTTTCTCCTTAACTATTCCCTGAGTACACTCTTTCTACTTTATTCAAACTCTCTTCTCCTAGACTAGAGCAGGAAGCCTGCTCCCTACGAAGCCATCCTAATCTCCCTCCAGAACTTCTTTAAAAAGTAGAAATGGAAATACAATATGACACATTGATCTCATACTGGGTATAGAGCCAGAAAATAAAATAATTGGATTAAAGAGATACTTTCCCATGTTTATTGTATCACTATTCATAATAGCCAAGATAAAGGATCAACAAAGGTATTCATCATGATTAAAGAAGATAAAATACTATTTAGCCTTAAAAAAATGAATGAAGGGCCAGCACCGTGGCTCTCTTGGTTAATCCTCCCCCTCCGGTGCCAGCATGCCATATGGGTACCAGGTTCTAGTCCTGGTTGCTCCTCTTCCAGTCCAGCTCTCTGCTGTGGCCCGGGAGGGCAGTGGATGATGGCTCAAGTGCTTGGGCCCCTGCACCTGCATGGGAGACCAGGAAGAAGCACCTGGCTCCTGGTTTCAGATTGGTGCGGCACTGGCTGTGGCAGCCATTTGGGGAGTGAAACAATGGAAGGAAGACTTTCCTCTCTGGCTCTCTCTCACTATCTATAACTCTACCTGTCAATAAAAAAAAAATGAATGAAACCCTATCAATTTAGCAAAACGGATACAACAGATAACATCATGTTAAGTTAGAAAAATCAGTCATAGAAAGACAAATACATTTACATCTCCAAATGTGGGAGGAAATAAATAAACCAACCCAAAACTTTAATTTGAACCCAGAATGTTAATTACTGGAGGCTGGGAGGTAATATGAGGGACAGAGTTTAGATTAAAAGAAAAAGTGTAAGAATCTGGGTTAGACTGGTGCCATGGCTCACTAGGCTAATCCTCTGCCTACAGTGCCAGTATTCTGGGTTCTACTCCTGTTTGGGGTGCCGGTTCTGTCCCGGTTGCTCCTCTTCCAATCCAGCTCTTTGCTGTGGTTCAGGAAGGCAGTGGAGGATGGCCCAAGTGCTTGGGCCCTACACCTGCATGGGAGTACCTGGCTCCTGGCTTCAGATCAGCCAGTGGGCCAGCCGTAGTGGCCATTTTGGGGGTGAACCAATGGAGGGAAGACATTTCTCTCTGTCTCTCTCTCTCACTAACTCTGCCTGTCCAAAAAAAAAAAAAAAAAGAATCTGAGTTAGTTAATTAATTATGAGAAATACATCCTACCAACATGTTAATAATAGGAGAGCTGAGTGGAGTGTGGGGATATAGGAACTCTGCACTACTTCACCTTTTTTGTTATTTAAAAACTATTCTGAAATAAAAAGCTTTTTAAAAAAATATTTATTTATATGAGGCATGTCTTCCACTGCTCTATGAGCTGAATTCTTCCTGACTGATCCCACGTCTGCACCTAATTCTGTTTCTGTATATTCTTTTTTTAATTTTTAATTTTAATTTTTTTATTTATTTTCTTTCTGTTTCCGTATATTCTACCTGCTGAGTAGGAAAGGTCCTATAAAATGCCGAGTGGTGTGAACAATAACACAACTGTCTCTCGAACAAAGGACAGTTTATCACAGTGTATGCTTTCATATGGGGCAAGTTAGCTAATGACACTTTCCAATCCACTGAAAACATGTCATTTTTAAACCACACAGCACATCGGGGCTATGGATGCGTGTGACTGCACATATGTGTGTGACCTAGGCCTGTCACTTGTGGACAGAGGACACTCCATTTTCTTTTTCCTGTGCCTTGAGAATTATGGAAGTATTTCTGTTTATGAAGATATTATTTTAAAGAAAATTGCGATAGTATTTTGAAAATTTTAATTTTTACATAAGAATGCTTCATGAAATGTGTCTTAAAATGATTATTTACAATTGTGCTTTAGAATACAACAGACCTAGGTCTGTATAGTAAGAATAAATTGCTAAAAATGTCAAGAAAATTGAAAGGACAGTCTATTTTTTATAAGATACAATGTAAAAAGTAACACATTAATGCAAATTAATAGGGGTTTTAATACTAAATACTAATGAATTCATAATTGCGTATTGTAAGAAACTGAAAGATGAGGGTTCAGTTATTTTCAAACAATATACTGAATTTAAAGTAGATATTATCAAGGAAATTATAGAATAAAGAAATAAGGTCAAGAAGAACACAAAGGAAGCAGGAGTACAAAGGAAAAGAGGGATAGGGAGAGAGCATTCCTATTTTAAACAAATGCACCTGCATCAGAGGTCGACCCTGCCTCAGAAATAACTTGGGAGAGCGACTTTTCAAACAGTCTTCAATGAAGACATTTTTCTTCAAAGGGCTGTCCCGTGGACGGTACAGTCTACTAAGAAAACACCGATAAAGAAGAAAGAAATGAAAGGAAGTAATAATCAATATCACTTTCCCATCTACATCCATTATATACTGTGATCCAATTTTCATAAAATTTCTCTAGGCGATTCCTGTCCTGGTGAGGAAGCGACACCCACAAAGCTAGTGTGTGGCAATGATCAAGGAAAAAACACAAGGACGAGCAGTTGCTTTTTAAAAAGTCGTTCACTAATGTGCCTATCTGTCCTGTTTGGCTCTCTGAAGGCAGAGCAACACAAGAGAGAGGTCGAGGCCAAGAGGAGCAGAGAGATATCTCCCGAATGGCCACATGGCCAGGGCTTGACCAGGCCCAACACAGGCACCAGGAACTCCATCCTGCTTTCTCATGTGGACAACAGGTGTCCAAGCACCTGTGCCACCGTCTGGTGCCTTCCCAGGAACATCAGCCGGAGGCTGGACAGGAGAGTGGAGCACCCAGGACCCAAACAGGCACTCCGATACAGGCTGCAGGTGCTGCCAGGGGTGCTTCCCTCACTGCACCACAACTTCCATGCCAGAGAAGCAATTCTCGGCCCCCTATTCTTTCTGGCACGTCACCCCAGCGTTATTCAACAGACTACTGTCTTTCTCTGTCACTCTAGCAAGGCCAGTCAATCACGAAACTGGGAAGTGGAGACGACTCCCATGCAGAGCTTGTTCCCGCCATATCCCACAGAGACCCACGCATCACAACGCAGGTGCTCTACATTCAAACTTTCTCTTTTGTATGGATACCTGTTTCTTTTTTCTTAGAAGTGTACAAAAAAGCAAAAATTTTTTAGAATCTCCCCCACTAATAACAAATACTGTTGATAGATAGCACTATGTTATATAATTATAAAAAAGAAAGTAGAGTTAGATTTCGAGTGAATTATCATTATCCATTTAACATGTAACCGAATATTTTATTAGGCATTATATTTTACATTCTTAATACTGGTGCATTTACTATAATGACCTCCTGAAAATGCATTATCATAACTGTTGATTTGGAAGCCTTTAAGGCTTAGCATAGAAACTGAAAATATTGTAGAAGTTCATAACATCACTTGCTGAGATCATTAAATCCCATCACATTATTAGACTAAATTAACACACATGATTTTCCCTTTTTCCTTGAGGGAGATTTTTTTTTCAATCTACTGACTATTTTTCACCCATACATTAGCATTAGTGAAATATTCATGAGCATTTTTCAATGTCCTTTGAAAATTGCTTCAACCAATTGTTACTTTGTGTTGGAGCTCTGTAATGACATATAGATCTGTGCCTTCAACGAGTCACTAACAATCAGTTAAATAAATGGAACAGATCAAATGCTGATTGATAACTTTTTTTCTGGGATTATTTTATTCTGCAGCAAATAAGCCAGTTTGTAACTAGAAAATGTAATTGCTTTGAAAAGTGACACTGTTGGAATTCCACACAGTAGGAAGGACTCTTGGTTCCCAAGCTCAGTGTCCACAAAAAGAGCATCCATGGTTGCTCACTGGAATACTGTCGAGGTTTTCAGTCTGATGATCACTCCTTCAAACAAGATGCGTTCAGATGGACACATTCTCTTTCCAATCTGGCTACCTCCCTCCTCCTCTACATCATTGTTCAGACCCTTCCTCCTCAATGAAACCTTCCCTGACCACCTCATTTTGCACCAGAAATGACAACCTCCTCACACATCCTGTCCTAGACAATGCTAACTCCTTTATCCTGTTCTTTTCAGCCAAATATTTATCAATGGTAACACAGGTATTAAATTCATTGTTTAATTTCTGCCTTCCTACACTAACTTCAAAGGCAGATATTTCTTTGTTTTTACCATTGCTGTATCTCAAGAGCCCAGAACAATGGCTGACACAAGGTAGACACTCAACAGTTATGCACTGCAAAAAAAATCCATTTGGATATTTGCTGACAATATCTGTTCAAAGATTATGTTAATAGAAAATACTACTTCCAGTACAAGAAATAAGGACAATGGCATATTATGCACCCAATGACGTACTTCTTACAGTGTCTAGCATATATTAGATGCTCTCTGGATTTATTGTTAACCTTTGTCGATGTTAGCATTCATTATTACAGAAAAGAGACCACAATCTTCCCCCAATCCCACCAAACTCATCCAAAGGAAAGCAGAGATGTTAAATTCTTGACAGTGCCAACAGAGTGCAGGAGTGTTTGGTAAGAGATGTGCGAAATATCAAGCTTTCTTGTAAGGCTGAGATGACTTAGCAACTCCGTTGGTTTCCAAGGAAACAGATGAAAGGACCCTGGGCGTAGGTGTTTCTTGAAGCATATCCCTCAGAGCCTAACTTTCACAATGTGAAGTGAGTGTCAGGGAAGAGGTTCCCACGATCAAACCCATCAGGGAAATGTTTGACTCAATCAGGGTTAAGCCTCTTACTTATCATGAGGCTCTGTGGAGAGTCTGCTATACAAGTGTGCACTGAGGCTCACCAACACGATCTCAGAGAGCAGATCCAACCCCTCGGTCTGGAAGCCTCCTATTGAGAGACCAGCAATGAGATGTGCTACGCTAAGCCTATGTGAGCAACTTGTTTCCTTCTGCTGCATATGTCGCAGGCAAAGCAGGAGGCCTCAGCCTGCAAGAAGCAGCTCAGCATTGGAGAGAGGAGTCTACAATGGTGGGGAGGGGGGGTAAGAGACGGAAGAAGGCATTGCCAGTGGAGTTCATCCGCAGTTAAGGGTTTAGCCAATGCTGTGATGTCAATGTGTCTCCTGAAATGTCAAGTGTGACACAGTGTTGGGATGCAGGGCCTGATGGGATTGCTAGGTAATGGGATCGCGAGCCTCACAACTGGGTTTGGGGAATGAGATCTCTTTTACCCTTCCACCATGGGGTGATTCAGCAATGAGTCTCTCACCAGAGGCTGGGGTCTTAATCTGAGACTCTCTGGCTTCTAGGACTGTGAACCAATAAGACGCTGTCCTTTTTAAAAAAGATCCATTCATTTATTTATTTAAAAGGCAGAGTGATAGACAAAGAGATCTTCCATCCATTGGTACACTTACAAAATGGCCTCAAAATCCAGAAGCCCAGATCTCCATCACCCACAGAGGTGGTAGGGGCCCAAGCACCTGGGCCATCATCTGCTGCCTTCACAGGTGTGGTAGCAGGAAGCTGGATTGGAAGCAGAGTACTGAGTGTTTGGGACTCCATTTAGTACTCCAACACCGGACACCAGTGATCCAAACAGTGGTTCAGCTGCTGCAGCACAGGCTGGCCCCAGGTTCTGCTCTTTGTAACTCACCCAGCCTGTGCTACACCAGCATACACAGACTAAAAATAGCACTAAGGACAAATGGTCCTTGTGGAGATATAGTCCAGTCCAGCTTAGAAATTCAGGTGGGATTTGCAACAGCTGCCGAAACCAATTGGAAGGAACGCGTGTGTCCTAAGAGGACCTCGTACATAACAGCTCCTGTGAGGGAAGCAGTTGGAAGAGTCAAGACTGTACCCATCTCTTTCCAGGGAACACAGGTGACATAAGGGCCACATGTGTGCCCAGCCCACATTTTGACATAAATCATGACTGTCTGGTAGAATTGATATGTATATATATATATATATACATATATATGATATACATATATCATATAAGGTCAACCCTTAACCCTCAATATCTAGGCAGAAAACCAATGTCTTTTAAAAAGCTCATGTGTATTTATAACACCTGCATCCACCCAAATGGCAAAGCAGCCCTCCTAAACAGAGCAGAGGCTGTTCCAATTTAGGTTCCACAAATACTGCCTTTTCAACACCATTCCCTTCTTTGAGCAGATCTAAAGAGATTTTGAAAAGATAAAACTATAAATATGTATAAATATGCCAGTAATTCAAAGATTCCTTTTCTCTGTTAAAAGGCTTAATTGTACTGGGTGGAAAAAAATTTAGAATATGCCAACACTTTGTCACTATTTATAGATTCACTCACTCCCCTGCTGGAAAGAGCACCTCTCAGACAAGGAGGGCTTCATCGTGGGTCCACTTCTCTGTTAGCATCTTTCCCTGAAGGTTCGTTGCTGCATTGATTCAACACTGATAGTCCTTAAATCACATCTAATGACAAGCATATTTTTAGTCACTGGACACAATTCTGTCCAGTAATACACAGGTGCTGGTGGGAAGCTTTACCCACAATTTCCTGCCAATTTTCTGAAAGCAACCTGTAAATCAAAAAAATATCTATTTTTATTCCCAGTGGAGAAGGCAATAATGAATTAGCTGAAAATAAGTGAAATATGTAGCAGCAAAGAAGGGACGCTCATAAGGTTAACCCTACACTAAATAGAGTTCAACAAATAGTATGGAAAAATAAAAAAAAATTATTCCTCAACAGTCAAGGGATGTTCAAAATCATCGTATCTCAAAGTGTCAATATCACTTCTATAGATTACCTTTTAATAAACACAGATCAGGGAGGACATATGGTATTTGTCTTTTTAGGACTGGCTTATTTCATGGGTAAATGGTTTCCAGTTGCGTTCATACTGTTGCAAACAATGGGGTTAATCTTATGAGTATAAAGTAAAATAATAGAAAATAAATAAATAGCAAAAGAAAATAGATCTTTGCATAAAATAAGAACAGAAATAGGATAAGGAAAAGGAAGAAGAGTGGGAGAGTGGGTGGGAGGGAAGTCTGAGTGGGAAGAATCACTATGTTTCTAAATGTGTATATATGAAATGCATGAAGTTTGTATGCATTAAATAAAAAAGTTACGAGTTAAAAAAAAAAGAGTTGCTACTCTTCCAATCACTTGGGCATATGAGAGATATATTTTTTCAAAAATCTATTAAAAAGCTTTATATAAGTATGCCATGCTATTTACATTATGACATTTTATTTATTGCATATAAAATATTCAAATATAAAACCAAATATGTGTTTAAAAATAAATATTTAATAAAACATATGAGTTTAGGAGGAATGAGTCAATTGTTTTGAAATGCTCCTATAAGCAAAATTCTTGTTTTCTGAGTTATAAAGTTAAAGAAGAGCCCAAAAGAGTATGGACCCTGCCCCAACCCCAACCCCAACCCCAACCCTTAAAGGGTCCATTTTCTGAATGGGCTCTAACAAGTATAATCTGGCCAATATACCAATGTTGCTTCTTCACCCAAATTCAAAATAAAATAAGCAGGTTTTGTTGCTCTAGACGTAAGATGTTGGCAGCTGAATCGTGACTTTCTTTCTTGTAATGCTCTGGGGTTGGGGGCAGTCGGACCTCGGATTGCTAAATGTGTGTCCTCCTTGTCCTGCTGGGCTGCTGCAAGTGCAGGTACGGGTGGAGCGGTGGAGAGAGGGAGGAGGAGTCGCAGAATGGAGGAGAAGGAGAAGGGTGCAGAGGGAAACGAAGTCACCCAGTGGAGCCGGGTTGACGAGAGGGAAGATGGCAAGCACAGATAATTTTCTGTTTTATGAGCAGTGTTTATTTTCAACCCTTTAAGAATAGAAGATTGTCACCAACAATTAAATAGAAATTGATGGATATGAGAACAATGCAGATGGCAGAAGGCAACCAAAATACGCAATTCTAGCCGTGAACATCAGAAGCCCGGGGCAGAAAGACGGGGGATTTGAAGGTGTGAGGCAAGATGAAGGTGAGCAGTCATGGACTACGTACTCTCCTTCCCTGGCTCCCGCCTTCTGCCCATCTTACTTCTGAGCTGCCTACCAGAAACACTTTGTGTGTCTGTGTACTCAACACCTAGGCTATGAGGTGTTTTACTAGTGGGTCGCATAAAATGCCATGTTTCCACTCAAACACTTCTGTAGTATGGTGCTCTCTAGCCGGTATATACAATGCTGCCTGCCCACTCAAATGCCCAGGTGACAGAGTGTTTCTCTACTGGGCATATACAAGGTGGTCTTATTCAATAGGTTCTCAAGTTGCACACAGATTTCTCCTCCCTAGTTATTAACACAAACACTGGAACTGAGGGGGGAACGAACTAGACGACCTGAGAAAGTGCAGTAGTTCTTTTTCATGTGCGTTGACAAGATAGAAGCACACTGTATTCCTGAAACCCCATAAAATATCCCATCTAACTTGGTCTCATATCAGAAAACACTAGTTGTATGTCTAAAATTCGGTCTCAAGAAATCCTCATTCATCACAGAACTCATTTTTAGTAATATTCAGCTTAAAACCTGAACTCCCAGGTATGTCCCAAATGAACACTATAGGTGTCTCAATGGTTGGATGGCAATTATGGAAAAGTTTTTAGGTGGGACATCTGAGGCATTGTTGGACATTTGGCACTCATGCCTTCTTGTCTTTGTACTTTGTCCGCACCAAAGGTTCACCAAGGACGACTGGAGATTGAGCAGCATCATGGGAACACACAGACAAGGGAAAGTGCAGGAACCTTGGTTCCGACAAGCTTGAGTCACTGGATCCATGGCAGGAAGCATCAGCGCTTTTCACAGCAGCTCAACTGGCCCACATGCATTCAAGGCAAGGTCAGACTGTGGGTACCAGCAGCTGAACAAAACTTTCCATGTGCCCATGTCTTGTGGTGAGACGGTAAGCTCACAGAAAATAGGCCTTTGTGAAGATTAGTGTTACTGTAGAGTTTGATAGATATCAAATACAACACTGTCAGAAAGGATAGACTAATTAAGAAATATTCCAAGGGCTGATGCTGTGGTGCAGTGGGGTAAAGCCCCAGTTTGAAGCACTGGCATCCCATATGAGCACCAGTTCTAGATTCTGCTGCAACTCTTCTGATCCAGCTTTCTGCTATGGCCTGGCAAAGCAGTAGAAGATGGCCCAAGTCCTTGGGCCTGTGCACCTGCATGGAAGACACAGAAGAAGTTCCTAGTTCCTGACTTCAGATCAGCCCAGCTCCAGCCACTGTGGCCATTTCTACCTCTTTTTGTAATTCTTTCACATAAGGAAAATAAATAAATCTTTTTTTAAAAAAAGAAATGTTCTATGTACCTATGGCTCCCACTTCTGTTCTGAACATAGCACATTCATATTCACTTTGCAATACCTAGACATGTTAGAAAAAAAAAATCTCCCATCACCACCACCACCACCATCATTCTACTTCTAAATTGGTCTCACTTATAAAATAATATTCAACTTCCAGCTCCTGGCAGCAAGGTTATTTCCTGCTATAATATCTTCATCTTTCCCTCTCTTGGACAAATAAAATCAGCTAATATCTGTATCAGTTACTTCCCAGAACACAAAAGCATGGGTTCAATTCTTGGCAACACTCATCTGACTGCTTGCATGCTTTACACCAAAGTGCTGGATTCTATAATCTATTTTTTTTTACAGGCAGAGTGGACAGTGAGAGAGAGAGAGAGAGACAAAGAGGAAGGTCTTCCTTTGCTGTTGGTTCACCCTCCAATGGCCGCCATGGCTGGTGCACTGCAGCCGGCGCACCACGCTGATCTGAAGCCAGGAGCCAGGTGCTTCCTCCTGGTCTCCCATGCAGGTGCAGGGCCCAAGCATTTGGGCCATCCTCCACTACACTTCCCTGGCCACAGTAGAGAGCTGGCCTGGAAGAGGGGCAACCGGGACAGAATCCGGCACCTCGACCGGACCTAGAACCCGGGGTGCCGGCACCACTAGGTGGAGGATTAGCCTATTGAGCCGCGGCGCTGGCCTAGATTGTATAATCTATTTGAACAGAACTCCAGAGCTAGAGAGTTAGCATGAGATATTTTAATCTGAATCCCTCAAGTCACCGAGGGGAGCAAAGGTTAGTGTTTGGCTTTTGTGGAAGCAATGTGGCAGGTGCCAATTAGTTCTCACAAGCAGCATCGTTGTGCCCAATGGGTATTATTTTAATGTTTCATCCCACTGAAAACGCTTTTCATCACATCCTTAATTTATCAAGTTCCTCTCACTGGTTAACCTAAGCAGAAGGGTATTAATAAAATACATAGGCATTGCTCTTAAGCCTACAGCCCAGGGTAATATAATCAGTGATTGAATTAAACAGGGTACAGTAAGCGGACAGCAAAAACTGTTGCTTTTTTTACTAACAGATAGTGATGCAAAATCATTGTATGACTATTTTCTCATTATAGATATCATTCTAAAATCAATTTAACAGTGGATTAACTGGTTAAAAATAGCAATCATCATTTGTATTTGCTAAATAGTGCTCTTTCTCTATAAGACACTTTAAAAGCTTTGTGTGAAGTTCCTTATATTGAATTTATCACCCATGAAATCACATCATTTATTTTTTTTCTTTGCAAATGTCATCAGGAGTTAGATATTTGAATTGTCTTGGGCACTATACATAAGTTGTACAAATTCTAAGTACAGACTTAAACATACATTTTATCATTAGCATAGTTTAAATTAAGCCCTCACTCAATTATGTGGTCTCCGAGATGCTGGTTGATCTTGACTTTGCTTCTGCCTTAAATTATTGGGCCTCCCCACACCGTGTTGTGACATGGAGCAGGGCAGCACACACATTGTTTACTCCACCATCCCCACAGCCTAGTGTGGCTGTGGGGGAGACATAGACACGTGAGAGGTGGGAGGGTTACTCTCAAGCACAGGGAAGAATGCCACTTTACAGATGTAAAGATTACATGATTTCCATGGATTTCGAGTTTGATCAGGAGGATACTGGAGCACCTTGTTCCCTTCGCACAAGGGTCTTTGAGCAACGTTCATCAACACAGAGGCCATTGAGATTCTTAAGAAAATCCTCACTTCCTTCTTACTTTCCCTTCATTCTTCAAATTCAAGTCATTATTGCTCAAACCACCCTTCACCCCATCCTTTGACTCCCACGATCTGTGTTTATACTAATATTGTGGAGGGGAATGCACAACCATCTAGCAGAGATTAGCTCTGCGTTTTTAGCTTCTACTTTTTTGGTCAGAATTGCATGGTTTTGATCAAATTGCTTAGCCTCTGTGAGTCTCCATTTCCTTTTCTGAAAAGAACACAGAATTGTGAAGATTAAAAAAAAAAGAAAGATGAAAGACAGACATGGCTTAACCCAGTGCTGGCAATTGGAGGGGTTTCATGAGTGTAAAAATAAATGAGTTGGAGTAAATATATGGCAATTGAATTTGACAGTTCCTTTACTTTTCATCTTTAAAATCTAATCTAAGGCAGCTTCCCTCAGTTTTGGTAAGATCAGTAAGCCCAATGGACATGGTGCCCCTGCAGGCCACAGAGAGGTACCGTGGCTACAGGAGGAAAAGAGTCCAGCAGAGGGCTGGACACTGTGTGGGAGGAGTGGCCATGCACGGATGCAAGGAGGTAAAGGTCAGGGCCTTACTCTCCAGGAACTCAAACCAGAGCGAGGACGCTGGTAACTGGCATATGGCAGATGCTGAGGAAAGAATAGCTTGACGGAGGCCACAGTCACACAAAGCAGGGCACAGGGCAGGTGAGAGAGTTTAGAGAGGGCTTGCAGGATTATTTTCCTGCTCTCTCCCTCCATGGTCGGCTGCCCTCTAATCACAGGTTGTAGGAATCTGATCTGGAAGAGGTATGTAATTTGCAAATGATGCAAGCTACTGGTGCCAAGCCATCTAGGAAATGTGCCTGTGTCATCATTTCTAAATTGATTGGCCCTTCTTTGAGCTTTTTAATACCACGTTCCATACAATATGTGAGTCATACCCACCACATTTGTAACTTAGGGCAAGTGACTAAAAGTTTGACCTTGAGTTATAAATGATGGTACCACATTTTTAAGCATGAGAAGTTTTATTGAAAGAGACTAATATCATTCTGCCATGTATTTTAATTTTATTATACTAGTCTCTCTGTACCCTTTCTGTTATGGCTTATTATTTTACAATACAATGTTAAATGATAACTATTTTTAACCATCCCTTCAAGGGTTGAATAATTTTCTCTTTTAGAAAATTAGATATTACCATTTTTCTTCATCTCATGTATAATCATGGGTTTGCTCTTTTCTCTCTTTAAATTGATTAAGAATTCTTTCTTTAATAGTTTTTTAGAATGCATATATTTCTGGTAATTTTAATATTTCTTTGACCTTTTTGAGTATAGTTATACATAAAATGCTTTCAATTACATTTTTAAAACAGGAAACAGAGACTTAAGAAGAATCTGTTTCTGCTGGATAAGAAAACTAGGTGAAAAGTTTCCTCCATTGTTCAAGGAAATACAGCGTTAAGCACTGAAGCACCCGTGGTGTGAGGCAGTCTCAGGTAGGAATCCAAACGTTACAGCTGCTAGGTACTTGATGGCTCTAAGCCTCCGCTTTCTTATCTGTTAAAATGAAGACAATAACAGCACATTCCCCACAGGGTTGTCATGTGCACTAAGCATTTATGAGATTGCAAGCGCACTGCAAACATGAAATACGTACCCATTAATATTTCTCAACTAAGGTATATCATCATGCTGCTCCCTTCGTGCAGCCTAGGTAACCAACAGCCATAGCCAATGGCAGCATCTTGCAAAATCAATACTACCTGAGTTTGCTCAGCCCACTACAACAAATACCACGGGCTGGGCGGATTAAACAACAGAAACATACGTTGCACAGTCCTAGATGTCGGAGGCCTGAGATCTGGTCAGCGTGGCTAGGTCTTGGTGAGACCTCTTGCTGTTAGTGACCCCTTCTGCCTGCCTGTGTGTTCAGATGGTGAGGGTGGGATATTGGTGCTAATCCCACCAAGAGTTTCCCAGCCTAAACCTAATCTCCTCTCAGAAGGCTAACTCCATGTACCATCACATGAGTGGTTAGGGCACCAACACAGTGTTTTGGAAGCACAAACATTCAGTCCATGTATTTGGAAAGTTTACTCAGCTGCAAACTGTGACAGTTTGGCCAGCAGGAAGATAGAGGGCGCCATTGTGCACACAGAAATGGGAAATTGCTCATGTCCACTTGGTCAGGCCATGTGTTTGCATCCCTCGCTCTGCTCTGGGATCAAGTGAGGAGCAAATTTCTTTGACGGACTCATGTGTTAAGATTTGGAATTCTTTCATATAAGGTTTAGAGCGATTTCCTGGGGATCAAGGGTTTCTCAGATGTGTTTGAGCTTCTGCCTCAGGTTTCCTACACGCTATTTCCTTCAGAAAGGTCACATCCACACTACCAGAGCTAATTAGGGGTACCACCAACACATCCCACCCAGGAAGCTAAAGCGCATGCACTCCCTGGGCTGCATTCCGACTGCACCAGGTGTCACTCTTCCAGGGGAATGTGGGATACTTCTAGGTTGATCCAAACACTCAACCCAGCTCTGGTGGCATTTTCACAGCATGGTTTCTCAGAACTGTGTTCTTCCCCGTGTGGGGAATGAGCTGACAGCTTCCAAAGGCAGCAGCTTGGACCTCAGAGAAAGGAGACATGAGGACAGCACAGCAGGCTGTCCGTGTTGGACAACTGGACCGGGAAGCATCTTATCACCATGGCCATAACTCAAGCAACTGGCTAACAAATCAAATTTCACTGTAAAATTTGCATAGCACATGCCCTTCATCGCTAAAAATTCAACACTTTATGGAAGTTTTTAGCTGTATTAATTTGCAAAATAATAGCACCAGTCATGATTGTTTTAAAAATAATTTTCAAACATTACAAATATCAGCAGAGTTCTCAACAAAAAACACACTATTCTTCCCCACAGACAACAAACATGTGCTGAATTTTAAATTCACCATGCAAATATGTGTTTTAATAATTTTATAACCTACATAATGCATAGATGTACACATGTCATAAGTATCATAGAAAGGAAAGACTTTTTGGCTTCTTCATTTTTTTTAAACTTTTTTTAACTTTTATCTAATAAATATAAATTACCAAAGTACAGATTTGGATGACAGTGGCTTTCCCCCCCATAACTTCCCTCCCACCCACAACCCTCCCATCTCCCGCTCTCGCTACCATCCCATTCACATCGAGATTCATTTTCACTTATCTTTATATACAGAAGATCAAATTAGTATGAATTAGGTAAAGATTTCAACAGTTTGCACCCACACAGAAACACAAAGTGTAAAGTACTGTTTGATTACTAGTTATAGCATTGATTCACATAGTATATCACATTAAGGACAGAGATCCTACATGGGGAGAAAGTGCACAGTGAATCCTGTTGTTGATTTAACAATTTGACACTCTTATTTATGGTGTCAGTAATCACCCTAGGCTCTTGTCATGAGATGCCAAGGCTATGGAAACTTTTGAGTTAGCCAACTCCGATCTTATTTAGACAAGTTCATAGTCAAAGTGGAAGTTCTCTCCTCCCTTCAGAGAAAGGTACCTCCTTTTTATGGCCCATTCTTTCCGCTGTGATCTCACTCACAGAGATCTTTCATTTAGGACTTTTTTCTTTTGCCAGAGTGTCTTGGCTTTCCATGCCTAAAATACTCTCATGGGCTTTTTAGCCAGATCCGAATGCCTTAAGGGCTGACTCTGAGGCCAGAGTGCTGTTTAGGACAACTGCCATTCTATGGGTCTGCTGTGTATTCTGCTTCCAATGTTGGGTTGTTCTCTCCCTTTTTTTTTTTGACAGGCAGAGTGGACAGTGAGAGAGAGAGACAGAGAGAAAGGTCTTCCTTTTGCCGTTGGTTCACCCTCCAATGGCCGCCGCGGATAGCGCGCTGCGGCCGGCGCACCGCGTTCATCCGATGGCAGGAGCCAGGTGCCAGGTGCTTTTCCTGGTCTCCCCATGGGGTGCAGGGCCCAAGCACTTGGGCCATCCTCCACTGCACTCCCGGGCCACAGCAGAGGGCTGGCCTGGAAGAGGGGCAACCGGGACAGAATCCGGCGCCCTGACCTGGACTAGAACCCGGTGTGCCGGCGCCGCAAAGCGGAGGATTAGCCTGTTGAGCCACGGCGCCAGCCTGTTCTCTCCCTTTTTATTCTATCAGTTAGTATTAGCAGACACTAGTCTTGTTTAAGTGATCCCTTTGACTCTTAATCCTATCATTATGAGCAATTATGAACTGACCGATTTTTAAGAAATCATATAAATGGTAAGTTAGGAATTCCTTACTTGGCATGTTATACTTGTTTTTTTTTTTTCCTTTTGTTATTTAAGATTTATTACTTCTTTTGAAAGAGAGAGAAAGAGAGAGGGAGAGAGAGAGGGAGAGGCGGAAAGAGAGAGAGAGAGGGAGGGAGGGAGGGAGGGAGGAGAGACTATCTTTCATCTGCTGGCACAATCTCCAAATGGCCACAATGGCTTTGGCTGGCCCAGGCTGAAGCCAGGAGCCAGGAACTCCATCAAAGTCTCCCAATGGGAGGAGTGGCCCAAACACTTGGGCCCTCATCTGCTGCTTTCAAAGTGCATTAGTGGGGAACTGGATGGGAAGCAGAGCTGTTGGATGGGACTGGAACCTAACTCTGACACGGGATGCTGACACCACGAGGGGGACCACACACTGCACCACAACACTGTCCCCATGTTTCATGTTGAAATTCATCAACATCACAACATCAAGCTCAAATCTATTCCTTTTTGCTACCTCAAACTTTCATATAACACCCTACGTTTTTACCCATTCTCCCAACAATTGTGAATGCTTCCATTTTCACTGTTCCAAAGCAACGTCTATCATGAAACATCTTGTGCCTCCACATAAGAGACCCTTGCACATGTATTTGGAATGAAAATGCCAAGTTGTAGAATACACACATCTTCTGTTGTACCAGACATTGCCATATCTGTCAGCAATGGACTGTGTTGATTCACCCAGTCAGCAGTGGTTAATAACCTCGTGAGGCCACATCCTTGCTAACATTTAGTACTGCCAGGACTTTTAGTCTTTGGCATCTTGGCTGATGTTGTTAAACAGAATATCTTTTTTTTTTTTTGACAGGTAGAGTCATAGACAGTAAGAGAGAGAGACAGTGAGAAAGGTCTTCCTTCTGTTGGTTCATTCCCCAAATGGCTGCTACAGCCTGCGCTGAGCCAATCTGAAGCTAGGAGCCAGGTGCTTCCTCCTGATCTCCCATGCGGGTGCAGGGCCCAAGCACTTGGGCCATCCTCCACTGCCCTCTTGGGCCACAGCAGAGAACTAGACTGGAAGAGGGTCAGCCAGAACTAGAACCTGGCGCCCATATGGGATGCCAGTGCCACAGGTGGAGGATTAACCAAGTGAGCCACGGTGCTGGCCCCAGAATGTCTTTTTAATCAAACATTTTAATCTGGTAATTGTGCATCTATTTCTTCTATTGTTTAATGTTTTTGATTGACTATGTTTTGAGTCATTATTGATGTGCAAGTAACCTCTGTACATTTTGGATTTTTGCTCAAAATGAAAATTATACTTCCATGCTAATAAGTACTTTCCTGAATGTGTGCTGTGTGGAGCACATATGCTGCTCAATAGTTAGGAAGCAGACATCACACACACACACATCACACACACACACACACACATCACACACACACACACACACACACTTGCCAGCTGGAAGTACTGTGGCCAGATTGGCTGCATTCTATTTTATTTAGAAGAAAAATGCAGTGACATTGTTTACAAATAACATATATGGTTTTGTTTTTTTTTCTGACTTTATTACTATTGATCTTTCCTTGCAACTGATTTCTAAAGTGTTGATAATTTAGTTCTTCGAAGAGTTGCATTGAAATGTTCTAAACTAACCGCTGGTTCATGGAGGTCTTCTAATACGGATTTTGAGCTACTTAATCAAGGCTAAGTTAAAAGGAACAGAGACCTTGAGAGCAGTCCTGCCTTCTGCTGACATGGATCATGGGAATCTACATGACTGCTTTTGCTTCAGTTGTTTTCTCTGAAAAACATAGTTCACAAACCTTATCTGTCTGGTATGAACACTAGAACACCACGCTTGTTTTAGTTAGTGTTTACCTGGTAAATTTTCCCACTCCCTGCCTTCAAATTTCTGTTTCTTTCTCTTTCTTGTCAACAACATGTCATTAAGCGAACAAGCAGAGCCCACAGCCACCACGGCCATTTTCACTGATGAACAGGGACTCCTGACAGGCCCTTGGGTGGTTTGGTGATGAGTCTTCCCTGTGTCTTTGGAGCTCATCTCCTGTCTTTGTTCAGATTTTTTCCCCAAAATTTGTTTTTCTTTACTGGTTTGGGAATCACATATTCTGTTTCCAACACAATGTAATGTGTGCTATTAAGTTAGAGTCTGGCCAGGCTGCCAGTGCTGTGATTCTGGGTGCTCGGTGAGGAGTCGAAGGAGGGGTGGCCACTGCTGATCCTCCCATAGGTCCTACAAGGATGATGCGTTTCCTTTTTATTCTCTTTTCTATGATTTTCTTTATTGTTAAGTAAAATAAACTAGCACAGAAAGACAACTGCTGCATTAGCTCATTTCTATGTGGAATCTAAACGTTTCCAAGTCACAGCAACAGAGGGGAAATGCGGATGGGGCAATGGGGAGGAGGGAAGATGCTGGCCAGGGACACAGACTTTTCTTTGGGCAATGAGCAGACCCTAGGGTCTCATGCAAAGCAGCATGGTGAGCACCAGTCAGTTAATTATACTGTGCTCTGTATTGGTTTTATGCTTTCTAAAGAGTAGAGCTCAATGTTTTTACCATACAAAGGGCAGCTATCTAAGATGACAGATGTGTTAATTACTTTGATTGTGGTAATGACTTTCCTATGTTTGCACTTATCAAAACATCACATAGCACACTATGAATGAATAAAATTTTAATTGTCTATTATGTAATCAATAAAGCTGGAAAAGAAACATACATGTGAAAAAGCAAGATATGGGATGTATAAAAATAAATTACAAGTAGACAGCATAACAAAAAGCAAAGTCTAAAGTCTAACTTTCCCACCAAACATGCAAAGTTCTCGACTTCAGGCCTCAGCAGTTGCTGAAGCAAGGTTTTTCTCTGTGTGAGAACAATAATTTTAATGAGAAAGATATGAATGTTCATTTAGGAGTAAGTATCTTTTAGATTTCACTTTTCATTGCTTTTTCTTTTTTTAAAAAAATTACTATTTAGAAGTAATTTACTGAATGCTATGTGTTCCTTGCATTGAACTAAAAATCATTATAGCTAGAGTCCCAAAGATGACAGAAGTTGGCCTCTGCTCTGAATGACTTGCTGATTAAAGAGCAAAAAGCAAAAATAATCCAGTGTATCGTCTGGTTTACTAAGACACTGCTGAAGTTCCTCTCAAATGTGAAGTTAATTGTCAAAAACTAAGCAACTGAGGTACATGCAGCAATTGCATTATGGTACAATCTCTAAGGAACCTACCCTTAAAACTAAAAAAAATACAAACAAGAAAAAGAAAAGGAAATTCCATTTTACTGCATGGTCTGAAGAAAACATTCTCCTGTGTATTTGCTGTCCAATGTCAAAGCTATGCTGTTGGGAAATGTTTCACTGAGGGCTTACAGATTTACTCCTCCTGCTGAAATGTGCCTCCATAACTCCTTTCCTCTGGATCGATGGGAACCGATGGGAAATGGAGAAAACGCTTTCACTGCACTGCACCTGCACCAAATGGGGGCACAGGAAGCGGCGTGGGCCACTTTCAGATCTGTGATACAATTGCTCCAGATTAATTCAAACCCTGACATTTTCCCTTTGCAGTCAAGTGTCTTCTCAGATACATGGTATCAAGCATCTTGATATCTTTATTGAGAATGAATCATCAACAATTATGAGTCAATTTTCCCTGACTCAACAATCCAGCACACTGTCAAATGTGGAGCCACATCAGCTCAGCAATGAGCACACATGGATATCCCTATGCTGCTTTAGATAACTGATATCACCCTTACTTAAAGGGGGTGTCTTACTGGCAAAACAACGTTGGATTTTCTTTTTAAAATTTATTTTTATTTGGAATAATAAAAACAAAAGTATTGACTCTGTCAATTTGTCTGGCTCATCTAAATTGTACCTGTATTTTCCAAATCATATTTTATGGCACTAAAAAACATTACATTGGTAGTATTTTGAGCAGGATGAACAGAAAAAATATGGCCACAAGGATTCTCTAAATATAGCATAAGTCTATAAATATAGACTTGGTAGAGCAGAAAATCATGGTGTCAGGAAACAAAGAGCCTTGGAATTGAAATTGACTGTTTTCATGACCATTGCCATGAACCTGGGCAAGTTAATTATCCTCTCTGAGCCTTATCTATAAAATGAGGATGATGATGTCAAACTTGCAAAATAATTTGTGACACATGCAGAGGAAGAACCACGGGTCCAATTCTAATCTCTTGGGCAGTAAGCTGTGACTACCGAAGCTGACAGTCAGCGCTTCCTGGTCCTAGTGTCGGACGTAGCTATGGGCTCACACTAATACAGTGTGTTGCCAGGGCTTGCTATTCAGCTCTTCATGGTAAGTTAGTCCTGACTTCTGGCATCTTAGAAGACAGTACAGGAAACTCCTGAAGATGCACATGCCCCTCAAGACCCAGTGTCAGTAAACACATATTGTTTCAAGGATTTGCCAAGGATGAGCTTCTCTTGCAGATCTAGGTGGTTAACTGACCACACGGAGTCAATTCCACCTTTCAAAGCTCTATGTTTCAAAGGCGTAGCATGCATTTCACTCTGGGTGACCAGCTCTCCCACGGCATGGCCACAGCATTCCAGGGATCATCACCCCACTTCCCCACCCTGCCTTCCGGAAGCCGTTTACCAAGGTGCTCATTTCCAAAGTAGCCAAGGCCAGATACTAACACAAACTGATTTTCCAGTTGTGGAAACATTTTCGGTGACATCTGGAAGGTATCCGGCCATATTTGCTTAATTAACTCGGGTAAGTTAATTATGCATTCTGAGTTTTATCGACTAATGATAATATCAGTCTAGTGAGAACAAATTAAGTGTCATAAGTAGGACAGTGGAAAGAACATGGAAACACTGGGTCTCAGTGCTATTGCCAAACCTGTAGATGAATCAGAATATCAGGACTGGGCAAACATGCAACTGAATCAGCTCTACAAATCCCAGCTATTCTTTGTATTGCCTGGAAATGACAGCTAATCTTGAGGAACCCTTATCAATATGTCAAGATCAATGTGGTGAATAAGCAGGGAAACTAATATTGTTTGGGTCATTTTAGTTCACAAGAAAACAAGAACCTTCTCACAGACTTGCTTGAAATCAAAGGCTGACTCCCACCCAGACTGACAGTAGCTGGGTGTCTTCATCAAGTGAAAACCTGGCTTCTAAATTCATTTGATTCCCCCATAAGAAGTAAAATAAAAAGTAATCCCTTCCAAAAACAGTAGTAAATACTAAAATTAAACATTTTCTAATTTTCCTTTATGAACTGTATACATTTACTTCTTTATTTTATATGGTACAAAATGTAATTAGCAGAAATGAGACAAAAGGAATCTTTTAGCAAAAATAAATGGTCCATCCTCAGGAGCTGGTAGTTGACGTTAGAATTAGGAAACAGCTAACTTATCACAAATTTGATTGACAACCTCAGCTACAGCACGGCAGGGCTTGGAAGATTCCCTGAAGCAGCGTTTCCTTTCATGAGCTCACGTCCTCGACTACTCTCCTTACCCTGAAAGCCAGGTATTTATGTACTTCTACAACCCCCACCCAGATAAAGATCCCTGCACACATTTAAAATAAAATCTGAAGTGGCACACCCCACCCCTATGGCCCCAGGGCAGGGAGAAGCCTGGCTCTGCTCTAGCAATGTCTACCATGGCAAGGCCATACCGGACCCCCTCTCAAGCCTGCTGCTCTGATCATCCGGCACTGACCTCACTGGTTTTCACTGAAGCCACCAGGGCACCAAAACTTCAGTTTATTCAGCAAATTGAAGCTTTCAACATTATGTGAGAAACTATTTTTAAAATCTGTGGGAAATGGAATTAAAACATTGATTTTGTTATTGAATTTTTTGTTTAAAATTGATTTTCTAGAGGAAGAATAGAAAGATGGAAATGATCTATTTTTCTAAAACCAGTGCATATATTATTAGGATTATAAATTTCTATGTGTGATTTCTGTTTAGCCATCATCAATATAACATTGCATGTGACAACAAAATCAAATTATAACATATGAGTTTATATGAATATTTTCAAAATTGTTACTCTTAATAAGTTCTCCGTGGTTTTCAAAGTCAATTGTTTCTAAGACATAGGTGTTTTCTCTTAAACATAGCAAGAACTTTTTAAGGATTTCCTATGGTATTAAATTATGAGTCCCCTTTTATGAGAATCTGTCCCTATTCATAAAATATGTTACTTTGAAAAGTTTATGGAAATGAGGAATTCTAAGATAAATTTGTTGTGTCGCAAAAATTTTGTCCAAGTCATGCATAGCTTTCTGATGATAAGCATTTTCTATGACCACTTTGAAGATTCCTGGTGTACACAGATTTTTTCAAGAATTCATTTTATTTTCAAATGTCAGAATTAGAGAGAGAGGAAGAGAGGGAGATAGATCTTCTGTCCACTGTCTCACTTCCCAGATGACCACAGGGCCAGCGATCTCCCTCCTCCCCATATCACATCTCCAAGTATATCGAAATGCTAGTAGTTGCTAGCAAAGTAAGGGACAATCTCCTTGCTATGTTAGCATAATGCCCTTTTCAGTTAAATCCTGAAGACTGAATCGGTGACGCTCTGCTTGTTATTCAAGCGTGGTTTCCGTCCTGTGTTCCCTGTGTTCTCCCACTCCACACTCTGTCATCTGCATGGCTTCCCCATCTTCCATTCTGAAGAGTGTTAGAAGCCACTCACCATCAGAATTCATGTTACAAATTAAATAGTGTCATGGAGCTTATTGTACAGTAGATATGCAAAATAAAATGTGTATAGTTCATTAATACTATTAATGATGATCCCCAAAGTATATTCCTCATTGGCACATACATGTTTTCAAATTAAATATGAAAACAAGAGTATTTTTAGCCTTTTAATGCCTGAAATAAAAACAGATTTTATTCATTCTTTATATGTCTTCAGAGTATATTTTTAGTACATACTCAAGCGTTGATGCAGGGTGAAATGATGAGCAGAAAGCCAGATGTGAGAATATTCTTGAAAATTATTATTATGATATCAGAATTCATGCATTCCACAAATAGAAATACTGCTACAAAAATGTAATCCTAGAAGAAGGACCTGAAAGACATATCAAATCTACAATATCTTTTTCACAGTTAAATAATCTGGACAGTTTGTTTCAACTCGTCACAAAGGTCACCATCATATTAAGAGAGAAGAATGGATTGTGAGCAAAACATGCCACTCAAATCCTAATTGACTTTCTCTATTTGAACAAAGTGATGACTGCAGCTATGAGTAGAACAATTATGACCTGAAGTAAATATTAATTAGATTCTCCTTGCCTCTTGGGTCAATACACTCTTAATTCCCCCATGAGAAAATAATGATTGCAGCAGTAACCAATGCTTGTTTGTGGCTCACGGTGCACCTGAAGAATATGAAGGCAGAGTTGCTGCTTATGTTTAGAAATGTCACAAAATGTTTAGAGAACTGTGAAGTCAAAGTGATTTTACTTCATTTATTTGAAAGAAGACAATAATCCTCATTGCAGCAGACTCATTTTTCCTGGAGTAGCTATCCAAGCACACACCAAGTTCACTGAAAACCTAAAAGTATACTGAATCTCAAATACTTACAAAAAAGAATGAGATATGCATATGGAGCTAGATTTATTAGGTAACACCATCAGATATCCATACTCCATTCAATGAAATGGTCAAAACCCAAATCTCTGTGAATTATAGTAAGATAGGAAAAATAATTTTAAATGGTCAATAATAGTTTCATGGGACTATGATATGTTGGAAACAACGTGGAACAAGTGTTCTTCTCTATAGAATTTAATTTGTAATGCACTATGTACTCAGCAAGATGTTTGCTGTTTGAAGAATTAGAATTAGGAATAGTTTCTCATCCTATTGTATCAATTTATTAATATGTTTGCTGGATAACAGAAACATTGTTCCTTTTGAAACACCTTTCTAATCATATTTGGGGATAAAATGAATGAAAATTACTCATTTTAGTGCAAAAGCACTTTTAAATCATGAATAAATTTTCATAATGCCCATTTTCCATGAGCTTCTCGAAGTCCCCTCATAGATGAGCAGGTCCATTTTCTACGGGTTTCAGCTTCCTCATTATTTTACTTGAACCACACTCCTCAGGATGCGCCCTTCTTGGTATTTACTGAGAGCTTGCTCTCTCAAGTTTAATATCATACATTCTTCATCTCTCCTTTTTCAATATTAGAAGTTTGTTTTTTATCTATTTCTTAAAAACCTCAGTATACCTCATTCATCTGGCAGCCTTGTTTCTTTTCTCTGATCTTTTAGAAAGCACCCTACACATATCATAGTTTGCTTCATATTTCTTTCATAAATGGATTCTAAATAATTCATGTGATTTTAGTGCATCCTAGTACTTGTTTGTCAGTACCGAATGCCTGTACCAAACCCAAGTGATGCTTTAAAAAGGGCATTTTTTGTTTATCAAGTTTGAATTTGTCAACTAACCAGGAGATACTTCAAGCCTAATATTTGCATTCACATGAAAACCATGCACGATTCAACTTTATGAAATGGGCAGCATCCAAGTTACAGGCAAGTGAGGTGCATTCAAGTCTCTGGAACTGGGGTTGGTGCTGTGGCATAGCTGGTTAAGCCACTGCCTTCAATGCAGGCATCCCATTTCAGCACTGAATCAGTCCCAGGTGCTCCACTTCCCATCCAGCTCCCTGCTAATGACCTGGGGAAGCAGCAGAAGATGGTCCAAGTACTTGGGCCCCTGCACCCACTTGGGAGACCTGGAAGAAGCTCTAAGCTCTTTCAGGAGAGCCCCAGTTCTCTTACTCAGAGAGGTCTGCCTGCTCGCATGTTCTGGGCTCCTCCTTCCTAGAGCCCCAGCTCCCAGTGACCACTGTTTAAAAGGAGATGGCCATGGAAAGAAGGAACACTACAGCCCACAATGAGACATTTGCTCTCCCTGGGACTGAATCTTCAACTTTGTTGTGAGAGCAGAAGCCAGAGGAGGGTTGTGGAGAACACAGGAAGCATCCTAGAAAGGGGAGCAGGTGCACACAGTCTAGAATGTTGCAGGAGTCAGAGCAGCTCCTTACAGTATTTCTCGGTTTTGCCTCTATCAGACTTTGCATTATCATCACTGTACTTTGGTATCATTACTCATGCATACATTTTCTGTATAAAGACTGCTGTGGTGTGACTTGCAAATATCACTATTTTTTCATGTTGCCATGTAAGTGACCCCAGGGCCTAGTGTGTTGGAGAACCATGAAGCTGCAAGAACTCTAACAGGACTACGAAGCATTAACTTCCACAAAATGGTAAAATAGTTAATTAGAGACAGACCTTTAACCTCTTTGAAAAATATCAAAAAACTTTTTAAACAAAACACTTTTCCCCAGGAAACTACTTTAAAATTTTGTGGGAGACTTTCATATATCATTGGAGAATTATTTATTATAATTTGAAAGATTTTCCATAGAAAAATTCTGAATCAAATTCAGGGGAGCTGTGACTAGTGTTGTGGCCTAGTGGATAAAGCCACCAGTTCATGTCCAGCTGCTCAGCTTCCTATCCAGCTCCTTGCTAATGGCCTGGGAAAAGCAGCAGAAGATGGCTCAAATGCTTGGGACCCTGCCATCCGCATGGGAGACCTGGGTGAGTTACTTGGATCCTGGCTTTGGAGCAGCTCTCCTTGGCTGTAACGGCCATCAGGAGACTGAGCCAAAGGATAGAAGATCTCTCTCTCTCTCTCTCTCTCTCTCTCTCTCTCTCTCTCTGTCTCTTCTTTCCTCTTTCTCTGTAATGGATTTTAAAATAAATAAAAAAGAATTATATATACATAAAAATCAGGAGAGCAAAAGGTTTAAAATTTATACTGTTAATTACCTACAGTGTAATTCTTGAAGATTGTGTGTTTGTGTATCTTAACTAATTAAAACTATTGTAGATTCATACGGAATTTATTGGGGGTGAAATTAAGTTTTCACTCTGACACCCAGTAAATTCTCAAGAGAAGAAATGAGGTTAGTATGAAATGACTTGAATCAAACTCAGTACTGTGTGCCTCTGTTTATCTTGACAAATTTCTCAGATACATAGATAGCTATAAAGGCAGAGGACACATACACGTAGATGATAATAGATGGTAGATTATAGATAGATGATGAGTAGATATACATACATAGATGATGGACAATAAATAAAGATGAATAGATAACAGATGACAGAGAATAGATGTTAAATTTTAGTTAAATAGACAAATGATGGATTAATGATTTATAAGTAAAGCAATCTGATAGATGGTAGATAAAATTTCTTAAGAAGTTTAAGCCTTAAATCATCACAGAGACGAAATGAAATATAAGCATTTTGTAAGAAATGAAATCATTCCACAGTGATATTTTTCATCACAAAGCAAGGAACTATGGTGTCTTCTCTAGTGTGTCTATGAATTCCAGGTATATCAAATGCTGAAAATATCATGGTCACAGCATTGCCATCATCTTATTTGCAAGAGGAAGTGTAAAACCTGCAAATGGCCAAAACTATGGAGCAAAATTACACAGAGAAGATTGCCATGTATTTTTACCTTTAACTCTTACAGGAGTATTCAAATAAACACTTATGGAGAGAATAAAATAATGAAAAAAGACAATTTTATGCATAATTTATAAAAATTAAATGAGGGTATTTGAGTTGTTAACTCATTCATATGAATACTCATGTGCAAGGATTTTAAAAAACATGAATAAAAAAGCTTTAATTCTATTTTCCATGAATTATTTGAGGAAATATATGTATATATAAATTTGATTATTGCCCTTTTCTATCAAAAATCATAATACTCCTCTGTTGATTGATATTTAGGGACAATTGCAGAAACTGATGGTTCCTGTATAATCTCCGCAACCCTAGGAAGGTCATTTATACATTTTAATTTAATAGAGAACATCCAGTGAAATTCAATACACATTTAAGCACAGATACATTGCCCACTCATAGCTTACACAAATTCCAAATTATATTGGGTGTCATGTACTTCTCTGGCCACCTTAATGGAAAGAGCTCAATCAGAGGAAATGGCTTGGTTCAGTGATATGCTGGTGTGTGTATTCACTTAAGAGGCGACATCTGGGGCAGATTGTCTGGGTCCAGATTCTTGGCCAGGTGGCTAAACTGTCTAAGTTTCTACTTGCTTCTGTGTCTGATGGCTGTAATCTCACCACCTTCCTCAGGTGGTTGCTGTGAAGACTAAGCGATGGAGCACACAAGAACAATGCTTATTCCACTGTTATAGAATACTGCCCATATTTTGCCATTGTGTGTACCCTGTGTGCCATTTGAGAAGTACAGAGTGGAAGTGTATAACTGACTTCATTCTAATTCACCCTTCAGTTATTATATAGGACATATGCAATAATCCTCCACCACCAATGCATTAGAAGTTACTCAAATATTTGTTAGTGTACATTTGGCAAAAGTTAAATTAGGTATAGAAATAGTGGAGACAATATTTTTGGACACAGCACTGAGCTCTGAATTAATCAGCATGACATTGGTACATAATCCTCCCTGATAGCAGACAGCTATTATGACATATCACCCATCTGGCACTTGTGGGAAGATTAGACACTTTTGTTTCACCTTCCAGTTGTCGAAACAATAAGCATAAAGCTAAGATTCTAAACAAGTGTAATACTTTCCAATTATTATTATTACTATTACTACTACTACTACCGCTACTACTACTTTGGTAACCAAAAATTGCAAATGTATTATTGAACCATTCCAACCACAGTTCAATGATATTAACCAAACCAGCTGAGCAAATTGCTGTTCTTTGAAAATCTGTCTTTTTAATGTATAAGTTCTAGTAATGAGTCTATGTTAAGAAGGAAGGTCTCCTGTCTCCATCGCCTCACTGTTGAACACAGAGAGTCACCTCTCTGTCTTCCTCCTCCTGATCCCTCCAGAGATTAAAGTGCAACAGCAACTTGTGGCATAGCACACTGTGTGTTTCTAAACTGCTTTGTTGATAGCACATTGGGCAATTTTAGAACTTTTGTACCTCGGGAAAATTCCGCTCCCATTCACAAAATGTGCCTCTGTCTTACTTTGAAACTATCTCACTGCCTTTATTCTAACCAAAGTACCCAATAGTTTAGCTCTCCACACGCTGGCAACACACATGTTTTCTTGATGATAGTGTCATCAAACGTGCTTGCACACAGAGGGCACAGTGCAGGAAGCAGCCGTAAACACAGTCAGTTAATGGAGTCTTCCACTGGGCTCCGTGAAGATCCTCACATTGTGTATTTTCTAAACAGTGAAATGCTGATGTAAGCCCTTGGCCTTGCAGAGATGACAGAAGCGATTAAATAAAACAACAGCTTCCTAACATAGTTACTCCACTTGTTTCTTCCACTTTCAAGTTAAACCTTTGTCCAGTTCATTCTTTACCAATGTTGTTGAGAAGCAAACGTAAATATGGACAGGATTAAGCTGGCATAGCTTTTCTTTATACGATCTTAAAAACAATTTGAAGGTATAAGTTTATGTGTTGAATTTTTGTGGGAAGAAATCCTATGCCAAGATTAAAGAATCATCTTTAATGTTCTAAATGAAAGGATAAAGGGGGCAGAAATCCATCGATTTATGTCTATAATGTGATGTCTTTGATTTAATACTTAACATGACAAACAAGGACAGAGCTCATTACACACAGGGATGCTGAATAAAGAACACCTGCCCTAGTATTGTAACTATTACAGGTTAACTTCCAGAACTGAGAGCTTATGAAATTTGCCTGAATGAGAAAATCATATTATAGAAATATTGTTCAACGTCAGCCTGCAAAACTCACACATAAAGTTTCCAAAAATACAAGTTATTGGAAAAATGATAGAGAGTCAAAGTAATTTCTAATCACATACTCTGCAGCACCTCATCAACAACTGGTAAAAGTATAATTCTGCCCATATCTGTAGGAAACTCTTTTTGTACAAAATCAAGAACGTTAAAGGGCTATAACCCTTGAAATTTTAAGCATCCACACTAAGGGAATTGATCTCTTCATAGTTGATATGCTTTATTATAAAATATGTAAATTTCAATTGAAATTGGGAAAGTAAATTAGTGCAGTGCACAAATTAGAGGATACTGTAAATAATAATTTTGCATCAAAATGGAGTTATAAATAGTTGTTTTAAATGACTCAAATTTGTAATAAAATAAGGTAATATTAATGATATGATTTCAAGTAAAAATAGTGATACAAAATCTGTATGTCAATGTGATCCCAATTTAGAAAATGGGCAGAAATGCCTCAGTGTTTTGGGTCTGATCTCAGAAGAAAATACTGCAAAAAAGAAATAGGAGTGGCTTCTTTTGGGAGTTAAATGTCTTTTCCAAATTCATAAATATGTGCTTCTTTCTTATTCAGAAAATCATTTAAAAGATTTAAATTATGGTTAATTAAAGATAGGTGATGAAGCATCAGAATTCATTTTAAAATAACCCGTGGGTATTTTCATAAAAATGACTATGAAAGTATAAATTAGGTAAAATAACACATAAGTTTTAGATAACTTCAAAAATTAGATAAAGTTGGAAAAATTACCAAGGTAACCTTGGACTATTCATTTTCTAATATTGCCTACAGTCATTCACACAATTTCAAACAAAATATTTCTTTTATAAACCCTCACTATGTGGAGTCATTTAATTTAAGCACTACACAGTAGAGATGCACAGATCAATCAATGAATAGATGCAGATATATGCTGCTTTGTGGTATCTATCAGGGTATGGATAAAATGCCAATGATTGTTAAGGATTTCTCCTCAGTAAATATGCTAAAACTCTCTGTAAAGTGACCCTGCTCTGGATTTCTAAACCTTATTCTTCCTACCTCTATTCTGCACCTGAACTGCACAACGTGCTAATGTCCTCTGGCCCTCACCTGTAATTATTTCTGATCATTTTCAATCACCCTTCCCATTTCCAGTTAAAATGTGTTATTTTGAACATGCCCTGCCTCACTTTTTCCTTGAAACATGCTTTCCTTCTATATCCGGACAATTTACTTCAAACTGCAAACATGGGCGGAGCCTTGTGTTAATGTCCAGTAAAACATGACGTCTGTGACTATGTGACCCAACCTCCCACTTCTATTGCTCGTGTCTGCAGAAAGAGCTTATCTGGAGCAAGCATGCATTTAAACACAGTGACAAGGCTCAATTAATTATTATAATAATAAATTTTTTATTATAAAAATGTTCAATTAATTAATTATACTTTAGCCATACCTAATCTTGAACTCAATAATTCAAATCTCACATTTGTATGAACCTTGATGGTTCTACTTCTCTTTACGTCCAGATACTCTCCCTATATGTCATAATCTGTTCTTGCAATTTGGGCTGCCTATCATAAATTCTGCATCATTCCAGTGCTAAATAGACTCTAAGCTAGGTAATCTTTTAAGGACGTAGAATGACTAAAGTTCAGTTTTATTCTCAATGGATAGAGTTTAAGGTTCAAGAATGTAAAAAAAAAAAAAATGACAGTAATTGCACCAGGCAATATGCAGCACAGCTACCATGCGACTCAAAATTAATAGGGAAAATAGATTTATAAAATTATAAACTGTACAGTACATAAAACATGTGCTCATAAGTTTCATGGAATTAAGGGTGATGGGACCACAGATTATGAAAAATCTAATTTTTAAAAAAGCCAACTCAGCTTTTCCATAGTAAATACATGATAATATGTGGCTTTCAGAATGAGATCCAATAATTCATTAATGGGAGATAAAAAGTTTAGTTACAAATATACCAAGGATGGGGCTGGTGCTGTGGCTCTGCAGTTTAAAGCCCCCACCTGCAGTGCTAGCATCCAATATGGGTTTGAGTCCCAGCCGCTCCACTTCCAATCCAGCTTCCTGCCAATGTGCCTGTGAAAGCAGCAGAGGATGGGCTAAGTCCTTCGGCCCCTGCACCCACATCAGAGACCCGGATAAAGCTCCTGGCTCCTAGCTTCAGCCTGTCCTGGTCCTGCTCATTGCCACCATTTGGGGAGTGAACCAGTGGATGGAAGACTGTCTCTCTCTGTCTCTACCTTTCTGTGTAACTCTGCTTTTCAAATAAATAAAATATATCTTAAAAAAGTAACATGAATAGGGACATTTTTATTAACTTATGGGGCAGACCACCTTTCTCCACCAAAAATGACTCCAAAAGTCATCTATGTCAACATCAGGTGGTAGTTTCAGCCAGGACTACCTGAAGTTAACTTGGTACAAGACAATGGACACAGGAGAATCTGAACATTGGGTAACTGTTCGTGTTCATAGATTAGCCCTTAGGGTACTTCCAGGATAAAAGACTTTGAAGCTCATTTTCAACTGTAGGACAACTGAAATAATGGGAGACCTTTAGTATACCTTCTCTGAGAATGAGAGTACTCATCTGAAAACACAAGGCTGTGCTGAAGCTGTGGTCTTAGAGAAGGGAGGTTGACACTGGTACCACTGTTGATGGGTGAAGTTAACCCCTGGCATGTCTCACACATGCCACCCTACTATTTCGTGTCTCAACATTTCATAATCAATTCTTAGAAAACCAGATGACCCTATCAGTCACCTCCTAAGTTTACACTTTGAAAGGAAATCTTTCGAGCATAACCAAGCTGTTCTCTCTGCTTCTCTGTGGCAGAGAACACATGTACACACACATACTGCCACACATAAACACTCACACTCTCAGACGCTTTCTAACATTCAGTGTAACAATATAATTGCCTCAAAAATTTCATAAAGACGCACATGGCCTCATGCCCAGGGATAGTCTGGTTCAGTGAGCACCAGACATCTGGACAGAATCAAGTCTTACCACCATTCGGTGGCTATCAGTGGCAGTATGTGCCTTTGATTACATCGCAAGGTTTAGTGATACACTGAGTCTATCTTCACGAGCAGGAAGGTTGAGTTGATTACTCAGTGCAAACACCATGTGGTGAGTAGGTGAGCAACGTCTTGTGTACTTGTTCCACACAGATGCGCCAATGTCCCCAACAAATATATTAACCAAAAGGTTAAACATACAGCTATGGACACGGAAACTTGTTCAAGTATCTTCATGAACATTAAACTATAATTGGGAAACGTGTGGTAGACATTCTATTTGTCATCCACTGCAGACTTCAGTGCTGTGTTCTAGTGTAAGACACGGAGCAGGCTGGGCATGCGGGCCGTGGGTTTTGATGATAGAAAGCCAGCCTGCCTGCCTGCCTGCCTGCAGCACTTGCTGCCAGGAGAGATGAATCTGAAACAGATGCCGACTGCGTCAACAGCTTGAGTCCTATGCATTTTTTATTAAGCAAAGACACAAATCATGGGAAAAGTACATAGGTGCAAGCACATCAAAGGAGGCCATTATAGCATCCCACACACATGGGGTTCTCATGGGCTCCAGTCCGACCAGAACACTGAGGTCTCAAAGCTGCCACAGCAGGCACAGCACATGTGTGAAGACAGATCACTCTGGTCTCTGCATTCTCTTTATTTTGCCACGAAATTCAACTTTAATTCTCTTCTGCATTATTTAGACACATGCTTAAAGAAGAATTTAAGATCAGGATAGGCTAATATTTCTTTTTAGTAAGATTTATTTTACTTATTTGAAAGTCAGAGTTCGGGAGATAGAGGGAGGGGCAGAGAGAGAGAGAGGTCTTCCATCTTCTGGTTCACTCCCCAAATGCCCACAATTGGCCAGAGATGGGCTAGACTAAAGCCAGGAGCCAGGAGCTTCCTCCTGGTCTCCCATGTGGGTGCAGGGGCCCAAGCACTTGAGCCATCCTCTACTGCTTTGCCAGGTGAACTAGCAGGGAGCTGGATGAGAAGTTGAGCAGCTGGGACTTGAACTGCCATCCATACAGGATACACCTCAGGCCGGCTCCCAGCTACTATTTCCTAAACAAGAGTAGACAAGTTTATTTTACCTTTTTTCCCTATACTTAATTTTGTATATAACAATATTTGATAACTGCCCCATGCTCTTTTGACAATTTAACATATAGCATTGGTAGATATATCATTTCATTCTACAAAAAATAATTTTCAATAAATGCTAATTGAATACATGCATACACAATTGTCCACAAACTGCAGAACCTGAAAATAAAATCAAACTTTAATGTAGAAGTGTAAGTGAAAACAGAAACCAATTTGAACACATGCATTCCTTGTACTCCAATTCTTCTGTATTATGTCAGACATATTTTAACAGAATAAAACTATGAGGCCGGCGCCGTGGCTCAACAGGCTAATCCTCCGCCTTGCGGCGCCGGCACACCGGGTTCTAGTCCCGGTCGGGGCGCCGGATTCTGTCCCGGTTGCCCCTCTTCCAGGCCAGCCCTCTGCTGTGGCCCAGAAGTGCAGTGGAGGATGGCCCAGGTGCTTGGGCCCTGCACCCCATGGGGAGACCAGGAAAAGCACCTGGCTCCTGGCTCCTGCCATCGGATGAGCGCGGTGCGCCGGCTGCAGCGGCCATTGGAGGGTGAACCAATGGCAAAGGAAGACCTTTCTCTCTGTCTGTCTCTCACTGTCCACTCTGCCTGTCAAAAAAAAAATAATAAAATAAAAAAAATAAATAAATAAATAAATAAAAATAAAAAACTATGTAAGTTATTGACGGAGGTTACAGTTGCATATAAATATAATTAAAATGCTAGAATACTGGGTGCTGTTGAAAGGCAAACATATTGATGGCAGTTCATAGAGAAATTCTCACAAAAGGCAGAATCTATCAGGACCAACGTTGTTCTACAATAGATTATAGCATGAGTCATCAATGCAGTTACTGTATTTTTAGTAATCACACTAAAAAATCTAGAAACAAGTGAAATCAATTTTAATACATCTAACTATGTGCAGAATAGTATTGTTTAAACAAGTACTCATTTAAAAACACTAATGAGATCATTATTTTATATTCTGTCCCTGTGCTAGGTGTACGTTTACAGCACACCTTAATTTTCCTCAGAAGAGCTTTTTTGAGTACTTAGTTTTTACAAAATTTACAATGGGAGAAGTAGATACCTATGTCCCTGTATTTCCTAATGCACTTGAATCTCTGACAATAATGGAACAGAGTATCAGTTTTCAAACTTAAATTGACTAAAGTGAATGAAAAAGTTCAGTGCCTTGGTCACCTGATGCATCCCCAGCTCTCAGCAGGAGCAGGCACCAGGGTGAGGAGGCCCCTGGAGAGCACCTGGCTGACCACAATGCCTATTGTATGCGTTGTGAATATGGCAGGCTTCAGAAAATACACATGGGTGACCTGGGAGAGCGATGCCCACCCCTCAACAGCATCCTGGGACAACAGAAGCAAGTGGTCTGGAGAATGAAGGTGCTGCTGGAGGAGATGGGTGAGGGCCACAGGATCTGGGGTACCAGGTATCCTCCACCAAACCATACTACAACAATGCAGTCAAAAATCCAGGAGGAAACTGAATTAGTATCATATGGACATTTTGTCCACGGGTTTTGAACTTGCTAGAATTTCATTGAAGTACTTTTTACATTAAAGCTCATAGCAAGGACATTTTTCAAATTTTTATTTGGCAAATAAGAGTATTTCATTTTCTATTTTTTTATATTCCATTTTTTCATTCCTTAATGTTTTAAAGATGTTTACTTATTTTAAAATTTCATTTGTAAGACAGGGGAAGAGAGAGGAAGAGAGAGAGGAAGAGACACAGACAGACAGAAACAAAGAGATCACCCATATATTGGTTCTCTCAAAGATGACCACAAGAGCCAAGGTTGAGCCAAGGCAAAGCCAGGTACCCAGAACTCAGTCTGAGTCCCCTATGTGGGTGGCAGGGACCCAGCCTGAGCCATCACCTGCTGCATCCCAGGAAGCTGGAATGTGAGGCAGAGCCAAGACTCAAACCCAGGGACTCCCACATAGAACCCAGGTGTGTGAACTGGTGTCTCAACTGGTAAGTCAAACACCTCCCCTGTTCCAATTTTGTTCAACTAAGAAGTACAGGACACTTCACAAGTTAACAGAAAAATGAAATGAAAAGGTAAGGTTCTTTGGTTGCAAAAACCATTTTGAAATCTACACATACTCCATTCGTAATATTAATGTATACAAACTTTTTGAAAACTTCATATGCATGAATTTCAATTTTTATACTTCAGTGAACTTTTAATTTAGTTTTCCATGAATTTCTTGAAGTCTCCTCACATATAGCTAAATATTCAGGCTTCCAATTTGTATCTGGAACTTTTTTACTTTATATATAATCCTAAATAACAACATCTAAATGCAGGAAAATATATTGCTGATGCTCCGGTACATAATATCTATGTGGTAACATCAAATAGAATCACAGTAATATGTGTACTTTGTCTGTAAAAGGCATAACTGAAAAAATGAGGTGATTGTTCACTAAAATTTGACATAACATTATTAAAACCGTAAAATGTTAATTTCCTACAACTGCCTCATAAATGAACCTAAATGTATAAACCATTGTTTTGCAAATAAATAAAAAGACTTAGGGAAGTTGAGTGATGTGTTAGAGACAGAGGAACTAGCAAATGCCACTTAGGGCTTGCAAAGCCTGGCAACGTCAATGTTCATTCCTTCTGGTGTGGTTTCCTTTTTGTTCTTGAAAGATCATGTATTTATTTATTTGAAAGACAGAGTGAGAGAGAGAGAATCTTCCATCCACCAATTCACTCCCCTGATATCTGCAGCAGCCAGCACTGAACCAGGCTAGAACCAGAACCCAGGAGCTCCATGAGAGTGCCCCACGTGGCTGGCAGGGTCATGCCATCCTCTGCTGCCGTCCCAGGTGCATTAGCAAGGCGCTGGTAGGAAACAGAGCAGCCTGGACTCCAAGCTGCCCTCTGAGATGGGATTCCAGCATTGCAAGCAGATTTAACCCACCACACCAAACCACTGGCTCAGATCCATGTGTCCTGGAGATGAGACTAACCTTTATCACACACAGTGTTTCCAGGGTGTAGCCTCTAGGTAAAAGGACTCCTGCTAATCCAAGAGAATGTGAATTTTTTGAAATGTTATGAAATATCTCTCAAGTCTCTAGGAATAGCGACCTTCCAAAGTGAAAGCAGGAAAGAAGACCTCAGAACCACGTAGAAATGTGAATATCGTCTGTTTGACTTTGCCGTTTTTCAGATGGAGAAAGGCGGCTCGGGGACACTGCAGCCTGTCCAGCACTCCTGAGCAGCTGGTGGAGCAGGCGGTCTCCCAGCTCCTGGGACACACAATCGCAGTGATGTCCCCTGGCACTGCTCCTCTCTAAGCAACCACTTTATCCCAGAAAGCACAATCCTGGAATATTCTTCTTTATTTTATTTAGTTTGACTTAGTCATCTTCTTGCTTTGAGTTTTGTGTTAATAAAGAAACTAATGTGTTTTCTTCCTGTGCAGCACCACAGAATTATATTAAATGGGTGGAACGTGGATGACTCTAATCAGGGAGAGAGATAAGTTAGTATATTGGATACATCCATCTTTTCAGTTTCATTTACTTGAGCCCAATAGAGGACTTGTTTTGAATGTAACAGCATCATAACAACTCATTTATAATCGGAGCACTTTAATTACTTGTGGAGATAATATGTTTAAATGGTGATATTCTGAGAGCTTTCGGTAGTAATTAGCCTACATAACAGAGTCAGGTATAGATCAGGCTCAATGGAGCATCACTCAACCTGGCAGGTATTTTCATTTTTTAAAGATCATGATTATATTTTACATTAATATTTGAGCCTACTACAGTTCATGGTTTGGTGCATAAATAGCTTAACTTCAAATATGGGCCTGCCATTTTAAAATACTCATTCATCCAAACTCCTACTACAGAGGGGTCATTTTCCCAATCTAAAGGTTCTAAAGGTGGGGGGATTAGTGAAGACCCTCAGGGGTACAACTCACTTATCTGCACATTTATATGTATTTCTTGGTAGGTACATTATATTTCAATAACATGCTTTTATTTATTTATTTATTTATTTTTTGACAGGCAGAGTGGAGAGAGAGAGAGAGAGAGAGAGAGAGAGAGAAAGAGAGAGAGAGAGAGAGAGAAAGGTCTTCCTTTGACGTTAGTTCACTCTCCAATGGCCGCTGCGGCTGGTGCACTGTGCTGATCCGATGGCAGGAGCCAGGTGCTTCTCCTGTCTCCCATGGGGTGCAGGGCCCAAGCACTTGGGCCATCCTCCACTGCACTCCCTGGTTACAGCAGAGAGCTGGCCTGGAAGAGGGGCAACCGGGACAGAATCCGGCTCCCCGACCGGGACTAGAACCCGGTGTGCAGGCGCCGCAAGGTGGAGGATTAGCCTAGTGAGCCTCAGCGCCGGCCTCAATAACATGTTTTTTAAAAATGCCGGATAGGGGCCAGCCATGTGGCATAGTGGACTAGCATCTGACTGCGGCACTGACATCCCCTATGGGCATCTGTTCCAGACTCAGATTTTCCGATCCAGCTCCCTGCTATGGCCTAGGAAAGCAGTGGAAGATGGCCTAAGTGCTTGGGCCCCTGCACCCACGTGGGAAACCTGGAAGAAGCTTATGGCTCCTGGCTTCAGACTGACTCAGCTATGGTTGTTGCAGCCATTTAGGGATTGAACCAGCTAATGGAAGACTTTTCTCTCTGTCTGCCCCTCTCTCAGTCTGTAACTCTCAAATAAACAAAATATCTTTTTTTAAAAAAATTCCTGACAACTTGAAACTGACTATTTTAATGGCAATATCCTGTCTTTAGTGCACTTTCTTAATACCTTCCAATCAGTACGGATGAAAATCTTAACTGTTGTTCGGGATAAAGCTGTCTTTATTGAGAACGGGAGCTGTGAGGAGAATCACCCTCAAGTACCTCCTGGTCACCCATGGCTGTTTCTTTAGCATGTTACCTGTGTACATTTTGTGTGCCCCTAGGGTATTGGACTTAGTGTTAAGCATGTTAGTGTTTTTTGGAAAAATTATCTTGAAGCTACTTATGAAATTGATACTTTTCTAGATTTATTTGTAAAGTGTCCACTATCTTTTTGCAAACAGCTTAGGTGGATAATTTTAATGCAAATCCTCCATTGCTCTGAGCTGTATTTGGTTTCTTGCCAGGTAACATTCTTCTTTATTCTTGTCATGTGCACAGGCAAACATCTTTGCCATATAAAAGGTGTTGCTGGATCAGAAAGTGAACTAATTATAAGAACAAATCCATTCCATTTGGATATAGACTTTCCAAATATAAATCATCCCTTGAAATTTTCCTTCACTTTGTACAAATACATTTTCCTGGTCTCCTGCCCAAATTTTGTCACTGAGGGGAAATCACTGAATGGCATCAAATAGACCAACATCATTAGCCGGGGACTGGGAAGAGAAGAGGCAGCTGCCTCAGGACAAAACCTCCAACCAGGCAGGCCCAGCCGGGTTGTGCATCTGTCCTAGGTTTGCAAGAAGCACACACTTTATTTCTGTAATTACTCAGGAATGCATGAATGCTTTAGCATATTTAAATTCCAGACAGGAACCAAAGGGAACAAAAACAAAATGTCCATTTTCCTCTACCTAGAAGTTCCTCTCTGCCCCAGACCCAGTGCTAATAGCCAAAGGCACTACGCTCCAGACCTTTGGCAATGATTTACTGACACTTTCATTCCAGAGCTTCTGCAGATCCACACACAGCACTGTTCAAAAGTCATCCTCATCGAGGGGCCCAAGCATCCAGGAGGGGGCACACCAGCTGTGTGTCCCTTTACCCAGGTGACTGCTGCACACTGTGTGTAGCCCTGTGGCACAAGTTCCAGTTAAGTGCACCTATTACAGATACTGCAGGTCCAACAGTCACCATGAAGACTAAGCAACGCATCTGACACTCTCAAGGCAGGAGAAGCTGGTCCAACTCGGAGCAGCACTTTTCCAAGGGCAGATGGAGCACTTAGGGGTTCCCGAGACACTTTCAGCAGGGATCAGAGGCTAACACCCAGACACCTGCTGCAGGATGTGAGCACCTGTGCCTTGCAGCTGACGGCCTGCCCCCAGCCACTTCTGGCCTCTTCCCACAATCACATGTGCTTTCCATAATTCAACATACGTGTTGGAGTGGAAACTAAGCTAGGCCAAATTACACTTTAGTGTCCCCGGATCCCCTAAGTTTGACATCTGCTTTCCCCACATACATAGTGGTAAGACATTGGACCAAGTCAACTTGCCTCACTGTGCCTCTGGTGTCTTACTTGTTAACTGGGAAGAAAATGGGGCCCCTGCCTGCAACACTGGCATCTCCACTTCCCACCTAGCTCCCTGCTAATGCACCTGGGATAGCAGGTAACCCAGTGTTTGGGCCCCTGACACCCTTGTGGGATACCTGGAGGAGTTCCAGGATCCTGGCTTGATCTTGCACAGTCCCAGCTGTTGCAGCCATTTGGGGAGTGAACCAGCAAATGGAAGGCCTCAATGTCTTGGCCCCACTCTGCAACTCTGCTTTTCAAATAAATAAAATAATTTAAAAAATAAATAATATGACACCACTAAGGTATTGTCACAACTCTTCTGCAAATTAAAAGAACACAGCTAAGTTGTGTCAGAAATATTAGCAATTATTGTAATTTATGAGAACATTTCCTTTTACGTATAGATATTTAGGTCATACAATACTTTTTAACTCCATGAATTTCATTTCTTTTTTGTATGACAAGGAGTGACTGTGTTAGGATTCAGACTGCTTGTAGCTAATCTAGTTCCATTACACAGCAGACAATTTGCAGCATTAAATGGCATTTCATCGCTATTTGAATAATCAAATTATTGTTTGGAGCCACGGCATTCTCTTACTTTGTATTCCTGGTCTGACACCTGCCTGACACACGACCTTGCAGCATTGTGCCACCCTGTGCAAATGCATCTGTGGCCATGGTTCTTGAAATGCACGTATCATCAGACGAGGGTGTTTATTCTGAGCCCTGGAGCAGGTTCCAGAGATTCAAGCTTTCTTATCAATGCAAGCAGAGGGTGTCGCTCTGCTGTGGGCTCTCTAGGCTCTCCATTGCCTCTCTCTCCATCAGTGGGAAGGGCTTTATGAATGCTGTTTTTGGATCAAGCTGCTGGGGACCCCGATTCCCTAAGCACTTTCCTCAGTGGAACAGCACACATGGTTGGTGTACATCCTTCTCAAATGGCACTGGAGTAGAAAGAATGGCGCTTTCCTGACCTAGGGAAACACTCAGGGCTCTTGGCTTCTGCTTGTCTTGTGAGTGTCTGGAGCTTCGAGCAGCTTCACTCTGGCCCCTCCTCAGTGTGCCTGCCCATCACAGATAAGAACATGTGTCCTCGGCTATTTTGACCAGGAGCACGATCTACTTACAGTCTCCTCTTGCCTCTGAGGCAGCCCAGCTGAACTATTTTAAATGCCATCTGCACAAATCTTCTAACCAGCAGGGCTATATCCACAGCACTATAATTACTCGTCAGCCATCATTCACCTTGACCTCTGACACACAGCAGGATTTTATCAAGCTGTCTCTGCCTTGGCTTAGGGAATTCACAAGTATGTCTCTAATCCCAAAACACTGCTGGAACAATAACTGATTTACGTTATGCAACTTTAAATGATATTACTGAAGTGTACATATGGGTTTCTGAGTTCTTCCTGGCTCCATGGGCAGATATCAGCAGATACTTGTTTTTCAGTTTGTTTGTTTATTTGCCTGATCTCAACACTCTCCATTTCCTTCTTCTTGCCATGCCCTGTTTGATCTCTCTGCGCTGCACTATGAGTTGCTTCCATTTACCTAATTTTATCTGGCAGCATGGATGAGTGCTCTTGAGACTTTGGGGCACTCTGATGTTCTATGCAGTCATGATTTCCCCCATGCTTGTTCAAAAATGCCATCCTCTCCCAAGGGCTTTGGACAAGAGGGGGTGGGGAGGGGCAAAGAGGAAGCATGTGTCAGTGCACTGTTTTGTCTGTGTGTGTGTGTGGCACGGCTATGTCCTGGGAAGGAAGACGTCTTCCTAGGGCAACTTGGTGCCATCGCCATCGGGGCTTATGATCAGTGCAGCTGACACCAGATCCCAGGGATGTCACTCATCAGCTTGTCCCCACGATCTGGGCCTGCAGTTGTGCAGACCCCATGGGACTGCTGGGGACGTTGAACAAGAGACCCCGGTGAAAGCGTCTAGTACAGGCTGTCATCCATTGGATAACTGTGACTCTCCCATCACTCACGTGGCTGGACTATTTCCCAAGAAGCCAACAGTTCATCCTGCAGATGTCTGTGCTCTGATTTCAGACGAGGCTACCTTATGTCACTGGGGAGAAGTAGGATTGAATAGATGGTGATATGATTTGGAAAGAGCCTCCCCTTTAAAACACTCCTAAACTGGCAGCTTTGAGGTTGACATTGGTTCTAAATAACGATAAATGATGAACTTTTACTTGAAAATGGGGAAATTGTGAGAAGGACAACTTATGGGGGAAAGAAGTTTCAATGTACTTTGCCCCTGAGCTAAGAAGACCAGAGCTATCTCACAGTCTGTTGATGTGGAGTCTGTGTCATTTAAACTGCATCATTGATTTTACTTCCATGGCTGAACACAGGTCTTCATTTCTGGAAGAGTTCTAATTCTTTCACTTTCCCCAAGAAGGACTAGTGTTTCTCGGTGTCTCTTTGTTCTCAGATAAATCTGTACATTACGCAGAGTTACTTTATCACTGCTTGTTGAGAAAGTGCTACAGAATCTGGGAGAAAAACCTAATGCAGAAGAATCATATGATCCTGCATGAAAAATGAGATGCTTTCTAGCCGCTCTTCCTGACCCCAATACGGAAACATGGAAACACAGGACACTTACTGAGCCTTAGAACCTGAGACTAGATGCTTGGGCCACCCACGCCAACAAGAGATGGGAGAGGTCCTCATTCCAGGACCAGCCAGAGCACGTGACATAAATGTAATTAAATGTTCACTCCAAGTCCTGGCACAGGTGTTATTATGTGTGTATTTGCCATGGAAGTGTCTCAAAGGTAGCCAAGTTAAGTGAGTTACATGAGGTCGCACATACAGCCATTGGGAGTGGAACCAGTCAGCTGAGTGAGCTCCACTCCCAGTGCTCCTCTTTGACCTCCCTCTCATGCCCAGGAGAAGACCAGCTCACTCTAAAGCTATCAAATGCCCTCTGGACACTTCTGTTGAGAGCTGCCTTTCTGTCCATGACATCTCAGGAAAGTGTAGAAAAAGCCCCACGGCCATTTCCTCCATATTACTGATGTTGCTCCCACTAGATCATCCAACCATGCCTTTAGGGTCTTCAGGCACCAGGCACGACAGCTCCATGTGTCCTCTAACTAAAGGATCATGAGATCAGCCACATGCATGTGGCTGAAGTACCTGCTGGTTGAGTGGAAGAGAGGAATTCTGCAACCAAATCTCCTTCACCCGCTTGGCTCCCATGATATGTAGAGTCCCTAACTGCTAAGGCAAATCTACTGTTGCAAGAGCCCTTGGACGGTTGGTGTCACAACTTCCTTCAAGGTTTGACACCTGATGTATTTACATGCCCCCCTGCCCAGCTCTGAGCAAGGCCAAGTCTCACTTTGTCACTCACGCACTGGGAATGAAGCATACAGACATGAAATAACTTATTTTAAGCATGGATATTATTTTCTTAACAAGTGCTTTTAAAGGTCTCATTCCCTATATAATATCATATTACACAAACTGAGTAGCAGCTGTAAAAAGATATGTGCATAAAAATAAATTAAAACTACAGGATTATTTTTCAAGTTAACCATTCAAGAAATAACTCCATACTGAGGATAAAACATGATGTACACATGGATGAAAATAAAACCAATTATATTTGATACAAGAAAATTCTACAAAATGAATTAAATAAATTAGATCCAATTTTTCTACAACCCATCCTGGGGATATTTATACTGTCATATACTAGCTTTGGGAGAAATATCTTTCCTTCCCACTTTCTTTCTTTCTCATTCTATGTCTTGTGCTAAACCGTTATCTCCTCTGGAAGATCCTCCAGACTGCCGTGCCTACACCACCCACCCATTGACCTTGCTCATACTATCCTGTAGCTCTCATGCATGTATGATACATTTATACCAGTGAGCTGATTGAAGCAGTTGAAACCCAGGCTAAGGTCTGTTTTGTCTCCTCTTCCACATTTAAATACTCTAAATGATTCCTCCAATCTCACTAGCAAACAGCTCCTCACCCGAGTTCTAGCTGCTGAGATAAAGGCACAAGATATACAGCTTCCAGGCTTGAGACAAGAAAGTTTCCTACTCTGGATACTTTATTTTTCAGGATGAAGGAGGGTGACCATGGTGCCATAGTTGGAGTTGCAGGACACAAGTTGGAAGGGGCCACAAGACCACCTGGAGCGCAGCAGGCCAGAGCAGCTCTCAGTCTGTGGTCCTGGTCTACCAGGACTAAGAGAGCAGAACTTTCAGAACCACCTTGCTAAGTCACTGAGACTGTACTATGACGGGAGGGCCTCCTGTGTGCTAGGAACCACCATAGAGGAAAGGGGTGTGCACTTTTGTACACCATATGTCCCCAGAATAGTCCAGTGCCCAACCTAGAGCAAGTACTCAAACTATGCTTGATATGAAAAGGAAAATAAAGCATGAATGGATCAAATAATGGCTTTGAATTTAGACAAGTAATTAGAGAAAGGATGGACTCTCCTTAAGAGTGGTTTTGCTCTTCCATTCAGCTATGTATTGGAGGGATGCTCTATGTACTAGACACTCTAATGCAACTGCCATGGTTTAATGTGGACAATATGCATAGCAGTAACTGCGAATTTTGCATGACTATGTTTATAGTGGCATACAGATCTACAGTAAGAGCTCAGAGAAAAGGAATCCGATACTGTTGGGTGGGAACAGTGCAGAAGTGTCTCCCAGAGAGAGCAGTGTAGAGTTAAATAATGCACATTTGAGCAGATCTAGAAAAATGTCTATGTTTATGGCTGCAGGCGGTGCTTGTGAGAAGAAAGACTTGATTTCACATCCAGGTGCCCCAAGGCAGGAGTGCACATGGGCATGCCTCAGTTCCCACCTGGGAACGCTGTGTGACATCTGACATGGCGACGTTAGAGAGGCCTCCCACTTGAGATCTGAACTCAGCATTGGCCACTGTACAACAGTGTCCCCTTTATGGGTGATGTGTTCTGAGGCCCATATATGGGCAAATGTGTATATGTATATAGAGTATTATGCTTTTGTGTATACCCCATAAGTATCTATGATGGATTTCAATAGGTAAATTAGGCACACTAGGAGATCAACAACAATAACACAATGGAATAAATAAGACAAGAAACTGTAGGGAAATTCTGTGGATCTGATCTCTCTCTCTCTTTCTCTCTCTCTCTCTCTCTCTCTCTCTCAGCTTCCATGGTTGTATATATGGTGTGGACAGGATGGTCAAGGGCTGCTTCTCATCCCTGGCAGAGTGCAGTGAGCTGAGATTCCCTCACACGGCACAGACCAGCAGTTGAGAAACTAGGAAAGTCTTTTTCCTGTCCCTGACTGCAGGTAAATCATGGGAGTGAAGCTGCAGATGGGGCGAGTTCTAGACTGTAGGCAAAGAAATGCTTCAGAGGAACAAAGGAACCATCCTTTGCAGTATGGTGGGTGGAGAGCGGAAAATACTTCTCTGCTATACGAAAAGGAAAACAGAACAAAGACTAAGTAAGGCCAATAGCTGATCTTCCATCTCCTGTAATTTAGACTGTTCACGCGGAGATAACCAGAGAGAATGACATCCACCATTATCAGTCAGGTGGAACAGCAACATCAAATATTAAAAAACAGAGATGATGCAGCTAATACTCATTAACTTTATCTCCATAGCTATTGTTTAATTTAGGGTTTCTGCTCTGTAAGTCCAATTTTAGTTGTAGCCAAAGAAACCATTATTTGCAATTTAAAAAACTGTAAAGCCTTTAGGGTTAGCCGACTTTGATCTTATTCCCACAGGGCCATAGTCAAAGTGGAAGTTCTCTCCTCCCTTCAGAGAAAGGTACCTCCTTCTTTGATGGCCCCGTTCTTTCCACTGGGATCTCACTCGCAGAGATCTTTCATTTAGGTCTTCTGTTTTTTCCAGAGTGTCTTAGCTTTCCATGCCTAAAATATTCTCATGGGCTCTTGAGCCAGATCCGAATGCCTTAAGGGCTGATTCTGAGGCCAGAGTGCTATTTAGGACATCTGCCATTCTATGAGTCTGCTGTGTATCCTGCTTCCCATGTTGGATCATTCTCTCCCTTTTTCATTCTATCAGTTAGTATTAGCAGACACTAGTCTTGTTTGTGTGATCCCTTTGACTCTTAGACCTATCAGTGTGATCAATTGTGAGCTGAAATTGATCACTTGGACTAATGAGATGGCCTTGGTACATGCCACCTTGATGGGATTGTATTGGAAACCCCTGGCACAATTCTAACTCCATCATTTGGGGCCGTTCCGATTGAGCATGTCCCAAGTTTTACATCTCCTCCCTCTCTTATTCCCACTCTTATATTTCACAGAGATCACTTTTCAGTTAAAATTTAAACACCTACGAATAATTGTGTGTTAATTACAGAGTTCAACCACTAGTACTAGGATAAAGAAAAAAAAATACTACCATGGATAAAGTATTACATTGTACAACAACAGTCAGCACAAGAGCTGATCGAGTCACTGTTTCTCATAGTGTCCATTTCACTTCTACAGGTTTCCCCTTTGGTGCTCAGTTAGTCATCGCCAATCAAGGGAAACAAATGATATTTGTCTCTTTGGGACTGACTTAATTCACTCAGCATGATGTTTTCCAGATTCCTCCATTTTGTTGCAAGTGACCGGATTTAATTGTTTTTGACTGCTGTATAGTATTCTGTAGACTCATGACCAGAGCCTAGGGAGATTACTGACGCCATAAACAAGAGTGTCAAATTGTTAAATCAATATCAGGAGTCACTGTGTACTTACGTCTCATGAGGGATCTGTCCTTAATGTGTTATCCAATGTGAAGTGATGCTATTACTAGTACTGAAACAGTATTTTTACACTTTGTGTTTCTGAGTGGGTGCAAACTGATGAAATCCTTACATAGTATATATTGAATCGATCTTCTTTATATAAAGATAATTGCAAATGATTAAAAAATCTTGGTGTTAAACTGGAAATTGCATAGACAATTAATCAATTTTAAAAAAAAAATCATGTAGGATCTCTGTCCTTAATGTGCTGTACATTGTGAATTAATACTATAACTAGTACTCCAACAGTATTATCATTTTGTGTCTCTAGGCGAGGGCAAACCGTTGAAATCTTTACGTAATATGTACTAAATTGATCTTCTGTGTATAAAGAGAATTGAAAATGAATCTTGATGTGAACAGAAGGGGAGAGGGAGCGGGAAAGGGGAGGGTGGGGGGAGGGAGGGAAGTTGTGGGGGGGGGGAGCCATTGTGAAAAAAAAAATAATATAAAAAAAGAAGGAAAAAAAAAAAAGAAGTGGTAATAGTTAAAAAAAAAAAACTGTAAAAGCCAAGAGATAATTCCACTCATTCTTGTAGCTCCCAATCCTCTACAATGCCAGTTCTCTATAGTTCCAGCAGCTCACAACTTGAACTAACTGACTTTAACTCATTTCTGTCCAAAATTGATGGGGATGAAATTTCAACTTCCTACAGTCTGACTATTCAATGTAAATGTCTATGTCAGAATGTGGGCTGATTCACACCCTCAGGTGAGACATGATGTTTAGAGTAACCACTGTGACCCCTGTTTCATTTTGTCCCACAGAAACACAGCTTCCAGATGTTCTGCAGGGGCACCCACTTGGCCTCGTTGTTTCAAAACTGCCTGAGATGCCAGCATCCCATACGGGCATGCACAGATCCCACACTGAAGTGCCTGAGGTTAGCCCCAGCTTCCTGCTGGTGTGCACTCAGGGAGGCAGTAATGATGGTCAAAGGAGTTGAGTTCTTGCCACCATGTAAAAATGACCAGGGTGGAGTTCCCAGCTCCCAGCTTCAGCCTGGCCCAGCTCCATCTGCTTCAGGCATTAGAGCGTGAGCCAGAGTATGGGAGATTTGCCCCGTATCTTTGTGTCTCTCTGCCTTTCCAATAAATACTCAATTAATTAAATGCTTCTACAATAGAATTATTAATCTAATTTTATAATATGGTTTGAGGATGATCTAGATTCTCTTTAACATTCCACTACAATACATTTTTGGTATTTTAATGAAAAAAGAAAAGTTTAAAAAAGTAACTCTCTCATGAATATACATTAGTGTTAAGTAATGAAGAAATGAATAAAGAAATAATCAAGGTTTTAAAAATCAGGAAATTTAAAAGCTGAGGACAATGAGTTCCGTTAGTTCAACACACTGCCAATTACAAATGCAGCTCAGAAATTTATTCATAAAACCACCAGCCAGAAAGTCTCACATCAAAACACAACTGCTAGAGCATAGTAGATCTTGATTTGGCTGAGGGATAAGGTTTTTGTCTTTATTCGGTTGATTTCCACCCATCTTATTTTGGTCATTTTTTTTTTTTTACAAAGTGTAATACATTTTTACTTACAAAAGACAGTATCTGTAGCACAGTAATTTTATTAAAACTATCATGCATGATTTCAATTTTATGTCTGCTTTGCTGTGACGGATCTGCTCTTGACACTGCACCCACAACGGAGAAGGGCTCCGACCTGAAAGCTAAAGTTCCCGTCCACCAAGAAGAAGCATTCAGAAGCCCCGCCCAGCCAGTCCCAAGGTGAGACAAAAGTGATTGACTGCTTTTTAGAGCTAAGATAATATGAGAAGAAACATCATATTTAATTCCCTCATCCTTTAAAAGACAAGTGTCTTTCCCAAAATAGCTAACTGCTGTGAAACAATAAGGTTCACTTAAACTCGACTTGCAGAAAATCACCTTGCACAGACAGATGAGCCCTCCCCATCTGTGATGGACAGGCAGGGAGCTGTGACCAGGAGAAGCTGCTCCTCCACACAGGGTGGGGAAGCTCATCACGTCTTTTGTGTCTCTGATATGGGTCCCTGACACCTGGTTAGTGTGGAGGTTCCATGACTCCACAACACACTAAAGGCAATAGAGAGCTACACATGACAGATAGGACACATATGTTCTGGGCCACTTCACCAAAACGAAACATGTCACTGTTAGCCGGAATCCAGGCACAGGTTTTAGTAAGTGCAGTCTTACTTATTTGCATGTTCTTTTCCCTTGCTTCCTAAAGGTTTTTGTTTTTTGATGGAATGGAGTTTGCAAAAATATCCCAGTCTGAGACAAGTACATATTGCAATATAGGAAAATATTCATTGGGAAAAACATAATGTTTCTACATGTTTTTCCTAGATTATATTTTTTGGCAGGAAAAATAATACACACAAGTTTTTTGATTTATGATATTTTTAAAATTTCAGCTCTCACATATAAGAGAGAATATGCCGAATTTGCTTTTCTGAGTCTAGTTTTGCAATGACAAACCTCTAAGTATCTTTATCGTGGATCTTACTGAGTTTTAAACTATCTTCAATAGTTCCAGTAACACCATCCTATCATTCAAAGACAGAAACTAGCTTAAGGAAAGCCAAATGCAATGATATATTGAGTCATCTTGTTAAAAGTATGACCTGACATATATTTAAAATAGTATAAATAGCTTTTACAACACAAATTATGAGATTGTTCCGACATACTATCATAATGCTAACAGTAAGAGGTTGTAAATATAAAAGATTTCCCTGTAAGTCAAATTCTCTAACAAAACAGACAGAAAGGGATTTTTTCAACTTTTATTTAATAAATGTAAATTTCCAAAGTAAACTTTTGAATTATAGCAGCTTTTCCTTTCATAACCTCCCTCCTACCAGCAACCATCCCATCTCCCACTCCCTCTCCCATCCCATTCTTCATCAAGATTCATTTTCAATTATCTTTATATACAGAAGATCAACTTAGTATATACTAAGTAAAGATTTCAAAAGACTTCACCCTCACAGACACACAAAGTATAGAGTACTGTTTGAGTAGTAGTTTTGTTTTTAAAAAGATAACTAATGTGTTAATTCTACATGTGCGTAGGCAGAACTAGAGATAGAACAAGGGGCACACAAGGCACTCCCAGAAGAAATGGACACTCTGGCCCTTTAGGTCCAGAGGGGCGAGGGGACAGGCAGTGACACTGGACAGGACTGCCCACCTGCCTGCACCTGCAGCAGAGGCCTTCCGCATACAGGGCCCCACAGGGAAGGTGTTGACAGATGAGAGGTGCACGTCCACCTCCTCCCATACACTGCCCTTGGTCCAGTGTAGCTCATGGCCACCTGGAACAGAGGGCAGGAGAGCTCCTGGGCGTCCTCCAAGACCATTCTCCAGGGCAGCAGGTGATGCAGACTGGGAAAGAGGGACATGGAAGCAGCGAATGGAAACTCCAGCACAAACAGGTCCACTCTGAGCTGGGATTACTCATGGGGCAGTTGTCAATCTCTTATTAATAAATCCAATATAAGTATATCGCAATTCTAAGATCCTACATTATTAACTAAACTATTTTAAATGAATTAACTATCCAAATAAGTTGAAATGATTATTTATATGATGACGTAGGATATTTTTGTTTTGTTTTGTATGCTATAATTAAAGAGCACTCCAGAAAGAATAAATTTGCTGCGCTATATCTTCCACATTCGGGATGATCAAAGTGCTGGTTAATCCTGAAGTAAACAATACTGAAATGCTGCATTTGGATTACAAGATACATCATTCTTTTACATACAGCCAATAAATTATTACACAAAGATTGCTTAGTACTCAGAATTTTGTTTCATACCTTAAAAGTTGTTTTAGAAATATTAAAATACAGCTTTTCATTCATTTTCTAATCAGTATGTCTAAAAAACACAGAAACTGTAGGCAAACTAAACATGCATTTCTAAGCCAAATTTGCATCTGCTGTCCTAAGCTTCACTGCTATCTTTGACTCTGCAGTGATACACAAAAGCTTTGGAGATTTGGCACTTGATAAACGAATGTTCTATTTGTGCTCTGGTCTTTCACTCCACTGAATCTCTTCAGCAAGTGATGATGCCAGTACGATTTTGAACTGCAACCAAGGAGTATCATGGAAAGCCCACAATGACAATCAGGCTTCTGTCACTCATTGCATGACTGCTCCTGAGACAGCAAGAGACTCAAACCACGCAATTCCACGACCAGCAGCAACACATCCATGCAGCCCCCTCCTGGCTCCCACCTGGCCAGCAACAACAGGAAGATGCCATCAAGAGCAAGCTAAGCCACATGGCAGAGAAGCAGAAACATGTGGGGAACCGTCCATCTCAGAAATGCTGGGACAGCTTGTGACAGGAACAAGCTGCACATGAAGAGGGAGCCATGCTTTACAGGCTTCTGGAAGTAATCATCTCTGGTAGTTTTCAAACAAACCCAGGAGTACAAAGATAGCATTCCACGGGATGCAAATGTGTCTCCTCCTATACAAGAACAGCTAACGCTCACTGAGCGCTTGGGTGCTTAATGTGAGATCAATGGTCTGAATCCTGAAGCTATTTTGTCTCAAGGATACCCATGATCATGCTTAGTGGCTGTTGTTTGCTCTGTTTTGCAGCTGAGGGACAAAAATAACTGTCTGACGTCACACAGTTAGAAAGAATGGAAATGGGAAATCATGCATGGTGTCTGCAGAGCCTGGATTTTCTAGAATGATATGAGAGGAACTTATATGCATGTCTCCTTATCAAATAAATATTGAAGAGTAGACTAATAATACCATCTGCTGTAACTTTTTCACACATAAAGCAAGAAGCTACTGTTCTCATGACAATCATATGACTTTCTGTAGTCATTATCATAAATGAACATGTGTAAAATAAAGCCAGAAAAAATGTAGTATGATAGTAACTTTCTTGAAAATAATTCCAGGGGTCGGCACAATTGTGGCACAATGGGTTAACACCCTGTCCTGAAGCGCTGGCATCCCATATGGGCACCAGTTTTAGTCCCGGCTGCTCCTCTTCTGATCCAGCTCTCTGCTAAGGCAGAAAAGCAGCAGCAGATGGCCCAAGTCCTTGGGCCCCTGTGCCTGTGTGGGAGACCCAGAAGAAGCTCCCGGCTTCGGATTGGTGCAGCTCTGGCCATTGCAGCCATCTGGAGAGTGAACCAGAGGAAGGAAGACTCCTCTCTCTCTGTCTCTACCTCTCTGTAACTCTTTCAAATAAATAAAATAAATCTTTAAAAAAAGAAAGAAAATACTTCCAGAAGACTTCCTGACATCTCAGTTGCCTTAGCTCTGTCTGTGGGGTCCAAATGAGTGGTCCAAATCACACCAAGGACCATTCTCTCTTCCCTCTGATGAAGAAATAATCCAGGCTCATTCCTTCTCCTTTATTCTGCCAACTCAGTTCATTGTAACTCAATCCAAGTTTCTTTCTTTCACGTCTTGTGTTACTTTTCATTGACAGATGAAATTGTATTGACTGTGTACAACAAGATGCATTGAAGGAAACATACGTTGAAAAATGACTAAATCTTGCCAATTAATGTTTCCACGACCTCACAGAGGGGTCATTTTTGTGTTGAAGAAACATTACACTTACCCTTTCAGCCATTTTCAGAAGTCTAATCTTTTGCTAGTGAGTATCCCTTGAAGTTCTGCAGAACCGAGTTCTTTAGAACCGAGTTCCACTCTCAAGCTGAAATTTTGCACTCTCCGAAACACATCTCCCTCTCCCCAGCACCAGGCATCCCGGCCCATGGAAGTTTGACGTCCCTGTGATCATAAATCTAAAGATAACATCCCCCACCATCTGAATCCCTTCCTCACTCAGCTTTATGCCTGCCCCTCACATGCCGCTCGGTCTTTTCTCCTCTGCCTGCCTCCCCATCTCTTCTGATCTCAGACTACGACTCAGAGCAGGGCCTTTTCCACAAACATTAAAATAGGAAACCTGCTTGCTGCTAACATCGTTGCATGGCAGCCTCATAACGCAGGTGCACTGTGGGTTCTCTCCCTGCAAGGAGAGAAATGTTAACCAAAACTCACAAGGAAGCAGGCAAAGAGGCAGCTGTGGCTGCCCAGCCTCAGGGGTCCTGCTTTTCTTTCCTGTCCCCTGGGCCTCAGGCACCCACTCACCTCACCGGGTCCTGCTCAGGTCCCCCACGTGTGATTCGTTGTGAAGGAGTTCATGCCTCCACAGCCCAGGAGGATTTCCACAGCCCTGATGGTTACAGGCGGTAGTTTGCCCCTGGACATGCAAGGGTTCCAGGACACCTCATGAACACCACAATCCACAGATGCTGGAGTGTCATGCAAACTCGCATCACACTCGCCTACAACTTTGTACCATATGCCTCCTCCTGCACACTTCAAATTGCCTGCAGGTCATGAATAATAACTAATGAAAGTAAATGCTACATGAAGACTTGTGACATTGCATAGTTTAGGGAATAAAGATCCCCAAAAGTATGCATATGATACGTACAATGCAATAGTTTTCTATTTTTATATTTTTGGTAATCTGACAATTGACTCCATAAATGTGGGACTACAACTAGGGAGGGACACCTTGAAAGCTCAGAATTTACATGCTATGACCTTATGAACATAACTTGGGCATCTCATGTTATTTCTATTCACAGTAAGGATTAAAAATAAAATGTAATGAAGAGTATGAAACAGCATGAAATTTTGATTCATGGCCAAAGGCAAAATACTTAGATATTTTAAATAACTAATGCATTTCCCTAAAGAGATCATTGGTCTATTTTGGTACTAAGTTTTCTTCACTATTCATTATTCAAGGCATAAATGTATTTCTAAACAAACATGGCAGGTAAATGTAATCTCTGCTGTTGTATTTATTTAGCAGCTTTTTATCAAGTAACTAGCACACAGAAGATCTCAGACTAGATGTCATGGACACAAGGACAAATACTGGTTGGCTCTTATTCAACAGCTTACACTCTAGTGTCTATGTCCTTACTCCACAAATTATTTTTTGAATTTTTTGTACAGGTGGGAAATGAGGACAACATGTCACTAATGAATTCACTCAATCTTGTGGGTACTTATGGTTCATTCTTTCATTCTTTTGGGGGACCTGTTGTTTACCGGACTCTCTGACTTAAAGAAAGGAAACCTTGATTTTGGCACTTCTAGTGGATGATAATGTAGAATAAACAAGTAGGTAAGTAAAATATCCACTCCTCTACATAATTGACCATGTACAAAGGAGGGTAACATGGGGTAAGGAATATTGGGGAAAGAGTAGCTGTACATTTAAATAGACTGGGTTGGGGTGTGCCTGTGGCTGAGAGGTTAAGACACTGCCCAAGTGCCACACGAGAATGTCTAGATTTAAGTCGCAGCTCTGTTTCCAATTCCAGCTTCTGGCTAAGGTACACCCTGGGAGGAGCAGGTGCTGGCTCAAGTACTTGTATCCAAGCCACCTGTGGGAGGAAATTAGATTGAGTCCCTGTCTCCTAGCTTTAACCCAACCTTGTTCTGCTGTGGACATTTGGGAAGTGACCCAGTGGATGGGAGCTGTCTCTCTCTCTCTCCCTCCCTCCCTCCTTACCTTTATCTCTGCCTCTCAAGTAAAATAAAGCAGCTGAATAAGAATTGATTGGGAGTACAAAGGCTAGGTTCCAGATGTACTTTTATTTCATTCCATTATCAGAGTGGCTATCTGAATATGTCATCGCATACACAGCTGATGTTTTTCTCCCTTTATTACAAAAGTTTAGTTAATATAAAAATGAATCTAATCAGACTGTATTAGAAAGCAAAGTCAGAGGTCATATGACTAAGCACCTGGAGAGTGAACATGGAAACTAAGGAGTTGTTTCCCTTCAGTAGTCTGACTTTATGGTGAACAAGGAGGGTGTCAGTACAAATAAATGCCAGCCTCTCTGAGGTGAAACCAGCGACAGGAACTGGGAGAGTCTCTAGCACTCGAAATGCACAGAAATAGAGCAGCAGTGCAGAAAGCCCAGGATGCATGAGGGAGGAATGAACCATGACTGAGTGACTCTTCTCAGACAGTGCACATCTCGGCTTCCTGGTCTGCAGTTATAACCAGAAACGCTGACCTTAAAAGGCAAACAGCCTTAGTATTAATCTCCACACCTTAACCGTTCCCCTCAGTTCCCCTTGCACCCAAAATGCCCCATGACATGTCTGCTTCTAAGGATTATTTAATTCCTGCAATATGGTATTAGATACAGGAATAATAGATAAAATTTAAAATAATTCTCTAAATACAGACCCAGGATAAAAATCATATGGTAATGTCATAGAACACCAAAAGCCAGTTTCAAAATATTTCTTTTCTTTTTTTTTTTTTTTTTTGTGACAGGCAGAGTGGACAGTGAGAGAGAGAGAGAGACAGAGAGAAAGGTCTTCCTTTTGCCGTTGGTTCACCCTCCAATGGCTGCCGCAGCCTGCGCGCTGCAGCCGGCGCACCGCGCTCATCCGATGGCAGGAGCCAGGTGCTAGGTGCTTTTCCCTGGTCTCCCATGGGGTGCAGGGCCCAAGCACTTGGGCCATCCTCCACTGCACTCCCGGGCCACAGCAGAGGGCTGGCCTGGAAGAGGGGCAACCGGGACAGAATCCGGCGCCCTGACCTGGACTAGAACCCGGTGTGCCGGCGCCGCAAGGCGGAGGATTAGCCTGTTGAGCCACGGCGCCGGCCTAAGACAGAAACAAAATATTTCTAAGAAATTATTTCTTTTGCATTTATTTCTGTGGCTATCAGATACTAAGGTATTTAGTATTTATTGTTAGATGGCATAAGATAGGAAGTTAATATTAAAGTCAAAATCTTGCTTCAGAATAAAGTATTTTGAAAAATGTTTATAACATATTTTATATTTTTAGAGATACTTATGTAATTTAACAATTTTTCCTATACATGCACCTATATAAGTGTGTATGTGTGTGTGTGTGTGTGTGTGTGTGTATAAAGCCAATGACTGAAAACATGCTCAGCAAATCGAAATGTGCTACTTTGTATTTTAAAAAGCAGATGAGAGGAAGAGCTGTAGGAAGATACTTCGGACCCTTCAGCCTCTCCTGCACGTACGATCACTGAAGGAAAAAGAAGGGGAGAAATGCAGAAAAGCGTTAAGACAGCTGTTGCCAGAACAGACCATGCTTACCAATAAGAGAGGAAAGGGACTGGCATACAGGTGGTTGAGCTGCGTGTGTGACACTGGCGTCCCTCCTTAGATTGCCAGACTCTGATTCAGCTCCCTGCTACTGCAAATGTGAGGCAGTGGCAATGACCTGGGCATTCGGGTTCCTGCCACCCATGTGGGAAGCCCAGGTGGAGTTCCTGCTCTTGGCTTCATCCTGGCCCAGACCCGATTCTTCTGGACCTTAAGGGAGTGAGTCGTTAGACAGAAGACATCTCTCTCTTCCCCACCTCCTTATTCTTGTTATTTTTCTCTCACACCATCAATCTACTTTTCAAATAAATAAATCTTAAAGTAAAGAAATAAAAGCTTTAAGAAGAAGTTGGCAAGAAGGGCCAGCACCGTGAGGGAGCCGGCTAAGCCGCTGCTCGTATGAAGCATCCTATGTGGGCGCCAGTGTGAGGCCCAGCCGCAAACTCCCTGCTAATGAACCTAGCAAAGCAGCGGAATACGGTCCAAGTGCTTGGTTCCTGGAACCCACGTGTGAGACCCACATGAAGCTCCTGACTCATGACTTAACCTGGCCCAGCTCAAGCTGCTGTGGCCATTTGGGGAGTAAACCACCAGATGGAAGAACTGTCTCTCCCTCCATAACTCTTTCAAATAAATAAAAAACATTTAAAAAAAAGAAGTTTGCAAGAGAACATATATTTTGTGCCAGCTAATGTAAGCAATTACTACAAAAGAAGACATTGAAAAATGTAAAACATTCATATAAGTGGAAGATTTTCCCCCAATAATTACTTCCAACAGAATATTTTGCTTGAAATTTTATAAGTGCCGAACAGCTTGTAGCTGACGGTACTGCTGACTTTTGGTCAAGTAATTTGCAGTAACTCCCATTGCCTCAAAAATCTGAAATTCACTGGTTCTGTCATTCAGCGGATACTTGCTCGGTGCTCACCATGTGTCAGACTCCACTGCAGGCAATGCATACATTGTACTGTAAAAGAAAATTTCTACACTCTCTAGATTTTCTTTTGTTATGGTTACGATATTTTATTTTAGAATAATATAATTGAAAATAAAGTAACCCACATTGTTTAGGTACAATAGGATACTTTGTTTTATTTTCCATTTTATTTTTAACGGTTTTATTAAGATGTAATACTTCTGCACCTATTTTGGAACATAGTGCAATATTCCACCCTGTGCACAGCATATATGATTAAATCAGGCCATCCATATCCCCCACCTCCACAACCTTCCTACAAGTTTGGAGCCTACCAGCTTCTCTCTTCCAGCTCTTTATACAGCATATGAACTAAAGTTTATACATTATAAAATATGCATATCTTATATACACATACATCTTATATATTACACATTATAAAATATTTATATTTATAAAACATGCATAGTTTAAACATTATTATGTACTGTAGTTGGTTCACTGGGCTGTGTGACTCTAGAACCTGTTTATTCTACTGCCCTGTGAGTTAATGCCTGTAACGTAACCTCCCTCTCTGCCCTTCTCCTTCTATTTCCAGTCTCCAGTAATCACTATTCTAATTTCAGTTGATTGTATTTTAACTTTCGTACATGAGGGAGAATATATATTTGTCTTTCTTGTGTCTTATTTTACTAAATGTTATGACTTTGTGTTCCACCCATTTTTCTGCAACTGTCAGGATTCCATTTAGTTGTTATGAGTGAATAGTATCCCGTTATGTTAATTACCACTTTTTGAGTCAGTTTACCACTGATGGACCTCTGGGTTGACTCCATATCTTGGGCTATTTGAGTAGTTCCACAATAAATATAACAACAGGGGCATCTCTTTCATAGACTGGTCTTATTTCCTTTGGCTATAAGCACAGAAGTGGAATGGCTGCATCATTTGGTAGATCTGGTTTGTTTTTGTGAAACCTCCATACTGTTCTCTGTGGTGGTAAACTGATTTGTAGCCTCACCCACAGTATATAAGGGTTGTATTTTCTGAACTTCCTTGGCAGTATTTGTTATATTTTGTCATTTTTTAAAATAACATTCTAACTGTAGTAAGATGATGCCTCACTGAGGTTTTGCTTTGCATTTCCCTGAAGGCTAGGGATATTGAGCATTTTTTATGTACTTGTTGGCTATTTGTATTTGTTATTTTTTTTTTAAAAAAATCTACTCAGATCCTTGCCCATTCCTTAACTGAATTGCTTGCTCTTTTGTTACTGAATTCTTTGAATTCCTTATCTATTCTGGACATGTTCGTATATATAGAAAAACTCCAAAGCTCTCCTAGGTGGTTATTAGGGCTGATAAATACAGTAAAATTTCAGAATACATATACAAAATCCACATATTTAAAATTCAATAGTACCGTTGTACAACAAACTAACTGAAAAATAATACATAGAGTACCATATACATTAATCACAAACAAATGCTTAAGAATTTCACCAATGATATGAAATATCTTCAAAAAATTATACACTGATAAAAGAAATTAAAGACACAAAATGGTAATAGTTTTTGCTTCATGATATGAAAAATTAATATTGCTAACATACTCATAATACTCCCCAAAATCTAGATTCAGTACAATTTCCATCAAAATGCCAATTATATTCTTCACAGAACTAGAAAAATCAATTCTAAAATTCATGTACAAGTGCAGAAGTCTCCAAATAGCCATAACACTCTTGAACTAAAGAATAAAGCTGGAGGTATCACAATATGTGATTTCAAGAAATACTATAGAACCATATCAACCAAAAAAGTTTAATACTGGCATAAAAACAGTACTTGGACCACCAATAGCATAAAATAGAGATCTCAAAAATGAACCTGAGCATTTATTTTGTATTGGTTCTTTAGTTTTTAAGATTTATTTATTATTGGAAAAGCATAGAGAGAGAGATACCTTCTATCTGCTTTTCCATTCTCCTAATGGCTGTACTACAATGGCTGGGACTGGGCCAGGTCAAAGCCAGGAGCCAGGGGCTTCTTCTTTTTCTCCCATGTGGGTTCATGGGCCCAAAGACTTGGGCCATCTTCCACTGCTTTCCTCCATGCATTAGCAGGGAGCTGGATCCCGAGGTGGAGCAGCTGGGACACGAACTGGCACCCATAAGGGATGTCAGCATCGTAGGCATTGGCTTCTCCTGCTGTTCCACAGAGCCAACCTCTGCACTGGTGATTCACAGAGGCACTAAAAACTTATATTGGAAAAAGGACAGACTTTTTAAAAACGGTGATGATAAAAGTGCCTATCCATATGCAAAGACTGAAGCTTGACTCTGTCATTCATCATAAAAAAATTGACTGAAAATAGCTCAAAGATCTAAATTTAAGACCTGAACTTATACAGTACTAGAAGAAAATGTGGGGTGAATGCTTTGAGACATCTATGCAGGCAATGGCTTTTTGCATAAGACCCCAAATTCATAGGCAACCAAAGTAAATCTAGATAAAAAGATTATATCAAACTAAGAAGCTTCAACTCAACAAAGGAAACAATCAATAGAGTGAGCACACAACTGACAGAATCAGAGAAAATCTTTGCAAAGTATTAATCTAACAGAGGATTCGTATCTTATAGGATTTAAATCCAACGTTTCAAAATAAACCCAACTACGGCCCAATATCTTTATACACTACCATATTTCACATAATTTTCTCTAAGATTATAAAATTTTATTTGTTAATAGCAATTATTAGACATCTGTCCTAAGGGTACATCCAGCCTCGTGAATAAGATGCTGGCTGAGATGCCCTTGTCCCACATCAAATTGCTTGAGTTTGATTTCCAGCTCTTGACCCCAGCTTCCTGCTAAGAGACTCTGAGAGACACAGGGATGACTTAAGTGGTTGGGATGGAGCCCAAGCCATTCGGACAACTGTGGAGTGAATTAGTGGATGGGAGTTCTGTTGCTTTCTCTCTGTCTCTGCCTCTGTCACTATCTTTCAAACAGAGTTTTTAAAAAGTAAAATGGGGTGGGGGGGCAGCACTGTGTAGTGGGTAAAGCCGCCACCTGCAGTGCCAGCATCCCATATGGGTGCCGGTTTGAATCCCAGCTGCTCCATTTCTGGTCCAGCTCTCTGCTATGGCCTGGAGAGCATTAGAGGTTGGCCCAAATCCTTGGGCTCTTGCACCTGCATGGGAAGACCCGGAAGAAGCTCCTAGCTCCTGGCTTCAGATTGGCACAGCTCCAGCCATTGTGGCCAATTGGGGAGAGAACCTGTGGGTGGAAGACACCTGTCTCTGTCTGTCTGTCTGTCTCTCTCTCTCTCTCTCTGCCTCTCCTCTTTCCATGTAACTCTGTCTTTCAAATAAATACATATTTTTAAAAAGTAAAAAGGAAATCCTTACATTTGTAGAAAGCACAAACCTGTATTCTGCATGTGAGTGGCATTGCTGGGGGGGGGGAGGTAAGGGTTTTCATTTCTAAGTCAGAAAATACAGGGTTAGGATCTGATTTGCTCACTTACTCATTACGGAACATCACTTGAGTGTTCTCGACCTCACAGCTCTTGATAAAAAACAACAACATGGAAATTTTCCTTTGGCTCACCTCACAGAAGGGGTGTAATGTTCAATCATGAGAATGTATATTAAAGTGATTTGTTAACCACAGGGCTTTCTGAATCTGATAAATTCTTGCACTTGGGCATGGATGTGGAAGCACAGTCCATCATGTGCATTGGGCAGAGGCAAGCTATTTTGCCAATAAAAGAGCTGTTTATGTGCTGAAGGTCAATTGCCAGGCAGAATTCAAGTGGCACTAATAACAGAGAGCTGAATAAATGCAGAAGAGGATTTTTTAAAAGAAAGGAAAATCTCATGGTATGTTTTAAGGTACGGTGAAGGAAACAGGTAAGGAGAGTCTTCGAAATGGTTTCACTTGGCTCTGTAGCTAATAACTGTAAAAATAAAAACAGTTATTAATAATACTAATATTCTAGGGGTTACTATCCTTTGACCCTGGCTGAAAAGCTTTATATATAAGGTCACTTTCAACACTTAATGAAGTTAATATCATCAAATGTATTTTGCAGACAAAAAGGAAGTTCATGAAAGTGTAGGTCATGTGGGAAATCGGAGTCAATGGAGATCCATTAGTCTCTGAGTCCTTTTCTCTCCCTTTCTTCTGTACCACATTGTATCAGAAGCAAATTCTGGCCTTTATCATCATGGTTTCATCCATCATGAAGGTCAGAACTGATAATCAATCAAAAGCTTTAATTCCTATCAGGATAGTTAACGTTTGCTGTCTTTAAAAAATTTTTATTTATTTGAGAGTCAGAGTTTCAGAGTGAAGGAGAGCTAGAGAGACAGATCTTCTATCCACCAGTTCACTCCCTAGACGACCACAACAGCCAGAGCTGGGCCAGGCGAAAGCCAGGAGCCAGGAGCTCCTTCCAGGTCTCCCACATGGGTAGTAAGGACTTAGAGAATCTCCTGCTGTTTTCCCAGGTCATTAGCAGGGAACTGGATCAGAAGTAGAGTAGTCAGGACATGAATTGGCACTCAAATTGGATACCAGCATTGAAGGCCCAGCTTAACATGCCACACTCTAATGCCATCCCCTTATTTATTTATTTGAAAGGTGGAGTTACAGGGAGTGGGAACCAGTGAAAGACCTCCTATCTGCTGTTTCACTCCTCAATGTGTGCAACACCTAGGGTTGGGCCAGACAGTCGGGAACTCAATCTAGATCTCACTCAAGGTGGCAGGGGCCCAGATACTTGAACCATCACTGGCTGGCTGTCAGGAAACCCTCTAAAAAGAAGCTGGTAGAGAGAGAGGAGCCAGCACTTGAACCCAGGTATTCTTATGGACGATGCAAGCATCCTAGTAGACGCTTAGCCACGGCACCAAACACAGCCTCTGAACTCAGTATCTGACACTTTTCCTCTGCTGAAATTATTCAGCTATTTACTGAATTATCAACACAGTCACAGCTGATTCCATATAGTGTTGGCCCCATCAGTGTCCCCACAAAATTCCATAAGCCCAGATATGTTGATTTTTCATATTAGGAAATAAAGTTTGAAAGGTTATCTCATGTTGGAAGTTTTCAATTTCCAGGGATTTAAATGAAGGACACCATGATCATCTCCAGGACCTGAAAGTGTCCCTGAACCATACAGTGGCCATGAGTACCATGTGCTAATGCACGAGCATCACCTCTCATGAGTCACATCCCCTTCCCACTGGGAATCTCTGTTCTCATTAGACACAGGGCGGGGAAAGTAAACACGTCATTCCATTGGCTTCATTCATTGGCTGAGAGAATTAGCCTCTGAGTGTTACCACAGATCTTCCAGTTTTTGCCTCCTTCTCTCACAGACACATTGAGCCACGTGCTGTTGGTTGAGTTCTCTCTGCTGACCCAACACTGGCTTCAACGTCCTCAGCAACCTTACTGCCTCTGCACTTCATAAACACGAGGCTGAAGGGACATCCTTCCTCAGCAGGACTGGCACTGCCTCTGCAGGTGTGGCCCCAGGAGGGCTCTACAGGAGTGGGAGTGGGACAGCAGCACACCCTGTCTCTCTTCACTCTTCCTGGCTGCTGGCCATGGTCGTGTCTGGGATAGTCTACTGAAAACAAAGATGGTGGATAGGAGAGGGCCCCAGAGAACCCCACCACTGAAGAGCTCGAACGCCAGCATTCATGATGGAGGCAATTATTGAATCATCTAATAGGTGTGAGCAGTACCCAAACCAACAGAATCTGGGGAGAATAATCGGTCTTGGTAAACATCAGATTTAATTGTGTTTTACTGTAATTATGAGAGGACTTGCAGTCCAAGCTATGGATGTATGCTTTATTAATTTATACCATGCCATATAAGGAATGCACTATATGAAATATTGACTTTGCATGTTGGACCAGGTTCTTAGACTCATATGACTGATACCACAACAGGCTCATGGTGTGGAGAAATGATGCGTGTCCAGTTTTACGGGAAGCGACCATAAGTTCCAAAGGTCAGTGACTGCTGCAGGTCACCCAGCTAGCGGAGGGTCAACTCCCGACCCCAGGTCTGTGTCTTTCTTCTTGTCTCGGTGTTGTGCAGGGAGCTCACACTCTGTGTAATGTTCCCTCCTCTACACAATCAGAGCTCTCTCCCTGCTGTGAACACCCAAGTAATGCATCTGTGAACTAGGAAACAACTGGAGTTTGCAATGATACACCTCTATATCAGGAAAATCAATTTGACCACTTGGTAGAGGAAAACACTGATGGATAAAGGCACATTAAAATAAGTGAGTAATTTCACCCTAAACCATAGATTAGCTTTGATTTTACCTCAAGAAACCACTGAACCTTGGTCTTGAGACACTGCTTCAACTGATTCTACCAATCGGTTGGCCAAAAAGCCTCTTAGTCTATGAAAATGCGACTCGTCCTAATGTACAATGATGAGGTGATGGGCAGCACCCTTTAGAAGGCTACCGTGTTGTTTTAACTTCCAGATGGCAATGCCAGGGCCAACCTTGAGACATCTGTGGCATGTATATCCCTGAGTTAGGGTCCCTCTTCAGCATAGGGACATACTAGCTTTAAGGCACAGAAGTGGCACAGCAGGTTCTGTGGCTCCTGGATAAGATTTTAAAAATTATATCCTAAAATGTGCACTGAAATCGATTTTGAAAAATAGAGGTTCTTAACCCAATTTCATCAAGTAATTTTATAAATGCGCTCTCAAACACGGGAGGGCAAAGCTCTTCTAAATCTTGGGGCTTAGCTAAATTGGCCGTTTCCTACACGTGGGGACTGAGCTGAAGCCACCCAGTGTGGAAAAGTCGGGCAGAGGCAAGGCGGGCAGCAACAGAAGTGACTGAACCATGAATCTCCAGCCTTCTTCAGTGACCAGAGCAAGAGATTAGCAGACTGCTGCATCAGCTTAAGTGAAAGATCTAATTTATTAGCCTTGAAGTAAGCTAAGCCACCGGGCAGCCATAATCACCACCAAATTAATGCGCTTTTATCGGCACTGGTTTCCCTGAGGAAAGCACAGTGCTAAAGAACATTCCTAGTATTGGAGCTCGCGCCGTAAGGAAAGAAAGAGATGCCAAGAGTGCAAACTCCACCTTCATCTCAGGATCCACAAAGACCCTTTTATCTGAAGGGCTCGTGAAGACATAACAGACGTCCTAAAACCACAGAGTGTGCTACGCATTGACAAGGAATGTGTCCACCTGAAATGAATCGTGCACAGATGTGACAGTGTGCTACAGAACCTGATATTGACATTGATGTCCACTTTAAAGTGGAATTCTGAATTCCCAGACCTGGGAAATGGCTCCCAACACTCTTTCCCATCATGCTGTATGCACTCCCTGCTAATCTTGCTCATGCTCAGATATGCAGCATTTTCAAGCACTATCACGATTCTCACCATTTTATAGCCTTTTAAGATTATTTATTTAGGGGCTGGCACTGTGGCATAGTAGGCTAAGCCTCTGGCTACAGTGTCAGCCTCCTATATGGGCACCAGTTCATGTCCTGGCTACTCTTCTTCCAATCCAGCTCCCTGCTTATGGCCTGGGAAAGCAATGGAAGATGGCTCAAGTGCTTGGTCCCCTGCACCTATGTGGGAGACCTGCAAGAAGCTCCTGCTTCCTGGTTTTGGAAGGGACCTGTCTGGCTGTTGCAGCCATCTGGGGTGTGAACCAGTGGATGGAAGACCTTCAGGTCTCTTCCTCCCTGTCTGGAGCTTTGCCTCTCAAATAGATAAATAAAATCTTTTTAAAAATAAAATTATTTGAGAGAGAGAGAGCACACCTGGAGCTGCAGCAGGCCAACGTCAGGAGCCTAGAACCAATCCAGGATCCCCATATGAGTGGCAGAGTCCTTATTCCTTGAGGTATCACCTGCTACCAACCAGGGTGTGCATTAGCAACACGCTGGAATGGGGAGTGCAGCTTAGACCTCAACCAGGTACTCCAATCTGGGATGCAGACTGCTCAAGCAGTATCTTAGCCACTGTGCCAAAAACCTACCACTAACAGCCTTTGTTTGGGGGAGGGGTATTTCCTCGATTTTAATTACTTTTTGAAGGCATGCCCCCCTGCTCTGAGGGCCGGCGCCATGGCTCTTCCTCCTCTACACCCTCCCCCTCTCTCTCACTAATAGCCTTTTTTAACAACTCTATATTTCAGAATGATTTTGCTGTCACTATATAGTATTCAGATATTGCCTTAATGGTGCTGTTGCACCATATTCAGTGGATTTGCCTTTTCTTTTCTTTTTTTTTTTTTTGACAGGCAGAGTGGACAGTGAGAGACAGACAGAGAGAAAGGTCTTCCTTTGCCGTTGGTTCACCCTCCAATGGCCACTGTGGACAGCGCGCTGTGGCCTGCGCACTGCACTCATCCGATGGCAGGAGCCAGGTGCCAGGTGCTTTTCCTGGTCTCCCATGGGATGCAGGGCCCAAGCACTTGGGCCATCCTCCACTGCACTCCCGGGCTACAGCAGAGAGCTGGCCTGGAAGAGGGGAAACCGGGACAGAATCCAGCGCCCCGACCGGGGCTAGAACCCGGTGTGCCGGCACCGCAAGGCAGAGGATTAGCCTGTTGAGCCACGGCGCTGGCCGCCTTTTCTGTCTTAACTATGTATGTTACTGGAGCCTTGGGTGGCTTACAAGTCTTCATGACTATGACCAATGCTGTCACAAATACTTCTTTGCTTTTTTGCAATAATTTGAATTATGTCCATAGGATAAATTCCTAAGAGCAAGATTACTGGGCTCACCTAGAAACATCCTGAGGGCATCTAAACGTTCAACCTCTGTTTAGAAGAGGTGCACAGCAAGCCACGGCTTAGGGACACACAGCAGCGTGGAGTGCACCCAGCAATGCTGGCAACAGCTGATGGGGAACCAACCATCTCTGAACATTCACTCCCACCCTGTGGACCATCTAAACCCAACACCCCTACAGAGGTGACTGTAAACCACAGATCGCTGTACTCTGTGAACCTTCAGAAGAAGAGCTGGTGACACACCCCCATCCCAAACGTGTCAGCACCATGAGGACTCCCCTTTCCGGCAGAGTGTGGTGCTCTGCCTGACGCCTCACACTCATCAGCACCAGAACAGACGCAGCCCCCGCCCAGAGGCGATTACCCACCCAGCTTTGCTTGTGAGCTGCATTTCCAACCTCTTCAGTCTTGCTCAGGCATCTGTACATGTCCAGAAATTGATCCTATATGGTTAGCAGCACATTATAAAACAGAGTAGGAGGGCATGTGTTCCAGCAGTTAAGTCACCACTGGAGAAGCCCCATCCCAAAGGGCAGTGTTGGGTTTGGCTCCTCTGCTTCCAATGTAGCTTTTGTTAATGCACACTCTGGGAGGCCCCAGGTGATGGGTACCTGCCACATGGGAGATGTGGATTCAGTTCCTGGATCCTGGCTTTGTCCTGACTCAGCCCTGACTGCTACACAAATTCAGGCAGTAAAATAGGACGGGAGTTATCTGTCTGCATCTCTCTCCCCTAACACCCTTACAATGAATGAATGAATGGATGTATGATCACAGCAGCTCTTCCTCCTGTACAGGCGTCACCCTGCCACAGTGCCTGCCCGCTCCAGGGAAGCACCAATGTACATCACCTTCCCCACTCCTTCTCATCTTCCCACTAAAAACTAAAGTCATCTGTAACTTTCACTCTTTGGTAACACCGGTTGTGGTCCCTTCATTACTCTCAAAGTACTCTCCAATCACCTGATCTGGGGTCCGGTGCCTGTAGATCTTGTCCCTCAGATTCTCAAATCTGCCCTGTTCTGCCTTCTGCCTACGCGTTGGGTAAGAACGTCTCTAACTCTCACCTGCACCATGACAAGCGGGTTTGCGTCATCCTCATCATCTTCTTCCAGGTGCCAAGCTGCACTGTGTGTCTCAGCAGTCCCAGCCTCCTCATGCCCTCAGTGACATAATTTCCAGTTGCCCTCATCTTCAGGACATGGGCATTTCTTAACTACTTTATTATATTTAATCATTAGTAAGAATTTTATTATTAATACTTACTAATATTAATTAATTATTAAGTATGATAAAATACTGAAGTTCTTAAATATTTTATTGTACTTAGTAGTTAAGTACTTTATTATATTTAATAATTCAGTTCCTATATAGATCCAATCTCTGTTAACCTAACACACTGGGCTCCATGTAGCTCTGACACGGGAGCGCTGAGTATCCACATGGAGGCATAAGAGGAGCCCCATCAGCAGCAGGGAGCCCGGGTCACAGGTCGACTAGGGAGGGGATCCAAGCCACTTGCCTGCCACATGCCAGTCCCACAACTCTCAGGTCACACCGAGTTGAGATGCTATCCTGACCTTGTGACCTCATGTGACCCATGCATTTGGGTGAAAGAGAGATTGCCCTGGGAAACAGCACATTTCCAACCACTGCCCCTGCTGATGGACAGAAGCTCAGCCCATGTGTAAAACTGACCAGTGATGCAGGGACTATGGGAAATGAGAGAATGTGGGTTGGGAAGGGGTGCACTTACTTGGTAGACTTGGAGTTGGCACACTTGCTATTGAAATGGAGTGAGCAGCCACCTACACAGCCAGAATTCACTCCACGTGCAAGGAGTGAATTCTCCAGCTTCTCCACACTCTGAGCCATTATAATAAGATGATTTAGCCATATGGAAACTCAAAGGGAATGCCCTGACATAGAAGAGAAGTTAACTGGAAAAGGGCTGCTGAGACAAGTGGGCCCTCGGATGGGAGGTAGGAGGGATGCAGTGGAAAATCTCTTGAAGTTCACTGTGTCTGGAGCCTGTATGGTGAGCACGGAGAACACCTGTCAAGCCACAGCCCTAGCAGTGGTTTTCACACTGACAGTAGCGACAATGGAGAAAGGGGTTGAGGAGGACAGGTAGAAACATAAAGAGTGTAGAAAGAGTAGCAGAGAGCTTCTATAATACGTTTGGTTTCCCTGTGGGATGAGAGATGAAGTGATTTCAGACTTTGTGCATGGTGTGGTATGGGTACCTTAGGCATGGCTGGTGGGGTGTATCCAGGGTGCATGTATAGGTGTGTGTGTCTCTTGTACAATGTTTACAATGTGTGGCTTGTGTACAGTCTGCACAGTGTGTGGTGCATGTACACACAGGTCTGTGTGTGTGTGTGTGTGTGTGTGTGTGGAATGTCTGATCATGGAGGGAAAGTTTTGAGATTTGTTGTGCAGTGAGGGCCAATGTGGGAAATGGACAAGGTAGAGCTGGTCATTGGGAAGTTTCCACCTGCCTAGCAGAAGCTATGCCCTCCTCACCATGCCTTCCTGTACCCTTCTAGGAAATGCTCCATGGACACCTGGACACAATTTCCTGGATAGGTATTCTTTAAGATTTATTAGCAAGACAGAGTTCTGGGGTGGGGGGTGCAGAGAGAGGAGAGGAAGAGAAGGAGCGAGGGAGAGAGGGAGAGAGGGAGAGAGAAAAAAAGAGAGATCTCCCATTTACTGGTTCACTTCCAAATGGCCTCAACAGCTGGAGTTGGACCAGTCTGAAGCCAAGAGCTTCATCCATGTCTCCCATATGCGTACGAGGACTCAAGACTTGGACCATTTTTTGCTGCTGTCCCAGGCTCCTTAGCAGGGGGCTGGATCAGAAGTAGAACAGCCCAGACACTAACTAGTGCCTATATAGGATGCCAGCATTGCAGATGGTGGCTTCACCCGCTACACCACAGCATTGGCCCCGGAATAGGGTTTTCACAGCTAAAAATTTGTGTTTCTGCAACACAACCCAGAATAGGTTTCATAAACACATCTGGAAGTTGTGGGGTTTCCCTCATGTGTGCCTTCTTTAGAGATGTTTGTGACTGGCTGTTTGGATGACTAGGGAACATCCACAGAACTGTAATTCACAAATAAGGCTTTCAACAGTTACATTTCCTCCAGGTTTAAGGCAATGTGATTGCACAGCAAGTGCACATTATGCTTATATATTATAGCTAGCAAAAGCAGCACGTCTCAAAAGAATGGGAGATTAGCAATGGTTCATATATCCCGGGTTTCTTCTCCCCCACCCCGAGGATGTAACATATTCCCTGTAACCCTAATATAAGGCTGCACTAAATTCTGAACCTAAAAGAGTAAATGAAAAAGTCAGTGATTGTTCATTGAGGCCATTCTTCACACCTCTATTACATTGTAGCAATGCAATCTGTAGTGAGTGATCCTCTCCTATTTATTTCAACCTATGCCTCTGAGTACTTGACACACATGGATTAATCTAAAGCCTCTTGGAAGATCTATGCAGACTCCACAGGTAAAGTTCAATCATGAGTGTAAACTCCATGTTTTTGTTGAGTGCAAGATCCATAACTTTAGTTACTTCACCCAAGTGTTTTTTATTCAGCTTCTTCAGATACAATAATTACATTGTGGGTTTTTTTTAGCATGTTATTTTATAAAATGATATGACAAATTCCTTGGAAAAGCTTAAAGTTTAGGGTTTTCTTTGGCTCTTTAGGAAATAAATGCAAATATTCTTGGAAATATAAAAAGGAAACAAAGTCTTAAGATGTTGAAATATGTACAAGTATAACTAATAGTGAAAATATTAATAATGTCAATATTATACAGTATTTGAATTCAGTTTATAGAGGACAAAATGTCTTGAGTTTTCTTTTCTCTTGCAGGATTTCTTTTTTTTTTTTTTTTTTGACAGGCAGAGTGGACAGTGAGAGAGAGAGACAGAGAGAAAGGTCTTCCTTTGCCGTTGGTTCACCCTCCAATGGCTGCCGCGGACAGCGCGCTGCGGCCGGCGCAACACGCTCATCTGATGGCAGGAGCCAGGAGCCAGGTGCTTATCCTGGTCTCCCATGCGGGTGCAGGGCCCAAGCACTTGGGCCATCCTCCAGTGCACTCCTGGGCCACAGCAGAGGGCTGGCCTGGAAGAGGGGCAACCGGGACAGAATCCGGCACCCCGACCGGGACTAGAACCCGGTGTGCCAGCGCCGCAAGGCGGAGGATTAGCCTGTTGAGCCATGGCGCCGGCCTCTTGCAGGATTTCTAAGGCAAAATACCAATCACATGGTAACTCACAAAGAGTCACTCAGGTGCCCATGCTAATCAACCCAGCTCTCAGGTTCCAGGACATCCCCAGCAGCATTCCAGTCTCAGCACAGCTCTCTTGGGAAGGGGCCTACTGGTGCTGAAATACGACTGGTAAATCACCCTGTGTGTCTTCCAAGTATTGCTGTGGGGATTCCAACACACAATACATACAGAATAGACTACCAGTCTCCCAAACTATGTTTCCATCATTCAGGGAAGTGGAGGGGTCATCCCTCCACATACGGTACAAGTATGTCCTCTGCATACATTAAGCAAGATACAAAATGGCCTTAAATTTGTCTCAGCCACAAAACATGCCTTAACACATCCATAGGAAATATGATAATTCATAGCATTCTATCATATTGTTACCCATGTTGATGTTCTCTCCTTCTGGAATGGAAACCTCCTGTTTTAATTTCTTTCTATTCAGAGAACTCCTACAGCCATGCTTGAAGGGCACCCCTGGGTGCCACATATGACTTCCCCTGGGGGACTATGCTGGTCCACAGTCCGTTCCTGGACATGTTGTGGCCCCATGGCATCCCTGCTGCCCACAGATTCTCCGATCCCTGAACAGTTGCCATACCACCTTCCCTTTCACAGGGGAAACCCACTCCCATGCGACTCACCATCTGCCACAGGCACTGCCCTTCCCTTTCAGGCACTTGACCTTGACGTCTGCAGAGGGCTTCTTTGCTTCCTTATTCCTGGGGTTCAATTTATTGAATCTATAGGTTCATCTTTTTTTTTTTTACCAGACTAGGGGATTCTGCCATCATTTCTTTGAAAATTTCTTTTCTCCCCACCCCGCCTCTGAAATCCTGAGGCCACATGAGCTGGACTCTGTTGGTGACATCGTGGTACTCTGGAGCAGGAGGAAGTCTGGAAACAGTGCCAGCATTTTGTGCTCTAGGACTGGATAAGGGAAGGCTCCAGCCATCTAAGAAAGCCAGGTGAGGCTCTAGGTGCCTCTTGGTTTCCTGGCACTGCAGGCCAGACCTCTGAATCCCATTGTGTCTCAGACATCACCAGCTGAGCTGTTGATCAACAGGGATCCACAGTCAGAGAAAGCTAACCACATCCTGGCTGGGCTCCTCTCTTCATTCCACCCACCAGGCCTAATCCCTGGGGCCCTTCTGGTCTTACCATTGAAGCATTCTCAGTAAGGTCATGCTCCTCCCACCGCCATTTCAGTCCCTCCCCACCTCGAACACCTTCTTCCCAGTAATGTCTTCCTTGAGTAAGCCCAATGTTTGTTTTTAAATTGACACTGTTAAGATTATGCAGGTTCTATTAATCTATCCTAAATGCATTGAGTCCATCCTCTGTAGTCTGAAACCAACTCTTGAGTCTATCCAGCAAGTTGTTAGTTCAGTTATGAGGTTATGAGTTATCGTATATAGTTCCTATTTCTTTACTGAGATTTTTCTACTTTTTCATTTTTTAAGGAATATTGCACTTGCCTATTGAAGTATTCTACAATACATTGCTTTAAAATTCTTGTCAAATAATTCCAGGTTCATCAGATTCACCTACCGATGTTCTCATGGTGTTCTCATTTCCCTGGTGTTTGGAATGGTTAACACTTGATTGCACCTTTCCTGCTTGGATAGAGTGTGACCTGGGCCCAGTGGGAAGGTGCAGTGACTCATCGTAGTGATCTCGTGCTCCCAGTTCCTGGTCCAGACATAGAAGGTGTGCTCGGCCCACTCTGCTTTCACAACACTCTAGTTCCAGACTTACAGATTATATACATGGGGTTGCATAGGAAGCTGTGTGAGTTTATAGAAAGGTGATAACACTTGCTGTAAGATTTTACATAGTGGAATTTAGAAATGGGTTTTAATCAATCATTGCCAATTCTCAGTATTATTCTCTTTGCCATGCCTTCTGAGTGTATCAGCCAGGAGATACAGTGAATGTATATGATATTTCTCTGTGTGTGGAGGAAACAGAGGTCTAATTGCAAAGATCATCTACCCTAATTTACAGCCACAGAAGGGCAGTCACGTAGCCACTTTGACACACAGTCTCCTTCCCACTTTCCTTAAAGCATGGTTTCACCTGGAGGTGATTGATCATCCATATTTACAGCTTTCCATGTGTCTACTTTTATTACAAGTGTCATGAATAAAAGTTGTAAGGAACACAGATTTTTCAGGGCCATGCTGCGCAGAGGCACAGAAGGATTAAGACAGTCATGAACCACAGTAAACACATCCATAAGTGGGAGCGTGGACCCGGGTGGTGCCCAGAGACAATCTAAAACTAGACCTGCAAGGTGAAGTTTGCTGGGAATTGCAGTAGGGAATGAACTCAGCAGAGGGAATGATTTCAGACAAATTTCTATAGAAGAAACTACAAATGCGTATATACCCAAGATAGCAATAGAGCTAATATAGAAATGCAACTTTCACATGGTTCCTTAGACAGTGAGCAAGCTGAGATTGGCTATTAATTTTTAACCTACTGAATAGATATTTTTCCACCTGGAGAATAATAGCAAGAAGAATTTAATAAAGTTGAAAAAATCAATTTTGCTAAATGTTCCACTAGTACCTCTGGTGCTCCAGAGAGGGACCCAATTAATGATTCTACTGGGACATTCAAGGAATGATCTGTAAGAGCGGATGCACCTAGTGGCAACAAGTGACCTCACTACCCTGTGCAAGAATCATGGAAATAGGGCCAAGGGCTGTGGTTTAGTGGGGTGAGCTGCAGCTTGCAGCTTCAGGATCCCATATCAGAGTGTGACTTCTGGTCTGGGTTACTGCACTTTGGATCCAGCTTTCTGCTTGTGCACCTGGGAAGGAGCAGAAGATGACCCAAGTGTTTGGGTTCCTAACCCCTATGTGTGAGACCTATATGGAGTTCCACGCCCCTGGCTTTGGTCTGACCCAGTAATGGTTGTTGAAAGCATTTGGGAATGAACAGTGGATGGAAAGTCTCCTCTTTCTCTCCCATTCCCTTGGTCTGTTACTGTTTCAAATAAGTATCTTTTTTTAAAAAAAACATAACAGAATAATATATACTTCATACCAGGATATGTCTATTAGGGGAGAACACTGAAATTAGCTAGTGGATATGGATGATATGTTGCAGACTATGTTAACCCTTATCACACTCAGTCTTCCCAAACTTGGACGGGGTAAAGGGTGACATCGTTTTAGAGAAGAAAGCTGAGTGCTCAGAAACATTCAGATACTTAAGGCAAATTTCTTAAGAGGCGAGGCTGGAGTCTCCATTGTGTTGTCCGTCAGTAGGTGGAATCTCCCTGCTCTGCCAAGCTTTGGTGTCTTTGTGGTTGAAAGAGAAACTAGCCTGTAACTGAGTGGCTCACCTTTCCTTGTGTAGAAGGAGGGTCACAGATCAACTCCAGGTGGAGAAAGTATAATAGAGTGTGTGTTCAAGGACCAAGTGGCTTGATGAAAATTGCTGCAGCAATGCAACTCTGAAGGAGAGCACTCAGGGAGCTCTCAGGGGACGAGTGACAATTGGGCTTCAGGGAGCCCATCTCTGTGCCTCCCCTGCCCCTGCCCAGGTTAGAAGGAGCAGCCTGGTTCACACAGATGTACTGAGAGAATTTTAGCCAAAGATCAGGGGAGACTGCTTTTTCCTTTTCATAAGCAAAATTAATGAACACATTTCACTTATTAGGTAGTAATGAAAGGTTTAGAATATCTTGAAAGCAACATTTACTGTCAGAAGGGCTTTTCAACAAGTTTAAATTTCTACTTTAGTAAGATTAAATTAAAATTCAATTCACTTGTGCTGATCTGTCTCCAAGGTCTTTCTTCTGGACTGTCTGAAAACGTTCAAGGTGAATTAAGACCCTTCCTCCTTCAGCAGTGGGAAGGCGATGTGCAAAAGCTTTGTCCACTAGAACCTCACAGGCACAAGGTGCTTGCAGCTTGCTCCTGGGTGAGGCCTCTCTACTTCCAGGAAGAAGAGGAGGCAAATGGGGTGGAAACTGGCAGGAAAGTAACCATCAGGCTTTGGTTTTCTGTTCATCCCCCTCCGATGAGGGCTCAACATTGACCCTGTCATACAGTAAACACGCAGACTTCCTCAACTCATGCAAAACCTAAACGTGAAAGAATCTTTCATCGTTGATGTCCTTGTTATTTTTTGTTGTGAGTTTAGTCATGGTGATAGTTAGGTCATAATGCAATAAGCAGTTGGACATAAAGATGGCAGAGTAGAGAGGATCTGCATCCACCTCAGCCAGGAAGAAGTTTCAGAGCAACCGCAGAAAGCCTACATGTCCAGAAGATGGTCTGAGGGAAAGCTTCAGCAAGAAGAGAAAGCGATGGGAACACGCTGCCTCCATCACTTCCTCTGGCTATTCCTACCCCAGCTAGGGGAGGCTTTCTGTCCTAGAAAAGGGTTCTATACATACAGTGCTAGATCTGAGGAGACTGATTGAAGGAAAACGTTCAGTAGGAAAGCGAAGAGATCTGCAAATAGCACAGAGACTCCAAAGTTCAATTCAGAGAATCACACAAAACACACCACCCATTGCTGCTCCCCACCACTCCCTCCCTAGCTGCCCTGCTGAGGGACACTATCGTTCTGGGAAAAGAATCATAAGAACGTATTCCATGGGACCTAGGGAGGAATCAACCTTAATTCCAGTGCTCCAGACTCATACTAGTCATTGTGCAATACTCAGCATAAGCTACAATCAACCTGTGTGGCTGGAACAAGTTTTCCTTAAAATCTCCTAGTGCTGGCACTTGGGCTGTTGGTGCTACAAGCCCCAGCATTAGTCATACTCATGCAGTAAGAACTGAGAAAGGTCTTATTCACATAATATAGTCTGAGGGCTACAGCTCTTGATTTAATAAACCCTAGCATCACTCAGGCTTGCCTGGTGTGACAAGGAGAGGGCTTCTTTTGTGTCCCACAGCACCAGAAATGTGGTTACTATCAGAAACCCTAGTGTGATTGACACCCACATCTCTGGAATCTAAGGACACGTTTTTGGAAGTTCATGTCTACTTCAAAGTCATATTTCTATCTCCACAAACTGCTGCAAACTAAACAAGTGCAGCTCTTATACACATTGGTGACACTGATTACCATTGGTAAAATCATTCAGAGGGCTCATTGATAGGCTCACCTAGACCCGAAGCCAAAGCAACAACCCAAATGACAACCCACATTCCATCTAAATATAAAAAAGCATTTTCCCCTTAAAAATACTCCATGAAAAAATAATTATTGTGCCAGATGTTTAGACATCAACATAGGAATACAGGAAACATGAAGAAGCAAGGAAGATGATACCACAAAAAGAACAAAAGCTCTTCAAAAACAGAGTCTGATCTGAAGGAAATCGATGCAATGACTGAAAAAATCAAAATCATGACCCTAAGGAAACTCAATGTTATGTAAGAGAATACATTTAGATGATTTAAAGACATGAGAAAAACAATAGATGACACAAATGAGTCATTCAATAAAGAGAAATCATTAGGAAACAAAACATAAATTTGAGAGCTGAAAACTTCAATGAATGAAATAAAAAACACAAGTGACAGCCTCAACAGCAGAACACACCAAATGGATGACAGATTTCTGAACTGAAGAAAAAGACTTTGAAATAACCCAGTTGGAGAAAACTAAAGAAGAAAGTAATAAGAAGAATGAAGAAAGCCTACACAACCATTAAGCAAACAAATATTCACATTTAATAGGGATGCCTGAAGGAGAAGAGAAGGAAAATTGATGGAAATAATAGTTGAAAATGTTCCAAGTCTTGAAATAGAATGACATCCAGATACAAGACTTAACCAGAAAAGACCTTCTCAAAGGCATATTGTAGTCAAATATTAATGACAAGTAGATAATCCTAAATACAGTAGGAGGAAAATGCCAAGTTACAAATAAAGAAAAATGAATCATACTAGTAGCAGACTTTTCAGCAGAAACTCTACAAATCAGAAGAGAGTTAGACAATATGTTTAAGGTCCTGAAAGAAAAATAATGCAATGAAGAATATTACATCCAGTTAAGCTATCCTTTAGAAGTGAGGGAGAAATCATGTATTTTACAAACAAGCAAAAGAGAGAATTCATGATCACCATATGAGCCTTATAAGAAATTCTGAAAGGAGTTCTACTTTGGAAGTCAATATCATGAAAATATATGACAGTACCAGATTCAGTAACAGAGCAGATGCAATCATTAACCAACCACCAAAATGATGGGAGTTAGTACTTTCCCATCAATATTAATGATCTTTAATGTAAGTAGGATAAATTCCCCAGCAAAAATATACAGATTGGCTGAATAGGTATTTAAAAAAAAGATTATAAAATGATGCAACTGTATGGTGCCTACAAGAGGTTAACTCCATAGGTAAAGATCAACATAGACTGAAATTGAAGGGCTAGAAAAAAATATACCACGCCAGAAAAATAAAAGACAAAAGTAGATATATTCATGTCAGATAAAATAGACTTTAATTCAAAAGCTGTAGAAATGTGGCCAGCACAGTGGGTTAGTGCCCTGGCCTGAAGTGCCAGCTTCCCATTCGGGCGCTGGTTTGAGACCCGGCAGCTCCACTTCTGATCCAGCTCTCTGCTACGGCCTGGGAAAGCAGTGGAAGACGGCCCGGGTCTTTGCTTAGTATAGAAATAATGAAATTGTCTCAATTTCTGATTGAACCAGCAAGCCAAAGTGATAGCAGCATCTGGATATGTTTTACAGCCTGCCTAATCAGCACCACAAGAGCAGCTATGTCAGCAAAGATCTTCATTGATTTATTGAGAATCGCATTGATTTCTATATAAAAAGGTGTTCGTGTATATATTAAACTGCAATAACAATTCAAATGAACGATCTTTGATTTACCTATACAGCATAGACATTGTAATGATATTAATTCTTCCAATCTATGAGCAAGGAGTAGCTTTATTTTGTGGGTCTGTTCGTCATTTACGATTTCCTTCATCAATATTTTATCATTTCATTGTAGATATCTTTCACTTTGGGAACTTCATCCTTAAATATTAGAAATTTTGTGGAATTCCTTTTTTTGATTTCCTATTTAGCGAATTCATTTCAACAAGAATTGCAGGGTATGGTTCCTCACAATAAGCTTCAAAACCACCACATCACAGAGTTCCACTGATGTGTTTTATTCTTTCCCAGCCTTCTCACTGGAGGCTTTAGTTCAGGCATTAATTCTATGACACCAAGTTGGTTTCTACTAAAAATTATATGTCACCCTTATTCTATTGAATTGATCACTTTTAGTGATACTGTTACATATAATGATTTTTTTTGGTAACTGCTGTCATCTTTTAAGATTAAATAACATCCTTTGTGTTACAGGCTGAAATGTACTTTGAGATGGTTAGCTGAGATTAAAATTGTAAGCCCGAGAAACAGAGAAAAATAAAGTATGTTTAAACAACAACAACAAAACTCTTACACATTTTAGTGGGAAGTAAATTAGTGCAGTCACCATGGAGAACCCTTAAAAATCTACAGATGGAACTGCCATATAATCCAGTAATCCTACTACTGAGTATATACCCAGAAGGCGTGAACTCTGTATCCAAAAAATACCTGCTCCACCGTGTTTATTGCAACACTGCTCACAATAGTCAAAATATTGAACCAACCAAGGTGTCTATCATCAGATGTTTGGATAAAGAAAATGTGGTGTATATATATATATATATACACACACACAATGAAACATCATTCATTTATGAAACCCTGTAATTTGCAGCAAAATTGATGGAACTAGAGAATATCATGTTGAATGAAATAGACCACACACAGGTGGACAAATATCATATATTCTCCCTCACAAATGGGAGCTAAAATTAAAAAAAAGAGTACAACAGCATAACACTTTTAGTGACAATTTGCCTAGCACGTGGGCCTACAGGTACAGAATATATTTTTGTGATGCAGATGGCCAGTGCCTAGGCTGCCATTCACAATTCTCCAACATGCTCAGGAAAAATAACAAGAATAAATATTTTATGCTAGGAAGTCATGGATATGTCTTCAAAATTAAGCCAATTTCAACAGCATCAGTTCCTTGAATACTGAACTATGAGACCTAGGCTTCGTTAATACCTTGGGAATTCTCCCAATAAATGAGAGCATATTCTAAACCCTGGGGGTACACCCACTACCTGGCAGTTTCTTAACAATGACATGTAATGATATTCTCTCTGAGTTAACTGGTATGTCAAAACACCTAAAGGAATCCTCTGGGTGTGTGCATGTACACACACACATGCAACTACCCTGTTTGTTTTTTAACTTATGCATCTAGCCCAGGACCTTTAATGCACCATGCTCATTAACACAGATCACTGGAAAGGCTGTGGAGTTCCTAAGAGGAGAGGACTGGGCAAGCTGCTGTTGGGGAATGGTATCCTGTCTGCAGATCAGGTGGAGGAGAAGTACCACAAAGGTGGAGCTGACATCCCACATGCTGGGACCACCTTACTTTTTCACACTGCCAGTTCTAGCCCTCAGAAAAGGAGTTCCTGCCTGGGCTTTCCTTGGGCTGTTGCCTTTGAACTGATACCTTGAGGGCAAAAGTAGTCAGGACTTCTCATACCTGTAGACAGCTGCCACTCACTCTCACCTGTCGCAGGCAGATAGCCTTTTCTGCCCTATGTAGAGCTCAGCCTGACCTTAGAGAATGGAGTGCGAAAATAGATTGCAGAAATGGAGTTGGGTTGCAGAGACTCTTCTCGCCCTCAGACCATAACATGGTCCAGCGGCTGAAGAGGGCATTGCCAAATGCAGGAGTCAGGGGCCAGGCCTGTCCCTTTCACTAATGAGTCTCTACCAAGTGCCTTGTGGCCATTGATCAGTAAATATCTGTTAATAAATGCATGCCTAAATGTAAAGAAAATTCAATATATGACACAACAGAAGATGAACGAAAGAAGTGAAACAATCAGTAAGAAAATTAGATGTATAGGAATCAGCTAACAGTTACTACAGTACTTAGTGCTCAGAACTCTGCCAGATACACTGAAACGGAGATTTTGCTATCTGAAGAGAAGGCCACGTTGCTGCAAAATAAACATTTACATTGACATAACTAGGATAATCTCCATCAGATAGCTATTGAAGACTCACTTGTAGGTATAAACAGAGCTGCACAAAAAAAAGTAATCAAGACAATTATTTGGCTCTTCCATATCAAAACATTTTACATAGAGTAATCCAAACTTTATTCTTAAGAACTGTCCTAACAACTCATTTTGTATTATCTTCTTAGACAGTCTTTGCAAAAAAAGTTTAAAAAACACAGATGGTTTATAAAGCTTAAAATTCACTATGTACAGATTAATTTATAATTTTATCTTAAATCATAAATTCAGAATGGGAAATTTCATGAATGTCTTCTTTTGTTCTACTGTCTCCTTTGAAAATTTAAGCATTGTAGAAATTTCAAAATATCCCACTGAGAAATACATTAATCTTTGAGTAGACAATACAACAGCTTGTTCAATGCAAACACTCATTGCTCTTAACTCTTATCACAGCTACCACAAAACCTTAAACAATCTCGACTCCAAGAGAGGAGGATTACAGATTCGAGCATAGATTCATTTTGTATGGTCTTCCAAGTTCAATTTTTTAAATCCCCTTGGAATCTGCTCTTGTGGGAATCTGGTGGCTGATAGTTCCAGAAGGATTTTAGAATCAACGCAACTGCACATTTTGCGCCAAGTGATTTCTTATGGTCTAGCTTTACATTCTAGGGTAACACAAGGTGTGTTAATTCCTGGATTTTGCACAGCAGTTCCTCATCTACAAATAGAGCTGTTTCCCCCATTACAGAATCACTGGTTGAGCAGTGAATGTTATCCAGTAGTGTTGCTTTGAGCCCTGAGCATCAAGAGAGACATGTCAGAGATGATCAAGCCAGAAGACCTGGGAGATGGGAGGCATTATGTCCAGGGGCGGTATACCACTGCAGGTCAAATAGCAAGACACACTTATGTGTCCAGTCAAGGTTTTTGAGGAAAATATCAGTTTAAAGTGACTATGTTCCAATATACCCTGAAATAAAGGTACAAAGTACTTTCCTCAAAGTCAGTATAAAGTGACTGCAAATGCATGGTAATTGTTCCTAGTGCTGCTGCTGGGTTGTTTGCACACAAGTCTTGATGATGGGGAGGGGAAATCCTGACAACCAAAGTCTAGAATATGAAATTCTGGCACATAATGGAAATATAATATATGTCAAATTTGTACTAAAATTTGATACAAATTTGTCTTTGATGAAATAAAAGAAAATCAGTTATAAACAGTCCTAATACTTGTTGACTTTTATAGCAAGAAATTATGTATATAAACTGCTTTGAAAAGCCATGTTGAATCAGTCAGTTACAATGTATCGCCAGAAGGGGATTTCTGATTGGCCAAGCACATCATAGTAATCTAATATTTAGTAGTAACCCTTAATTCATGTACAGTTCCTTACATTTGACAGTTTATAAAACATTCTCAAAGGCTTATATTTACATAAAAATTCAATGAAAGAAGCAACACAATATTTTTTATACTGCACATGGTTTAAAAAGGGAGCTGGGAGAAGGCGTTTAGCCTAGCAGTTTTGACACAGGTGAAGAAGTCTGCATCCCACTTGGGAGTACCTGGGTTCTACTCCTGGTTCCCGAATGCTGCTCCAGTGGCCTACTAATACAGATCCTGGGGGGCAGCAGGTGATGGTTAAAGGGGTTGGAACCTACCACTCACATAAGAAACCTGGATTGAATTGTCAGCTTCTGCCCAGCCCAATTCTGGCCATTGTGGTCATTTGGGGAGTGAATTAGGAGATGGAACCTCTTTCTTGCTCTCTCTCTCTCTCTCTCTCTCTCTCTCTCTCTACTTCTAAAATGATTTTTTTAAAAGTGGGGAGCTATAAGGGCCTGTGTGACTCTTGTGGTAGAGGGAATAAGACACTACATCTCTGTGCTCTAAACTACCACTCTGTCACCTGCCATGCCATAAAGCTCACCAGTTAGAAAGATCAATCAGAATATATCTCTGCTGTCACACACTACAGTGGATCATTGCTACAAAATGCCAAATAAGGCATGCACAATCACTGTGGTTGCTGAGGTGAGTGACTTTCCTTGGCTGCTTTCTGTCTCTACCTTTTAATGTCCACAGAGCCATTACCATTGCTTCCTAAGCATCTGCATTAGCAAGAAGCTTGAGCCAGGATCCAGAGTCAGATATTGAACCCAGGTACTCGAGTGCAGGATTCAAACATCTTAGCCTATGTCTTCCATCTCCTCCTTTGACATCCATATGTAGATTTTTATATTAATGAACATTTTCCATGAACTCTTTGAAGAAGAAATAGACACATGATTACTAGTACCCATTTATCCTCATGGGAGAACTCACAGTGCAGAGCAGGGAAGGGACCCGGCAAAGAACTTTACAGTTTAATCTGATGACAGGACATGAATTTCAGACTTGAGGGAGGCCCAGACAAGGCTATTACTACAGGGCAGAGCATCAGAGAAGAGAAAGCTCAACAAAGATACTCAGGTAGAAAGCAACCAACACAACCAGTCCATGCATGCAGCAACACTGCACTAGGCAGTGCTGCAGCTGGAAAGAGATGCACCAGTAACCCTAAGGGTAGTGCGATTCCACACAGGGCAATGCTCTAGGTACCCCTAGGTAGGGTGGAAAAGTCCCGTTACATGTGAACATTGGCAGAGTACTCAGGATGTTACTGCGTCAACCACAAAGAAACATTTCTTCTAAACTGGAGACTTCTTAAGTTCTACTCATCAAACACTAAAACTTCAAAAGCATCTATTTACAAGAAACCTAACTGATTCAGAACAAAGAAGCTTTAAATATTTAAAGAAATCCAGAAATACCCCACATCCAACAAGGTAAAAATCACAATGTCTGACATCTAAACAAAAATTATCAGGCATGCAATGAAACAAGAAAGGATTGGCGGCAAGATGGCGGAATAGGAAGGGAGCACACCGATAGTCTTGGGAGAAACAGTTTAATAAAAGTGGAGATACTGCAGGTTCAAGGAAGAGTAGGGGAAGAAACAGCAGAGAAAACCCTTCCGGAACTGGTGATTCACAGTGGACCTGCGTGGAGAGCATGGGAGCCCGCAGTTTGGGACACCAGCAGCAGATTCAACACACCAGCGCTGGAACGCGAGGTGAGCCGAACCTCAATAGCCTGAGACACCGGCAGGGAAGCGGAGAGAGGAAACTAGAGCGAACAAGGCTTGAAACCCTGCGGGGAAAAGTTCGCCAGGCTAACTAGAAGAGAGAGAGAGAGAGAGAGGGAAAAAAAAAAAAGTGACCCATACAGACATGAGCTTCTCTCTCTCCGCTCACCTCTCAAAGGTGAGCAAGACAAAGAGCAGGCGCCATTTTGGAATACGTCATAAGCAGGGCGACCTCGGGTCGGCACCGGCCCCGAGCCTAGCAGAAAAACCTGACTCTGGGTGGGAGGGGTGAAATAACAGGAGATTAGAACCTAATGAATGTGTGGTGCTAATGAACTGAGACTGTGAAAAAAGAGTCGGTGGGGGAGAGAACTCACGGAAATCACAAATTCCTGTGAGTACTCTCCAGAGATGCTACAGTTCAGTAGCCTTGGCAGCCCAGTGGGAGACTACAGGAGAATCTCAGCCCACACAAAGGGCCGCAAAGATACCTTCTCTGGTCCTTGGGAAAGAGCTTCCGATCTCTGGCTCCTGTGGGTATATCATTCGCCTGCTAACCACCCCCAATTCCATTCAGCTGTGTGGAATTACTTCCCTTTTGAACCAAAAAAAAAAAAAAGTAACAGAGAGAGATTTACCATGCCTAACCTGGGAGTGTCTCCTTTGACACACCCTCAACCTTGAGGAAGCAAACAGAGCTCTCAGGCCACACCCATCTCAAGCCTCTAAGGCTCCATCAAAAGCAGACAGTCCACTTAATCTAGAGTCATAGTATAACAAGAAAAAAACACCACAGTGAAGAAACCAATATGCCAAACAACAAACGCAAAAACCGAGGTAACAAGAACAAGGAAGACACTATGGCATCCCCAAATGAAAAAGACACCCCAATTCAAGATTACGAAGATGATGAGATAGAAGAAATGCAAGAAGCAGATCTCAAAAAATTGATAAGAACACTAAGAAGTACTCAAAAACAAATTCTTGAACTACAGAAATCCTTAATGGACAAGGTAGAAAATCTCTCTCGTGAAAATGAAATATTAAGGAGAAATCAAGCTGAAATGAAACAACTAGTAGAACATGAAACTGTGATAGTGACGAGAAATCATAATGAAGTGAAGAATTCAATAGATCAAATGAAAAACACATTAGAGAGCCTTACAAACAGAATGGGTGAGGCAGAAGAGAGAATATCGGACTTAGAAGACAGAGCACAGGAAACTATACAGTCAAACCAAAGAAAAGAAGAGGAAATTAGAAATCTAAAAAATATTGTTGGGAATCTACAGGATACTATTAAAAAACCCAACATTCGAGTTCTAGGAGTTCCTGAAGGCATGGAGAGGGAGAAAGGATTAGAAGGCCTTTTTAGTGAGATAATAGCAGAAAATTTTTCAGCTTTGGAGAAGGACAGAGACATCCTAGTACAGGAAGCTCATAGAACCCCTAGTAAACATGACCAAAAGAGATCCTCACCACGACACGTTGTAATTAAACTCACCACGGTGAAACAGAAAGAAAAGATCCTAAAATGTGCAAGAGAGAAACGTCAAATTACACTCAGAGGATCTCCAATTAGACTCACGGCAGACTTCTCATCAGAAACCCTACAAGCTAGAAGGGAATGGCGAGACATAGCCCAGGTACTTAGAGAGAAAAACTGCCAGCCCAGAATATTATATCCTGCCAAGCTCTCATTTGTGAATGAAGGTGAAATAAAGACCTTTCATAACAAAAAAAATTGAAAGAATTTGTTGCCACTCGTCCAGCCCTGCAAAAGATGCTTAAAGATGTGTTACACACAGAAACACAGAAACACGGCCATCAACATGAAAGAAGGTAAACGAAGGGAAGGAACCTCACAGCAAAAGATCACAGGGAATTCAAAGCATACATTAGAAAATATCTTTGGCAAATGGCAGGGCAAACTTACCACTTATCAATAGTCACATTGAATGTTAAAGGTCTAAACTGTCCTGTTAAAAGACAGAGATTGGCTGATTGGGTTAAGGAACAAAAACCATCTATTTGCTGCTTACAAGAAACAGATCTTTCCAACGAAGATCCATACAGACTGAAAATAAAAGGATGGAACAAGATATACCATGCCAACAGAAATGAAAAAAGAGCGGGTGTAGCCATCTTAATATCGGACTACATAAACTTCAACACAAAAACTGTTAAGAAAGACAAAGAGGGGCACTATATAATGATTAAGGGATCAATACTACAGGAAGATATAACAATTCTCAATGTATATGCACCTAATTACAGGCCATCAGTTTATTTAAAAAATTTGTTAAGAAACTTAAAGGGAGACTTAGACCCCAACACAATAGTACTGGGGGACTTCAATACTCCACTCACAGATATTGACAGATTGACAGGACAGAAGATCAACAAGGAGACAGTAGATTTAAACAACACTATAGCCCAAATGGATCTAACAGTTATCTACAGAACTTTTCATCCTACACAGAAAGCATTTACATTCTTCTCAGCAGTACATGGAACCTACTCTAGGATTGACCACATATTAGGCCATAAAGCAAGTCTCAGCAAATTCAAAAGAATTAGAATCATATGATGCAGCTTCTCAGACCATAAGGGAATCAAGTTGGAAATTAGCAACTCAGGAATCCCTAGAGCATATGCAAACACATGGAGATTGAACAACATGCTCCTGAATGAACAATGGGTCACAGAAGAAATCAAAAGAGAAATCAAAAATTTTCTGGAAGTAAATGAGGATAACAGCACAACATACCAAAACTTATGGGATACAGCAAAAGCAGTGTTAAGAGGAAAGTTTATATCAATAGGTGCCTACATCAAGAAACTGGAAAGGCACCAAATAGATGAGCTTTCAATGCATCTCAAGGATCTAGAAAATCTGCAGCAAACTAGACCCAAATCTAGTAGAAAAAGAGAAATAATCAAAATCAGAGAAGAAATCAACAGGATTGAATCCAAAAAAACATTACAAAAAATCAGCCAAACGAGGAGCTGTTTTTTTGAAAAAATAAACAAAATTGACACCCCATTGGCCCAACTAACTAAAAAAAGAAGAGAAAAGACCCAAATCAGTAAAATCAGAGATGAAAAAGGAAATGTAACAACAGACACCACAGAAATCAAAAGAATCCTCAGAAATTACTACAAGGACTTGTATGCCAGCAAACAGGGAAACCTATCAGAAATGGATAGATTCCTGGACACATGCAACCTACCTAAATTGAACCAGGAAGACATAGAAAACCTAAACAGACCCATAAGTGAGTCAGAAATTGAATCAGTAATAAAGGCCCTCCCAACAAAGAAAAGCCCAGGACCAGATGGATTCACTGCTGAATTCTACCAGACATTTAAAGAACTAACTCCAATTCTTCTCAAACTATTCAGAACAATCAAAAAAAGAGGGAATCCTCCCAAATTCTTTCTATGAAGCCAGCATCACTTTAATTCCTAAGCCAGAAAAAGATGCAGCATTGAAAGAGAATTACAGACCAATATCCCTGATGAACATAGATGCAAAAATCCTCAATAAAATTCTGGCCAATAGACTGCAACAACACATCAGAAAGATCATCCACCCAGACCAAGTGGGATTCATCCCTGGTATGCAGGGATGGTTCAATATTCGCAAAACAATCAACGTGATACACCACATTAACAGACTGCAGGAGAAAAACCATATGATTATCTCACTAGATGCAGAGAAAGCATTCGATAAAATTCAACACCCTTTCATGATGAAAACCCTAAGCAAACTGGGTATAAAAGGCACATTCCTCAATACAATCAAAGCAATTTATGAAAAACCCATGGCCAATATCCTATTGAATGGGGAAAAGTTGGAAGCATTTCCACTGAGATCTGGTACCAGACAAGGATGCTCACTCTCACCACTGCTATTCAATATAGTGCTGGAAGTCTTAGCCAGAGCTATTAGGCAAGAAAAAGAAATTAAAGGGATACAAATTGGGAAGGAAGAACTCAAACTATCCCTCTTTGCAGACGACATGATTCTTTATTTAGGGGACCCAAAGAACTCTACTAAGAGACTATTGGAACTCATAGAAGAGTTTGGCAAAGTAGCAGGATATAAAATCAATGCACAAAAATCAACAGCCTTTGTATACACAGGCAATGCCACGGCTGAGGAAGAACTGCTAAGATCAATCCCATTCACAATAGCTACAAAAACAATCAAATACCTTGGAATAAACTTAACCAAGGACATTAAAGATCTCTACAATGAAAATTACAAAACCTTAAAGAAAGAAATAGAAGAGGATACCAAAAAATGGAGAAATCTTCCATGCTCATGGATTGGAAGAATCAATATCATCAAAATGTCCATTCTGCCAAAAGTAATTTACAGATTCAATGCAATACCAATCAAGATACCGAGGACATTCTTCTCAGATCTGGAAAAAATGATGCTGAAATTCATATGGAGACACAGGAGACCTCGAATAGCTAAAGCAATCTTGTACAACAAAAACAAATCTGGAGGCATCACAATACCAGATTTCAGTACATACTACAGGGCAGTAGTTATCAAAAGAGCATGGTACTGGTACAGAAACAGATGGATAGACCAATGGAACAGAATAGAAACACCAGAAATCAATCCAAACATCTACAGCCAACTTATATTTGATCAAGGATCCAAAACCAATCCCTGGAGTAAGGACAGTCTGTTTAATAAATGGTGCTGGGAAAACTGGATTTCCACATGCAGAATCATGAAGCAAGATCCCTACCTTTCACCTTACACGAACATTCATTCAACATGGATTAAAAATTTAAACCTATGACCCGACACCATCAAATTATTAGAGAGCATAGGAGAAACCCTGCAAGACATAGGTACTGGCAAAGACTTCTTGGAAAAGACCCCAGAAGCACAGGCAGTCAAAGCCAAAATTAACTACTGGGATTGCATCAAATTGAAAAGTTTCTGTACTGCAAAAGAAACAGTCAGGAAAGTGAATAGGAAACCAACAGAATGGGAAAATATATTTGCAAACTATGCAACAGATAAAGGGTTGATAACCAGAATCTACAAAGAAATTAAGAAACTCTACAACATCAAAACAAACAACCCACTTAAGAGATGGGCCAAGGACCTCAATAGACATTTTTCAAAAGAGGAAATCCAAATGGCCAACAGACACATGAAAAAATGTTCAAGATCCCTAGCAATCAGGGAAATGCAAATCAAAACCACAATGAGGTTTCACCTCACCCTGGTGAGAATGGCTCACATTCAGAAATCCACCAACAATAGATGCTGGAGAGGATGTGGGGAAAAAGGGACACTAATCCACTGTTGGTGGGAATGCAAACTCGTGAAGCCACTATGGAAGTCAGTCTGGAGATTCCTCAGAAACCGGAATGTAACCCTACCATTCAACCCAGCCATCCCACTCCTTGGAATTTACCCAAAGGAAATTAAATTGGCAAACAAAAAAGCCGTCTGCACAGTAATGTTTATTGCGGCTCAATTCACAATAGTTAAGACTTGGAACCAACCCAAATGCCCATCAACAGTAGACTGGATTAGGAAATTATGGGACATGTACTCTACAGAATACTATACAGCAGTCAAAAACAATGAAATCCGGTCATTTGCAACAAGATGGAGGAATCTGGAAAACATCATGCTGAGTGAATTAAGCCAATCCCAAAGAGACAAATATCATTTGTTTCCCTTGACTGGCGACGACTAACTGAGCACTAAAGTGGAAACCTGTTGAAGTGAAATGGACACTATGAGAAACAGTGACTTGATCAGCTCTTGTGCTGACTGTTGTTGTACAATGTAATACTTTATCCATTGTAGTATTTTTTTTTTATCCTAGTACTAGTGGTTGAACTCTGTAATTAACACACAATTATTCTTAGGCGTTTAAATTTAACTGAAAAGTGATCCCTGTTAAATATAAGAGTGGGAATAAGAGAGGGAGGAGATGTACAATTTAGGACATGCTCAATCAGACTTCCCCAAATGATGGAGTTAGAATTGTGCCAGGGGATTCCCATACAATCCCATCAAGGTGGCATGTACCAAGGCCATCTCACTAGTCCAAGTGATCAATTTCAGCTCACAATTGATCACACTGATAGGTCTAAGAGTCAAAGGGATCACACAAACAAGACTAGTGTCTGCTAATACTAACTGATAGAATGAAAAAGGGAGAGAATGATCCAACATGGGAAGTGGGATACACAGCAGACTCATAGAATGGCAGATGTCCTAAATAGCACTCTGGCCTCAGAATCAGCCCTTAAGGCATTCGGATCTGGCTCAAGAGCCCATGAGAATATTTTAGGCATGGAAAGCTAAGACACTCTGAAAAACAAAAAAAAAAAAAAGAAGACCTAAATGAAAGATCTCTGCGAGTGAGATCCCAGTGGAACGAATGGGGCCATCAAAGAAGGAGGTACCTTTCTCTGAAGGGAGGAGAGAACTTCCACTTTGTCTATGACCCTGTCGGAATAAGATCGAAGTCGGTGAACCCTGAAGACTTCCATAGCCTCGGCAACTCATGACTAGAGCCTAGGGAGATTACTGACGCCATAAACAAGAGTGTCAAATTGTTAAATCAACTTCGGGAGTCACTGTGTACTTGCATCTCATGAGGGATCTGTCCTTAATGTGTTATCCAATGTGAAATAATGCTGTTACTAGTACTGAAACGGTATTTTTACACTTTGTGTTTCTGTGTGGGTGCAAACTGATGAAATCTTTACGTAGTATATATTGAATCGATCTTCTGTATATGAAGATAATTGCAAATGATTAAAAAATCTTGGTGTTAAATTGGAAATTGCATAGAAAATTAATCAATTTAAAAATATATATATCATGTAGGATCTCTGTCCTTAACGTGCTATACATTGTGAATTGATGCTGTAACTGGTACTCCAACCGTATTTTTCACTTTGTGTTGCTGTGTGAGGGCAAATTGTTGAAATCTTTACTTAGTGTATACTAAACTGACCTTCTGTATATAAAGAGAATTGAAGATGAATCTTGATGTGAACGGAAGGGGAGAGGGAGTTGGAAAGGGGAGGGTTGCGGGTGGGAGGGAAGTTGTGGGGGGAAGCCATTGTAGTCTATGGGCTGTATTTTGGAAATTTATATTCTTTAAATAAAAGCGTTATTAAAAAAAAAGAAACAAGAAAGGTAGATTCGTAATGTGGGAGGAAATGAGAAAAATATACTCATATTTGTCCTCTGATAATATCAGGCCATGATTTTTTCAGTAAGCCATCCACACCTAAAGGCCTGAATATCTGCTTACAATGTCTCCTCTCACTTCCTGATTGCACCATGGTGCAAACCACACGCCCAATCCTGCTTGGGCATTACCTCCTTGGACTGGTTCCCTGTTAACTATTGCTACCTCCACCTTCACATTCGGTTCTATACACAGCTCTGTTACTAATTTTCATCACCCTCTCCCACATCCCATCAAGTCTTGTTTGAATCTACGTGGTCTGTGGTGGATGGAGTGCCACACACACTCCTTAAGCTGTCACCCACACAGAGGTCAGTGTGCCCCAAATGTCTGCCAGATGTCTGAATAAGGGAAGCCCTTGCTGTTCATCATTGCTGCACTGCACGTTGGCCTGCACAGTTGACCAGGTCTATTCCCTATTGGCTTTTCTTGAAACACCTGCCACCTCCTCTACCCTCTCACTTTGCTCATGAAAGTAGGGGACCTAGCAGTCTGCAACCCATTTATCCCAGACTTGCTTCTCCCACTGACTGTGTGCTTGAGGCTTCCTTTTTGTGCCTTAATTCCTCATCTATGCCAGGTAGGTAAATGTGCCATGTGCAGGGACGCGCCAGGACCACAGGAGACGGTGCAGGCATCTGCTACACAACAGGCACCAGGCCAACTATGTTTCCTTTCTGCTCTTTTCTGCACAGGTCAGCCGTGCTGAGCAAGACAGTGCTGTTCAACATTTCTCTTCGAGATAGGGACAGAAACCAGTGTTTTGTGGCAAAAAAAAAAAAATCCAAATAATTTCTTTTAGCTTAAAAGTATTTTCATGAAGGATTTTTTTTTAAATTACAAAATTATTTTTATTTATAGTCTGTTGAATATCATTGTTTTATGGTATGATTCTATTATTTTCCATGCAATTCTCTCAGAAGGAGTGAATACATAGTATTTGATTTGCATGATTTACTGAACTTTTGTCTTTTCTTTATTACCAGTATTTTCTTTCTCCATTTCCCCTAAGAAATTGCCATTGTAATATGCATTTTCAATCGTCCTCAACAGGAAATGCAAGAAAATTATTCTATTAATTTATTTTATATATTTTTTTGACAGGCAGAGTCAGACAATGAGAGAGAGAGAGAGAGAGAGAGAGAGAGAGAAAGGTCTTCCTTCTGCTGGTTCACCCCCCATATGGCTGCCACAGCCAGTGCGCTGCGGCTGGTGCACATGCCGATCCAAAGCCAGGAAGGAGCCAAGTGCTTCCTCCTGGTTTCCCATGTGGGTGCAGGGTCCAAGCACTTTGGCCATCCTCCACTGCCTTCCCGGGCCACAGCAGAGAGCTGGACTGGAAGAGCAACCGAGACAGAATCTGGTGCCCCAACCAGGACTAGAACCTGGGGTGCCGGCGCTGCAGGCAGAGGATTAGCCAAGTGAACTGCAACGCCGACTATTTTATATTTTTTAAAATTCCTAATCCATAGATGGTTTCATCACAGACTGAAATGGAGTATGTTAAATATGTAGATTTACTATATTAGATTTTTTTTTATTCTCCATCAGTTTTGTATTATTTGTATTTATAGTAACATAACAGTTTATTCTCTTTTCTGACAGGATTTCCTTTAAATATATGGTTTCATATAGATAGCACATTTCTATATAATTTCGCTTTGATGCATACTGTATTTAAAGTATTTTAAACGTAAGAAAGATCAAAATTCAATTGCAGGGTCTGCATTTTAACTGAGTACCTCTTTGCAACCACCTGAGTGCTGCAGAAAGCTTAAAGTGGAATCAGAACTCCCAGCTGCCAAGACACTTACAACCCATTAGCCAGGTGATCACGCATGGCAGAAGACGGTGAGTGTCACTATAGTGGTGGAAATGCATTACTCAGACTGCAACAAGGAGAATCATATGCAGTCGTGGGTTTGGAGAAGGCTCTATAAAAATGCAACACTTGAGTTAGGCCCTGGGGAAAATAACCAGGATTTTCACTGATGAAAATCCCAACATTTGAGAAAAAGTACAGAAACAGGAGATGCTGGATATGCGAAGACTGGAGGAATATCTAAGAAGATACAGTCTACAGGGTATCATTTATTTACAAAGAGTTGGTGATAGGGTTCCAAATGAGCAGGAGACTGAGGATGGACAGGGGCAGGTCTGCCTAAGACCAGAGAGCTCAGGGCTCTCGGGGTTACCACAAAGCTAGATGCTCGTCCTGAAGTTGCTTCCTCGTTTTCACAATGATACGAATGGGCTACATGCTACACAACTCTTTTAATTTTCCAGTTCTAAAGTTCTGTAGTCACTCACGTAAATATAAGAGAACTTGGCAACCGTTTGTAATGAAACCTGCTTAAAAGAGCATCCTATGGCAGGGAGAACACAAGTGTGGCACAGTAGTTGTGGTCTACAGAAGTTAGCCATCAAGACAATGAAAAGAGACACGTGAGTAAATAAATTCTCATCCAGAGAGCTTGTTGCCCCTACTGTCATAGAGAGGATCCCGGCTCCTTGGCAGTCAGCCCATTTGGGTCAGAATCGTGGCCCTTGGATCTTTCCTACAACTGAGTTCCATGCAATGAGCTAGCATGAGAATCCCATCCAGTAAGGCTGACCTACGATAGGCCATCAAATCTCTTCTAGAACATCGCAGTGGCTGTTCTAGCATGAACATGGCCGCAGAAAGCAGAATATACAAATAGGAGGAAGGGGCAGGAGCTAGATGATAGTAGGCTCTGCTCAGGAGTAGTGAGAACGTGGGACAGGATGAAGCACAGGTTCCACACTGACTCACACAGCTCCCTCCCAGGCCCCCTGCCCATGCCTTCTGGTGCGACTTATTACACTGCCAAGTATGCAAAGCTACAAATAACTCTTCTCAGGGTACCGTGTCTTGAGTTTTGCTTGAGGCTGCTTCTACTGAAAATTACATAGTCTGAGTATTGGAGAGAGAAGCAGCCTGAGCTTAGAGGAAGCAAGTCTTCCCAGCAACAGGTCATGGGCGGCCTCCACTCTCAAGCTTCCACATGATTCAAATTCACTCTTTACAAGCTTGGTGTTTCTATGTGGTTTGCAAGGTTACTGGAGGCTTAGATTAGACCGCATAGCTTTCACCTTCTCAGTAGCATCCCCTAGGAATCTCCTGCTTACACTGCTGGTGTAAACCTACAAATGCTGAACAGAATGGAAGGCAAAGGAGCAAACAAAAGGAAAAAATAGCCAAGGAACAACTTGGAGGTTGTCTGCTGGTCTTCTCTGGGATCACACACCACTGTTGAATAACACCCATCAAGAGTCAGCCCTGGAAGATGTGAGGTGACAGCCATTCCTGGGGGACACCCAGGGCTGGAGACCAACAGAGAGAGCCCTCACTAGGTTGGAAAAGCTAAATGTACAGCATCTGTTAGCAGAAAAGAGCAAATCAAGCTCCTGTCTGAAATCTTATGGAAGCAGAAGAGGGGTTCACAAAAGGGAGGGTCCTTTCCATCCCCACCCTCCACCCCAAGAGCTGGGCCCAGGTGGCCACTGCTGGGGAAAAATTTATAACGAATGCAGGAGGAGAAAATAGGCTCATGACCCTTGGCCCCATAAAGAAAAAAACAGTTTTTAAAGCACTCTAATGTGTTTGTCATTTGATCTATTGAGTTCTTCATTTCATTTTGATTTTTCTTCACTATCACACTTTCCTGTTCTACTAGTTTCGTTTTGATTCCTCCTTAAGATGTCATTTTCTCGAAGGAGATTTTCTATCCTGTCCAGTAAGGATTTCCGTAGCTCAAGCATTTGCTTTGAAAACCTCTAATTATTGAAATCGGTATCTTGCATTTCTTCCATCTCATCATCTTCATAATCTTGGCTTGGGGTGTCTTGCTCATTTTGGGGCATCATAATGTCTTCCTTGTTCTTGTTTCCTCGGTTTCTGCTATGACTCCGTCTGAATAAAATCGAAGTCGGCGAACCCTAAAGGCTTCCATAGCCTTGGCAACGCATGACTAGGGCCTAGGGAGATTACTGACACCATAAACAAGAGTGTCAAATTGTTAAGTCAACAACAGGAGTCACTGTGTACTTACTTCTCATGTGGGATCTGTCCTTAATGTGTTGTCCAATGTGAAGTAGTGCTATAACTAGTAATGAAACAGTCTTTTACACTTTGTGTCTCTGGGTGGGTGCAAACTGATGAAATCTTTACTTAGTATATACTAAATCAATATTCTGTATATAAAGATAATTGAAAATGAACCTTGATGTGAATGGAATGAGAAAGGGAGCGGGTGATGGGAGGGGTATGAGTGGCAGGGAAATTATGGGGGAGGGGAAGCCATTGTAATCCATAAACTGTACTTTGGAAATTTATATTTACTAAATAAAAGTTAAAAAAAAAAGAAAAAAACAGAAACACACTGGTCCTGAAAGACCTAGCCCAAGGCTGTAAGGACCACTCAAGCCACCCATTACCCATGGACATGGTTGCACATGGGAAAAGCAGTGGGGTTTATTAGGCTTCAGCCCCTAAATAAAAGCTGCTCCCTTATGGCTGACTCTGTACATCTTGCCAGGGGCAAGCCATGAGAAAGAAGGATGAGGAAGTTCCGCGCTGCACACTGCGGAGTCCTGGCTCCTCTGGAAGCCTTCAGGCTTGGCTAACTAGGTACAGGGCCTCTTAAATGAAAGGACACTGTCCTATGTGGGAAGTCTTTCCTGCAGGGCTGGCAATCCCACACTGCATGGCCGCTGTGATCCTTTGCCTGTTGAGTGCACTCCATGGTTCCCCAAAGAGCACTTGGTTTTGTGCCCGGAAGGAGCAGAGAAGGGAACGCAGGCACCAAGCCACAGATCATCTCAATGCACAGGTCACCATCCTGCAATTGCTTAAGCAGAGGCAACGGAGGCAGGGACATAAACAGAATTCACATCCTGTGAGAACAGCCAGTCCTCAAATGCTCTCCATAGCCCAGTCTCTCTCCTGATTTTTGCATTTGTGGACTCCTTGGCAATGAGGGAATACCTGTGTTGTGAGCTTTACCTGTGCGGAAGGGATTGTGAGTGCAGGGAGGATCACCTGAATGCATCTGCAGTGTTTCCCAACCCACCAAAATCATAGAACAATCACTTCTCATCATCAGGGCAGGCAGAGTGCAGATGGCCTCAATTACTATAGACAGGATTCTGTCCATTGCATTCCTTTAGACTTCCGATTGGCCATTTAAAATCACTGCTGAGCTTGTGAGTGGTACAGAGGAACCAGCTGATTCCAGTGTTGGCCACCATGCAGATGATATTTTGTTTAAGGACATGGTCAGGATGAGTCAGGGAGAATTCCTGTAGCGTTTAGATACTGGGAACAGGGTTCTGCTCATGATCACTGGCACCCATCATAGAGAGGTTTCCTCCTCCTGGATGCAAAGTTCCCTGAACCGTGCTCTTACCCTCTGGCATTCAACACAATCTCCACCAGAGCACACTGAACGAATGTGGTTACTTTCTAAGTCTACAGAAAACCAGGTTTTTTTATTAGTTGCATGGTGATGGTTCTGCTGTTGGTGATATGAGGACAGTGATTTGGGGACAACTGGCCAAAGATTACAAAGGACTTCAACAAATGCAAGTGCTATAGGAGACTTTGACATGGCAAAGAATGGGGCTTTGGAAATATAGGAACATGATCCTTCAAATGTAGAACAAGACCAGAGCTGTTACCGAGCTAGAATGGGGAACCCGGATATGCTGGTAGGCAGAGAGATGAGATGAACCACGCATGTTTGCTTGACACAGAGAAGGCACAGGAAGAGATGGGGAAGGAGCCGAGATCCAAGGTTACTTCTGTGAGAAACCAAACAGCAATGACAACTGCTGAAGGCTGGAAGCAACCATGACTTTTTCTGTCTCTCCTTCTGAAAGCAAGAACCCATGGGAAATACAGAACACAAGGATTCGCTAAATTTTTGTTCAAAGATTAAAGGATAAAACCATGTCTGGACTCACACAGATGGAAAATTCAAGATGGGTGTCTTAAATGCCAGCATGACAGACACTAAAGTCAGAACCCCAGAAGGTCAGCTGTGCAGGGCAGAATTCAGTGAAGGCGGCACAGTTCAGCTTTGAGAAGCATCTGCAAAAAATGCAGCTGAAGTTTTGGCAAAAAGTTGACCTTCAAATGAAGTGTGCTGGGGCAAAGACAGGCAGTGAGGAGCCAGCCCTTGAGGAGGGTGGACTTCAGATAAGCAGACAGAGAGCAGTCAGTCAGGAGACTGAAGGGTGAGGGAGTGAGAAGAGTAGCTGCGGCAGATGGGAAAGGCCAGTGGTTCAATCCAGATAAAGGATGAGATGTCACCCATCCCTGTGAAGGGAAGAAGGACCAACTGGGACACCTCTTATCACTGACAGCCAGAAAATCACCACACTGCTTTCTACAAGACAATGAGCTATGAAATCCGTTATGCAGCACATTACAGTTCTTAGAAATGACAGAAAACTGCATCTCCATGGGTCTTGAATGCAAATTCCTGTCCGTGTTAGAACTGTTTGTTCTTTAATTACCCCCCCCCCTTGTTTAACATTATTGTCTCCTTGCTTTTTCAAAAGCAATTTTAAAAGAGAATGAATTGTGAGTTATAAGAAAGGTTACTGCAATTGGAAAAACTCTGTGTGCAAATCACAGAATACTTGCACAATCAGTGAGATTGTTGGTCACCACCAGGTTGCTGCCTGGCAGGTCTGCGGTAGGGACCTTTCTCTGTCCTCTGCTCTCTGCAGGCAGTGCTGAGTGACATGTGCATGTCTCAGACTCACTGCTGCCTTTCCTGTGCAGTGTCTACCACTGCCAATCACACTGCAAAGTCATTCACAACTCAGAAAGGGAACAGGACGAAACAATGCAGCGACTTCATGGAATGCAGTTTTGATTTACACATTCATAATATGAGTAGAACAGGAAGGAGGCAACTAACCTAGAATAAAATAGAATGGCTAAATACATTAACTACTTTTTTCAACTTTTATTTAATAAATATAAATTTCCAAAGTACAACTTTTGAATTATTCCCCCCATAACCTCCCTCCCACCCACAACCATCCCATCTTCCACTCCCTCTCCCATCCCATTCTTCATCAAGATTCATTTTCAATTATCTTTATACACAGAAGATCAACTTAGTATTTACTAAGAAAAGATTTCAACAGACTGCACCCACACAGACAAAGTGTAGAGTACTGTTTGAGTAGTAGTTTTACCTTTAATTCGCATAGTACAACACATTCAATTCACAATTCACGTTAACTGTTGTTTTAACCCAGGACTAGCTTCAACATCTGTCCTTGCTAATGTGCCTTCTGCAACTACAAAGGAGGTGGCTTAAGAATGAAAGAACATGGTGAAAATCTTTCAGTTTGGCCTTTGATTCCATATCCCTACATTTTTTTCCCATACACAAAATCAGGACATTTTCTCGTGATTTAGATGTTGAATGAAATTCCTGCTGCAATCTTTACACTTTCATTGCCTTAGGAAAGAATAACAGTCGCTGAGCAACAGTGGGCTCTGTGCTGGGGACCTGGGGCCTTCCGGTAGCCCCTTCCCTACCTGCAACAGTAACTCTACAACATATGCACCTATGTGTGAACAAATAAATGTTCAGATGTTAACGTCTCACTCCCTGTCACCTAAAACAAGCACTATGCTGGTATTGACCCAAATACTGTGCCTGCATACCACGCCACACCTACAGGAGAAACCCTTTTTCTCTGAACGCATTATTCTCTCCTCTGCTTCCCCACCCCTGCGAGCTCAGGTGCCCAGGAGCTTTGCAAGTCCAGATCTCAGTTCTGTCACCGGGGAGGTTCATAGCACCTCTTTCTCAGTGTCTGTGAGCAGGGGACACACAATTTTATTGCCTCTATTATTGACTCTTCCAATTGTTTTAATTTCTTTTGTAAATTTCTATCATCCCATTTACAGTAAAGTTGATAGATGTAACATAATAGTAAAATGCGGTTTGTGCTTCCTTTTTGGTAAGTAAATTAGCTCTATTTAGAAATACTGACAACTTATTTACCAAAACGACTACCTTTAGACTTCAGGTGGCAAATCCACAGATTCATTTGACTGAGGGTGCCGTGTAAGCTCGGCTACACCTGCACCTTTACTGCTGTTTCTCAAATAAACAACCTAGTTTAACTAAAGCTGGCAATTTGTGGGGCTGGCCAGGTGGCAGACCAGGGTAAGCCACTGTCTGGGATGTCCAGCTAGTCCACTTCTAATCCCACTACGTGCTAATGTATCTGAGAAAGCAGGGAAAGATGGCTCAAGGACTTGAGCCACACGTGTGGGAGACCCAGACAGAGTTCCATTCTCCCGGTTTCAGCTTGGTCCACGCCCAGCCATTGCAGTCACTTGGGAAATGAACCAGAAGATGAATCAATCAATAAATCAATCTCTCTCTCTCCCCATCCCTGTCCCTTTCCCCTTCCCCTTTTCTCCCTCTCTGTAACTCTGGATTTCAAATAAATAATAAACAAATCTTTAAAAGCAAATTAACAATTTGACAAGGCATTTTCTTTCAAAGAAATTTTTTTAAAAATAGCACTGTAGTTTGAGAAGTTTAACCACTCACCATTGGACTATTCATAACTAAAGCTCATAAATGCCCTAATTATTTTATTTTGTGTACATATTTGGGAGTATTTCATTTCCATTTGCTTTGTCTTGTGTAGGAATCTCAAATTCAGCAGAACATCACCCTGTTCTGATATTTGTTTTTATATGTATTATTCCTCTAGGACATTTGGTTTCAGTTTTCCGTTATAAAAGAAGACTGCTAATCACACCCTGAGAGAATTATCACACAATAAGCAAACATTGCTCAGCAAGAACATCCAGCCCTGTGTCAGGTCTATGGATGTGGAGCTCCCTACACACCTCTGCATGTCCAAAGCATCATTCCTGTCAAGCTCCCAGTGGGGAGCGACCATTCCCCTGGTCTGAAGTACACACTCTGTTGGCCTCGCTTGCTGCACAGAACACAGATATGCCTCCCTAAACCTTTGGGAGACAACCCTTACCCCCTGTATTCACTGCTTGTATGCCAATCTCTCCTCAGCCCTCATTTGACTCAGTTGGAAACTTCACAATGAATAGCATACAAACAAATATGTATCAAACACAGAATTCAGCCACATGAGCCACAGCTTCACAGCACAAAACACTGGATCCCACAGGATACAGCAGAACACGTAGCAGTTGTCAACAGTCTAACTGCATTTTCAAACACAATGAAGAGTAAATGAGATCTGACATTCCAAAGGCTGCTACAACATGAGTATAGAGATGATTTCTGTAATCATCGTAAACTTTGAAGGTCATTATTATTTCATAGTCCATGGGTCTAATATTTTATATAAGCTTTTATGTTTTTAAAATTAACATTTTTGACATTTTGCCACATTCACTTCAAATGTAGACACATACACAATTTGACATATACACGAGTAGGTTCTTTTTTGTGAAAACAGAAATGTTAGCAATGCCATGTGAGGGATCCATGACAATGAACAACACATGGAGAAACAAGGATATATTGTCATTCCATAGCAGGATTTGATGAAGCAATATTTATAGCTGTATACCAAACAATATGATATCCACTGAGCCTTTGTATTCTCTATATACTAACTTTCACATAAGAGAAAATGTGATATGTGTCTTTCTGGGTCTGGCTTATCCACTCAGCATAAGGTGCTCCAGTTCCATCTGTTTTCTTGCGAATGACAGGATGTCATTGTTTATGGCTGTGTACTACTCCATCATGTATGTGTGTGTATCTGTTGCACACATCTTCTTCGTCCAGGGGTCTAGCTGACAGACATCTAGGTTGGTTGCATAGCTCAGCCACTGTGAAGGTGGCCGTGCAGGTGTTTCCTGTGGATGTATTCCCGGGAGGCGGACAGCTGGGTCTGAGGGCAGAGCTGTTTCAGCTCTCTGAGCAGCTCATATTCCATTTGGACGGCTTCTCCGTCTTCAGATGCTTCCCACTCCTGCACCTTCACTGGGTCTTCTGCAGATGGACGGCGGCCCCAGCAAGTTGTGGCCTTGCATGCCTCCGTTTTTTCCCTAGGCAACATTTTGTGCCTGAGGTCGTTTTCTTCCACATCTACCCCCGGAAGTCCTGTCCGTCTCTTCAGATGCAGCTTCCCCCTCCGAGTTTCCTGGATTCCACCATAGCAGGAACCTCAGAGCATCTCAGAAAGCCTTGTCATGATTGCCCAGTGCCTCACTCTGGATTTCTCTGTGCATATGCTGGTCTTCATAACTGGATGCAGACACACAGACACCCACAGCTCCCTGCACTGTGAGAGTCTGCTGTCACACTCAGCACATTAGCATATGCATCACACACAAAACATGGTGTGAAACTAGTACATTGAATAACTCACTTTTTTTTTTGATAGGCAGAGTGGACAGTGAGAGAGACAGGCAGAGAGAAAGGTCTTCCATTTTGCCGTTGGTTCACCCTCCAATGGCTGCCGCGGCCAGCGTGCTGCGACCGGCGCATGGCGCTGATCCGAAGCCAGGAGCCAGGTGCTTGGCTTGGGCCATCCCCCACTGCACTCCCGGGCCATAGCAGAAGGCTGGCCTGGAAGAGGGGCAACTGGGACAGAATCTGGTGCCCCAACTGGGACTAGAACCTGGTGTGCCAGCGCCGCAAGGCAGAGAATTAGCCTATTGAGCTGTGGCGCCGACCATAACTTACCTTTTGTAACCTGCAATATGGAACTATGCAATGTCAAGTTGGAAATTCTGTGAATAATAAATGAGAAAGCCTTCCTCAAAACCAGCTCACTAGGTGAGTGTTGCACAGGGGATCCCTGTGGTCTCCCATCACCCATGCTGTCCCCAGACCAAGGCTTGGTGCAAGGCAGTGCCGTGGTGCCCAGGGACCTGCTGCACGAGGTGCGCCATGGTTAACTTCCCTAGTTATCCATTGGCCACATCACAGTTCACTTGCAAGGTACAGTTGAAGAAGAAGGCAGGCCAGGAGTGTGTAAAGAGGGGGCAGGATGCAGCGAGGGGAGGTGCCCACGCCTGCTGAAGGCAGAGGATGGGGCCACTCCCACAGATCTGGCTCAGTCCCTAAAGTCAGTGACCACTCACCCTGCCCGGCTGCTCAGCTGGGAGAATCTAAACAACGGAACACGGTGGGCTTGCCATCAAGGACGTGTGCTCAGCCAAGCAGCAGCCTCCCCAGACACTTCTATGAAGTCCCGTGGAGAAAACCTCTCCTGCTCATGCTTTATGCAACAGTGTATACAGCTGCCCGATGCAGGTTCTTCGGTTCCCAAGTAAGTGCTCCTGTGTGGAGTTTCCTTCTCTTTTCTGGTTAGGGGTATCCAGTTTCCAACAATATTTGACTGCTTTTTACTTGTTAAACTTCCCATTTGGCAAATGATTAGGCATTGTTACTGTAATGCAAATTTAAAATATGCTATCTCAAAAACTGAAAGAAAAAGACACAGAGAAAGGAAGAAGGATGGAAGGTGGGGGTGAGAGGGAGGGAAGGAGTAAGGGAATGCTATTACATTCCTAGAATTTTATCTGCAAGTGATATTGACTCTGTTCAAAACTAATTAAAAACTAAAATACACCAAAACAAAAAACAATGAAGACATACGAAACCATAAAATTATAATAAAAGAGTATCTAGTTGTCCTTGTAGTAGCTGTCTTTCTAAGACTTAAGAAGATTTCCCAGCTTCTGGCACAGAGAACTTAACATACTTCTTGTGGTTTTGTGTTTTATGTTTCATACGTGCTCTGACATTGGCTTAGGTCCCTGGCAGGTGTGGGAAACCAGGAGTGGCAAGGCACCTACAGCAGGGAGGCTGCAGAGAATGAGGCAAAGGGCATGGAGCCCACTGTGGGTTTCTTTTGCCATGAAAGCCCTAGCTGTAATCAGTGAAGCAAAAGGAGGCTAATCTATTTGTCCCAGAATCCCCTGCTTAGCTCATCCCACACCCCTTGTTTCCTTAAAGGCTTTTCTGACCCTTCCTAAACATTAATCACTCCATCTGATGCACAGCGTCCCAGGGGCTGCTCTGCACCAGACTCTTTCATATCTGTCTACCAAGCAAGGGATTGCTATCCCCTCTTCACAATGCAATGTATTTAGTTGTTGTTGTTCCCAAAGATTTATTATGTGAAAGAGTTACAGAGTGAGAGAAGGCGAGAGAGAGAGAGAGAGAGAGAGAGAGAGAGAGAGAGAGAGAGAGACACCTTCCATCAGCTTGTTCACTCCTCAGCTGGCTACAATGGCTTGGCTGGGCCAAACCAAAGCCAGGAGCCAAGTACTTCCTCTGGGTCTCCCACATGGGTGCAGAGGACCAAGCGCTTAGGCCATCTTCTGCTGCTTTTCCCAGGAGAGTAGCAGGGAGTTGAATCAGAAGTGGAGTGGCTGGGACATGAACCAGAGCCCAAATGGGATGCCTTTGTCACAGGTGGCAGATTTACCCACTACACCAGAATGCTGTCCCCTCTTTTTTTTTTGTTTTAATGCATAATACAAAGTTTAAGAATTTACCTACTTAAAAATTCACAAGGTAACTATTTTTGAAAGTCTCAATGCTACATCATTGAAATTCGTCTTTTTCATACACAGCAAATTTAAATGAAAGGTTACATAATTTACTTAAACCATAAAAGATAGTTGTTTCTTCAGATTTCTTCTTATTTTACCAATTTGTCTCTACTGAATCATCTGTGTTTAATTTAGCCAAAATTCGTACATAATCTTGCTGTAAGGCCACTGTGAAAATGTAAGGTTGCTTGGGTAATGAAATGCAATTGTGTTCCAAATGGCTCATGTTGGTGTGTGAACAGGTGTGGATTCGTCTGCACATTAGCCCTGGCCATTATCACCACTGCCCCCACCAAGAAGCCCGAGGGCTCTCCTCCAAGGCCATCTCTGGGGAAATAGTTCAGTCCCTTGCCATAGTAGGATGACCAAATGACCAACCAACCAACCAACACAAATGGCACTGCACTCAAATTAACTGTTTCTACCACACAGCAGGCAGAGACTGGACTTCTCCCACGCACCAGCTGATAGAGGACAGAGTAGCTCAAACTGGGTTTTAATGGCAGCACAACTGGCTGAAGGAAGAAGACTGTCTCTCTTTTCTATTGTTTTTTGCCCTTTCCCCTGATACAAAACAGACACACACACTTAGAATCATGTAGAGAGATAATCATATAAAGTGTGATACCCTGCACGTACACACACACACACAGAGTCATGTAGAGAGACAATCACATATGCTCTGATACCCTGCACACACACACAGAGTCATGTAGAGACACATATGCTCTGATTCCCTGCACACACACACACACACACACACAGAGTCATGTAGAGAGACAATCACATATGCTCTGATACCCTGCACACACACAGAGTCATGTAGAGACACATATGCTCTGATACCCTGCACACACACACACACACACACACACACACAGAGTCATGTAGGGAGACAATCACATATGCTCTGATACCCTGCACACATACACAGAGTCATGTAGAGACACATATGCTCTGATACCCTGCACACACACACACACACACACACACAGAGTCATGTAGAGAGACAAATATGCTCTGATACCCTGCACACACACACACACACAGAGTCATGTAGAGAGACAATCACATATGCTCTGATACCTGCACACACATACAGAGTCATGTAGAGAGACAAATATGCCCTGCTAGCCCCTCTGCACACACACACACACACACAGTCACATGCAGAGACATCCGAACACCCTGACACAGAGAATGCTATCTTTTATCTTGGCTGTTTGGGAACCCTGGAAGAATATCAACTTGTACCTCAGGAAGACATAACAAGTAGTGTTTCAGTACAGACTATTGCTTACAGATATATCTCTGTGATCGCACGTTGTGAACCTTCAAGTTCAACATTAAGTGTTGCATGGAGAAAAGTGAGGATTTCTTGGAAACCTTACTTCTACGGGCAAATGATGCTTCTTCCCAACTATCTACTGGTATATGCAAAGGAATATTTTCAAAGAACACAACAGAATGACTGGAGTGGCTTTGAGAAGCAGTTTCCTATTCCATCTTTCTTTGTAAGAATCTTAACCAAAAAAAAAAAAAAATCTCTGAGCTCCATGCCTATGGTTTCAAGGTGAACATGACACAAAAGAGCCTAGTAACAACATCAACAACAGCATCTCATCCCCCACACAGCGATCCTTGGAAATGTCAGGAGCATTTTGCAAAATTACTACTGTTTTCTAGACTATAACTATGTTTAGAAGATTTGAAAATATCAGCTGAAATCCTGTAACAGGTGATTGAAGATAAGAACTGAAAATCCTCTGTAAGGCAGGATGTCATCCCACCCATGATTCTAAGCCCAGTGCTAGTCATGCCCTACCTACTAAGCCTGGCCACATGCCCATCAGAGCCAAGCTAAGCTCCCCTCTGCAGGCAGCGTCCCAAGGTTTGTTGAACCTACAGATCCAGGAGACTGTAGTGTAGACTTCCCAGCATGGGCTACAGGGACATGCTGTCTGTGTGAACTTCTGTTTCCCAACATGTCTGGTGCCTAAACTTCAGTAACTCAGCCTCTACCTGCCTCAGTTTCCTTGGTTTGGACATAGGACTGCACTCCTATATGCCAGGGACTATCTTTATTTCCTGAGTGCTTTCACAGAAACATGATCACAGCACATGGTGAGGTGAGGTGAGCATAGAGTAGGCATTGGTTACTGCTAAGATTGCTGTTGGTATTATCTTTGTGGCTACTATCTTAATGGCATTTCTTTAAATATAAATGATTGGTATGTAAGAAGCCCTTCCCTACAATGCCATTCGATGAGAAAGAATTGTAAAGTTCAAGATCTATTCCATCGGCTTTGGTGGGCAGGTGATCTTGCCCCAAAGCAGCATCTGGATTCACGTTCTAGGCCATCTTATCTTCACGTCTCACCAGTTTCATCAGAGATTCTAATAGAATTACCTTCACATCATCAAATGCCATAATGTATGTAATAAGGAGCTCAGAATCAGTCCCTACCCTTATAGTCAGGGAGTTTTCTATATTCCTCATATGGTTATGATTATCATCTCCCACCCTAGTGAGTACAGCACTGGTCTCATTAACACATGTGCCCCATCACCACATCCCTTACCTGGATCACTCCTACTTGCCTCATTCACATGAACTCTACAGAGCCATCTTTTTCTGCACTCTCCTGTTAATTAGTGCACACATCTTCATTGTACTAATACTTCATGAAAAGTACCTGTTGACTTGTATATTCCACTCTCAGACAATGGGCAGAAATCTTTAGTATCTACTCCTCTACGTGAGGCTTAATGTGATGAGTCAATCTGGCTAGACTGTGGTGCCAAGTGGCTTGACCAATTGCTACTCCGCATGACGCTGGGAAGGTATTTGGAGATGTGATTCACATTCACGAATGCAATGAGTAAGGCAGGTGGGTGGTTCTCTGGTAGCTGCTGGAAACCCTAAGAATAAAGATGGGGATTTCCCAAAGATGAAGAAATTCTCCTCAAGACTGATGCATGAAAATCCTGCCTGCGTTTTCCATCTTCTGCTGGCCTGATGGATTTTGGACTTGCAATTTATCACAATTGCACTAAATCTCTCTGTATAGACTGGCATATAAGAAGGAGGAAGAGAGAAAGGGAGAGATTGTGAGAAAGGAGTAAGGGAGAGAGAGAGAGAGAACATGCACACTGTTTATATGGAGAATCCTGAATAATACATATTTATATACCTTTTGTGCTTAGAGAAATCAGATTCCAAAGCCTAAACTGACAAATGTCTACCATTAAAACTCCATTTTATCCACAGAGCAATCTCAGTATTGTGGATGAGTCTAATGGCATTGAGTGTGTCTTAGTTCAATCTGGCTGCTATAAGAAGAGTGCCCAAGCTTGGCTGGGTTATAAACACTAGGGGCTCATGGGTCACAGTTCTGGAGACAGAGACGTCCAAGATCAAGGCACTGACAGACTGCTGTATGGAGATGGCCGCTCTTGGTCCACATACATACCTTCTTAATTGCATCTTCACGTGACTGCAAAATAAGTGCCCTCTGGGGCCTCTCTTTATAAGAGCACTCATTCCATCATGAATACTCCACTCATGATCTAGTTACAGCCTAAAACTATCATGACACTATGGAACTAAGATCCCAGCAGATGAATATTTGAGCAAATGAACATTCAGTTGATAACAGTGATGGAGAGATCTGAGGGTAGAAACACTGCACCATCTCCATCATAAAGACAGCAGAAACTCCTTAATGGAATCACTGCTTTGGAACTGATGGGTTTATTTGGACTAGTGAACACGAACATACTTGAACACCTGAAGACATCAACTGCCATTAAGAATACCAGCCCCTAGCAGCATATTAGCTCAAGAGTTAACACTGCCCAGGCTTAGATCTCTCTCCCAGGCCTGACATTAAAATTCTTCTGTGGTTTTCATTGATTCATGCACTTCCTCAACAATTTGCTAAAACAGACAGCTGTTTGGATCATGTCGCATCTTGCATGAAATTTCATGTGTGAACTCAAAATGAAGATGACCATGAATTATGAAGCTTGGTGGAGCTGGCACCTCAAGATTACAATATGCCAATCACACATCACAGTGGATAAATGGGACCCATGGGGCAGGGCACAGAGAGGGGGAGGATGTGAGGACCCACTCGGGTCCCAGTGTTGGTTGCATCAGGCGGATGAGCCCCACAATGAGGGGCAAGATCAACTTCTCAAGAAGCAACTAGGAGACTGACAGCACCAATTCACGCAGGGGAAGTTGTCAAGCACTGCAGTGGAGTTGCAGGAAAGCAGTGACATGGAGGGGCAAAGTTGGCTTGTCTTATTGAGAGACTAACCTTCTCCCTACATAATTTATTCCTTCAGCCTAATTCTTTCCGATAGGTTATGATTATGTTATTCTGAGTTCCATGACTCTTCATTTCTATATTAAAATGACTTTACCAATTTCCAGTAGCTCCAAAACTCAAGCATCAATTCACAAAAGATGTTGCAATTTTTCTACTCTCCACTGACTCTTCACTGTCAATTCTACCCTGATTTTACACTTCCCAGCCACTCCTTCCATCTGATCTGCTCCACTCAGGTCTGTGCAGGTCCAAAGCCCATCTGTCTCTGCAGTATCCATCCCTCAGGTCTTCCAATCCCAGCCTCTAGAGACCAACCATGAAGTAGGGCAGTTTGATGTGGACAAGACAGCCAGCCCTGCACACAGACACAAAGCAGAAGGCAGCCTAGGGAAGATAGGACCGCAGGTCTCTCTGCCTGGTGAAGGCTCCAAGCAGAGCCCAAGGACTCGGTTTCCAAAGATGAGTGGGAAAAGAAAAGGAGCATCAGGGCCAGGATGAGCCAGCCTATAGGCTGCCCTGGTGAACTCAGTGTAAATTATAGGACTGCATCTGGGTCTATTGCTCACATTCCCACAAAAGATGGCGCTGTATGTTGGAGGTCATGGCCTCTTTTTGCAGATACCCCTGCAAAATGTGGCCATTGGAAAGCAGTGAGTGTCTGGACCACAACAAGAGTGTGCCTGAGTGACCATCCCAACCATGCAACTCCAAAGCACCAGTGGAGCTGTTGATGGCTACACCATATGGAGATGCTTGCACATCTGAGCACAAAGTCATAGGAACACAGATGTCTTTATGAAGTGCCTTCCCAGACTCAGTAAACATGCTGAAATGACCTTTTTTTTTTATGGGTGGCTATGTAGCATACTTTAAGTGAGTAGCACAGTATGCATCTATTTCCTATGGGGGTATAAATGCAAACCTACACAGAGTGTCCATTTTGGAATGGCAGATACATGTAAACTAGTATACTGCACACAAAGAAGCCAGTGCAACATGGCCCTTTCACTTGCCTACTCTCACATAGCTGATGTCATTAGGACAAAGTATAGAATTAGGCTGTTTATTCTCCCACAGGGTTCAGTCATTCCATGGAGAACTTAGTGAATGGATCCGCAATGATATACACTGTGCCAAAATGGGGACTTTTCCAGGCTGGGAGGGAAGCCTGCAAAGTGTATAACCAAAAGTTAAGGCAAATGTGAGATTGAGAGCTGTTTTATAATAATAAATAAATATTAGAAAAAATGTGAGATTGCTTAATTTCATTCATGAGTAATGATACTGAACATCTCAGAAGTACAATGTTTAAATTCAATAGAACCCCAGTTTGTTATGTTTTCTTCCCAGAATTAGGACTCAATCCTGACACTGAGCCCATAAGGAAAAAGTGATTTTGTCCACTCATTGCCTCCCAGGCCTGTCTCACTGCCCATGAGAGTCGTGTAGGCCATGGCCATGTGAAGGAGAACTAAGCCTAGACCTGGTTACTTCATTATCACTGTCATTGCGACTCCATCCAGACCTCTATTTCTATTTGTTTCCTTTCAGAAAGGGGGCTTACGATCTGCACCCACAGGCAGAAAATGCCAGTGCCTGATAAAACGTAACAATCACACAACTAAATGCCTATTTTCTCCCTGACATTTTTCTCTCCCATCAAGATCAAAGTTTATCTCAGTTTCCACAGCAACTGACTCTGCTGTGTGCTTCTCGGAGCCCATTCTTGCCCCTCTCCTATCAACAGACGGCTTCGTCTCGGAGCACTTTTCTATTTTAGCCTCCTGCTTCAAATCTGGATTCTTTTGTGGCAGAAACTGTAATGGTATCTGTGTTTTTTTTTATGTCCATCTGAAGAATGATTAGTACCCAGATCATAACATCATTCATAAATTCAATGATGAAGCACACATGAGGTATATCAATTCTTAGAATTCAGAATCCTCATGAAAGAGGATTGTGAATATGTAAATAAAATATTTCAGACACATTTCATTCTGAACCAGTTGACTTCAGATGATGCTTTGTCAGGGACATTCTTTCTCTAGGCAAGCCCGCTTTGTCAGATGGTGCACTCCAGTACCTCGTGGTAACATTCAGTCAGGTGCTGCTGTCTTCCCATAGGTATAGTTCTATGCATTTTTTAAAAAGATTTTATTTATTTATTTGAGAGTTAGAGTTACAGACAGTGAGAAGGAGAAAAACAGAGAAAGGTCTTCCATCCGCTGGTTCACTCCCCAAATGGCCACTACAGCTGGAGCTGAGCTGATCCGAAGCCTGGAGCCAGGAACTTCCTCCAGTCTCCCACATGGGTGCAGGGGCCCAAGGACTTGGGCCATTTCTACTGCTTTCCCCGGCCACAGCAGAGAGCTGGATTGGAAGTGGAGCAGCTGGGACTAAAACCAATGCCCATATGGGATGCCGGTGCTTCAGGCCAGGGCATTAACCCACTCCGCCACAGCGCTGGCCCTGGTATAGTTCTATGCATTTTTAGTCAATAAAATGAACATGGTAATCAAAATTTCTTGTTCCTTAGTAAAGGCCTAAACAATTAAAATTGTCAAATTCTCTAAACTTAACACAAAACTATCTCTGCACAAGCCAGAGTTTAATGTTTAATAACTGTCACACTTCTTACCCTTTCTAAATCTGTCTTCCCAACTGCAAGAGACCACGATCCCCACCACATGGAGTTGTCCTTGGTTCAGAAGAAAATTCTTATGTAAGACATTGAGCTCGATAAAGAGCTACTGGGTTCTTTTCTTCAATATACACATTCTTATGTGCAATTCTGGCATGCCATTCATTTCAGAGTTTTATTCCAAAGCATCACAGAGGAGGAATAGAAAAGCATTGGTGCCGGGACTGGCACTCATACTGGAACCACACACAGTAGGTCTTGTAAACTTTAGCAATGAGTGGAAACAGTTGGGACATCTCACAGCTGAATGGATGCACTAGTAGAACACAGTTACTTACGCATTCCCCTTGCATGTGCTATGTTCCTGTGCTCTCCTAAATAAGAATGTAAAGATTTCTTACATTTGAATATTACATGAACGCACACCTCTGTGCACACACGCAGGCCCCACAAGGGCCACAAAAATCACGGGACTGGGTATTCATGCCTCATTAATGCAAAGGGAAATCTACTTCCAGGCCCTCTTTTTTACGCCTTCAATATTCTTCGGCTTACTCCAGCCTCATGACTAATTTCTGGGTTTGGTAATGCCTCCTTCAAACTGGTACCAATGACGACTAAACGAAAGTTCAAAATAGGCCCTTCAATTTGACTACTGTGAAATGCACTAAAGAGTGATCCAGAAATAGCAGTGGCAATCCTGTGCTCTCTGGACTGTGTGTGTGTGTCTTTTTTTTTTTTTTTTTTGACAGGCAGAGTGGACAGTGAGAGAGAGAGACAGAGAGAAAGGTCTTCCTTTTGCTGTTGGTTCACCCTCCAATGGCCACCACGGCCAGCGCACCGCACTGATCTGAAGGCAGGAGCCAGGTGCTTCTCCTGGTCTCCCATGGGGTGCAGGGCCCAAGCACTTGGGCCATCCTCCACTGCCCTCCTGGGCCACAGCAGAGAGCTGGCCTGGAAGAGGAGCAACTGGGACAGAATCTGGCGCCTGGACTGGGACTAGAACCCGGTGTGCCGGCGCCGCAGGCAGAGGATTAGCCTAGTGAGCCGTGGCGCCAGCCTATGTGTGTGTCCTTAACAGAGAATGGTTTCCCCTGACCCTTAATCAAATATCAAATCTACAGAAACTAATATAAATCAATTTATATATCATCATTCTGTTACACAAGTCTTTCATTGCTTTCAGTATTTAGGTTTTTCCTGCTATTATGGAAGAAGAAATCATGGAAGGTTTAGAAGAGACCAGTGAAAGATTTCTTAAATTTAAAACCAAGATGTGACGAAGAAAGCTAACAGAACAGCACACACAGATCTGAGCAGAGCCTAGGCATGCTGGACGCTCGGCTATCAGGGCCCTGTCCTCAAGCGCAGGGGCCTGGGACTGGGTGTGGGCCATGAGCACCCCCCGGGGCAGACAAATGTCAAAATCCCATTGTTTCCACCTGCAGATATGATCCCCTGAGCTGTGTTTTATCTCCTTCCAAGGAGCTCTCCCAGAATACCACAGGCAATCACCTGTAAGAAATCAGTGAGAGATGGTCTTGCCTGCAGACAAACGAGGATTACTGATAATCACTCCATTCCTTCCAGTTCTTACCATTTTGTGATTTAAATTCAGAAGCCACACTCATCAGCTGGTCAAATAATGCATCTATTTTTTATCTTGTCATGCCCTGTGCTAATCTAAGTCCAGCTCTTTCATGTAAATGAGAACCTGGTGGTGGAATCAGCTGCACCAAGCAGCAGCAAAATGAGATCCTAGAGCTGAGTGACAGTCAGAGTTTCCATTGGTACAAGTTCAGTTTCGGTCCTACATCTCTAAAGACTGCAGAATGTCCTGTAAATACCGTTGGATCGTTTGTTTCATAGTGTTGGGCAGCTATTGGGAACTCTTGGGCAGTGACTACCTGTCTACATTGGGAAACATTCACTAGATTTTTTAATACATATGCTTCAATGGCAACGGTCTCCAGGTATGAGTACGGAACAGAAAGTGAGAGATGGTGGTGGAATAAACTGAGCTTCCACACAGACCCGTAACGTAAGAAACAGCACCACTGTCATGATTTGCATGCTCTAAGAAGAGACACCAGCAACACACACACAGAGGACATGAAGATTGAGTTCTTGGCAAGGACAGAAGATTCTCTAGGGTCACTTCAATGGGATCTACGAAGAAGTTGCTCTAGTAACATTCCTTTAACTTGTTGCTAACACCATTGTGTTTTCTCTGAGACTGTCAGGTCTAAAAATCAATCATGACTTTGTTACAGCATGCTGGTGTGCTGTTCATAATGCTCCCCCAGGTTTGTCTCCAGTACTCTCTTTAGATTAACCTAATTCTTCACCGCAGTTCATTCAGCTCACTGGAAGAGTCAAAACAGGCAAGCCAGAGTAATTGGAGGAAATCAGGTTAGCTGCTTTGCCTCTGAGTTTCCCTTGGTCTACCCAACATCCAATAAATAATTTTTTAATGAAGACACTCACTGGTGGGGGCACTCGAAAGAGAACACTCATAATTCTTAAAGAAACCCAAAATAATTTCCTGCAAGGAATTCACAACTTAATTGAGGAGTCATTCTGTAGTTAAAGGTGAAAAGGTTAGACTTTGCAATATCTTTTTTTATGGAACATACAGATCCATAAACATCATCCCAGGAAATTTAAGAGCTTGGATAGTGGTGCCTGAAAAATGCAGATGCCTAGTTTTGAGGAATAGAGATAGAACTTTCATGCTTCATGGAAAAGAAAAAGGGAGTGAGTAGTGTTCTTGGCAAGGGTGGCATTGGTTTCTTTGGATCAGAGAGGAGGTATGAATGAAATGGAGCATGTGGGATTACAGTCTGAACAGAGAAGAGTTTCCAATATCTCTAAAATAAATTCTATATTCCTCAACAGTTTTTCATGTTGCCAGTGCCAGTCCTAAAACCAGAGTATGGTAGTTGGCTCAAGAGTAGCCACTTACAGACAGAAAGTTCGTTATTCTCCTTAGCCTTTTTAGAAACCCAATGAACATTAAATATACCCTATGTGTGTTGTCAATGATTAACAAATATTATCTGCAGTCCATCGGGACTGGAGATAATGGAGAGAGGTCTCTGTCTAGGATGTGGTCTGTACTTGAGGATCTATTTCCAGCCAATGGATTTCAAAATTGTCATAAGCATCTTGTTTTTCAGAAAATTATGTATTCAACTTTAAAAACCATGCTCTGAAGCAATGCAAAAAGGTAGGATTTGGGAATGAAATGTGAGAGGAAGGCAGGCATCTCATTTCCAATACATCGTTGCCTAGGTAACAAGGCCTATCTAAGCATTTTGAATTGGTGGGAGTTGATCATCTATATTTGGGGATTCAAATATGCAATGAAAGCAAGTTCCCATGGTGCTAGCAATTACATAACTGTTTTCCAGTAGTTTTTAGAAGGGAGTTGTATGTCACATGGGCATATTTCAGGCTCAAATGTATTAACCAATCAATCCTATCAGTAGGTGAAAGTCCTCCACGTCGAATTCTGAGATGCATATTTGCTATTGTAGGCAATAATTTGATGCTGAAAGCTTAGTGCTCAAATAGCAGGGGCAGTGACTGAACGAAAGGACGGATCTAGACCAAGGCTAGGAAGCAACACTCTCAGTGACTGACACATGGCAAATCGTTCCTCTCTAGGAAGCCACCCTGGGGAGACAGAATTTGTGAGGAAGCACTACAATTCTATGGTTCCTCATTTTCCCAGAAAAGTGTTTAACTCATGGGAAAATCGATGTGGAAATTTTTTATGAAACACCTTTCAGTAGAGTCATGCTGTGTTGTAAGACTCAGTCAACAGAAGCTTCGGTACCGTGGCATGAGGCAGCAGAGAGGAGAAGGAGAAATGCTGAGACTGCTGGGGACTGCTCAGCACTGCTCCTCAGAGGATGGGGTCAGCACATGTAGGCAAACAGAGCAGGGCTTTATCCAGCACCTTCCGTGATGTGCTCTTGTGACTCCAACTCCTAAGCTTTGCAGCTTCTCTTACTCCAATTTGGTACTAGCGCCACACAGTCTCTGTGTGGACTATTGCATACCACCATGGCTCGGTGGACACGGCTGGTCCCATGCTGGCCATAGCCATTTTCTGAATTGGTCTCCAGACACAAATGGGCTGGGACTCCTGGAGATCTGGAAAATTAGAGCAGTGCTATCATTTCCATGTTTCCACAGTAACTCCAAGACATTCCAGCAGGTCCATGGCCTGCCCACCAGAACAAGCTACAGTGCCTGGATTCTTACTTTCCTCATGCAAACCTGGGGATGAGTGTATGAGTGTGTGTGTGTGTATGTGTGTGTATGGAGAGTTGACACTACAAGCCAATCTCAGAAAAAAAGGTGTTAGTTACATACAGAAAGTGTATACTATACAATCTCGTGTTCCACCACTGTGTGTGTGTGTGTGTGTGTGTGTGTGCGTGTAGAGTTTACACTGAAAGCCAAGTCTCAAATAAAGGTGTCTGTTGCATACAAAAAAGGTATACTATACAATGTATTCACCATTGCTGCACAAGTGTGTGTGTGTGTGTGTGTGTGTGTGTTATCAGACACAGATAAAGGAGCTGAGAACCGTATAAAATGCTGGAAACTTCTGGCTGCTAAGACAGCAGACATCACTGCGGTACAAAGTGCATTTTGCTGGGGCTGGCGTTGTGGCATTGAGGGTAAAGTTGCCACCTGCAACGCCAGCATCTCATATGGGCTCTAGTTCGAGTCTGGCTGCTCCACTTTCAATCCAGCTCTCTGCTATGGCCTGGGAAAGCAGTAGAAGATGGCTCAAGTGCTTGGACCTCTGTACCCTCGTGGGAGATCTGGAGGAAACTCCTGGCTTCCAATCAGCACAGCTCTGGCCATTGCAACCATCTGGGGAGTGAACCAGCAGGTGGAAGATACTCATATTCATTCTCTCTCTCTCTTCCTCTACTTCTGCCTCTCTATAACTCTGCCTTTCAAATAAATAAATAAATCTTTACAAAAAAGTGCATTATGTCAGAAATAACTGAGTAAATCAGCAGGGGCAGATTCAAGTTGGAGTTTAGGGGTTCCCTGCTGTTTAATGCTTCTTGAATCTATATTGTTCTCAAAAAGTCACATACATATAAATCCAGAGAGAAAATGACTCCACAAAGTACATGAAGACACTCCTTGGGAGAGCAAAGCTGCACAGCTGAACACCACCACGGCCAACAGTGCCCAGGGGAGTAAGTTATCACGATTAGACACGCTCCTGAACACAGGTTTGCAGATGTCCAGGACAGACGCTCAACAGCCCGGGAAGAAGGACTTCTTTTTCCACCTTCGCTTCACAACAAGGGTGGGGAGTGACCCACACTAGACCCATTAAAGGCCATCTGTGCATGGACAGTGAGACAGAGAAAGAGCCAAAGGATTTGTTTTCTACTTCTTTTACCCAAGCTGGGATATGCTATCCAAAGATCTGTGACTGTCAGACTCTGACAGGTGTGTGCCAGCAGAGATTCCCAAGCCATAAGGTAGATTAGAGTCGTGGGTAAACATACTGTTCCTCACCATGTCCTAAAATCTAACATTTTAACATTTTTGGTTGCTGACACTGTCACACCATATCTCAGTGTACAGCAAGTATTTTGTAACTTTTAAACCTGAAACCAGATGTTACAGGAAATTAGCTACACACCTATGAAACACAGTGGCCACACATAAATAGCACATACTTGTAGCTAAAATCACAGAAGCAGTTTAGGTTTTTGGCTGCCAATAGGATGAAGTGAGGAGATGTTAGCCATGAGATATCAAGGTTTTCTAAGAAGACATGCAAGTTCTGGAGATCTTATATAGAGCAATGGAGCTACAGTTATATTCTTTCTTGTCTGAAATTTACCAAAGACTTGATATTTAATATTCTAATCATACATAAACACACAACAATAGAGAAACTGGTAACCATGTGGAGTGATGGGTATCTTAATTAGCTTGATTGTGATGATATGTTTCTCAATGTATATCAAAACATCGAGTTGTACACCTTAAATTTGTTCAACTTTATTTTCAATTACACTGCAATAAAGCTGGAAAATCAATCAGAATCCCAGCTAAGAGATACTTAAACAAACAAACAAAAAACAGACCACTTGTATCAGCATATACAGAACACTGACTCTTCCCCACTCCATGCACACTGGTGGGCATCTCAGTGAGAAGACTTCAGGTGGTCCAGGATGGAAGGAACCAAAGAGCCCTACAGGACTTGGAAAGAGAAGCCATATGTGTCGTGAGAGCTGCAGCAGAGGGTCCAGGACCAGAGGTGGTGGTGTTCACGTGTTCACACAGGTGACACTGAGGACACTGCACTGCTCAGGGGGTGGACACACACCCATGTGTGCAGGGCTGGTCTCACCTCAGAGCAGTCTGCTGAACTGTCCCAGGTCATGTAGCTCGGTTACAGGTGCTCTGAAGGCATGCGACGTAAGGGCTCGCTTTGAACTTCACACTCATTTCTCTGACAGTGTTGCCTCCAAGAAACAGGCAGAGGGAAGCTCACAATCTATAAGCCTCTACTCCCCCATGACCTTAAGCCTCTTAGTTTGTCAGTATGTATCACTGTTTTTGAAATTCTCCATCATATGGGGCGTGCGGTTCAAAATACAGCAAATTATGTTAAAATGCTGTGAACAGTAAAACACTGAGAAAATATCACTCCATGTCATTCTTCTTTTCTTATTATTGTCAATATTATTTCAGTATGAATTTGAATTCTAAGCATCCCCATGTTGATATTGTTAACCGAGAAAATGGCTGGACGCTGTGAAATGAAAACATTGTGAGTCAATCTTTAATTTCTTTGTGGTGTTTGATGCTGTTCCACAGGAAGCACAGATGTAGGGGTTCATTGTATCTGCAGGTGTGTGTCTGCCTTCAGACACGCAGGTGCCAGCTCCCACTTGAGCAGAATTGGGAACCCCACTCAGGAAGCTACTTTTCGACCCCAAGAGTCCCACTGGGCTCAGATGGCTCTGCTGGGCTCAAAATAGGATCAGACGTTGGCATCTTAAGATGTGGAGGTCCTGGACACCAGGATAAATGTGTGAATATCTCAGGAGGCAGGAACTGAATGAGAAACAGTGAAAAGAAAAAGCCAGCACTATCTGCCGCTCTGCAAGGCAAAAGCCACCTCCACATGGCTCATTCTCCCTACCTTTGAAGGAACATCTTGCGCTTATTTTTCAAAAATAAAGTTATGGGGAAAAGATAACAAAATGTCACTTAGGATCATGGAATAAAGTAGAAGAGAAACTGAATCTTCTGGAGTCTCAGCCTTAACTTTTAACATTTGTGGGAAAGTCAGGAGCTTGACCTAACTAACAGTTAAAGGTGAAATGAAATCAAGCTATTTTTCCATGTTTATTTTTTCTCATCTTTGCAGAATACATACAAGCTGAAATTTCCCTTGTACATAAAATCAATAGCAACCTATAAATGCTTACTTCCTGATGGTAATAGCTAAAGCAGAGAACTAAGCACAGTCCACACACTCTCCCAAGTGCTGTGAACATAGGATACATCCATGGCTCTAGCATCTTGGGCCTCCCAGCCAACAGTGCGATGGACAGCTGAGGACTCAACCTTCCCTGTGGGTCTAGGTGGTCATATGTTGTACAGGCATTTGGATAACTCTACCAGGACTGTGTCAACAAACTGCTTCAGCGACATTTACACAGGTTACAAGCTCCCAGTTCTGTGTGTGTCGTTTCCATTCATTCTATACTTTTTGAAACATCCTGTTAACGTTGGGGTTGAAAGGGTGCCCTATCAGAACCATGAGAAGAGGTTGCCTAACACACAGAAAGTTACACACTTGTTATTATAAAAACAGAGGGACTGGGCTGAGCCATCTTCTTGCATGGAATGCATTAAGCAGGTTCTGTAACTTAGCTCCACTATTCTTCAGGAGGGAAGCTCTGCAGGCCTCACATCTAGTTCTTGGCAGTTAATTCCTGTATAAAGATCCAAACGATCCTATTAAATGCTAGGACTGAAAGGTGTTTATGGCCTCTGGCCTGTCACACAGGGACTATGCTTCCACCAGCAAGAGAGACAGGAGGAAAAAGTGTTGCTTCCCGGATAGCCCGTCAAACACTTTGCACAACAAACGTGAAACAAGAGCTTTCAGAGGCAAGTCTTGGATATCATTCTGCACTGCAAGATACAGCTTTTAACAGTGTGCTAAGAGAAGCCTACTGCGTGTCCACGAGCCGGTGACTAGACAAAATGTAGTATGTATACACGGTGCAGCATTACTCAGCCATAAACATGAAATCCCAACATTTGAAACAAAATGGTTGTATCTGGAGAGTGTTATGCTAAGTGCAATTAGCCAGACTCAGAAAGACAAATATCGTGTTTTCTGATCTTTGTGGAAGTTCACATAGAGAGGGTATAAAGGTTGTGTGGGTGTTGTACTGGTACACATAGATATTGCCATATGTACATGACAATGTATACTGCTTTCCCCACTGTAAGATCACTGTCATGAATCCTTACTTCTGTGATACTGTATCTGTTTTCGAGAAAAAATAGTATAAATGTGTATGTATAAGCAAACATGGCAAAATGCTAGAAAAATTACATCTTAACATTAAAAACATAAATTAAAAATTAAAGTATTTTAAAAAGTGCTTTGGCACTTGGGAAAATTCAGAAAAATTCTAATAAATTTTAGACCATTATGAAATCTCATAAATCATAGCTCCACTGCTCTGAGATATATTAGTTTACCCTTCTAATTTGCTTTCATGAAGGCCTTTATTAAATTTCTAGACTTTTCATCTCATTGAAGATGGTAAATATTTAAACGCTTGTGAGCAAATTGGAGATTGGGTACAGGCACAGTTACAACCCCTGGTCTCTCATTCAATAGATCCTGGCAAACTTTTTTTTTTCTACTGGGGTACACTTTTAAATGTATCCATTGCTCAACTTAGCATCTCACTGAATGCCTGGGGACAAGGGGTGTGGAGGCTCAGCCCATGTGGGTAAATGGACAGGTACAACTGACAGCGGCTGTGAGGGAGACTTCCAGATGCATTCCCTACAACACACTCCTTGCTGTGAGGTGGCATCGGTACCCAAGAGCTCCACTGATGACAGATCTAGGATTCCCCCAGTGTGCAGCTTAGCATCCTGGGACACCAGCCTCATTCCCCTGGGATTCCTCTGAGGAGTGTCCACCCCAGACTGCGAGGTAGGCACTCTCCCAGAAGTGGGAAGGAGGCGACAGTGCCTCTCTCCTCCACTGCCCAGAGGGCCCGCAGTGCTGCTGTGGTCGCCAGTTGCAACTGAGCACAATCAGGTGAGAATACACCCGATGGACTGAGAGCTTCGAAAGTGTCTCCTGCCACCACCAATAAGCGCGGATGTCACTTTAAAGTGTCCCAGCACTTGGCCTTTCCAGACGATGAAGATGTGATGATGATGACTGCCATTGCTAGGCCTGCTCTCCACCAGCACAGCTGTGTGCACTCAGTAGGCAAACCTCATTCTCGCCGTGTGGTGTTGGCTCTGGGTTTCTCTCTTTCTACCTTTGCCAGGTACTGGCTTTGGTCTCTGTAGGTGAGCCCAAGGGAGATGCTCTCCCTTTCAGAGTACTTTTCTCCAACATTTTCCATAGCATATTCCCCACCTTGTTAATCTCAACAACTATTTTTGGAGGTGATTTAATCAGAGTGGTGAAGACTGATTCTTAAGGGCAGGCATTTGATCTAACAGCTGACACTGCGTGGCACACTCACATTGCATACTGGAGTGCCTGAGTACAAGTCCCAGACCCAGTTCTGCTTCCAGCCACCCGCCAGTGCTGACCCTGGACAGCTTAAGTGTCTGGGTCCCTGCCACCCATGTGGGATGCCTGGATTGAGTTTCCACCTCCAGACTTCAGCCTGGCTCTGCCCAGGGGTTGTGAGCATCTGGGGAGTGAACCTGCAGACGGAAAATCGGTCTCAGTCTCTCTCTTCTCCCATTTTCAAAGAAAAAAAAAAGAAAGTCACCATTTTTATAAAAGAAAATTGTTTTTTAAAAGTCACAATAGGAGCTTTTCACACATAAAATAAGTGGTGGTAAAGTCATTTAACATATCACCAGCACTGGGATTGGAGTCATGCATACATGATGCATTTATGTATTTCACGAACATATATGAACATGGATGTGCACACATATGCACACACCAGCTTCCCGATTTATCAGCTAACAGCTTGAGTACATGGTTCATTAACAAAACACACAGTGCTTAAGAAATCTCTTATTGATTCGCTTTTCACCTTTTTCAGATTTCTTTTGTTCAACTATCTCCAGGGATAATTTTTTTATTTTCCCTAAGCTCTCTCTGACACAAACATTTGTTACATGTGTTCATTCACTCTGCCATGTGATCAGCTGAATGAAACATGCGCCATGTGTCTCCCCAGCCCATGATACAACAGCCATGTTTGGTGAATTTTTTCTAAATATTCCCCTGAGCCCAGCTAAAGCAGTGCCTATTATTTTCTCATGTATAAAAACAAACATTTTTAAAAACCATGAACTTCAAAGAGGTGCATTCTCTTGCAACCTTGCCTGTGTCTCAGGGTACTCCTTCACCCTCCGACCAAATTACTGTCAGAAGCAAACGGAAACATGACACAGCGGGTATGGGTTATGCCTCAGCTATGCTAGCAAAGATTTATTTTAAAAATTTAAGAATCATAGCAATGAACACAAAGATATTAAATTTTTTTATTAACTAAAAACATATATCCATCATACTAAAAATCTGACAATATAAATCTGCCATTTATGTTTAACAGTTGTGGGAGCAGTCAGTTTATCAGAACTACACAGTAGCATATGCTGTGCACTATCTGATCTTTAAATCGCTTTTGACAGCCTTTAAAACATATTTTCTAGGGTCAGCATTGTGCAGTAGGTTAAGCCATGCCCACTTATAGTGCCAGTATCCCATAATGGAGTGTCAGTTGTAGTCCTGGCTACTTTGCTTCTGATCCAGCTCCCTGCTAACGTGCCTGAAAAGGCAGCAAAGATGGCCCAAATTCTTGAGCCCCTGAGAGCCCATGGATGTCAGCAAGATGGGGTTCCTGGCTCCTGGCTTTGGCTGGCCTAGGCCTGGATTTTGTGGCCATTTAGGGAATGAATCAGGAGTTTGGAAATCAGTCTCTCTCTCTCTCTCTCTCTCTCTCTCTTTTTCTGCCTTTCAAATAAGTTAATTAATCTTAAAATACTTTTTTACTAAGGGATAATGATGATGGCTAACTCCATGGGAAAGAGCAGGCACTCCGGAAGGGGTGGGTATTGGTTGGTCTCAATTTGAGCAGAGGAAGCATTGGGTGCACCATGAAAATGAAGTGGTCATCAAGTGACTGATGCTTTTCAAGGCCTCCGCAGACCATGGCCTTCTGGTTTGAAACTCAGCCAAGGGTTGTGGTTTAGAAAGGAGGAGAACAGGGCAGTCAGCTGAGCCCTTGGCTCCTGGGAACGAGGGCAGGGGAACAGCAGAGCCAGGCTGGTCCCCCTGTGAAGGGCACCACCTCCACGGACAGGAGGAAGCCACGTCAGGCACCGCTGCCCTTTGGAGTTAGAGCAGGAAATGGAAACTAGGCTGGAGCACACACTTCGCCAGGAGCCGCGGGAAATCCTGCTCCTGTTGGCTGGTTGTATGTGAATGTCACAGACACGGTCTCGGCCTTCTCCATCTTGTCCGAGAGGTGAAGACAGGTGGCCCAAGGGTGACACGGTCCATGAAAGGGGGATATGGAGAAGTTTTGTTCTCATTCAGTGTTTTCCAAACATGCAGTTCACATGGATTAGGTATTTTGGAGTCAGGTTAACCCATATTAGTAAACTAGAATTGCATATCAATGCATTACTACTGTGTGCAGATTATTCCCAGCCATATTAGAAAGCCCCCCATTCCCTCCCCATGCCCATCAAGTGCAGGGACCACCACCCAGCACAGCTGGGAATGTGACCCAGCGAATGTGACCCATCAAAGCCACTGACCTTGTGTTTTCTGCACAGCTCCTGAGTTAAGGGTGATTTGTATATATTTAATTGACTGAAAGTAAATCCTAAGGAAAAGCTTGCCATATACACAAAACACAGAATTTAAGTTTGAATTTCCACGTCCATAAATGCAGTTGTGTGGGACCCCAGCAACGCCCACCCAACTGTGGGTCGCCTGTGGCTGCCAAGACGAGTGGCTTCAGCCGAGCCAGGGGACCCACAGAGCGTGTGACCCTTGGGAAAAGGCTTGCTGGCTCTTGGCATTGTCATCCCTCACTGCTAGAAAAGCCTCGTGACATTTTCCTCTGAACAGAATTAAAATCCAGTTAGACAGAACGTGCCACTCTCTGGGGTTGTGTGTGTTTCTCTTTGTTTTTTTTGACTGATTTCACTTACATCCTCAGTGGGAAGCAAGTTTAAAAATACATAAACAGTACATAAAGTCTACAGTGCCATTTTGAGATACTTTCTTCAAATTTGCTTCACAAGAGTGTTCTAATTAGAAGTGCAATATTCTTTGTAATGATACTGTAGTTAGGGAAACAGATCTATAACAGGAGAGACAGAAGTTGCAGCACAATTCAAGGAGCAGGAGTCAAGAGTGCGAGCTGGGTCCTTGTTGCAGAAAACGTTAGGCAGGAGCCAAGGGTGCTCCTTGTCCAGTTGCCGCTTCGTCCTGATGGAGCCCTGCCATCTGGCTGCATCTTGGTTTTGTTCAAGGCAAGTTCAGTCAGAGCGTATCCAGCTCCCAGGGGAGGTGGAGGGTGCAGCAGGCTGAGGCAGTCGGCCCAGGACCCTCCGCTCTCTTCACCTGGAAGATTCTGTGGTTTTCCAGAAGTTAATTTTTCCCCAAGTCAAAAACATGGATGCTTTTGGAAACTGGTCAGATAATCAGGGCATCTGTATTCAAGTTTTAGTCTCACTCCTCGCTGTCTTATTCATACTGAGTCAGATATATTTGGAAATTTCAACAAGCTTAAAATGAAGTCGACGGTTTTGGTTTTTAAGTAGCTAAAGTTGCCTTGGTACTAAAGCCAAAGAAAAAGAAACTTTAAAACGCTTCCGTTTATGGGACAGAGGGAACCCGCATCACACCATCACCAGTCTTTGCTCGTCGATCCTTGTGACACCTCTCCAAGACATTATTTTTAAAGACATATTCATTTAAAATCATAGCTATATATATAGAGAGAGACAGAGAAGGATGTTTTATCCACTGGTTCACTCCCCAGATGGCCATGATACCAAGGATTGGACCAGGCCCAAACCAGGAGCCAGGAGCTATTTCCAGGTCTCCCATGTGTGTGCAGGGGCCCAGATGGCCACAACACCAAGGATTGGACCAGGCCAAAACCAGGAGCCAGGAGCTATTTCCAGGTCTCCCATGTGTGTGCAGGGGCCCAGATGCTTGGCATCTTTTCCTCTGCTTTTCCCAGGACATTAGCAGGGAGCTGCATCAGAAGTGGAGTGGCTGTGACTCAAATAGGCACTCATATGGTATTCTGACTGTGCAGGTGGTGACTTTACCCACTATACCATAACGCCAGCCCCTAGTCATTCTTATTTTACATGTACAATATACTATCGTGAATCTGTAACACCGAAATATTCCAACAAAACAGAAGCACAAAAGCATATACAGTACCTGTGCAAGAAAAGGAAGCTGCATGGCCGAGCCTGAATCGTAATTTACTGAGAAATGACAGGACTGGGCCATTTCTAACAAGAACCAGAGAAATCCTTTCCTTTTAACAAAGGTTAAAGGTAACCAAAGGGAAAATGGACACTGTCAATCTGCCATGACCACGGGCTGCAACGTGAGTGTCCTTCCACGTCCACATCCACCTGTGACGTCTCTTAGGAATACAGGCACCTCTTCTATTCCCTGCGAGCCTTATCTGTGTCGCCAAGCTTTACTGCATGTACCTAGAGTAACTGTCAGAGTCCATATCCATTTCAAATGCTCCTATATCTGCCGCTAATAATAAAAAGGCAGGCTTGAGGCAATTTCCAAAGTTCATACAAGAGGAAAAAAAAGAAAAGAAAAGAAACAAGGGATGGTCAAATGCTGTCATTCCACTAAAATGGAGAAATAGATGAAATTATACATAGGAAACCCTCTATACAAGGCTACTCATGGGTCACTTATTTACTTTAACTTTTCTGTACACAGAGAGAGAGAGAAAAGGAAAGAAAGAAACGGGGAGGGGGAGTGTGTGTGTGTGTAAGAGAGAGAGAGAGAGAAGAAAAAGAAAGAAAGAGAGAGGAGGGACAGAAGGAGAGAGAGAGAAATGTGATATAGAGACAGATTGGTTATTACAGGATTCCCCAAAATCTACATGCATAATAAAGCAGTGGCCCAGGAAGACACATGTTTGGCTGATTGCCTGTGAAAACACTGAAGGCAACAGATCATGCTTGTTTTACAGCAAATCTTTACTGAACTGGAGCTCTGTCTGAAGCACTATGAAAAACACTTAGCACCTCCTCTTGAGTATCTACCTCCAGATGCCTAAGGAGAGTGAGACACACACAGGAACATGGCAGTGCTGTACGGATGTCTGTGGACATGGTGAGGAGGACACGGGAAGAGAGTCTGGTCTATGTGGAAGGGTGGAGCCTTCACAGCAGCTGGAATTCACCAAAACCCACAGCACAGCATGAGCTGTGACGATGTGAGCCAATCTATTTCAAGCAGTCACACCAACATCTACCACTGCGTGTCTAACCTTGTAGTCTCACAGGGCTCTGTCCATGGTACACTTTGTGTTTGCTTACTGTTCCCATTCATTATACTGTTCCCAGTCTTCACTTTAAAAAGAGGCAAAAATATCCAAAGCAAATTGTAGATCATGGAAAATCAGAGCTTATATTTTTGAAATATCAGAAAATTTGGCCTTCTGGATTATTTGCTGGATGAAATAATATTTGAATTATTTCTTCCCCAAAGGAAACCTAAGTCATACTTGTAAACATTTTGCAGTTTCACAAGAAGTAGGAAACAGCTGAAAATTCCCCCAAAGATGCCAAAATCTTGCATTCTGCTCCTTCAGTTGGAAGCCATGAATATGCACATGGCATGCTCACATTTTGCATAAACTGAGAAGTGAGATGAAGTTTGAAGATAAGTGAAATTTTGTTTGGACCCCCCACAAAGACAGTACAAATGTGCAACTTGGGGAAATGTCTGTAGATAACCCCCAGTCACCAGAGAATGAGCAAAGACTGATCAGAACGCCTGAAGGATTCCTTCACTGACTCCTTGTGATGTTCAGCATAGATCAGCAGTTTTCCAAACCACTCTTTGGAGCGGTGATGAGCTATCTTTCTAACCCTGGGGAAGCAGTGACAGAACACCAATGAGCAGAGCAGCATAGGATGGAGGTACTGTTGCCCCTTGCATCTCCCAAAAGTAGACTTTTGTGGCAGGTGGAGGATTCAGAAGGAGCGACTGTCCTCAAGCCACATGGGTAGAAGATGGAGATGTTGGTCTCAAACCACCTTTGCCCAGTCCACAGCCCTTCCATGGAAAACTATGTTTCTTCTAATTAATGACACAGCCAATTGCAAAAGGCAGCAATCAAACAATCTTAGTGAACCATTACTCATCCTTGAAATTTCATAAAATCACTCCCTTATAATATTTAGAGGAGTGTTGAATTTTAAAATTTAGCAATTTCTATCATAACTTTAAATAAAATCATTAATGACAAGATAATGTCTTACATTTTCAAATATCTAAGATAATCTGGGTGTGGGGATAGTCCTGATTACTATATTAATTTCCTAGATTATATAAAATCATAATATTCTATGGCCTAACTGCTTATTTCCATATTCAGGTTACGTTTTTAACTACATGATGCTACCTTTAAGAAAAGGGCTCAACATTCTCACATTTGAGAAAAGGTTGAGCTATGACCTTTATAATGACAAACTTTAACAAAGCAAATGCTCACTGTGGACTTAAGGGATCCAAAGTAATAGCCGTGGTCCCGGGGCTCCATTATCTTGCCTCTGCCCTCATGACAGAGGCTTACTTTTGGCTTATTTCAAATCAGAGACTCAGAACTCTGAGCTATGATGCATGAGCAGCCATTTGGTGTTACACTGCATACATTCCGAATAGAAGTCCTTTCTCATCATTCTTGAGCAAAAATCTGTGCATCAAGAGGCCTCATTCAGGAGATTTCTACCAGGGCTGACTGCCAGCCACTGAATTCAGGTCCCAGGGGCTGGTACCAGTGAAAGGCACATCCACTCTGAAACCAAGAAATCAAGAGGGATCAAAATAGCATCCTGAGTGAAAGGCAGGGTTTAGAACCCATTCACTTTGTCCCGTCAGCAATGGCCCTCCAGGCCACACTGCACTCCCGGCTCCTGTATAACCCATGTCAAGGTAGGATCGGACTGACAATGGGCATCTCCATTCCCTGTTCACTCAGCTAATACTTAAGCACGGACCTCCTGAAGAGGCTGGCCTTAGGAATTGAGAAGCCAGCCAGCAATTAAATGCTGAGGAATTCAGAGCCTAATGGAATTGATGAAACAGTTAAGCCAATAATTCATTACTACTGATTATAACAAAGGTTAACTCTTCCCTATTAGCAATGTCAAGGTCACCTGCTTCTTCTGAAACTTTCCCCATCCCTTATTGAAATTCAGTGGCAGTTCAGGGATTGCTGGTAGGTAACCACTGTCCTCCTGCAAGTACTCTGCCCCCCTTGACCTGGAAGATGCCAACCTGTTCGAGCCTGTGGGTGAAGAGCAGGCCTACGTTCTACACTGCCGTGTGTGAGGATTATCCTCTGTGAAACATGCTTGCCTTCTGCAAGTCGGTCTTTTGACACTCATCTTTTGCTTCTCTGGTTTTAGGAACTGAAGTTCTGTTTTGGCTTCTGAAGAACAGATGATTTTCCAGAGGGGGAAAATATAATCAACCAAGCTGCTTCTTCATGCTTTTCCCTGAATGAAGGAGCAAGGTTGGCTTCTGCATCTGCAGGTTCAACACCCAGGGAATCAGCCAGCCATGGTCAGAGAATTATACCAAAAATGCATTTGTATTGAACATGGATGGACTTCTTGTCAATATTTCCTAAACAACACAGGGTTGCAACTATTTCCAGAGCATTTTCAGTATACTGGGTGTTATAAGCAACCTAAAGTATAAGAGAGAATTGCATAAGTTATATGCAAATGCTGCATTATTTTATGCAAGGAAGTTGAGCACCTTTGGATTCTGGTATCTCTAGGAGGTACTGGGACCAATTTCCCACAGATACAAACTGAAGCCTGAATCAGGAAATGTTCTCTTTCCCAAGAAGGCATTGAATGTTTTCCAACTCTGGTGAAACACTAAATAGAAAGTTTGTGGAACCTGTCATTTCTCTTGCCTTCTTGTTTCTTTCATAGCTTTATGTTTCCATACTTATTTAAAGGCAGAGTGAAAGAGAGAAGGAGAGGGATAGTAGAGAGAAGGAGGGAGACAGGCAGGGGAGAGGGAGAGGGAGAGGGAGGGGGAGGGGGGGGAGGGGGAGGGAGAGAGGGAGAGGGAGAGGGAGAGAGAGAGGTAGAGAGAGAAATCTTCCATTTCACTCTTCAAATGGCCATAGCAGCTAGGCTGGGCCATGCTGAAGGCAGAAGCCAGGAGCTTAATTTGGGTCTACCACTTAGGTGGCAGGAGTCTAAATGCTTGGGACATCTTCCATTGACTTCCCAGGTTCATTAGCAGGAAACAGGATTGGAAATAGAGCAGCTGGGATTAGAACCCGGCACTTGTGCAGGATCCTGGTAGCACAGGCAGTAGCTTAACAGTTGCACAACAACCCCCACAGTTCAGGCTTAGCTGCCCTTCCTTCTTGTGAGAGGAAAAGCATTAAAAGCTCCGTAAAGCAGAGTTCCATACATAGTACTATATCCGGTTTACAGATTAGCAGAGAATTTCAGAGCACCGAAATGAGTGGTGGTGTTCATGAAGCTAAAAGTGTGAGATCTGTCTGGCCTTGATGCATGTCCTGTAGGAGACTCCTGAAGGCGTGGAGTCCCCTGGTGGTGAGAAGGGAGTGGAAAGGGATTTGTAGGAAAGAGTCTTTGGTTGCTAGGAGGATTAGCTCGCCATGGAAGATGGAGACTCACTGGAGAGAATGTGAGATTGCCGCTTGTTTTGTGGCCCTGGACTTCAGGGTCCCAGGAGGGAGGGACAGAGCAAGGCTCTCAAGCAGAGAGGCTGAGGACCATTGTCATTACACTGGATGGGCTCAAGCATCAATGACTAACTGTACAGAACCAGAGCAACCTATCCTCAGGGTACCACTGGTGCTGCATGACAAAAATAGTGTGCTTTTCAAAAAAAAGTAAGTGGATGCTTGAGACATAGTATGCAGGCGCCTGAAACAGTGCAGATCCTGTGGGCTTCAGCCTTGCATACCCCCTCCTCCCCCAGGGCCACTTTCCGGGGTCATGCAGAATGAGGCAGCTCTGGCGCTAACTCAGAATGAAGGCATCACTTTCATACCACATCCGTTTGTTTGTGTAGCCTGACAGGTGAACCAGTTCTGCAAAGCTGTGGTCTCACTCAACCTCCCACGTTCACAGAGGGCTCCAGCTGGGTTAGAGGATGATAAAAGTCCTCCTTAGACCATCACCACAATGGAAAGTCAACAATAAAACTGCCTCAGAGAATCTACAAACACAGATGAGTTTGTATGCAAATCTTCAGCACCCAAGAATGCTGCTAAATGTTTCCTTTTCAAAGACAACTACAAGGACAACATATGAAGAACAGGACATGTTCTGGAAAACATATTACCGCTGACTCACATTTCTAGGGACACAGAATTTGCTGCTCAAAAACCATTGCAAAGGCCTGTGTTGTGTCACAGAGGGTTAAGTAGCAGCATGCAATGCCAGTATCAGATTGCGTACTGGTTCCAGTCTCAGCTGCTCCTCTCTGAATCAGCTCCCTATTAATGCACCTGGGAAAACAGTGGAAGATGGTCTGAGTACCTGGGCCCCAGCCAGCCTCATAGGAGACATGGGTGGAGCTCCTAGCACCAGTCATTGTGGCCATCTGAGGCGTGAACAAGTGAATGGCAGCTCCCCCCCCCACCCCCGCCGCTGTGTCAATTTCTTTGTAACTCTGACTTTCAAATAAATAAATGAATCTTTTTTTTATTTTTTTTTTATTTTTGACAGAGTAGACAGTGAGAGAGAGAGAGAGAGAGAGAGAGAGAGAGAGAGAGAGAGAAAGGTCTTCCTCTTGCCGTTGGTTCCAATGGCTGCTGTGGCTGGCGCATCGTGCTGATCCAAAGCCAGGAGCCAGGTGCTTCTCCTGGTCTCCCATGGGGTGCAGGGCCCAAGCACTTGGGCCATCCTCCACTGCACTCCCAGGCCATAGCAGAGGGCTGGCCTGGAAGAGGAGCAACTGGGACAGAATCCGGCGCCCTGACCGGGACTAGAACCCGGTGTGCCAGCACCGCAGGCGGAGGATTAGCCTATTGAGCCATGGCGCTGGCCCAATAAATGAATCTTAAAGAATATTAAAAAAAGAAAAAAGAAAAGGATTTCAGAAGTCACCTGGGGCATCCCCTCACTTCACAGATACATAACAAATCTGAGAAAAGCTCAACTGCTTGCCCATATGACACAAAGATTTTACTGAGTGAATGTTACAATATTTTTCCTGTAAAAGACACAGGATGACAACTTTTAAATTTCAGATTTTACTCTAAAAGAATAAAAATGAGACACTTCCGGTTGTGAACCGTTTTGCTGGGGTCCGTGGGCAGACAGACCACTTGGGAAGTACAGACACAGTTGCAGCGATCGGCTTCAGACCAAACAAGCTCAGCTTAAACAAGAGCCTGTCAGCTCCTCCTCACTTTGCGTTGCTTGTCCCACTGTGACCTCAGATGATAGCACACGAAAGAATCAGCAAACGTGTGTGAATGTATGTGGTGGGCTTGCAGAGCAAATCACGGGGAATGCGACCACATGCTGGGTGACATGTTAAAGAAACAGTAAGTAATTCCTGGAGGACAAAATCTCCCAGGTCAAAATATTTTAGAAAATATAGAGACTAAAAGGATGCATTTTATCACCTTTACCTAATTCTCCTGTGAAGTCATATCACATTAACTCGTGCTCGATTCCATCTTGATTGTCTCCAATGCTTGATCTAAAATCTGACATTTCTTGCTCTGACACACTATCAGCAGAACGCAAATTGGTACAACCAATATAGAAAACAGTGTGGAGATTCCTCAGAAAACTACAGGTAAACCCACCACATGCCCTCACTGTCCAACTCCTGGGAACAAAGCCAAAGGAAATGAAATCAGCATATGATTTCCTATGCTCCACTCCAATGTTTATAGTAGCTCAATTCAAAACAGCCAAGATATGGAATCAACCTAAATGGTCACCACCTGATGACTGGATGAAGAAAATGTGATACAGACAACCAAGAAAAGAAGAAAATCCTGATGTTTGCAACAAAATGGATGAAATTGGAGATCACTACACAAAGCGAAATAAGCCAGACCCAGAAAGACAAATATCAGGTTTTCTCTTCTTTATGGAAGTTAACATGAGCATCAAAAAAAATAAAATAAAATAAAACCTGACCTTTCCTATGAAATGTAATGAATTCTGACCAAAATCCCCAGAAGAGTGGCCAGAGGCATGGGAACAGGTCCCCTGGGCAGCAGCAGTGGCCCTATGGGTCCACTAGCACATGAGCACTTCTCCTGCATTTGTGGGGACACAACCCCTCACCAGGACACACCATCCTAAGGCACCCATAGCTCTGCTGGTGGAAATTTGTCCTCACGTCTGGAAGTTAGGAGTGGAGGAAGGGGAGGACTCCAGGTTGAGCAACCAGAAGAGAAGCCAACACTTGTCTCTGAATGTGCTAAGCCCTGTGCAAGGGCAGGGGAGTCTTGCAGATTTGCTGTCCCTGATGCTGCAGAGACTTCCTCATACTGACTGCAGGTGTCTCACCTTTGTTTCTGTCAGAATTCAAAGTCCCAAGAAAAGCATCTTGCTAGTGAAACAATTTGTGTTGGAGTTCACGGAGATTTCCTTTTTGCCCTTCACAAAGCACGTGTGATGGACTCGTTTGCTGGCTTATTAATGGCCAGATCATTAACACTGCTGCTTTTCTCCTCCATGACCCACACTTAATTATGTTCCGCTGGTTTGCTGCTAGCATGCCAGAGACAAGCGCCTCCTCAGCACACAGCTTGCACACGGTGTTCATGGGAGGGAGGCTAGGGGACCGCACCAGCCCACCTCTGGGAGGATGACACAGGGATTCCCCATCTCCACAACACCTGCCCGGCTGTTTCAGCCATTCCTCTGGCTTTTTCTTTTCCATGCCAGTGTCCACACATCTGCATGTTTATTCAATGATCCTCAGAGAGGCATGGAACCTATGTGTCTTACCCAACCTGGAAGGGAATCTTTAAACCCTCAGCTCACTCCCAGACAGCACTGCCTGCAAACACATCTCCCAAGCTCATCCCGTCCTGGATGCTGTGATGCTGCGAGGTTGCCAATAACCTTCCAGAACACAGTGTGTTCATTTCAGCTACTGGGCATTAAGGTGATGGAAGGGACATTTCAATCTTTTCTAGGGCTGGAAAATCCATTCTAATATTCACTCAGCTGCGCATTTCATAACTATTAAAATACATGGCTTGCCAACAGGACAACTGAAATGGCATGCTACAAGAGAAAGCCAACATCTGCTTTAGCTAAAATTATAATATATGGCTTGGAAAGTCAGAGAGGAAATCAGAGTCGTGAATGTCTAATCAAGGAGTGCTGTAGAATAATCCGCTGGCTGCACGGCACTAAACATAGACGCCAGGCTCTGCCGTGACTCAATCTGACACCTCCCGAAGAAGAGAGGAGAGCTGGGCCAACTCAAACATCACCGGCCCTCATCCACATTTTCACTGTTGGAAATGCTTTACTACCTTATCTTCTGTTCCAAAGATTTATTTATTTATTTGAAAGTCAGAGTTGTAAGAAACAGGGACAAAGAGCCAAAGAGCCAAAGAGCCAAAGAGCCAAAGAGCCAAAGAGAGAGAGAGAGAGAGAGAGAGAGAGAGAGAGAGAGAGAGAGATTCCATCCCTTGGTCACTTCCCAGATGACCACAATGGCGCGCACTCAGGGGGCTTCATCCATGTTCCCCATGTGGGTGGCAGGAGCCCAGGGCCATCGGCATGGAACTGGATTGGAAGTGGAGACGCTGGGACAAGCAGCCATGTGGAATGCTGGTGTCACAGGTAGCAGCTTTACCTGCTATACCTTCCTTATCCCTGGATTTTATCTTTGCAACAACCCCATGATACAATGAGGCAGATGTGTTATACCTGTTACAGATCCCAAAAAAGAAGAGAACTTGACTTGATCTCTGAGTGGCCAGAAGGAGAACACTCTGTGTGTGCGTGCATCCACGTGTTCACGGGGTTGCTTTTCATCTACAATATTGTAATTCCACCTCAGCCTGTGTGTCCATCATTTTGGGTACCAGTAACAAGCTGCTTTCCTCAGATACACACATTTGCCTCTGCAAATGACCCCAGTGGGTGTTCTGTTCTCATCCACAGAAAAACACTGGATTCAATGGATCTTTCTCTCGTGACTGGTTATGGGGGAACATAAAAATAGCTGTCACCTATTTTCTTTACACATCAAGTGAGTGGGAGAGAACATTCAGTCATGTAGCAACCATGACCAGACAGCCTCTTGAGACACCAGGGCCTGGGAAGAGAAACAAACGATGTCAACACTCCACCGAGACACCACCTAGGCCAGGCACACGACCAGCCACCTGCAACCTCCCACTGTGCGTCTTCGGTCACTGGCCCTAGGCTTGAGGACTGTACTGTGTTTCTGGAGTGTGGTGTGTGTGTGACTAACCTGGACTTGCTGCTGTAAGGGGGGCAGCTCCTGATCCCAGGCAGAGGGAAGAGGCGGCTTTCAGGACAGGACCAGGCGTGGCCGAGAGCAGAGAACAACAGGGGAATCTGGCGGACATAAACTGTTTGGTTTTACAACTTCAGTTTCTGATCTGTGGGTGTGCTCCTGTCTTGATCTCACTGAGCACAGTGGGTACATTTTGTAAATTCCTCTTCAGTCTATTCTTTTCCCTACTGCTGTGTGCCCATGTTCCCCTTGGCTGTGCTGTATTCTATGTTTTGAGGACAACAATGTGCAAACTAACCCGTGCTGGCAGCTTCTTGCCCGAGGCTTTTCCCCTTCTCACCACGCTCACCTGCCCATGCTTGGGATGCTGAGGGCACTGTCCCCGGCCCTTCTTTATGGGCACTGAGCTCTCCTCTCACTGCCAGCACCTGTTCTGTTTTGCTGCTGGGGTGAGGTCATAACTACTTAGCTATCTCTGTTCTTTCCAGTAAAATCCAGAGGTTGAAGCTATAATTAATATAGCACTTAAAATCTGAATATATTACTTTTCCATTTGAAAACATGAATCATAAAAATAGTAATTGAAGGAATTTAAAATTTAAATTTCAATTGCCATAAAATTCCTCCATGGTATGTAGGAACAGAGGTTATTTTACAAAAGGTGGTGGGGTGACATTGTGGCTTAGATTCTGAACTGGGAATCGAAGGTCCACACTGAGCTCCGTGTGGGAGCAGAGTCATCAGTGGGATTTGCTGTGTGAGTTCTCACGAGTGCAGCACATCTTTGCTTTGAGGTCAGTGTTTGCCATGGAGAGCTCCTTTCAGGGTGTGAGAATTAGAGGCTCAGTAGAAACAGCCTTAAAAACAAATCTAACCTGTCCATTTTCCTCCTCACTGTCCCATAGTTAGAACAGGGTCCACAGGAACTCAGCAGATGATCAGATGATTTGAAATATCAAATATTAATTCTAAGAGGTTGGAAAAGCAGGAGCCAGCATTGTGGCATAGTAGGTAAAGTCAGCACCTGTGATGCCAACAACCCATATGGGTGAAGGTTTGGGTCTGAGCTGTTCCCCATCTGGTCCAGCTCTCTGTGCTAATGGCCTGGGAAAAGCAGCATAAGATAGTCCCAATGTTTGGGCCTGGATGAAGCTCCTGGCTTCAGCCTGGCCCAGCTCTGGCTATTGTGACCGTTTGGGGAGTGAGTCCACAGAGGGAAATTTATCTCTCTCTCTCTCTCTCTCTCTCTCTGATTTTCAAATAAATCTGAACCAAAAAAAAGGAGATGAAGAGAAAGGTGGTGAGAGGGAGAGGGAAAATACCAAAATAGTGTACAAAATGAACGTGTGGTGAATACAGTTTAAACATCATATTTTCACATGAAAATAAAAGTGATTATACTGGTAACCTAAGATACAAGGTCAGGTTTGGGAATTAATAGCCTGTTAATGCACTAATGCACAAAAGATACACGCATACAGGATGCATAGAAATGCATCCTACCTCCCCATCCCGATGACTGTTCCCCAAACAGCACACTGAAGCTCTTGCCTAGCGCCTGGCACTGTGGTGCAGTGTGCAGTGAGTGCCTCCACCTGAGAAGCTGGCATCCCATATGGGCACCAGTTCATGTCCCTGCTGCTCCACTTCTGATCCAGCTTCCTGTTATAGCCTGGGAAAGCAGAGGAAGATAGCCTAGGAGTTGGGCCCATGCACCTGGGTGGGAGACCTGGAAGAAGCTCCTGGCTCCTGGCTTCAGATCAGCTTGGCTCCAGCCATTGCAATCACTGAGGGAGTGAAACCATGGATGGAGGATCTTTCTCCCTGCCTCTCCCTCTCTCTGTCTGTAACTCTGCCTCTCAAATAAATAAAATCACTTAAAAAAAAAAAGCTGCTGCCTAATTTACATTCATACATACTCACAAACTCACATGTGATAGGCTGAGTATTTATGCTATGAACAGCAAACTCAATTTATTCTCAGAATGTGATCCCTGAGAACAGAGGAAGGTTGCACTCAGCTCAGGGGTTTGTCTTCGGAGGACTGAAATGCAGTTTTAGGTACAGATGGAATGTCTCTGTGGACCTTGTTGAACTTTTGCTTGAATCGAGGTTGCAACATGCAGCCAGGGCCCAATCTGGCCAGCGCCATCTGAAAGATGCCTAATTTTGGAACACCCATGAGCTAAGAATGATTTTATAGTTTTAAATGGTTGAGAAGAAAAAGAAGATGAAAATTTCATGACACAAGAAAAATATGAGATTCAAATTTCAGTGTGCACGCACTTTAATTAGAGCAACCCTCCCTTGCTTGTTTCCATGTTGCTGTGGATGCCTTTGCACTAACAGAAGATTCTCAGATGCCACTGTGCCTGCAGGGCCCCCAAAACTAAGACCTTTACTGCCTGACCCCTTAAAGAAAACAGACGAATAGGACCAACAACATCAGGCAATAGTTTACGAATCCATTTTATTGCTGGCTTGTTTTCTTTTTTCAATTTTTTTTGAGATTTATTTTATTTATTTGAAAGAGTTACAGAGAGGCAGAGACAGAGAGAGACTGTTTACAGGGTCAGTGTAGCTGCACTGCACGTGAACAGTAGTATTCTCTGAGGGCATTTGTGGAGTTTAAAGGAACATCAACATGCTACCTAAAGAAACTTTGCTTTTCACAACTGTTTACCCTGGCAGCATAAAGCTAAGCCTTCTTTAAAGAAAAGATGGAACCCCTGGTCTTCCGTAGATTTCCTGGATCACAGTGGTAGACAGAGGCACCCCCTATCCTGGACTGTACAGAGAAGTAGAATTTTCTTGTGGTTATGGTTGGGGTTAGGGCTTGGGGTTGTGACATGTGCTTGGTCTTTTTTTTTTTTTTAATTTTTGACAGGCAGAGTGGACAGTGAGAGAGAGAGACAGAGAGAAAGGTCTTCCTTTTCCATTGGTTCACCCTCCAATGGCTGCCGCGGACAGCGCGCTGCGGCCGGCGCACCGCGCTCATCTGATGGCAGGAGCCAGGTGCTAGGTGCTTATCCTGGTCTCCCATGGGGTGCAGGGCCCAAGCACTTGGGCCATCCTCCACTGCACTCCTGGGCCATAGAAGAGGGCTGGCCTGGAAGAGGGGCAACCGGGACAGAATCCGGCGCCCCGACCGGGACTAGAACCCAGTGTGCCGGCGCCGTAAGGTAGAGGATTAGCCTGTTGAGCCACGGCGCTGGCCCATGTGCTTGGTCTTTAGAGAACACTGAATTCACTGCAGGACCAATGGGCTTGCATGGGAGGCATATTCCCATTGCACATGATTTGTTCTGAGTTTGCAGCATTAGGTCTACAAGGTCTGATGTATCTTTCTCTAGGCAGAGGTATTATGGCCTGGTCCACTTCTGGGCTCTTGTCTAGTGCATATGGCCCAGAACAACAAGAATGGGGTGAAGGTGTGTGGAACATAGTAAGATGCTCCATTGCACTTCTTCTCTTGCAATCTGAAATGAGACTCACTGTGGGTTCTCACTCCAGAGGCAGAAGTTCAAAATACTGAGCAGCTCACAAATTTAATTGTAGTTCAAAGCACAAAGACTTTGCTGTTTGAGACCTTCCCTGTGGCTGGGGTGCTGCAGGAAGCCCTCCCACTGTCATCATTCCTTTGGTTTCATCTTCAGATCACTTCCTGTGAGCCCTTTGTCGGTGCTCCTCCAGTGTCTTGCCAGGTGCAGTCTTGGGCAAGTTATCTTTCCTGTATACATCATTTCCTCTTTGCAGGTTGGAGTGTGCACATGATCTGAGAAAATAAGCTATGTATCACAGTGACTGTCATCTAGTTAGCACATGGCATTTGTAACCATCGCAGCAAGTGACTGTTTACATCTGAGGTTCACTGATCAAGCAGTCAACTGCCTCCTTGAATTTGCTTTTGGTTGAGGGTGTTCCCAAAGGGTGTCCCACCCACGGCAAGTGTGAGTGGCCTTTCTCCTTTGACCTGTTATATTACTAACCTCATAGTCTCTCCTCATCAGTGGAGAATTATTACAAAACTTCTCTGAGAACAATATTTTTGGCTGGCTTTGTGGTACAGGGGGTTAAGCCACTGCTTGAATGCAGTCATCCCTCACTGCAGTGCAAGGTCTATTCTGGATTCAGTGCTTCAGTCCAGCTTCCTGCTAACGCACCTGGGAGGGCAGCAGAGGACGGCGCAGGGCTGGGCCCCTGCTCCCCAGAGCGGGAGACCTGTCTGGTGTTCCTGGCTCCTGGATTTGGCCAGGTCCAGATTTAAATGTTGTGTACATTTGTAGAGTGAAACAGAATAAAAGTTCACACTTGTCTCTCATTCTCTCCTTCTTGCTAACTCATTGTTGTTCTGCCTTTTAAGTAAATTAAATAAGAAAAATGAAACAATATGTTTAAAGATTTATTTGTATTAATATGAAAGGTGGAGTTGGCGAGGAAGGAGAGAGGGAAAGAGAAGAAGAGGAGAGAGAGAGATCTTCCATTTACTGGCTCACTCCCTAAATGTCGGCTGGAGCCTCTTCCAGGTCTCTAATGTGGGTGACAGGGGCTCAAGGACTTAGGCCATATTCTGTTGCTTTCCCAAGCACATCAGCAGGGAGCGAGATGGGAAGTAGAGCAGCTGGGACACAAACCAGCACCCATATAAGATACTATCATTGTAGGTGGCAGCTAAACCAGTGACACAACTTCATCACCCCCAGAAACACTATCTTTAACATTAGATGATTATATCTTATTAGATTCCATACAACCATGCTGTCACATGCTCTTCATTTTACCTACTTCTTGTCCAATTAGATCTTTAAATTACAGCAAAACTGATTACCTAGCTTGTAGTTCCTTTTATTTTTAATATTATTTAAGCATTGAAAGGGAGCCTCAAATTAAAATTATGTTTCTGAGGTCAAGTAAAAAAAAAATAAATGTTCTATATCTTTCTTGGAACTTGCATAGTGCTTTGTTAACATTGAAAATTCAATTGGTTTCTGGTTGAATGCATTTCTTATAAAAATACTTACAGAGACAAAAACTGGATTTTTGGTATCTTACAGATGCCCTTTCCATTCTCCGTTTACCATCTGTGTAGATGCTGAAATAGTCACTGGATTCTTGAGTATTAGCTTTATTGCTTGAAGCATGGGCAAAATTGGACTTCCCTCCCAGAGCCATGAGGCTTAAGTTAGACAACATGTTTTCACTGTAATATTTAAGGTATCCAAAAAACAGGAAGAAAAATATATAAATAGAGGGGTCTGGTGCTGTGGCATAGTGGGCTAAGCCTCCAACTGTGGTGTCAACATACCATATGGGCACCAGTTTGTGTCCCAGCTGCTCCTCTCCCAACCCCACTATCTGCTGTGGCCTGGGACAGCAGCAGAAGATGGACCAACTGCTTGGGCCCCTGTACCCACATGAGACCTGGAAGAAGCTTCTGGCTTCTGGCTTCAGATCAGACAAGCTCTAGCTTTTGAGGCCATTTGGGGAGTGAATCAGCAGATGGAAGAATTGTCTCTGTCTCTCCTTCTCTTTATAATTCTACTTCTCAAATAAATAAATAAAATCTTTAAAATAAGACAAATACATATATAGAAGAGGAAAACTACTACTCACTCAGAAACAATAAAGAAATCAATTTTAAAATATTGGATGGTGATATGGTTGATCATCTGCAGTTTTAATTGAATTAATTCATTCTTACATCATGCTTACTGTGCACCAGGCTTTAGCATTTTAAGATGATATGGACTCTTTCTATCTTCATTGCAACCTATTGTCATGTGCACTATCCAAGTTGAAAACTGAGGCCCAGAAGGTGGGCAAACTTGACCATGTTCCCAACAACTGAACGGCAATGGAAGCCCAGGCGTGGAACTTACAGTGATCACTCCACTCTAACTCCGGATTTCCCTGCCTCATTTTGCTGGGTTTTTCCCTTAAAGATGTTTCCCAGCAGAAAATAAGAAAGAATGAGCCCAGGGCTTGTGAGACACAGGAGTAAGGAGTATGTGAAGACACCGGAGGTGGTTTCAGTGAAATCAACAATGAGAACTAAATTAAAATTCCCAGGAATACTTTATAAAGTTGGAATTACGGCAGAAGTTGGCTCATTTTAAATGAGTAGAGTGAAGAACAGGATGTCACAAAAAGTTTCCAAGGGGCCAGGCAGAGGAAGTACAGATTCCAGAGCCTCAAAAGGTAAATTAAGCAGAAAATGAAGACAGTATAATGGCACCACTTTTAAAGGAAAAGGGCTGTGTAGGGCATGTGGCTGACGAGCTCTGTCTCCCAGTGCAGAGACCACAGATCTCCTGGAAAGATGGGCTCGTCGGCCAGGCAGTTTGGCTACAGGTCCAGATGTAGTGTCCTTCCATCCACCTGCCTGCAGACTTCTTGGTGCAGGGCACCCTGGGCAGAAGACCAGGCAACCTCGGTTTAGATCTTGGAGCTCCAGATGGCAGGTTTCTTCAGTCCCAAGGAACAATAACATCCTCACTCTTGCTCACAGTCAACCTCTTTAACAGAATCAGAAATCTCACCCAAGAAAACAAAGGCCCCCCTTTTAGCTCCTCTTCAACTTTTACACCTCTCATCATTTCCCTGGACAATAGAAAACATAATTTTCTTTCTATAATTACCTTTCCAGTTATATATTTTGACTTGTGCAATTTCTTATCTTGCTTTCTAGAGGTTCTATGTTTTCCTTCTTAAAAAAAAAAAAAAGGATAAGAATGCATTATAATGAATCTCTGACTAAAAGGAGGAGCAGGCTGGCTAGGGGATTGTCCTGCTAAGGTTAGCTGCTCTGGGATGTGGAAAGAACAAAGGGTGAGGTTTGCAAGAGTCTGACCCAAGTGTTTGCAGAAAAAGTGGCAAACAACAGAGTCCAGGGGACTGGAGGAGAGGAGACAGATACTGCTGCAGGCAGCCCTGTGGCCCAGCCAGCTGCTGTGGGGAGCCACCATCTCACCACGTCAAGGTAGGAAAAAACTGCCACGTGCCCCACCACCCACAGTTTTAGCTGAGAGGGAGTTCCACAGTCACACGCTCACTTTACGTCAGCCTGCGAAGCTGATGGGGTCTCAGAGCAGGGAAGCTGCAGGCTTCCTGCCCCTCTCCCACTCCCACAAGGTCCATGCTCTGCAGCCTAAAGTCACGCCGTGCGCCTCTGCTCTGCCCTGCCAGCCTCAGAGTCAGAGTCAGGGCAATGTGCAGTGCACAGGACAGGTCCCCTGCTTCCTGCACTGGGAAGTTTTGGGGCATTAGCCAGAGAGCTACACACACACACACGCTATGAGAGCCAGGAGGATTCATCTGTTTCTGGGGATTGACACCAGAATCAACCCATAAAAAATCTGCTTCCAACCTTGGAGATCTGGGTAAAGAACCCCCTATACCACCCACTATACCATGCAAAGCCAGGACTGTAACAGTCAGTTCCAAATTTCTCAGTACCACTTTGATCTCCCCAGTAGGCCTAGGGAAGAAACTACCTGCATCCCACCTCTCTGGACTCATACCCCCCAGAACAAAATCTCCTGTACATGCAGTCTTGTAGTCACTCTTTAGGACTCACAGGGTTCACTTCCCATTGTCAAGTCCTATGACTAGGGATCCTGGCATTGTAAGCCACAGTACCAGCTGGATCTCCCAGCAGAATCTGAGGAAGGATCCATCCACATCACACAGTGCTAGCTCCAAAGCAGCTGGTGCCAGAGACCTTGTCACCACTCAGGCTTGCCAGTGCGATGCATGGCAGCCACATTTCTATCCCTCAGCACCAAGAACCAAGGCCTGGCTACCATATTCTCCCGGAAAACTGACACTGAAGTCTCTTTGGACCAAACATACCCTTATTCACCTCGAAACCTCACTTCTGCCCCCACAAACTGCAGCAGTGTAGTTACTGTGTCACCTACTGACACAGCTCACATTGATGCAATGAAACCACTCCAAGACTACACAAAGCCAAAGCAGCAAGCCGAGTGATACCCTGCATTCCAGCTAAACCATGAGCACCTTTCCAATGAAACCTGCTCCATAAAGTAGGTGGGACAATTGTACCAAAAGAACAGAGGCTGATGTAGAGACACAGCAGAAATGAAGAACATAGCATGACACCTCCAAAAAATACAATAATCCTCCAGAATTAGATCCAGCACTGAAGGAAATCTATAAAATGACAGACCTATGAAATGACAAGAACTCCAAAACAATGACTATAAGGAAACTCAATAGATGCAAGAGAATGCAGAGAGATTGGTTAAAGAAATGAGGAATGCAGTGAGTAACATGACTGAAGATACCACTAACGCAACAGAACACATAAAGAAGAAATAAATATAAATTTGGAGATGAAATCTTCAATCAGTGAAATAAAAAAATACAACTGAGAGCTTTAACAGCAGAATAGACCAAGTGGAGGAAATAATCTCTGACCTCTAGGACAAGACTTTTAAAATCTAATCAGGAAAAAAAATAAAGAGAAAAGAAATATGGGGTACCATTTAATAACCAAATATTCATATTATAGGAAGGAGAGGAAAAGGAAACAGGAATTGAAAACCTGCAAGTAAAATTATAGCTAAAATATCCCAGGTCTTAAAAGAAATATGGACATTCAAATACAAGAATCTTCAAGGCATACTGTTGTCAAATTGTCAAAAGTTAAGAACAATTAGAGAACCCTAAAGAGAGTAAGAGAAAATCATCAAGTTACATATAAATGAGAACCAATTAGATTGATATCAGACTTCTCAGCAGAAACTCTACAGTCCAGATAAGAGTAGGATGATACATTCAAAGTCTGAAAAAAAAAAAAAAAACTTCCAATCAAGAATACTTTATCCAGCCAAGCAATCCTTTAAGAGTGAAGGAGAAGGGCTGGTGCTGTAGCGTAGTGGGTAAAACCATCGCCTGCATTGCTGGCATCCCATATGGCTGTGCTGGTTCGCTCCACTTCCAATGCAGCTCTCTGTGATGGCCTGGGAAAGCAGTAGAAAATGGCCCAAGTTCTTGGGTCCCTGCACCTGCGTGGGAGACCCGGAAGAAGCTCCTGGCTCCTGGCTTTCAGATTGACCCAGTTTCAGCCATTGTGGTGATTTGGGAAGTGACCCAGCAAATGGAAGGCCTCTTTCTCTCTCTTCCTCTGTCTCTCTATAACTCTGCCTTTCAAATAAATAAATAAATCTTTAAAAAAGCAAAGGAGAAATAAAGTACTTTTCAGATAAGCAAAAATTGAGAGAATTCACCATCACCAGACAAGCTTTATAACAAATTCTAAAGGGCATCCTGCATTAGAATTAAGCATCATGAAAACACATGATATCCCAAATTCTACAGCAAGTAGAATCAGTATCCAATCAACAAAATTATAGGGTTTAGTTCTTATTTATCAATATTAACCTTGAATGTAAATGGATTATATTCACCTATGAAAAGTCTTAGGTTGGCTGAATGAATGAAAAACTAGAACCCCACTATATGCTGCCTACAAGAAACCCAATTCACAAAGATACACAGAGATTGAAAATGAAGGTTGGAGAAAGATAATACCAGGTAAGTGGAAACAAAAATTAGCAGGAATAGCTATCCTAGTAATATATAAAATAGACTTTAAATCCAAAGCTGTAAAAAGGGATAAAATAGGGCATTATATTTTGATAAAATTTCAAATCATCATAAAGACCTAATAATCATAAATATATATGCACCCAACAAAAGACCACATATATATATATATATGTATATATATATATATATATATACATATATATATATATATATACATACATACATACATATACAGGACATACTATTATACCTAAAGGGAGAGATAGACTCGATACGACAATAGTGGGTGACTTCAAACTCCACTCTCATTAATGGACAAATCATCCAGACAAAAAATCAATAAAGATACACCAGAGTTGAAACATACCATCGAGCAAATGGACCCAACAGATGTTTACAAGACATTTCACCTAACAGCTCAGAATACACATTCTGAAAAAGCACATGGAATATTTTCTAGGATAGATCACATATTAGGCCAAAAATCAAGTCTCAGCAAATTTAAGAAGACTGAAATCATAACATTTATCTTCTCAGACAATAAAAGAATAAAACTAGACATCAAAAACAAAAAGAATAATATACACATAAATACCTGGAAATTAAACATGATATTGAAAGACCAATGGGTCAAATGAATAAATTTAAAAGGAAAGAAAAACTTATTGAAATAAATCAAAACACAACATATCAAACCTGTGTGATCCTCCAAAATCAGTAAAAGGAGGAACATTATAACATTCAGTGCTTATGTTAAAAAAAGAGAAATGTCTTAAATAAAAGATCTAATGATTCATCTTGAAGACTTAGACAAACAAGAACAAACCAAATCCCAAATCAGCAGGAGGTGAGAAATAATAAGGATCAGAGTAGAAATAAATGAAATTGAAACAAAAAACACAAAAGATCAACAAAACAAAAACTTGGTTATTTTGGAAGACAAAAAAAAAATAAAAATAGACAAACCTCTGGCCAAACAAAGAAAAAAAGAAAACTTAAATGAATAAATTTAGAGATGAAAAAGGAGACATTATAACTGAGACCCGTGACATACACAGGGTCCTAAGAAACTACCTTGAAGAAATGTATGCTAATTAACTAGAAAGCCTTGAAGAAATGAATGAATTCCTGGGAACATAGAACCAAGATTAAGTCAAGAATACACAGACAATCTAAACAGACACAGAAGATGGAAGGAGATTGAAGCAGTAATCAAAAGTCTCCCATCAAGGAAAAGTCTGGGGCCTGATAGCTTTACTATTGAATTCTAAAAAATATTCAAAGGGGAAGTAACTCTAATATTTTTCAATCTATTTCAAATATTGAATGGGATGGAATTTTGCCAAACTCTTTTTATGGAGGCCAGCATTACTTTGATACGAAAATCAAACAAAGACACAACACAAAAAGACAACTACAGACCTGTATCCTTAATGAACATAGATGCGAAAATTCTTAACAAAACACTAGCAAATCAAATCTAAAACCACATAAGAAGATCTGACAGCATGATCAAGTGGGATTTATCCCAGAAATATAAGAGTAGTTCAACATTTGCAAATCAATAAATGTCATAAATCACATCAATAGAATGAAGAACAAAAACCATATGGTTGGGGCCAGCGCTGTACCACAGCAGGTTAATGCCCTGGCCTGAAGCACTGGCATCCCATATGGGCGCTGGTTTGAGACCTGGACACTCCATTTCTGATTCAGCTCTCTGCTGTGACTTGGGAAAGCAGTAGAAGATGGCCAAAGTGCTCAGGCCCCTGCACCTGCATGGGTACCTGGAAGAAGCTCCTGGCTCCAGATCAGCACATCTCCGGCTGTTGTGGCCAATTGCAGAGTGAACCATCAGATGGAAGATCTCTCTCTCTCTCTCTCTGCCTCTTCTCTCTCTGTAACAATGACTTTCAAATAAATAAAAGAATCTTTTTAAAAAAAAAAAAGGGTCATCTCGGTAGATGCAGATAAATCATTTGATAAAATACAATATTACCTCATTGAAAAACTTTCTACAAATTAGGTATAGAAGTATCATGTCTCAAAATTATAAAGAATATATATATATATATATATATATATATATAACTATATATATATAGTTAGTGAGTGACAGAGAGAGAGAGAGATCAAATCAATAGCCAATATCATACTGAATGGTATGATACCCTTAGGTCTGTAATAAGACATGGATGTCTATTTCCACCACTATTATTCAGCACAGTACTGGAAGTTTTAGCAAGAGCAATTAGGAAGAAGAAAAAACATAAAGGGCATCAAAATTGGAAATCAGGAAGTCAAAGTATCCAAGTTTGCAAGTGACATGATGTTATACGTGGAAAACCCTCAACATTCTACCAAAAAGCTGTTGGAACTGATAAACCAATTGGGTAAAGTTGCAAGTTATAAAGTAAACATACAAAACCCAGCATTTTTACATGCTATTGATGAACTCACAGAAACATTAATCAAGAAAGAAATCCCATTCACAATAGCCACAAAAAAATAAAATCTTTAGGAAATAAATTTAACCACAGAAGTGAAAGATCTATGCAATAAAAATCATCAAACATTGATGTAAGAAATCATCAAGGATACAAAACATTGAAAAAATATCCCTTGCTCATGGATTGGAAGAATCAATATCATTAAAAGGTCTATACTACCTGAAGAAATCTGCAGATTCAATGCAATCCCCATCAAATTGCTAGTGACAGTCTTTATAGAATTAGAAAAATCAATCCTAAAATTTATATGGAACTGCAAAAGGCCCAGAGTAGTCAAAGTGATCCTGAGCAAGAAAAACCAAGCTGGAGGCATCACAATGCCTGACTTCAAAGCACACTACAAAGGTATATCATTAAAACAACATGGTACTGGCATGAAACTAACATATAGATCAAAGGAACAGAATAGAGAGCCCAGAAATTAATTCACTTACATACAGCCCACTGATTTTTGACAAAATTGCTCAGACCATACAGTGGAGTAATATAATCTCAACAAACTGTGCTAGCGAATTGGATACAGATAAATGAGATCCAGGCCGGCGCCGCGGCTCATTAGGCTAATCCTCCACCTGTGACGCTGGCACACCGGGTTCTAGTCCTGGTCGGGGCGCCGGATTCTGTCCCAGTTGCCCCTCTTCCAGGCCAGCTCTCTGCTGTGGCCCAGAAGTGCAGTGGAGGATGGCCCAAGTGCTTGGGCCCTGCATCCCATGGGAGACCAGGAGAAGCACCTGGCTCCTGCCATCGGATCAGCGCGGTGCGCTGGCCGCGGTGGCCATTGGAGGGTGAACCAATGGAAAAAGGAAGACCTTTCTCTCTGTCTCTCTCTCACACTGTCCACTCTGCCTGTCAAAAAAAAAAAAAAAGAAATGAGATCCATACCTCTCAGCATATATAAAATTCAACTCAAGATAGAGCAAAGACCAAAATTTAAGACTTGTGACTATGAAGCTCCTGGAAGAAAATACAGGGGAAACACTCTAAGACATTGGTGTAAGGGATGGCTTATTGGATAAGACTCCCAAAACACAGGCAACAAAACCAAAACTAAATAAATAGGACTACATGAAATTTAAAACTTCTGCACCACAAAAGAAACAATAGAGTGAAAAGGTATCTAACAGAATGGGAATAATATTTTAAGCTACCTATCTGACAAAGGGTTAATATCCAGACTATAACAACAAATTAAAAAACTCCACAACAAAAACAAACATGACCAATCCAGAGGAGAAATGGGCAAAGGACCTCAATAGATAGTTCTCTAACGAAGAAACACAACAAATTTATGAAAAAATGTTCAACATCACTATCATCGAAACCACCATGAGATACCACCTCAGTGCTTTCAAAATGACTAAAATCCAAAACACAGAAAATAGCAAGCTAGCAGGGATGTGGAGAAAGGGGGACACTTATGCACCATTGGTGGGAATGTAAATTAGTGCAGACACCATGGAAAGCCATGTGGAATTTCTTTTTTTTTTTTTTTTAAGATTTATTCTTTTCTTTGAAAGGCACCATTACACAGTGAGAGGTAGACACACAATGCACACACACACACACACACACACACCCCTAGAGAGAGGGAGAGAGAAACAGAGATATCTTCCATCTGGTGGTTCATACTCCCAGTGGTTGCAAAAGCCAGGACTGGCCCAGGCTGAAGCCAGAAGCCAGGAGCATCACTTGGGTCTCCCATGTTGGCGGCAGCGGCCCAAGCACTTGGGCCATCTTTTACTACTTTCATCGGCACATTAGCAAGGAGTTGGATTGGAAGTGGACCTGCTGGGGCTCAAACCAGTGCCCATATGGGATGCCAAGCCTCAGCCAGTGGCTTAATCCATGGTGCCACTGTGCCAGCCCTAGACATTTCTAAATACACTAGAAACAGACTTTCCATATGATCCACCAATCCCACCACTGGGTTTATACCCAAAAGTCATGAACACATTAAACCAAAGAGATACCTGAACCACCACTATTAGCAGTACCATTCACAATATCGAAAATACGGGATCAACCCAGGTGTCCGTGATAAGATGAATGGATAAAGAAAATGTGTATATATATATATATATATATATATATATATACAATGGAATATTATTCAGCTATACAAAAAGAATGACAGCATACTGAATGAAACAGGCCAGACACAGAAAGAGTAATACTTCATATTCTCCCTTTTTTGTGGGAGCTAAAAAAATTTAAAAACATGCAAATACAGCTTTGTAACACTTTGTTTCATGCTTTTGCAAACTGATGTTTCAGTGATCTGTGATTACTTTAAAATTTATTGTGTGGAGGGTGAAATGGTCATTTTTCCATTCAATTATTTTTATAGCCATTGTCAATATTCCCACTAAATTAGGATCTTTTTGCTTTCTACTGGTTAAACTTCTTATTTTGTGAAGCATTAAGCTTTTTACTGTAATGTAAATTTAAAAGATGTCATCTGAAAACTAAAAAAGGGAAAAGAAAAAAGAGAGAGAAGGTGAGGGTAGGAGGCAGAGGGGGGAAGAAGAAGGGAGGAAGGGAAAATATTTTTTATAATTGTATCTACCAACTATACTGAATCTATTAAAAGCTAATTAAAAAGTGAAATAAAAAAGTAGCCTCAAAACAAATAAAATGATGATCCAGTGTGGAAACTGAATCAGGGCACCTAACAGAAACTTTCCAGAGGACTTAAAACATTCATGTTTTATTTGAAAATAACTATGCTCTGATTTTTTTTTTGTATACATTCTTTTTCAATGGTGAGAACTTTTTTTTTCTATTTTAATCAGCAATGATGATAAATTCACAGGAAGAGTTCAAATATTGTTTTATAGTTTAAGAAAGAAAAAAGCGAATTAATTTAGAGAATATTCATACCTTTATTTTTAACTTAGCAATTTTCTCCAAAATAAATACTTTGTACTTTGTCTATAGATAAAAAGAAATGGATTTTTTAATGCTTTACCTCATAGGTAGTAGGGATTTTAATTTTACTTCCTTAAAGAAAAAAACTATGTAAATGCAAATGCATTTAGGATTACACCCAACTCAGAAAATTGCACAGCTAATTGGAATGCCAAGATAATCAAAAGCATTCATCATTTTTATTCAAATTTCTCCATTTGGTGTTTTCTTTTTAAATTTTAACTCTACCCAGGTCTGGGCTATTTTCCTTCCCCAGCCAAGGCTGCTGGCTGGGGGCATGCAGCAAGCTGAGCCTGGTGACTCCATCCCTGCACAATCAGGGAGGCTCCTCCTACTGGAAGGCATCACTGGAGACCCCTGCACACTGATGGCGAAGGCAAACAGCTGCTTCCTGCTGTCCAGACCCAAGGCCAGGTCCAGCCTGTGAGCTGGCCTCAGCCCCTGTGCCATGAGCTTGAGGCTATGCCTTCAGATCTGAGGCATCGATTCCAATGAGTAAACTTACTCTGAAATCCTGGTTATTCGTGGAATCACAGTCTAGACTTTTTTTTTGCTCCCAAGTCCACTAAGGAAATAGCTCTTTAAAAGTCTGATAGTTTCATTCCCTTTAGTTATAGTCATAAATGTGGGGTTTCAGGATAAACTATTTGTGATATATTGTTCTAAATGTATTTTATTCCATTGAATGAAATGATCCTTGGGATTTTATGGAAGAAGTTGGAACAGGAGACCCATAGGGTGGAGGCAAATGTACTAAGCAGTGCAAGGCTGGAATACCCAGATGTGAGTTATATTACCTTTGGAGAAAAGCATCACTACAAACAGCTAAAACAATGCACTTCTCACCCATATATTACTCTGACCTTTCCTCTTCATAAAAGCACATATTAGTGCTCAAGTGAATTTATCCTCTTTCTTCCACCCTAATTAATGAAATACAGATGCATGACCTGCAGCATTGCCGTGTGTGTGTGTGTGTGTGTGTGTGTGCATATGTGTGTCCAGGTACATTTTGCACAGGCTTTTGTAGATAATTATTAGGCAAGCATTGGATCTTTACTCATAGTGCTGTACGGCCAAGCATGAAACATAGAGCAAAGGGCCAAGGGAGTTGGGAGAATCAACATAAACACTTAGTATGGACAGCTATGGAGGTGACCTGGGTAAACAGGACTTCAGAACAGGGGTCACAGGGGAAGCAGTGAGGCAGATGATGCCTTGGCTGAAGGGAGCAGAGTTCTTCCTTGGGGTTGGGCATTTGACCAAGGTGTGGGCTGTGATGTAGTTCCAGGTTAGCAGGAATGGAGGGTGGAAGGACCCCAGGCCTTCGTCCAGTCTACTTGCTGAAAGTGAGCATTTTCCTAACTGCATTCCCCTAGCCCTCTATAAAACTAAGGATCGATAATGATGTCTCAGTATTAGTCAACAAGGTTTAATCTTACGCAGGAAAAAGTGGAACCTTTTTTGAAGTAAGTGTCCATAGCTCCTGCTTTTCATTTCATTTCCAGATTCCATGGATTAAAGACTCCCAGATGGATGGTTTCTTATGGCAATAAAATGGAGTGAGCATCCTTAAGGCTTTGCATCCAATGACCTGTGTGGGAGATCCAGAAGAAGCTCCTGGCTCCTCATCAGCCCAGCTCCGACCATTGTGGTGATTTGGGAAGTGAACTAGCAGACAGAAGATTTCTCTCTCTCTCTCTGTCTCTGCCTCTCTGTAACGTTGCCTTTCAAATAAATAAATAATTTATGAGATCCCACTGTGGATCTCACAAAGCAAACCCTATATCACCAGTTTACATACATTTTCTACACAATAAAGTGGTTATTTAATACATTGACAAAAGATGAACATAACTTAAAAATACAAACCTTCAAGATCACACCTGCATGCTAATCTAGGAAGTGCTCAAAAAACAAGAGCTAGAAACAAAATGAAAAACTCACATTGTCAGATGTTAATTCAGAGAACACAGGGGACAAATGAAAGAGATCCCAGGGATCAGAGCAAAAAAAAAGTAGCACTGGATTATAATCTAAGAACAAAATGAATCCCTTTGTGTACATACTGATAAACACAGTTGGGAGGAAAGATACATGTTCAGGGCAGAAAAATGCAAGACAGTTGACAAAATATTCTGTCCTCAAGGGGCAAAGCAATACTCCCACCCTGAGGTGTGGACACTGAATAGTGCCTGCTTCTAAGGGTGCAGGAAGGGAGGAAGCCACAGTGTGACTTCATAGCAGAGCCAGGCAAACACTATGCCTGCCAGGTGGCCCAGCTCACCACAGGCTGCCAGGGACCAAGTTCACAGTAGATAACCTGGATAGGACACAACAATAGGGCACGTAAGCCCTCTGGCTTGCCTCCCAAACCCATCACCCAAGTTTAATCACAGGAAAAAAAAATCAGACACATTCCAAAGTGGAGCATCCTACAGTGACCTGAGCAGCAGTGTGCTAAGCTGTCAAGGTCACTGGAAACAAGGAAAGTCTGAGAAACTGTCATAAGCAAAGGAGCCCGAGGGGACAGGAAGACTCAGTGCTGCACAGAATTCTGCTTGGAATAGAAAGAGGACGCTGGGGAAAACTTAGGAAAGCAAGTACCATTTTTGATTAATAATAATGTATTGATGTTGAATTATTAATTGTAACAAATGCACCACTGAAATGTAAACTGTTAACAAAAAGGGAAACAGTGAAGTGAGCGCATGGAAACTTTGTTCTATCTTGGCAATTTTTCTGTAAATCTAAAGCTGTGCTAAAGAATAAAAGTTTTTATAAAAAACTTTTGAAACTACTGCATCGCCCTGCTCACTTCTATTAAGTGCTCAACTGCTATCATTTAATTTCATCTTATTTAATTTTCCTATGTGCAATGGTGATTCATGAACATATCAAAGATTTCTTTTCTAAAAATATTATGGGAGCTATGATAGTTTAATGAAAGATTTCACTTTAATTAAATTAGAAGGGAGCACTTCTATCCTCTCTTCTTTCCCTCGGGGAGGGAAAGTGGTGTCATCTTATTAGCAGGTTTTCCCTAGGGCACTTTTTCTCTTTGATGAATTTGTTATAGTCAAGGAACCCTGGAAGAGAGGACTAGCCAAAGAAGAAGAAGATATATGCAGAAAATATTTTATTTTTCCATTTGCTTTAAAGCAGAAGCTATTAATCAGAACTTAGCAAGAAAATGTTTATTTTTAATTTTTTTCAGAAACTTTGGTTTGTCCTCTGAATAACCTTGATACAGACTAGTAAGAGAAAGGCCACATATTATGGTTAGCATTGAAAAAGCATTCTCAGTAAAGAAACATGACCAAATGGAATTGGAACCAAACGACACTCACTCACCAAGTATAATCACGTGTGACAGAAACATAATTGTTATACCTGTCCCTGTATTGAACCATGTGTCACACATGTGTCCCCTTTCTCTCCTTATGAATCACCCTGTATAGAAAGATGAAGAGTGGAATACCCACCATCATCACTGTAACTCTCATGGGAATGGATGTTCTTTCCTAACTTGGAAGCAGAAAACAGTCACATCTGCATCAAAACACTAGAGTCAGCACTGGCTGGTGTTGTGGCACAGCAGGTTAAGTGACTGCCATCAACACCAGCATCCCTATGAGAGCACTGGTTCGGTCCCAGCTGCTCTGTTTCCTATTCAGCTACCTGTTAAAGTATCTGGGAAGGCGGCAGAAGATGGCCCACATCATTGGGACCCTGTCATCCACATGGGAGACGAGGATGGAGTTCCCAGCTCCTGGCTTCAGCCTGGCCCAGTACAGGCTATTGTAGCCATCTGCAGTCTACCAACAGATGGAAGAGGACTCAGTGTCTAGTCTGTCTGTCTGTCTCTCTTTCTCTCTCTCTCTCTGGCTTTCCAATAAATCTTTACAAAAGGATTAGAGTTGGAAACGTCAATTCTTTCATTGTGAAGCTCAGTTTAAAGACACTAGGTGTCAGTAAAATTCATAAAGTTCACTGTGGGATAAAGTAACATGACAGCCTTTTGTGAAATGAATGGGAACTGGGCTGTCTTGGAGCACAAAAGGAGTGAGTTTGCCCACGGGTGTGAGAACAGAATGAAGACAAGTCCAGAGACAAGCGGGTTGGCACTCCATTGTTGGGAAACGAGATGCACCATAGAAATGTAAGAATAACCATGAGAAAAGCTCATGTTGACAGTGAAGTTTATTGAGTAGGGGTGAGAAGATCAGAGCGATATTTAGCAGAAGGTAAAATAGAACTGTATTGCTTACCGGGGATAGACTGAGAAGGAAATAATTCCATGGGGTTCTTATCTGATGGTTGTGCACCTGTGCAACACCTGGAAGGGAGGGAAAGACAGACATCCAGGGAGAATTTAAAAGACTCAGGCGGAGGGGACACGATTAAATATTGGAAATGAGAATGACGACAGGCCAGAGGTGTGCCCCAGGTTTCCAGTGTGAGTATGTCAGAGAGCAGCTGAGGATGAACAGCTGGGTGTCAACAGGAGAGGCTGGGAGAATTTTCAGACATGCCCATTGGCAGTTGTGATGGGCAGATGACAAGTCAATGGCCATGGATAGATGAAAATACAGTGTTAGGGTCTAGGACTCTGGTGAATTACCATAAAACCATATCTGTACTACAAACACCACTTTATGTTATTGGAGTCAAATGAGGAATACAATGAATTGTTTCCATGTCCAGGTGTGTGGGCATGGGCGTTTCACAAGGTCTCATGGATCTGAGGAGGGTATACCTCACAAAAGATGTGCGGAAGGAGAAAGCATCAGCTGTCCAATGGTGCCTATGTCCTGGGTCCACAGGAGTGTTCCTGCCATGCATAGTCCTCACAGTAACATTAGTAAACAATAATAAAGTGCTGTTTGCAGTGATTAAGAATGGCAGGCATGGATCTGTACTGCCCCCACCAAAGCAGCCCTCATGCCCATCCCATCTGGTTTCTGAGTCTGACTCATAGAGTCTTCCTGATCAACAAATTACGTTAGAAAAGTTTGTAGCCTAGAACAGTTGTGCTAATCTCTTAGTGGGACAAAGTTCGCACTAGCTGTTTTTCCCAAGAGTACATGGGGTCATGGCTGAGGGCACTTGGAAGTGGCTGGAATGGGCGGGACTCCTGCAAGAATGGGGCAGAATGCCACATGCAACCCAGGGTAGACCAGCTGCCTGCATTCTCACTGCTCTGGACTTCACTCTTCTCACCTCATCTTGTGCTGTGTGCTGCCTTTTCCAGATGACCATGTTACTGAATCCCCTCATCTTACTCTCTCTCTCTCTCTCTCTCTCTCTCACACACACACACACACATACACACACACACACACACACACACACACACACATTTCCCTGCATTTCCAACCATTCACTGACTTTACACTGAAATATATTCACAATTATCTGAAGAAAAGAGAGTTGAAGCTCAAGTGTATACCTGAACAGATACAAAACTCCTTGGGACAGGGCCATGCTCTCCTAAGGGCAGGGCAGCCCTAGGGGCTGGAGGAGCTGTTGATTCCACAGCTTCTGAGAGCAGAAGCGGGAGCGTCTGCAGCAGCAAGTGCCTGCCTTTAAGTCTTGCTAGCTCTTCTGAAACTGAGGATACAATTTCCATAATTCAGTATATCAGAACTCTGGAACCCAGCTTATCAAAAGAAAAGGAAACACGCTGCAGATTTTTGTGCTCTAACATCAAGTGTACTTAATAATCATATCAAAAGAATTTATTTTCTGTTGGCTCTCTGTCAACCTTCTATTTTTCACTTTTTTATATCTGACAATACTGATAGCCATTTCTTTCATCTCTGTTGGTAAAAATGACCTATGGTCATTATACACAATGTAGAAAATCAGAAAATCTTCAAGAGTAAAATGAAAATTAGCTCACCTCTCAGAAATACCTACTGTTAACAACCATAGGTAAACCCACTGAGATTTTCTTACATTAATTGTTTTACACACCAAAATGTTTTCTACCAATGCTTAAGAAACATCATTAAAAATACAAACTCCAAACTATTCCATTATTTAATGTGTCCAATTGCACAATTAGACAAATTTGTTGGATTTTATGTACCTGCCTGTCATTTTCACACTGTGTTAAATGGTCTGGCCCTTTTTGGGGGACATGGAGTAATTCTCAGTTCTCAATAACATTGCAGACTTGAATGCTCCCACCTCTAACACCATGTAGCAGTGCCTTGGTCTGGACCGCCTCTAACACCTGAACACTAATTTTTAAATCTTGGTATTTTAACCTTCACTTCTTTGTTTATTCATGCAAGCGAGATACTTTTCAATACATTTGATAAGCAGTTGTGTTTGATCTGTATTTTGATGTTCTTTACTCATGTAAATGATTTCTTTTTATTTGTAAGTACTTGTACATTATACATTTTTAGAGTCTCTTGCCTTTGATTCTGTTAATGCTTTTGACAGGCGGCACTGTTAGATTTGTACGTACTGTTGAATGATCACTCCTTCACTCCACACACGGCTACTGAACACTGACAAAGTACAAGGCAGTGTGGAAACATAGGGGCAGCTGATAGAATGGCATGAAACTAGCTCAGTCAGATCATTGACTCTAGTGCATTCTATTTTAAATACTTAGCCCCTCTTCTGAATCTCGATATGTAGATAGCCCTCTCCTTATACATTTTTGTGTGTTTCAAACAGAGGGGTGGATTCCATGTCTGGAAGGGGCTGAGAGAACAGAGGAGGTAGAGGACTAGCAATCAAAGACAGCAGCTCTCACCTGAGGCTAGGGAGCAAAAAGGAGGAGGAGTGACACCTCCCAGAAGCCGGGAGAGGGCACATAGGGACAGGTGGAGCTGAAGCCCGCATTCTCCTTTAAAATATTTTGTTCCTTTTCTTTTCTGTTAGCATTTGAGGATCTTCCATGATAGTCTCCTTGATGGCTGTGCTAAATTACTAGTGGAGGATGGCCCAAGTGCTTGGGCCCTGCACCCACATGGGAGACCAGGAGGAAGCACCTGGCTCCTGGCTTTGGATCACCACAGCGCACTGGCCACGGTGGCCATTTGGGGGGTGAACCAATGGAAGGAAGACCTTTCTCTCTCTCTCTCACTGTCTAACTCTGCCTGTCAAAAAAAAAGTTTCTTTTTTTCCATATTGTTTCTTGTCTTGAAAATAGCCATTCTATTTGGACTGAGAGATTACCTCACTGTGGTGTTGATTTGCATTTTCCTGATGGCTATGAACATTGATTATCTTTTCATAAAGTTGTTGGGCATCTGAATTTTTTCTTTTGATAAATATAAATTAACATAATTTTCCCATTTGTAATGGGATTATTTGCTTCATTATTATTATTTTTTTGATTGTTTACATTCAGACATCCTGGATATTAATACTTTGTCAGATGTATAGTTTGCAAAAATTTTCTCCATCCTATAGATTGTCTCTTAACTCTGTTAATGGTTTCCTCTACTGTACAGAAGCTTCTTAATTTGAATTAATCTTATTTTTCTATTTTGCCTGGTCTTTTGAGATTTTTTTTTCCAAAAAAAATTTGTCTATAGTGATATCTCAAGAATCCTCCCACCTTCGTTTTCTTCCAGTGGTTTTATAATTTCAGTTCCTTCCATTTCAAGCTGATTATTGTATAGGGTGAGGTAGGGATCACGTTTCAATCTTCTGCCCTTGGATATTCAAAGACAACATTTGAACCTAGGAGACTCGGTTTATAGTCAAAGTTGAGTCCATAAATGTGCCTCAGCTTTGGAGACAGGACAGGAAAGTCCTTAGTACCTCAGCTCTTCTTCTATAAAACTAGAAGCCTGATGACATTATTGGCAAGATTCTTCTTTAGACAAAAATAGGAAGCCATTTCTACTAAGCTTTCAGAAATCCCTTCTCCTTCACAACTTTGACTTATAATACTTTTCTGGTTTCCCATAATAACTATTAAGCCATCAGGAATAAAGTATAATTCCCAATGTTGTAAAATCTAAGCTTTTAAAATTATCTACTTCCGGCCAGCGCCGTGGCTCACTTGGTTAATCCTCCGCTTGCCGTGCCAGCATCCCATTTGAGTGTCAGGTTCTAGTCCCAGTTGCTCCTCTTCCAGTCCAGCTCTCTGCTGTGGCCCAGCAAGGCAGTGGAGGATGGCCCAAGTGCTTGGGCCCTGCACCCGCATGGGAGACCAGAAGCACCTGGCTCCTGGCTTTGGATCAGCACAGCGTGCCGGCCGTAGCAGCCATCTGGGGAGTGAACCAATGGAAGGAGGACCTTTCTCTCTGTTGCTCTCTCTCACTGTTTAACTCTGTCAAATAAATAAATTAAAGAAAAATCTATTTCCATGTGTAAATATTTTCCCCAATTGGTGTTTTTTTTTAACAAAGCTACTTATTTAGTAGGAATTATTTTAATACTTAAATAGAAAAGTATTTAACATGATGCACCCAGTATTGCTCATGATAAATGACAGAATTGCAGTCCTCTCAACAATATTAAATGCATTTGCAATTCTCTTGTTACTTTTCCCTGTTGCCTACAGGAGGGTGTGACACCCACTATACCCTGCAGGTAGAGTGGAAGCACCTTAGGTTAGATGTAAAATCCAATTATATGGTTGGCATTCAGTATATATGCCTAAATATTTTCACTGTTCACTTACACTCTACACATTGTGATTCTAATAGGCTTCCAACAGATTAATTGTATTATTATTGATTAGTGAATTTTTTAATTATTTATTAACATTTGGAAATAGATTATTTCAGAAATCTTAACTTACAAAAATTGTACAAATTTACAGTTGTTATAAATTAAGTCCTAAATTAATTATTAGGCATTTAATCAACATTGCTGTAACATAACCATGAGAAAACAAACTAGCTGCATCACTTTCATACATGTTTACTTAGAACATAAGCATTAGTATAATGTGATTTGGAGGATTCTCCAGGGGAACTATTATGCATTCTCTCTTTCCCTCTCCCTCTCTTTTTCAGTCTCTTACGTTCTCGTTCTCATAAAGCTCACTAAAGCCACACTGCAACCCTTATCCTTTTTGGTTTTATACTTGTCTTTAATAAGTTTTAAATGTTTTTCATCAAAAATGATACTAATACAAAACTTCCAGGACAAACAGGATATATGCACCATAGGAGAGCATTTCTCTTGAGATAGTCTTTATTTCCAAAGAGGACGTTATAAATTTACTGTGGAGAAATTCCACTTGCAGTGTCTTTATTGAGAATTAATGTTAAGAGCTTGACTGATGAGACACAGGTATGCATCACACTCCCTATGATTTGGTCCACTGAGATGCACTTTTAAAATGTAGACCTTCAACTAAATCACAAGAAAGCATCAGACACCAACTTGGGGGATGTTCTACCAAATAGTGATAAATAATGTTCAAAACTGCCAAGGTCAAGAAACCCCAGGGAAGACTGAAGAAGTGTCACAGGTTGGAGGAGATTTACAAGGGAGAGGCGGATGGTGGGGTTCCATAGTAGAAAGTGTGGAAAAACTGGTGAGTTCTAATAAAGCGTATGGCTTATTTAATAATACAGTGTCAACAGTAATTTCATTATTCTGACCATTGCATTCTGGTTATGCAAGATGCTAACAGTGGAAGGAGGCTGGGTGAAGGTTATACTGAATGCACTATTTTTGCAATTTTTGATAAGTCTAAAATTTTAAAATAAAAACTTTTTTTAAAAAAAATCGCTTTAATAAAAATGTGCTACTGGACCTTTTCTGAAACCAGTTTTATTGGTAAAGAAGCCAAAGACACAGCATGGCAAGAGACATCAGATGCAAGACAGAGGGCTGGGCAAGGAAGAATACAGCTAGGGAGTCGGACACAATCCCTGCAGAATTCTGACCATTCTGGAAGGGGTGAGCGCTGTTCTCTGCTAACGTGAGTGCTAGCAGGAGACCACGAGTGTTCCCGGCTGACCTGGTGTTGCGACTGCTGATTCACAGAGCAGTGGACGTCACACCACCAGGAGATCACACGTGCTGGAGAGGAACAGGGAGAAGCACCGCTTTGTAAAGACAGTCGGAAGAAGCAGCAGCCCTGTCACAAAGAGGCCTGGCAAAACCAAATCTGGGTGACCCAATGTATAAAACAGATATCTACAAATCATCACTGATTTACATGGATGATTAAGAAACTAAGCCACAGCGAATAGGCAAATCCCCATGCAGAATTACAACTCATCACTGATGCCCTATTTCACAAGATAGCCATGCCCCCTGCCCTTCAGGCTGCCTCATGGGGTCTTCCTTCCGGGGGGGGGGCATGTGGGAGGACACAAAGGGTCACACCACCATGGAGAAGCCTGGCGAGAGCTATAGAAGCCAGGCAACGGGGCCAACATCCTCAACAATGCTGTGTTGACAGCAGGTGCTCCTGCTGTGATGTGGAAGGACATTGCTTCTGTGAGCTTCATCCCCAATCTGCTGCCCCAGGCCGTTTGTGAGAAAAATCTTAGAAAAATCAGGAGCCATCCTGCACGATGCCTGACCAGTATTCCTCAAAGTTCTCAAGGTCATCCAAAACAAGGGGAGGGTGAGAAGGACTGTGGCAGCCAGGAGGGGCGGAAGAGGATGTGACAGCTAAATGCCATGTTGGATCTTGGATGGGATCCTGGGACAGAAGGAGGATGCACATCAGGTGAAAACTAAGGAAGATAAGGAAGCATGGACTTAGTTAGGGACCAATACTGGCTCCCTAAGGGTGACAAGTGCTGCATGAGAAGGTAGGGGCTACGAACGGGGCAAGCTGAATGTGGCATCCACGAGAACACTGCACTATCTTTACAAGCTTTCTATTAAACTTCTAAAAACAACAGTATATTCAGATACTAACTTTTTGCAAGCAAGACCCATCAATTTAAAATATTCTTACATACTTAATAGAGTATTGTTTATATACTCTTGCTATATTATGTTGATATAGCATAAATGAATATTTTTATATATTTTGAGGTATTCTTTATGCAATGAATAACATAACCCATGCTTGATTTTAAGGGATAGCTGAATATTCAGGGTTATGAAATTTTAATGACTTAAAAATGAACAAAATTTTATTTATCTAATGTATTTATCCCAGCTCTCTGGTGAACTGATAGAACTTGGAGCATAGGTTTTTTTGTTTTTTGTTTTTTTTTTTTTTGACAGGCAGAGTTAGACAGTGAGAGAGAGAGAGACAGAGAGAAAGGTCTTCCTTTTTCCATTGGTTCAACCCCTAAATGGCTGCTACAGCCGGAGCGCTGCGCCAATCCAAAGCCAGGAGCAAGGTGCTTCCTCCTGGTCTCCCATGTGGGTGCAGGGCCCAAGCACTTGGGCCATCCTCCACTGCACTCCCGGGCCACAGCAGAGAGCTGGAGTGGAAGAGAAGCAACCAAGACAGAATCCAGCGCCCCGACTGGGACTAGAACCCGGGGTGCCAGCGCCACAGGCGGAGGATTAGCCTAGTGAACTGTGGCGCCGGCCTGGAGTTTAGGTCTTAAACTGGATTATACCTCTTCTGTGAGGTTATTGGGGTATTGGGGGAGGGAGAAGGGAGTCAAACCAGATCCTTCAGTGGTTCTGCAAATAAAACATCTGGAGACCAGGGAGAGAGTGAATGACACTGGATGTTCATTTCCAACAAGATGGGCCTGGCCTCTTGGGACCCCAGCTGAAGGTACAAGAGCAGGCTAGTGAGAACCCACGAAGGTTTCCCATAAGTAACGCCATTCTATGGAGACCAAGGAATGCTTCAGTTTCCTGTTCTTCAATGGCTAGGCTGTCAGGTGGATGCAGTATCCCTCATGTCAAGGTCAGTGCCAGGAAGGCTGGTGTTCACAGCACAACCTTTCTGCCTGCAGGAGGCAGGCTTGGGCCCTCATTTCCATGGCCCCTGCACCACCACCTCCCTCCAGCTCGCTCCAGCAGCAGCTGGCACGCCTACAGCACGGTTCTGTGCAGCAGAGGTGGAGCACAGCCACTCCCCAGGCTCCACCCTGCTGGGCATGAACTTCATACCCCTGTGCACTGGGGACTTTTTCTGGCTGCTATCTCTCACATGTGAGTTCACCTCCTCGTTTCTACCCCTTCAAAGGCGAGCTATACCTCTTTTTCTCAGTCACTCACAATATTAATTAAGTATATGGGAACAAAGAAACATTTAAAATTGGTGCTTCCAAACATTGACCCTGACTTTAGTCTCAACCTCAGAATCTCCCATCCTGTGTCAAATACGAACTAATCCCAGCTAGAGACCCAGACCTGAGCTGCTTCCAACGAAGGTCAGGCAAGTAATGTAGTGTCTTGACCTGGATGGTGCTCTCACAGGGGGCGGGGGGGGGGGGGTGGACTCTCACTGCCTGCCATTAACCTCCTCACAGACACTGCACCGTGAAGTGCCATGAAGCAAGAGGTGGGGCAACTTGTCGAAGCTGCTTCCTGCAGGCACAGATCCTGCTGGGTAGGAGAATCTGGTGTCCAAGTCGAGGACCAGAGCCTGCAGCCGTCGACACCCTCTGTTGCCAAGGGGCTCTGTAGCTAATACAGAATACTCTCCACGAGGAAAGGGCATGTCCAACAGAGGAGAGCAAACATGTTCTATGGCGCTCAGGACAGGAAGGGATCCCTTCAAACAGAAAATACTAGGAAACAAACATGACCAAACTTGAAAGGAGACTGCACAGACGGCACTCAGGCACACTGAGTTCTTTATCCAGAAAGCTGGGCGGAGATGGACAAACATTTTCTCACCAGAGCTCACTGACGGTCGGTCGGTCAGTCTGTCTCTCTCGCACACGCACACGCACATGCAAGACAAGGCAATGGGCAATGTACGTCCAGAAAATAACGCACAGCCAGCTGATTGACCGTGGTGTCTAACCTTGTCACTCCACACTGTGGACTCTCTATACTGAACACCTAAGCTCATCTTTTAAGCTGGATTGCAAGAATTATTATTTAAAAAAACCTTGTATATAAGCATTTCTTGATTGAAAAAGTTAAAAGATTTGGCTATCCATTAATTCTTATAGATGATGTATAATTGGCTGTGTATAAAACAAAATCTACATCAGCTCTTAGCATAAATAACATAAATAAAATAGATTTGAGCTTGCTAATATTAAATGCTTTAACATAATTAGGTCCACAAAGTTTCTGTTTCCATACGAAACAGGGCAATCACCGTTTTGTGGAATGTCATATGCTATAGCAGGTCCTCATTGAATCCTGCCAGTAACTTCACACAGTTAGCCTACAAGGAGCTCCAGGCTCAGAAAAATGCAATGAATCGTTTAGGAACACAGAGTAAAGAAATGGGACAGCATGTATTCAATTCTGTGTGTGGAGCTGCAGTAGGGATCAGAGAAATGGGACTCAGGGTTGGGTTCTACAGAAAGCAGTGCTCCGTGGTGAAGCACCTCACACTGAATTTAGGGTCTCCATGCATCCTGAACTGCATATCTGCATGACCGACTCCTCTGCTTCATAATATTTCACCTTCGTTCCAGATGATATCCAAGCGCAATATAATTGTGAACGCTGAGTGAATATGTTAATAGAGATACAGAAAAGGATTCCAGACATCAAAGCATCACAAAGGACACACATTTCTAAGAGGAAGGAAATAACCCTGGAGTGAGTGTGGGCATTCTCCAAGTTGAGTAAGAATATTTCATGATGAGAGAGTTCCTTTCCTTACTTATGGGAAGTGTGGTGCAGACAAGTAAGATAGCGTCTGATCTGGATGGTGCTGTCACAGAGGGAGGGCTGTGGGCTCTCATTGCTCTCATCGCCTGCCAGTCCTTCTGGAGCTGTGTTTAAGATAGTCACACCCTCTCCATCAAGTCTAATCTGATGCAACAAATTCAATGCTAGTTCCTAATATTTTACAAACTGAACTAGTCTGTCTTCTGAGATTTTACTCCAGCACACCACAGACCTCTGGCTATTGAAAACAGGACGCTGGAACCACAAACATTTATATACCTTAGATTCTCTCTGTGGCCCCTAAACATGGAAGATTTTAATAGATGTCTGCTGGATCAAATCAGGAATGAGACATCCACATACTTCAATTTTCAGAGAAATGCCCCAGAGGAAGAGACCAAAATGTTATAGTGTGGATGACCTAGTAAAAACCCATCTCACAAGAAATTGAGCATGTAGCCATGAAGATTTTCCTCCTCAAGAAAAAAATTCATTTTTTTCAAATGTCAGATATTCTAATACCAATATTTGTGAAAGTGGGACTTAGTCATGGAAACGAATAGAATTTTAAGAAAGAAAACCTCTTATTTTGTAAATTTCAGTTACTCACCTAGAGGTTTATGAATATGAAATGCTGAAGAAAAACCTAATTCTTTTTTTTAAAAAAAAAAAGTTTCTCTCTCAACGGCTGAAGAAGGATCCAGGGCCACAGCGAGCTCTTGACAGGTGTTGGACGTCGCCCACTGCTGTTTTCTTCACTCTGTCCCATCCCCCTGCACCTGCACTACAGCCCTCTACTTTAGTTACATCAAGCCTCTGGTTCAATGACCACCAAGAGCCTCTAGGAAAGACATCTTACTCAAGACTCCCATACTCCCACAGCTTCAGATCAGGAAAGCAAATGATAAACTGCTGTTCCTGCCATTGCCAAAATGGTAGACAGAGTCTTAGCCAAATTAACACCATAAATGGCAACCCTTGGAAGTCTACCCCATGGCTATGGACAAAACAACACAAAGTAAATCCTGGGACCATCACTGGAAACCTACAACTAGTTACTAGTTCAAGCACATACATGGCAAATTGTAACTTAATCCTGATAGTTCATGCTTTCAAAATTGTCGTGCCATATCTTCTATGACCACAGCCTTTATCATCTTGTTTGCATGGCACCCACCTGGGGACCTGCGTTTTGAACACCTTCAGCAGACTCAGCCTGGATGTCATCTCCTCTGTGTGAAACTGCAGGGAGCTGTTGACCTCTGGGACAGAGCTGGCCCTTCTTGTCTGAGGGTACAGAGCTCACGTGTGCTCTGGGTGCAGAGTGGGTGACTGATTTCTGTGACCAGATCTTCTTGGCCAGGGGCACAAAGGCATATTTCTATCTATCCCTGGCAGTATCTTCCACAGTCCAACCACTTTGGATATCTCATACTTGCCTGTCTATGACTTTCACTTCAGTTTTTATGTGGATAACCATTCAATGATTTCCTAACATTATGAGTCCCTATAGTCCAATGCCCAGTTCAATACATTTTAGTTAAGTTCCTCAGAAATAAATGTGAGATGCTTCCCAGGGACAGAAGACTTACACACCAGGTTCCCTTACTGCTCACCTCCACAACTGGCCACCCAGTCTGTCCAACTGAATATCATTATTTTTGCCAGCCTATGTCAATGGGGAAAGAGGCTATGTTTGATTTTGTCCAAAACACTGTTATGGATTGATGGTCAATATCAAGCCCAATCTCTTGAACACTTTCAATGTTCTTTCATCCTTATAGCATAAGAACTTTCTTCAAACTGTGTTTGATACTTGTTCATCAGACGTTCACAGTAATTTTTTCAATTTTTATTTAATAAATATAAATTTTCAAAGTACAACTTTTGAATTATAGTGGCTTTTCCCTCCATAACCTCCCTCCCACCCACAACCATCCTACCACCCACTCCCTCTCCCATCCCATTCTTCATCACAATTCATTTTCAATTATCTTTATATACAGAAGATCAACTTAGTATTACTAAGTAAAGATTTCAACAGACTGCACGCACAAAGACACACAAAGTATAGAGTACTGTTTGCGTACTAGTTTTACCGTTAATTCGCATAGTACAACACATTAAGGGCAGAAGTCCTACATGGCCCCACCAGACACTAAGACTGTTAGTCCTGGCTGCCACAGGCCACTGAGCTCTGACCATCATGTTTGTTCTGAAGAGCAAATGCATCCCAGCACAGCAGTGGTTTTGCCTAAGATATCCACTTCTTTTCTTAGCCTTATTTTAAAATGAATATTTAAAGTAGACATTCTCCACTTAGTACTACTTTATTAGTAGAGTTAGAATCACTAGTGTCTTACCATGTCATAGATGGTATACCAGTACTGTATGTTCTCTTTAAGAAAGTGCTATACACTGCTGATATTTTTATATTTTTTTGAATTTGGAACAGTTGCTTAAAAAACAGGAACTTGTGAGCATTAGCCAAAGGCAGATGATAAAACAAAAACCATAATAATAATAATTTGGTGCCTTTGCACAGAAAATTCATCTCTTCTTGTTGAAAAATGTTAAAAATCTAAAGAATTATTCTGTTGGTAAAAGTTGTTTGTACAGTTTTAATTAATGTTTCAAGCTTAAAATGTTGTATCACTCAGAAAGCTTTAAACACTAAATACTTAAATATTAATACATATATATTTATATAGATATATGCATATAGTTAAAAATAAACAAAGGCTAGATTACCTTAGGAATGCACTTCACCCAGCTCTCAGCTGTTTCTGTGATACTTGACTACATGATCCTGCAAAACTTCTGACTAGACATCATTTCCTTGAAGTTCATTTTATTCTATTGCTCATTAAGTGTGATTTGAGCCCAGTGATTCCACCACTGACTCCTGCTGAGTCATCACTTCTGCATCGCCAAGAGAGAAACTCCTTGGATTTCCTGTTCTGTAACCATAGCCAAAATCCTGAGTGTCACCCAGAATTCTCCTACCCACCAGACCACTCATGTACCTAACATCTTCTACTCTTTACCTCCATCAAAACCACCCTGCCTCCCAGTCTCCCACTGGTCTGCTCATACTAGCAGCAGACCTAACATGGCAGGGTGTCCGTTTACACTGAGTCAGAGAGACCATGAGAACCACAGAGGGCCTTGAGGCTTTCAGGAAGACACCTTGGTCACTGGGAGTCCTGCAGACAGAAGCTATGAGAGAGGGAAGAGGACTGTGCATGGAAACTAATTAGAATAGAGAAAATATGCCTGACTTCAAGGTTCAAACATCAGCAACAAGACTTTTAGATTTTTGTGATTAAAGAAACATAAGAAATAAGGTAGTAATACTAAAATATGAAGCCTGGGATAAAATAGGGATTTCTAAGAGAGAATGAGGAGAAACTTACTAATCTGGAATACGTGTCAACAGAGTGCCATTTGGAGTGTAGCAGGAATCAGGGTATTATTCAATTTGCCTAAACAAACTTAAATAAAATGCATGCTTCAATTATTTTCACAAGCTGTAGGAGCAGACCATTTTAAGAAAAAGCAACTCTATTTTTTTTAAATTGATTCTTGAGAAAAGATGTATAATAAATGACATATCAGCTTACATCCAGTAGTGAAAAATTGTTCTCTGGTTTTTGCTAAATAATCATTTGAAATAATTTTAAAAGTTAAGTCATGACTCAAAGCTAAATGTCAAGATGTACTTGGTCTGCATCAGAATCTGAGCCTACTTCAAGTCCTATTTGCTCAATTGCTCACTGAAAATCTTTTCCAAGTGAGCTTATCTTTCAACACATGCAGGGGAGACTTTTTAATCCATGTTGGTTAAAAAAGAAACCACTGAATGCTTGGTAGTATTTCCTTAAGAATTTAATATAAAACACTATTTACAATAATTAAAAGTGAAAATCTACATCAATTATGGGATTTTCCTGAGAGGCTGCCTGGAGGCAATTGTACTTTACTTCAGCGAAAATGGACATATTTATACAACTTACTCAAAATTATATTTGAATGCTTATGAGAATTAAAGAAGAGTTTTGAATACATATGTTCTACAAGAAGTGTAGGTTTCCTTTCTTAGTCATGAATGACAGCTGTCAGCAAATGTTCTTTAATGTTCTTATTCCAAATTGCATCTGCCAAGATTCCATAAAGTACAAAATAGGACAACCAAGTGAAGACAAGGCATTTTCTGTCTGATAAATTAAGATTTTAGTACCTGCTCATAGAAGAGAAGGTCGGATGCTGAGTCTCATGCATTCATATGGACCACACCTGACTAATGACCAGCCAGCTCTTAGGATGGACTGCACTAGAATCAGCAGGACTCAGCAACAGACCCGGTCTGTGCACAGCTACACATGAGTCTTTTTGAACTTCTTTCTCCTAATGAATTAAAAGCCTGCCTTTCTGTGTAGGTGCTCTGGACCACCCCCACCCCCTTCCTCACAGGAAGCAGCACAGCATGGGCATACCTTCTCTCTGCTGTGAGAGCCATTGAAAGTCAGAACCTGTGTCTCATCCCACATCCAACAAAGCCTGCTGTAAGTCATCAGTATCTGAAACCGTAGCCAGCGTGGCATCTATGTGCTCACACACTCTCACACATTCATGTTCTTGGTGATGCCACATCTTGACCATGTGGGACCCAAACAACCAGGCCTGGCCTGGAGCTACTTGGCATGGTCGGGCTCACGCATGTGCTTTTCCTTATTCTGTATTTTGGGAATGTTTCCAGGGAAAGTCTGTGTGTAGTTAAAGCACATTTGTTTGCTATGAAACTTTTCATCAATTTAACATATGATGCAAAGCAACATCAGCTGCCCTATGACTTTCTGTAGAGGGAGTGGACTACTTCAATCACTGTTTTCTCTCTTTTCAGTTGCACAGTATGTTGAGGATAAACACAGACTACAGATAGAACCATAAGAACTGGAAAACACTCCATGTAACTCTGAGTAACCTCTATCAGCATCACATGTTGCAGGTTACCATGCTTTTATTTGGAAGAAGCACTTGAAAATTATCATTAAGAATCACCATGTGGGCCAGTGCTGCGGCTCAGTAGGCTAACCCTCCTCCTGCAGTGCCAGCACACCAGGTTCTAGTCCCAGTTGGGGTGCCGGATTCTGTCCCAGTCGCTCCTCTTCCAGTCCAGCTCTCTGCTATGGCCCAGAAAGGCAGTGGAGGATGGCCCAAGTGCTTGGGCCCTGCACCTGCATGGGAGACCAGAAGCACCTGGCTCCTAGCTTTGGATCAGCATGATGCGCCGGCCGCAGCACGCCAGCCACAGTGGCCATTGGAGGGTGAACCAACGGCAAAAGGAAGACCTCTCTCTCTCTCTCTCTCTCTCTCTCTCTCTCACTGTCCACTCTGCCTGCCCCCCCCCCCCAAAAAAAAGAATCACCATGTGGGCTGGTTTTGTGGCATAGTGGATTAAATCACCGCCTACAGTGCCAGCATCCCATACGGGCACCAGTTCGAGTCCTGGCTGCTCTGTTTCCAATCTAGCTCCTTGCTAATGTACCTGGTTGTGCTGTATTTTCTTTATGGTCTGTTATTTAATTCAAAAAATCACAGTGTTTGTACTGATATGCCAGACTGCTTGATCAGTATTGAAAATGTTTCTTTTATGTTTTTAAAGAATGCATATTCTTTATGGAGTAAGTACAGCAATAAACAAATCAATGCAATTTAATTGATACTCAGTTCTTCTAACTTTAATGAGACTTTCCTGCTTTATTATTGAGTGTCTGATATATCGATTTCTTAAAGTCTCCCAATAGAACTGTTAATTTTTCCTTATAATTCTGCCAGTTTGGGTATTAATACATTTTATGTATTTTAAATTCTATCATTAGTTACATCCAAGTTTCATTCTTACAGAATTTTGATGCATTGATATTTTTATCATTATATGCTTCCTTTATATTTTCTTATTATCTTAAATTGTATGTTGCTTGAGTATGACTTTGGTAATCCAACTTGTTTTGACTTAGTTTATGCGCTTTATTATGCTGAAACTTTTGTTTATTTCCATCTATTTGAAAGAGGAATGAGGAGAGCAAAGGGCCTGACTGAGGCCAGGAGCCCAGAGTTCCACTGGGGTCTCCCACAGGTGTGGCAGGGACCTTAACACTCCAGTGGTCATCTGCCTCCTAGGATACATCAGCAGGAAGCTGTGTAGCTGAGACTCAAACCAGCACCCAGATGTGGGATGCAGGCCTTCCAAACAGAGGCTTAAACTGGTGCCCACAACACCTACCCTGTCCTTATCACTTCAATTTAAAAGAATGCATGCCTATCAATTTCTTGTTCTCTGTTTATTTCCCTTTAACATGCTTTTTATGTTCTGATTTTTCTTTTTCATTGAAATAATAGTGTTTTTCAGTTACTTGGTAAATTGTTTCCTTGTTTAAAGGTGACAGAGAATACTTGCATTAATGTAATGTTTATACTCATATTCTTTACATACATAGATAATCACAATTTTCATGACAACATTTGAAGTCACTTACTTGCCCACTGTGATTCTTAAATATTACTTTAGAACATTTATATCTGTAATCTCTGAAGTACAGATATTAGATAGAAATATATATATATATATATATATATATATTCATACATATGTACATGGAGATGCATGCATGCATTTTTGGTGTTTTATGTATAATATATAATGTGCAATATAGTACACAAAGCAAGGAAATGTACAGTGAGATTAGGTTATCCAGAAAGGAATATGGACTAGGGAAGAATCCACATGTGCTTGAAGCCTAATGCATGAGGAGATGTCTACACACAGGGATGCAGGAGAAAGAGAGGCTGAGCTTATGCGAAGGCCAAGAATCTTCAGCAGGGCTCCTGCTGGGACCCACACAGACTGGGAAACCCTGAGGGGACATCAGGTGCTTTGATGTGAAGAGAAGGGCGTTGATTGTTACCATAAAACGTTGATATTCTTCAAGAAAAATAAGACAGCATTTTAAAGTAGTTTGCACATCAGGGTTAGAATACAAGTTGTTCAGTCTCAAGTGAATCTGGATACCACTGGCTGCAAAGTGTGTGTGTGTGTGTGTGTATACCACTGGCTGCAAAGTGTGTGTGTGTACCACTGGCTGCAAAGTGTGTGTGTGTGTGTACCACTGGCTGCAAAGTGTGTGTGTGTGTGTGTACCACTGGCTGCAAAGTGTGTGTGTGTGTGTGTACCACTGGCTGCAAAGTGTGTGTGTGTGTGTGTACCACTGGCTGCAAAGTGTGTGTGTGTACCACTGGCTGCAAAGTGTGGTGTGTGTGTGTGTACCACTGGCTGCAAAGTGTGTGTTTGTACCACTGGCTGCAAAGTGTGGTGGTGTGTGTGCGTGGCGGGGAAGGTGTGCCTGACACCTGTGTCTGGGGAAATGGATTTCCTGTGGGCCTGGGCCTGTTTCCATTATCTCAGAGAGGGGTGTTGCTTAAATGTGGGGACACAGTTATTGCAATAATGGAATTTTTGGGCCATTGCTGTAGTGTAATGCTGGCATCCCAGATGGGCACCAGTTCAAAGGTGAGCTGCTGCACTTCTGATTAAGCTCCTTGCTAATGGCCTGGGAAAAGCAGTGAAGGGTGACCCAAGTACCTGGGCTCCTGTATCCACATAGGAGGCCTGAGTGAAGCTCCAGGCTCTTGGCTTTGGCCTGGCACACCCAGCCTTGGCCACTGTGGCCATTTAGGGAGTGAATCAATGGATGGAAGCTCTCTCTGTCTCTGTCTCTGCCTCTTCTTCTTTTTGTAACTCTGCTCTTCAAGTTAAATACATATTCAAGAAATAATTGAGCCTAACATAAAACCTAGATTAAGACAGCACCTGCAGAAAATACAGAGAAAAATCAAACATGAAAACATGGAGAGAGGAAGCATTAAGTGATCAGACTTTCACATTCACTGGAACCACAGAGAAGAGAAAGATCAGTCAGTGGTGACACCATCCTCCCAAGCTAGGCAGAACTAGAAGAGTGTCCAGATAATGGGAAGAAAATCTGTCCTGGTAGTGCCAGGCTGAACTCAGTGCTGGATTCATTCTATCAGCAGAACAGTTAAGTGAAAAGCACAAATCAATCTGATTTCATTAGACAGTGTCTTAAAGTGTCAGAAACATGTTTCATATGTCACCCATTCTTCCCCAAACCTACAGAGGGAATTGACACTAAGAAACCAAGGACACAATACTCTCTAATAACTCTAATTTTCTGACAATTTAGTACTCTCCGAATTCACTTGCCCAACTGAGTCCTCTGCAATCCTGGGCAAACCACAAGATACCTGGCTTCAGTCCAGATCTGCAGGCCAGATGTGAATAGATTTTACCAAGAAAGGCTGTGTTGGGCCAGTGCCTCAGGGGACATCTATACTCAGGCTAGTTTGGGAAGCACCGCTATGCCACTGCATGTGACCAACGGTACTGCGCACAGGACAGCTCGTTAGTGCTCCGGTGTCTGCACGCCGTACTCATGCACATAACCATGCTCTTCTTTCCCTGGAGAAGCAGGTCTACTTTCTCCTGCACCCGAGAACCTGAGCTGGCCTGGGCACACCATGCAGGTGGAGTGACACTGTGGGACTTGCCAGACAAGCCCTCAGGAGACTGGTGGATTGAGAGAAAGGTTGTGCTGATGGACAGTTCTCAGAACATACACAAGAATGCAAACAGAACCCTGACGTTTCCATCAAGCCCAGGAAACCCAAACCGTAGGCAGTGCATCAGCTGCCCAGAGACTGAGGCCTGAGCAAGGGACTGACAGCTTGGCTTTGTGTTGCCTCTGCTTCTTGTGCAGGACACAGCAAAGGGAGGGAATCTGCTTCTACGCAGGCCCCAGGGTGTCAGCAAACACAACAGGGGTGACTGCCCCCCTCTACAGCAAGCCTGAGTGAGGAGCCCCTGTTGGTCCTCACTGGGATGGCCTGTGTCTATTTCCAAGGGCTCCTCCCAGATGCCTTGCAGCCCTGAAGCCGTCATGGGGAGCGTCACATCTCATCCTGGAGGAGATGGAGAGATGCAGGTCCAGTCATCTGTCAGCTCCAACTGAACTGCTGAGCACATCAGTGAGGGTCCGAGAGGACAAGCACCAGCCAAAGGCACCACAGGCCCACAGCTGCCACGCTGGCGTCCCAGGCACCCCTGCAGCAGAAGTGCTCAGCTCAGTGTGGCCCACACTGTCATCCTAGGAAATAGGTCAGAAGCTATATTTTTATTTTTTATCAGGATACTCAGTGTTGAGCTCGTCCACCCAACAGCAAGAGGTGGGTGTAACAAGTGCGCTTTGCTCTCGAGGATTCTGATGGAAGAGTTCACTGCATGCAGCTGATCACACATCTGAGCACAGGAATAAGGGGCAGAGTTTTGCTATGAGGACCCTCAGCACTTAGGGAAACAGGAGGAGGAGTCAGGACAGAAGAGAAATTTAAAAAAATTCTTGAGATAAAAAGACATTTAAATTCCTCCCAATAGCATGAAGCTAGGGAAACCAGCTTTTAAAGAAATTTGTGACTGACAGAGCATCAGCAACTGCAGATTCAAGGAAAAGTGAGGGACTGGACTGGCGTTATCAGACCTAATGTCCCTTGGAAAGCATAGGTAAAACTTTGTGTGAATTTCTGCCAGGTGGGTTGGAACAGAAGAGACCATCAGCAAAGGAAAGCAGCCTTGAAACACAGGGGAGGGGGACGAGGGACACAGGGCAGGAGAGAAGACAGAGCATTTTGTACAATGCAAAGCCCCCCGGAACTAAAACAAAATTCACTTACAGTGGAGAAACAACTGCACAATAGGACCAAGTGTGCCAGGTCCCACACACAGTTACGCTGTGATAAGAGCAGAGACTAACTAAGAGGTCCAAGGAAACACCGTGCAACCTGGTGGCCTTTTTGAACCGAGCTTGCTGGATTAGACCACAGACAAGGGGAACTTCCATGTGTTCCCAGTGGCAAGGCTGGGAAAATGCCGCTGTGTGGATGGATCAAAGGGGAAGAGACGCTGGCGCTTACTCAGGCTCCTACCCACTGCCACAGCCTCACGAGCCACGAACCTCAGGGACAACCCTCGGTGCTTCTGTAATCCTTCCTGGGCCTGGAGTTAGCAGAGGCTTCCAGCCTTCACTGGACGCCTGGGGGTGCTGTATTTCCTTGTGATTCTGTAACATTTCTGGAATTCTAGAAACCTGGACACTCTGGGATTTGCACAATGACTATAATCTGCCATCCTAAACCTCGTGGCAGAATCATAAGCCACTGCCTGTGTTATGAATGCCAATTTGCTAGGTCACAGAACCACCGGCGACACAGCACGGCTGCACCGAGGACCTCACCATGAAGGACAAATATTCCTTGGTTTCTCTCTCCTGAAACAGATTCCTCAATCTCAGACAACCCCGAGAATAAGGTTTCCTGACTGTCGTCCATATATTATGACGAGCTAATTAAACTATCCTTAAGTATACATCTGTGGGTAACATACCTAACAGAAAGGGGCTTTCATTTCAAGAAATAGTCACTGTTTTGGTAAAACAAGTCTGAAATCCTCATTATATCACGAATTGGGGTGAGTATGTCCTCCTCCTGCCTGCTGACTTGCATCGAGAGTGTAGCTGTGCTCTGGGTGCTAAAGGTCCTGTCTTCATCGCGACAGAATACAAACATCAGTCCCATTCCATACTGGACTTCAGGGCTTGGTGGAAAATCGCTCACACTTTCTTATTTCAGAAAGTGCATCTGGGTGCAGGATGCAGAGGTCCCAGGTCTTCACTCAGCCTACACTCCTGGCCTGGGTGAACGGACTTTTTCACTCCAATCCTCATTTTTGGATGCCCTCTTGTGAGGACAGGGAAGTGGGATGCTGTCCCTGGGGCTGTGGATACCGTGATTTCTGTTCATTCCCTATTCCCCTGGGCGTCTGGCAGGCATCCCTGGCTGCTATCTGTGTAAGACAGCAGCCAGACCCTTTCTCTGTCATTCCGGTCTTAGCTGCGCTCTGCTGGCGCCTCCCCAGTGACTGAGCCTGAGTCTGCTGTTCCGTGGTCCCTCTGAGTCTCATCAGGTGCTCTGTGCTGCACTGGATCCGGTTATCAGATGGGCTCACACTTTCCTGCAGTAGGCACGGGAGCCCTAACGTCGACCTTTCTGGATTTCTGAAGGGGAAGGGAGCAGGCCTCCTCTGTGGGCACCACACTCCCCTGCCCTGTGCTGGAGAAGACCTTGCTGGCAGGCACCGCCTCCCGCAGAGCACAGGGAGCTCAAAGCAGGAAGGGACTAGGAGTCCTGCTCTCTGTAGGAATCTTTCACTCACCCCTTCCTTCTCCCAGAGATGAGAAGAAGCCACAGTCCGCTGGTTTTCTCTCCCAGGCCCCTTTCTCCTGCCCTAAAACTACCACCCACGGGGGACCTCCCTCCTCCACTGTCCGCCCTGGGGCAGTCCTGATCCCAATCCCTCAGGGTTGGCCTAGGACTAGGAGGGAGGTCCCTGTCTGGGCCATGCAGCCAGACCCTGGAGCAGCCTTCCTCCAAGCTAAGAATGATGCCAAGTGGATTCCGGGCCTGAAGATTGGACGCTGGCAGCCCTCACTTCTACGCCCCTCCTCACCCTCACCCCAGGTCTGCTTCACTCTCTTCCCCCTTTGCCACCTGCAGGAAGGTCCTGAGGCGGGAGAGTTCAGGAGGGAATTCAGGCTGTTGTGCTAACGTGCAGAACACAGTGTCTGAAGGAGCTCCTGCACAGCCCCAAGAAGGCACACAGCACTGGACCCTGTACCAGTGCAGAGTCTCAGAGCACAGAAAATCAGCGCAGTGCACGCATGGGCTGCCTGAGCCCCCTGGAAAACATGGTAAGGGGGGGAAGCACGCACAATTCAGTGATGTGGGTCCAGTTAACTGAGAAAGCAGCAGCTGGAAAAATAGCTTGGCCTTTAACTGACAGTGTATCTAGAAAGAGCATCGGAATCACTGTTTAAATGATAGTCAATCAAATATAACCAAAAGGAAATTCTTGATCCCCTTCCCAGTTGAAATACTTACCGCATTAACTACAGATATTTTGTTGCTTTTGAACATTTGAAAGTAAGTAATGCTTAATCACAGATTTTTGTATTCATATAGAAGTATATTTAGCTGTTATGTTGTCCTTTATCACTCGTTTTTAAACTGCCATCATTTGTGTTAAAGAGTTTTCAGTTCTACAATGATAACAAATTGAACATAAAAGTAAATTAGTGCTGTTGCAATAGCATTTGTGTTGTGTTCACCCAGCACTGAGATAAAACAGAGCCTGGGTTATTTAAGCCCTAAAGTATTGCTTTTGTATCAGGAGAGTGTCAGTATGGTTCTCGGCAGAGTATCTGTCCATATGAAAGAAAGTCTAAAATTATATCAGCTTAAGTGAAAAAAGGGGAAATAATTTCATAAAGTACAATAAAAGATTAGGAACACTGATGGAAAGAAAGTCTTGCTAAGCAAGAAATTAGGGCACATCCATCTTGCTGCTAGGTTTTTACCTGTCTTCTATGAAACACTAAGTAAAGTATCTTTCAATAAAATAGCAACTATCACTTGTCCTAAAATTATGCTAGATATTGTGCATTCTAAAATGAGGAAACAGATACTTGGAAATGCAAAGTAAAGAAGGATATTATTTTATTTTGAAATTTATAGCTAGATTCAGATAAAAATACAAATATTGTAGAGTATATATTAAACAAACCAAATACAAAGTAGAAAAATGTCTTATTTTCAAATTTATAGCTAGATTCAAATAAAAAATACAAACATATTTTTAGAATACACAACAAACCAACCAGGATGAGAAGACAGACCTTAACAGTGATTCATATCTAGAAATTGCATCACAATACTACAGTATTTGTCACCACTAGAGAATGTATGAACCACATAGGACTTCCTGTAATGAAAGCTTTTTCTCCCAGTACCACGACGTCTCCTCTAGTCAATGGCTTAGCTTTGCCCTACAAAGCACCCTGGAGCAGGAAGAAGGGGCTATTAGACACCAAATTAAAAGCTGTAGATGGTGTGCATTTCCTCTCACTGCCTTTGGCTAGATTGCACACACTGGTAATAATTTCTTACTTGGCATCATGCTAAAAACTTCAAATAGCTACCATTCATGTCAGTATCAACCAGGAGGGAGATTTGCAATCTTTTATGCTCCTAAATGCCACATCTGGCACTGTGCTCCTAGCAGGAGGTTCTGCAATGACCAATTTTCTGACAGGGAATGTCCAAGTAGGTCATAACACAGAAGGAGGATCTGTACCACGTGGTGAATCCCAGCCAAGCAGGCACGATGTGACCCTATGCTGAGCACCTTACACTTGGCCATCCCTTTATTGCCAGCAGAAGCCACTAGCTTTAAAAGTCCCTAAGAAATCCCTTTCTCATTTCCTTGCAGCAACATCTGGGTACAGGTTTGGAAACAAGGCTGACAGAGCCACCATTCAATTCTCAGTTATCAAAAGCATTGGTAAGCCCAACTCTTTCATTACCTGTATTAAGTGTTTTTATTTCTTTTTATGTTCCTTACAGATGAAATTTGGAAGCTTCACATCACCCAAACTGACCTTCTTCTTCTTTTTAAGTCTCTCATTCAAAAGTTCATTTACAGAACTCCAGAATATAGACCATGACATTTTTTAAAGCTTCTTCCAGTAATGTCAAGATTATTATCTACGGAGCACCTGATGTATAGTCTGATATACAATTAAGAGGAAAGCTTTGTGAGAATCTCAGCTCTAACACTCATTTGTTTGTGACTCTTAGTTAGCTCTGTCCATGCTCAGAGTTCGGGAGCTTCATGTTGACACAGGGGTATGCCAACATTCCTCGTGAGTAGTGAGTATTATGGAGATTAACACATCGTGCTTACGGTGCTATGTAATCATAGCGCTAATAAATAAGGATGGCCTGGATCTAGGTGCTAAGCTGTGCATCTAAAACAAGAAGAGTCTTACGAAACAGCCAGGACTTGCCATAGTGAATTGCTCAGATACTGGTTAAGACCCCTGTACCCTACATCAGAGTGCCTGGGCTTGACACCCAGCTCCAGCTGCTGACCCCAGCTTCCTGTTAATGTAGAGCCTGGAGAACAGTTGTTAAGGCTCAACGACTTGGGTCCTTGCCAGTCACAAAGAGATGTGGACTGCATTCCTGACTCCAGGCCTCGGTTCATCCCAGGTTTGTTCTGGATGTTTGGGAAGTTGGTCAGTGGATGGGAACTCTCTATTCCTCGCTCTCTCTCTCTCACTTACTCTCTCTCTCCTTACTCCAACAGACTCTCTAGCTCTTAAATAAGTAAATCAATTAAAAGAAGAAGAAGCTAAAGTTCAACAAGGTACGACCCGCTGGAACTGTCTAAAGAGGTCCATGGACTAATGTAAGACACTGACCTGAATTTTGAAGAACGGGCATGATCAGTGGCCTCAATGCCAGTTTGCTCGGTGCGGCCCATGAGCTCCTTCCCTCACTAAACCCTCTGCCTAACCCGGCCCTGCTTCTCTGTGCTACTCTTGCTCTCACCATATGTGCTATTGAGCCAACATGATCGGTTCTCTCATTTGTAATTCCATTCACAGTGCATTGGAGTTTGCAGCTACGTTTATCATTACCAACACTCTGCAGGAAGAAGCAGTTCTACCTGGGAGCTAATCAGGGTTTCATTTTATAAATGAGGCTTCTGATCTTCACCAACGTGTATATGTCTCCAACACATACTGTCTGGTTGTTGTTAAGCTGTTATAGCAAATGTCCTAAGCCCTCAAGGAGAAAGAAAGGCCCTGGACTAAAGTCTCCCAGGGTGGTGAATTTCACCTCTCCAATGTCTGCTGGGAAGCAGAGGCTGGGTCCTCCTCCCCATCTCTCAGCTAGGTTACCCTGCTAGCTAACATTACAGCAAGGGAATCTCCACACCTACACACACACAATGACTCACAGACAACACTACCCAAGACAGGGGTTTAACTACTAATACATGAAAGCAGCAAGTATTCTCTGTAGCTATTTATATTTGGGAAAGTGAAACAGCATCAAGGGGTATGATCACTGATTAAATGCAGGCCATGAACAAAGCTGCTTGGAAGAAGAGCAGCCACAAACTTAGGGATTTGAAAGGAGTGACAGCTCTTGGTCCTACGAATTGAATCATGCAAGATACAAGCATGTGGATTCCTGCATTCCTGGACCCATTGGAACTGTTTTATATTTGCCATAAATATATGTAAGCTTCCCAATAATTTGCATACATGCCCTACTACTGTGCTAAAAGTGTATGAGTGTATGTTTGTGCATGTGCATAAGCATGAATGTCTAACTGTGTGTTTGCTCTAAGTACATTCTTGTGTGCAGCAACATCAAGTCCAAATGAAGTCAACGGAAATCGCCCTCTTTGTGCCTTTCACACAAGGCATGGGGCCAGCTGCGTCAGCAATTACTTCATTAGAGCCGCTGCAGTTGAAGGCCATGGCTCGAATCCAGACCGACCTGAAGCCTTGAAGTCTTTAAATTTAATATAACCCATATTTTAGGCTGGTCCAAGCTAATTTGCTTTTTTTTCCCAGATTTATTTAATGGACACTTCGCTTCTAAGAGTACTCTCTGATAGAGTGTGTGCAGTTTTTTTTTTTTTAATTTCTTCTTCTTAAAAGTCTTGATGAGCTAATGCTTTTAAAATACTATTGGATCATTAGAAGTACAATTTTTACTTAATACTGGGAGAGTTGAAGTCTGCATGGATTTCCCAGGTGCCTACATTTTGTGCAGTAAAATGTTGCGTGCAGAACACCAACTCAAAGCTTTTTTAAGTCAGGATTTAATTATTTTAACAAGATATGATACTGAAAATGAAACGGACTATATTCAAATTTGAAAGTGAGTACAGCACTGAGTTTGCAATATGTTTGTGGATGTTAAGGTAACGGTTTTAGAATGAAGCTCTCAGAACACCATGTCTTGACCAGCTCCACAATGAAGCTGGAAGAGTTCATCATATATAAGAGTTTTCAATGTGAATGATGAGAAAACATTTTCCAAATGGCTTATGAAGTAACTTAACGATTTGGACCTCATATGCTTATTTAAAATATTGTAGTTGCTATTTGTCTGGAAACCTATCATCAAGCAAGAGCGTTCTAATAATATTTATATAGGAAAAAAACTAGATGTGCTCCAACTGAACCCACAAAAGCCATTACAACATATTCAAAAGATAGGCCTTTCAAATGCAGCAATACATTACAAGTATTGTTTACATTGCATTACTTGCTTTTTGTTAAAGGGTACTGAATTTCTTTTTTCTTTTCTTTCTTTTTTTTTTTTTTTTGACAGGCAGAGTGGACAGTGAGGGAGAGAGACAGAGAAAGGTCTTCCTTTTGCCATTGGTTCACCCTCCAATGGCCGCCACGGCCAGCGCACTGCAGCCAACACACCACTCTGATCCAATGACAGGAGCCAGGTGCTTATCCTGGTCTCCCATGGGGTGCAGGGCCCAAGCACTTGGGCCATCCTCCACTGCACTCCCTGGCCACAGCAGAGAGCTGGCCTGGAAGAGGGGCAACCAGGACAGAATCCTGCGCCCAGACCAGGACTAGAACCTAGTGTGCCTGTGCCGGTGCCGCAAGGCGGAGGATTAGCCTAGTGAGCTGTGGCGCCAGCCAAAGGGTACTGAATTTCAAGCTCATACTCTCTGAGCAGCATCCTTCATTTGGGCAAACAGGAAGGGTGTGGAGTTCCGGAAGCTTCCAGGCCAGCCCCTTCTTCCATCTGTCTCTTGGCCTATCCAGGCCACTCCCCTATCTTCCCCCCTCTCCCCTCAGTCGCCACTAGAACCCAGAGCTCCCCTCACTGCACCCCGCAGCGTTCGCAGCACAGACTCAGAGGGCACACCCTTCCACCTGAACACAGGTTCCTTGCTTCACCTCTGCTGCTCTCAAGCCCTCTCCAGCGATGTCATCATGAACATCCTTCTGTTCCCTGGATCCTTCCCAGATGAGTTCCCAGCGTTGAGTCTTGTGTCCTCAGATGACTGCTCCAATTATCTCCAATGAGGCTGCCAGCCCCACCTCCCCTCTCCTACCCCTGATGCCCTCTTGCTCCTCGACAATTTCAGTACCAGGACCACTGTCCCTTCTCTAATGGGGCCCTGGGAGCCCTCATGTGCCGTGACCTCAAAAACGGTCCTTCCAACTATTTAGCTTCCCGAGTTCTCAACTGCCTCCCCTAGTGAACCCATTTTCTATCTTCTTTTACCAACTACTCACAGGTCAAAGCTCACACTGGTCACACCAGCCACGGATCCTTCTCGGAAATTCTCCCTTGCAGACATTCACTGCTCTCACCTGTATCTCTCCATTGCATCTGAACATCAGGACCTACAATGCTGTGACTCTCCCCACCCCTGTCTCCCAGCCTTCCGCCTGCTTCAAGTCCATGCGGAGTCTCATGAGTGTCTCTCTCCTCCCCTGCCCCACTGGCTTTGCCCATGCTCTTCCCCTGGGGACTCCTGCACACCTGCAGCTGTTTGACAAGCAGCTGTGTGGCCAACCTCTCTCACACCTGCGACCCTGGTCAACCCGGGTGTGCTCTGCTGCAATGCTCTGTTCCATAGCCCTTCACTGTCTGCAACATGCCGGTGGAACCTGCTGCTCCTTTCTCAAGCCTGCCTCTGCTCCTCCCCCAGGGTAATGACTTCTGTTATTATTTCACTGAGAAAAACAAAGGGATGTGCAACTGGTATCACAAGGGACTCTCACCTCACCTGCCCTCCTGTTACCGTCTCTAATCTGAGTGCCCTTTTGCTAATGGCCTCACTGTACACAGCAAAAGCTCACTTGTGTATAAAGCATATAGTCCTGCTCATGTAAGGACACTACTCGGCCAGTTTCCCCATCTCCTGCTTATCCATGGTTCTCCCTGACCGGGGAGCCGCAAAGGACAGTAGATGATTCAGTTTCTCCCTTCTGAAGCACTGCCCTTCCTGCTTCCCCCTCCTGCAGCCCACATATCCCCATTTCACTTTTCGGGCAGAGATCCTCATGGGCGCTGTCTCTGCTTGCTCTCTCCCCTTCCCTCCTCGAGCCCCCTTCTGCCTGCTGGGTTACAGCCTCACTCAGAATCCACTCAGAATGAAGCCAGGGGGTTTCCTCTCCTTCTCAGGGCCAGCACCTCCTCCCTGAGGTCTTGGCTTCCAGGACAGCCCCCTGGGGCCCACCTCCCCCACCTGCCCATCCTCCTCCTGTGTGCACATGGGGCCTCCTCACCCTCCAGGGTCCTGGCCCTGCAGGAAGCAAGTCCGCATGGCTTCTTGGCCTCTCCCTTCATTCCTGTCTGGCTTGTTGGCGGCCTCCTCTCGCGCTGCTGCCCCTTGACCCATGTTCCTGCACTATCATCTGTATACCAGCCCCCCCATCACCCACCCCGAGTTACATAGCCACCTTGGGCACCTGGTAGGCGTTGACACTGAACACACTGAATGTTCCTGCAAACATCTCCCCATCTGCACCCCCTCATTAAGCTGAAGCTTCCCTTGATATCGTCTCCTTGCCCAACAGCCTGGAGACATCCCTCCTTGCTTCTCAACTCCTAGATCCACTCAATCACGGACTTCTATTGGCTCCAGGGTGAAATGTTCTAAACTAACCCAGAGCCTTTTGCTTGCTGTGTGGAGGCAGCTCCCTTGCCCCTTCTCAGGGGAGAGCTCTGCTGGAAGGCCATCAGCACAGCAGGTCAGTTCCACCGACGACCTCTTCCCCTTCCCTGATGTGTGCTTTCCAGTATCATCTATCACTATGGGATGTGCCATCTATCTCAGTTAAATGCTTGGTCACGTAAGAGCCGAAAGCAGAGGAATTCTGGCCTGTTTTGTTCAATGCTGGGTATCTAACATCTAAAAAAGTCTGACATAGTGGTGATTGATACATTTTTGTTGAACAACAGAAACATTAACGCTACGAGTCAAATCTAATATGTGTTTGCATTCCATCAGTTTTATATTGGCAATCAATGAGAGTGCTGTGGTACCTTTGGTACAAACTTAACATAAATGTGCAGAGTGCTCTAAACACCTTGGGAAGGACTTGATTTTTCAGATTCTGAGAGAATCAAAATGTATATCCTTATCACAATTCACTTAACAAACATCACCTGCAGCAGCTTTGTTTGTATAAAATGGATTAATCATTGTAGGTGTTTATATGAAAATCATCCAATTTAAATATCATTGGAAAGCTCATATAGAGAAGAATGATTAAAGTACATTTTTAATTCAATAACTCCCATCACTAATATATGTAAATGAATACTTTCACACTTTAATCAGCACCCCTGTGTCAAGCATTATCATTTTCTCCAATGCACCTTATCTTTCAAATATCATTCTTACTAGATCTTCTCACTTGAAAAGCAGATGATTCCCCTCAGTGGGTTGTGCCTCCCTTGAAGACACTGAGACCTGGGGCACCTGGCTACCTGGGCCGAGGCTGCTCATCTCTGCTGCATTGGGTCTGTGGATGCAACTGTTACCTCATCCTAAGCCCTCTGACACTGCTCCCCTGTAGGTACATTGCTTTCAATCACTGCCCCAAAAAGGCTTTTTTAAAATGTAAAAAGTGCCAAGCTTTTCTACCTGAGGTGCAACCACAGGTGAGAAGTGACTTCCACAACAAGGCCTCGTGTGCAGCCTGGAGGCACTGACATTCACCTGAGACACCAGGAATGTGGCACACCTGTTCTGAAAGGGCAGTCAAGGGTTCAGGGTCAAGGTGGGGAATGGAGGCTGGGGAAGAGGAGGGGTCAGAGCATGTTTTTTTTCCTCCAACAACGTCCCGCAGGTGCTGCATTCCTGATGCAGTGGATGCAAAGTGGTGGTGATGGCTCATGTCAGCGTGAGCAGCCCTGTTCACACCACCCCTAGAATCTCCAGGTGCAGTGCACTGTCAGAGGCTAGGGCAGAGAGGCGGCTTACCTTCCAGCCCTGTCACACAGGAAGGCACAAACATGTCTCCCTTCACTGAAACTTGCATTTTCCAAGAATTCTACTTTCAGTCTGACATTTATTAAAATCCCATGCATACCTTTTGCTTTACATCTTTATGTAAAAATTAGCACAGGGCATAGTTACATATTGAGTGATAGACACACAAAGACAGGTAAAGGGAAGTGAGTAAAATGAGTTTAATTAAGGTGATGCTAATATAACTAAACAAAAATCTACCTGAGCTTTAGTAAGATATGAATTTGTATAAATTCATGTTCTCATTTAGATTACTTATATTTGTAACGCAGTCTTTATATATTAGGTGCACACAGGATTCACTTGGAGGATGCTCAATATAATCTTGATTAAGATCAGTATGCAAGGAAGACGGACTTGATCTCAAAGCACCCTGCTTTTTATGTTAACAGCAGGCACTTGAGCAGGCTCTTTCCTGAGCACCTTAGATTTAATTTACTCATGCAGTTTTTATAAACAATATATGATGTCAATAAACCTGCTGTTGTTATGCTGGTTTTAAGATGTGCGGAGTGAAGCACAAGACAGTCAAGTAATGTGGCCTAAGCGCAATGGTTCAGGGACAAAACTGGGGTGTGAACCTGAAGCCCAGCTCCAGAGCCCTGCAGTGTCATCACTGGCTGTGCTGCTCTGTTTATCATGGTGATGCTGAGCCATCAAGGGAAGTCTGTGATCAGAAAAACGGGGCCCCAGACCATGGCATTCCCCACCCTGTGTCCCATCTACATCCCAGGAGCAAAGGCAAACTGACATAGAATGTTTTATTCAAAAAGAGGCCAACTGATGGTTTGTGTGAACTGCGAACGTTTGACTCGGAAGAGATTAAGTCACAAAGAAAATTAATAACTTTTGTATTATGTCAAAAGGATTGCCACCTCATTTAAATTTTACCGCTTGGTACCAGCCATGTAAACAAGCTCCTTAACCTGAGTTCTCCCTTGTGAGATGAGAACTTTCGTGCTCATGTGTTTTCAATGTCATCAAGTAAAACAGCACGGCTATTAATCCAAATTGTGTCATGAAACCAACTCCCTGGACTCAGAATTACACTGCACAAAGCATCGGTCACTCTGTTGTTGATCAGGAAGGAGAGGAAGGCATGGTTTGGTAGAGTGTTGCCTGAGCCTCGAGCAGATGCCATCCTGTCATTGGTGAGCTCTGCATGGCACGCTGTGCCTGACTCTCATGGGGTCATCCTCATAGGCAGAGCAACACACTTAGGCAACACCATCCACTCGAGTTCAGTGACAAATGCCACGCGTGTTTTGGGCAAGTGTGCATGGTTCGCCCATACACCCAAGAAGGGAGACTCTCACTAGTTCACAAGCGACAGGCGTTGATATTTCTCAGCAATGCTAAATGATATTTGCTCTGCGAAGCATGTTGACTCCAGCACTTGGTCTGCTGAGTTACACCTTATGCTCTGATCACCTCTCCTGTAACAGGCATGACCGCAGCAAGAGAGCTTTTGCTACAACTGGCTGCTGCAAACAATGCCAGCAATTTTATTTTTGGTCTATTAGTAAAATGACGGCACTGATTCATTTCACAGAGGAACCAAACAGCTGTCAGATGGCAGTGAGCATCACAGTGCACATCCTACAATCCAGTTATGCTGTGCAGGACTTTTCCATGGGCAGCTTTATACTATAAAGTGCTCCAAGCCCTTCACAAATGCTGCACAACTCACTGCACACTTGCCCGCAGGTCATATAATTAAGAACATAAACTGTTCACAACTGGGCTTCCTTCAGTTAATCCACCACATCCAAAATGACAAATTGGGTGAGAATTTGGTGTCACAATCAAAATGCTTGCTGAGACATCCACGTCTCATATCTGAGCACCTGGTGAATGTCCACAGTACTCTGCTTCAGATCCAGCTCCCTGCTTGTGCGCACTGTGCTTGGCAGCGGTGATGGCTCAAATACTTTGCTTCCTGCAACTCAGGAGAGCTATGTTGAGTTCTGGCTCCTGGCTTCAGGCTGGCCCACTCCAGATGTTGTGGGCATTTGGAGAGTGAGCTAGTAGATGGAAGATGTGTCTCTGTCTCCCTCTCTATCCCCCTGCTTTGTAATTAATTAAAAAATTAAGACAATGACAAAATTTAGGGAAACATAAGTGATGAACAGAATAGCCAGTAAATTCAACTCCTACCCACCCCAATCTTGTAAAAATGGTATGGCAGTGGCTACACTTTTATCTCACCATCCTGTGGACAGTGATGGGATGGAAGCAAGGACTTTTGTAGCTGGCATTGCATCACATTGGTTGGGGTTGAGGGAGCAACGCTGGGTGGAAATCACAGTATATCCGCTCCATGAGGTAAATGAGCTACTGAGAAGAAGCCACAAAATCAAGCACGGGAAACTGAGATGGGGCACATGGTAGGAGGCACCAATGCAAATGACGAACAGGCTCTGTGTGTACTAGTGGTACCAGAGAGGGGAGTGACTGCTGATGGACAGATTGACAGATGACATAGATAAGAGATTTATAGATAGAGAATTATAGAGGGATATGTACACATACGTATAGATCGAGATAGCTATACGGATACAGGTAGAGATGTATAGAAAGGTATATATATATATATATATATATATATATGACTGAGTCATGTGGTGTCTGATAAAGGTGACTATTAGAGTTACTCTGTTATTGCAACCAACTGGACTGTATAGATAGCTCCTTTTAAGATCTGCTTAATTTGCTATTTATTAAGGGTGGGAGTTAAATAACAAAGCAAAACTGATGAAGAAAAAAAAAAAAAACACCTTGCTTCTTAGAGAAGGAAAATGTTCTAATGGCCCTGTCTTTATAAATAAAGTTTTATGGGAACACAGCCATGCTCCCTCCTGTCTGGACTGCCCATGTCAGTTTCCTGCCTAAGCAGCAGAGCCAAGCACTCAACAGCAGAGCCCAGGTGAGACCCAACCCAAAACCCTCTACCCTGACTCCTCTGGAAGGTTGCCAGAGGAACCTGAGTTCCAGCCATTCCCTGCCACCAGCTTCAATGCAGCATTTAGGAAACTACCTTCTAGAGCAACTCTGCAGGGGTAAAGTGTCAACCCACACCATCGGATGAAAACCGACCTACAACAGTATCCTGTTGTGAACTCCCAAGTGTCAGTGCGACTCTGGTTTAGTGGGTTAGAGGCCATCCTGTTTTGAGCTTGTTGAAACTGAAACAATTGAGTTAAATGGTCTAAAATTCAATCTGAAATATGTAGTGCAATATTAATGTGGTAGGTAATATTATAATGTGATATTGTATTTCATTGTAATATGTTTAACTCATTAAGGTTGTCTAAATCTTACATGGAGATTAGTTTATAAAGGACATGATACGTCCTGTGATTTTTAAAGAATATTGGTAATAAATGCATGAAGATTGATTGTCAACACATGTTGACTAGTTCCTCTGATTTTGTGAGCTCAAACCATACAAATGCAAGCTTGTCACTAGAGCTGTGGCAGCTCAGGATTCAGAAATGCGAGACTTTCTGCCCCTCAGAAAGTAAGTCCAGTGAGTACCTAGGCTTGGATGCACGTGCCAGTACTGTGGCATATGGGACGGATCTGAGCAAGTGTGCAGTCTGAAGAAATGACAAATCTGCAGTGGAATGTGGAGGGCCTGTCTGCGAGCTGGTGTGGGAAGTCGCGAAATGTGCTCAGCAGGATACTCCTGCACAAAATCCCGGCAGAGTGCAGGAAGCAGCAGAGGGTCCCACGCGCTGGCTGTTCACCCTCCTCTCCGCCTGAGATGCAGCTTCCCATGCCTTTTCTAATATTTAAAACATATTTGAGGGAAAATGCAGGCGTGATGGGAAAACAAAACCTCATCTCAGACTATGCATTTGATTAAATTGACTGTCAACGCTTAGCTGCAAGTATACAAACTAAGGTGGCAGGTTGGTGGGCCCCGGGCCCCTCCCCTCTCACTAAGTGCTGTTAACTCCCTGCTTCAGCAAGGACATGAAAACAGTAGATGCGAATGTTAGGACAAGAGCCAGTGTCAACATGTCTACCAGGGAGCTGTTGAAACACACAGGGAAGCTGTGTCGGAAAGTGCATTCAGCCTGAACTGTCAAGAACGGGGCACTTTAGCCTGCTCAAGCAGGATTCTCCTTGGTCAATTTTATGAGAAGATATTTGGGAGAATGCAAATAATTGCCCCAAATAATTTTCTTTTGAGTTAAAATTGAATTTCTCTTCCATATCTAATCCTCCTGATTGATGCTTAGAGATCTTTGAAGATATTTGCTATTTAGGTATATATTTTCTTAATAATCACTAAGGAATCAGAAGGAAAATGAACACTCAAAATGATAAAAACTGTGATTATAGAAAATATACAAGCTCATAGTACAATTTTATATGACATCTTTTTAAACTGATAAATAAAATCAATGCTTCATTTTACTGAAAACAAGAGTCAACTCATAACTGATCATCTCTCAGAAAATTAATGCTGCAGAGTTCTTGTTCTAATTAGGTTGTAGGTTGCCACATCTCACCTTGCCTAAAACAAAACAAAACAAAACAAAACCAAAAAATAGAAGAAACTGCAAGGCAATGGGGAAACGTTTGGAGATGAATGTATCCTTTGAAAACTATCCGTGGACTTAGAAACAGGGATGCTTATTTGATATTCAGTGACCCGTCAACTTTAGGTAGAATACATTAGAAATTATAATAAATTTACATGTTAAGTACAAATTCAGAAATGGAAATGAACTATGAATCCCCTGTAGATTGATTTAAAAACTCTACAGATTAAACAAATATTTGTATCTTTGTTTTTATCAGTTGGATGCACATTTGGTACTAAATTCACTGTAAACCAGACATTGAAGCATATTTTAAAGCTTATTATCTACAAATGGCTGCAGATTGATGATATTTAATATAATATGTATGTCTTTCACAAAAGGGCCTTCAAAGGCAGACATTTCTTTAATTATCTCCTAACTAAAATGAGTCAGATTTATATCTGAAGTTATAATATGACTTTGCCCTAGTTTAAATATTTAATGTTGGTGTCTCCAGTGTTCTTGGTTCTCTTTCTTTAGAACCGTGGACGCCTGTGGTTGTCCGTACAACGCAAACCAACAGCGTTCTCCCACCATTTCCTCTAGCATTGCTTCAAGTCGACCATCTGTAACTGGAAACAATCGTCAAAAAGGTAATGTCCCTTTTCCCCAGTGATGCCACTCTATATTCTGAAGCTCTGATAGATAAAGAAAAGAACAATTCAACAACAGAGTAACAGCAAAATACCTGTCAGGGCTGAAATCTGAGAACAGTGAAAATGTAGCCGTAACCAAGATACGCAGCTTGCTAGCCCATTCTATCACAAAAGTGACACTCAGCACGTCGGCAGGGACAAGGCTGCAATGGTTTCTAACTATTTAAAACAGAGACAAGTATAGAGTAAAACAGAGGTTAACACAGGTGTCTCAAGAGTAAGATGGCCAAGAAGGCATTGGTAGAACAAGAGGGACATCAACATAATGGGAGGAAGTCATGTAATTCACATTTGAAGAACTGACTACATTTGTTAATGTCATCTTCTGGACTAGTGCTGCAGAGCATAAAGAAGGAATAAGAAGTTGTTTGTGAGTCTGATAATGAACCAAAGAATGTAAGCAGTGAATGTTCTATAACCCTGCTTAGCACTCTGTGAGGTAGGTGCTATTCATTATTCAATTTACAAATAAAGAAATTGATAAAATAAATGCTTATGTACCTCATTAAATGGCTGCATTCATCATGATCAGAAAATTGGGTTAAATATAAATCTCGGAATCCATGCCATCATGTACTTAAAAACACTTATTTCTAGTATTCAAGTAGTCAATGCTCGATGGAGTGTGCATGGAGAAGCCACCTGTTGTTAGTGTATGCATTCAGTCCCTCATTAGGGATAAGTTACTCTAAAAAAGAGGGAGAGGGGACAGATTGAGACTCATTCTTACCTCTGATGTTTACTGTAAAGTAATGATCAATATTTATCTTTTAGTCATTATCTGAAACTACATACTTTTAACTATTATATATGCATAATGTATTGTATAGAATACATATAAATTTGTTTATGACACAAGATAGTATTGAAAAATTATTCAAATAAGAAAACAATCTTGGGATATGAGCTTTTATGGAAGAAAAAATTAAATTATGATTGAGAGGAAATATATCTCAATCATTCTTAGTTCGGAAATCTCTGAGTACAAATATAAAATATTCCTTATTTTTTGATGAAAAATGATTTGAAGATGATTCATTTATGAAGTAACTTGTTATTTGCTCTGTTCCTTTTAGACAGGCTACTGTTTCTGTGAGTAGATTTCCAGCAAGTACACACTGTTATCTCTTATTAAAAATCAAGTACTGGGGCCGACGCTTGGCATTGCAGGTAAAACCAAGGCCTGCAGTGCTGGCATCCAACATGGGTGCCAGTTCAAGTCCTGGCTGCTCCACTTCTGATCTAGCTCTCTGCTATGGCATGGGAAAGCAGTGGGAGATGACCCAAGTCCTTGGGCCACTGCACCTGTGTGGGAGACCTGGAAGAAACTCCAGGCTCCTGGCTTCAGATCAGCACAGCTTCGGCTGTTAGTGGCCAATTGGGGAATGAACCAATGAATGAAGACTCCCCCCCCCCCCCACCTCTGCCTCTCCTTCTCTCTTTGTGTAACTCTGACGTGCAAATAAATAAATAAATAAATCTTTTAAAAAAAATCAAGTACAATGCTGGAATTATTAACTCAAATGATTCAGATAACATAAAGAAGCAATTTTAGTTTTTCAGGTTTACTTTTTATTCAATTCCAGTTAAGTCAGAGATCTACTTGAGAATATTAATTTCCACATCATCTCCAGATATTTTTTACTTTATAATAGCTTATCTCTATCTGTGCTCATTACAAGCTAAATCATGAATTTTATAAAGTCCAGAAATCCTTCTCTCCCCTCCTTCCAGTTCCCCCATGACGTAGTTTAATGATTCACATATCTGCCTATACTTTCTTGAACGTATATAAGCACGTATGTATGTATGTTAAACATGCATGGACAGAAACATATAGACTTGTGCACTTAAATACTCTGGAATTCGTCTTATTCTTGTTTTTACCAGAATGGGATCATGTTGCAGTTTTTCACTTATATGTGTCAGGAACAGCTTTTCAGGCCAATGCACGAAGGATTAAAAAAATTCTTGTGAACAGAGTTCAAACTTTAATGAAAATGTTTTCTTTTGATGATGCTTGAATGAAAGTAGTTCACAGCAATAGGAAAAGGTGTGTGTGTGTGTGTGTGTGTGTGTATGTGAGTGAGAGACAGAGACACACACAGAGAGACATATGTGCTTCCAGGGAGAAAGATTAGCTCAGAAAGGCAATAGCCTCCCAAGTAGAATTCCTTGGGATGGATTTGTAATCTGTTCCTATTGAGTCACAAATTACATTTGGTAGCATGAACAGCAGATCCATCTCTCATGGGAACATACACATTAATTCAGCTCACAGAACCAATATATAAAATCAAAATGCCACATTAATAAATTACAACTCAAAGGAAACAGAACTATTTACATTATTGCTGCTAGGACAGTCATTTTTGCTCCACTCCGGGCTAGATCTGAAGACAAATTGTACCTGGAAGAGTGGCTGCTGGAACAAGGGGTAAGACGTCAGATAAGCAAGAGCTGTCAGATGAAGGAAGTTCAAATGCCTCACCTCACAGAGCCAGTGCCATGACTGATGGGGGCCATCCTGACTTGCATTAGCTATGCAACTTTTTAGAGCTGGGTGAAGTCTACCAGAATGTTTCCCAGGAAACACGCACCACAACATTACACACAACATGTCACATTTCCATTGAGATTTTCCACGACCCCTAGATTAGGAGAGCCAGATGTACTGGTACAGGATATCCACCAGGGGTGACCGCTCCCGGCCGTAGGCACAGCAGGGATGCCGGCTGCAAGTGACTGCTGGCTGGGGCCTCCTCTTCCCCATGCAGGGTGCTTAATTCTGCATTTTATTCTGACCTGAGATTCGTCACCAGCGAAGGGCAATGGTCTGCCTGGCAGATGGACCGAGTCTTGCTTTACGGTGATTCTTCGTGTCTTTTCTCTCCCCACTATTAAGCGTCTTACCTCAGACGTCAGAAACTCTCACATATCTGCACTTTCTGAAGGCAGTACTGGTGTACTAACAGTAATACTTATTTTCTTTTGTAGCACTTTGGTTTTTACTGTGGTAAGGACACTTGACACCAGCTCTGTCCTCAACTTCTTTAAGCACACGCAGCAGGACTGTTGACTCCAGGAACGTTCATGCCCATCTCTATCACCTGGGTGGAAACATGAAAGTTTTGATTGGTGGTCTAAGGTACCCAGTGTTGAGAAACCCTTCAAATGCAGTACACGGAAGAAAGCAGGTTCTGGCCACTCAGCCTGGGGAAGGGATAATGTGGATGCCGTTACCTCTGCTCTCTGCAAAAGGACAGCAGGTGGCACTGCCAAAGGAAAGCCTGGCCCAGGGCCCCTACGTGGGCAAGAGCCATTTCTAGATCTGCCTTGGCCTCAGTCATGGTGAGCAACCCACGTCTCTGCAGAAGTGGCGGCCGGTGGACAGCTCACTGCGGCTCCTGCAAAATCACTTTCTTCAGCGAGGACCAGGGTGTCTCTGCAGCCAGGTGCGTCTTTGCTGTTGCATGCTCTCCGTCGGCTGGAGTTGGGGTAATCACTTCGAGGGAGAAATAAATCAGTGCTGACATTCTAAATAAAGCTTTCAGCCCGAAGGGTAATAATCGAGCTGCTCTTTCTAAATCCAGACCCATGGATGCTAAAGCAAAGAAAATTCTGCTTGAGGGACATGTCAGAGGGAAATGCCACATAAATTCAGCCAACAAAGAAACAGGCTAGGACAGGAGCCCGCCCATCCCCAGAGCTAATTAGTGACAGAGAACAAAAGGTCTCTGTGGTAGCCAAACTTCACTTTTCTCTGGAGAAAATTTAAGGATAGAAACATGTAGGCCATTTCCCCCCTAAATTAAATATATTAAAAAAAGAGTACTAGTTCATCTTCAGTCTGGAAGAGACTTTTAATGGCCTATCTCAAGCCCATTTCTTTAGATAGGATCTACTAGTTCATATACGTCATGTAGGTTCATATTCTAGGTCTGTTTTTCCTTAAGTCACTTTTGTGCCTTCATAGAAACTTCTGAGGGAGTGGATACGTTAACTAGAGAGAAATTCACACTCAAATCTTTCAGCTGAACACTTACTAGAAGTTTTTCTTTGAGGTTCTAGGGAAAGAAACTTGATCCACTTGAAAATATTCCGTTGTGTATGAGAATATGTTTTTTTAATTTTCCTTTTAAGTGACACATAATACTTATACATATTTATGGGCTACAGTATGAAGTTTTGATACAAATGTGCACTGCATGATAATAAATTCAATGTACTTAGCACTTCATATATTTACCATTTCCCTGTTGGGAGAAATTTTAAGAGTCTTCTCTTCCAGCTATTTGAAATATTCAATACAATGTCATTAATCAATGTCTCCTACTGGGCAACAGAACCCTCCTGACTGTTACTTTGCACCTGCTCACTCCTCTCTCCCTAGCTATTTGGGGAAAAAAGCTGAATATTTACTCTGTGCCAAATGTCAAGTATTCATAAATTTTTTGAGCCAATTATTGCAGTAAAGGGTCAAAGGAGCACTACCGTGGAGAGGGCGTATGAAGTAGCATCCATGGCTCAAGTTAAAAAATGCAGTAGGAATCCAGAATTCATGTAACCCGTGTTTCCCTCATCACTCTTCATCTATTGTGAACACCAAACCTATTATTTAAAAAGTCAAAAGGTGATACAATTATAAAATGGAAGCACAAAAATCAAAAAAGCTACACTTGATTTCCGAGTCCTGTGAAATGAGTTCTGCCTCTTGCTTACGGATCTCAAACAACAAGTTCTCTCTCTCCTTGATGAAGCAATTTAAGCTTCCCTTCCTAAGTGCCATGCAGGTCAGGCGGGCTGGGGCTCAAGGCTCACCATGGAGCAGGAGAACTGACGGCAGGAGTGCCTCCCTGGACTGCCGCTTCCTCACCCGGAAAGAGCCCTCTGTCAGGTGTCTTCCATGAGAACTCTTGCTCAGGGCCTGACACGACGTGGCACTCAGCATAAAGCCTTTTAGAATGTGCTTTGGGACGTGGTCTGCACGTGAGCCCCGAGGCCTGCAGCCAGCCTGCCCTCTGTGCCCTCACACCTGTTGAGTGGTGACAGCCCCACACTGGTCCTGAGGGCAGGCCTCATTCTCTGCATCTTTGCGTCCCTATCGCACAACTCAGGACTGCCAGGCTGCTGGATGCTCAGAGTACCTACCAACAAACGAGGAACCAATAAACGAGTAGATGTGCGCACACACTACCCACTGGATATAGGTAAATATATGCATTCCAGTGCACACACATGTATTATGTTTGTATTTGTGAGTTCCTTGTGTATGTGTGTACACAAAAATAAACTTAAATATATGCAAGCTGTACAGAGAATAGTTAAGAATTGCAGCTTCTGAAGCTATATAGACATGTGTTTAATTTCTGTATTTAAACGCCTGTGGGGTCTTGGAAAGCTAAGTTACTGTACATCAGTACTTCACTTTCTAATCTGATATTGTTAAGTAATTTTACTTAATCAGCAGAATTCTTAATAATAAAATGCACATACTAGCTTTATTCATCCTGTTTCCATTCATCTATCCAACTATCTCTCTGTCTAGCAAGTCAGCCATCTACCTACATATTCACACAGATACCGTGGCTAACAGAGTACAATGCTATAATAGATAGATTGTGAGTTTTTGAGAACAAAAAAAAAAGATGAAAACAAAACAGATAGACTGGTGCTGTGTCTTAGAAGGTTAAGCCGCCAATTCAGTGTCTGCGCCCCATATAGATGCAGTTGGAGTCCCAGCTGCTCCACATCCTATCCAGCTCCCTGCTAGTGCTGGGAAAGAAGCAGAAGAGGGCTCCAGTGCTGGGGCCCCTGCAACCATGTAGGAGACCCAGAAGAAAATCCAGGCTCCTGGCTTCATCTTGGCCCAGTCAAGGCTGTTGCAAACATTTGGGTTGTAAACCAGCAGAAGGAAGACCAGTCTGTCTCTCTGTCTCTGTGTCTCTGTCTCTCTCTCTCTCCTCTTTCCTCTCTCCCCTTCTCCCTTCTCTAAAGAATAAAGTAAAATAAACATAGACTATTCCTGTAGAGCCTATCAGATTCACTTTCTCTATCTACACAGACAATTTCTTTTCCCGCTTCATCAAATTAGCTCATTAGTTTGTGTGGAAAATAATTTAATATCCTAAGCAAAGGTTTGCTACTTAGTAATGATGAATTGCTCCTCACTATACCTCAGTGTTTAGTCACTAAAAATATTTTGTCACTTTGAAATTCTTATAGATTTTTTGCATGAAATTTAAGACAAGTATATCTAAAAAATGGTACAAGGGAAGCTCAAAAATATTGCATGTGTAAATTTTGAATGTTTTTTTTCTGTTTAAGTATTTTCCCTTTTAAAACAACTACATCAGCCTTCATATAAAGTAATCCTAATGGGAGTAGACTCCTAACCATTTCTTAGCAGATTTGCTTTAGCTAAGAACCTAGTGTAACCCTTCTGCCTTGGAAATTTGGTTATTGTTAACATAAACATCTATATAGTATTTTCATTCACATTTCTTTCAAAAGCCTGCTATCCTACGGTTAAGGCTTGAACAATCATTTAAAAAATTTTCACCAATCGGTGCAATCCCCTCACATTCCTGAGCAATGTTCTAATGCAAGAACTGACTATGGTCCAAAAATATTGGACTCATTGTTTTGATTCACTAAATTGGTGCTGTCTGTACAAATATAGGTTATATCATTAGAAATATGCTTTTTTTTACAAAGTAATAGGTTACAGAAAATACACTAAATATCCAAAAAATTATTCCTACAAAAAAAGAAATGGGGGCCGGCGCTGTGGCAAAGTGGGTTAAAGCCCTGGCCTGAAGTGCTGGCATCCCATATGGGCGCCAGTTCTAGTCCTGGCTGCTCCTCTTCCATCCAGCTCTCTGCTATGGCCTGGGAAAGCAGTAGAAGATGGCCCAAGAGCTTGGGCCCCTGCAACCATGTGGGAGACCTGGAAGAAGCTCCTGGCTCCTGGCTTCAGATCAGCACAGCTCTGGCCATTGTGGCCATCTGGAGAGTGAAGCAGCAGATGGAAGATCTTTCTCTGTCTCTACCTCTCTCAGTAACTCTGTCTTTCAAATAAATAAAATAAATCTTAAAAAAGCAAATAACTAAAAATCAAATTTGAATTACAATAATTGACGAGAATGACATTTTAAATATACATATTGATTTAAATTATTAAAAGTCAATGTATGAAAAAGGTGACAAATATTTTATGATATATTCAGCTCTAAAAATGAAACTCAGAAAAATAAATAAATCCATTTTCAAGAGAAATTTCATTAAAACATAAATATTTAGACAACATAACGCAAATTTTTACTCCAGGAGTTTTCATCATTTATTCACTAGTGTTTCTGACCTTTAGTTTACTTTGTAGTTAATAAGACATGTGTTAGAAAATAGAGACATTTCCTTCTGCAAAAATAGACAGAGCTTCAGAAGGCCAGGATCCTGGTGGGACAATTTCTAGATCTAAATCCCGACGTAGACACACTGTGGTTCCTGCCTCCAGTCTAACACATGAAGTTCTAAATCCCAATGTAGACACACTGTGGTTCATGCCTCCAGCCTAACACTTGAAGTTCTAAATCCCGACGTGGACACACTGTGGTTCATGCCTCCAGTCTAACATTTGAAGTTCTAAATCCCGACGTACACAACACTGTGGTTCCTGCCTCCAGTCTAACACTTGTAGTCAATCTCTGACTTCCTAGATGATTAGCTTCTCAGAACATCAATATATTGATGACTAAATAGTTTTAAGTAATTGAGATCATGAAAGAAGAAGATAGAAAAGTATAAATAAATGTAATTTCTGTATTGAGTAATTCAAAAGTGGGCACATACAGGAATTTTGATAGAAATCCATCTTATTATAAATTATATAACCTTGAGACTATTATAAACTTATCAGAGAATTATGAAGTTATTTGATTTACAAGAATATTCACTAATAGAACTAACAAATAACATTACAAAACACGCTAAGCAACTTCAACGTTATTCTGTATTCATAAATTAAAACATGTGGATTTCACTAACAATGTATAAATTCTCGAAGCTCCTGAAAGAACCCTTTGTCAGAAATCCAAATACTGCATGTGAGCAACATTGGTGTGAAATTTATAGATGCTTCCATTACATTTCCAGAGCTAAATCCAATGACTAAACACATCTGAATATTTAAATTTATCATTTCCATCATTATATAGCATAGTAATATCATTTGTGAATAACAATTTATGTAAGTAACACCTATGGTAAAACACTGCCAGAAAATACTTGAACTCAGTGCATATAGTATGTGCCTTACCCAAGTTGTCTAGACAGATCTTAGACATTTAGAAGAGTCTCTCAATTCAATTCACTTAAAAAATTTAAATGACAATCTTGTGATACTAAACAAATCCCCAATTTAACTGGAAGAAAACAGTACTACTTTAAGGGCTACAGGAAATTATTTTTTTAAAAGTTGATTTAGTATTTCATATCTAAATTCAATTTCCTCTAGAATTCTAGAATATTGCATCAACATTTTATTATTTTACTTGGCTCATGTAAATTGCTTGATAGTCTCTTCAAAATAAAAATTAGCGGGAAGAAACAACATCTGAACTTCTGAAAGAATAATGTTCTGGTTCCAGAACAATTCTAAGTATTTTTCTGACCACAATCAGTGGATCTATTCTCCATACACACACACACACACACATTTGGATAGGTCTATTTGCATATTTTATGCACTGCTCTCCATGAAGTCTCACTTTATGCAGGACATTGGTCTTTAGACATTGGTCTAAAATCTCTGGGGAACCCTGGCATGGGATACTATTAATAAAGTGGTTGGTGCTGGTGCTTACAATGAAGACCTTACTTTTCTCTATATGAATTCTCTACTTGTTAAATCTTCCATTTAATTGAAAATTAACTTTTTTCTCTAGATTGTACAAATTAATTTTCTCAGGAAGTATAATGGAGAAATGATTTTGACATACAAATCAATTTTATATTTCAATAGTATTTCCTTTTAAAATATATTTGTAAATATGACTATATTATTATTTATAATCTAAACCACACAATTGATCCTTGATTGCTATCCAAAATATATTCCAACAGGAACAATAACTCCAATCTTCATCATCATTACAACCACTTAACCCAACAGCATCGACCCCAAAAGATCTGACAGAATATCCAAAATCCACAGTTTGCACAACAATTTTAGGGAATTTAGCGGATCATGCTTAAGTATCAAATTCATCAGGAAAGATAAGAAACTGCCCGGGTTTCTTGCATGTGGAGCGGTTATCTCTCTTCTGAGTAAACATTGTATCATGTTAATTGGATGTATGTACACTTCACATGCATAGCTTTAGAGATACTTATGTAATGTTAAGCAAAAAGAAAAAGTTATGTGAATTGAGGTTTTATAAAAAGCAGTACACAGGACTACGCAAGTTTAAAACTAATAGCACTTATTTTTCTTAAATTAGCCTGTTCTTCAAAAATATTAATGTATTCCATGATTGGCAGTAATCAACTTGAATGTGATTAACTCATTCTAGCCCCTGGTACTGGTTTATGTAGAAACATGACCTGCAAGGCATCAGAGGTGCAGGGCACCCTACCCTCAGCACCATTCCACATGCATAAAAGGATGCACCTGTCTGCTTCTACGTCTGGGCAGAGAACATCCCAGTTCTATCTTCTGGTAGTTGTGCTGCAGTCCAGTTGCACAAAGAACATGGAGAATCCAACTTTCCAGAAAGTACATTTTCCCCTGACTTTGCCAGAGAACAACATGCAAAGTACACTTTGTACATTGTACACAGAAGTGAGCTATGCCCACACCCATAATTTTTGTTTGTTTTGTTCACAATCTCTAGAGTTAATTTTTGTTAAAAACAATAGCTTTTTCGATTGTCAATGTGGAATAAAATTTAAAATCTGTATGAAAAATAAGACCAAAGTAAACAGACTCCAGATTTTACACAGAACGTATTCCAAGTTCAACTTCTTAAAATCTAGTGTTTGAAATGATCATTTGCTCTGTCGATCTATGATTGTTCTTATAATTTCCACCAAAAAGCATCTCAATAATAGTAATACCCCAAAAGTATCTCAGCACAACACCTACAGACACAGAAACGAAATAAAATCCCTATGCTTTCCAGGGGTCACGCAAAAGTAAAATCAAATTACATTTCTCAGTGAGCAACTTCAACTTGGTCAACAAAAACTCCTGCAAGGAAATTCGTGTTACTTAAACACTACCTAGCAGTGGTACTGTTCAACAAAAAATGTAATAAAACTCTGGCTTAAAAACAAACTCGGCAGCACATAGGGGTACAAGTAGTTTGTATTCAAAAGATTCAAAACCTCTCCAGTACATACCAACAATTAGAAAACCCAATCAAGAAAACCGCTACCAGTAAAAGTCTAAGTATGTAGTTCTAGCAAGTTTGGAAACCTTAGCAAATGGTGTTACCTTATTGTCAATCTATTACAAAAATGCCAAACGTTTACATCATGCAGCCATGTGGGAGTCAGCAGCTAACTTTCATTAAAATGGTAAAGCCAGAGTAGCGAGAGTTCAGTCATTTAAACGGAAAATGTGTGTGTGAAGCAGCCAGTCTCCTACCTTCGTACAGTGCTTTGAATCCCTGGGCGCTCACTGCAAAGTCGGTAGTGAACCACAGAGTGAGGATAGATCCCGTGCTCACAAGAGAGGAGGGCAGCTGAAATCCCGATAATCTAAATAAAAAAAAAAATGCATGTACTTCAATAGATTTGAATTAAACACATAAAAGTTAAAAAGCATGAATTTTTTAATGAAGCTTATTTGGTGAAGTCTGAGTAACTCTTAACTGTGGTCCATTTAAGTATACCTTTAAACAACTAGATTATCCACACAGTATGGGTTTGCTATGGAGTTGAAATTAAGTATTTTCAAGTATGAGAGTTTGCTTATTTAAATAAGGTTGAGAAAACCCCTTCAGGAAGGACTGATTCAATACACCACTGAATTAAAGGAGTATGTGGAAGACACAGAGAGCAAAGTCACCACTCCACAAATGACACAGGACAATGCGATAGTGCACTTGCTTTTAAGTCCATCCTTTCCTTCATAAATTATCAGAGAGTTGTCACGTCTAATATTCAACCTACTTACTCTCAATATCCCCACCCAAGCTGCAGTTTCTTTGCATGATAAATAAAAACCAATTACTACCTTGAGCAGAGGCTAAATAAATTGATCTTAATATTTGTTCTCCAAAACACATCTTTTAGATTCTAAGAAATATTTTTCACAATGTTTGGATATAATTACAGGTTTTAATGATAATAAAGTCACAGTTCTGGATGAGTAAACTAGTATAGTAATATGCAAAATACTTTAAAAACTAACAGCTTTTCCAAAGGTCAAAGAGAGGCTTTATAAATTACTTTAGGTAATTTATAAATTACCTAAAGTTTCCTAATGAAGTGGGTTCATCTACAGACATGATGTTTAGCACAGCCTGAACACCAAGGTAGGATGCAAAAGGAATCAACTTGAACAAAGTTCCTTCCCGACAGGAGCCTGGCTTGCCAATCATTCTGCGGCATTAAATATCATTACAGCTGCTGGCGGCTGCAGAGCCAAGGCTCTGGACCTAATCACTATGATTTATCATGGCAAAATAATGAAAGAACAACAGATTAATAAAATGGCAAGACCAGTGAGCTAAAACATAAAAATGAGATCCCATTTAAGGACAGAATAATTCTACTAATGCTACCCACACCTATGACATGTTATTTCTTTCCTCAACATACTAGAATACTTAAAAAGTTCTGGAAAAATGGAGCGGGTGCTTTGGCAAAGTGGGTAAAGCTGCTGCTTGTGGTATCAGCATCCCAGATGGGCGCTGGTTCAAGACCCTACTGCTCCACTTTCGATCTGACTCCCTGACAATGCATCTGGGAAGGCAGGGGAGGATGGCTCAAGTCCTTAGGTCCCTGCACACACATAAGAGACCCAGAGGAAGCTCCTAGCTCCTTCAGGTTGGCTCAGCTCCCACTATTGCAGCCATGTGGGGAGTGAACCAGTGGATGGAAGATTTCTCTTTGCCTCTGCCTCTCTGTAACTCTCCTTTCAAATAAGTAAATAAGTCTTTAAAATAGAAAAAGTTCTGGAAAAATGGATTAAAAATAAGCATATTTTGGTGCCAACTAATTTTGAATTCATCCATATTTTTTCATAACATGCATTTCCCATGAGCTTTTTGAAGACTCCTCATGCATAATCAATTATCAATTAATTTTAGAATTTTATTTCACTGTTATTTAAAAAAAGAAATCTAAATACTTTGCTTTGCATGGCCATAATCTATGACCATACTGTCTTAAAGTAATTTTAAATTCATTTTCTTAAAATATAAATAGCAAAGAATGAATGACTGTGTTGAAAATTGTGAATCCAGTTATGAAATAAGTGGAAATAATGGAGTTAGTTCATGAAGTCCCATGTGTGAAGCTGTCAGTGTTGCTGGGTGGAGAACCGGAAGACAGGAATGGGAGCCCTGCACAGCAAGATCAGGGCCCACTAGCTGGGAGCTGTGGAAGGTGATTAACTCTGACGTCTGTGTGCTGCGAGAGCTCTTCCAAATCCAACCCCAGAAGCCCACATGTTGGATCTTGCCCACCTTGCCATCTGGAGAACGCCACCTCCACCCTGGAGGCCCAGCGACTCCTTTCTTGCCCTCCCTTTGTTTCTCCTGTCTGTCTCGGTTCATCTCCTTTTGAGATGTTCCATGCAGAGCACCATGCGGATTCTTTTCCCTCATGTCTTGGGTGATCTTTTCACTGCTACAACGCGTAGTACTGTGTGGATTCCCACCTACCCTCGAATTGTTCTCAACTCTTATTTTCATCCTTTTAATTATTCCATTTAATTATTTTTAATGAAATTTTTATTTCATCCGTTTAAGTATTTTTAATTTTTCCTGTTGGGCACCAGCTCAGACCATTCTCAGACAGTTCAGAAACATGGAACCTAAGCAACCCAATGGAAGACAGCCAGCACACATCATCTGTTTCTCCAGCAGACGCTGTGGTGTGTGGCTCACATGTTGCCTAATGCAAAATGGGAGACAATTCAGAAAAGCAAAGATCGATCCAGAAATGAAAATTAGAGACACAGAATTTAGATTCTTCTGTGATGGAAAAACACCCAAGATTCAGAACTTATCAACAGCACCCACCAACAGGATTCAATCAACATTCATACACCATTCCACACAAGAGCAAAATGCATGTTTCCTTCAGAGGTCCAGAGAACATGTGCCAAGATTTGTCGTATCCTAGGCCATGAAACAAGCTTTAGCACATTTGAAAGAATTGGTGGGGTCAGAGTTGAGGTGTGCAGTTTTTTAAGCTGCTGTCTGAGGTGCTGGCATCCCATGTGTTCTTTGGTTCAAGTCCTGGCTGCTCCATTTCCAATATAGCTCCCTGATAATGTCCCTGGGAAAGCACTGAAGGATGTCCCAAGTGCTTGGACCCATACACCCACATAAAGACCTGGATGAAGCTCCTGACTCCTGGCTTCGGCCTGGGCTTTTTGAAAAGAAAACTAGCATATATATATATAAGATCAATCGATCTCTCTCTCTCTCCTTCCCTCCCTCCCTCCCTCTCTAACCCAGCCTTTCAAATTAATAAATACATCTAAAAAAAAGAATTGGAATTATACATTGTATTCTGTGACTATATTGAAATAAAATTCGAAATCAATAACAGACAAATGACTAGAAAATCCCCAATCAATCGGAAGTTGAACAGCACAGCCCTAAATAACCCATGGAACAAAAAGGAAGATCAAGGGAATAAAAATATACACTGAACTGAAAATTTATAGGATGCAGCTAAGCAATGCTCAAAGGATGATTAGTTGCACTGAAAACACACATTGGAAAGATGATAACTATCAAATCAATAATCCAAGTCTCTCTTTCAAGGCCTTCTGAAAAAAAGCAGTAAAATAAATCTAAAGCAAACAGAAGGCAAAACAAACCAGGAAAAGTAAGCACAGAAATCAGTGGATTTGAAAATAGAGAAAAACAATAAAATGAAGAGCTGATTCTTTGGAATGATCAATAAAACTGACAAACACACAGCAAGACCAACAGAGAGGGAGGGGAGATGTGCAGGCTGCAGAAAGTGCAGATACTTGATATGCAAAATTACATCACCAATATTAATAAAGACTTGGGGTCGGCACCATGGCTTACTAGGCTAATCCTCTGCCTACAGCGCCGGCACCCCTGGTTCTAGTCCCAGCTAGGGCACCTGATTCTGTCCCGGTTGTTCCTCTTCCAATCCAGCTCTCTGCTGTGGCCCAGGAAGGCAATGAAGGATGGCCCAAGTGCTTGGCCCTGCACCCACATGGGAGATCAGGAGGAAGCACCTGGCTCCTGGCTTCAGATCGGTGCAGTGCGCTGGCCGTAGCAGCCATTTGGGGGGTGAACCAATGGAAGGAAGACCTTTCTGTCTCTCTCTCTCTCACTGCCTAACTCTGCCTGTCAAAAAATAATAAAAATAAAAAAAATAAAGACTTGGAAAACATCAAAAGTTCCTAAGAGGATAACTCAAAACTGAAACACGTATATCTGACAAACAAGGAGACATGGGGCACACTCCCAAAAAGCACAAACTACCATATAACTTATCTACTAGAAAACTGATATTGTAAATAATCAGTTACTAAAATTCCCCAAAAAGAAACCTCTAGACCCAAATTATTTACTGGTGATGTCCATCTAATATTTAAATAATTAATATAAATTCTACATACTCTTCCAAAAATTATAAGTGGATATAATAGTTGTCTATATTTTTTTTTGTTTTCATCTACCTGTATGGCAGAGCAAGAGAGCAAGTAAAATTGATTTTCCATTCTCTGGTTCACTCCCCAAATGCCTGCAACATCATGGCTGGGTAAGGTACAAGCCAGGAGCCTGAAGCTCTGCCCAGGTCTCCCATGTAGACCGCAAGAACTCCAGTAGTTGATCTACCTGCTGCTTCCCAGTACTCATCAGCCAGAAGCTAGATCTGAAGCAGAGCAGCCAGGACTTAATCAGCTCCTGAGAGGGGATGCAGGGGCCTCAGTATAACACACTGCACCACAGCACCTGCTCCTGCATTTATTTGGTGACATCACCCTTTCATATGAACTGAACTGTTCCTCCCTTACTCATGTATGTGTTGAAGTTCTCACTTTAAATGTGACTATACTTAAAAATAGAATTTAGAATTAATTAAGGGTAAACGGGGACTAAATGATGGGGGGCATTATCTGATAGAACCAGTTTGCCTACAAGAAGAGCAAGAAATCTCTCACGTGCTCTCTCTCCCCATACCCACTGCCCTGCCCCCCAGCTTGGTCAGGCAAGGAGGAAAGGTCATAAAAGGTCACATAAACATGCAGTGAGAAGTTGCTTCCACAGTTCAGGAAGAGACCATCCTGGCAATCAGTTCTCAGACACCCAGCCTCCAGAAACATAGGAAAATCAATTTCTGTTGCCTCTGAGTATATGGTATTAGACTAGATGGCTATGAAGCATACCAGGACACCTTAATACCAAAGCCAGCAACAGTACAGAGAATAAAGAAAGAAAAGGAAAAATAAGATATTGATGTCTCTCATGAATATAGATGAAAAATGCTAAAATTAAGAGAAAATGAGAGTACTATATTGCAGATTTGGATAGCATGACTCAATGGTGCTTACTCAAGGCTGCAAGGATAATTTCATATTTTAAATCAATGTCATCTGCCATATCAACAGTTGAAAAATTAAAACTCAGAATATCTGCATGTAAGACGTATTAGACAGAATCTGAAAAATTAGAGTTATGAGAAAATGTGTCAGTCAAATATGAATGATGGACAACTTATCTGCTTGACAAACAGCCACCCAAAGCCTCCAGATAACTTTTCCCTGGAATATGGAAGACAAAATTTTTCTCTTAAGATGCCTGACCTTACCAGTCTTGCTCAACTGTGCCTAAAGATCCTACTACGGCAAAAAGGCCAGAAAGGGACATAAACCCACACATGTAAGAAAGGAGGAAACAGAACTGTCACTGCTTTCATATGCCATACTGCCTAGAGAAAAAAATACAAAGGATGTTAGACAAAGCCCCTACAGGTTATACTGAGACAAGCAAATGCACGAGATACACAATGAATACACAAAAGCTGACTGTATTTCTACAGATTAGAAATGAACACATGGACACTAACATTAAAAATACATCATCATTTTCAGCAACACCAAAATATAAATCTTAGATGTAAATCTAACAAATCATGTTCAAGACTGCACATTGACAACTACACAATGCTGAAGAAAGAAAAAGAAATCTAAACAAATGAAGAGATGTGTCACTCTTTTTGTTTCAATTTTGTTTATTTCTTCTCTAATGTTTTATTATTTCTTTCCTCCTACTAATTTGGGATTTGCTTTGTTCTTATTTTTCTACAAACCTGAGATACATTGTGAGATCAATTATTTGGTGCCTTTCCAATTTCTTGATATAGGTTCTTGCCTCTTTACATCGCTTTCCTTGTATTCCAAAAATTTTGATTAGTTGTGCTATCATCTTCATCATTTCTAGGAATTTTTTTAATTTAATGTTTGCATTCTTCTATGACCCACTATTCATTAAGGAACATGTGGTTCAGTCTCCATGTGTTTGCAATTTTCGAGAATTTCTTAAGTTGTTAATTTCTAGCTCCGTTCCATTGTAATCAGAAAAGATACATGGCATAATTTCCTTTTTTAATTTGTGGAGATCTGCTTTATGGCCTGCCATATGGTCAATCTAGAGCAATTTCAATGTACTGATGAAAAGAATGTGTATTCTGCAGCTGTGGGATGAAATGTTCTGTAGATACCAATTAGGTCCATTTGGTCAATAGTGTAGATTACCTCTGCTTCTTTTTTGATTTTTTTGTCTAGTAAATCTGTCCATCAGCGAAATTGGAGTGTTGAAGTCGCCCATTATTATTGTATTGGAGTCTATGTCTCCTTTTAGTTCCATTAACATTGCTTCTAGGGGCTGGCACCGAGGCACAGTAGGTTAATCCTCCACCTGTGGTGCTGGCATCCCATATGGGTACCGGTTCTAGTCCTGGTTGCTCCTCTTCCAGTCCAGCTCTATACTGTGGCCTGGGAGGGCAGTGGGAAATGGCCCACGTTCTTGGGCCCCTGCACCCACAAGGGAGACCAGGAAGAAGCACTGGCTCCTGACTTCGGATCGACGCAGAGCCAGTTAGCAGCCATTTGGGGAGTGAACCAATGGATGGAAGATCTTTATCTTTGTCTCTCTCTTACTGTTTGTAACTCTACCTGTCAAATAAATAAATAAAAATCTTTAAAAAATTGCTTCTAAATAGCCAGGTCCCTTGGCATTCGGGGCATATACATCTAATTAAGTCACATTTTCCTGTTGAACTGATTCCTTAATCATTATGTAATGCCTGTCTTTGTCTCTTTTAATAGTGTTTGTGTAAAAGTTTATTTTGTCTGATATTAGGATGGCTATTCCTGCTCTTTTTGGTTTCTGTTAGCATGGAATATCTTTTTCCATCCTTTTACTATGTATTTCTTTGTTGGTGAGTTATGTTTCTTGTAGGCAGCAAACAAAATCTATACACAATTGGTTCAACTAGTCAAAAAAGGGAGAAGATACAAATTAATAAAATCAGAGATGAAAAAGGAGACGTTACAATAGATAGCGCATAATTAAAAAGAATAACCAGGAATTACTATAAACAGCTATATGGCAACAAATTGGAAAATCTACAAGAATTAGATATATTTCTGATAGATAATCTATATAATATATAATATATAATTAGATAGATAATCTACTAAAATTGAGTCATGAAGACATAGAAAACATAAATAGATCAATAACCAAATAAGGAATTAAGGTAAAAATAGACAAACCAGATTACAGCAAGCTAAGAAGCTTATGTAGAGTGTAGGAAACACTCAACAAAGTGAAAAGGCAACTGATATACAGAAGAACATATTTGTAAATTGTACATATGACAAATGATTAATATCCAGGTCCACGATATAGTCCACTTTGGTTAGAATGTAAGCTGGTACAAATATTACGGAAGACATTGCAGAGATTCCTCAGAAATCAAAAAATAGATCTACTATAGGAACCATCCATTCCACTACTGGAAATTTAACCAAATGAAATGAAATTAGCAAAGAGTCATTTTTACCCCCCCCCCATAGTTATAGTAGCTCAACTCACAATAGCTGAGAAATGGAATCAACCTAGTGGTTATCAACAGTGGATAAAGAAATTGTGGTATATACACATGATCAAATACTATTCAATCATAAAAAAGAACGATATCCTTTCTTTTGCAACAAAACAGATCCAATAGAGACTATTATTCTTTTTTTAAAGATTTTATTTACTTATTTGAAGGGCAGAATTAAAGACAGTGTGAGAGAGAGAGAGAAAGAGAAAGGTCTTCCCTCTGTCAGTTCACTTCCCAAGTGGCCACAATGGCAAGAGCTGTGCTGCCCTGAAGCCAGGAGCCAGGTGCTTCTTCCTAGTCTCCAATGTGGGTACAGGGGCCCAAGAACCTGGGCCATCCTCCACTGCCTTCCCAGGGCACAGCAGAGAGCTGGACTGGAAGAGGAGCAACCGGGACTAGAACCAGTGCCCATATGGGATGCCAGTGCCTCAGGCAGAGGATTAATCTAGCGCACCATGGCAACAGCCCCTGGAGACTATTATTCTTTGTGAAACAAGCCAGTCCCCAAAAGACAAATAGCATGCTTTCCCTGCTTAGTGGTAATTAATTTACAGAGTAAAAGTATGTAATATATGACAGAAATAGACATGTTGAGATTTGATTATTGTTTGTAGCCTTTGCTTATATTCCTGAGAAACAGTGGTTTTTCTACTTACTATTGTTGAATTCTTAATTTAGTGGATTTTTAATCTTGTGATTAAAAAGAAAGTTAAAATGTCATTATAAAACTTACAAGAAAAATAAGAGGAAGGGGAGAAAGGGTGGGAATGAGTGAGGGAGAATGTAGTGGGGCGTATCATTATGTTCTTAAAACTGTATGTTAAATGCAAAAAAAGTTATTACAAAAATTAAAGGAAAAAAAGAAAGGAAAGGAAGAGGGAGTTGAAGGAGGGAGGAGGGGAGCCAAGTATGTCTATCTTTTATAATTGCATACATGAAATACATTGAATTTGTTATCTTTACATTAATTTTTTAAAAAGGATACATTTCTGGTTAATATATTGAAAGACTCAATATTGTGAAGTAATCATTTTTCATCTTGATATACAGGTTTAACACAATTTCCATCAGAAATTCAAGAAAGATTTTTGTAGATAGAGAAATATTATTCAAAATTATCCAAAGAAAAGATTCTTCTAAAATTCATAAGAGGGAAACAAAAAATTAGCACAGTTCAAATAATTTTTAATAAGAAATATTGAAATATGAGAAATCAATCTACTGACTTCAAAACTTATTTTACAATTACAATAACCAGTAAGCTAAATTACTGGTAGATTGGCAAAGGGGTAAACATATAGATCAATGAACCAGAATACAGAACTGTCTTGTCCAACTTATTTCTGGCAAGGTATAAACACAGACTAATGGAAGAATTCAACAAATCTTGATAGAACAATTGTACGTCAACAGGAGAAAAAAAAAAAAACACACACACACACCTCAGTCCTCAGTCTGGTATGGTACATAACTAACTCAATATAAAAACAAGTATAAAATGTAAAATTAAGAATTACAGGGAAAAAAGAGTGAAATCTCTACGTTATAATATTAGGTAAAGTTCCTAGACTTCACTATAAAGTTATATTTCAGAAAAGCAAAAATTAGGGCCAGCACCATGGCTCACTAGGTTAATCTTCCATCTGCAGTGCCAGAATCCCACATGGGTGCCGTGTTCTAGTCCAGGTTGCTCCTCTTCCAGTCCAGCTCTATGCTGTGGCCCGGGATGACAGTGGAGGATGGCCCAAGTACTTGGGTCCCTGTACCTGCATGGGAGACCAGGAAGAAGCACCTGGCTCCTGGCTTCGGATTTGTGCAGCTCTGGCCATTGCGGCCATCTGGGGGTGAACCAATGGAAGGGAGACCTTTCTCTCTGTCTCTCTCTGTCTATAACTCTACTTGTCAAATAAATTTTAAAAAAAAGGAAAAGCAAAAATTAATGAATTGGATTACATAAAATTAACATTTTTCTTTTCTGTGTGAAAGACCATATTAAAAGGACCAAAGTTTATGCTACAGAGTGGGACAAAATGTTTGAAAACCATGTACCTGACAAAGGTCAAGTATTAAGAATAAACAATATGAACGCTTAAGGATCAACAGTAAAAGAAAAACAATCCATCTGGAAAATAGGCAAAAAATATAAAACAAATCCTATCACCTGAATGCTATACAGATGGGAAATCAGAACATAAAAAGGTTCAAACATAATTAGGCTTTAGGGAAATGCAAATTAGAACCACAGAGAAATATGACTAAAGTCCTATCAGAATGGCTGAAATTAAAAAAAAAATAGTGACAACATCACGTTCTTGCAAGATTACAGGGAAAACTGATGGCTCACAGGTTTCTCGTGGGAACATAAATGGAACAGACACCCAAAAATATATTTTCATTTTCTTACATAAAGACATCTGCACTCATGTGTTTATGGCAGCACGAGTCACTGCAGGCAAGACATGAACCCAACCTAGGAGACCATCAGCTGATGAATACATAACACAGTGAAGTATAAATTCATTATGGAATATTATTCAGTCTACCGAGAATGAAGTTCTGTCATTTGAAACAACATGAATGGAAACAGGACACATTATATTAAGTGAAGCAAGTCAGGCACAGATAGACAAATGGTATATGTTCTTATCTATATGTGGAAGCTAAAAATCTGATATTGAAATATGGAATAGAATAGGAGTTGTCAGAGACTGGGAAGGGTTTGTGGAGGGGAGGAAGGAGACAGGATGGTTAATGGGTACTGGGTACAGCTGGATAGGAAGGAATGACTTCTAATAATCTACAGCACAGTAGGGTAACTATGATTTTGACAACTGGTTGAATATTTCAAAATGGGCAGTAGAAGCTATAAACAATCCCTGGAGCAAAGGTAGTGTCTTCAACAAACAGGGCTGTAAAACTGGATTTCTGCACGAAGTTTGAAGCCACCTCTACTTTATACCTTACAGGAAAATGCACTCAAAATGGATCAAAGACCTAAATCAATGACAAACCTATGACCCATCAACATCAAATTACGAAGGTCCATTGGGAAAACCCTGCAAGACATTGGCATAGGCAAAGACTTGTTGGAAAAGACCCCAAGAGCACAGTTTAAGTCAAAAATGACAAATGAGATTACATCAAATTGAATAGCTTCTGTACTGCCAAAGAAACACTTAGCAAAGTGAAGAGGCAACCAAAATAATGGGAGAAAATCTTTGCAAACTGTGCTACTGATAAGGGATTGATGTGCACAGTCTATAAAGAGCCCAAGAAACTCAACAACAACAAAACAAACAGTTAAGAAATGGGCAAAGGACTTGAATGGGCATTTTTCAAGAGAGGAAATTCAAATGACCAACAGACACATGAAAAAATGCTCAGGATCACTAGTCATCAGGGAAATGCAAGTCAAAACCACAATGAGGTTTTGCCTCACACCTGGTGGAATGGCTCTCATACAGACATCAACAAACAACAAATCCTGGTGATGATGTAGGAAAGGTACCCTAATCCACTGTTGGAGGGAATGTAAACTGGTGCAGCCACTGTGGAAGACAGTATGGAGATGCCTCACAGATATCAATCTACCATATGATCCAGTAAACCCCCTCCTGAGAATTTACCCAAAGGAAATGAAATCAACACATGAAAGAGTGACCTGTACCCCCATGTTTATTGCAGTTCAATTCACAACAGCTAAAATATGGAATCAACCCAGATGTCTGTCAACTGAGGACTGGATAAAGAATTGGTTTTATGTACATCATGGAATACTACACAGCAGTAAAAAATGTGAAATCCTGTCATTTGCAACAAAATAGATACAACTGGAAACCATTATATCTAGTGAAACAAATCAGTTTTCAAAAGATAAATACCGTATTTTGTCCCTGATCTGAGGTCACTAATAGAGTTCCTAAAAGGTAACCAATAGAAGTGAAATTCACGTTTGGAGACGTGATCGTTCTGAAGAGCCCTTGCCTCCACTGTATAGGAACAGCTTTGTTTCATATATATATTTTTTGAACCCTTGACTTAGTGTAGGATTAATATTATGCATACAAAGTTAATTGAAGATAATCTTTGTTTAAAATTAGCATGAGAATAAAAGAGGGAGGAGGAAGAAATGTGGGAGTGCAGGCAGGAGGGAGGGTAGGCTGGGAAGAATTACTGTCTTCCTAAATTTGTATGCGTGAAGTTTGTATTCATTATAAAAGATTTCTAGGTTAAATAAAGTTCCTGGAAAAATTGTTTCTTTTGGCACAGAAAGCCTTGAAATCCACGCACACAAAGCATCTTCAAAAACTTTATGAAACTGTATTGGGGCCAGTGTCGTGATGCAGCAGATAAAACCACAGCCTGCAATGCGGCAATACCATGCAAGCACTTCAAGGCTCAGCGGCTCCCCTTCCGACCCAGCTTCCTGCTAAAGTGCACGGGAACAGCAGCAGACTGTGCCCCACATCCTGGAACACATGTCATTCACGCGGGAGCCTGGATGGAGTTTCAGGCTTTTGGCCCAGCCCTGGCAGACCAGCAGATGGAAGATCTCTCTCTCTCTCTCTGTCTCCTTTCTGTGTGTGTTTGTTGTGTGTGTGTGTGTGTTCCTCTCTGTCTCACTTATTTAAAAAGAAAATATGTATTATGAAAAAGCTATGCTGAATTTTGATTTTTTGCACTGAATAAATGTATTTTAATTCCATTTTCACAGACTTTTTGAGGTATTCTAATAGGTTAAGATGTCAGCACTGGGGAAAATGGTAAAGGATACACCAAAGCTCTCTGTATATCTTACAGCTGGATGCAAAGCTGTAATTGTCTCAAAACATTGAACTTTAAAATACATTGGAAACAATATATCAAAGAAATATCTGTACCCCCATATTTTCAATAGCATGGTTCACAATAGCCAAAATTTGGAAACAAGTGGTCCATCATCAGATGACTGGATACAGAAAAAAAAAAAAAATATATATATATATATATATATATATATATATGCACAATGGAATATTCAGCTATAAAAATAATGAAATTCTACTATCTGCAGCAAAATGAATGCAAAGGGAAGACATCAAATTGAGTGAAATAAGTCAGACCCAGAAAGACTACTACTACACATTTTCCCTTATATGTGGGAGTTAAAATTTAAAAATATTTAAAAAAGAGAAAAGAGGGAGAATTGTCTTTGTGTATCAGTGCTGCTGCAGATATGGTTTTGTAAAACTTTGTTTTATAATTTTGTCAAACGAAATGGTCAAGAATGTTATACTACTGCAGTATTAATGATCTGTGATTAATTTAATAATTACTGTATATGTGTGAATGGTAATTTTTCCATTCAATTATTATCTATATCCATTATCTATATTCCCATTAATCTAGGGTCTTTTTGCATTTTACATGTTAAAATTCTTATTTAGTGAAGTATTAAGGCTATTTACTATATTTAAATTTAAAATATACTATCTCAAAAACAAAAAAGAAAAAGAGAGAAAAAAAAGAGGGTGGGGGAAGGAGGGGAGGGAGGAAAGGAAGGAGGAAGGTAATATCATTATTACCTTATTACTACCTTATTACAAATAGAGACAAAGTGTATATAATTGTATCTAAAAATCATATTAAATCTTAGAAACTAATCAAAGATTAAAAAGTATAAAAATTTGTAACAATACATACATCCATACATACCAGAAAACCCTCCAAAAAGTAAAATACATTGGAGAGGTTGAGATTGATAATAACAACAGAATATTAGTGCAAGGTGAAATAATTCAATAGAAAACCAAAATTAGTATTTACTAACAAAACATTTTTTCATTATATTCCAAAAATATATTGAACAAAACTGTTGTCAAAGGACCATCTTTGTGATAAACTGGGTAAAGCACTGCCTGCGTTGCCAGTATCCCTTACGGGTAACAGATTGTGACCCGGCTGCTCTGCTTCTAACCCAGCTCCCTGCTAATGGCCTGGGAAACAGCAGAATCTGTTCTGAGTGTTTGGGACCCTACCACCCGTGTGGGAGGCCCAAAGGAAGCTCCCGGCTCCTCACTTGGTCCTAGCTCAGCCCTGGCCATTGCAACCCCTTGGAGGTGTGAACAGGTGGATGGAAGTGGTCTCCCTCTAACTCCAACTTTCAAATATATAAATAAATCTTTAAAAAGCATTGTTAAGGCTTATTTCATTTGTTAATTATCCATTTTGAAGTTTTAGATTCTACTATTATAAGTTTAGATAAAAATTTTTGTGGAAGCACTTTAGAACAGTTTCGTGTTCTCATTAAAAATATTAATGTACTGGTTTATTTATTTGAAATTCTGCGTAAGAGAGAGAGGTAGAGACAGAGAGTAAAATATATCTTCCATCTACTGCTTCACTCCCCAAATGACGTCAATGGCTGGGGCAGGACCCAGAACTCCACGCAGCCTCTCGCATGGGCAACAGGGACTCAAGCACACAGGGTGTTTTATACTGTTTTCTCTGCAGCATTTTCAGGCAGCTGGATCAGAAATGGAGGATCCAGGACTCAATCTGGCACTCGTATGGGATTCTGGCATCATCGCTCGTGGTTTAACCCACTGTGCCACCATCCCAGACCCTCACGTTCTCTTTTATTAATGCATTTTATTTAAGAAACCATGGTCACGACAGGACGTGGTAAAATGATAATCATTCTGGAAAAATTAGCAGCACGCTAAATGTTCTTATAAACAATGTCATAGGACTCCAATTTGGAGGTCTGGGTAGCTCAGCACACACAAATAGAGACAAAGTGTATACATATCCTATCTTCAACAGTTGGAGTGGAATGGACTCACTAATATTGGAGTGCAAAAGAATGGAGCCTCTATTGGCAGAAGTGGGCTGTGAGGAAGAGCTGATCAACCCGAGAGCTCAGTGTGTGATTGATACGCTCACTGACGCTGCTCCCTTACACTGAGTGCAAGGGGAACACGACGGGTGCTGCTGCCTGTGCCTTCCAGCAGCTCGGAGTTTCTATGTGCCAGGCCCCTGGGTCACTCTCCGTTGTCGTCTCATGTTCCAGCCCCTGAGAGAAATGCCTGCTTCTTAGGAGAAATGGCATGACTTTTGGCACCCAGCAAATCTTGGCTGTGGTTGAGTCTCTTCCTGTTGACTAACAGGCAATCTAGAACCACACTTCTGGCCTACCATAATCAGTGAGGAATTCTTACCCTTGCGCCATCACAGATCCCATTCCTTTATATCATTTCATGTTTATCTTCAGTTGTCTATGTATTTTCATATCTTTGTATGCCACCTTCTTTCTCATTGAGAAGAACCTAGTCGTTATTGAAATAATAAGTCAATGAGAGCAAGGGAAAAAGTAAAGTTGGTCTGTTTCCCCTTCTCCATTTTTCTCTATCAATCCTGGTATCTCCTATGAATGATACATGTTTGACACAGATTTTCATGTGCTGTCACTCAGAAAATGAGTTGTTAAGAGAATTAAGGTGGTGATGTGTGTAAATCAATTAGAGATGACTGGACAGCAAATGTGGCCACAGTATGTGTCCCTCTGTTCCTTGCTTCTTGCCATAGTTTTTCCTGAATAGACGAAGCTGGTAATCGTGGTCTTACAACTTTGGAACCACCTGGGTCTCTAGATAGGCTGGGAGTGGAGTCCCTTCTGCTCAGACCTCCATGCCCAGTGACCTCTCTGGAAATCCAAAACATGAGCTTTTCACCCGTGGCCCTTGGTGAGCCCTCTAGGGAAAAAGAAAAAGGAATTTGGTGTGAGAGTAAGGACAATTAATCAATTTCATTCTTAATTAGGAAAGAAACAGTTGGTGTCAGTCCATGGTGATGCGTGATGGTGAGGGAAGGTAGGAGTGAGTCTATATTCCAGGTGCATGTTCACCGGGCAGAAACACAACTCTGAGAAGTGAGCAAGCTTATTCTTCTGATTCTCAAGAGATTTCTGGGATGAACTGCACCTGCAAATAGATCCAAAATGTTTTCTACTGCACTATCATTCAAGACACTAATATTATGGAATCAGTGTAATAATCATGATTGTGAGATATGCCCAACACAAAGGAAAACAAAAGCAAATTCAGTTAAAAGCTAATTAAGGAGATAAGACCATTATGAGTACAGCTCACATCATGTCAAATAATGAGGGTTCATAACTCCACTAAAGGGGAGGGAATGCTTCTAAAATGCATCATATGTACTGCAAATCTATGTGTTTGTGATTTTTAAATGTCAAATATCTTTAAAACAACTTAAAATGTCAAGTGCATATTTTAAATATATTAGGAAAAATCAGTCTTTTTTTTCAAAGAATATAATTTATTTAAAGAAAGTTAGTGTAAAGCCAAATGTTTCCAAAGTCACATTAATACTCAATATTTGAAAACATCACCTTCCACGTCATATGCCAACATGCATGTCCTCACAACATTGCTTATGAAAAGGCTTGGCACAACCTCGGGAGTGAGATAGCAATAGGGCTATAGGAACTAGCAAGGATCTTAGAGACGGATTTCATTCAATATTTCACCAGAGATTAATTTCATCCAAAATATTTCTCAGCAAGATACTAGTCTTGTAAATTCCTGCAATTCAAGGAGCAAACACACAACAAAGCGGTTCCTTCCACTATTCACTAAATTTTTGCTTAGAGACTGAGGAATCCATCTTTCTCAAGTACCTGTTCCATTATACGTGGAATAGTTTCCATGACAAAGGATAAAATATGGGGTTGAATTTTTAAGAGTTATTTATTTGAAAGCCAGCATCACAGAGGGAGAAGAAGGGGAAAGGGTAAGGGAAGGAGAAGGAGGAGAGCCATATCTATCTATCTATCTATCTATCTATCTATCTATCTATCTATCTAAGAGAGAGAGAGTGAGAGAGAGAGAGAATGAATATGAATCTTCCATCTACTGATTCATTCCCTAAATGGCCACAACTGCCAGGGCTGGGACAAGCAGAAGCCGAGAGCATAGGACTCCATCCAGGTCTCTCTCATGGGTGTCAGGGCCCAAGCACTTGGGTGTTCTTCCATTGCCTTTGATGCATACTAAAGCTGGATAGGAAGTGGAGCAATCAGAACTCAACCAGTCAATGTTCATATAGAATGCCAGGGACATAGGTGGTAGATTAATGCACTGTGTCACACTACCAGCCAAAAACTAAAACAAACAAAAAAAAACTATCAATTTTGTGGCATATATTAATATTTTGAGATAAACTCTGAATTTTTATTTGAGACTGAATCTTACCAGATATTGAGTTTGAAGAGCAGTATGTGGTTATCAGAATCAACTTTCCATTTATCCAAAATATTTACTCAACATCTACCAAAAGGAATATCCCTGGTTAGCACATTTTCTGCATTTAAGGAATTTCTAGTGTAAAAAGTAACATGAGCAAATCAGCAGGAATATTCTGGAAGTATCAAATCAGAAAAATGTATGCAGATGGCTTGTAGCAATGTTCTACCTTCTACTGTGCAGCTCTGGCCGTTGGGACAGTATGGGGGTATGTGACACTCAGAAAGTTATTGATAGCCCTTTAATATTTCAATAAAACCTGGTATCTGGGGTACTCTGTAAGACATAGAGTGTTCAGGTCCATACTTGAAGTCAGTTCATTTCTCTCTAAGCTAGTGGTATAATCACTTTGTCATTCCAAGGATGCTTATCCAATGGGATGAAACATGATGATATTCACTTATTCTTCTTCCCACATCCTGCCCCCTATTGTTGTTAAACTTGTGGACATCTCTCTACCAATAAATGCATTGATCCAAGAACCAAGATTTCAGTTTCTGAGACCAAACAGACTCAATTAATTCATTGTATTATTTTTAATAAATATGTATTTAATATGTATTGAATATTCCTAATAAATGTTCAAAATTACCACTTCTAAATTTGAAAGAAAATAGGTAATGCCCCCTTCCCTTTCCAGTCTAGGGGTAGTGACAATTTGGATGAAAAGAGCGATCACGCTCCTGAGTGAACTGATGGGGACGGAACCCTGGAGAGATGGGAGGGGGAAGCAGCGAGCAGAGGTGGTGGCGCTTGCTGTTGTGGGTAAGCTGGAAGTTTCTGTCTTCACGGAAGGTTCCTGCCACCAGTGTATATGGATACTCCACACACCACACAAAGGGAAATGTCCAAGATCTGTGATGCTAGAATGGTGCAGGAACCCCCTAAAGCATGACTCCAGAGAGGGACAACATGTGAGTTGCATGGTTCAGCCCACAGGAGGTCTGCTGGGTGGTGCGGCCTCTCAGAGCAAGTCTGGGACCAGACACCAGGTCTTACAGCTCCGCATGAGCCAGGAGAAGGAGGAGGGTGATCGGATGCCAGATGTCTCTGCCATCCCTGGTGCTTTGAGGCACAGAGCAGCCTTGGACTAAATACCATCTATTTAAGATGCAACCCAGAAGGCACAGCCCAGGGAACTGAAGGAAACACACACAGAGCGGTGAGGCTAATCCAGACATCAGCAGAAGAAAAGTTCCCCTAAAGTTGGAAAGAGATACAAGGAAAAATTCCATTCAAAAAGTTGTATTTTTTTGCTACATCTTAACTTTCGGCCTTTAGAAATGGTACCTATTACACTGATTTATTTATTTTTGTTCTGCTCAACAAATCGCTTATTTCTAAAACCTCAAAGAAAACAGATGAATCTACTCCTAGGATCATCTCTTGTTACAGATTTTATCATAATATGTAAAACCTATACATACATGTTCAGGCTCCCATATGATTTTCTTTCTAAAAAAAGTATTCATTTTTAAACTGAAGGTTCATCACTTGGTGTAACTTCTCTTAAGCAAAAGATGAGTTAAATACCTTACAATGGGACCAGTGTGGCATAGGGGTAAAGTGGCATCCCATATGGGCGCCAGTTTAAGTTTGGGCTCCTCCACTTCCCATCCAGCTCCCTGCTATTGGCCTGGGAAATCAGTAGAAGACAGCCCAAGTCCTTGGGCCCCTGCTACCTGCACGAGAAACCTCATTGAAACTTCTGGGTCCTGGCATTGTTGTGGCCCAGCCCTTGCTGTTGGAGTCAATTGCAGAGTGAACCAGCAGATCCAAGATCACTCGATCACTGTCTCTCCCCCTCTAGGTGTAACTCTTTCAAATAAATAAATCTTTTAAAAAAGAAAAATATAGCTTTCACTTTCTTTAAACTTAAATATTCCAATTGTGTGTACTTCTTAACATGCCACTTTATTGGTCCAGAAACAAACATACTAAAAGTAACTTCTAATCTTGAACTCTTGCTTTTGTCACTAAGAAATGAAGACTAAATATGTTGCTTATTTGTAAGCACTGGACAATTCCGAGTGTGACTACAGCACATCTGTGCTGCTGTTTCCTTCTTTTGAGGCACTGATCGTATCTATTTGAGTCTGGCTTGATTTTAGAGAAAAAGCAATTTAGTCATCTGGTACCATTTCTTTATCATAGCATAGAGTTGAGTTCATAAAAACTCTAGATTATAATTTATTAGTAATCAAAAATACTCTGGAGATAAAATTTCTTGTACAGTTGCACTTTGACAGAAACATGATCCCATGTTATCTTACACTTCATGCATGTAAGCACATTCTATCTATGTGAGACAAGTAGGAGACCATCAGCTTTATACAAAGACAGTTCAGGGCATCTTGTGGCAAGGGAGTGGCCTTATAGCTGGAGGGCCTGGCATCGTTTTATACTGCCTGGTAATTACTGGGAATTGAAATTATTCTAGGTGGTTTGTTATCCACCTCTTAATGGCAAATTGGGGAGTATCCCTAAGTGTTCTGCTGCTACCATTTTGAAATGGCTTTCTATACGAACTTCTGAAATAAGGAGTCCATATTTCTACTGGATGTGTGTATCTGTTCACATGTCTATGGATGTCTAGATACACATTTTCTTATAATAAACTGGAAAATTTCCTTATATTTGGCAATAATGAGCAAGTGTTCAAGTTGCTTTAAAAACTACAAATACTGCGTAAAAGGATTTTTATGTGATGATTCTTCATTAATAATCTTGGATAGTTGAAAATCCAATTACTGTTGTCTATTTTTAACTAAACCACATATATTTAGACTGCACAGTGTGACGTATACCCACGTGGAGTGACTGCTATTGTTGCTTTTTGATGTTATGGAGACAGTCGCTGCACTTAACTGGGTCGAGTTCTTAAAACAGGAATTGAAAATCATAGCTGAAAATACAGTGGGATGACATTTTGCCTAATTAACTTCCTATCAGGAGTCTGGCAGCGAGACAGACAGATCTTTGTCCTCTTAAAGGACCACGCCTGTTACATGGGTATCTGCTTCTGGTTATATTTGAAAACATTATGAGATTTCGAAGACTCTCACCACTTCTTGATAATAAGATTACTCTAATTATTCCTCACATTTCTGGTCTCATTTTTCAAAACCTGTGTGTGCTCATATGCACATATGCTTATATATATTCATACATACATGTACATACACAAAATACATCCCCACTGGGTGAAGAAAAATGAATCTCTCTCCCCTTCACATCGGGCTGGAAACCTGTGGAGTTTGGTCCTCTGCTTATTCATCCCGGCAATTGCAACAACGTGGGGATCAGTTTATTTACTCTGTAGACTCCCAGTTAGATCTTAAAATGGAAAAGGACGGGACTTATCTCTTTAAGGGAGGATGGGGACACACGGGTGAAGGCGGCAGAGGAAGTACAAGGTCAGAGGCTAGACGTGCGAGAGGAGTGCAGCATGGCGGGCTGGCCCCCTTCCAAGTTCCCCAAGACTTAACTGTTCCTGCAGAACAGCAGCCCCAGGGAGGCTCACTCCCCATGAGGAGACCAGGAAAGGTCCCCGGTGTAGAGAGGCTCAGCACCCAGCAGGACACTCAGCACCCAGCAGGACACGCTGCCCTCCTGCAGAGCACCCGCTCATCGCCGCTGTAAGAACCCTCTCCCTTGCAGGGGAGGGCTGTGGAAGAAGAGCATCCTCCCGTGCGTTTCCCGCCAGCAGAAGGTCCAAGACTGTGGCTGCCTGGCCAGTGAGGACCCGGAGAGGGGGCTGAAGGAGTGCACTCTGAGAGGCAGTGCCCTCACAGCTCTCCCCCCACCACACACACACAGCAGTGCGGTCCAGCAGAGAGAACACGTGCGCTCGGAACTCGACTGTGGGCAGTTTTAATATAAACGACTGAGCAGATCCCACAGAACCACTGCAAGTCCCCGTCAGTCCTGTGTGGGGGCTGCTATTCCTGGCACTGTCTTTTCCCAGGCGTCAGGCACGGGGCCTCTCACACTGGGCGCACTGGCAGGTGGGTGAAATCTCCTGAAATCTCTTTCTACCAGCTGGTGCTTTAAAATCTATGGCAATTAAATCTCTGCATTTAGCATGAACTTATAACTTTCCATTCTCGGAAGCTTCCATCATCAAAAGCCGCTCCGTTTGCTGAAATGTACCACTGCTCAGATCATGGTGCCGGCATGCCTACTCGCTCTTGAATCCTGAGGGAGACTCTGCCTGGTTGTAGTGATTTAGGGCACTTAGTATATCTTAGTTTGCACTAAATAAAATCTTCCTCCTAAGGGATTTCACTCCCTGCTGAACACTACTCTCTTATAAAAATGCCTCCAGAAAAATAAATAAATTTTCCCCAAATTGCATTTGAGACAAATTTGCTGAGAATTAATTCCACCAATCCTCTTTTCCTATCATGGCACTAAGTTATTTTGAGAAAGTTATTTCATAATTGCAGCGTCTGCACTATATGATTGGAAGCAAAAAATCTAAACAGATTTTGCCCCCAGGCACGAAGTGGCACCCTCTCAACACGACTTCATTATGACAACAGAGCCGCACCGTTTACCAAGCCTGTCACTGCAAGCATGGTGTTTCTCCTTGCTCTAACGTGACTGTGAGTGCCTTGCCCTCTGCCATCTCGGTCCACTCTGGAGCTCTGCTACCAGCTCCAGCTCTGCTCCAGTGACAGGGATCCACACTCTGATTTTCTAGTGCAACACCCATGGCAAGCATCCTTCCATGAAGATCCCTTTTCAGTCTGTTATCCCCCAGCTATTCCACGTTCCGCGTGAAGTTTCTGGATAAGCCATTTCAGACTTGAGGGCGGGTGCCTAGAGCACTAATCGCACCCACAGCAGGGCTCTGAGAGCCCAGAGGACAGCCACAAGCAACGTCCTCATGGGCAAGTGAAGGGGTGGGCGATGAGCTCCAGACCTCACTGTCCGGCTCCATCTCCACAGGGGCAAGAAAGCAGGGAATGGCGAGGACAACGTAAGCCAGCTCCAAGCCACCCAAGGAGATGCAATGCAGTTCCCACCAGTATCTGACACAGGTGGACTCAGAAGCGGAGGTTTCCTTCTTAACCACAAGGCCGACATCCATGAAACTGATGCCTGAATCCTGGAGTTAGGTGGAGTCTATTGCATTTAGAATTACATACACAAACACACACACACACACACACACACACACACACAGAGAGAGAGAGAGAGAGAGAGAGGGAGGGAGGGAGGGAGGGAGGGAGGGAGGGAGAGAAAGAAAGAGCCAGAGAGAGCCAGGGAGAGAGAGAGACACAGAGAGAGAGCGCACCAGGGCACCACAAAGACAGGCGGGCAGACCGGCAGGGAATAGGAACAAACATAGAGGTAGTGTTCTGTTGTTCTGTATTGCAGTCCCTGACTCTGACAGCCCTCACCAGGCTCACGTCCCAGTTCCAGTCCTGGCTATAACTGTAGAGTGACTTTGCCCAAACCAAACCAACCAACCAACCAAACAACAACAACAAAAGGAGAGAAAATATGCTAAATGGAAGGTCAAAACAAGGGGAGAGGAACTGTGCATCCTGGCAATAGAAATATAGAATGTCTTCTAACAGTAAAGAAGGCACAAGTTTGCTAGTCTGGCACATACTGGAAAGGTGGCAAATTTAATAAAAATTTGTTAAATGCCTCTAAAATATTTGATATTATGGGACTATTGGAGAATGGGGATTTATTCCAAACACACACCATATTTTTAAAGGCCATAAAGAAACCCCACATTTCTACATGTCTACATTTCTCCGTATCTATCAATATTTTCTCATAAGACCTACAAACACACCTAAGAGATTTGGGAGAGTACACGTAGAAGAGACCAGAGTATAACTAGGAACCAGAAATATCAGCTATTGGTTTAAAGGAATGATTTACTGCATGAAATAAATTCTTGCTAAAACACGCATGTTTTACAAAAAGCACAACTAGCAATTATTTGGAGAATCTTGTTTCAGAACCTCATCAAGTGGCTTGTCAGAGAGCAGCCAGCTCACAGCCCAGCCAAGTGCCACAAGACCAGGGCCGCTGAAGTCGCTGGTTCAAAGGCTGCTGGTAAAATTCCCTTCTCTGATTGAGAACTCAGTGATGGATACAGGTCGAGGCAATTTTCAAATTACGCTGATTCTATAGATGCAAAATCTGATAAAAAGAAATGTGGAAGCTCTCACTGACTCCAACTGAACAACCGTACGGAGAATTATACTGTCACTCGCTGTCCCAAATGGGGAAATCACACACAGGCACGGAGTCCTAAAACCAGCCTGTGAATCGGCACTAACACCATCCCATTTCCCAGGGGAGGAAGGGATTCCTCAGAGACCATCAACACCTTCCCTGCGAACACAGCCACACTCCAAACCCGGGATCTCCCTCTAAACCTCATGCCTTTCACTCCTGCAGTCTCAGGAGGAACTTCAGATGGGGGCCTCGAGGACTTGCAAACAAGGGTGACACCGGTATTTGGGTATTTGAATGTGTATTAGGACTAGTCAATAACTGGGGCTTGAGCAGCATGGTGGTAGACACAGCTAATCAAAGTGCTGAAATGCCATTCCTATCAACTTGCTTGACAAAAATTTAAAACTGTTTCACAAAACTTTGCTTTTGTCCTAAACAGCACTCTGGCCTCAGAATCAGCCCTTAAGGCATTCGTATCTGGCTCAAGAGCCCAAGAGAGTATTTTAGGCATGGAAAGCCAAGCCACTCTGGCAAAAAAAAAAAAAAAAAAAAAAAAAAAAAACCCTCAATGAAAGATCTCTGCGAATGAGATCCCAGTAGAAAGAATAGGGCCATCAAAGAAGGAGGTACCTTTCTCTGAAGGGAGGAGAGAACCTCCACTTTGACTATGACCTTGTCTAAATAAGATCAAAGTCAGTGAACTCACAAGGTTTCCATAGCCTTGACAACTCATGACCAGAGCCTAGGGAGATTACTGACACCATAAAACAAGAATGTCAAATTGTTAAGTCAACAATAGGAGTCACTGTGTACTTACTCCTCATGTAGGATCTCTGTCCTTAATGTGTTGTCCAATGTGAATTAATGGTATAACTAGTACTGAAACAGTATTTTACATTTTATGTTCTGTGTGGGTGCAAACTGTTGAAATCTTTACATAGTATATACTGAATCGATCTTCTGTATATAAAGATAATTGAAAATGAACCTTGATGTGAATGGATTGGGAGAGGGAGCGGGAGATGGGAAGGGTGCAGGCAGGAGGGAAGTTATTGGGGGGGGGGAGCCATTGTAATCCATAAACTGTACTTTGGAAATTTATATTTACTAAATAAAAGGTTTTTTTTTTTTTTTAAACTCTGTACTTGCAGCAAAACTGATTAGCTTAAAAATAGACACAGAGCCATTTGAAGATTTATTTATTTAGTGGGCCATCGCTGTCAGGAGTGGGTTAAAGCCCTGGTACACAAGGGCTTTAACAGTGTTTGCATCCCATAGGGGTGCCACTTTGAATCCTGGCTACCCCACTTCCAATCCAGCTCTCTGCTATGGCCTGAGAAAGCAGTGGAAGGTGGCCCAAGTGCTTGGGCTCCTGCACCAGCCTGGGAGACCCGGAAGAAGCTCCTGGCTTCTGGCTTCAGATCAGCTCAGCTCCGGATGTTGTGGCCATTTGGGGAGTGGAGTGAACCAGCGGATGGAAGACCTCTCTTTCTCTCTCTCTCTTTCTCTCTCTCTCTGTCTCTGTCTCTCTCTCTGCCTCTCCCAGTAACTCTGCCTATTAACTAAATAAAATAAATCTTTTAAAATAAAGATTTATTCATTTACTTGAAAGGAAACATTATAGACAGAGAGAGGGACTAGAACTGGTCCCCATATGTGATGCTGGTGCTGCAGGTGGAGGCTTACCCACTACGCTATAGCATCAGTCCCATTTTGTGACTATTTTATTTTTAAAATATTTATTTATTTATTTGGAATTCAGAGTTACACAAAGAGAGGAGAGGCAGAGAGAGAGAAGTCTTTCATCCGCTGGTTCACTCCCCAATTGGCTGCAACGGCCGGAGCTGCACCTATCCAAAGCCAGGAGCCAGGAGCTTCCACTGGGTCTTCCTGTTCTGGTGCAGGGGCCCAAGAACTTGGGCCACCTTCTATTGCTTTCCCAGGCCATAGCAAAGAGCTGATGGGCAGTGGAGCAGCTGGCGCCCATACGGGATGCCAGCACTGCAGGTGGCAGCTTTACCCGCTCCACCACAGCGCCGGCCCTGTGACTATTTTAAAATTGACTTCAGGAGTGAAGTTGAACATCTTGTGATGGCTGCTTTTAGCTCCAGCCTATTTTCCTTCTAACCATGACCTTTTTAACTTGTTGAACACTTTATTTAGCACAGCATTAAGCCTTTGACTATAATATATATGAAAAACAGTCTCTCAAAAAATAATGAAATATTAAGTTGAAAAAAGTATTGAAAGGAAATATCTATGTGAATTAATAAGAGAATCAGCCTTTGATCCAGGAATGTGCAGTCACTGTAGGCCAGTCCCAGGAAGGCGAAGCCACAGGCCACGGGGCAAGTGCACGCCTAGGGACAGTCATTACCTGTGAAGTCCAGTGCTCACCTTCCTGAGAGCAGTGGCCTCTGGAAACATCCAAGTCTCACAACACAGTGATGTCCAACACATGAAAGTGGCCATGGCTCAGTGAAGCCGCTTCTCCTCTTTTGCCTTTATTTTGTAAAAAGGAGAAAGATGTGCCTCATTTGCATGTCTGGAAGAGCTGTGGTTAGCACTCACAGTCACTCACCAGACCAGTGCACAAGTCAACTCCTCGTCTTTTGATTGAAAAGACTTTTTATTGCTGGTACCCCTACAAACTTATACCTGGTGTTTAAAACCTGCACACATTCACCTTTCTCTTTTCCAAAGCAGAGCTGCTGAAGATCTGACAAAGGGAAAAACAAGAGGACACTCATGGCACATGTGGACAGCGTACTTCTCGGACACTGATTCCAGGAGCTGGGAGGATAGCAGAGCAGACAGGACAGCACACAGCCTTACGTGCCATTTGTTTTCTGACTGTGCCTTCAGGAAACTCATCTTTTTTCCTTCCCTCTTGTTACACAAACAAGAACAAGGGACTTTTTTTAAGTACCTGGGTCTGTATGGACCAACTCTGAATATTGGCAGCCCAAAGGCACTGACTCAACTCAACCTCAACTGTCGTTGCTCCATGGTAAGAAGGTCCTGCAGCCCCAGCACACGGGATGAGAGAAGCATGCACACAACTGCAAGAACACCTGCCAAAAATTAACATGCTTTACGACGGTCCCTGGGGATGGCTTTGTGAAGCAGCAGGTGAAGCTGCTGCCTGCATTGCTGCTAAGCCATGCGTGTGCCAGTTCATGTCCTGGTTGCTCTACTTCTGATCCAGCTCCTTATTAACGGCCTGGGGAAAGAAGCAGAAGATTGCCCGAGAGCTTAGGCCCCTGCACTCATGTGGGAAACTTGGAAGAAGCTCCTGGATCCTGGCTTCAGCCTGGCACAGTCCTGGCTGTTGTGGTCGTCTAGGGAGTGAACCAGCAGATGGATGATTGACCATTCTCTCTCTCCCTGTCTCTCCCTCTCTCTCTTTGTAACTGTTCTAAGCAAATAAATAAATATCTTTTTAAAGAAGAGCCCTAAGTAAACAAAACCAGAAAAAAGGAGGAAGCAATTTATGATATGACCATTAATGAAAATCTTACATTTCTACTAAAGACAGGATCTTAAAAGGCTCTTGGAAAATGCATATTGTGAAAATAACAATGCTGGAATTTTTTAAAAAAATCTTTGCACCCAAATACAATTAATCTTTAATTCTATTCTCCATGAATTTTTTGAAGTAGACTTGTACAAGTAGACAATAAATTTGTGAGAACTACACTACCCTAATTTGCCTTTCTCCTGACTGGGCAGATACAGAGAAGACAAGCCCTCAGCTATTTGGAGATTTAGCTCTTAGACTGAATATGACACATGCCATCTTCCTACACACCTGCCCAGCACCCCTGCAATGCCCCCATCTGGCCTGGCTCACACATTCTACAGATACCACCAGGAGCACAGAAAAATGAATGCCCCACTCCCCTCAGTAACTCACTGGCATTGTCAGCAACCGACAATGCATGAGAGAAAGTGGCACTGGGCATTAAAACCAGCTATCTCCCATTGGAAATAAAGAGCTAATCATTCAAATGTTTCACACCCCTGTAAACTCTGGAGACATTTAGGCCTCAATGGGTGTTGAATGGAGTGTCATCTGTATAGCTTTGTACGGAATAGACGCATGGTATAGAAATGTAACCAAATCATAGCAGATGCTAGAAATAAGCAGAATGCATGCTTAAATTATTACACATCTATTACTAAAAAGGATAAGACTCCCAAAGAGAATGCAAATTGATATACAGTATAACCCACTCTGATCTTTGAAAAATAAACTTTGAAAAACATCGATGTCCTGTCAAAAATTTCATGAGTTACTTACACACCCACAAATGACTGTGTCATCAGTAATTCTGATGCCGTTATTGTGAGAAACATGAGGTGTGGGATTAGGAACTGTTGATGTCTTACTTTAGCCATCAGAATAAAACATTGATATATGCCCAGGCAGGCATCACGCAGGTCTGGAGTTGGAAGAATCTTCAATGCTCCTCTCTGTGTATTCGTTCCCCAGCTCCTGTTGCTCTGAGGAGTTTTCTCTGTTTCCATAATGCCAGCCCACCCCACAGAACCTGACAGTCTCATGCATCAGAGTCCAGAGACCTGTGCTCTCCATCAGTCACCCCGTAGTGGAGCTGCTGTTTAGCAAAACCAGCCACGGTGCCCCTCTCGGGGTGGAGTCCTGTTTTAGTGGGAGAGGAGGCCTGGGTGTTGATCCTGAATGATGGGACTCTGGACAACACTAACTGGCAGGCAGTGATGCATTTGTGGGCAAACCTCGAATGCAGAGATCTGATGCAAAATGATTCAAATTTTAGCTAAGACCCATATATTTGGAGGTGACTCTCATATAACCTCTTCTTATGTTCCATTTTTTTTCTATCACAAAGAACATTCCAAATTATCATATATAGCAGTATATTAAAATCTGTTACAATCGAGGTCATCAATGGATCTTACAGTGTCAGTGTTAAAGATTAAAGGGAACATATCCCATTAAGCTAAATATATTCTCCATATCAGGATTAGAAATAGAGGCCGCATATATGGAGAAAATTAGATTTCAGGATCTCATGTCCTGTGGAAATTGGAATTTGGCGATACCTACAGCTTCACGTGCATAGCAGGAGAAAATTAGTTCTTATTTAAGGACACAGTTGTAGGGTCAGACATCGTGGTGCGGCAGACTAAGGCACTCTGCGGGATGCCCTTTTCCATAGTGAAGTGTCTGGAATTGAGTCCCATATTCACTTCTGATCCAGCTTCATGCTAATGCCCTGTAGAAGCACAAATGATGGCCCAAACACTAGGATCCCTGCCACTTACATGGGAGACCCTGATGGTGTCCCTGGTCCTAGGTTAATTCTGGCCCAGCCCCAGATGTTGTGGGAATGAACCAGAAGATGGAAGATCAATCCCACTGCCTCTCTCTCTTTCCCTTTGTCACTTTGCCCTTCAGATAAATAAGATTTTAGAAACATATACTTAGAAAAGTCTCCTTGTATTAGGGGCCCATGTTTGTGTACATGTGAAATGTTACTGCATTTCTTCTCTTCTCGCACAGGATAATGACCTGGTCTACACATGGAAAACGCACTTCCTGAACGCACTTCCTGAGTTTCTCTTTCAGCTTTCAGAACTACCTGACTCGTGTGCCCTGAGCGTGAGCCCAAGAGGTATTTGTTCAAGATAATTTAATAAGGCATTCTGTGGGAAGCTGTTAACAGCAAAATGAAGGCTATGGTTGAAATATAAATGATTTTAGGATTTTTTTTTCAGAAACGGCAAACACAATCAAACATAGATCAAAACTATACTTTCTCAACAAACCAAACCAAGATAAAGGACTAGCCAAGATCTCAGACTGAGGAACTATTTCTGAAGTGACTAGGTAGGCAATATGTATCTTTCTTTCATGTAACTGGAATACGAAAATTTAGTTGGAGAGAAGGACGTAAGCTTATTTTTAAAAGGAGATAATTCTCAAGGTGTTCCCAGAAACCCTCAAGGTAGGCAGTGTGCACACTGAGTCACATATCAGTGTTATGATTCTATTATCCATGGGCCCAAAATGCTCAAAAAAGAAAGTAAATCTCACAAAAAGTGTTTTTTCTCAAGATTTTCATAACCTAGTCATGTGTATATTTTGCAGCTTTTTCATGTGCACACTACAGATGTCTGTAGCTATTCTGAGCTGAATATTAGAGAAGAGTATTTTTATCTCCTATTCTACCAGTGTCTGTTTTTCCCAGCCTCTGTGAGCCTGAGTTGTACAAAAAGTCCTTTCTCTACCCAGTGCATGCAGGAGTCTCTGCATACACAATATCCTACTGTTGTGTACCCTTGCTGTGGCCGTCCCTGAGTGCTGTGTTTGCCGTGGGAAGAAAGACATCCTTGTTTGGGTCTCATCTCTGTGGGGACTACTGTGGGCTGAGCATGGCCCGTGCACTGCTCTGTAAACCAGTGCAGCTCTCTCAGCGTCTGTCCATTCTGCAGGAGCACCCATGCCCCCACCCGAGAAGCACTGGCCCAGCTAGATTCCACAGGTTCACACTCCTTCCCTATGCGGTTTCCACACAGTCTCTCATACTCTCCCACAGAATCCAAAGGCAGGAATCTCATCTCCACCTGAATAGGATCTAGAAAGTCCCAAGCTCCTTAGCTATCAAGGAGCATGGATGTCTCTTTGCCTGGCTGATCTGGTTTCCACCTTGGTCCTGCTGCTACCATACCATGCCACACTCAGAGAAAAAATAATGGTTGTGACTGTGCCAGCTCACCTGGAAGTGGTAAATAAGAGAAAAAACATAAGCTCTCATATCTTAAAGCAAATTATGACATAACCATAACCAAGCATCCTCAGTTGTTAGGGAGGAGTTTTTTAAAGACCTGGAGTTTCACAAAAAACTTTCCAAGAACTTAGTGTCTGAACGGTACCAAGCATCTGTCTCTGGATTCTGTCCAGCATGTGCCCTTCCCCACTGGGGACTGCTACTTCAGAGCCAATGTGGCTGAAATTGGTGGACACAAAAGCTCACCATGCCCAGGTAATGCTACATGCTAGTTGACCAAGGCTGCAACAGACCACAGCTCTGATTGCACTGCATATGACTGCAGGGATATGCGACATGCAAGTCCCCACCTGCGGGACTCACACAGCGTGCTCTCCATCTCTAACCCTTTTGAAGCCTGGGGATCCCAGAGAAGTTGCATTGTGCATAATCACTCTTCTGATAATTTATACTCACATTAATTATTCCATTGAGAAGCTGCTGTTTACTGGGAGCTCCTGGAGACTGAGCTACAAATGCAAACTCCCATGGCCTTAATTCTCAACTGAGATTCCCTACAATTACCTGAAAATATGTGTCTATAAATGAGATAGTGCAAATATTCTGCCTTCAGCCTCAAGGCGTTTGAAAGATCAAAAGGTCTTGCTTATTGTGAAAGAGCCAATTGTTAGCATTAAATCAAGAGATGTATTATCTAAATCTACATTGAATTCTCACTAAAGCATTAGAATAGCAAAGACTTCTAGCAGAAGTATGCATAAGTAACGATATTTGCTGGAAAGTTCACATGATAGACTCAATATTAAGTCATGGACTCTCGATCAACTGTAGACCCTTGGGGTAAGTTTTCATGGTAGTACTAAATTATAAATGATATTTTCTTAAGCAACCTCAGCTACTAATGAATCTTACAAATGCCATCTTATTCCGTGTAGCTCATATGTTTCATTCTGATCAATTAATCAATGAAACAACTAGTTCAACATCTATACTCCCCTCTTCCTGCTTTGTTAAGAATTCTTGCAAATACTTTGTAAAATCATGCATTTTATTACACGTGTAGCTTATTTCATTTGAGATACTTTATTTGTATCTCAAACAAAGTATATTGCTTTTCTTAAACAAATTAAAAACAACCAGGGAATTGGAAATTACCTTTCAACTGTTCTAAAATTAACAGGGCAATCAATGATAGTATGACTTTTCCAAATAACAGTAATTATAAAATTAATATTAATATACAGTTTATATTTTACTAATACATTTCCCATAAGCTCTTTACTTAATAAAATCTTTAATAATTCAGTGCTTTCTGTCATCTAACTTATTTCTAGTATTTGTTTGCCTTTTCCAACTTGCTCACATTGGAAAAATGAGGTGACACAGTTATACACATACACATAGCTACATATATTTGAAAGCATATGCTTGAAGCATGTGTCTATTTATTTTCTCAGTATATATTTAAAATAAATAATGTCTTTTATTCACTATATTTTAATTGTAAGATGTACATATTGAGCTATTTCCTTCAAGGTAAAGGAAAACTTATTGTGAGGCGAGGTAGACTAGAAGCTGGTGTGTAAAAATGCACACCCTAAACAGACTTAAAATTTAATGAGCTGTTTAACAGTAAAGAGGATACAGTTTTGTGTTATTCATATAAAACACTAATGTGAGCAAGAAACACAAACTCAATGTAGCAACATTAAAGGGACTCACAAAGGGTATGCCTCCTAGGACAATGGACAGCACTCTCATGCAAGAGATAGCTACAGAGCATTCGCTGAACATGGCATTGAGAAACAACACATATGCAAGGCAGGGTGTCAGCGGATGGGTTACTGTGCAGTCCTGGACACTTCATCTGTGCTAGATATGCAGGGTACAGAGTTTTGATTTTCACAAAAGTTTAAAAGGCTAATGTAGAGGGTGAGATCAAGTTGACCAAAGAAAAATGTCCTGTGTTTGCCTCGTCCCCCAGAGAAAAGATATAAAGCAGCAGTTGGACAGCCGTATCTTTAGGCGAGTGCCCCAGAAACAGGAGGGAAGAGGGGCCAGGCACGGCAGTGGGGAGAAGAAAGCCCCAGAGCAACTGAAGCACCAGCCCCATGGCCAGGGAGGGTCCCCTGTTGCAGGAGAAAGAGTGAGTTTCAGTAGAGTCCTTCTCCAGTGCTCACTAAAGAGAAATTCAGTCAGCCAGCAGCTCAATAAGCAGGACCCACTTTGCTTCAGAGAGGAAACTCCTGTTACTGTCTCCCCCATTCCTGAGAGCACACGATGCAGCAGTGTGGCCCCATCTTGAGAAAGATGTCCTATTGGAAGTCAAATGGTCTAGGAGACAGAAGCCCTTGCACGCTCCTTCCATGGGCCCCACGGACATTCCTGAGTTCTACAAGAAAGATGGAGTCTCTCTCCTTCCCTCCCTCTTTCTGTTGATCTATCCTTGAAATAAAAGGAAATACACTTTAAAAAATAAAAGCAAATTCATATGATGACACAAAAGTCCCAAAGAACCAGAACACTCTTTCTCAATGCAATCAAAGCTGAGGGGCCAGTGTTGTGGCACAGCAAGTCTGGTTGCTGACTACAATGCTAGCATCCCACGTGGGTACCAGTTAGTGTCCCAGCTGCTCTGTTTCAGATCCAACTCCATGCTAATGGCTTGGGAAAGGCAGCTGAATATGGCCCAAGTGTTTGGACACCTGTCACCCACCTGGCAGACCTGGATGGAACTCCTGGCTGCAGCCTGGCTCAGCCCTGGTTGTTGCGTCCATCTGGGAGAGTAAACCAACAGACACAAGATCTCTCCCAGAAATTCCTCTCTCCTTCCCTCCCTCTTTCTGTATTCTTCTCCCTTTCCCTCACTCTGTAATTCTTTCAAATAAATAAATCAAATAAAAAAGTTTAAGGTCTTACAATATCAGATTTCAAGATATATTTAAGGACTACTATAAACAAAACAGCATGGCACAGGCTTAAAGATAGACATTCAGACCAATGTAGCAAAAGCAAAACCCAATAAATTAAACCCAGGCTTCTACAATCAACTTATCTAAAACATAGTTGTAAAAAATACTGTTTCAAGAAGGGACAGTTTCTTCAATAAATGGTGCTGGGAAACGTGGATTTCCATATGCAGTAGTTGGAAAAAAAGAACCTTACATATTAACCTATACACAAATGAACTCAAATGGATCAAAGATATAAACACAAGACCTGAATCTGTGAAATTACTGGAGGAAAATACAGGAGAAACATTGCAAAACATAGCATAGGCAACATTTTTTTTCTGAAAAGACCTCAAAAACACAGGAAACTCTGGAAATCAATCCCTGGAGCAAGGACAGACTCCTTAACAAAAGGTGCTGGGGAAACTGGGTCTCCATGTACAGAAGTTTGAAAGTAGACCTCTACTTTACACCTTACACAAAAATCCACTCAAAATGGATGAATGAACGAAAATTTATGACCAAGTATCACCAAAGTACTAGAGAACTTTGGGTAAACTTCGTGAGACATTAGCACAGGCAGACCTCAGAAGTAGAGAAATCAAAGCCAAAACTGAGAAATGGGATTACATCCAGCTGATAAGACTCTGCACTGTGAAAGAAACACTCAGCAAAGTGAAGAGGCAACAGGCAGAATGGGAGAAAATTTTTGCAAACTACACAAGTGATCAAGAGTTAATATACAGAATTTAAAAAGAGCTCAAGAAATTCAACAACAAAACAATCAATATTGTTGAGAAATGGGCAAAGCACTTGAACAGATATTTTTCAAGAGAGTAAATTCAAATGACTAACAGACAGTTGAGAAAATGCTCAGGATCATTAGTAACCAGAGATATGTGAAGTTTCACTCCACTACAGTTAGAATGGCTGACATACAGAAATCAACAATCAGCAAATGCTGGCAAGGATGTAGGGGAAAAAATCTCCTGGTCTACTATTGGTGGGAATATAAACTGGTGCAACCAGTATGGAAGACAGTATGGAGATACCTCAGAAATCTGAATACAGACCTACAAAATGATGCAGGCATCCCACCCCTAGCAATTTACCTAAACGTAAATAAATCAACATATTAAAGAGTTATCTGTACCCTCATTGTTCACTGAAGCTCAAGTCACAATAGCAAAGATATGGAATCAACCCAGATGTCCATCATCTGTTGACTGGATAAAGAAATTGTGCTATAAATACACTATGGAGTACTACTCAGCTGGAAAAATATGAAATCCTCTCGTTTGCCAATACCAAAAAGATGGATAACAAGTAAATAATAGAGTGCATGAAATGTAATGTATTGGTATGAAATAGACATTGCGAGATCTGAAAATCGTTTACAGCCTTTATGTCTTCTGTTGAGAAATAGTAGGTTTCCTTTTCTTCATATTATTTGTTGAAATTTTTTACTTAGTGTAGGGTTAACTATTAAGAAGTAAGCTGAGAATACATATTTGTAAAAATTAAGACTGGGAATATAAGAGGAAGGTTGAAGAATGTCTGGAACATGGGTGGGGGAGGAAACGTCACCATGTTCCTAAATCTGTGCATATGAAATACATGAAACGTATAACTTACATAAATTTAAAAAAGTATTTAAAAATAGGCCTCAAAAACACAATAAAATCAGACAAATGGGATTTTACCAAACAAAGAAGCTTCTGCACAGCAAAAAGAACAATCAACAGAGTGAAGAGACAACTGACAGAATGGGAGCAAATCCTCGCAAACTGTTTATCTCACAAACACCCTAAAACTCAACAACAAAACAGAACAATTCAGTGAAAAAACAGACAAAGGATCTGAACAGATAATTTTTTCAAAAGAAGAAAGACAAATAGCTAATAACGACGTGAGGAAATGCTGAGTATACTAGCCACAGGAAATGCCAATAAAACTACACCGGGGAATCCTGTAATTCTCATCAAAATGGCAAAACATAACACACTATGGTGATGTAAAGGTAACCCTAATACACTGTTCGAAGGAAGTCACATCACTACAGCCAGTACGGAGAACAGTCTGGGGATTCCTCAAAAAACTAAAAATACTGAAACTGATGAAATCCTTACATAGTATATATTGAATCGATCTTCTTTATATAAAGATAATTGCAAATGAAAAAAAAAATCTTGGTGTTAAACTGGAAATTGCATAGACAATTAATCAATTTTTTAAAAAAAAAAATCATGTAGGATCTCTGTCCTTAATGTGCTGTACATTGTGAATTAATACTATAACTAGTACTCCAACAGTATTATCATTTTGTGTCTCTATGCGAGGGCAAACCGTTGAAATCTTTACGTAATATGTACTAAATTGATCTCCTGTGTATAAAGAGAATTGAAAATGAATCTTGATGTGAATGGAAGGGGAGAGGGAGCGGGAAAAAGGGAGGGTGGGGGGAGGGAGGGAAGTTGTGTGGGGGGGGAGCCATTGTGGTCCATGAGCTGTTCTTTGCAAATTTATATTCTTTAAATAAAAGCTTTATAAAAAAAAAAAATAGATACGCTGTACGATCCAGATATTCCAATTCTGGGAATATATCCCAGGAAAATGAAGTCAGCATATGAAGAAGATGTCTGCATTACTGTATATTGCAGCCCCGTTTACAACAACAAAGATCGACCTCAATGTCCATCAAAAGTCGAGTGAATTAATAAAACATGGTGCATATACACAGTAGACTATTAGTCATAAGAAGAATGAAATCTCAACATTTGTAACAGAACAGATGGAACTGGAGATCACTGTGCTAATAAACCAGACACAGAAGACAAATGCCACATTTCTTCTCATATGTGGAAGTTAGTATAATATAAAAAAGAGCTCTGATACCCTGGCTTGTGTGTAGGTATCTATGGAAGTGATCTTGGCTGACGTGTTCCCCTTACATACTAATAATACACCCTCTATCTTCAACTCAAGGTGCTAATGCATCTCCCCTGGCCTCTTTGAGTTTGTATTTTTCGGTGTTTAGTTCTCAAATTTCCCAATCTTTATTGTTGGATGGAACTCTTACATATAACATACATTTTGATTTGCTGAATGGCCTACTCTGAAAGCTTGTTGTCTTAAGAAAGATATACTTTTATTAAAATGTCTAACAATAAAATTAATATAAGTATATATAATGTATATAATATATTACTGGAATACAGATAGCAGTAAGCATTCATAAATATGAAGATAAATGAGGTGTTGGCCTTCTAAATCAACTTATAACCAATACCCAAATTAAGAACAAATCATTAGTAGACCCCAAGAGTACTCAATGGCCCCCCCTCTACATTTTTTATTGTGGTAAAAGGAAAGTATATTGTCACTTACATGGTACAATTCAGGGAAGAATATTGATAGCTCCAAATAATATGTCATTCACACAATTTTTATATTCTCTGTATGTATTAATTTCTAAAAATAAGAGAAAACATGTGATATGTGTCTATCTGGGTCTGGCTTATTTCACTTAGCATAAAAGTAATATATTTAAAATAGTGGTGATTAACATTTTAAAACACAATTCTAATGAGGCTATTGTAAAAGAGACACATTCGATTAGAAGTATATTTGTGTTGTACTTTTTTGCTAAATTTGTGTCATATCTCTCAAGATTAAAAATATAGGAATTCTTTAACTCAGCAAATTAACTTGTAAATTTCTCCTGCTCTATGCTCATGCACCTTTACATAAGTAATGCATTTTATTTATAAGATTCCATACCACAGCAATGTGAATATCAACAAAGCTGGAGTCAATGTAAAAGCCTACAATGGGGAAGTGAAAACAGACCATAATATACAATGATGCAACATGTCTGATGAAACTAGAAAGAAGTGATGCACACATGTCCCGCATAAACACAACACTCACACATGTGAGGCCCACAACCCCTGCACATGTATGCAATCGTCCTTCATATTGGTTTTGCACATGGAAAACAAGCATTTCAGGAACACTCCCCCTGCTTTCTAAGTACTGCATCCACCACGTACACAGCATCATTGCTGGTGTCTGCACATGGTTTAAACACGCATTTCAGGAACACTCCCCCTGCTTTCTAAGTACTGCATCCACTACATACACAGCATCATTGCTGGTGTCTGCACATGGTTTAAACACGCATTTCAGGAACACTCCCCCTGATTTTTAAGTGTGTGCATCTCATGGAAAATTAATCAATTTTTAAAAAAATATCATGTAGGACCTCTGTCCTTAATGTGCTGTACATTGTGATTTAATGCTGTAACTAGTACTCCAACAGTATTCTTCACTTCGTGTTGCTATGTGAGGGCACATTTTTGAAATATTTACTTAACATATACTAAACTGATCTTCTGTGTATAAAGAGAATTGAAAATGAATCTTGATGTGAATGGAAGGGGAGAGGGAGCGGGAAAGGGGAGGGTAGCGGGTGGGAGGGAAGTTGTGGGGGGGAGCCATTGTAATCCATAAGCTGTACTTTGGAAATTTATATTCATTAAATAAAAGCTTTAAAAAAATAAGTGTGTGTATCTACTACATACACAGCATCATGGTTGGTATCTGTACATGGTTTAAACATGCATTTCAGGAACACTCCCCCCTACTTTGTAAGTGTGTGCATCTACTACATACACAGCATCATGGTCGGTATCTGCATATGGTTTTGGAAGATGCAAAAGGAACTTTAGTCACTTTCAGAGATAGCCACTGAGCAACACAACATAGGAGATAAAAATAATTTCATTGTATACATGCATTTGTGCTACTGAAATTTCTTCACGTGAATGCATTAAGATTAAATAATTATAAAACATTAATTGGAATCATGTATCTATAATTCTAAAGTATATATTAATTTTTATTAACTTTATTTATTTTTAAAGATTTATTTATTTATTTGAAAGGCAGAGTTACAGAGAGATAGAGGTAGAGAGAAAGAGAGAGAGATCTTCCATCCACTGGTTTCCTCCCCAGAATGGCAGGACCTGTGCTGATCTGAAGCCAGGAGCCAGGAGCTTTCTTGGGGTCTCCTAAGCAGGTGCGGAGGCCCAAAGACTTGAGCCATCTTTTACTGCTTTCCAAGGCCAAAGCAGAGAGCTGGATCAGAAGTGGAGCAGCCAGGATCTGAACCGGTGCCCATACGTGATGCTGGCATTGCAGGCTGTGGCATTACCCACTACACCACAGAGCTGGCCTCTAATTTCTTTTTTATTAGAAGGTCAGACAGACAGATACACACACACAGGTATAGCGAGACAACATCTATAACCAGTTCACTGCTCAAATACCCACAATTACTGAGCTTGGGCCAGACTAATGCCAGGAGCCAGGAACTCAACCAGGCTCTCCCATGTGGCTGTTAGGGGCCTGAGTTCTTGAGCCACCATCCGTCACCTCCCATGGTGTGCATCAGCAGAAAGCTGGGACTTGGACCCTGATGCTCTAATAAGGAATGGAGGTATCCCAAACAGGGTCATCACCAGGGGTCTAATGCCCACCGCATGGACAGACCACAATTTTACAACGTTTTTCTGATTAGGTGACTTATTGTTTAGAATAAAAGTTATCTTTAAGATAACTTTCTTAAAATTAAGTCAATGACAGACATACTCTCATTAGGTGGATAGGAACGTAAAAGCAATTTCAATCAGTCGGGAGTTTAGGTAAACATTTCGTGTTTAATGCACTTGATAATGTTGAAGTTCTTTACTACTTTTGCATTTGATTTTGTTTTATAGAAAAAAGACAATTTTTATAAGATATTTACAAGCATCTTTAAAATGCTAATTAAGCCATTTGAGGTAAAGGAGAGAAATAGAATGTTTTATTCAAACATTGAATTTCAATCCACTTTACTGGCCACTCTTGGGTACATCATTGGTTATGTCAGCTAATAATGTTCAATAAAGTCACCATCATAGGTTCTGTCAAATAAGAATGTTCAATCAGATCCTGATGAGTGGGTAATTAATGAGTTAATAATGAACAGGAAACCAACAAAAAGTTCTGATTCATTTTATTAAAATGTAGACAAATTATAAATTTTGTTTTCGCCCATATTATGTGAGTATTATATAGACAAACTCAGTAGCAAAATAATCCCACAACCACAAGATGACAAATACGCAAGCACATTTTTTGTGACTCATTTCTCCAGACCCTTTCTTCAAAAGGCTCTGAATACCATGCTGTTCACAAATCTGCCAGAGCTTGACTTGGGGACCCACGTGACTGAGCTCTTCATCTCCTCCCACTCTGTCATTTTCTGTCTGCGTGCAGCAAAATCAGCTGTGTGCGATGCACTTGAGAGCAGCACGGGACTCCAGGCTCAGAATAAACCCTCGCTGCAGAGCACGAGGCCATCACAGCCATGGCCACTTCTAAACGCACTTTCCACAAGAGGCTTTTGTTACTGCCATTTTTATATTCGAAACCACAGTAATATAAAAGTATGAAAAGTGAGGAAACAAATGCATATACAGTAATCTGTTTCAAAATCTACCCCACTCCCACATTCTGCCAATTGCCAACAACAGAGCACATTGCATTTCAGGCTCCTGTAGCCCGCATTTGTGAATGCGTTTGCTGATACAATATATATATTTATATATATATATATATATATATATACACACATTAATATTTATGCTGTGTGTATGAGATGCAATCCTTGGCATCTATTTATCTCCCTCAAGACTGACTCAAACCACATGCAAATAAAGATTTTTTTAATTTATTTTTCACTCTTTTCCAAATGGTTTGAAAAATAGAAGATAGCCTTCTGAACAGCTGTAGTCTCCAGAATATTTTTGAAGTATTTATTTTGAATGTCAGAGATATAGTGAGGAAGAGAGAGGGAGGAGGGAGGAAGGGAGGGAGATGGGGAGAAGGAGAGAAGGAGAGAGGGAAAGAGGGATAGAGGGAGAGAGGGAGAGAGAGACAGAGGGAGAGAGAGAGATTGTCCATCCATTGATTTACTTTCCAGATGGCCCCAATGGTCAGCACTGGACCAGGTCGAGGCCACGAGCTTCTCCTTGATCTCCCACATGGGTGGCAGGAGTCCAGGTACTTGGGCCATCCTCTGCTGCTTTTTTTGGCTATTGTGAAGGAGCTGGATCTGAAGTGGAGCACCCAGGACTTGAACTTGTGCCCAGATGGTATGCAGGCATCCCAGGTGGTTGCTTAAACCTGTTATCTCACAACGCTGGCCCCCAGAATATTTTTTAAGTTGGTTGGCTTTGCTTTAATTGAGAAGTAAATTCCATAATAAGTGTATTTTCTAATACTGGAATTAGTAAATACTTCAAGTTTGTACGTGAATTCTAAGACAAATGGTCTATGATACATTTCGTGGATCTAATTCTGGAGCTAAAATATGTAAGGTAGTTTTCTTTCAATCATTTGTGATGGGACTACAGGTTGAGTGTCTATCATCCAAAAATCCAAAATCTGAAATGCTTCAAAATCCAAAACCTTTTGAGCACCAACATATTACAGGTGAAAAATTCCATAGCTGGCCCTAGGATGAGTCTCAGACACAAAGCAGGTGCACTGAAAATATTGTATAAAATTACCTCTAGACTATGTGTATAAGGTATATATGAAACATGAGTTAATTCTGTGTTTAGACTTGTTACCCATTCCTAAATACCTTGTAATGTATACGGAAACATCCTAAAGGGGAAAAAATCTAGTGACAGAAGCCTTTTGGGCCCCAGAATTTCAGATTAGAGCTACTCCATCTGTATAAGTCAATGTGATACCAGCTTTTAATGGATATAGACATGTTAGTGATAGCTGTCCCTCGATGCATCACAGTTACGACTCTACAAATAACATGAAAGGACTGGTAACCATCGTCTACTTTTACAGTTTTGAGTCTAATTTAAAAGTTTGTAGAAATTCAAACAAAAACATATTTATTGGAGTAAATTTTTTGAAAGATTTGTTTATTTAAAGGACAGAGCCAGCGAGAGAGGCCTTCCATCCACTGGCTCACTCTCCACAAAGGCCAGAGCTGGGTAGTTCCGAAGCTAGGAGCCAAGGGCCCCTCCTTCGTAACTCCCACATGGGTAAGTTTTTTAAGTCCACTCATAGTTTTATATAATATGCATTTTCAATGAAGTCCACATAAATTTATTGTTTTACTTATTTTGAAAGATAGGCCGGCGTAAGTGGAGACAGACCAGTGGGCAAAGGGATCTTCCATCCACTGCTGCGCTCCCCAGAGGATCACAATAGCCATGGATGGCCTGGGCCAAAGCTAGCATTCAGTTGGAATCTCCCATGCGGGTGCCAGGGATCCAACCACTTGAGACATCACCTGCTGCCCCCCAGGGTGTGCACTGGCAGGGGGCTGGGATGGAGAGCATGAGTGGGATTCAAACCCAGGCACTCAGCATGGGATCAGGCATCTCATGTGGTGTCCTCACCACGGGGCCACACTCCAGCCCCGTCTGTAAACTTCTGGACAACATTTTGTAGGCATGCCTTTCAGTTATTTTTGCACAGAATTGGGTTCTCTTTTAATTATATATTCCACAAACTTCATGAAGTACTTGTATAACATAAAAAATCAAAAGTAACATTTGCCTTATATTTTATAGATAAATATAAGAAGAAAAGCTAGTATGGAAAGAGTATAATTTTCTTCAATTTAAATTATAAATCTCTTCAGGAAATGCGTCTTGGACACAGAAGAGGTGCTCAGGGTCTGCCTTTAACTGATGCGTGAGTTAAAGATGGTTTCTGTGAATACATCAGTGGTGAACATTCCTCTTTGCAAGTTTTGCATTTACCAGAAAATAAATTTGTTTACCTTTATTTAAAAAATTTATTATCTAAGTTAATTTAGACAAAGTCCATCAAGGTGTATATACCTTAGTCTTTATTGTAATGGTGGTTGTTTAGGGCAGGTGCAGCGTTAAGCCACTTCCTACAGTGCCAGCATCCCATAAAGGTGCTGGGTTGAGTCCTAGCTTGTACACTTAGGACCCAGATTCCTGCTAATGTGTGTGGGAAGGCACTGGAAGATGGCCCAAGTGCTTGGCCCTCTGCACCCACATGGGAGACCCAGATGAAGCTCTTGGCTCCTAGCATTGGTCTGGCCCAGCTTTGGCTGTTGCAGCCACTTGGGTAGTGAAATATATCCATTCATTCATTCATTCATTCATTCTCCCCCTGCCTCCCCCCATCCCTCTGTGCCTCCCTCTGCCCTTCAGACAAATAAATAAATCTTAAAATAAGGAATGGAGATGATTTCTAATGAAGGTAAAAAACACTATTCCAAAAACACTGCACACTCCATATTCTACCACAGAGGACCATGCAATTTAATCAGAGATTAAGTTTTTAATCTTTTATTGACATATTTATTTGAGGGGGGCAAGAGGAGAGGAGAGGAAAGAGAGAGGGAGAGGGAGAAACAGGCAGAGTGACAGAGCTCTCATTAGCTGGCTCACTCCCCAAATGCCTGCACCATCTAGGCTGAAGCTGTAGGCCAGGAAATCAATCCATGTTTCCCATGTAGGTGTCAGGCACCAAAATACTTGAGCTGTCACTGCTGCCTTGCAGTGTGTGCAACACCAGAAAACTGGAATCAGAAAGGGAGGCTGGACTTGAATCCAGACACTCTGATGTAGAATTCTGGCAACAAAGCAACGTCTTCATAACCAGGCCAAATGTGCCCCCACCCAATTCCACATGAGCTATGTATGTTAGTAGAGGAATGCAACATAGGATACCACAACAGAGACCACAGTAGTGCATGTCTAAAATGAAGAGGATATCATGCCAAAAGGAATGAGCCTCAGTTTTAGGAGACACAAGGCTTCAGACATCAACTACACACTTCGTCTGCAGTAAAACAGATAGCATTGATGTCATTTGATCCAGCAATTCTATAACTTCACAGCAGTCAGTAAAATGATTCAAAACATGAACAAAGTCTTCTCAAACTATAAACAATTCCTATCTCTACCAGTGCATCTATGTTTTGTAAAGAAAACCTGTTAGGTGGTAATGGCACCATAATCTACAAACCAGTAGGTGAATGAACTGGCATCAGAAAACTTTGTGTTCAGATCATGGTGCTAAGCTGTGGGACACCCCCCCCAAAGAATGAGTAGACAAATATAGGTCATGAAAGGTGCTGCTCAAAGGTAGAAATGATATGTGGCCTGCATTCGTGAGATAAACTTGCTGACAGCTGGAAGGGAACAAACGTGCTCCAGCTTTTGAGTCAGACATGGGTTGGTGGAGTAGGGAATGCTGACTGCGGCACTCACATGTCAGTGGCATTGAAACCAACAGCTGGACAGGAAGTCACGTGAGCAAAGTACATGCTCAGGAAGGCACTGCCAGGCCTGTGTTTGCAGCCATGCTGGCTCATGGATGAAAAACAGTACAATGATAACATCTCTCTTTCAGGGGTTCTGTGAGCTAATTCAGGTCCTGAACATGACATGCTGAGCACACCGCACAATGAAAAAATCACATCTGTAAATTGTTCTGATTAATAATAACAGTGCTATTGTTACTCTCGTGACACACAGACACAGAAAAGGAGCAAGGGCCGTGCTAAACCTGCACACTTAAGAAGAAACACGGAGCTAACCTGTGTGACTGAAAACAGCACTCCCCAAAGTCACAGGTCCTTGTGCAGGCCAGCTTTCCTTCAGGCACACACAAATAACAACCTCGAGCCCTCCAAGTCTTGTCAAGGAAACCCATGGTGCAGACGTGGCTCCTCCCCAGGTCTGGTGGATCTGCCCTCCTGTTGATTCACTGATATGGTATCTGTGATGTCTTCATGGGGAGGAGGTTCGCTTCCCAGTCTCTGGCTTGGGATCTGCCGGTGCTCGAATGGAAACCCGTGCCTACATTGAGGCCTCTGCACAGCTATCTGGAGAATGCATGTTTCCTATGGCTCTTCCATGAGCTAGGACGGTGGAAGTGCACGCCTGCTTAGTGGATGTGGTACCCTCTGAGGGTTGGGCAACGGTGCTGGAAGGAAAAACAGTCAGGACATGCCTTACTTTGTATTCAGAGGCTTTCTCTGGTTTGGGCATGATTCTTCACTCACTCTTTCTAGCTCCAGTTTCTTATCTGTCATCATCTGTGAGATTCTGTTAGTCATATTGGCTCATTGAATCAAACATTTCCTGTATACCTTAGAAGTGTATAAAGTATTTTCCTTAAATCTTCATTTGTGAAAAGCTGAACATCTCTCTCTTTGGATAATATTTCTCTAATACTATTTCTTACTGTACCAAATTCTTTCCAAATTTATACTCTCTAGTGCATCACTTAGGAACGCTAATGTCTTTGCTTTCATAAAGTCAATTTTATACTTCATTGGTTCGGCTTTCATACTGGCAGCTTGCGGAATATAAGTCATTTCTCTGAATCAGAACAACCGGCTGGTTTTCAGGCTCCTCACTAAAGAACGGCTTGTTCCCAGATGCGCTGGCTGCAGCTTGGAGACTCGGGGCCTCAGGTTTCTGAAGCTCCTACAGACAATCATTGCTATTTTCCCCACAGCTTAAAAGGAATTTCTATTTGGGACAAAATTCTGCACTGGCGATGCAATAATAGACACTTCTGAGAGTCCATCCCCAGAAGCTACACAAATGTTTCCCAAATGGCTTAAGGGTATTAAAAAAGTTAGTTTCACTGCTTGCTTTCAGGTATTCACTGCTTCAGCACAAGCCTGTTGCCCTAACCTGGGTAAGATCCTCGGGGTGGGGGAGGAGAGAAAGTAGAGGCAATCCTGCAGCAGGACTCCCCAGCCCACAAGCAACCAATGTGCATGAGAGACCGACTGTGGGTGTGTGAGATGCTGGGTGAGATGATGGCCCATCCTGGCCATGTCCTCGTCCCACACCAAGTCCTAGAAACCAGACACAGGACAAGAGAAGGCAAAATCATCGCAGGACTGATGAGCCCAGGACCCACTTCTCAAAATAACTTTTTTTGATGTTTTAAAAACCTGCATTTATTAAATGGATTTTTGGACAGAGATATCTACTTCAAAATGGAGATATAATAAGAAATGAAGAATTTTCTTTCTTCCATTGGTGTCTGTCTTTGGGATTCCTTCAGAGCACAAGTTCTCAGAAAGAGAAGAGAGGGACTGGAGACATGAGAACCCAGGCCTGGGACAGGAGTCAACACACAGGCCAGGGAGCAGCGCCAGTGCCAAGTCTGTGAGCCCGACAGCAGTGACTGCAACACTGCCTTACTTTAGATGCACAATGAATGTTAGGAAGTTCAAGATAAATAACAATATAATAAGTTACTGCTTCTACATCAGGCCCCATTCTTACAGACAGGGGGACACACAATCATTGGGGGTTGGGTTGTCACTCCTCAGTTGATCAGATTGGACAGCAGGTGACCATTATGACAACAGTGGGATACTAGAAAAGCCATAAAAGCAAAAAGACGAAATAAAGTCCTCTACCTTCTTGAATGACTGGGAAAGGTATCACAAGACAGGTAGTATCTGATCTGGACCTCAAGGGACGAGAGGAATCCTAGTGGAACCTTCCATCTAAGAGCTGAGTGTCCCTCGGAGAGGCATGAGCCAGCTCTGCATGAGCACCACAGACACCTGTGTGCTGCCCCCATGTGCAGAGAGCACCTCCCCCAGCCCACCGCAAGGAGATGGGTTTACAAGAAGGCAGAAATGGTTTTCAAGTTCCCCTGTTCCCTCTTGCTTCAGAAACTGCAACCGTGGTCAACAGAATCAAAAGTAGACTTCCCAGTTGAGATTTGGGAATCTTTTTGGAGTCTATGCATACAACTGAGAAATCTGAACATTTCTGTTTTGGAGGATAAAGGTTAAAAAATACACAAACAGAAAAAGCCTGAGTAAAATAGATTCATTCTTCAATCATTCTGTAACCAACTTTATAAGATTACCTTCCAATCAGCCTACATGAAGAATCACTTTGGGAATCTGTGGCAGGGGTTGGGGACAGAGTGTGAAGGGGAATTCCAGCAAAGAGCTTCAGCCCACGGTTGTCTGGGCCCCCACCCCTATGCTGAGCAGCCCAGGGCACGTGCCCCCTTCTCTCTCTGCTGGCCGGCTCCTACCAATAGACTGACCAGGCAGCACTTGAAGATGGGCAAGCACTTGTGACATCGACCCTTACAGTTTTAAGTGACAAAATAATTTTAAGGAAGTTATTAATATGTTAGATGCTTAGGATAATAGCCAATGCATGGTGTTTTCATATTACATAGAAACAATTTTAAGGATATAATGATACTTCCCTTCATCCATTCCTCCCTCTCTCCCCCTCTTCTTTTCTTTTTCTTTTCCTTTCTTTCAAAGACAAAATTCTAAAATTTTGGCTTTTCTTACTTAGGAGAAAAACTCAAAAATGTCCACTTAATAAAACCTTTCCACATATAGTCAAAATGTATAAATGGAGGAATATCTATTTGCCAATCTAGCAGCGTTTTCAATAAAAAGCACACCACAGTGCCCAAATAACAGGTGTACAATGTTCCTCTGGGCCTTCTCCCACTTGCTATATCTCCAGGTCCCCTTAGCAAGTTTGGAGAAAAGGTTCATTCTGGATTTTTTCCCATTAATTAAGTGTCCAGATAATCAAGCATGGGAATCTTGGTCATTATTTAAATGTTCAGATCTCTAAGGAGACATTTCTCAAATGCTAACATATACATGGCAAACAAATACATGAAAAAATGCTCAATATCACTAATCATCAGGGAAATGCAAATCAAGACCACAGTGAGATATTGCCTCTGTTCAGTTAGAATGGATATTATCAAAAAGGCAAAACAGCAAATGCTGGTCAGGGTATATAGAGAGGGGAGCTCTCGTATGGTGTCGGTGGGAGTGCAAATCCACACGTATATTGTGGGGGAACAGTATGGAGACTCCTGAGAAGCACAGAAATACAACAGCCATGAGAGCTAGCAATCCCACATGCTTATATGCCTCCCCCAAAATGAAATCAGTCTGCTTGAGAGATTCTGCATCCCCACGTGCATTGCAGTGCTATTCACAACAGCAAAGATATGAAATCTACGTTGGTGTCCTTTGCTGGATAAAAGGAAAAATAAAACCAGTTTCTCTCCCTCTCCTTCCTTTCTCTATCTCCACACACACACACACACGCACACACACACAAACAGTATTCAGCCATAAAAAGGATGGAATCTTGTCTTTGGAACAACAAGGGTAAGTTTGGATGTCATTACGTTAGTGAAGTCAGGCACAGAGAGAGAAACATTGCATGATCTCACACATATATGGAAGCTAAAGCTATGGATCTAGTAGAATTAGAGTAGTATAGTGATTACCAGAGTGTGGGAAAGGTGGAGGGATGATGAAGGGGTACAGGGAGCAGTTGTCAGCAGGAATGACTTCTTAGGTTCTAGAGCACAGTAGGGTAACTGGTTGACAACTATTGATTGCATATTTCAAAATAGCTGGTAGAGAGGATTTTCAATGTTCTCAACACAAAGCAATGATAAATATATTAGTGATGGATCTGCCAATTAACTTGATCTGATTATTACACAGTGTATTGTGTATTGAAATATCACACTGTGCTCTAAAAATAGCTATAATTATTATGTGTCAATTTTAACTATAAAGTATATATATACAGTGTTCAGGCTTGTATATAATTCTATTTATAATATTCTACCCATGCAAACCTTTTCTTCTTGAGATACCTGAAAATTTCCCTTTTGTATTTTTTGTAGTTTAAGTCCTAGCTTGTTACTCAATTCATAAGTGTAACAACTGAAAAAGCCTAATTGATCCAACAATTCTATATTTGAATTATCCTACTCACTTGCACTGTCTTCTGACCTGTCCTCGAATTTGAAATGTAACAATCATTTTGACATATGTAAAACTCATCCCATCTTAAGTGCTATTTTGAATTTTTGTCATGAAAAACTACTAGCAATCCTATTTAGGAGCCTTAACTGCTGTCATCTGTGCACGATAGTAAGGTTTATATAAACCAAACTCTGCAACAGTAGAAAGGATCATTTCATTTCTTTTCTTTTCCTTTTTTTTTTTTTTGACAGGCAGAGTGGACAGTGAGAGAGAGAGAGACAGGGAGAAAGGTCTTCCTTTTTGTCGTTGGTTCACCCTCCAATGGCCCCCACGGCCGGTGTGCTGAGGCCAGCACATTGTGCTGATCCGAAACCAGGAGCCAGGTGCTTCCTGCTGATCTCCCATGCGGGTGTAGGCCCAAGGACTTGGGCCATCCTCCACTGCCTTCCCGGGCCACAGCAGAGAGCTGGACTGAAGAGGAGCAACTGGGACAGAACCAGCGCCCCAACTGGGACTAGAACCCGGTGTGCTGGTGCCGCAAGGCAAAGGATTAGCCTATTGAGCCGTGGCACCGGCCAGGATAATTTCTGCATCTCCTTTGTGGTGTGCCCCAATTATATTATTTACCCAGTAAACACACACGTACATACCCTATGCATATAATTTAAAACTCACTGATAAATTACTGGTTTCCTTTTGTTCTCCTCTGGATCGTAAGTTATAAATGGATGGGATCCAGTGTTATTTCTTTGTTGCATACACTTAACCTAATTTATAGCTCTTGACTAAAAGATCTGCATGAAGGACCCTGCAAATGTCTTCTTGGGAGTTTGAATAGCTTATAAAGCACTTACAAAAAGCGAAACACAGGAACACCACTGACTAAGGAATGTCTTCAACCTTGAAAATATTTAGCAATGCAGACCACTGATTCCTAAAATCACTCTTTCCTAATATGGTTTGGTTTCCACTGGAAAAAGAGTTTTTACAGTGAAAAAAAATTCTCTTTAGGCTAAGGTTATAATTATTGAAAAAAGTTCAGAAATGTTTAACCAAGAGAGATGGGAAAGACTTAAATATCTAAATGGTTTCTTAAAATATTTTTATTAATATAAACAGATTTTATGCATTCCACAATTACAGTTCCCTCACTCCCCTGCTGCCCTCCACACTTACCCACTCCCTCCCCTGTCATCATCACTTTTGCCAAGACATAATTTTAATCCATCATACATTCATAGGCTTAATCTGCCACTAATTATAATATTAAACAAGTAAAAAGTAGGAAGACCATAGTTCCACAGGCATATAAATGACCTAAAAATTACAATCGTATCTCAAAGTAACTATGTCATGCCTATACATTTTTTGTATTCTATATTAGCTGCCACATATCAGAAAAATATTTGTCTTTTTGAGCCTGGCATATTTCACTAAGCATAATGGTTTCCAATTACATCCATTTTGCTGAAAAAAAAAAAAACAATTTCTAAGCCTCTTTTCCCCTTTTTTGTCCTCAAAGATTCTAGTGTGCTGTAAAAATAACGACTTGGGACCAGACTGTGGCGCTGTGGGCTAAGCCACCATTTGTGACACCAGTATCCCATGCAGCAGTTTGAATCCTGGCTGCCCAACTTCCCATCCAGTTCCCTGCTAATGTGCTTGGAAAAGCAGGAGAAGATGGGCCAGGTACTTGGGCCCTGCCAACCATGTGGGAGACTCAGCTGTGTCCGGAGCTCCTGACTTGAGCCTGGCCCAGCCCAGCCCATTATAACCATTTGGAGAGTGAACCAGTCTCCCTCTCCTCCTACCCTTCTCCTCTCCCTCCCTCCCTCCCTCCTCCCTATCTCTCTCTTACTCTGCCTTTTGAATAAATAATTATTTAAAAAAATAAAAGAAAGACATAGTGGATCTATCCAAAACAGCTGTGTGGAAGCTCACAAAGCTTTGCCACTGCTGTCGGTAGTTCACTAATCTAAGGCACCACCAGCAAGTGCCAGATGAACAGTGTTGCTTGTGCCTTGCTTGCTCTCTTTATGCCCTCTGTGAAAAGCACAGGAAGTTGCATCACAACAGATCCATGTCACTGGTTTTTTTTAGATTTATTTATATAAGAGACAGAGTTATAGACAGAGAAAGGGAGAGCCAGAGAGAGGGGTCTTTCATCTGCTGGTTCAGAGCTGACGCAATCCAAAGCCAGGAGCCAGGAGCTTCTTCCAAGTCTCCCACGTGGGTGCAGGGGCCCAAGCACTTGGACCATCCTCCACTGATTTCGCAGGCCCTTAGCAGAGAGTTTGATTGGACGAGGAATAGCCAGGACTCTAGCCTGTGTGTGTATGGGATGCAGGCCTTGCAAGTGGAGGCTTAGCCCACAAGACCACAGCACTGGCCCCCTCATGTCACTGTTTCACTATTCCCATGATAGAGCAGAACAATGTTCTTTGCTCTAGTTAGATAGGCCTTGGAGTAACGGCATAAATCATGGAGATAATCATAATAGGATGTATATTGGAGGGAGAGACAGGCGGGGGAGGGGAGAGACCCGAGAATGGCAGGAGACTGAGAAGCTACCACGACAAGAAGTTCACAGCAGCCCAGCTTCCACATTTTTATGCGCTGCCTTGCAAGCTTCCTCCTCCTACATCCCCGGTCTCAGTAAGTAGCTTTGTCGTCATCCAATTTCTTTACTTAGAAATCTCAACCCCCGTATCATATGTGTAAAGCCAGGCACTGGGCCCAGTAGCTAGAAGATGCTTGATATTGTTATTTTCCTGTTCTTTGTTTACCAAATTCTCCCTTTAACCGCCCCCCTGCTGGCCCCTTTCCTGCTGCAGATGTAGTGGCAGTCCTGAATACTCTGTTTCACCTGCCTCCCCTCTGCCTTCTCACCCATCTGTGCTCTCTACCAGGGCTTCTTGTTTCCTGAATCATGATTCCCACAATTGTCTGCATAAAAAGAGGAAAACTGAACCAGGCATTTGGAAAACTATTGAGTACCTGGAGGGGAGGCCCAGAAGAAACAGAAAACACAAGGCCTGCCCATGCAGGGACAGCAAGGCTGCTCTGCTCAAGAGAAAGCAAGTGCTATCTTTGCACGTGGGATTGACACACCCTGCCCATGGAGGGGGCAGGACGTGTGGGAGGAAGAGCTGCTGCAGAGTGGGCAGCTCAGGCAAGAATTCCCAAGGGCAGTGGCAAATAACTTGTCTCTTAAAGTGCTCAGAGGCGGCTGCATCCATAGCACTGTTGGCTGTTGTGGACCAAACTCTGCTTCGAGGCTCTTCCTGAGTACAGACACATCTGGGGAACTGAGCCTTTTACCACACAAGGGGGCATCACAAGGTTTGCTGAGAAATGAAAGACAGCCTGACTTATCCACAAACTGTGAAGCTCCCTATGTAAATCCAAAGAAAACAAATAGTCCATGAAATGTACTGGTTGACTTAAAAATCTCCATCTATCCAACATCCTTCCAGCCAGATTGTAGTACTATGAAATGAACATGTAAATCACAGAGGGGTAAGGACCAATGCGAGTGCACACAGGGGTGTTTCACTGGGGTGCTGAAGTGCAGGTGAACTGTTCTGATGTCCAAGGCAACAGGGAACCAGGAAGAGTTCTGGGGGCACCTGCAGGCGTCTCTCAGTGCATGCATGCTGCATGCACTACAGATCAGCGTCCAGTGTGTTTCACACTGGGTGAGAATGACCGGGAACACATCCAGAGGTCCTCCTTGAAGGAGCTCATGGGCATTTATGTCCCAGAATCCACGCTGGGAAAGAGGGTCTCAAAACTAGGTAGGAGAAGGCCCAGCGCTCTGGCGTAAAGCCTACACCTGCAGGGCTGGCAACCCATATGGGCATCGGTTCAAGTCCTAGCTGCTCCACTTCCGATCCAGCTCTCTGCTGTGGCCTGGGAAAACAGTAGAAGATAACTCAAGGCCTTGGGGCCCTGCACCCATGTGGAAGACCCAGAAGAAGCTCCTGGCTTCGAATAGGCACAGCTCTGACTGTTGTTGCCAATTGGAGAGTGAACCAATGGATGGAAGACCTCTCTCTCTCTCTCTCTCTCTCTCTCTCTCTCTACCTCTCCTTCTCTCTGTGTAACTCTTTCAAATAAAATAAATAAATCTTTAAAAGAAAACTAGGTAGGAGAGCAGGGTAGACAAGAGAGAGAAGACAGAGACAGCCACAGAAGGAATTTTCTAGAAAGTAATATGTGAACAAATTTCTGGATGAATTCCAGTTGCTGACAAAAATAAATGATCAGTTCTACAGAAATTCTCTTTCAGTTACATCATTCTAAGAACAGACATGAAATAATAGGAACATTGTCATTCATAGGACCTTATTGGGACCTGAGAAGACATTTTAAATCACGGAATTTACCCCAACTAGTTTTATTTCCTATTGATGTAATTCCCTGATGCATGCTTGCCTTTCACAGTACACGAGGTTTATTCCTGTTTCCACACTAAGCTGCTACCTGCGGCAGGTGTGTCACTTAGGATTCGTTCCCAGCATGCCCTGTTTCAGAAGCCAGCCCTCCTGTCAGATGGTGGAGGATGAATGCAGGGGCTGCCTTGATCTCATCGGCTTTCTCAGCACCTGGGGACAGCACAGATCCCCACACTGGCCACTTTCCTAGCATCTGAGAGTGGTCATGCCACACCCTCCTCTTTGTGTAGCACAGGACTCTGCTTTATTCCAGGCCCCCTGCCCAAGCCCGACTCCCAGACGCAGCATGAAGGACTGGGCTCCTCCTCCAGAGAGCAGCCTGTGGCAATGCTTCGTTTCAGGATTTCTTAATATCACAGAGACCTTCCAGAGAAATCTCATTTGCAATTTGGAACAAATTGCTTCTTATGGATGACTTGTCTTAACAGCTGTATTTAGGTGACTTATTTTGACAGTTTTTGACAGCAATGGCTATAAACAAATTCCAGTAGGGGGTGAGAGCAGAACACAGAGGAGCAGCCTAGACACCGCCCAGGAATTTCAGGGATCCAGGCGCATACACAGTAATCATCAGCAAAGAAGTCATCAGTTCTAAGAGGCATTACCTGCTTTTATCACAGCAGACCAGTATACTGCTGACGACAGCTTTATTTTTACAGCATGCTCTTGACAATTATAAAATCAGATGCATCAGTTCTTTCAAGCATTTATCATCAACGAATATTAAAATCAGGAAACTGACACAACCATATGCATTTATGATGATTATTTCAGGAGACCCAGAAAAATGACAAATTCTCGAGAGTCAGCTTTAACGTTATAGTTTGTATTTTCTTTAGAAGTAGGATCTGAATCTCTGTACCCCTGCTGCTGTTAATGTTAAGAAATGACCCCTCATATACTCACATGTCTATAAATGTGCACACAGATATACAATAGAGGAGGTGTTCACCTGGTGATACATTGACTACAGACGTTCAATAAATAGTCCCCACATCCTGAGAAATGGATGGAAACTGAATGCAAATGGAGATGTAAAAGTGAAGGGAGAAAGCAGATGCAGAAACAGATTAAATAGCAATGCACGGGCTGGTACAATGGAAACAGCTTTTTGTTTTGGTTAAATTGTGATTTTTCAATTTAAATTTTGTCTGGAGTTCCAGAGAAGGCCTCTCATAATCCTCTGAATAATAAGATTTAGGGAAAAAACTTACAACACACGACCAACTTGCAGACATGTTGTTGGGGTGTCTGATGAGAGGTACAGTATCAAAGATGAAAAATGAGGGGAGCCGGGGAAGAGTCGAATCCACTGGGCACGTGTGTCATCAATTCAAGTCAAGCATGCAGCAAAGGGGCCCGCACCAATGCCCCAGCTCCTCCCAGCTGCACATGGTGTAGACCCCAAACAGGAGTAAGTAAGTCCACCGAAAAGACTGCCCATTGGCTGGGGGCTTGGGGGTGCCCTGGGTACAGAAATCTAGCACTGAAATCAGCTCCAACCCAGGCAGCACAGGAGCCACAGTCATCAATCTGTGATGGCGCAGACACAAGAACAGCGGCCTAGGCTGGCGCCTGGTGCAGCAGGTTAAGTCACTGCCAGCAGCACTAGCATCCCATAAGGACCCCGATTTGAGTCGTGGATGCTCTACTTCTAATTCAGCTCCATGCTAATGTGCCCAGGAAGGCAGTGGATGATGGCTCAAGTGTTTGGGTCCTTGCATCTACATGGGAGACTCCAATGAAGCTCCTGCGTTCTGACTTCAGCCTAGCCCAGTTCTGGCTGTTGCAGTCAATTGGGGAGTGAATCAATGGATGGAAGAGATTCTCTCTCTCTCTCTCTCTCTCTCTCTCTCTCTCTCTCCCTCCCTCCCTCCCTCCCTCCCTCGCTCCCTCCCTGTTTCTCGGCCTCTTCTCTCTCTGTAACTACATTTCAATAAATAAATCTTTACAAAAAGCAATAAAAAAATAGTGGCCCATGTCCTGCCACAGTAAAAGCTGCACTTTCTGCAGAACTTCCAAGACCTTGTTGCACAGAGGAGATGGGGAGAAGCATAACTCGGGCAACACTCCTGATTAAGTAGGTTAAATACACAAACTGCTAGGATTTGGCTCGGCAAAACCGAGAATTAGAAGGTAAGTGCCATGTGTGTATCTCCAGCCCCGACTCTCTGCCCCCGTTGCCTGCACAACTGGCAGCCTGCTGCTGTACCCACGGGTTACAGGAGGCCCCTCAAACACTCCCCACCCTCAAGATTCACCAGCCATTTCCCCTGTGCCTGTCTCGGGTTCCTATCTTATGGAGGACATCACCACACACCCAAATGCCCAAAAGGAGGTGACAAATCATCCCTGATTCTGCTCCTCCCTGACCAGATCAGCATACTTTCAGGCTCCCTAATTTCTGCATTAAAACCCCAAGGCTCTTCATCCCCAACTTGCTGCCCCAAACCACAGATGCTCACTTCCCACAGACTCCTAAGGGCCCTGCCTCAGCAGCAGGGGAGCAACACACCCTGCCACACCCCTGCCCTTAGGCGGGGCCTTCTTCCTCCTGTTCTCCCTTGAAGACAGCACTCTCGAGGTTGGTGATCTATCTGGACAGGGTCAGATAGATCCAGGACATCTTCTGTGGCATCTCCCACCCAGAGCAGGACACCAGACTCAGTTCCCTCACCAGCTGAGAGGCGGGGGTGAAGCCTGATTTCTGATCGTCCACACCAAGCACTTCTGAGTGCAGTCAGGGCAGAAGACATTGGGCGATCGTGGGGCTACCCAACACCTGCTGTCTTCAAGTTTTTCATATGCAGTGTCTCACATGAAACTTTGGTAAGTGCAGGAGACTCAACTTTCTTGCATAGATAGATAGAGAAGCTTGAGATTGATGGATTCTAAATGACTTAAGCCAAACTGGAAGATGCTCTCATTCATAGGAAGAACAAGTCTTAAAAGACCAGATCCTAGATAGGCTCCTGTGGATTAAACTACGGAACTGTAACTTTCTCTCCAGAGTCATGATGTGTGGGGGCCTCCTGCTTCAACCTGGAGAGGCCCTGTTGATGGGGCAGGGCCAGTTTGCAACTGCTGTTGCCAACACAACATTACCACATTAAAGACATGAAACCCGCTGCTGGATGGACGTGTTTTCCCTCGTAATGAGGGATGAGTGACATCTAAGGGGTTTTGGATAACAGAGCAAGGGGAATGCTATTTCATAGTTAAAGAGGTCATGAACACTGGACTAACTACCATCATCTTACTTGGGAACGATTCAGAAGGTTCTTCTAAAATATTTCTGTCTACTTCACCAGACAGGAAGTTAAGCCAAGAACTCCAAAGTAGAGTCCTATATTACCTAGCAATGCAGATGAGTATACAGCCATTTGAATGGGCAAACTAAGTGACACTGCTAGGAATGGGAGAATTCTGATCATCGGCTCTGAATATAGTTGACTGCACATCTAACTCTCAGAGGGGCAGTTCCGAGGCCAGTCATGGAGAAAGGGTACAGAGCACAGCCATCTCAGCTTACAGCACCTCTGAGAGGCAGCCGGCCTGCCTGGGTCTCTGTAGCTGGGCCGGTAGGAAACCCGACTCATTTTATAGCGGATCCCTCCTACTGTGAGGTCATATTCTCCAGCAAGTAAGAGATCTGATTGTGGTGATTTTGAAACCACCTCTTTCCTCCTTCAAGAGGGACAACAGTAATATGCAACTGAAGTAAGGTTTTAAAAGACCCACAGTAAGTAGTTCTCATCCCAAACACTGCACATTTACCTCTTCAGACTCCTCATACCAGTGATGATTAAAAACACTCAACATACTCGCTTCCCACTGAGCATGAGAAGGGCGTTTTGCTGGATGCTGAGGTAGTTAACACAGCACTGTCCTTGTGCTCTGAAAAGTCTGAGATGCACACTTGCTAGAGCAGGTTCAGCAGGTTGGAGAGATTCATTCATAAAATCCGCTTTATGCATTTCAGTACACAATGGTTTGGGATATTTAACTTTTTGAACAGCTTTAAAACTGCACCCAGAGTCCCACATCCAGGAAGTGGAGCACTGAGGTCCATGGCCAGGCAACTGTAACTCAAGACAAAATAGAAGGAAATGGAAATTTCCAGATAATTCCATGTAGGACACAAAGCAAATGCTGAACCATTCAACCAGGACATCTCAGCCAAAGCAGTGACAGTTTGTGAAGCTTGAGTGCCAACCTTCTTGCTCTCCTTCTGGGTGCTACCTCTCCCCTCAGATCCCAGACCAGTAAGGTAGTTTCCACCCCCACGGGCAGCCTCTCCCACTCCTCACTCCCACAAGCTCCACTGGCGGAGGCTAAGATCCAGGGAATTTTGACTGACTGTCCATCTATGTGAGAGGCTCAACCCCAGCATGGCAGGCTGAAGCTGCCGGGTTCCCCACCAGCCTTGCATGGAAATTCTGTGCCAGCAGAAGAGCGTCAAGCAAGGACACCAGGCTGACAGAGCTGAGTGAGGGAAGTTCAATCAAAGGCTGCTCTCAAAGGCAGTGAGGATTTCGGGAGTAAGCAGTTCGAAGTCAATGAGCGTGATGGGCAGAGCTATGGGCCAGCTAGTCCAGGATGTCATCAGGGAAATGGACAGCGCAGACAGACCCCTGGCAGATGAGAACAGAACTCAAAGCTGGGCAGCGAGAGCTGCTGCACAGGGGCCCAGGTCTAAGTGGATCAGACCGCAGAGCACTGTATGCCCCAGGCATGGCCAAGGCCAATACAGCAAGAAGTCAGCAACCAACGGAGAACTCTACCCCTTGTGCCAGAACTGTGGGCCAATGCATTTCTGCTGCTTCAGACCAGTGAGTTTGTGAAGCTTGGATCCACTGCCTCCAGATCACCAGAGCAATACCAAGCAGAGCCCCCAAAACACGTGAAGCAAAACCTGACAAAACAAAGTCACGATGGAGAATCACACCGTAACGACTGGACATACAGCACGCTTTCAACAATGAATCAAACCATTCCACCAGGGATGAGCAAGGCAGCAGAAAACAGGAAGGATGAGGTACACCGACCGGACTCAGCACCTGCAGAGTGTGCTGCTGACAAAGCAGGAGGTGTGCTCCCCCAGTGTGTGCAGCTCACCCCACAGGGCAGCCTTGTCCCACACCACAGCATGACTCCCACGGCGTTCCACTCCCACAGACAGATCCTCTGGCCACAATGCATGGAAATTAGAATGTGGGCACTACTAGTACGTGTGGAAATTAAGTAAAAATATCTTCAAAAGTCCAAATGGGTTACAGAGACCATTAGGGAAATTAGAAAGTATTTTGAATATAAAATAATAGATTTTAATTAATTATTTGAATGGCAGAGTTACAGGCAGACAGAAGGAGACGCGGGGAAATTCTCCATTCTTAGGTTCACTCTTCACATGACCACAACATGCAGTGCAGGGCCAGACAGAGGCCAGGAAACTGAAACTCCATATGAGTCTCCCATATGGGTGGCAGGGGACACATACTTGAGCCATCAACTTTAGCTGATTTCCCAGGCACATTAGCAGGGAGCCGGATTGGAAGCAGATTGGAAGTGGGTCTCAAGCCAGTGTCCGTATGGGATGAAGGTGTCACAGGTAAAGGCTTAACCCGCTATACCACAATGCCAGCCTCAGAAGTAATACTCGAGGATGTGATCTGCATTTATTTAATTATATGGAAATTTTACATTTTGATGATGATGGAACTCAACTTTCAAGTGAACGGGTCTCCATCCCTGTCTATAAGGGGATGCTCAGCTGGAAGTGATTTCTAAACACTGCTCAACTAGCCCCAGAAAGGCAACAAAAACCCCTGTTTCTAGGCAGAAAAATTAAAAGAAGAAAAGTGATTAGCTTTGATTTCTTTTCACATTTCTAGTTTGTCTTGCCCTAGATTCTCCTGAGTCAAAATAAAAACGAAGGAGTCATTCTGTAAACAATGTTCAAAGTCCTTAACAATTTCCTTGTGTCTGCACAAAGCTCCCGGGCACACATTCCAGCTAATAATCTGCTTCAATTCATGTTCAATTAAACCAATTCATGGCAAGGAAATATGGAGTCACTATGGAGATTATTTAATTGACCCATTACTGAATGTGCAGTTCTTGCACCTGGATCAATTCAGACGTCCTCAGTCCCTGCTTATCCCTCCCATGCCCCCTAAGACCACTCAGCAGTTGTGCTTCTAAGCTGTTACTGCAGGCTGTTTGGATGCCAGAGCATCACCCAGGCCCAGGACTGCCATCGGCAAGAGGGCTTCTGCTAAAGGAGCAGACTTCTTCCTCTACTCAGCATATGAACTTGTCGAGAACTTTTAATTTTAGGGGGAACAAAAAGAACCTTCTCTCTCCTTCAGTGACCTTCAACACTCAATTGGCCTATGTTTTTTCTATCAGACATATCCTGCTATTTTATGTCTCTTGTCCAAATAAAGCAAACTAAGGTCCAAACTAAATGGTGAACCAGGTAAAAATATTCCTTTTCAGATATCGAGCCTGAAGTTAAAAGTAACAAAAATGATATCTTAGAAAATACTATATTTTGGCCAGCGCCACAGCACAATAGGCTAACCCTCCGCCTTGCAGCGCTGGCACACTGGATTCTAGTCCTGGTCGGGGTGCCAGATTCTGTCCTGGTTGTCCCTCTTCCAGGCCAGCTCTCTGCTGTGGCCCTGGAGTGCAGTGCAGGATGGCCCAAGTGCTTGGGCCCTGCACCCCATGGGAGACCAGGAGAAGCACCTGGCTCCTGCCTTTGGATAAGCACAGTGCGCTGGCCGCAGCACGCTGGCTGCAGCGGCCATTGGAGGGTAAACTAACGGCAGAAGGAAGACCTTTCTCTCTGTCTGTCTCTCTCACTGTCCACTATGCCTGTCAAAAAAAAAAAGAAAATACTATATTTTGGATTTTTAAAAAATATTAAGGGAGTTATACTTGTTTAGGGAAAGGTTGAAGGAAACATTGATTGGCAAAATCAGGAGAAAGGAGCATTTCAAGAGCAGAGAGTTTGTGGACTCAAGAGGCTTCCATGGCCTTGGCAGCTCATGACAAGAGCCTCAGGTGGTCACTGACGTCATAAATAAGTGTCAATTGTTAAATCAACAACAGGAGTCACTGTGCACCTGCTCCCCACGTAGGACCTCTGTCCTTAAAGAGTTGTACTATGAGAATTAACAGTAAAACTAGTCTTCAAACAGTACTTTATACGTTGTGCACCTGCGTCAGTGCAAAGTGTTAAAATCTTTACTTAGTATAAAGTTGATCTTCTGTATATAAAGATAATTTAAAATGAGTGTTAATGAAGAATGGGATGGGAGAGGGAGTAGGAGGTGAGACGGTTTGGGGCTGGGAGGGCGGGTATGGGGGGAGGAACCGCTAGAATCCAAAAGTTGCACCTATGAAATTTATATTTATTAAATAAAAGTTCCCTGTAAAAAAGAGCAGAGTGGAACAGTCGGGAGCACTGGTTTTCAACTGCAAGGTGAGAGCCATTCCTGAGCAAACAACAAGGCCTGCAGATGTAGAAAAGTTTGATCGCAAAGACCTGAAGTGTGGATTTCTTTAGTAACAGTCTCTGCCTGCATGTCCTTGTGCCTACTCCTGTCCTCTGGTAGCAGTTCTTCCCCTAGCTCCCATCAAGAGCTATCTGCATGTCAAATACTCAAATGAACTCCTCTGCTTCAAAACCCTGAGCTCCCCAGCTCCTGAGCCACCTCAGTGCTTGCCAGGCTATGGTAAGCAGCAGCACAGGAGCCTTGAGGCATGCCCTGGGGAAAGAAAGGAGAGCTCCCCACCCACCACTTTCATCCGAGAACCTGAGAACTATGGATCTTATTTGTTATTGATGGAGTAGCAGTTCTTGAAGACGTGATCAGCTTACAAACCCTTTGACTCATTCGTGAAGAGGACAAGGTCCTTAGCACAGTAGGCAAGACAAAGCGTGGTGAGACTCTGGCCAAAATGTCAAATGCTTCGCTGTAACTTCTTATGATGCAGAATGCTTCCTAGGCTGTGTGCATGCACTGTTCTACTTATGTGAATGCCCTTACACACGCTCTTCCTCCAGCACAATCCCACTTCATTCATTCATTCAGCTAGAGGTGATTTCTAAAGATTAAGGATAATGGAAGTGGTCCAGAGCCTTTGAAACCTGGACAGACATATCTTCCTTGCACACCATATTGTGCCTATCATGACAGTGCTGAGCATAGCTTAGACCACATCTCTCAGTGTGAGTCCTACTGATGTCTTAATCACCCTAGCCTGTCCTGTGGTTTTCACCTAATGGATAATCAATAATTATTGAATTGAATTTAGATCAAGAGTGATTTAGTTATTGATTGAGTTAATTATAAGCCAGAAGAGAGTTTGGGATTTCAGAGCATATTGACTTACACAAAATGAAAGCTTGAAATAATTAGGTGTGTTCTAAGGTCTTTAAGTAGTCAAACCAAGGAGCGAACATGGGAGGGTATGTTTCCCAAATCAGAGATTCTGGAGGAGAAGGGAGCTCAACAGAGAATAGGAGGCTCTCCAAAAGCAAGTTTAACTACAAAATCACAGATCAGTGTTACAGAGAACAGTCCGAAGCCCTGTTTGGATGTGTTTGTGTGGCCTCACAGAGCTCTCTTACTGAGCACTGAGTACTAACGAGAAGCAGGAAAATGGGACAGGTCTTGCTTACCTAAAGGCAAACACAGAATGGCAGTCACCTGGAGAGAGCCTCATGCATGCTGAAGACCTAGGGCCCACCATTCAGAGGATGGGGCAGGTCAGCTGAGACCAAGACAATTTACAACTGGCAGAGTCAATGGGATGAAAACAATGTCAGTACTTGGCTTGGGGCTGAAGCATGCAATTGGGAGAGATGAGAGAAACAGCACAAAGACTCCTGTCAGGATCCTCCCACATTTTCCGATTAGGAGCATTGGGGGACTAAATACTGTAGAATTCCCTACTTCAGTAAATTCAAAGCAAGGTGGGTGAGTAGGTTTTATGCAGAACAAACCCTACTCCTCCTGTAGACTTTGTCTTTGGAATCACCCGTGGTTCTGCCCATTCTCTGGTATCCTAAACCAGTGCATCCAGAGGCTGACTTCTCACTTCCTCCTCTGAAATTAACCCAGCATGAACTCCTGTCACCATTGACTTGACTTTTCTTCTACTCCTACCCTTTGAGTTTGTGCACAAGAGCCTCAGAACCACCCTTCCGGCTGCATTAATGTCCTCCACACCTCTCTCTCTCTCTCTCCTGGAGTAGAACCAAAGATTTCACACAACTCACAGTACCTACATGATGTCTCTGGTTTTCCTGGCTTCATCTCTTTCCCTGTTGATCTTTCCACCCCATCTCCTTCTCCCTGACAGATGCACTGGCCTTCGGGGGTCCTGTCTCTCTCCCTGAGCCTCTTCCTCCAGGCACAGGAACAACTTTCCCTTTCATCTCCTTCAACCTGTCTTCAATGACAGCCTCTCAATGTCACATTACCAGTCTGCCCTAGCTTAATGGCACCTACCAAGTGCTATCTCTCTTTTTCATTCTTTAAGTTTCCGATGCTGTGGCTTAGTGGGCTAAGCCTCCGCCTGTGGCACCAGCGTCCCATATGGGCACTGAAGTTAAAAGTAACTTCATGTCCTGGCTGCTCCTCTTCTGACCCAGCTCTTTGCTATGGCCTGGAAAAGCAGTAGTAGATGGCCCAGGTGCCTGGGCCTCTGCACTCACATTGGAGACCTGGAAGAAGCTCCTGGCTCCTGGCTTCAGATCGACCCAGCCTGGACATTGTAGTCATTTGGGGAGTGATCCAGTAGATAGAAGACCTTTTTCTCTGTCTCTCCCTCTGTCTGTAACTCTACCTCTCAAATAAAAAAAATTTTTTAAATTGGAAAATAATTACACAAAACTTTAGAAATTTCATGATCTAGGACTGCTAAGACACATGGTGGGTACTCAACACATATCGAAAGAATGGAGAATGAATAAATTCATTACATTAAATGCACATAAAGAAAATTTCTATTTCAAAAAATTGAGAGCACATGTAGAACTGAATATTGAAATAAAATGTTAGGTAGGTCTATGGTTAAGAAAGGGCTCCTAAATGACCATTGTAATTATGAGATCACTGTTCTTTAAGGAATGTAGATAATGGTGGAAAACTGGAGAGTGGAGAAAAAACAAAGAAGGGAAACATTGTAAGTGATTTTTGAAGGACCCATATTACTTATAAAACCTTCAATGGTCTTCTGAGCATGCTCCTCCGTGTTACCTGAATCTTCACGGTCTTGGGCTAAATCCACCTGTTGTTCTGAGCTAAGTAAAACTGTCAATCGTAACTCAGAGCAATGCAAAAGATGCTTTTCCAAAAAGATTTAAATAAGTGTTTTCAAGATTTCCTGCCCGTGATAAACCAGTTCTTTACCTATTAATAATTTATTTCAATAATTTACTTACAAGTGAGTGGTTTCAATTCTCCTTCAAATAATTTGTAACATCTTATTAGTTTCTGCAATTGTTAGTCATTTTGACACACACTCATTTTATTCTTGCACGAAACACAATTGGTCTCTTATCACATGTCAGGTCTTATCTAATTTAATCCCAAATACTATACAATGGAGAATGGCCCTAGGATTGCAGTCTAGTTTATATTCTACTGAAGAAAATCAAGAATGATAAATGTAGCAACAAATGTCAAACATACTTGTAAAATGGTAGAAAACAAAGTAGTGATCGCTCAAACGGAGCACGTTCCTAGTACACACGCAGGAGTAACTTCATCTACTGTTTTTACAGGGTCTCTGGACAGGTAAAGCATCCAATGCAGCATACAGTTTTCAGCAAAGCATTTGATGAAATTGTGCACAAGACACGAGTATGTACACAAGAAAAAAAGGTAGGGCTCACATGGGTGTCAGTCATGGAGCTGCAGGATTACTCCAGAATGAGAACCACTGAAGAGAGTTTAACAATGAACATCCACTTAGAAAGAGCACATTCTGATGGCCCAGGAGGGAGCAGTCCAGAGACAAAAACTCATTGCATGGGTACTAAGTCGAAGGAACTAGAAATGATCATCGCAGTGACTGGCAGAACCCTGAAAAATCCTAGTAATGTGATCTCTCTTCCAAAAAATCACAAGACTGTCTTGTGGAGGAGGAGCGGAGTTGGCCTTGGAGAGGCGAATTAGGAACCCTGTGTAGAACATGACAAAGAGGTAAATATTTCCAGTGACATTAGGATGTGAGGAAGATGTTTCCAGTGATTACAAAATTGTCTCTTGTCAGAGCCTTTATGGAAATCTGAAACCGTGGAATGAGGGCCCTTCTAAGTGATAGAGCTGGTCTAATGTGACACTTACACCATCATCTCTCTCAACTTTTTCAATCAGTAGTAAGTGGAAGCTGAGATGTAAATTTAGCTGGGAGATCTGTGCTGTGCAGTCAGTGGAGAACTGTTTGGGAGATGGTTTAATCCTTTCTCCAATATTCATGAATGCTGATGAATGCCATCAGTTTCAAATTTATCTTTGCTCATATATAAATATGCCTTGTTCTGTTGGGCTATGTTGTGCTTCACAGATAACTTTTTCTTTGTTTTGCTTGCTTTCTTTTGTTATAAAATAAAGGTCTGTGGCAATATTGCACTGAACAATAGTTTATTGGCTCTATTATTCCAACAGCATTACTTGTTGTCTATCAAATTTTGATAATTTTTGCAATATTGCAAATTTTTCCTTACTGTTGTATCTGCTATGGTGATCTGTGACCAGTGATCTGTTTTAAAGATTTGCTTAGTAATCTGAGTTACAGAGAGAGAGGGAGAGAGATCTTGCATCTGCTAGTTCACTACCCAGACAGCAACAACAGTCAGGACTGAGACAGGCCAAGGCCAGGAGCCAGGAGCCTCCATAGGTCTCCCACTAGAGTGTCAGGGTCCACAACACCTGGGACATCTTCTTCTGGTTTTCCCAGACCATTAGTAAGGAGTTGGATCAGAACTGGAGCAGCTGGGACTCAAACTGGAGTCTAAATGATCATGAATGGTGGCCTTTACTATCACTACTGTAATTGTTTGGTGGCACAATACAATATGTCCATAAAATACAGAAAACTTAGTAAAAGTGTGGTCTGATTGCTCTGCCATCAGCATTCCCCTCTACCATGGTCTCTACTCTCTGAGAAACATCAATATTGAAACTAGGCTAAGTGGACTATACAGGGCCTCTAAGCACTCAACCTTGAAATCAAAAGCTACAAATGATCAGACTCAGTAAGGGAGGCAAAGCCAAAGTAAGACAGGTAGCCATGTCGAGAATACAAGGGAAAGGAAACTCCCAGTGCTACTCCAGTGGATGTTAAAAAAAAAAAAAAGCAAGGAATGTAGCTTAAACCAAAGCCTAATCCAGAGCGAGACCCTGAATCTCTTCAAATCTACGAAGGAAGATTGGGAGAAGCTGCAGACGAAAAGGATGAACCCAGCAGAGGCTGATACAGAGATTTGTGGAAACAAGCGACCTCCATAACAGCAAAGTGCATGAAGAAGGAGCCAGCGCTGATGGAGGAGCGATAGCAAGTAATCCCAGACATCTAGAGTCGCCAGTGAGGCTAGCTGCACTGGACAACAGGTCTTCACCATGGATGAAACAGCTTCTTCTGCAATACAATGCCATGTAGACTTTCACAGTTACAGAGAAGCCTGCTTCAAACGGCAGGCTGAACCTCACGTTAGCAGCTAATGCAACATGGGACTCTGCCTTGAAGACAATGCCCATTTCCCACTCAAACCTGCTCTGCCTGAGCTCTAGCAAGGGTCCACAAAACCTGCATGACCCCATGTTTCCTCTCAACACAGTTTCCTGAATATTCTAAATCCACTACTAAAACCTACAACTCTGGGAACAAAAATAAAAAGATTCCTTTCAAAGCATCACTGTTTCTGACAATGAACATGGTCACCAAGAATTCTGCAGGAGATCAATAAGGAGATTAATGTTGTTTTCATGCATGCAAACACAGCATCCATTCTGCAGCTCATGGACCAGAGCATTTTGACCTTCAAGTCTTATTATTTGAAAAACTACATTTTAAAAGGCTATATTAGCCATAAAAAGTGATTTCTATGATGGATCTGGGAAAAGTCAATGGACCATTGGAAAGGATTCACCATTGTAGATGCTATTAAGAGTGGTCATGTTTCATGGGAGGAGATCAGCACATTAACCCGAGTTGTTATGAGATCGATTGCAAGCTTCGTGGAGGGCTTGCTGGGCTCAAGACTTCAGTGCAGGAGATAAGCGCATGTGTGGGAGAAATACAAAAGAACTAGAACTAGAAGTGGAGCCTGAATGTGACTGAACTGCTACATCTCATGAGTAACTTCAGCAAATGAGGAGGAGCTTCTGAAAAAGCGCTTTCCAGAGACGGAACCTGCTCCGATGAGGATCCCATGGCAACTGTCGAAACACTCCTATGCGGTGAACCTGCAGCAGGGTTTGAGAGGAGCGATTGATTTTGAAAGACGTTTTGCAGGTGAAAACGTACCGAATGGAACAGGCATCTCTTAGGAAGGAGGCATCAGTCTCCGTGAGCACCTTCACTGCTGAGATAGCCACCCTCACCTTCAGCCCTGCTGCCCTGTCGGCCAGCACAAGATCACAGCTCCGTCTTCTGACTGAGCACTGTTGTATCCCTTCTGCACACTTGATATGCCACAGCCCAATGCAAACACAGCTTCTGTCCACACTGGGAAACCGAAGCATCCATGCTTTAACGCTGTGCACACTATCGTGGTCGTCTAGGATCGGACCACAGTGTCTCTAAGGCTATGCTTGTACTGAAATATTTTTCTTTCCTACTCAGACAATCTCAAAAATTAAGAGAATAAAAGTCTTAAATTACACTTATCCACAGCATAAAATATGATGTTCTTGAATAATGAAAAAATCGCATTCTGTTTTGCCTTGGTATCCTCTGCCTAATGAAGCACGTGCTCCTCTCAAGCTTACTCGACCCTTGCTCTGTCTGCAATGAAAGTGCATGGCTGCAGTGTTTTATCACTGTCATGGTCAGGTTCTATCGCCATATTCTGGCAAATGTTTAAGGTAAGAACACGCAAAATAAGTGAATAAAATTAGGAGGATCTAGAGAGCCCAGTTTATTAAAAAAGCAATTAAAACAGAATCCCAAAACAATGTTTACAATTACTTCCACCAGCTTGACCCTCCACTAAATAAGGAATTCAACAATTAGTAACTACAAAAGCCACTTTCTCTCAAGAGAATAGACAAGGGCTATAAACAAAAATGAATCTAAAATGTGAGGTTTGTGATTATAAATAAAACTGAAAGTAATTCATTGTAAAAAGTGAAAGAAAAATAAGGAGAGAGGGACAGTAAAGTGGGAAGTATTATGCTCTTAAAAGTGACATCATGACATATATGGAATTTGTTCCCTTTTTATAAATAAAAAATAAATAATTACTTCCAAACAACAGCATTTGATTATTGATCATGTTATTAATTTAAAACATTTATCATGATCTTCTGTAAACAATAAGTAATTTAAAATAAGCTATTTATAAAAACTTGCCTAAACTAGTAAGAAAATTAAAAATGAATATTAGCTATGAATAATAAGTTTTTGATATTCCTTTTTGCTTTCAATAGAGAAAACTATTTTAAAACTATTTAAAATTTGATCTGATATATTCATGAAAGACATGGTTGGAATATATAATTTATCAACATGGTTTTATATGAATAACATTTAATCCAATTAAGATTTAATTCAATTATATGAAGTTCAATTGTATAAAAATTAAAGTGGCGACTGGTACCATAATATAGTGATTCACAGTTTAACTATCAGGTCACAGCAATCTTACGTACATATATTTTAGGTGTATCATATATGCATAAATTATACCTCTGTGAGTTCTTCACATAGATTAAAATCTGCTTTAATTACTGTTTTAGCATACGCACTGAATTAATATAACAACTTCATTGCTTCCCATTTGGATTCTAAATAATTACAACCTGTTGGTAAACTCTTGTAGATTTAAAGGCATTTCCCAAGAAAATCATTATTTTTTAAAAAAATCTCAGTAAGAAATTGATGAAAAATTCGAATTTTAAAGACAACATTTTCAACTCTCTTCATTATTCATATTAATGGCATTAATGGATGTGAGAATCAAGATTATTCACACAGATATGAGTATTACATGCTTTTCAAAAAAACTTAAAACTAAAAAAATACTATTTATTTATACAAAAGCTAGGAAAGTCTACAGAAAGGAGCTGAAGGCACTGGAGGACTGAGACTTGCAGACGCCACCTCGCTGCTTCCCACTGATGTAACCTTCGGGCCAGGCGACACAAAAGCAGTGGTTTGATTTCACAAACAACGATGCGGCACACTAAACCCAGGCCTTAGAAGCCAGAGAAAGGCCAGCGCCGGGGCTCATTAGGCTAATCCTCCACCTTGCAGCGCCGGCACACGGGGTTCTAGTCCTTGTCGGGGCACCGGATTCTGTCCCGGTTGCCCCTCTTCCAGGCCAGCCCTCTCCTGTGGCCCGGGAGTGCAGTGGAGGATGGCCCAAGTGCTTGGGCCCTGCACCCCATGGGAGACCAAGAGAAGCACCTGGTTCCTGCCTTCGGATCAGCACCAGCCGCTGCGGCCATTGGAGGGTGAACCAATGGCAAAGGAAGACCTTTCTCTCTGTCTCTCTCTCTCACTGTCCATTCTGCCTGTCAAAAAAAAAAAAAAAAAAAAAAAAAAAGAAGAAGAAGAAGCCAGAGAAGAATATCGCCTGGCTCTGGCTATGTGCAGTCTCTCATCCTTCTCTTTCTACCTCCCTTTACTAGCTACAATGCTCACATGCATACCTGTGCACAGGATAGCACTAAGCATTTATTTAACCTAAATTTGGAGGGGCTACAATTTTGCTTCATCCCTAAAAATGAATTCCCTGCCCCAGGTAACCCTGAGAATTTGACCACACAAGTTAAGCCAGAATTATCTAGCAGTAACACAACACAGAAGTTAATTTATTTTAATTCAAGTGAAGTTGGATTTTTTTAACCTATTTTCTCATAACATGGGAAGAAAAACTTAATAGAATTAAGAATAGAGAAATTTAAAAGATCTTCACATATAAAAGTATTAATACATACTAGAGATGAGTTTTCCAATCCATGAAAAGGTAGACTAATCAATAAATGATAATAAAGAGATTGGCTTCAACTGGGGGAAAAATTTAGATGAATGTGTCAAAAGGGACATCAAAGGTCAATTGCAGAAAGTGGTAGGACAAGTGACACCATTAAAGAAATGGAAGCACAGGCAAACATGAACAAAACCTGAAACCACTGGTACAGTGGAACCTGGAGCGACTGGAACAATTTCTACACACACAAATAATCTTCACAGTGGAATTTAAGTCTGGGAACTCCAGGAAACAATTCACTCTCTGTCCAGTTCAAGGCATGTGTCTGTGTGCTCAGGGTTGTGAACACCCGGTCAGAGGAAGGAGGATCTGTGGAGCAGAAATCCCTCTCACCTGTACCTGCTGAGGGGTTTCTGTTCTGCTGCTTGCTGACTAGAATAAGAGGGAAAGATCTGGTTTACAAAGGACAGAAGACTACAAAGAGGAATCCTGCAGAATGGAAAGAGAAATGGAGGAGATTAGAGCCTGCGTGAGCTGTGGTCTTAGGGAGAGTCGAGGGCAGTGTGTAAAGGCCCCGGGGCAGGCTGCTGTGTGGAGCTCCACATCACCTTCCATGGAGCTCCACATCACCTTCCATGGAGCTCCTCCAGCACCCAGGAGCAACATTTGTGTTTCCTCCGTGCACTTTTCAAGATGGGTGTTTCGGGAGGCATCGCCTTCTTAAGGCCGTAGCAGAACTATCGTGTCCTTGAGACTAGACATTAATGTACATCTCTCTATTCACTGATGGGATTGAACACCAGCTAGTTGCCTGTCCATCCACCCTCCCATCCCTCACTACGTCCGGAACACACGTTAAACCAGGTCTCAGAACTTTGATAAGTTCTTAGGTGCAGAGCAGTCCACTGGCAAAGAGCTCACATGTAAGATATCAAATATGCTGTGACCCTGACAGTCTGTGGTTTCCACTACTCCAAGTGTGGACGCACCCTCGTCTGACTCACTTCAAGTGCACAGAGAATGAAGAGCTGTGTGGGCTCAAAGACACCTAGAAATCCTCAGCTCCCTTTGAGCAACAGGACACCAGAGGACCTCCATGGCAGTGTTGACTCTTGTTGACTGTTGTTATCAATGTTGGCTGCATTTTGCTGTTTGCTTATTAGTTGGGTTGCTATTGCTTAACTAAAGTTGCATTTTCTGTAATTAGTAAGAGAACAGCAATATATCATTTGGAGGCTTTGTGATGAGAACAATGTGATTTTAAAGGCTTAATTATATACATTTAATTAATAATGAAGATTAAATTAGAGACTAATTATACTGGATACTAAAAGTCTTATGTAAGCTTTCAATAAAAGCATGATTTGCTTCACTAGCATAAATCATAAATTGTAATTTTTCATAGATAAGTCAATTTTTAAAAAATGCACATGTGTGGATATTACTGTAACATCTTATTCATCACAATAACAGAGACTGTACATTAACTTTCACACCTCTACTCTAACATGGAACTTCACATGTGAAAATTGGATCATAAGAACAGATTATTAGTTTTCAGTATTGTTTTGGTTTTAATTTGGATAGATATGTCACTAACCTGTCCTAATGTAATCATGTAAGTACCCATTTCAGGTAAATTCAAATATTTCAGAAATATTTCATCATTTAAATCTTACTGAAGTCACAACATAATCTTCACTGCATTTTTGAGCAAAAAATTCTTTAAAGAATAGAGAAAAAATTTAAAATCAACTAAAAACAAATAAGTTTCCACTGCAGTTTTACTGAACATTGAGGGATGAGGAGCTAGCTTTATGCACTTACTTATTGTTTAAGTCTTTATTTTTTTGACATGAAATGCAGAGAGAGAGAGAGAGGGAGAGAGAGATTCTCCATCCCCTGGTTCACTCCCCAAATGGCCATCCCACACAGCCACTTAATGGTTATGCCAGACAATGGCTCCTGGAAGCTACATTTACTTTTTTTTTTTTTTTTTTTTTGGACAGGCAGAGTTAGACAGTGAGAGAGAGACAGAGACAGAGACAGAGACAGAGAGAAAGGTCTTCCTTTCCGTTGGTTCACACCCTAAACGGCCACTACGGCTGGTGCACTGCGGGCAGCATGCTGCACTGATCTGAAGCCAGGAGCCAGGTGCTTCTCCTGGTCTCCCATGGGGTGCAGGGCCCAAGCACCTGGGCCACCCTCCACTGCCTTTCCAGGCCACAGCAGAGAGCTGGCCTGGAAGAGGAGCAACCGGGACAGAATCCAGCACCCCTACCAGCGCTAGAACCTGGGGTGCCCGGCACCGCAGGCTGAGGATTAGCCTAGTGAGTGCCAGCCCGGAAGCTACCTTTAGATATAACCCATGATGTAAAGCAGTCCTTCACACTGTGGATGCTGCCACCAAATGCCTGGGCTGCAGACTGCCAGACTGCTCCACCACCTGCTTGGTGGACAGCTAACTTTGCAGGATTTGGTAGTATAAACGATACCTGACACATAAGCACTCAATAATGATTTCCTGCCCCAATCCATTCCAGGGACAAAAGAAAGTCTGGAGGAAGGCTCTCAGGGAGAACTGTCTTTGGGATTTCTGTGAACGGCTGCTTTCAAAAACACCAGGGGCCTCAGCAAACGGCGACTCACCCTCAGGCATGCAGAGCCTCCAACAGGCACAAGGCAGCAGAGCAGGGAGTGGGAACCAAGAAGGTTCCTGGGTGCCTTCCAAGCATTGTCAGCCACAGCCTCCCCTCCTAACACAGGGACTTGGAGCCAGGCCCCTGTCCACAGCTGTCCACTCTCCTCCTGCCAGGACTCACTGGGTGACCCCCTATGCTGCCCACACTGACCCTGACATAAAAGTTCTTCTCTCCCTTCATCTCTCTCTTGAGTAACATGATCAGATTTTAGCAAGTACAGCTTATGACTGCGACATTATCAAGGGAAGACTGTCTATAGGAGAAGACTCCAAGAATTCATAGAAAATGGAATTTTAAGAACAACAGTGGTGCATTTTTAAAATCCATATTTTTTCATAATATATACAATTCATAAATGTCTTGAAGGCCTCTCACGCATCTCTCACACACATACACTAAATCAGATTATTCCAGTTTCCTTACTCTATACTGTGTAATAAAGGCTATGATAGCAATAAATAATTTCAAGGTTCAGTGGCAGGATGGGCATTTGGTGATGTGGTTAAGACACTGCTGGGGCACTGGCATCCCATATTGGATGCTGGGTTTGCGTCCCAGCCTCGTTGGTGACTCAGTTCCCTGCTAATATGGGTGCTGGGTTTGCGTCCCAGCCTCGTGGGTGACCCAGTTCCCTGCTAATATGGGTGCTGGGTTTGCGTCCCAGCCTCGTGGGTGACCCAGTTCCCTGCTAATATGGGTGCTGGGTTTGCGTCCCAGCCTCGTGGGTGACCCAGTTCCCTGCTAATATTGGCCCTGAGAGGTAGCAGGTGTGCTCAGGTATTTCTGTCCCTGTGACATATGTGGGGAGCCTTAGATTGGGTTCCTGGCTCCTGGTTTCAGCCTGGCCCAGCCCCGGCTGTTGCAAGCGTCTGGGGTGTGAACCAGGGGAAGGCATGTTTCTCTTTTCTGTCTATCTTCTGCTTCTCAAATAAAATGATAAGAGAGGACTCAGAGGACAAAGTTGTCAACCCCGAGAGGGGTAGCAGAGAGGTCAGAATTTCCAGAAAACCATGACATGTGCCACTGAGTTTGCAGAAGCTCACATGCCTGTGGCCATCTCAGGTGCTGTGCTGCTTCCCAGGGGAAGGCGAGGTGTCAAGAAGGGGTAGGGTCTGCCCCAGCACTGCCCTGGAAAGCAGGTGCCCACCTGGATGCGGCTGGGCCCAGGATCAAGGAGTCCCTCCTACTAGGAGGCTTTGGTTGATGTGGTCAACCCTGGGTCTTGAAGTTGCCAGCTTGGGCTATAAAAGTTGGCTCTGCCACTCAGTAGCACAGACTCAAATTCTGTCCATCTCCTAGGGCTCATCTGCCACAGGGAATAGCCTAGGAGAGGTACTGAATGCACATTCATCCATTCCAGCCACTGACGCATAAGGAAAACTGTCAGGAATAGACTCTTGAATTCTACCCCTTGCTGCCCACCACCTGAGGGCACTCCTCTGACAGCAGAGGACTTCATCCCATCTCTCTGGGCCCTAGGACCTAATCTCTGGGTTGTCACATTCACCTGCCAGTTAGCTAAAATTCCGGCCGGCGCCACAGCTCAATAGGATAATCCTCCGCCTGTGGCGCAGGAACACTGGGTTCTAGTCCAGGTCCAGGCGCCAGATTCTGTCCCGGTTGCCCCTCTTCCAGGCCAGCTCTCTGCTGTGGCCCGGGAGTGCAGTGGAGGATGGCCCAAGTCCTTGGGCCCTGCACTCTCATGGGAGACCAGGAGAAGCACCTGGCTCCTGGCTTCGGATCAGCGCGATGCGCCGGCCGCAGCACGCAAGCCACGGGGGCCATTGGAGGGTGAACCAATGGCAAAAAGGAAGACCTTTCTCTCTGTCTCTCTCTCTCACTGTCCACTCTGCCTGTCAAAAAAAATTCCACAGCAAAGTGAGCACTTCCCTCGCCCCTCCCCATTTCCTCTTTTCTCTTTCCAAATTCTCCCACTCACCAAATAATCCCTTTAGTTTTAATATGGAAAACTTCCCTGGAAGTACATATTGCCTGATTTCATCCTAGTTAAAAATAGTAAAGCAAACTCATCAATGTGCATTGCCTCGTGGGGCAGAATAATTTATGTTTACATCTGATAAATTGCAAAAAAATCAAGGTTTGAAACTCACCAATCAAAATGCTGAAATACCTTGTAGAGTTAAATAATAAGCTCTAAATCAATATTAAAAATGCCTTGAGATGAAAAATCAAGTCAATATTTACTTCATTAGTTTTTTTAAAAAGATTAAAAACCCAAATGTACAAATCCAAGAAAGAACTCAATACCTTCTATTCTGTTCTATTTACCCATATTGATGACAACATGAATAATAAAGCAGAAAAAATTGGAGGGATAAATAACCAGTGAATTGGCTAACTCTCTAGGCAAATTATCCATTATGCATATTAAGGTGACAACTGAAAAGGTATTTAAGAAATTACAATCACATTTCCCTTAACAGAAATGAACAAAATACATAACAAATTTGAAGTTTTTTAAAAAAAATATAACATCGTTTGAAGAATAATTTTAATATATTTTATATCCTTTGACATCATGAGTCTTTTGAAAATAAGGTGGAATCAAAGTCTAGACAAATGAAATCAATTTAGGATTCAACAATTATAACTGGTTTGACCTTAAGTGATTCACTGAACTTCTCTGAACCCTGGTCTATTCACTCCTCCAAGATACACATGCAGAAGTATGAAACCAGATCCCTACCTTACACCTTACACAAAAATCCACTCAAAATGGATCAAGGACATAAATCTATGACCCCATACCATCAAATCACTAGAGACTTCTTGGAAAAGACCCCAGAAGCACAGGCAACCAAAGCGAAAATTGACAAATGGGATTACATCAAGCAAAGAAGCTTCTGCACTGTGAAAGAAAACACTCCCAAAATGAAGAGACAACTGACAGAACCGGAGAAAATACTAGCAAACTATACAACTGAGAAAGGATCAATATCCAGATTCTATAAAGAACTTAATAAACTCAACAACAAAAAAACAAATAAACCAGTTAAGAAAAGGGAAAAGGGCTTGAACAGGCATTTTCAAGACAGGAAATTGAAGTGGCCAACAAACACATGAAAAAATGCAAAGGATCACTAGCTGTCAGTGAAATGCAAATCAAAATCCCAATGAGGTTTCACCTCACCTTAGTTAGAATGGCTCTCATACAGAAATCAATAAACAATAAATGCTGGTGAGAATATGGGAAAAAAGGTACCCTAATAGACTGTTGGTAGGAATATAAACTGGTGCAGCCATTGTGGATGACAGTGTGGAGATATCTCAAAAGCTGAAAACGTACAACATTCTACCATCTGACCCAGCCATCCCATCCTGGGAATTCATTCAAACAAAATGAAATCAGTACATGAAACAGTTACCTCTTCCCTCATGTTCATTGCAGCTCAGTTCACAATAGATAAATATGCAACTCATTGTCCACAATCTGATGACTGGATAAAGAAATTATGGTTTATATGCACAATGGAACACTACTCAGCAGAAAACAAATCTGTTGTTTGCAACAAAATGGATGCAACTAGAAACCACTCTACTTAGTGAAATAAGCCAGTCCCCAAAACACAGAGACCATATGTTTTCCCTGATCTGTGGTAACTAATAGAGTACCTGAAAGGTAGTGTACTGGAGTGAATTTGACATTTTGAGATTCAGTGATGGTTTGCAGCCCTTTGTCTCTACTGTTGAGGAACAGTAGATTTTCCCTTCACACTATTTGTTGAACTCTGTAGGGTTAATCTTATGACTATAAAGTAAGCTGAAAATAGATCTTTGTAAAAATTAAGAGTGAGAATAGGAGAGGAAGGAGAGAGAAGGGAAGGAGCATGGGAGGGAAGGAGCCTTTTATGGGAAGCATCACTGTGCTCCTAAATCTGTATATTTTAATTAAATGGAATTTACATTCCTTAAATGAAATTTAGCAAAAGACAAAAAGATGGATAATACCTACAGTAAAGCACTGTTGTGGATTTTGGAAAATATAATGTATGTGGATGCTCGAGGAAAACGGCAAACACTCAAGGTATTTGAATTTTGAAATCTTTAAAGAAATAAAATGCATACAGTAAGACGATTCTTGTGGCACAGAGAATACCGTAAATCTGATGCAGCTGTCGGTTTCACATACTTCTTAAACAATGCAATGCTGTTGGAGCAAGAGTCCTAGAACAACTTAGGTCCTGAGGAAACACCCCCGGGACTACAGGGGCGTACGTCAGAGTTCTGCTCCTTCATTTGTGATTCTCTGGTACTAAGTACACATAAAACAGGAACTTGCACCAGATCAATAATTGTGCTTTTCTGCCTATGTGCAGTTAAAAAAGTGAGCCAGGCTAGCAGTTAAGACCTTAATTTTAGTAACTAAAAAGTAAACTCTTAAAAAATACAAAACTGATAGATTTGGTGGGATTTTCCATACAATCAAAATGATAAGGGCCACTCTTGATAGTTTCAAAAATATCTTGACCTCATTATTCCGTTACTCACTTCACTTCCACAGCAAAAAGAACTTGGTTTTTCTTGAAAATGTAGTTATTTGCTTTAAAAGTAATTTTGCAAACTCAAATGTACCAACCACCTACAATCCAATTGGTAACTCGATCCTCTCTATGTGTCTTCCAAGTTAATGAAAATAAAGATGTGGACATTAATGGATAGAAATTACCAGGACCAGCACTGTGGCATAGCAGATCAAGCCACCACCTGCAATGCTGACATCCGATATGTCCAAATTGCTTCAATAGCAATCCAGATTCCTGCTAATATGACTGGGGAAGCAGCAGAAAATAGCCTAAGAACTTGGGCCCCTGCACTCAACGTGGGAAACCCAGAAGGAGCTCCTGGCTCCAGGCTTTGGAACAACCCAGCTCTGGCCATTGCGGCCATCTGCGGTGTGAACCAGCAGATGGAAGATCAAGATCAAGGATCAGGTCCTGGTTCCTGGCTTCAGATTGGCTCAGCTCCAGCCACTGCAGCCATGTGTGGGGTGAACCAGAGGATAAAAGATCTGCCCCCAACCTCCCTTCTGCCTCTGTAACTCTGCCTTTCAAAATAAACAAGTCTTTAAAAAATAAAAGAGTCTATTGTTGCCTCATAAATAATTCAAGGAGGACATTCTCCTGTAAGAGAAATCAGGACTTCTCAGTCCATTTCTGCTTAACACCAAACCCCCAAATCTGTCTGTACCAATCGTAACCTCTGTGTTTCTGCCTTTGCAGAGATTGCTCTCTGAGAAAATCACCTTGCTCACCAGAATATGTGAGTAGGAACTGAAGTTTGTGGAGCCCTCTGACATCTTTTTGTTGAGTATATTGAGAGCATAACCTCCCGGGGGAGCAGTGTCTGGTGTCAATCTACCAGGCATGCAGACCCTCACCCTCTGGGACAGCTATGGCTGCATCAGTGGGCTGGGGGCCCAGACACAGGACCCCACTCATAGCCTGGGAGTTTCAGCTTCACATCCAGACATCAAGAACAGTACAAAATCCAAGATGCTCAAACATACCCACACTTCTCTGACGTGGGCTTGTCTACCAACTCCAGCGGGTTCTTCCTGATGGCACACCCTCTCCTTTCTGGGGACAATCTGGCATAGACTCAACTTTGAGGTTTGAAATCTACCACATAATGTGTTGAAGAAATGCAGCCAGCAACCAAATATTTTCTCCTTGAGACCATGTTATTAGCACTAGCCCAAGAGCCATGGAAAGAACAGGGTGAGGACTCCATGCGCATCATCTCCCTGTTGGTCACCTGATCTCACCAATTCTGACATTTTTCATGTTTATGTACATCCAGGAAAAAATTATTAAAGTCTGTTTAATTAATTGAGAAGGATCACTGAATAAATATAAAAGGACAAATCTCAATGATAAGAAAACATCAGACCATGATTTAACTTGGTGTGTGTGTGATTTGTGTCTTTGTGGGAGATACAAGAAATATGCATTCTGCACCTGAAGCCTCCTTGAATTTAATCAAATACCTTAGCATTCAGTGTTTTAAAGAGAGGAGGAAATAGCCCTGTTTTTATCTGAAAAAGTACCACAAGTGTTATTATCTCATTTCTTTGTTGCAAATGTACTTCTAACAATGAGGAAAACAAAAGCAGAATGAGCTGAAATGCTTGAGGTCCACACGCGCACATGTATCAGCTTAGACCTCAAAGAACTAGCTGGCTTCTCCCATAGCTAGACCATCTCTTTGAGACAAAGTCATCAGACACCGTCCTGTGCTGTACCTATCATGCATTACTCTGAGCACATAACAAGACAAACTCACGCAGCTTTCAACAACCCCATGCCCAATCCCCTGAGTAAATTATAGCACAAAGACACAAATTGACTTGCTCCAACTGGTCAGTTTGGACAAACAATTGCAGACCAGCTGGCTTAACCATCCATAACCTCAGCAATGGTTCTATGTTGCCATTTCCTGTATAGGTGCTTTCAGGAATTCACAAGTTATCTTGAAACGTCTCTCTCTGAGTAGCTTTACTACAATATACACAGTAGTAATCAATCAGCTAGCAACAGTGCAATGGTTAATTTGCCACCTGTTCTATTTTAAACTTTCATGAAACACAAAGACAAATAGCGAACATGAACATATAATTTTCCAAATACATTAATAATGCATGTAAGACATCAATTTAAAATAAGCAAAAAACATACACAATAGTCAGGTAGTAAAAGTTTTACCAGGAGATACATTATTTTGATAACTGTTGCTATATTTGCAAATAATTGTACATGGAGATAAAGAAACAAGTTATTACTATTAAAAAACCAATACTTTAATATGAAATATTTCTAGTCAACAGAACAACAATGCAGGAAATAGAAGATGGTACAGACAAGAAAAACAAGTGTAGCAAAACTGACACTGGTTTTCTTTCAAAAACATTGAAATCACATGTGTTTCAACAGAAGCACAGGTGGAATCATGATTAATTTATAGTCATGAAGTGTGATTAATGGGCTGAAGAGACACATTTAATATCTTTCTTTATGAAAACATGGTGATTTTGGTTGCCATGGTGCATGCAGCTGTGGTGAACAATCTTGGGGAAAATAACCGATGACAGAGTCCAGTTTTTAATACATGGGGTGGATGGCTGGTGAGCATTTGCAAAACTCTTGAAAATATCAAAAATCGTGTCTAGGCATTTTCCAATAGCTGGGGTTAAAATCTTGCTGTGCTTCGTCTCTCGTAGCCTGCAGAATGACCTCCAGCATGGCTGCCGGGCGCATTTTCCTCCTCTCGTGGCTGTTTCTACAACCAGGACGTGCCTTCCTGAATAGGACGGACTGCAGGCAGTGGCCAGGAAGTGGCAGAGTGAGGAAAGATGGCCGCCCTCCTGCGAATCCACATACAGACTGACACAGAGTGCCTGCTCGCCTTGCACTGGGGAGGATGGAGGCCCTTGGCATTTGGGGATGGCAGAGGAGTCCACTCCTCTGTTTTCCAGGTTAGGCTTCTCCCAAGGTGCTGTCCCAAGACACTCAAGGTCCATTCCCTTTGTCTTGTCCCTTCTCTGAAGTTCACCACTCTCCCTGAAGGATGCCAGAACACGGAGCCCCTGTCTAAAGATCACTCCCTGCCCTGGGAACCCTCAGGCACTTGAGTGTTTCCATCCAGGAACCCAGGAGGTGCTTTCTTCCTTGACAGGGGCTTCAGTATTGCCAGAGAGACTGGACTCAGGCCAGCACTGTCTGTGGAGCCTGGAACAGTGACTCCAGCTGAGAGACAGCAGCACCAGGTCACCTGTTGGTTTTAAAGTGTTCCAGGGTGGGGCTTTTACCCGGCTCATCAATTCCTGACCAAAATAGTCACAATCAGTTCATGGAACGCCATGCCATGATCCAGGAGTCAGATGTTTCTGCTCCAGCCTCTCCCCACAGCCGCTGATGCTGGAAGATGGTATGACACGCCTTAATGCTGAGATTGGCCCCCTATGTCCCAGCATGGCCCAGATTAGCTAATCAATAAGAAAACAAGGATAAAGACCCAATCTCAAGAATATCAACAACTTTATTTTTCCATCCGTGGAGTACTGGTTTATTGAAACACATTTGCAAACAGATTCTGAAATGTAGCAAAATACGGCAGAAAGGTCAAAACCCACTATCGTGGTGGCATTCACTCTGACCAGCTGAGGATATACGTCCTCCCGGTCAGGAACTTCTGCATTGCTCACAAACTTCCTCAGTCTGACTTTGATAGTATTGATGATGGAGGATCAGCTTCTCAGTTGTTTCTAGGAATCCTGACTTGACCCAGTGTAATATCAAACTGTTAAAATTAAAAATTTTCTTTCTCATACGTCCATTCATGTACAAACACGTAGGCACAGAGGTTTTCTACAGTTGCAAACACTGGTGCTGTTAATAGTTTTAGTCACTGTGTCTCCAATCTATACATCTCTCACCTTCTCAGAATCCTAAAGCAATTTCTACTCAATGGTAATATAATTACATTCAACCAAGTAATTTTAGATTTTTTCTTTCATATTGAGTTTAGAGATTTTTAAAGAAATGATAGCTTTACATACGTACATGTGTTCACAAGGGAGACCATTTTTTTGAAGCAAGCCTAATCAAAAGTTAACAATATACAAGAAGTCACTCCTTCTGTGGCTTTGTAGAATACCTGTAACTCAATGTGTCTTGAATCCTCTGAAACAAACATGGATTGGGAAACAGCAGATTGGACATGGTGAAATTAGAGAAAAAATGAAATCACAGAGACAATGAGCTCGTGGAGGAAGAGAGGCATTCCCTGGCACAGACTGCCCCAGTGATGGATGACCCCGAGCTGTCCTGGACCCCACTGCAGGGACTTGGGCAGAAGGTCCACTTGGTTATTGTGGTTAATTACCCAGCTCACAAGGCTGGGTCTAAGACAAGACTGCGGGAGAGGAGGGAATTGCCAAGTGGGCATGTCCTCAGGAGAGGCACCCCAGCTAATGGCCATGCCAACATTAGTTTCCAATTCTGCAGTGTGGAGGTGCTGAGTCTAAAAGAAATTCCATGAAGGAGTTTTACATATTCCCAGTTTCTAATTAAATTGAAGATTTTGTGTGCGTGATCCTAACTTCCAGTAAGAATATCACACACCAGATCATGCAAGGGACTTTTTTTATGCAATGTGCAATAAAGATGAATGTTTCCAAATTAAGGTAGAAATGAGACAAAATTTTGACTTTGTTTTTTATAAGGATTTTTTTCTGTAAAATAAATTCATTTAAATATTAAAGCACCTGTTCAGAGTATATAAAAATAACCCTCTAACTGCCTTAATTATCTAACAGGAATCATGTCCTAAATATACTTAAGGGAAATTAATTAACATATGCAAGATAGGGCTAGCAAGCCTGGAAACATCTTATTTCCATTGAACTGTAAAACAGACTCTTAAAGTTGGGAGGACTTAAATGGTGAGATGAAAATGAAATGAAGGATTTGAAAATCTTGCACTATAGGCTCAATGTTAGTGTTCCTTCCAACATGTTCTTATGCCCAAGATGGTTTAGGAAGTGGGGGCCTTCCTGTAGGAGACCATTAGGTCAGGGGCAAGGCAGTCTCCAGAATGGGATAAGTGCACTTACAAAACTGGAGCCCAGTGGCCCCTACTGCAGCTGATGGAGCCAACTGTGAAGGAAGAAGCAGACCCTCACCAGACGCTGAATTCATGGGAACTCAATCTTGGCTTCCCAGTGTCCAGACTTCGAGGCACAGACTTCAGGTGCATAGCATCCACCCACTCTACAATACTTTCTAGATTGAATAAAACACGCTGGGATCTTAAAAGCCTCTCAGAAACCTTTACTGACAGTCCTAAGAGTAGGTGAGGTGTGTTAAGTGCTTTCAGTAGGCTAAGTACTGGTCTACCCACTGCCGCACACAGCAACACCTCCATGCCCACAGCAACCCCAGGAGGCAGGCGTGCGTTCTGCTCCAGTCTCACAGAGGGCAGGTGGTAGGTTACTTCCCCAGATTCTCATAAAGTAGTAGTAGCTCCAGCAATAGAAAGATCATTCAACTTCAGATTTGGTGCTGTTTAATGACTGTGTTTTAAAACATGCCAACCTGTAGCAAAATACTTCTTGATGTCCTCTCACAGTGGAAACAAGAGCATTATGAAGTCGCACGCTGATGAGATGTGTTGATGGATGGGTCTCCGACACGACACAACAATGAGCCCTCAGCAGTGTTGAGACCCTGACTCCTGTGCATCACTGTGTTGTTTATTTCCCCCTGATAAGGGATCCTAGAGTCTTTCCCCATTCCCATGCCCCATGAGACAAGAACACAAATCCAACATGTAGCATGGGCATGAGTTTGACTATTACTTAACATGTTTACAACATTTGTCCTGAAGGAGGCTTAATATTTCACAGAATAAGCATGTAGCTACAGGCATTCTGGAACTGTATGCCAAGCATTTAATTTATAAGAGAAACAGTCTTTGATTTATTTGTTTTCATTTGTTTAAGCACATCAGTGTATGTTTCACATCCATCTGCTTCAAAAAGGTTTATTGTTCTTCAAACTAATGCCCACAGCTTTCACTTGAAGGAAAATCACGCAAAGTGAAATCAAAGCCGAACAACAAATGAAAGGTCGCTGGCCTCAGCAGCAACTGGGTTGACGGGTAAGGTACCCCTTGAACAGATCCCTGTCTCCAAGAACCCACACACCTTCCTCCAGTGTGGGCATGAATTCTGACTTGTGCCTCAGGCACAGAGCAAAGCAAAGGTTACGGTTACGGGGCTAGTGCATGACATGTACTTCATGCCACACCTACATTCACTGGCCACACCCTTCCTGCTCACCCCTTGCCTGCTGCAAAGGGGCTGGCATGGCTGGACTCCCTGTACAAGGGGCTCAGGGCAGCCTCTGGGGCTGAGAGTGGTCGCTATCCATTAAGCCAAGAACAGGAAGCCGAGTCCAAACTGTGGCAGGTTTGACTTCTTCCATTCTACCTGAACTTCACCTTATGCACCCGTTCACTACAGTTGTGTAATCGCCTGCCACGATCCACGAACTGCCAGAGACAGGAAGGGCGTGAGATGTGCTGCCCTTTCTCACCACCAAGATTACAGACAAGAGTGGGGAACAGAGTCAGACTTAACTCCGGAAGGGGCTGCCGCCTGAGCAAGCCGAACACTGCCTGCTCAGAGAAGGGCCAGGATGTGAGGGATCACACAGCCACGAGGGAGGAGGGAGGATGGCCCGAGAGAGTTAGCGAAGTCGCTCAGCGATGGCTGGAGCATGAATTCAGCATCGTTCACTCTGCTCAGTGTTGCTGTAGCAGAGAGCCTGACAGTGGAAAAGCATCTGAGTGGTTGCCATGACTGTAATTCATCAAAGGGGCTGATCAGAAAGACTCCAGGAGGAGGAAAACGCCAGCGCTGACCTGTGAGTAACAGTGCGAGCGACTGACGCGACCCCAGCAGTGCTGTGCATTGGCTCGGAGGTTGCCGGTGAGGAAGTGCCTGCTAAAATTTCAGTCTGCAGAGACTGATGGGGGAAACCTTGAGAGGCTGTGTCTGGTGTGCGCATGGGAGCGTCCTGGTAGGAGTGCCTGGCCGGGCTTTCTCAGCAACAGTCTATACAACAGTCAGCCATAATTTTACAGTACAATAGACCTTGTGTTTGTTCTATGTCAACCTCAGCAAAACCATGCGTGGAAGGCTGTGTTATGTAGCTACAGATCTCAGCCAGTGACCTATTATAGTACGGCCAGATCTTTGCATTCACATTTCATGATCAGTCTCCAAGAAAATGTTTTTCCAAGAACACAACGTCATTTAACACAAAGTTCAGAAAAGATCAAGCACCTCACCAAAGAAGACACACAGAAGGCAGATAAGCCAATGAAAAGATGCGCCACCTCCTGGGTAGTCTGGAATGAGATGCTACCACGCACCCAAAGAATGACTCAAATGCAGGACACCAAGCAGAGATGTGGAGCAACTGGAACTCCCATCCATCGCTAGTGGGTACGCAGAAGGGAACAGCTGTGTAGGAAGACACTCTGACAGATGCTCACGGAACTAAACGTAGGTTTATTACACAATCCAGCAATTGCACTCTGCTATTTACAGCAATCAATTACAAGATTATGCTAACCCAAAATCTGCACAAAAATATCTAGCAATTTTATTCAGCATTGCAAAAAACTGAAGCAACCAAGATGACCTGGAACAAGTAAGTGGACAGGCATAGTGTGATACATTCACACGGTAGGATAAAACTGAGAGGCAAAATCAAATGCGTTACCAAGACACATATTGCTAACTCATAGAAGTCCATATGTGTGACTCCAAATATTTGACATTCTGAAAAAGGAAAAATTCTAGAGAGTGAGTTACAATTTTGGTTCACTTCACACACAAAAATGAACTTATATACCCAAGATACCTCAGAACTTATGAATGATACTATGAACAATCATACAGTTATTTATCATATAATTTGCTTATAATAAAATTTAGGGGGAATCTAATAATTTTGATGGAGGTATTAAATACTTTAGTTTAATAATACTCGTGCAGCTTATGTTGCACGTGGAATTATTTTTAGCCAAAATATAGACAACTGATAGGTAATTAAACTTTGAGAACAGAATGCTAAACATAGACCCACAAAAACTGCCAAGAGCCACATGTCCTTGAAAATCTAATGACAGAAAACTTTTCCAGATAGTTTATAATCCTCATTCTGAGCACACAGTTATTCCACTTACTGCCACTAACGCATGCTTTGTTACTGAGAACATGCTTGAAAAATACATTTTTCATTTTACGTGGGCCTATGCAATCAATTAGATAGAACACACTGTCATTGGCAGTGAAGACTCTTATTAAAAATTGATTTTAGTACAGTTAAGGATGATGCCCAAAACTGTGTCAGAATAAAGTCCAAAAGGGGAGCGATGAATATCCAGTATTTCAGTTCTGAGGTTAATACATTTGCGTATAGAAGCACACTGAACCATCTGCATGAAGGAAGAAGCTAGTTTAGCAGCACAACAAGGTTGTAGATTTTTCAAATGGCAATGGTATCAGCTCAAAACAGTGGTAATGATATTTCTACATGTGATTCACAGAATTACAGTGAGCACAGGAACTTCACATTGCTTTTATACTAATTGTCAATATGTCTTAATCCTAAAGGTGTGTGTGAGAGTTCACCCTTAACTGTGAACTTGGGTGAGGGTGGGTAATTACTAATGGGTTATTTCATTCCAAGCTAGTGATTCAACCCTCAAATGTAGTTTAAATATAATCAAATCCATCCCAGAGAACAGTGTTTACCAAGCCAAGCAGGTGCCAATCAAGGACGTCTTCACAATCATTAAGCCAATAATGGGCAATGACTGTGAAATGCAAATAGCATTAAACATTTAATTGCTCTCCTTAAATGTTTGGTAAGAATGCAATCCCAGGTCCTTTTCTCCCTGTGGAAAAGACAAGGCTCCCAAATGGGCTTCAGAAAAACGGGTATGTGGAAAAAAGTCGGAGCAGCTGGATTCTGGAGAGAAACCATTGTTGCTTCAAACCCAGCACCCTCCATCAACTACATAAACGCTAAGAGATCAACTCTACCTGGGTACAGAATACAGAGTTCTATGTAAATTTCACAAACATGACAGAAAAAGTGGCATCTGCTTTATCCTTAATATTTTCATATGCACACCCCATAGATTAGTAGCTATTATCAAGGTCTTGATAAATTGCTAAATGAAATTTAAGATTTAGTAAAGTCAAGAATGAACAGATTTTAAATTTTAATACTCACAAGTCAGTTTCCCTGTGATCAGTTTATAGGTTATATCACTTAAAACATTACTACTTTCATGCAAAGACAGTCCTATCCACATTTCATGTTTATTTCATCAATGTAAATTGATGCCATCTACTAAACATTATGTGAGATTTATCTGGGCTATGGTTTAAAAATAATGCAGGCTAACAAAACTTGACAAATTGCAGGAAAATGCAGATTTAAAATAAAGTTTACTTCATCAACATTACTTGGCATCCACATCACCATTCCTACCATATGAGTGATAACTATGTCTCATATATCTACATCTATAGATATGAGATTCAACTACTTATTGAATCTCAGCCAGTTGGGTTACATATGCATAAATGGCGGTAGGTATTGTCCTATTGATTATCTTTTCTCAACTTGTCGTCTTGAAAAAAATGCTATGCACCAATTTAGTCATTTGTTGTAATCAGTTTCTTCAAGACACTCATGAACGAAATTGTCCAGAGGCTATTTCATTGAGCACAGCACACAACAGGCCACGGGAGCACAACAGGAATTTGTAATATGGATGAATTTTTTTGCATGTAGATATTAAAATGTACAATGGGGGCTCAGGAGAGAATTCAGTGAGAAAAAATATGAATAAAAACGACAGCAATTATCTGGCTTAAGAAACATCAGTGCTCTTCCTTGTTAGAGATGTGTCCTCATGGTTATTTGGTTAATTCTCTTACAAGTATTTCTTACCCTTCAAATATATGTTCTTAAAAGTCCACTCTAACTGATATTGTTTTCTATTTAATCAACCCCTCATCTTCTATGTTCAGGAATATTCTTACTTATTATGTTAAATGGAGAAAATATAACGTGCAAAAGTAAAATTGCAGTTATTAAATGATCATAGTCTCTATTTTTAAATGAAAATACGGATTTTTAAATTTTTTTTAAATTTATTTGAGAGGTAGAGTTACAGTGAGAAAGAGAGACAGAGAGAAAGCTCTTCCTTCTGTTGGTTCACTCCCCAAATGGCCACCAAGGTCAGAGCTGTGCAGATCCAAAGCCAGGAAACAGGTGCTTCTTCCTGGTCTCCCATGTGGGAAAGCACTGCTTTCCAGGTCACAACAGAGAGCTGGATTGGAAGAGAAGCAGCAGGACCTAGAGCCAGCACCCATATGGGATGCCGGCACCACAGGCAGTGGATTAACCTATTGTGCCATGGTGCCAGCCCCCATAGTCTCTATTTTAATGTAGAAATATGAATAAACTTGGCACAAGTCAACCTTTTTATTTTATTTTGCTTTTTGCCACATTGTAGCCTCCCTAGGCCAGATCCAGATGAGTGGATGTTGCAGTATAACACAGATAAACCTTAAATAGCTGAGCTTGATTCAATCCCTACAGAGTTGCTTAATTTGAATTTACCTGACCCTGTGTTTCCACTGAAATGATGCCTAGTGCATTTCTACATACATGATTCAAGTCAGAGAAAAATGGGAATGTCTAGTTTTGTTGACTTGTGGTTCCTCTGACACTGTGATGTTAAAGAGAGAATTTGAATTTTCCTGCTCATTTTCAATCTTGCAAAGAAACAAAAAGCTTGGTTTTGCATTTTGTGCACAAGAATGTTACTGGTTGGATGAGGCAGACTGCAGGCCAATGACAGATGGAAACTAAGGTGTCTGCTTTTTGAGCTCCGTGTCATGGGCAGCACATGGTCCACACAGACAGGAGCAAGAGAGGTGACTGGATACATGAACCTTCTCACGGGAGGAGGAATAGGATACGGAACCTGCCGTGGAAAGAAAGTTCCCCAGACCTGGACACTGTTTTGTGGAATGACAACGTCAGATGACCTACTCAAGGGTGTCTTACAAAATCCAAGGGCTTCTGTGTTGAACCACCCCTCTGAATCAAGATACTTTTATGCGAGGAAATTTCAAATCTATAAAGCTTTTTAACACACATTTTTAATGACATTTAAAGACATCTCATGAATGAGTTACAAACTTTTCGCACCAAAATAAATGTATCATTTAATTCCATTTCTATGAATTTTCTGAAATCTTCTTGTATTTTATATAATTCTGTATTACAAGCACATGCTTAATTTGTATTTGTTGCCAACGCTGTGGCGTAGCAGGTAAAGCCACTATCTGCAATGCCAGTATCCCATATGGGCGCTGGTTCGAGACCCAGGTGCTCCACTTCCTATCTAGCTCTCTATTATGACATGGGAAAGCAGAAGATGGCCCAAGTCCTTGGGCCCCTACACCCACGTGGGAGACCTGGAAGAAGCTCCTGGTTTCAGATCAGCTCAGCTCCAGCAGCTGCAGCCAATTGGAGAATGAACCCTCAGATGGAAGACTTCTCTCTCTCTGCCTCTGCCTCTGCCTCTCCTCTCTCTGTGTAACTCTAACTTTTAAATAAGTAAATAAATCTTTAAAAAATGTGTATTTGAATTTTAACCTTAACAAATTCAATTTAATTTTTAATTTTGAGATTTATTTTTATTAATTAATTCAGTTTAATTGGTAGAAGGGTGTATAGAAATGTCCAGACATGGTATGATTTGTTGGAAGTTAATTCAATATGAAGTAGTGAGTTAAAAATATGAAGTATTGTTGAGGTAAAATAAAGTTGCATTATCTTAGCTCCATCAGAGTATTGGAAACTCATGCCTACTGTGTTTCTGTCTTACTACCCCAGGCTCTTAACTAGCCTTCTCTGAATGCACTTACTCTAATTCTCAAAAGAATCCTCGGGGCAGTTGCGACCTTCATCTTAGAGGGAAACTGACCACTTTCACTTCAGTGTCCGGATTCTCCATTATCAAGTCCGGTGGAAATCTCTGAAATCTCATGGCTCAGAGTATTTTTCTTCCAATTCTATGCTCCACACAACCCCAGGAACCAAAACAATACCTATGAAAAGCAAAATTTCTGAGATTGAAGAGCACAGCTTGACTGGCACATGGCCATTGCTTCTACACAAACTGTAGAGACAAATTCCTTAGGATAAAAACATGGGAAAATAGAAAAGACATTCCAATTTACTTATAGAAATATTTAATAATATTCTACCAAGATGTGGCAGATTAGCAAGTGGGGATACAGCTGAAATTTTTAAAATGTGGTCATTTTTGTTCAGGGATAACATAAAGTTTAAGAAAAAACCACCCAGCCAACAAAAACATGATGCCATCAAAGAACAAGGCAATACTATGAAGTAGGGCATCAGGACATAGCACAAAGGAAGCGAATGCTGATGGCATCTGAGGATTCTGGATAAGTACCACAAAGGGAGGAGAGATGTCTCTAACAGGGTATGGGATGGAGAGCAGTGAGCTGTCTCTGTGGTGAAGGGTGCTTTCTCCCTGGTTGCGAGTAAGTGGGCAACTCTGTTTCGGAGGGTGAAGTCCTCTGCACGCTCCCTGGAGATGGGGATAGTTCTGACACATCCGACACAGGGAATTGATGTTTCACGAAGAGTACTTCTGATCTTATGTGTTTGAAAACGGGCAAGACTGTCAAATAGCCACAGTGTCAACTATTTAGGCCAAGGCAATGATACAGGACAAAATGTAAGATGATAACAATAAAACAATAATATTAATTCTAGGGCTGGCACTGTGGCATGGAAGGTTAAGTCTCCGCCTGTGATGCCAGCATCCCATGTGGATGCTGGTTCAAGTCCCGGTGCTCCACTTTTGATACAGCTAATACACTTGGGAAAGCAGTGAAGATGGCACAAGTGTTTGGGCCCCTGCCATCCATGTGGAATACCCTGATGAGGCTCCTGGCTCCTGGCTCTGGCCTAGCCCAGTCCTGGCCTTTGCAGCCACTTGGGAAATGAACCAGAAGTGAACCAGATTGAAGATATAAGATATTTTTCTCTCTTTCTCTCTACTTTTCAAATAAATAAATGATATATATGTGTGTGTGTTTTTACATAAATTCCACAAAGTATAGACTCTATTATTACTTCATTGTATTTCATCATTCTTCACCACAAGATATGTTATAAATATCAAAGTGAATGATTTTAATAAATGAACTTGAAATGAATATCAGATTGATTTGAATGTTGCTAATAATATTACAAACATTAGGGAATTATGGTGAAGATAGAGAAGGAAGCAAAGTTTATAATTTTACATACAGCATCTATCATTCTTATCCCTAGGCAAATATAATTGTAAGCAGGTCAATAGGATACAGCGAGTAGAAAGAAGTAATGGTGGCCGGCACCGTGGCTCAACAGGCTAATCCTCCGCCTTGCAGCGCCAGCACACCGGGTTCTAGTTCTGGTTGGGGCGCCGGATTCTGTCCGGTTGCCCCTCTTCCAGGCCAGCTCTCTGCTGTGGCCCAGGAGTGCAGTGGAGGATGGCCCAGGTGCTTGGGCCCTGCACCCCATGGGAGACCAGGAAAAGCACCTGGCACCTGGCTCCTGCCATCGGATGAGCGTGGTGCGCCGGCCGCAGCGCGCCAGCTGCAGCGGCCATTGGAGGGTGAACCAACAGCAAAGGAAGACCTTTCTCTCAGTCTCTCTCACTGTCCACTCTGCCTATCAAAAAAAAAAAAGAAGAAGTAATGGTGACCACTGCAGTTGTGGACATAGATTTGGTTGCTGAGAATAGGAGGATAAATGGAAAGGACAGTGAGAACAAAGCAAGGGAACCAGAAATCCATGGATCCAAAGAACAGATGGAGTTACAGGAGGTGGAGAAGCATAAAGGGGATATGGGAAAAGGAACAGCCCTGAAGAGATTGGAGAATCCCAAAGACATCTACACAGTTAACATAAGACCCATATCTGCCAATGATCTCCAAGAGATATAAATAATACAGGTTGCTATTTATACACTACCCAGCACATCCCATCACACAGGAAGATCAATAAAAGTTTAATGACAAATTTTGCAAATGTGTTCATATAACTCAGTGCTAAGAATTGAACTACCACTATATAAAACACAGATAAATTCATGACCAAAGTATTAAGCCAAACCCAACACAAGAGAACATATTGTGTCAATCCTTCCTATAAACATTCAGGCCAAGATTATCTACAGATTTTCTTAATGCAGTCTTAGGTGTCATCAATTTGTTGCTGAGAAAAGGAACCACAGAGCTGCTATAATGGAATTTGGACAATGGTTTTCTCTGATTAGCAGGGCGCAAGCAGGTAAGACGCACCAGCCATGTTCCGTTCCTGACATAGGGTGTGTTACACTGGTTTGCTTCTTAGAATCAGACTGAGCTATGAACATAGTTTTGTCCCATTTTTGAATGGTGCCTTTCACAATTTTAGACAGATTTTTAAAAGGGAGCAAATTGATTTCCTGCAAACATGGTTAGGGCCTGTTGCTTGGAGCGTTTCTACTCATCTGTCTGTAGAATGAGTTCCTGCCACAAGTTTTGTGCTCAATAACCATGATTCCATGGCAGTCATCTTTGCCAACTTGATGTTTATGCTCTGATGGGTTGATGGCACCCAGATGGATGTCACTAGCACCTGCCTGGGAGTGCCAGTTTGGGTTTTGACATAGGAGGCATTGGGGCAGAAGGAAAAATAAAAGGAGCAAGAAATACTTAAAGAGGAGGGAGTCCCCAGACAACATAGCTGTGCCATGGACCTGCATAAGCGGACACCCATGGGCCGAGTGCTCCAATGTATGAATGATCGGCTCTTTCTAATGGAAGCCTATGTCCCTTCATATTGTGAAAGCGGTGTTTCTATTATGCATTAGAGGGGGTATAATCAGAATGGTTTTTAATAATCGGCATGCAAAATTCAGTCACTATCTTTTGCAGTCTGAAATCAACAATGAAAATCAGGTCCATAAACAAGTTATAAAACTATTTCTGACTGTGTTTCAGAAGCCCACAAGTCCACGCATCCCTGATTTCCCAATTGCAGGCTATATTTTATCATTACTCCTGATAGAGTAAATCCTCTTCAGAGCAGAAACATGTTTTATTACTGTAGTAGAAAGAGCACAGATTTGGAAATAGAAAGTTCTGGGTTCAAACAATTGCGTTTAGAAGACGTGGGAGGAGGGAGGAAGGAAAGTATCACTATATTTTTAGAATGTTATCAATGAACCACATGAAACCCACTGTCTTTATCTTAATAAAAACAAAACCAGAAAAAGATATATTTCAGGTGCTCTCACCCTCAATCTTTTCACCAATAAAAAGGCACTGGCATGAAGCAAATGACAATTATACAAAGTGCCCAATACTGTCTCTCACATGCAATAACTGCTCGTAAGAGATGGAGGAGAGGGGATAGAGTGTGCACTGAGAGAAACGGAATGAGGACATGCACACACTACCGCCTTCCACACTTTCCCAGTGACGACCAGCTCAGGAAATGGGGATATTTCACAAGGAGCAGCTGCTATTGACTTCTGAGAGTCCTGTCTATTTTGTTACAATGAATGCACATTGAATTCATTAAATACTCTCAATTATATTAATCCAGACAAAAATGTTTTCAGTGTTGCCATCTCATTAAACATATTCTATATATCCTGAAGTCTGCAATTCTAACAGCATTTATCTACTGTATTTTCTATTTACTCCTCACCTCTCTTCTGTAGGATGGCTGAAGACCTCCTATCGAGCCATTAAGATTACATCCTAGGGCTGGCACCATGGCTCACTTGGTTAATCCTCTTCCTGCGGTGCCGGCATCCCATATGGGCACTGGTTCTAGTCCTGGTTGCTCCTCTTCCAGTCCAGCTCTCTGCTGTGGCCCGAGAGAGCAGTGGAGGATGGCCCAAGTGCTTGGGCCCCTGCACCCTTATGGGTGACCAGGAAGAAGCACCTGGATCCTGGCTTTGGATCGGCTCAGCTCCAGCCACAGTGGCCATTTGGGGAGTGAGTCAACAGAAGGAAGACCTTTCTTTCTGTCTCTCTCTTTCACTGTCTTACTGTCTATAACTCTACATGTCAAATAAAAAAAATAAGATCACATCCTTATCATTACTTATACATGGCTGTGGTCAAGGAATCACAAAAGATCAGGGCCCAGCAGTTTTACTCCCTAGTAAATCTCCAGTCTCTACTGTGGTGTGCTGCACATGGTAGGTATTCATCTTTGTTTGGCAATATAAGAACCAGCAAACAAGTCATCCAGTGCCCTGTGGTCCCTGTTACAATCTCTAATCAGCATCTGTTTCTAAAGGACACAAGAGGGCTAACCAGCCTGGAATCAATACTTTCTGGCATAGGAAATAAAAATCTGTCATAGCCAGAAGTTTTATAAGAATGCCCTTTACTTCAATAAAGAACCACAGTTCTATAAAGAAACATAAATGGGCAATAATGGAGAACTTGAGATTTAGAAATGCAATCCATGTGCTGTTTTACACTTGTTTTCAATATATATACCATCTTCTCACAGAGCTGGGCCATTTATCTCTGCATAAGTCCCTAGTGTCTGTAACATTGCACTCTGATATAACAGGCAACCTGATGTTTTTATGTTATTAAGAGCTTTTCTTAATTCATTTGAAACACACACACACACACACACAGAGAGAGAGAGAGAGAGAGAGAGAGAGATCTCATCTGCTGGTTTATTTCCTAAATGCACATAACAACTGTGTTGAGCAAGGCCAAAGTCAGAAGCCAGGAACTCAACACAAGTCTCCCATTGGGTGGCAGGAGTCCAATCACTGGAGCTATCACCTGTTGCCTACCAGGGTGCTTGTTAACAGAAGGCTGGAGTCAGCAGTCTGAGCCAGGGATCAAACCCAGGTGCTCCAATGTGGGCCACGGGTGCCTCAGCTTGCCTCTTAACCACTAGGCTGAATGTGCACCCCTTGCTTCATCTTTAACCTTATCATAAGGTGCTGAAGTGTTTGCTGTCATTTAGTTAATAACTGAGAGGCTACTATTTAAAATTGATTTGTGCCTGTTATTTCACTGTTATTAACTTTTTGGAAGATAGTAGCTTATGGAATAAAAAATATATTTATTTTCCAACACATTTCAAAATAAATTTTAAAAGAAAAAATGTTTATTCATATATAACTAGTGAACACAATGTAATAAATTATTTTGTCAAGTAAATTGGCTTATGATAAAGTGTGAATATAAAATTAACTTTAATAACCCAGCCAGGTTGATAAATAATCATCACTACCACAAAAGTGGCACCAGATTCCCTTCTTTTAAATTGATTAATATATTTGCTGTAGACTTATCCAGACAGCAAGCAAGAGCTACTGTGGTACCAACAGGTGGCAGTTGGTACAGGAAATTGGTCTTGTCACCGTCTTGTAAACTGTAAAGTTGTGTGGGAATGCTTTTGTTATCATTGCTAGGAGAATATTCTGGACAGAATCACAGGTATGGAAAGAAATTTCCTCTCATCTACTTCAAAACTGAAACTAACTTTGCAGCTGTTAAGGAAAACCCTATGGAGATTCCTAAATAAGAATTGAACTACTCTTATTTCCCAAGATTACAAATTCTGCATAAATATACAAAAGTATTCAAATCAGGATCTCAAAGAGATATATGCATTCTCATGTTCATTGCAGCCTTATTCAACTTAGCTGAGATCTCAAAGCAACCTAAACCTTCAGTGATGGATGAATGGATAGTGAAAATGTGCTCTATAGAATGGCACATTATTAGCCCAGGAAAAGAAGTCTTGCCATTTTCAACAAGGTTGAACCAGAAAGGACATTATGCTAATTCAAGTGCTAGAACAAAAAGTATTATATGACACCATCTATATGTAAAATGTTTTAAAATTTTTAATTATTCATTTATTTTATTTATTTGAAAGGCATAGAGACAGAGATTTCTCATCAACTGGTTCACTCCCCCAAAACCTACAACAGCTGGAGCTGGACTAGGCTCAAGCTTAGAGTTGAGAACTCTTTCTAGGTCTCCCATGTGGGTGGCAGGGACCCAAGTACTTGAGCCATCACCTCCTGCCTCCCAAGGTGAGCTGGAACTGGAGCAGAGCAAGGACGTGAACCCTGGCACTCTGATATGGGATGCTTTATTCAAAGATGATATGGGCATCTTAACTGCTGTTCCAAACACCTGCCCTGAAACTATAAACTTGGAGAGCAGAACGGTGACTGCCAGGTCTAGAGAGGCTCAAGGAGATTAAGTTCTCTAGAGCAGCTGAGCAACACAGTAACCATGAGTGATGATGCCTGCATCCTGCACTGAAGGGTTTGTGAAGCAGATGAAGGTCACAGTAATAATAACAATAGTGTCAATAATGGTAAACGTGTCAACACCAAGAAAAAGTTTAATGAAAAATCACAGTGGCTTTATCTTCCGCTATATTCTCTAGAGTTATTTGGTTAAGTAGGTGTGAGCTCTTGATTATTGGAGCAAAACCTTGTATTACTTTATTGTACAATAATAATAATAGTTTTGTAAAGGACAAATTCATCAGTGAGGTAGAGAGGGAAACAAACATTGCTGGAAATCAAACCACAAAGTGGGGGAGGCAATGTGGTGGCAGAGTGGGTTCAGCTGCTGCCTGAGAAGCTGGCACCCCATGTGAGTGCTGGTTTGTGTCCTAGCTGCTACATTTCTGATCCAGCTCCATGCTAAGACAGCTGGCAAGGCAGTGGAAAGTGGCCCCGCCCACTTGTGATCCTGCCACCCACAAAGGAGACCAGCTGGAGTTCTGCGCTCCTGACTTCAGTCAGGCCCAGCCCCGGCTGTTGGGGCCTTCTGGAGAGTGAAATAGGAGATGGAAGATTTCATTCTCTCTCCCTCTGCCTGAAACTGCCTTTCAAGTGAACAGGACAATTCTAAGTAAAAAAGAACTGCAATGGGATGGGATTTCATGAGCACTCTTGCCTTTATGATCAAAGGCTTTCTTTGGAACCCAGCTTGGGGACTGGAGACACCTGCCAGTGTTACAGGACTTTGAAATGTTAAGTGGGAAGACTTTGGAATTCCATGGAGAGGCAGGGACAACAGCATCCCCAGGAGGCCCTGGGGACAGAGAAGGGCAGGACCCTTAACACACAAACACCCCTGAACTTTTCCTGGTCCCTAGGGAGGACCTGAGTCTGAGTCTGTGAAGTGAGCGTCTGGAGACTGACAGCTGTCTTGAAAAAAACTGAAATTGCAGATCTGCTGGAAGCCTAGAAAAATGTAACAATTTTCTTTTTTCAAATCCTCTGAGGTGTCATTTTTAGCATCTCTCCGATGCTGCTTAAAGTCAGTTCACTTAGCAAACATTTACTTTTCATCACCCATGTGTCTCACGTTGCTCATGCTCTGGGGAGACACAAAAATGCACAGCTTCATCTCCGCATGATGGTGTTTGTCTTCCAGAAAGCACAGGGCTGCACAGCACTCGGCTTCCAGTGGGTTCCATTACTGCGCCACTGAGGCTGACACTGAATTACACTCGTGATCTCCGTCTTCACAGCTGAAGGATTAAAATCCAATACCAAAGAAAGGAGGAGGAGGATGCTTTATGCTAGCACTTAATTTAGTAATACGTGTCTTTAGTGTTTTTTTTTTTTTTTTACAAAATCATCCAATCTGTACAAATTTGCAAGACAGATTCGACTGCATATTAAAGAGATCAAGGGCAAGGAGTGATGCACAGAATTTTCCTTTTTAACTAAATGAGTTCAGGTGTTGGGAGATGTTCTCCCTCCCCGGGCCCTGAAGAATCCTCCTTGATCACCCTGCAGCTGGCTGGCCTGCAACAGTTTTTAGCTGCTTCAAAGGGGAATGTGCTGTATTTAAACGTAAAGATGTAAAACACTCATGAATTATTTCAGAGGAATGTCACAACAGTGAGTCATGATATGTCAACTATTCAAAGATATTAACTTTTACTTTTTGTAAAGAGTGCAGTTTTCTGGAAGCTTTCAGAAGCTTCTTAGCCTAGAAGAAGCTAACTACGAAGGATGGGGCACACCAGGGTGTGAGGAATGAAGCTCATGAAGGGGAGGAGAAACAAGCTTGTGATTAGGGTGACAACAGCATTGTCCAGGATAAAGTGGCGTGGTGGAGACTGGGAGCAAACCTGGGCAACACAATGCTTCCAGTACAGTGCAGACGTCAACTCACCCCCTGGACTGAGAGGAACCAGAGGGATATGTCACAGGGAGATGGAAGCTACAGTGGTCAGTAGAGCCCAAGCTAAAGACCAATAGCCAAGGTGGACACTTGGCCTGTATCCCACATGGGAGTACCTGGGTATGAGTGCTGCCCTGCTCTGCATTCCAGCTTCCTGGTAATGTGCATCTGGGAGGTCCAAGTAGTTAGGTGCCTACCAGAGACACCTGGGAAACACATTGAGGTTCAGGCTCCTGGCTTCAGCCTGGCTTAGCCTGGACTGTTGCAGACATTTGGGAAGTGAACCAGTGAATGAAAGATCTGTCTCTATCTCTCTGCCCCTCAAATGTAAAAGAAAAAAAAAAGAACTAAAATAGGATTAAGAAATATCAATACCCAGCCTTTCCTCCCTGGCCAGACCATTATCATCAAGTCATTGGTGAAGGCAAACTATACTCTGTGCATAATAACACTCATGGCAAACATTCTTCAAGACTCTCCGAGCCCAATTCTTTACTCTTTACATCTCATATTTTACTTGGTTATCTTGCACAAAACACCTTTTTGATTACCACTCTCCCACAGCAGATATGGAATCTGATACATACGTTGTTCCCCCAAAGCACACACAGGTGCGCAACAGGAAGCTGTGGTTTACCTGATGAAGTTACACACAAGCCTGAAATCTCTGCCCCTGAACATTGTCCCATTTTCACTGTGCACCTATTCTTAGCTTTACAGTTAATTAAATCACCTTACTCAGATCAACAAAAACTCTTAAGTTATTGCCAAGAAATGCAACTAAGGGCCAGGGAAGGGACTTGCGTTCCATCTGAGATAATGCTGAGCTGGGTGAGCTTGGCTGAGCCCCGCCTCCCTCCCTGCACAGAACACACTACAAGGAAGGCTCAAAGCGCCCTTTATCCTCGTGTTCTCCCTCCATTTCTGGAGCCTCCTCACAGTCCCCACAGAGCTTGGCCAGCCTCTCCCGCTGCTCTGCTTCAGGTGTGAACAGAATACTAACATGCAATTTAACAAGTTCTCAAGAGTTTGTTTATTTCTGTTCCCTGCATAGCAAGCCTATAAGAAGCTTCAGCCCATGTACTGAGCCATTTTTAACTCATCCCCAGAGGCAGTGTGAATGTCAGGGTTGACTTTGGCAGCCAGCTGGGAGTCACCTTTCCAAGGCCATGAGCCCGCCACCCCACCTCATCCACTGCCCTCCTACCAGGTAGAACGCGGGGCCCAGGGGACAGGCATGCAGGCTTTTGCCATTTCCAAAACACGACAATAAAAATCCACATTTGTTGCAAGTCTACTGGCTTATAAGGAATGACTGTTTAGAAATAATAAAAAAGATAATCTGGTGTGCAGTCCAGCATGTAGGAAGTCGCCAGCCTGTCCTAACTCCAAGATAAAGCTGAATAACCTGAACAAGCAACAATTCTCAGATACGTCAGAGAGGTGGGGGCTCTGGGTACATCAGCAGGGGGCTGGGATGCAAGCACATACTCCTGGAAGCCCGGGCTGAGAAAGGGAAAGGGGAAGTCTAGGGTTTCTGTAGCCCTTTGCAGACAACTTAGGGGACAAGTCTCCAGGGGACACATAAGGGCCCCCATGGTCTGCAGCTTCACCTCCAGGAGCTCTACCATGTTTTCCCAATGAACACTGGGAAATAAAATCACTGTGTGCTTCAGTGACCAGAGACCAGGGGCCAGAGAAGAACCATTATGAGAGCATCCTACTGCTCTGGGTGAGGTGTGCCACCTTCGCCCAGGACCAACCCCTGACACCTGTCACGGGGAAACTACAGATCTGTGTTTCCTGTGAAATAGCATATATTAGCAAATATTTGCCATATTAGCAAAGCAACTCCAACAGTGTATAAATAGAAGTACACACCATGAATAAGTGGGTTTATCCCAGGCACGCAAAGCTGATTCTGTACTCCAAAATCAGTAAATATAGCCCATCACATCAACAAGTTGTGTAAAACAATCCCATGTTCCGAGAAATTCATGCAGAAAGCATTTGACGAGATCCAACACACATTCATGAACAAAACCCTGCTAACTAAAGAGGTGAACTTCCTTTACTTTACCAAGAATATCAATAAAAAAAAACTATAGACAACAGCTTACTTCACGGTTAAAAAGCAAAAAAACAAAAACCTCCAAACATTCCCACATAGATTAGCTATAAGGATGTTCCCTCTTGCCACTGCTTCTCAACAGCACAGAAAAATGAAAACACAGGAAAAGTAATGAAACACAGTTTGCAAAGGAAGAGGACTTTTTTTTTCCACAGATGGCATAAATCTCTATACATAAAATATGAAAGAACTGACCAAAATATAACCTCCTAGAACCAAACACCAATGTGGCAGGGCTCCAGAATATACAAAAAATTATTTCTTACATATAAGCAATAAATGCGTAGCATTTGAAATTATAAGCATAATTCTACTTGCATTAGCACCCTCAAAATGTTATGTAGTTATATATTAATCTAACTATATAATATATATGTGTGTGTGTGTGAGAGAGAGAGAGATCTATGAGAGATCTAGGAGAGGAAAGCTACAAAACTCTGAAGAAAGAAGTCACAGGATAACAATTGCTTTAAGTAACACTCAGACCTCAGAATCAGCCCTTAAGGCTTCCTGATCTGGCTGAAAAGCCCATGAGAGCCTTTCAGGCATGGAAATCCAAGACTGTGGCAAAAATGTTCTACATGAAGGATCTCTGTGAGTGAGACCCCAGTGAAAAGAAGCAGCCATCAAACAAGAAGTACTTTTCTCTGAAGGGAGGAGAGAATTTCCACTCTGCTTAATGGCCTTGTCTAAATACTGATGGAGTTTGTGAGTTCAAAAGGTTTTCACGGCCAAGGCAGCTCATGTCAAGAGCCTTGGGTGATCACTGACGTCATACATAAGAGTGTTAATTGTTAAATTAACAACAGGAGTCACTGTGCACTAACTCCTCATGCAGGACCTCTGTCCTCAATAAGTTATATTATGAGCTAACTGTAAAACTAGTTATCATAGAGTTTGTGTATTTGTGTATACAAATTGTTGAAATCTTTACTTAGTACAGAGTTCGTCTTCTGCGTACAAAGCTAATTGAAAACGAATCTTAATGAAGAATGGGACTAGAAATGGGAGAGGGAGGAGGTAGAGGGGTGAGAGGAATAACTATATTCCAAAGTTGTACTTATGAAATTTGTATTCCTTAAAAAACAAATAAGTATAAAAAAGAAAGTCAAAGAACCAAACAAATGGGAATATAGTCCATTTCATGTATATGAAGATTCAATATTGTCAAGATGGCAGTTCTTCCAAACTAGATCCCCAGATTAAATGCAGTTCCAATCAAAATCCCATCAAATTACTTTGTGGATATCAGAAAACCAATTCCAACATTTATATGAAGTAGGCAAGACACCGGAATACAATTTGTAAATAGCATGAAGTTGGGCAATGGATACTACAATACTTGACTTTGAGAGTTAATGTGAAACTACACTAATCAAGATGATTTGATATTGACAAAAGAAATAGTCCTCCACAAATTCATTTGACTAATCTATGGCCAAGGTAAAAAAGTAACAATGTTTGAGAAAAGATAGTTTTTTCAAAAAGTGATGCTGGAACAACTGGACACCCACATCTTAAAACAACAGAAATTAAGAGAAGGCACTGTGGTACAGTGGATTAAGCTGCCTCTTAGGATGCCTACATCACATATCAGAGTGCCTTGTCTAAGTCTGGGCTCCTCTGCTTCTGATCCAGCTTCCTGCTAATGTACTTAGAAGACAGCAAAGGATGCTCCAAGTATTTGGGTTGCTGGCACCCATAGGGGAGAGCTGAGTGGAGTCTCTGGCTTCTGACCTTGCCTTGGCCTTACACTGCCCTTTGCTGGTATTTGGGGTATAAACCAGCAGATGGAATCTCTCTTAAATACATAAGTAAATCTACCCTTAAAAATAACTTGACTGTTTCAAAAAAATGAGCCTAGGTACACATCTGCAAAGTTCATAAAAGTTAACTCAAATTAGAACACATACCTATGTGTAAAATATGAAAGTATCAAACTCCTAAAACATAACAAAAAGAATGAGATGACCTTGGGTCTAGTGAGGACATTATTTGCAACAACAAAGGCATGATCCATGGAAGGGTGAATTTCACTGGATTTCATTAAAATTAAAGATATCTGCTCTACTAAAAATACTGGCAACATGATAAGACAAGTGACAGACAGAATATTTGCAAAAAACACAACAGAAAAAAGGACAACTCTTAAAACTTAGCAATAAGACAACAACCTGACTAAAACAGACCAAAGATCTTAGCACAACGTCACCAGATATAGAAATGTTGAGTAAATCTATGAAGTGACATCCTGTATCATGTGAGTGTTATCAGGGAAGCAGGGGCTGAATCAACAAGGTGACACCACTCCACCCGTTAGAATCGCCAAACTCCATGACCCTGAAATACCAAATGCTTGGGAGGATGTGGAGCAACGGGAACTCTCATTTACTGCTGGTGGGAATGCATTTGATAGCTTCTTACAAAATGAAGCATGCTTAGTATTTGATCATGCAATCATGTTCCTTGTTATTTACACAAAAGAGGTAAAGGAAGCGTCCATATAGAAACATGCATATGGAGGCCTCTAGCAGATTTATTCATAATTGCCAAAATGTAGATGCTAAGATGCCATTTTCTAGGAAAACAGACAAAACGTGATATAGCCATATGATGGAATGTTACTCAGTGTTGAAAAGAAATGGACTATTAAGGCTTAAAATGGCATGGAGGAAACTTACATTCAAGTCACTGAATAAAACAGGCTGATCTGAAAAACCCATGTACTGCAGATTCCAAATTATATACAGCATTCTGGAAAAGGAAAAGTCACGGAGACAGTAAAACTGCCAGTGACTGCCAGGGGCAGAGAGGCAGAGAGATGAGTACAGGCTGCAGGACAAGGAAACTGCTGTGTGGCCCTGCATGGTGATGTCACTACATATAACCCATAGAAAGACAGCACCAAGAGTACATGATGTCACCTCACACTCACTTAACCCATAGGACATGCAACACCACAAGTGAAGCCCAAGTAAATCCTGGACTTCGGGCGAGATGATGGATCAGTCTAGGTTCCTCGGCAGCAACAACAGCACCCCTGTGGTGCAGGTCAATGCTAGTGGGGAAGTTTGCACTGGGTGAGCACAAGAATTCTCTGCAGTTTCACTGAATTTTGCTATGAACCTAAGACTTCTCCAAAAAATAGTGTATTTTTAGAAAGTAGAGAAAGTGACAAGTTTCAGAATTATTACAGAGTGATCACATTAAACACAAGTCCCCAAACATCATCTGTGGAATTTTAATTACACTGAAGAGCACCGGTAGCATTTAGTAATGATTTCTGTTCATAAATAGATCTGAAGCCTTTGAGACCCAAGAGAGAGGTGAAAAGTCCCAGAACACTTTTTCTTTGGGTCATAAAAGATTCTTTTTTCATATCAAGCTGTACAATATTTATGGACATCCATGTTTAATGTGAAAGGGAAAAAATAGAAAAAAAAGAGGGAAAAAGACAACTTTGCATCTATAGTATATTCATATAATTTCTTGGGCAATGTAGAGATGCAGAAAAACAACACTTTCTACTCTGGCAAACATTCTGATTTAAAAAACTTCTTTACCTTAATTGCAGGTGGGGCATTCTGGTTCACCTGGCTTTTTTCCTGTAATGGGCTGCTCTTAAAACCACAGAGTTTTCTGTGCAGATCTGATTCTTGGGGAAAATCTGACTTCAGTGGTTCCCAGGTGTTGCTGCTGTTGAAGCCCGAAGTCGAGTGTTTTTTTTCAAACTTGAGTGATTAGAAGAATCACCTGGGACCTCTTTTGAACTATTTCATCCATCTTAGTCTGCTCAGGCTGCCATGTGAAATCAAAGCCGGGAGACTTCACCAACAGGCATGCATGTTCTCACAGTTCCGGAGGCTGCAGTCCACGGTCCAGGTGCTGGCACACTTGGTTCGCGTAGGGCCTCTTCCTGGCTTGCCCACGGCTGCCTTCGTGCTGTGTCCTTGCAGGGCTGCAAGGGAGCGAGCGGCTCTTCCTAAAAGGACACTAACTCCACTGCCTCAGGACCTCACCACCTCCTTTAGCCTGACGACTTCCCTAGAGGCTCCAGCTCCAAGCGCGGTCGCACCGAGCGCTAAGGACTACACACAGGATTTTTTTTTTTTTGACAGGCAGAGTGGACAGTGAGAGAAAGGTCTTCCTCATCCGTTGGTTCACCCCACAATGGCTGCTGCGGCCGGCGCACCGCGCTGATTTTGAGAGTACACCGTGAGCCCTTCACTTCACAGTGAGGCCTTAACTCAGTCTTTATAAGAGGACTCCAAATGCCAGGGGAGGAGCCTGCAGATGGGCATACGTAGCAGACACCTGTGGGATTCCTGAAGCGGGAACATCACAAAAACCTGACGCAAAGCCCAGCTCAACATTTAGCTGCCGAGACCACTCGACTCCATCAACCTTCATAAGTCCTTGCTTAGCGTGTAAATAATCAAACTTGTATCAAACCTACTTAATACAAAGTGGTACTGCTCAGAGAAGAGTAGGCACAAAAATGACCACGGGAAATGCATATAATGCAAAAACTACACAAACATTTCCAAGGATCTTTTTTTCACCAAAACAAATCTGTTCCAATTCTGTTTTTCCACAAGCCTTCCTACATACCCTCATAAAGGATCTAGTACCTAATAGAGATAAAAGACACTACATTAAGCCTAGTATTACAACTTCCCTAAAACATGATAGTGAAGACTACGTTGGGAATGGGCATGGAGACTGCTTAGTGGTCCCTGCTGTTTGTGCCAGGGAAGACAGCCCTCATTCTCAACACGCATAAGCATGTGACCAACCACTCAGAAGTGAACTGAGAAGCCTCTAGACCCATTCATTTCAAGTCTTACCCAATGAGGAGATTGCTGGCCTGCAAACCTTGGTGGAAAGAAAGCACATTTAATTTTTATGGCAGTTCTCCACTCCAATAAAGAAGCAATTTCAAGCACCACTCTCCATCCTCGAGAGGCAAATTGTCTTCATGTGATTTACAGCAGATCCTCAGGAAAGGAGGGCCAGCCAATGTGGTGTGAGCGCCAGTGTCTCAGCGCAGATGCTGCTCAATGAGGGGCTCACTCACACTGGTGATTGACCGTGTGTCAGCTCCTGTGCTAGGAGATGGGGTCCTCCACAGAGACCACACCCCGGAATCTGCAGAGACTCTGAGGGTCTGGGAAACAACACACCTGCCAATCATCTCTACTTGCAGCCCAATGTGTGGCAGGTGCACTGGGGTAATGAAGACAGGTGTTAATGCCACAGGCCCCTGAAGAAAGGAAACGCTGCACCTGGCAGAGTCAGGGGCACTTTCAAAGGACAGTTAATAGCTGAACTGAATTTCAAAGAATGCCTAAATGGTGAGCTTAACAAAACACATAGTTTGTTGACAACATCATGCAGTTATTCAAAACTGGACTAAAGTCTGCCTGTCCTTCCTTACACAAGACATCTAAATTACATTTCCATAGCTCTGAGAAGGAAGTAAAAAGAGAGCTGAGTCCCTTGGGGCGCTTGCCTGCTGTAGGCATGCAGAAGCGTCCTGCAGAGCTGGGCTTCCCCCTGAAGGGCTGCAGGCCTAGCCTGCAAAACGAACCCAACGGGGCCTCTATGTGGTGGCCCCGGCTTCTTTACTGCTTGCAGGCTGACAGCCATTAGCCCAGAAGCCTGCTGGCACCAAACACAAATTTTTACACATCCAATTATTTAAAAAATAGCCCAAACTAGCAGATGTTCTGCCATTTAGAGCCAGCCTGCTTTGCATATCCTGCAAAACCTCACCCTACAGCTGGTACCCATTGATAAGATGGGGCCTCAGAGTTACAAGACACTCTACGGGCTGAGTCTCCCGGTTTCCTCTCTTGCAGTCCGAACGCCCAAGACCTCAGCGTGGGACTGCATTTGTAGATAAGTTCTACAGAGAGGCAGTGAAGGTTAAATGAGGTCACACGGATGTTGCCCTAATTCAACCCTAGCAGGGTCCCGGTGAGAAGAGGAGATGAGGACAGAGACACACACAGAGGGACAACCAAGTGAGGACACAGGGAGAAGAGAGTATCTGTAAGCCAAGGAGTCCTCCAGAACCAGGAAGGAATGGGTTTGAATCGTCTACACCCCAGCCCATGGCACTTTATCACTGCAGCTTGAGCCGCCAACGAAGACGCTGAGCTGCCGCCACCACCTCCCTGCCTTCTGCCACACCCCAGTCCTCCCGTCTCTAAGCTGTTGAGTGGGGCCACAACTCATCTCGGCCCCTTCAGGTGGCCCCAGCCTCACTGCCAGCCTCAGGGCCGGCTCCTGTCCTGTTGTAAGGGACCTCCCCTCTCAGCCACCCTGCCTGTTGCTGTCTCTCCTGGTCGTATCTTTTCCATCTCAGCCTCAGACTCCTGCAGTCCCCATATCTGTCTCTCACTGCCAACAAGGTGCCTTACAATTTGGACAAACTCACGTGAATGTGTTGTCAGTCAACCGAGAAAGTATTTATTACCTACAACTCCTTTGGTTATTCCAGCCTGATGTAGCGAAAATTCTTTCCTTTACAGTAGCTCTAGGGTGAATACAAATGTAACATTTTTGTTAGAACGAAATTGTTAATTCAGTGTGTTACTGCTTTGTTCATTGCAAAATGAAAACCCCCAGAGGAGTGAAATAGAGTATATCAGACATAGTCCATGATTTTGAAGACAAATACTCTGTTTTTCTATGTTTTATTGTGGATGCAAAAATTTAAATTATGTTTTGGGCTTTTCCAATAGAAGACTAAGTGAGGAAACAGATTATAAATGACTCTAAGTGCCTATTATATGAAATAATTTAGTTTATAAGACTTAATGTTATAATTGCTCTTATAGATGGGCTTTATAATAATCTGTTACAGAATAATTTAGAATAATGTAGTAGCTAACAGAAATCGCACATCATGAGGATCCAGGGACCCAGCTTCGAATGCTGACCTGGTCAGTGGCCAGCTCCCTGTCAGTGCACTCACAGGTCGAGCCCTCATCTGGTCAGGCACTTTTTTCCTAACCTGTGCAATGAGCGTAATATAGGATGCTTCCTCCCAGAGTGGTGAGAATTCAGTCAGAAACAATGGTAGCACTTCTGTTACATCCACTGCAGCTTGGGAAGAGCTCAAAATATGCCACCGGGCCACTCCTTTACGCCTTTTTTTCTAAAACATCTTCATGGTATAGCGTTGGTAGACAAATATCTGCAATGTATTTAGCATTCACAAAGTTTAAACACCCAATAACCATTGATGAGTTATTCAACTTGAATAAATAGACATGGATATATCTTAATAAAACACATTTACTATGCAATTACTGAGTCTTAGAACAAAAAGCGTGTCTCCATGCTTCAAGTAATTGCTTTCAAAGATATATAGATATAATAGAAAAATCCAGTCCTTAGATGATTATGAAAAATGCATATAAGTGTCTAAAATCAAAGCCACATATGGTGCATAGTTCACAAAATTTGCACCCCTAGGACGTTTCTTTAAAATCCAGGACTACGTATGACACTGTATATTGTTGCGTATTTCAAGTGCCTGTCTACAATTCTAAGCATGTATTGACTGCCATTAAATTGAAGTCTATGTTGTTTAGGAAAGGAAAAGACTAAAAAGCTCACAGAAAGCTTTAGTAGAATTTTTAAAAGTCTGATTTCGGCCGGCGCCGCGGCTCAATAGGCTAATCCTCTGCCTTGCGGTGCCAGCACACTGGGTTCTAGTTCTGGTCCGGGCGCCGGATTCTGTCCCGGTTGCCCCCTCTTCCAGGCCAGCTCTCTGCTGTGGCCAGGGAGTGCAGTGGAGAATGGCCCAAGTACTTAGGCCCTGCACCCCATGGGAGACCAGGAGAAGCAACTGGCACCTGTCATCAGATCAGCGTGGTGCGCTGGATGCAGCGCGCCAGCCGCGGCGGCCATTGGAGGGTGAACCAATGGCAAAGGAAGACCTTTCTCTTTGTTTCTCTCTCTCACTATCCACTCTGCCTGTCAAAAAAAGTCTAATTTCATACCACAATCTAGCGAAAACATTCTGAATTATAATATTATGCGTTTACTAGAAATACATGTTGCCATATGACAAGAAGACAGAGTATGACAGTAATGATATTCGTGTGGGGGTTGACTCAATGCATCGTATTGTCATAAATCTGGCATTTTCATTTCTCACTCCCACAGGCACAAACTAACAGCATCTGGCACCCGTGAAGAGCAGAGAATGGTAGTGGTGCAAGGGTTAAACACACATCTTCAGAACAAAGGTTAGGCTAATGCAATCAGGTTGGGGTTGTTTGAAGACATGAAGAATTCGAGGCTAATTTCTGAGTGGGTAAAGGCAGCAAATAAGACATGTTTTATAGCCTTTCCCAAGATACAAATGTGCAACTAGTGTGTGAACCTCTGGCAGCCAATCCAGGGGACAGGCTGCAGACGCACCCTCCAGGAACGTTCTCCCTCATCTGCTCCAGTCTCTCAGCTCAGCCGGCAGCCTGACCTCTCCTGCATGGACATTGCAGAGTTTGCCCTGTGAAGAGCCACAGTTCAGGTACAAGGCTTGGGATCTTGAACACCTACACGACTCAATCACCAGATGAGCCCTTCCTCAGAAGGGCACAAATGGAAGACTCTTCTTCAGAAAAGCCACCAGTGTGGCTTCTGCAAAACATGGGGCCCTTCCTTGCCTTCCGGGGAGGGGGCCTGCAAACAGAAGCTCCCGCAGCAGGAGCCATTGGAAGAAGAATATGACCACAATCAGCTCTTTCTATGCATTGGAAGCAAGGGAGGTGGAACAGAGGTCTCTGGAGGTGCCACCATGGAGGTCTTCTGTGGGTCTCCGGCATCCACTCGCGGGCCTGAGAAGGGCATCAAGGCGTGGCTGGAGTGACTCCAGTGTCCCTTAGTCACTCTTTCCCTCAGAAAACTTTGTTCCTGTCTCCACCTCCATGGCCCCTAAGGCTCACATGCGGCATGATCTCCCATGACCCCCCAGCCAAAGGCGTCCATGTCCATTTCCCTGATGGACTCTGCTTTTCTGATGCTGTCAAAGGGCAGAGGTCCCAATCCTGCCCCTGAAGACACAGTAGGTACTGATCAGCTCAAGGCATTGTTCTGGAATGAACTGCAGTGTCTGCGTGTTTGGGGAAGTTGCCACAGAAGTTCCTCCTCCACCACCATTGGTGGAGACACCTGAGGACATGTAGCCTCCCCGCCCCCATTCACTCTAAGTCCTGCAATCAGCTCATCCCAGCTCCTTCCCTTTCCGCCTTCCCCACAACTCTGATTCCACTGTGGCTGCTTTACTGAAGATGCAGCTCCTTGCCTTGTTCAGTCTCATTTGCCAGAAGTTTCTGGAAACTGAAGAGTTCAAGAGAGACACGTTATTTCCCTCTCTTCAAAGTGTACACGCAGGAGAAGAGGATCAGAGCCCAGGCTGGGCTGGGCTGGCTCAGGCGGGGAGGCAGGATGCAGATTCTGAACCTGGTCGTACTGCACATGCTGTACTGTGCTTTAAAGCTCAGAGCATCAGTTGCTTTTTCCTTCTTTTTTTATCTTTAGCAACTTGTGACTATCGAGGACTTGCAATGTAGCTGGCACCAATGAAGAACCGAAGGTTTAACTGCATTCAGTTTTGACTACTGTACATCTAAAATTTTAAAACTAAAACTTTGATTCAGTTTTTGAGACATTTTAAGCTTTTGGAACATATCTATAAAATTTCTTCTACTCTTATTTTATGAATTCTAAATATATGAGGATAACTTGAAAAACACATGGAAAATGAAACTAAAAGATGTTTATTTTGATACAAAATTGAAACCGAGGCATAATTTTTCATGTTACAAATTCTTCCATGAACTTTTTGAAAACCACTTGTGCTGAGTCTTTCCAGAGAAAATCTGGAATGCAATTGAAAAGTTATGAACATAGAAACTATAGACAACGTCTTGAAGACATCTTTAAAAAGAATATAAATTACCTCCTTTTTGATTTTAGGTTGACATGATAATATTCTGAATATATTGAGTTAAAATAAATTAATAAAATTAGTCATTACTTTTTTATGTAAGCATTTTGAAATGTGGCTGCCTATGTAAGCATATGCGTGTGATTCTCATTGTCCTGCTGTGTCATCCAGTGCTGCATTAGCCCATAAGAACTAGGATATATATCAACAGTCTCTTGTTGCTTCAAAAATAATGTTGTGGTTTTCCCTCTATTTCTTTCTAAAAAGGCCGTCTATGCAAACAATTCTCAAAATGAACAGTGGCTTACAACAAGAACTAAATAAATACATGCATTTAAAAATTTTATTTTCTGTTTAGCAATGTCATGGGATGACAGGGTCAATGACACAGCTGGGAAGCAGATATTTTTTCAGAAGAATGATTCAAGATAGGAAATGGGAGCACAGTCTGCGATGACTGGAGCAGAATTTTACATGGTGCTAAAACAGAAGGCAAAAATATTGATCTGAGTGTGCATTGTTTATATTTTCATAAGAATGACATATAAGCATATTTTAATGCTTTTGAAATAATTTGCATTTGTATAAGAAGATTCTAATTTGAAGATTTCATGGGTGACTGTTTCCACTTTGTCTTTGTAGCAAGTGATAAATGATATAAATAAATAAGATAGAGACATGCTGTCTACTTCATTGTCTGGGAGAAAAGACAAAGATAACAAAATTGCAAGATAACTTTATCTGGGGAAAATGTGGCCCTCAGATCCTATTGTGAAAAAAAAAAGTTGTCCACATAATTTTCCCTTTCTGGCACAAGTCAAACATTTCAATAGACATCGTTCGTAAGAATGGAAGACACAGCTTAGAGGGAGGCAGTAGCTGGTCCTGGAACATGAAAAGAAAGCGAAAACCATTTGAGTGACCTGTGATGTGGTGTTGCACAAAACTCAGTGCCACAGTGACTTAAGGACTGGTTAGTTCCACGGTGTGCGCAACATGTGCAGATCTAAATCCCCAAATAATTTGCCCTTCTGTGTCCTAGCTTTTATTAAAATCTAAAAATCTAGTTAATGTTGAAAAAGCACTGGGGCTCTGTTCAGAGAAGTTGTTCAAGTCTCACCCCATCAGATAAACAAGGAATTTATAAGACAGAAGGAAAATACCTAAAGTGGGCTAATTAAGACCATCTGGTTTATCCTGTTGACTTGAAGAATTCTCCAAGCTCATAGGACTGATTTTTTGTGGCAATAACTTTCAGAATTTCTATTTTGATAAGAAATTTAATCTAGTGCGTGAAAGGTGACACTCCCTGGCTGCAGGTCCTGAGTTATTTTTTCTGCTCCCAGCCACTTGCTGGCTGTGTGACCTCAGTTATCAACTCCCTTGAGCAGATCCGCTTGCTCTCTGCCCACTCTGCACCCTGCAGTGTTTGCAGCTAGCAGGGGGTGGTGACAGCTACAAGACAAAGAGTAGAGCTAGCACAGTCACTGGTCACCTACATTGCACTGTCTTGGTCCTCATTTGTGGAACGATCTTCTCACCCTGCCCAAAGCAGCCCAGGCACTGGACAGCTGTTTGTCTTAACTACAATGTGAGCAGTTGTCACAGGCTGCAGAGTCTCAGCACTCACAGATGCCGAAAGCGGAGTCTTTGGTGGGTGCTAGTGGTGCACATACTTCTCATTCCACACATTTGGGTGTTTCCTTTTGCTAAGGATAACGATCCTGTCTATTCATTAATTTATAATAGGTATGGAGGGGCCAACACAATGGCGCACTAGGTTAATCCTCCCCCTGCAGTGCCTGCATCCCGTATGGGCACCGGTTCTAGTCCTGGTTGCTCCTCTTCCAGTCCAGCTCTCTGCTTTGGCCCATGGAGGGCAGCAGAGGATGGCACTTGCAGTCTGCGTGGGAGACTAGGAAGAGGGTCCTGGCTCCTGGCTTCGGATCGATCGGTGCAGCTTTTGGAGAGTGAACCAATGGAAGGAAGACCTTTCTCTCTGTCTCTCTCTCTCACTGTCTGTAATTCTACTTGTCAAATAAATAGATAAAATCTTAAAAAAATAAAATAGGTATTGAATGCCTGCTGTGTTTATAATCTATGCACACTGGATTTTTTTTAATCTTTGCTTATTTATTTGAAAGGCAAAAAGACAGAGATCGATCTTCCCTCAACTGATTCACTCTCCAAATGCCCACAACAGGCAGGGCTCTTCCAGGTCAAAGCTGGAGCCCAGAACTCAGTCTAGGTCACTGGGTGGCAGGAGCCCAACTAATTCAGCCCATCACCCGCTCCCCCACCCCAGGGTGTGTATTAACCATAAGCTTAAGTCAGAAGGAGAGCCAGGACTTGAATCAAGGATCTCCCATAAGGGATGCAACTTACACATTTGGTGTCATAATCACTGTGCCAAAGGCCCATTCACCCAGAAATTTAAAAAATGTACCACCAATGCTCAGACACTATGTAATGCATTTTTTTTATTTTTCCTGGGAGAGGGTAAAGGAGAGGGCGAGGGAGAGGGTGAGAATCTTTTATCTGCTGGTTCAATCTCCAAGTGCCTGAACCCAGGCTGGGCAAGGTAGAAGCCAGGAGACAGGAAATCAATCCAAGTCTCCCACATAGGAGACAGGGACCTAAGACCTTGCGTCATCACTGCTACCTCCTAGTTTCTGGATTAGTAGGAAGAAATGGGGATTGAACCCTGGAACTCCATTGTGGGATACCAGCATCCTAATCTGTATCTTAACCACTCAGCCAAATGCCTCAATATGTGGTTTATACATTATTTCACTTTTGTATTTGCTAAAAAAAGATGAAGAAAATGAGCTGCTTCATTGAAGTGACTTTTTGTAGGGTACAACGTTTTTAGACTCAAGAATATTTCTCCTGCTTTTGTATTATGCATATTGGCTTCCAAGGCATAAAAATGTATAATAAAATAAATATTAAAAGTATCTGTTATTATAACAGTAGTGTGGGCTGACATTTACCAGTTTTCCTTCACACATATGCACCAAGAATATGCAAAAACTAGTTGTCTCCAACAGCAGAAGAGTTATGTAGTGGATAAGTGATGCACATCATAAAATCCAGCGTCCAGTCCAGATCCTGAAGACTGCTCATGGTGCAAGTGTCTTGAAGCTCTGAATACACAATGCAACAGAACAGCTCCTTTCCAGTCTCATGGGATTCTTGTGAATGACAAGTAGAATAAGTTCCATCAAAATGATATAAATCTACACAAGATAATGTTTTGAAAACACCACATTAGCAATAACCTTTTTTGCTGCTTCTTAACTTACCTCTAGCCCTGCTCTCTGTCCTGGTCTACTGTGTGTGTATACTGGTGGCTATATCTGAAAGCCAACAGCAATGTCTCTCTCCCACTCAGATATGCCCCTCACTGCTCCGTCAAAGCTCAGATATTTGCCCAGGTAGCACTTCTGACTCTTTCCTCATGTGGTGTATGGGTGCTGGATTTTGGATCTCTTCAGTAAACGTAGTTTTTGGCATGGTATATCCTTCATCTATGTTTTCCAGAATGAATGAAAAAATGAACTCTGGAATAATGCCAGGAAATCAATCTCCAAACACAGTGCTGAAAAGGAAATCCAGCCCTATCTGCCAATCTCCTATCCTATAGAGAAAGAAGTGGGTGGAGCCATAAGGGGAAAAATAAGAGACTGTTAAACACAGCAATGTGTACATTAAAGAAGAAAAGACAACACTCAAACACAATTTAACATCTATTTAGTGAACAAAGATGTGTTGCATATCCTCTGGAAAGAGGAGCTGCTCTACTCTGTTGGAAGCTGAAAGACAGCAACAGGAGGAAGATGGTTCCCTGGTTCCAAACAACTGGTGGCACTTGGGATCTGAGTAGTGCCGCTGAGTGGGCCATGTCTGGAAACCCCAGAATGCCCTGATGGGACATCCTGAATGAAACAGTCTGCACTTTCTGTGCCCATGATTTTTCTATAGTGTGCTCGGTAGAGCTTTTGTGTTTCCAATATAGCACAGTGCAATATCTGTTGCCTACAATGACCTGTGTCAATGAAAGAGATTTGCTTATCTCCTAAGACAGCATACCAATAGACTCGACAGTTTTCAGATAAAATCTGACATTTAACACTAAGCTTTCTTCTGACCTAAGTCATCACACATCAGTCATTGACATTGCACTCAAGAATTACCCCACAAATAATGATGAGTGTATTGTTGCACATATGCTGGTGGATTATTATCATTTTCAACAACTTATATAGTAAAAACCAGAATCTATTATTTTTCAGTACTGTGGATTCTAAGTGTTAAAAAAAGTAAAACTTCATTTTCAAAGCATGCAAAGAATGAGCAATAATGGCATCTCAGAGCAACTTGACAGCTGTTTTGTTATTTTAAATTGAGAATTCCATGTCTTCTGCTAAAGATGCCAATTAAACTCTAAGTTAAACACATCAGCCTTTCTAGAAGGTGGCCTAGGTCAAAGTGCAAAATTTTCTATGAACTCCAAAAATAATTATTTGAGCAAATGTGATCCCCTCTCCCATTTCCCCAAATGTGGTTTCTTGGACAAAGGCACCGTGAAATTGAAAAGAGAAGTCAGCAGTCCACCTTGCACACTGTAGGTAGCTACAAGTACGACCAAGGCCCATCACTTAAGGATTTCTCGGTCAACAATGAGTGAAAGTCTTTCTGTCATAGCAGTCACCTTGCGTTAACAGAGGTAACATCGATCGTCATTCCAAGAACGGGAAGGCTTGACTCTAACCTCAAGCTGTAACACGAGGTACTATGTTGCCACAATAACCACGTTGATTGTCATAAGAGCAACTGTTTTCGCAAGGGCATTGACATTTCCCCTTGGCACCAAAAACACGATTTCAAAGAAGGGATAGCCACACAGACCTGTAGCAAGAAGTTGCGATTCTCTGACACAACAATGAAGGAAGTCATGAGTCTCCCAGGCAAGAATCACTTGTCATATCGCATTGACAACTGAAGACGGGACAAGTGCTGGCTTTCCACATGAGACAGGGCAATGCCTGCTCCCGTTGCAGGAGGCAGCATGCCTGGAATGGGGTTCTCTGTGATTTCTCCACTCCAGGCCATTCTACCCAATGCAGACCAGTGTGGAACAGCCCTGATGGGTCCTGCTCCATCCTGGCACCTCCTGAAAGCAGTGAGGCAGAGGGTGTAGATGAACAACGCACCTTTGCTCTTGGATGCTCACTGTCTTTGCAGTAGGAGCTACCAATGGCAGATGATTTGGAAAATGAGAAGTGAAACTGAGAACTCAGGAGGGAAGAGTGGTAAGAGATAAGCAACGCTTGACTTTGTAATTTGGAAACTCCTTTTATGTTGCCAGGCAAAAGATTCAAAGTAATAAGCCAAAACCATTTGAAATCACCAAACTGTGCCTCATAGATGATGTATTTTTAATATCAGGAATATTTTTTCAAAATAAGTAAATGATAAATCATTTTATTATGAAAATTGTTATCTCTGTAGAAGAGGAATTAGCAGCTTATGTTTGTATTGCCAGGGCCAAGCGTGTAGTATAAAAATATCGCAATACAAATGCCTTGTGGTATTTCACATCAGGTAAGTATTAGACAGACAGGAACATACATTCATGGAAAAGACAGTGAAAACCTGCAAAATGATTGAACTACCTTTGCTACTTTGGTAAAGCGATTAGTGCAAACAATGCTAGGACTCTGTCATGTCCCTTCACTAACAATATCACTCCTGAGGATATTTATTTCCTGGAAAAAATATTCTACAAATAATAGAGAGCAAAAGGAGTAGGGCTATTATAACTGTCATTGCTTCCGTTTGCTTTCATATGCTGTGCTGTGAAGTGCTTTTTTTCCACTACTTGATTTTTTTTCCCATGATACTCTAATCCTGGAGAAAAAAATTGCCACCCTTTTCCCAGGGCAGACAGACAATCAGCTGTGGATTCAGAAGACGACTAGGAGTGGTCAGGAGAGCCTGGTCAAGTTTAGACAACCCTGGTCTTCCACAGACACTGTCTACCCATGGACCCTTGCTCACAAAGTCCCCATAAATCTATGAACTGGAGAACACCTCATGTTTTTCTCTTTTCCCTGTGTCTGGGCTCAAGCCAGAATGTTGCAGTGGAGTCTCACGTGCTTTCACTCAAGATATTTCTCAGAAAAGCTAAGTGCCCAGTGACTGAAGTACAGATGTAACCCTTACAGCTCTGTCCAGACACTCCCCAAATCAGAACTCATTGTTTGGCTGCTGAATTTTCTGATCCAACATTGGTACTAGGAAATTTTTGCTTAGTGTATTTATCACAATGAACTTTATAGCTGCTGCATTGTTATTTACGTCGTCTTCTACCCTTTTACTGCAGTGGATAAAATATAACCAGAAGCTTCCCATCTGTCTTAATGTCGTCAGCTATGCCTTCTTCCTGACATTTTAAGCCACACAATGGCTGTTAACTAACCTCTGGCTGATCCTGTTGCACACTTGGTGGGTTGTCAGTGTTAAAACTATGTCATGCTTGTAACTCCACACATTCAGTCTGGCGACCTCTGGTTCAGAAAGCATCAGCTCTCATATAACGTGAGACTACTTTGCAGAATTCCCCAAATCCCTAACATCTTCATGGGCAAAGGGGCTCCATGTCAGCTCCTTGCGAAATTCCCCAAGTCCCCAACATCTTCATAGGCACAGGGGCCCCATGTTAGCTCCATGCATCTGGCCTCAGGTTTAGCTCTTCTTATGAACATTTTGATAATGACAGCTCTGTTGAGCTCTAAGCCCCATAGTACAAGTCTGACTCCTCCAAGTGTACAACTCTTACTGTGTGCACAAAGCTCTGTAGACACAGTCAACCTCTCTTTCCAGAGGTGTGCAGCACCCCAACAAGATGTCCTGCACCCACCAGCAGTCACTTTTCCCACCCTCCACCTCCTGTGTGCCAGGCCTTGGCATCCACTAAGCTACTATCTGTGACTGGGTGTTTTCCGGTTCTGGGCATTTCATACAAATGGGATCAGGTAAAATGTGGTATTTTGTGATGCCTTTTTTAACTTAGCATGCTGTGTCCAGGGGTTACCCATTCATCTGCTGATTCTTCAGTCTTTTGTCCTGTTTAAAGAAATTCAGTTTGAGGTTGGTGCCCAGGCACAGTGGGTTAAGCTGCTGCCTGTGACCCCCGCATCCCATGTGGACACCAATTCTAGTCCTGGCTGTCACAATTCTAATCCAGCTCCCTGCTAATGCTCCTGGGAAAGCAGCAGAGGATGACCCAAGTGTTGGGCCCCTGCTTCCTTATGGGGGACCTGGATGGACTTCTGGGCTCCTGGCTTTGGTCTGGTCCAGTCCTGGCTGTTGTTGCTATCTAGAGAGTGAACCAGTGGATGGAAGATCTCTCTGTTTTTCCCTTTCTCTCTATAACTTCATCCAAATAAGGAAGAGTTCAGTGGTGCCCAAGAAAACAGGCTTTGTACAGACTGTTGATTGCTCCAAAATACAAGGCTAACAAGCCAGGTTGTCGTTACTCAAACTCTAAGGAGTTCTGAGCTCATTCGTCTGCAGAGGCATCCAGCTTTGGTCACAGAGCGCTGAGGTGTATGTTCCTGGGAAGGTGACATAAAACAGGTGCACTCCCCACTAATGCACATGAGTCCTGATTGGGACGCCACACTTCTGTCCTCACAATGCCCTCTTGGTATTTATCGCCACATTCTTAAAGAACATGTCTAGACACTTTTTGTGCAAACAATTTTCTTGGGATTTTTCTTCAGTTTATCTAAGCTGTTATCAAATCTGAGGGGATGTTGAAGGAGTACCCAGTATAGCTGAGTTACCTGGCAGGACCAGCAGCTGTCACTGCTCCCTGTCAACTCAGAAAGTAAACACAACCTCAGCGTTTTCATGTCACTCATGGGTAAAATACTCAAACAGCACGAGAACCAAGAATAGCATTATTTTTAAAAAAGGTTCATTTATTTATTTATGGCCGCAATAGCTGTGGTTGGACCAGGCCAAAGCCAGGAACCAAGAGCTTCTTCCAGGTTTCCCACATGGGTAGAAGGGCCCCAAGCATCCTCTGCTGCCATCCTCTGCTGCTTCATGAGCAGGGAGCTGGATGGCAAGTGGAGCAGCCAGGATTTGAACTAGTGGTCATATGGGCTGCATCCATTACAGGCAACGACTTCATGTGCTCTGTTACAACACCAGCACCAAGAAGGGTATCAAACTTGGGCAGTTAGTTCACTGTAGGTGTTTTTGGTTCATTATTTTTAAAACACATATTTACTCATTTATCTAGTTTTCCACTCATCTAATATGTCACCTACATAAATTATGCACTTTTAGAGGGAGATTTGACTGTTTGTATTCATAACATATATAGAACAGACCAACCTCTCACTTTATAGAAATGCAAATTTGACACAAATATAATGACAGTAATCTGTTGATAATAGATGATAGGTACTATATGTGTGTGTCTATGTCTCTGCACGTGTGTGTGTATCTATTCAACATCTTAATCCAAACATTCAAGACGCAAATTACTCACAATTCCAAAACTTCTTGAGCACTCAGCTGATGCCACCAGTGGACTACTCCATAGCAGATCTCACATGGCACGTCGCGGTCAAAACACAAGTGCATGACAGTTTATTCAGCACCCCCAAGAGGAAGAAAGCCCTCTCCCCTAGGCTCCTTCAGCTATGTCTTTTATTTTCATAATTTGCTTTCATTTTTACTGTTTATTTGACAGGCAGACAGACAGGCACACAGAGAGAGACCTCCCATGTGGTGGTTCATTCCTCCTAAATGCATCTGTCAGCCAGGGCTAGACCAAACCAAAGCTCGGATCCAGGATCAATCCAGGTTTCCCCCCAAGAGGCAGAGACACAGGCACATCAGCTGCTGCCTTCTGCTAGAATTGAGAGGTGAACAGGCACTCAAACCCAGGAAGTCTAAATGGGATGCAGGCATCCCAAGCTGTACCAAATGCTCTCTGCTGTGATATAATTTTCCATACATGTCCAGATCCCTCCACAAAATTATTAAAAGTAGTGTGTAAAATTACCGTCAGGCTGTGTGTATAAGGTGTTGATGAAACATGAATGAATTTCATGTTTGGACTAGAGTTCCATCACCAAGCTATGTAATTATGGATATGAAAGTATTCCTACAGCCAAAAAAAATCCTAAATCCAAAACCCTCTGGTACTCAATATTTCAAATGAAAGATGGATATAGATATGTATGCACACATATACATTATACACACACACACACACACACACACACACACTGTGGTGAAGCATTGTGGTGCAGCAGGTTAAGCCTCTGCCTCCATCCCATACGAACACAGGATTGAGCCACGGCTGCTCCACTTCCATTCCAGCTCCCTGCTAAATTGCCTGGGAAAACAACAGAAGATGACTCAAGTCCTTGGGCCCTTGCCACCAGGTGGGAGACACGGATGAAACTCTGACTGCTGGTTTCGGCTTGGTCCAGCCCCTGTCATCGTGGGCATTTGGGGAGTGAACCAGCAGATGGAATGTGTCTCTCTCAGTCCCTCCCTTCCTCCCTCCCTTCCTTTTTCTCTCCATAACTCTGCCTTTCAGATAAACAAATAAATAAAGCTATAAAAAATAAGGAAAAGAGCAAAAACTCAGTAGGAAACATAATTGAGCACACCTGCTGTCTCAGGAAGACATTTCTTCTGCACAGGTCTGTGTCCAGGGGCACCGGGGCTGGCCCTGGCCCTGACTGCTGAGGCTCGCACACTTCCTCTGACATCCTAACACCAGCATTTTCACAGCTGGGTCTGGGCTTGCACGGCTGGCTTTAGCTGAAACCTACCTGTGTACCTGTTATACGTTGGCCTTTATTCTGTGGCCGAGATATTTACAACTGATTTCTTCATTATTTTTCCTCCTTACAGGACTAGAACATAAGATTTAGTAGTAAAAACATCTTGTTCCACAAAGGACAATTTTGAAAACTACAATTCAGCAAAATCTACAGAAGATACATAAAAATGCTCAAAGCACTATCAATGTTCTAAACATTAGGAGTTTTATGAAATACAAATGTCATATAAATATTTTTGAGAAATTATGCTAATATTTACACTGTCATTCCTGCATTGGTGTTGAAAATTAAACATACATTGCAGTGGGAAAAAAGATAATTTGCCAAAATGCCAAATTCATGTTTTTTTTTTTTTAAATCCATGCGGTAGGAAGGTCTAATAGTTAAACAAAACTGGCAAAAAGTAAACTATCTGGATATCCTTTTTTTTTTTTGACAGGCAGAGTGGGCAGTGAGAGAGAGAGACAGAGAGAAAGGTCTTCCTTTGCCGTTGGTTCATCCTCCAATGGCCGCTGCGGCTGGCACGCTGCAGCTGGCGCACCACGCTGATCCGAAGCCAGGAGCCAGGTGTTTCTCCTGGTCTCCCATGGGGTGCAGGGCCCAAGCACTTGGGCCATCCTCCACTGCACTCCCGGGCCACAGCAGAGAGCTGGACTGGAAGAGGAGCAACCGGGACAGAATCCAATGCCTGGACCGGGACTAGAACCCGGTGTGCTGGCGCCCCAAGTGGAGGATTAGCCTATTGAGCCATGGCGCCGGCCTGGTTATCCTTAACAGTAGCATGTGCTCACAGAGAAGGTGCCTTGGTTTTAATGTCCAGTGCTGCTCTTAGGATAAAGAGTGTGCTTCCGGGATTCCTTCCAGGATGAGGAGCAGTGCAGACCTGTGGCATTCTCAGGAAAGAATGCAGTGTGTTCCAGCGCTCACAGAACTCATCCTTTGGTGTTCAAATAGTGTTATTGGAAGACATTAGATCTGCAAGTTCCGTAGGTGAGCGCTGAGTCACCTCTGGGAACTGCTGTGCTTTGTGAAAGGACTATTTGGTCCCAATGCAGTTGTTTTGTGGCAAAGTCCTGGATGGTGCCTGTCCAAGGACCCCTGGTCTCTCGAGGTAGAGTGGGCTCTGTAATGTGTCTAGGCCTTTGCACCTGCTTTTTGGAAAGGAAATACATCAGGAGTCCCTCTTGAAATTCCAATTCCAATTGAGGATTACTCAGTGTTAATTTTAATTCTACAATTATTTCTCTGTTGTTGACAATGTGTATAATAAGAACTGAGAAACTTGGATGTTAACAATGTCCATATCTTATTTTATTTTATCTTAAAAATACATAAATACAATTTGGAGAGTAACAACGCCAAAGTTAGTAACTCTGCTTAGAGAAATCAGGCATTCATCGGACTCCCAGCACCCAGGACCTTCCTCATCCTGGAATGCTTATTTGTGCTGTTATTTTTCTTTGTCCTTTCAGTTTTAAATGTAACCACTTATAGGGGCAGGCGCTGTGGCACAGCATGTTAGTGCCCTGGATTGCAGTGCTGGCATCCCATATAAGCACTCCTTTGAGACCCGGCTGTTTCTGCTTCATTTCCGATCCAGCTCTCTGCTATAGCTCGGGAAAGCAGTAGAAGATGGCCCAAAGTCTTGGGGCCCTGCACCCGCATGGGAGACCTGGAAGAAGCTCCTGGCTCCTGGCTTTGGATCAGTGCAGCTCTGGCTGTTGCGGCCAGTTGGGGAGTGAACCAGCAGATGGAAGACCTCTCTCTCTCTCTCTCTCCTCTCTATATAACTCTGACTTTCAAATAAATAAATAAATCTTTAAAAAAATGTAACCACTAATGGGTGATAAAGACATGAGTCCCTTTTCCTTTGTGGCTGTCAGTTTGTCCTGTGGGCACATTGGCTGCCTTGTGTGTTTCCCATAATAAGTCTGAATGTCAGCATGCCGATATTGAGAGGTATCTCATTTTTCTGCCTTCAGCTGTGTCACATTCCAGTGAAGAGGTGATATAGTTTATGGCTCTACAGGTAAGCATGTAGGATATTTACCTGTCCCTTACGTGTTTGCTTATTTTTATTTGCTGTAACAATTAGCACTGGAATGAAAGCCTTGAGTGTGTGTCACTTTTGGTTTCATCATGATACATTTTGGGATAAATTTCTAGAGATTGGCTTCCTATGTCAGACCATAATCATACACAACTTAGTTAGATGTCAAATTTCCCAACACAGCGATCATAATGTTTTACATTTTAAACAATGGTGTATGACTGTGGGAGTTTCTTCAGAATCTCACCTAAGAGTTAATTGCTGAACTTTGGATTTGGGCCAGTAGAAGACGTGAGAAACAACACATCATAGTTCCAATGTTCCTACCTCTTCATGCATCATACAGATTTTGATGAGGTCTTATTTCAACAACAAGTATCGGTTACTAAAACAGATTTCTCAGTCAAAGAATGTTCTGTGAAACCACTATGACCTGTTTTAAAATGCATGTTAATAAGCATGATTCTACTACATTTTAGTGTCTATTGTACTTTTCAAAAAGAAAATTCTGTTAATTACCCATCAGCATTTGAGGAAAAATTTACCTTATTAAACTATAATTTAGAGAACATTACCTTGAAAGAAGTAGGCAGTTTCTAAAACGAGTGTGGCCCACCTGGTACCTTGCTTATCTTTTTAAAATCTACTATAGATATGACTTAATAAATATTAATAAAAGGTAACATTATGTAAAGAAAATTGTCAATTCTGTAGGACAATGTAGCATTGTATACAGTTTTTCTGTTTTGTGATTGTGCTATTGTTGTTACTTCCAATCCTATTGCTATTCACTTTATGGATTGCAGCTGTATATGCCAGAATCTGGAATTCTCTGTGACCAGGAGTAGCTTCGCATTGCTCTGGTAAACGACCAGGTTTCAAATTCTGTGGAAGACCTTGTGTTCTGGGGTATCTCGGGCTACTGTCCTACACTAATCCTCGAGTGTTTCCTACTCCACAGTGACTTGCATTGCTTTCTTGCTCATGTGGAGACGCAGGCAGGTGTGTGTATGTGCCCAAGTGAGCCTGGAGCCTGCTGAGTTGATGGCCTCTCTTGGCCTGCATTGAGACAGGGGCCCAGGCCTGCGTTTAGGGCTGATCTTGAATCCAGGGGAGCCGTGATCTTTGCCTGGTGCTGATATGTCGCACAGGATTCTGAGTGCTTATTTTCTCGTTAGTTATTCTCTCTTTGTGAGAAAAGCCTTAAATTCACTAACTTGCCCTGACAGCCCAATTTGCTTTTAACAGCTGTACTCATAACAAGAAACCATGCTCTGCGGTCATGGCTTTTCATTTGAATTATATTACAGGATATAAATATAGTTGTCAATTGCCTCATATTTCCAAGAATGCTGGAAAACGCATTTTCCTAGGCAAAACCAATCTTAACTAAAACAACTGCCAGCCTGGTTGTGCACGGGTGCACCATGGTGCTGGCGACACCTGTAACTGGTGACGCTTGTGATTTCCGCGCCTTGTCCTTATTATTTGGTGCCTCAGTTTGCTCAGCATCCTGATAGCTGTCCATCGCTCTTGTTCTGAGTTCAACCCTGGGTGTTTTGCCTAGGAAACCACAAGAGTCCTACAGCTGTTCTGGGCTCAGGGGTATACAACAGAGCAGGAGATGGCAAGCCCTACTCACGGCCACGCTGAGTGCACACTGCATGCTCATCCCAGCCAGTGAGCCTCCAAATCATTTGGCGAGGCAATCGCTTCCATTCCTGTGTGCAGGTGAGGAATCAGACGTTCAAGGAAGTGAGTTAGTTACTGAGAATACAGAAGTGATTTTCAAACGTACACAGGCCGATCTCCTATGTTCCCTTAAATGTAATCTTTGAGTCTAGAAGTCTGTGTTGAATATAGAAGACTTCATTTGCTCAGCAAAAAATTCCAACTCCAGCTTCAGTTCTGAATTCAGCAGAAATAGAAAAGCATACTCCCTTCTCAGATACACTCATCCTCCATCTGCAGTGTTCGGTGCCAGAAAAATGCTTGGGATTTTTTTTTCATTTTAGAAGTGTTATATGATGACCTTTAGCTTAGTGTATTTTGTGGAAGAAGCTAAAAATGGATTTTCTGTGAATTAGCATGCAATTTGAATGATTTTACAGCACTTTTGCATTCTGGGTTTGCCAGAGCCATAAGTCAGCAGACATTAAATACTACATTCAGCTTTCATATGCAGTATTTCCGGAAGGTAGTACGCATATGCACAGTGCAAAATATATCTTTTCAGACATTTTTAGTCCTAATGGACTTCCAAATCCCTTTCGTAAGCCCATGGATCAGCAGTAATACTGTTGGAGTATGCCTGTAGAACAATCATTTCATTTATAATGGTATTACATTTTCCATCAACCTCAAAAAAGTTCATCTGCAAAATTGTGTGAAAAATATCAGCAAATGACTTCCCTCCAACTTTTACTTTCTTTAAAGGTTTTATTTATTTTTTTTAAGAGCAAGGAGTGGGGAGGGAGCTTGTCCATTTGTTCACTTCCCAAATGGCCATAAGGGCTTGGGCAGAGCCAAGCTGAACCCAGGAGCCAGAGCTTCATCCAGGTCTCTCACATGTGTGCAGAGGTCCAAGGACTTGGACCATCTTCTGCCGCTTTTGCAGCCACAAGAGCAGGGAGCTGGTTGGAAAGTGGAGCAACCAGGGCTTGAACAGATACCCAGATGGGATGCCTGCTGCTGCACAGGCAGCGAATTTATCTGCTAAACTGCAATGCTGGCCCCTCCCCCAACTTTTATATCAATGAAAACGCCATTTCATTAGCCTTGCAGAATGAGTTAACATAGTATCTAGCAAACTTCAAACATTTTTCTGATATTACATGGGCATACGATATTTAAAGTTATTTAGAAAAGGATGGATAGGTAAACGAAACGCTGTCTCTAAATATAAATGTTTAAATCATTGAGAATTTTTACTAAGCATCTCTTATAAAGGAAAATAGCTAAAATTCTCTTTATGGTGACACAATCTAGCTCTTTGCCTGTATTATTGCTATTTTAGGGTAAATTTTTCATGTTTAGCCATTTAGCCTAAAATAGTGTAGGATATTTTCACTCTAATCTCTCTCCTATGTGGGTTTGGGTAACTTATCAAATACTTTCTCAAACTCTCTTTTGGGTCACCTCAGTCCTTAGACTTGCCCCCAAGGCAGGGCAGGTACGCCATAGCTCCCTGTAAGTTTCCCCTTCGGGCTCCCCATCCCAACCCACCATGCCCAGGACTGCCTGAGGGTCCCATGCAGGTGATACTCTTGCCTTTGGTCTCCTAGGTGGCAAGATGAGCCTCCAGCTGCTTTCTGAGTCTCCTGACATTCCTAGTCCACGCAGCATTCAGCATTGCCACTCACACAGTTTCCCAACCTGTATCTCACTGTTCTTCATGTACTTGGCCATTAACATTACCCAAGTTTCCATTCACAAGGAACAGGTGACCCCACATGTTCTCCCTCAGTTTAGGGGGCACATATCCAATCTACTCTGTACTCAGCTTTCTAAGCTATAATTTTCAGACTCATCTCTATTTTCTGCCCATGAATCCTGGATAACTTTATGTTGTCATCACACACCACTCAACATTCTTCCCCTGAACATCCAAGTTATCTACAATCCAGGTCAGTCTGCATTTTTCACGTGTGTCTCTGCATAACTCACTTTCGTCATATTATATATTCACACTTCTCATTCTTTGCAGGTGCTCTTTATTTGTGGTCCCCTTAATGTCTCTTGCCTTTATTTGATAGTAACCTTCATAAAGCATGCATAAAATTATAATTTGTCATTCATTAAGTTCCAACTCTAAAGGGTGGTGTTGTGATATAGCAAGTATAGCCACCACCTGTGATGCTGGCAACCCATATGGTAACTGGTTCATGTCTCAGTTGCTCCACTTTTGATTCAGCTCCCTGCTAATGGCCTAGGAAAAGCAGCAGCAGATGGCTCAGGGGTATGGGACTTTGCTACCCATACAGGAGACCTAGACGAAGCTCCTGCCTCCTGGCTCTGGTCTGGCAAAGCCCTGGATGTTGTAGTCCCACTTCTGGGAAGTGAACCAGTGAATGGAAGATCTCTCTCTTTCTCTCTCCTTCCTTCCTTCCTTCCTTCCTTCCTTCCTTCCTTCCTTCCTTCCTTCCTTCCTCCTTCCCTCCCTCCCTCCCTCCCTCCCTCCCTCCCTCCCTTCTCTCTGTAACTCTGACTTTCAAATAAATATATTTTTACAAAAGATCCAACTCAAATCGCACTGTCTCCATTAAATAAGCTTCCCCTTGGTAGATGTTTACTGTCCTCAGCCTTGCAATATCAGCATATTCATGGGAAGTTGCCTTGAATCTCAATATCCTTTGTGTACAACTCCTACTCAGCTGGGACATCATAGAGGGTAAGGACCTAACACTGCACAGCCTCTTCAGCCTTCTGCTGTAGTCACTGAAATACGGTCACTCAATTTATGTTTGCTGAATAAGTAAATACTTCTAGACATTTAAAATCCGTCAAAAACAACTATCCAAAAGCCCACCTTGCCAAGAAAGCATTGTTGTGAACTAAACTTTCAATTGTAAAACTCTGTGTGACAGATTGGGCTGTTCCCTCCTCATCTGCAGGTCAAGATCCCAACTCCTGAGCCCTGAGAATGTGACTGCATTGGGAGAGAGGGTCCCTGAGGGGTGGCTGGGTGACAGTGAGATTGCTAGTGTGCTAAGGCACTCTGACTGGTGTTCTTACAGTAAAGGAAATGTGGCCCCACGGAGAATACATACACAGTAGGAAGACCCCGAGAGTCCATGGTGAGAAGCTGGCCATCTCTACACCATGATCTCAGACTTCCGTCTTCAGAACCGTGAAAAAACACATTTCTGATATTCAAGCCACTCAGCTTGTCATACATCCCTAAATGAATAGACTCCACATCTGTAATCCCAGTGATGAGGGGAAAAATCATTAATTCAAATGTTGGGAACAATTCTTTAAAACATGATGCTCTGTCCATGTCATGAAATATGGTTTGCTGGTTGACGTTTATCCAGAGCTTCTCACGTTAAGACCCAGCACAATTCAATAATTCAATCGTCCCACCAATTCTGCGCAAAACACGGAGCCCTCCACCAAGCAGGTAGTGCATTGTAGAAGCACTGTCCTTTCTCAGATAGAGGGAAGTTTTTCATTCACATTGCCCTCATTCTCAGAATGAAGAGTTTTGTTTGGTTTGTTTGCTTATTTGTTTTAAAAGAAGCATTGTGAAATTGGTCTTGTGTAGAAGAGAAGGCACGCCATCCTTCATTCAAAGGCATTAGAGTGGAATGGTTAGTTACACTCAAAACCTTCCACCACACTTTCACAGAATGCTTCCATATACTAAGACAGGAATCTTCAGTGGCTGGACTGGGCATTGGGTCACCATAGACTCCAGCTGGGGATAGAGTTGAACAGAAGCTGATTCATCTGCACCACTGCTTTGTGTCCCCTAAGGAGGAAGAGTTTTCAGATGCAGGTGGAACAAAAAAAAAGACCACAAAATCTCAAAACCTAACAGGTAGGGCAAGATGGAAACAAATCTTTTTGATAAGAAATAGTGAGTGTTACAGTTGGAGTAAAAAATGAAACTTTAGATAAGTCAATGTAAACTTACAGCCAATAGTCGCAGAAGGCGGGATAAGGCTTCATGGAATTCTTGACATTTGTCAATCATCTACACTTGCCATATACTCAGAGTTGTCCACTTACCTTGTTAAATACTCCAAGCCTGGAAAGGTGGGAGCTGTGGATATCCCCATTTTACAGAACATATAACTGAGGCAGAAAGTAGTACCAAGTTGCCCACCATTCAGAGATGCAGGAAATCTGTCTGTTCACAACTGCCTTTGATTTTACTGGCTGCTTTGGGCTGACTTCATGAGAAACTTGATCTTCAGCAGTACATTGGGAGGCAGAGTCTACTGAGAGCCATGGGAATCCTGAGGCTCCCATCCCCATGATTTAATGTCCTTACCATGGGAGTGGGATCCTCGGTGCTGTGGCATGGCAGGTTAAAGCCCTGGCCTGAAGTGCCGGCCTCCCATTGGGCACTGGTTTTAGGCCTGGCTGCTCCCTTCCGATTTAGCCCTCTGCTATGGCCTGGGAAAGCAGTAGAAGATGGCCCAAGTGTTTGGGCACCTGCACCCATGTGAGAGACCCGGAAGAAGTTCCTGGATCTTGCCTTTGGATCAGCTCAGCTCCAGCCATTGTGGTCATCTGGGGAGTGAACCAGAGGATGGAAGACCTCTCTCTCTGTCTCTACCTCTTTCTGTAACTCTCTTTCAAATAAATAAAATAAATCTTTTTTTTTTTTTAATTTTTGACAGGCAGAGTAGACAGAGAGAGAGAGAGAAAGGTCTTCCTTTTCCATTGATTCACCCCCCCAATGGCCGCTGCGGCTGGCACTGCGCTGATCCGAAGCCAGGAGCCAGGCGCTTCCTCCTGGTCTCCCATGCGGGTGCAGGGCCCAAGGACTTGGGCCATCCTCCACTGCACTCCTGGGCCACAGCAGCAAGCTGGACTGGAAGAAGAGCGACCGGGACAGAATCCAGCACCTGGACCGCAGGCGCTGCAGGCGGAGGATTAGCCTATTGAGCCATGGCGCCAGCCAATATAAAAAATTTTTTTAAAAAAGAAAAAAAAGACTGATTCAGCACCTGTGTTGTTCTCTTTTCCAACAGGAGATGGCGCAGCATGAAGGCCCTCACCAGATTCAAGCCCCTCTGTCCAGTGGAAACTGCATTTCTGTGCATTACAACTGACCTAGCCTGTGGCATTCTTCTGTAGTAGACAAAACAGAGTACAACAGAAACGCAGCCTAAAATAAGCAGCCTTGGTAACCCTGTAGCATAGCACTAATGGCCCAGGTCAGGGGTCTCTGCACTTGAAACACCAAGAGTTCATACTTGCTCCACCCTCCCACGGCTTAATCAAATGTGCCCCAGGCCTGCCTGACAGCAGTTCTAGCTTCCCCAAAATGCTACTGTCTGGAGAGCTGAGAATTATGAGAATTGATTTCAACCATTAAATTGGGCCACTATTGGAGCCTGGCTCAATCTCGTGTCATAAAAAAGCTTTTCTGACTACCCCTGGGCAAGCAACGTCAACTAGTGTGTGATTTAGAGTATACTCATTCTCAGTTTCTCAGTCTGAAACCATGTATTTGTTGCCAACTTCCTTATCTAGTGGTTATCATGATTATTATAGTGCTCTGATAACTCTTGTACTTCAGTGACTTGGTACTATCTTTGAAATTACTTTGCAATGTATAGTAAAGTATTTCTTTCATTCTTTCTTTGCTTGTTTTGAATTCTTTTCTTTTACTCCAGCACATTTCAGTGAGCTCCACTGGGACCCACCTGTCAGGTGTCATAAACAAAATCACTCATATTGGATAATTTGACAAATACTAGAATTCTCAATGAATCCTAGCAGAACCGCACGGCCAGCAATATAAAATGCCGTGGGAGGGACGAGGATGTTTTCCGTATAGTTGCACTCCATCTGTGTTCCTAGTACTAAGGGAGGTAAGCCTGGGGTATGACAATGGGCAGAGACAGGCTGGCGGAGGCAGCATGGCTTCTGGAGCCCTCACTAAATAGCCACATTAGACAAATGCGGCCCCAGAGTGGGAAGCCAGAGGGCGGCACGGGGCACTCTCTAGCACCTCGCCAAACACTCTTTTCTGGATAATGAACTCAGTAGTTTGGACAGAGAAATGCTATACACAATCCAATCCTTAGAACATTCAACAGGCTAATCCTCCGCCTTGCGGCGCCGGCACACCGGGTTCTAGTCCCGGTCGGGGAGCCGGATTCTGTCCCGGTTGCCCCTCTTCCAGGCCAGCCCTCTGCTGTGGCCCAGGAGTGCAGTGGAGGATGGCCCAAGTGCTTGGGCCCTGCACCCCATGGGAGACCAGGAAAAAAAGCACCTAGCACCTGGCTCCTGCCATCGGATGGGCGCGGTGCGCCGGCCGCAGCGCGCCGACCGCGGCAGCCATTGGAGGGTGAACCAACAGCAAAAGGAAGACCTTTCTCTCTGTCTCTCTCTCACTGTCCACTCTGCCTGTCAAAAAAAAAAAAAAAAAAAAAAAAAAAAAGAACATTTCACTTAGTCTTTCTCAAACTTCGAACACAAACGTATAGGACAACCTGCTTTGCAGTAGTTCATAGAAAGAGATCACTTTTCACTTAAATTTAAACACCTAAGAATAATTGTGTGTTAATTACAGATTTCAACCAATAGTATTAAGTAGAACAAAAAAATACTAAAAGGGAAAAAAGAGATTGAAAAAAGGCAATGTTTTTCTTAGAAAAATGGGATAAAGTCATATAGACACGTGAGGATGCCAACAGGAGGCATTCATTCTTTAATTCGAATTGTCATGTCTGAAAAGAGAATGTTAACTATTCAGCCAAGATATTTTTAATCTTTGTCTTTCTTGCCAAAACAACGACCACTTGAACCTCATGGGACACAGATACTTTGCAGAATTTGGGAACAATGGGATACACGCTGTCCTCGCATCCTCACTAAGAGAAAACTAGCAGCAGAATAGGTTACCCAGTTCTTCCCTAAAAACTCTCTGAAGCTACCGCTCCAGGAAACATCTTTATGAAATGTCTTCTATGAGAAGAGATAAAGGTTGGGTCCTTTCTGTCCAGTGTTTTACGTGTATTTATCTGTCAGTGAAAATTCTTCACCCAGCTCCAAGATGATGGGAATAAAAAGAAGCCTTTACAATACAATACCATCTCACCTGACAGAATACACTTGAATCTGCTGGAATTCTTAGGCATTCCATTCAATGGGAGGTATTGAAAAAAACAAATGCAAAAAGCAACGTAAACATATGGTAGCTATAGATATTTTTAAATGTTTAAGAATAACATAATCACATTATTAAATATTTTCAAAAAAAGTCAAATAGTGTATGTTTCTACCACCTTAATGTAAATACATTAACATGTTTGCCTATTTGTCTAGTGTTCTTCAGGACACTTACTTCCACACAGTTGTAATATATCTGCAATTTGTATGTTTAAGATTTGTAACCAACATTTAAAAATTGATGGACTATTTTTACAGAGGGTTTAGGTTTACAGAAAAATTGAGAGAAACATAGTTTCCAAAAAAGTCCCTCACCCTACCTCCCACAGTTGTCTGTATTATTAACCTGCTACATTAGCACAGCCCCTTTTTCACAATTGATGAACAAACACTGATACATTACTAATTTAAGACATTGCTTGTGTTATGCTTCATTCTTTGTGTCGGACAATTCTTAGGTTTTGCCAAAATCATGCATCTACCATTATAGCATCCCAGCAATTACACTCACTCTTCTAATAACCTGTCAAACTTCACCACTCATCATCCTGAAACAAACAGTGAACCTGTCCCTGTGTCCAGAATTTGCCTGTTCCCGAACATCATACAGTTGGAATCATCTAGTGTGTAGCCTTTCGGATGGCCTTCTTTCACTTAGCAATATGTCTTTTCATAATTCAATAAATATCTCATTTCTTTTTAGCCCTAAAATTATTGCACTTTCTGAGTGTACCAGAATTCACTCACTCACTTGTTTCAGAACATCACGGGTATTTCCAATGTTTGGAAATTATTAATAAAGATTGTATAAATATTCGTTTGTGAATTTTTGTGTTGACACAAGCTTTAAATTCATTACAGCTGTTACCTAGAGCATACAGTATGGTAAGCTTAGTTTCCATAAACACTGCTAAATTGTAGCTGTCACATTTTGGATTCCCTCCATTAATGACTATGAGTTCCTATTGCCCCACACCCTCATCAGCGTTTGATGTTTGTCAGTATTTTAAACTTTAACAATTCTACCAGTGTGTACTAGGATTTTATTATTGCTTCAATTTGCAATTCCTTACTGGCATATGATAGGAAAATTTTTTATGTCTTTATTTAATATCTATGTATCATTTTGATTGAGATGTTAAGATTTTTGACCCAGGGTCTGGCGCCATGGTTCACTTGGTTAATCCTCCACCTGCGGCGCCGGCATCCCATATGGGTGCCGTTCTAGTCCTGGTTGCTCTTCTTCCAGTCCAGCTCTCTGCTGTGGCCTGGAAGGGCAATGGAGGATGGCCTGAGTGTTTGGGCCCCTGCACCCACATGGGAGACCAGGAGGAAGCACCTGGCTCCTGGCTTCGCATTGGCGCAGCGTGTCAGCCATAGTGGCCATTTGGGGAGTGAACCAATGGAAGGAAGACCTTTCTCTCTGTCTCTCTCTCACTGTCTATAACTCTACCTGTCAAATAAATAATAATTAAAAAAATGATTTTTGACCTAAAGATTTGGTTATTTCCCCAACCTTGAGGATTCATTTTAATTTCATCTTTTAGACACAAATTTTTATCATAAATGTGTTCTGCAAATATTTCTCCCAGTGTGTGGTTTAACTTTTCTTTTATAATACTGTCGTTTATACAATGAAGTTTTTAATTATAATGAAGTCTAATTTATTTTATTTTATTTATTTATTTTTTTTGACAGGCAGAGTGGACAGTGAGAGAGAGAGACAGAGAGAAAGGTCTTCCTTTGCCGTTGGTTCACCCTCCAATGGCTGCCGCGGCCGGCGTGCTGCGGCCGGCGCACCACGCTCATCCGATGGCAGGAGCCAGGTGCCAGGTGCTTTTCCTGGTCTCCCATGGGGTGCAGGGCCCAAGCATTTGGGCCATCCTCCACTGCACTCCGGGGCCACAGCAGAGAGCTGGCCTGGAAGAGGGGCAACCGGGACAGAATCCGGTGCCCCGACCGGGACTAGAACCTGGTGTGCTGGCGCTGCAAGGCGGAGGATTAGCCTATTGAGCCACGGCGCCGGCCTAATTATTTATTTTAAAACTATCACCAAAGTCAAAGGCAACTACGTTTCCTTCTAGTTTATTTTCTAGGCATTTTATATTTAAATTTATGATCACATTGATTTCCTTTTATTGTGAGGTGTAAAGTTGATATCCAGAGAATACTTTTTTTTTTTTGGTTTGTAAATATCTGGTTGTTACTAAATCACCCTTTTTCTTTAAAAAAAAAAAAAAAGAAACACTGCTACTTAAATGATCACAAAATATTACAATAATTACTTTTATTAAGTTTTTCCTTGCAATTTGGTTTGGACATTTTCTATTTTTGCTGATATATATTACACTGAGATCAATGGATGACACTGCAATATGATATATATGGCTACAGAGAACATAGAAGAAAATCAATATGTCAATATTTTAAAAATGCACAATTCCCCAACTAAGATAAGAGTCTACATTAATTATACTTGATCAGCTCCATTCAAAATGTCTATGTCTAGCATTCATCCAGAATATATCAGTGTATCCTTTTCAGCTTATTCTGTGACTTGAGTCAATGTCACAGTGCTAGAATAAGTAAATTTTTAAATGTGAGCAAGTAAACTGGTCACTTACATAAACAAAATTATTAACAAACTACCTCTAACACATCCCTGGCCTCACTCCTTTCAAAAACAAGGAGATGAAATAAAAAAGGTATCCAAGACTCAGCCACATCATCTTGGACTTCAGCTTTGCACATATATTTAAATTTCAAAAGATATATTTGAGAAGTGTAAAATTATAGCATATCATGCATAGACATATGCATAAGACATTTTACTTTGTATTTATTCATTGTACACCTTTGCATCTGAATGCCTATAGATTATGTGTGCATATATTTTTATATGCATGTGTATGTGGGGATGTGTGCATACATACACAAACGTATAAACCGTGTTATTGAAAGGGATCCAGATGGAAAGAACACAGTTTTGAAGTCAAGCAGTCTTTTTTTTAAATCATATTTCCTAATAATATTTGTGTGCCTTTGGACAACGGAGTTTCCAATTTCTTTGCTATAAAATGAGAGATAATATAAATTACATCACAGCACCATTGTCAGTGGAAAATGGAATACTTGTAGTGCAGTGAATCAACACAGGAAAATTCTTCATAGTTATTCTGCCCTCATTTGATTTTCCCCAATTTGGCATTTTTAGCCAATGGATTTGAAGGTATGCATTGAATCACCAGAGAACTAAAAGTTAGGCGTCCGAAGAAATAGGAAGGGGCGAGATAATATCTATATTTCAATATATTTTTCAGAATAAATTATTGGATAGCGGTTACAAAAATATGGAACAGTCATACATAAGAATCAAACACAAAGAAAAAGACTGGGTCAAAGTGATGCCCGTCACAAGAAATTTTCTGAGCAGAGAGCAAGTTGGTGTCTGCCTATGGCTTAGAATACAGGTCCTCTTAGAACTCCCCAACTGGGCCACAAGATCTGTTCCTTTTACCCTGGGAAAGTTAATGCCGCCAGACAGAAACTCCTCAACTCACAGTCATTCCCTGAAAAGCTATTTGTACCTGGATCCATCCACCCTGTCCCAACTCATCCCAGGGAGTGCTGTTCTCAGTGTGTGGTTCCTAGGAAGGTCATGCCATCAGGTGTCTCCTCTCCGTTTATTGGTCACATCTCCCTCTCTTTTCCCCACCACCTAATCTTGTTCACACCCATCCTTCTCCCAAAGTTCTCTTGCTCAGTTCACGTATCCTTCTACAGCCACTTCACCCACTCTTTCTCTTTAGAGTTGTGCCTGCTGATGTCTCTCTGCTGTCTTTCAACCTCATTTTCTACTGCAATTTTCCAAACTCATTAAAACCTCTCTGGAAGTCAGATGCAATAAATGCTGTCCAGTCTGCAAGGTCCTCGAGTCTCTGCAGCCTTGGACTCTCCCCACACAAGATGCAGATGCTCGTTCAACTCCTTGCCCCTTGGGTAATCCCTTAAGGCTTAGTCTCTGTGCTTTCCACTCTGAGGATCTGTGATGGCTAATTTGATTTGTCAGCTGAGGGATACCCAGAGACCTGGTAAGATGTGATTCCTGGGTGTTTCCACCAGAGGTTAGCATTTGAATCAGTAGGCAAAGTAGAGAAGATCCACCCTCACTAGTGTGGGATGGCACCATCCAGTTCTGTAATGGGCTGACCAGGATGAAAAGGCATCAGGACGATGAGTTCTTGCCCTGGGACTTCTACTGTCTCCTACACAGGGACATCAGCACTCAATGCTCCGCCCCTCAGGCTCGGACTGAGTCACACCACCAGCTCTCCTGGTTCTCCAGTTTATAGACAGCGATCTGTTGGACTTACTCCCCACAACCACGTCAGCCAACTCTCCGAATAAATATTTCATCTATCTTTCCATCCATCTATCATGTACCTATCTATCATCTATCTTTTTGTAACTTAAGCAGATCTTTATTTTCATGAAATCTACCCATTACCATTATCTATCTATCTATCTATCTATCTATCACGTTTTCTACCAATCAATCCATCTATCATCTGTCATCTATTATCTATCTTTCTATCATCTATGCATATTTTATTTTCTTGTTCTGGCAAACCCTAACACACTCTCCCCCAGATGTTATTTCAGGATTCTGTCCTGTGGCCATTCAGGCATAGGAAGCATCCATTCATTGTGTATCCAGACATCTTACTGGGCAAAGCCACTTCTTTTGGGCATTTCCATTTGTACTTGCTTAGCTCCATATTTGAATCCCTCTCACCTTACTAAAATCCACTTTTTGTTGTGTCTTTAGCACAAACTATCCAGATGCTGAGCTACACCCCAGTGGATCATCAAGCCCTAATTTTTCTCTACATTGACCTCCCCATACTACTACTGTAGTCAAGGTTGTTTTCACCATTATTTGATTAACCATGAAGATGTCTTCGCTAGGCTTGTCTTTTTGCAATGCATGTTCCTGTTTCTACAGCAATGGATTTTCTAAAACAGGTACCAGAAAGCATTACCTCCTGTTTTGAATTTGTAAACAGCCTTTAGAATATAATGCAACTCCTTACATAACATTAGAGAAAAGCACTTTAATTATAAGTATCAGCTTCCTATCTGTCCTCATTTCTCAGCAGGCCTTCTGACACCCTGAGCTAGTTGCGTTAAACTGGTTTTAGATTCCTAACTAACCTATCATATCTCAAAGACTGCTATATTGCCATGATTAACAAAAATATTCCTGGACATATGATATGCAACATACATTGGTGAATGAATGGTAAATGGCCAAAATGAAAAAAAATACCAAATCTGGAGTGGAAATTCTAAGCTGGTGATTCAGAGAGAAGTGATTGTAATTTTCAAGGAAGTAAAAGAGTTGATGTGGCAGAAAAGCCGGAATGGTTAGGATACATTCTTGTTAGAAGGGAGTTGGGCCAGATACCCCTGTAGAAATCTGTGGCCAAAACCCAATCATGAGAAAAATAAAATAGAATAGAATAATTTTGTTTTAGGTCTGGAAAACAAAGAAGAGTAATTGCATTTACTGAGCAAATGTAGGCCAGGCACTCCCAGGCTCCCCACTACTCCCTCTATACACTGTGGACTTCAGCCAGGCCCTACAGTGTACTACATAAAAGAACTGGGATTTATTTTAGTTTATTTGATCTAATGATGATGCTGTTTTGAGTAGTCCTGAATGTCTAGGATTAGACTCCTACCAATGCTTGTCTGAGGCCTAACGTAGCCCCATCAAAAATTGGTATTTAATAAAATATTTATGCTGAGTACAAAAAAAATGATGATAATTATTCTGATGAAAGCCATTCAGAGATACACTTTTTTATTTATTCATGCGTATGTTACCTTTTTATTTTAAAAAATCACCCTAAGAAGCAGAATTTCTATCATTTTTGTTGCTCATTGAATATTTATACCGTTCATTTCAATTTGTAGTCTATTACTTTGTTATGCTATAACATTCTCAACTTTCAGATAAATATAAAATCAATCTAATTGCATCCATAGAAAGCAGGAGATAAGCCCTCAGAATGGAAATGCCATGAAAAAAATGAATGCTTTTCCTTTCACACTGAATTCAGAGTACAAGCTTTTCTTTTTAAATATATAATTAAACATGATTTGATTAGTAATAGATGCAAATGGCTTTTTCCCCCACAGAATGATTTTTGAAATCACTGCAATTAGGTGTGTGATTTCCCATCTACCTGTCTACAAAGCGTTTCCCTCTTTTTACCGATCGCCGATTGTCAATGTAATTGCTGAACTGATTTGAAAGCAGCTGCACGGCAGGTGCCTTATGTCGGCACACATGAGACCATGCAACACGCTGAGATGTGGGATGGGCACCTTACCTGCCTTGGCAGGACTGGGAGGTGGAGACGATGAAGGCACACTCTTTGTACCTGGAAATCTCATTGCCTGTGAAATTTGCTTTTGTCTCTAATTTGACCCTGGGGAGTTAGTTTTGCATGAACTTTTAAGACAAAATTTTTTACTTTGTATTTTCAAGTTGATAAGATTATGAGTAATTGAGTAAATGTTGGTGTCTTTTCACATTCCTTGTTTAATTTTTCAGAGCTTCATAAAACATTGTTAAGCTTGTATGCTTTGTGTTTTTAAATTTCCATTATTTATTCATTGTTCATTTTTATTTATTTGAAAGGCAGAGAAAAAGTGAATGAGAGTTTTAGAGAGAGCAAGAGCAAGAGAGAGTGAGAGAGAGATCTCATCCACTCACTGGTTCATTTCTCAAATGCCTACAACATCCAGGGCTGGCCCAGGCCAAAGCTGGGTGTTGGAAACTCACTCTCAACTTCCACAGGGAGGGCAGGGCCCCAAGTACTTGAGTTATCACCTACTGCCTTCTAGGGTGTGCATTTCCAGGAAGCAGGGTTAGAAACGGAAGCAGGACTCAAACCAAGACGCTCTGAAATACTTTGTAGACTTTCCAGACCCTTGCGCAGCAGCTTAGCCCTCCACACAACAGCACCACTCAAACTATAGCACTCTGCAGAATGCACTCTATTTTCCCAGCCTTTGAAAAGTCATAGACCAAGAGACCACACAATCCTATCTCAGTGATAGATTCACAGCTGTAAAGGACTCTAGTTGATCACTGAGTCTTGAGTGGCAAACAATGTTCCCTCTTGCCTCCTCCATTATTGCCTATGGTGTCAGATATCTAAAACCAGTCTCAAAATTTTTTTAAAATAAAAAAAAACAATAAAATCAGTCTCCACGAGCTTCCCCCAGAGCATGGAGGCAGTGTCATAGCATCCATCTCTGCACAGTGCTGCATGCAACCACCTGCCTGAGTGAGGCAGTCACAGAGGTAAAAATCTATTGGCTCCTCCTGAGGGATCTGGGGTCTGTGAGGTGCAGAACTGACAGTAGAGCCCAAGCCCTCAGCTCAGGGCAGTTTCCTGAGTTTCCAAATACATGGATGCCTAGCTCTTCACAGATTTGGTGAGAACAAAACCAACCAACCAGAAGCAGCTCAGGTTAACAGCTAGATCCACAAAACACTACCTGTTGAAGTAGCTCTTAACAAACTCTCAACATAGGTTATTTTTTGGATGCTCTTAAGCAACATTCAGTTATAATTACACACAAAGAAACATCTGGCAATCTGTGTGTGTGGAGAGCTTCTGCCTCCAACATTACATAAATACAGCAACCCTGTGTCCTCACATCAGATGACATGGAGGCACAAGTTCTCTGCAAGTCGAAAGATGAGGGGGTTAAGGCCCATGCACATAATTGGAGTAACCAGTGTCTTGTCCTTTCATGGTCTGGCTTTGAGAGCCATTTTTTCCCTTCCCCCAAATCACCTCCACTCCTTTGGCCTTGTCCAAGTCCTCTCTCAGATCCTCTCATTCTGCACACAAGGTTTGGCCCAAGAGTGACAGTTTTCTCTGCAGAAAAACCTGGAAGGACTTGAAGCTCAGCATGCCCAAGGCCTCCCCCAGGTGGACTTGCCCCACAGGCTCCAGGCTGCAACTTTTGACACCCCCCTTCAAAAAACTGACCCTCCCCTCCCCCCAGTCCAAGCACCTCAGCATAACACACAAGACCATGCCTGCCCGTCACAACTCTTCCATGGGCTACATCTTTCAGTAATGGAGGGGCTGTAGTCGGAGTTTTAAGAATTTGGTTTTGGGCCATTGCTGTGGCTCAAGAGGCTAATCCTCTGCCTTGCGGCGCTGGCACACTGGGTTCTAGTCCCAGTCGGGGTGCCGGATCCTGTCCTGGTTGCCCCTCTTCCAGGCCAGCTCTCTGCTCTGGCCCGGGAGTGCAGTGGAGGATGACCCAATGCTTGAGCCCTGCACCCCATGGGAGACCAGGAGAAGCACCTGGCTCCTGCCATTGGATTAGCGTGGTGTGCCGTCCGCAGTGCGCCAGCCACGGCAGCCATTGGAGGGTGAACCAATGGTAAAGGAAGACCTTTCTCTCTGTCTTTCTCTCTCTCACTGTCCACACTGCCTGTCAAGAAAAAAAAAAGAATTTGGTTTTAAGATGGCCATTCCCCACAGAAAGCCAAGACACTGTGGCAAAAAATGTTCTACACGAAGGATCTCTGTGGGTGAGACCCCAGTGGAAAGAAGTGGCCATCAAAGAAGGATTTACTTTTCTCTAAAGGGAGGAGAGAACTTCCGCTTTGCTAATGGCCTTGTCTAAATACTGATGGAGATTGTGGACTCAAAAGACTTCCATAGCCTAGGCAGCTCATGTCAAGAGTCTCAGCTGATCAGTGACATCATGCATAAGAGTGTTAATTGCTAAATTAACAATAGGAATCACTGTGTACTAACTCTCCATGCAGGATCTCTGTCCTCAATGGATTGTATTATGATAGTTAACTATAAAACTAGTTCTCAAACAGTTTGTGTGTATGTATTTCTGTGTGCAAACTGTTGAAATCTTTACTTAATATAGAGTTGGTCTTCTGTGTATAAAGTTAATTGAAAATGAATCTTAATGGAGAATGGGATTGGGAAGCATAGAGAGAGGGCGAGGGGGGTGGGAGTGTGGGCAGGAGGGAGGGCATGGTAGGAAGAATAACTATATTCCTAGAGTTGTATTCTGAAATTTGTATTCCTTAAGAAATAAATTTTCAATAAGTAGAAAGTTTAAAAAAAAATTTAAAAAGATGGCTGTTCCCTATGACTCCCTGTGAAGGGAAGGGAGTAATGAAATCATGTGTACTCCCATGGACAAGGGCACTACCCCTTAGTGAGAGGTAAGCATAGTCCTCTGTACATCTTGAGATAGGAGCCACATGGCCCTACTGGACTGGGTCTCAGGCCCTCTGACTTGCAGGGTTAGCAGATCCCTAGCTTTGCTTCTGCTCTTGGAAGACATGGGAAGATCCCTCCCTTAAACTTCATGCATATACCCACATTAAGATGACTGGTTCTATCTTCAGTGTTCTCAAACAAAAGCCAGTTCAAGACCACCATCATTTTCAGAGCCCACATCCACCACCGCCCCCTGCTGGCTCAACTTCTGGAGGTACAGACTCAGTACGGAGAGCAGCAGATGGGTTTGGTGCAGAGGAGTGCTGCAGCCCACCCTGCGTTCCCAGCCGAGCACCAGCACCCTGGGCACAGCTCTCCGGGATGCACTCTCTCTGGAATCATAGTTAGTTTCCACGAGGAGAGAAGGCCTTTCTGAGAAAGCAGGCACATCCCACCACCATAGAATATGCTCCACAGCATTAACAGTTAAAGTGGAACCAGGCAGGCACAGTTTAAACAAACTTCTCAGGAGCACAGTCAAGCACTTTTCCCATCTAACCCCAGCACCATCACGTAAGAGCCCATTTAAAATGTGCTCTAGCGGGATGCATGCAAAAGCCGAGCTGAGCCTCTTTTTGAAATAGCATCTCTGGGGACCTGGTTTTAACTGCAAGTCCCTGTCCCTTTTAAGAACAGTGCATCCCCCTCCTTATCACTCTGCCAAGTCTGCCCTCACTAATAGGTACTGGCTGCTGCCTTGCGTTTCATGAAGTCAGAACACGAAGAACATACATAACAGGGTCAAACTCAGAATCAAAATTAAAACCAGCCCTGCTCTCTGGGTACCAGCTACCTCTTTTGGAGTTCATTTTCTCCATACCTTGAAGCCCTCTGGCTTGTGAGACTCACAGACTCACTGCGGATTTTCTATGTAGCTTTGTCCCTTTCTCTATTGCAGCATCATGGGAACCTGGGCAGGATTGTCTTGGAAGCAAGGGTCACTGTCCCTATGCCGTTGCATTCCAAAACCTAAGATTTCCTGCATGAGCTGTTGGCCCTGCTACATGTAATGCAGCTCAGCATTGTGGTATATTCACTCATTCCACTGGAGAAGCCGTTTGTGAATGGAAAAATTTGAAACAAGGGAGGCAAACCAGAAGAGAGGAAAAGGTAAAGAAAGAGAGTTCTGATTTACTTCATGTGGTTGAGTTTCAGTTACTGCATGTAAGGGGGCATTAAAAATTCTCCATTAGATCACTTCTGTCCTGGCCTTTGCAAAACCAGGTCAGCTGGAAAATACGGCAGAAAGAACATCAATGAGATCATAACTAGCCTGAGCGTTTTCCCCTCTCTTTAGGATAATGTCTGATACAACGAGGTTAGTTGCTGCACTTGTGACATGGATAGCAATAGTGCATTGCATTTACCGATGCTCACTTCTCCCCCGAGCTGTAAGTGTATGGCATAGTCCATACAGCTCAGAGTCCCCAGTGCCCTCTAAATTGAGACGTTCCCTGGATCCATATTGATATCAAATCCATGTCTGAGGAACTTAAACGGGCTGGCAGATCCTGGTAAGCAAAGTGAGCATAACCAAAGAAGCCGTCCCCAGCTGCGTGACTGGGGCAGCTGGCCCTGACCTCAGCGTCGAGAGGCTCCATCCGCTGCGGATCACAAATCTGTCAGTTTTCTGGTGGAGACAGCCTTTGCTGGAGGTGACTAGACCCTGGCTTTCCCCTGCCTTCTGTATCTTATCACAGCCTTCTTGCCCTATCAATACCAAGTTTAAATTGTTCACATTTTGTGTAACCCAATATAATTATTACATCAGCCACTTCTGGACATATTTTCTCTAAATCACTTTTCAAGCAAAGAACATTCCTGTAAAATAATTTAAGAATCTGAAAACATTTCCCTTTTAAATGCTAATTTGATGTTTTATAAAATCACCATAATGATGGTACTTAAGCTGCGCTGAAGTTAATAGTGACAGTGCATGTGGAATATTTTTATGTCACGCTGTTCTCTTTGTGTTGATTTCACTTTATATGTCAATATTTTCCTTAAATGTTAAGTACAGTGTGATCTGAATCGTTATACATATGTGAAAATTAGACTTGAAAGTGATTTTCCTCATGACTTTGTCTTGAAAGGAGTAAGACTTGTTAGAATGAAAATGGAGTCAGCTGTGTCAAGGGTAACAAAAATAAATGAATAAATAGATAGATTAATTAATTAATTAATAAAGCCAGGAGTTGTTTCTGAGGGAAGGGTTCATACGCACTGCCCCCTGATTCCTACTGTAAAGACTGCCAGACACCCAGCATTGCAGAACCACCACGCTCTGCTCAAACTCAGACTAATCTCACTGTGGTTATTAGCCATTGTTATGTACAATTGGCTTCAAAATATCTGATGAAGTCTGCCTCCTCTTTGCCTTCCCAAACTTTCCCTTGCTTCAACCTCAATGAATATGTCCGTGGTTTACTGGGATGAACACATTCCCATTGCAATGCTCTGCTTTCCCAGATATTTATCACTGTTCTTTAGACAGTCCCTCTCTCCTTCTCTCTTTCTCCATGTTGAATGCTATTTTATTATGTGAGTTGATAAAGTGCCAGTCATAGGCACAGCCAAGTCAAGAGCAAGCTGTGTGTCGAGGCAGCTGAGACTTTTCTGATCAAACGGTCATGAGGTTGAAAGCTCGATCTCATAGACTCAAACAAGAGTCTGAATAGGAAGACGTGGTTATCAGAGTGTGCAATTGTTCATGAACGTGGGACACTGTTTTCCAGGCAAGGAGGCATATAAAAAGCAAACGACACCTGTGGGCTGGATTAAGAATGGCCCACTGAAAGGTTACTAGGACACCCGAAGAGGAGAATGGGCAGTTCTGTTGGCCTTTAAGACTCAGAATTGTTGGTACAAGCCAGATAGCCCAATCCCAAGTAGACCAGAACAGGGGTTTGGGGTGTTTATTTTCAGGAGTCATAGGGTGTTTTAAAAGTTTTTGTCAGTGTGAAATATGAGCATTTCATTTTGAAAATATCATTCCAACTTCAGTGGCGAATAGATGGGGCCAGTTTACAGGAACGGCTGAAGTCGGAGGCACTGCAGGTGCAGGGGCATGTGCAGAACACCAAGGGAGTGAGGACACAGGATGTCCTGGTGACTGGGGTTTTTCTGGCTTGGACAAAGGCATAAAACCAGGTGCGGGCACACTGTTGTCCAGGGCATGGCCGAATCAGGGAGACTTTCCTGACGCAGGAAGGTTGCTTCCCCTCTAGTTATGGGGCCCTCTGCTCTGCACTGGACAGCTAACTCTCTCTCTCTTTTTTTATTTTTTTATTATTTATTTATTTATTTTGACAGGCAGAGTGGACAGTGAGAGAGAGAGACAGAGAGAAAGGTCTTCCTTTTGCTGTTGGTTCACCCTCCAATGGCCGCCGCGGCTGGCGCGCTGCAGCCGGCGCACCGCACTGATCCGATGGCAGGAGCCAGGTGCTTATCCTGGTCTCCCACGGGGTGCAGGGCCCAAGCACTTGGGCCATCCTCCACTGCACTCCCGGGCCACAGCAGAGAGCTGGACTGGAAGAGGGGCAACCGGGACAGAATCCGGCACCCCGATAACTCTCTCTTCATATAAACCGTCTCAGTAAATCCACTGATGCCTCACTCTGGCCTGCTGGATCATTTGAGTGCTTCACGCTTCCTGATAAAACGTCTCCACGTCGGCACAATGCGAGCAGCAATGAAGAGACAAGAGACACTTGAAGGCCAGGGCTCTCTCAGGAGCTGTGCTTTCTCCAGGATCCAGAAAAATTCCCCATTTCAGCCCACAGATACGACAGAAAACGTGAAGATTGAGAAGAATTAAATGGAAAATCCCATTAGTTCTCAATATGATAAAATTTCACCCAGAGTTATGGAAAAGAAAAATTGTATCTAAAAAACCCACTTTCTTTGAAGAAAATTTAAGAGTATGTTTGTTCTGCAAAGTATGATAAAGTAACTTTTTAAAAGTTTCTTTAGAAAAGGAATTTAGAAAAGCATTTTGTCCTGGACAGAAGTTGTCTCAGTCTAGAGCAAAGTAAGCTATTTGAACTTCCAAATATTTCCATTGTAGTCAATGAATGAAAAACATTCTAAAATACTGATTTTGCCAATTTACTTAAGGTATCATTGGTCCAGATGGGAAAATAAAATAATAAATAAGTGTGAATGTAATTAAGTTACAATGTTTAAATCTAATCTTAATTTTTTTTTCAATTTGAAGCAGCGTTTTTTCATAGATACACTGTTTTAGACATAACACAGACTCTCTCTTAGGGAAACAAACCTCATTTTTATTAAAATTAGCATTGAGTATTTTCATAAATCTAGATAGTAAAATAGTTTAAAACAACATATTACGTAATTCTGACATTTTTGAAAATGATCAGGCACATTTTTAATAAATATTTTGAAACACTGGCAGCGGAGAGGACCACCAAGAGGGGGAAGAGTGAGTTGGCTCAGGGGTTGAGATGCCACCTGGGACACTCACATCCCACATTGGAGCACTGTGTTCAAGTGCTGGCTCTGCTTCCAATCCAGCTCCCTGATAATTCACGCCTCGGCACACATCAGTTATGACTCAAGTCCTTGGGTCCCTGCCACCCACATGGGGGACCCACATTGGGTTCTGGGCTCCTGGATTTGACCTGGCTCAGCCTTGGCTGCTGCAAGCATTTAGGAAGTGAACCAGCAGAGAGAAAACTCTGCCCATCTCTGCCTGTGTCTGTCTCTCACTCTTCTCCCTCTCTTTGCCTTTCACGTAAAGTGTAAATAAAGGCTACAGAGAGAGGCCATGGGGTGAAGGGTGACCCCATCCCTGGTGTTTCCTTTCCCCACACTGCAGGCTCAGGAGGAACACCACCAGCACCCCAGGACGACACCAGTGTCCTCTCCGGAAAACAGACGAAACAAACCTGCCTGGCTACACAGGGGGACCAAAGGAGCAGCCTCTTCTAAACATAGTCTTGCTCACTGCTTCCCCCAAAGTGCTTAACAATGTTGACAGTGCAATGTAAATAAACAAAAGTCTTGTCACTAAATTTATTTAGTGCAAATACTGAGCAAAAACAAAACAAAATTAAAAAAAAACATTTATTTTTTTAACTAAACTAATGTGCATTCTGATTCTCAAAAATCGGGATTCTGAAGAATTTTTCCAAAGTAATTTCCATGAACCATATTTTAATAGTCACTTATGAAACATATTCTATAAAATTCTGTCGTAAGAAAACTCTTGATGTACCCTGGGAAATGAGCAAAGATCAGCTTTGCTTTTAATGGTCTAGTGAACTCAGTTGATTAGACCGTGATTATTTGTTAGAGGTTTTGAGTTCAAACTTGATACAGGACAACTGCCACCCAATGCTGTATCCATAACTTCTTAGTTATTGTAAACTAAAAGCATCAAATAGGTGTATATTAATATCAGTGAAATCGATAGGTTCTAATAATAACAACAGTGAAAAAACCAACAGTTGAAATGTTCATATCGAAGGCACCTTGTGAAAAGATAGGCATAGATTTTTAAATGTATTGTGTGCCAAAATAAATGCACCTTTTAACTTCATTTTTCCAAGAACTTTATAACATACCCTCATAAATGCCCTAATATGCCATGCTACAATAATTTAGAATATTTTAGAACACAGAAGGCAGGAATTCATACAAAATACGTGCTGAATGTGAAACAACATATATTTTTCAAAACCACATTTAATCTATCATGTTTGGAGAAGTACTTTTCAAGGATAAATCAAATACATTTTAGCAAAGGCAAATGAAACCAGGAAACTGATAAGAGTAAGATACTTAAAATTTGATTGTGACGGTGGGATTTCAGTACAGATGGAGGGAGGGAGGGAGGAAGAAAGGGAGGGAGGGAGGGAAAGAAGAAACTACAAGGACAGATTGAGTAAATCTGTACGTATCAGGGTCAAGTTCCAAGATTTTTGAAGTGTTACACTACTACAAAAGCACATCTCTCTGTCAGATTGGATTTTCTGTCTTAACTCCTTATTGTATTCCATAGCTCTACTTTGTTTGGTACAGACTGATGTAAACAGAGTCAGAGTCAGATTGCAGTATGGATTTTCAGCTTTCATTTATTTTTTGCAGTATATCTTAGAAAGGCTATTCAGCAATAAAAAGAAATTGTATCCTATCATTTGCAGCAAAATGGATCAAGCTGGAAGACAGCACGTTAAGTGAAATAGGATAGACTCAGCATGACAAATGCTGCAGGCTCTCTCTCATACATAGAACCCTTAAAAATGAAGTTGATCTGAATGTAGAATAGTGGTTACTAGAGGCAGGGAAGGTTTGGGGCATGGGAAAAAGGGTTAGGGGGAAATTAGACAAGAAGTACCGAGCACAGATGGAAAGAGTAAGTTCTGATGTTCCACAGCACAGTGGTGACTGCTGCTCACAACAAACTATGACCAGTCTTGCAAATAACCAGATGAGAGCTCAGATGCTCCACACATGAGGGCATGCTAAGGAGACGGAATGTTGAACACCCTGATTTAATGTTGGTGTATTGAACACACTTACTGAAAAATAACTTGTTAATGTGTTATGGTGCACCTTAACCGAAAACTGGAATAAGAAGCAGAGCGGGGATTCCAACCCAGGCACCCTGCTAGAGGATGCAAGCATTCCAAGTGGGATCTAAAGTGCTGCAGCAAATGTCTTCCCTACTGCCCTCTCTATGCTTAAACACGCACTTACTCATGACCGAAATATAGCCCACGCATCGTCGACCAAAAGCACATTCTGTCCATATTCTGATCTTAAATAAGATAATCTTAAAATGGGAAAATAAGTGTGAAAGATAAGTGTACAAATAAAAACAGCATTGCATTGGAATGTGGGATTATAGACTATTTTCAGTCGTCTATTTCCATTTCTGGTTATATCACCAAACAATCTTAAAATACTTACATATCTTACATGAACTATAGTAACATACAGTATGTGGAGGTCGTAACTGCAGTGAAGGAGTTAGGAAATCCTATGGCCGTGAGTTAGAATAATGGGAGTTAAAAGAGTTGGTGGATGGTGGAAGATGTTAGTCTATAGCATGCTTCTGGAAATTGACACTTTGATTAAGAGTGGGCCTGTGTGTGTGTGTGCATGTGTGTGCGTGTGTGTGCGTGTGTGTGCGTGTGTGTTCCCATGTGTGTGCATGTGTGCATGTGTGCATGTGTGTGTGAAGTCACCCAGAGAAGCTTCCATAACTCTCCCAATGTTATATAGATGTTATGACTTCTGCATCTAAGTATGTAATAGTCATTAATAATTCACATTTATGTAACCTAGACCCGAAGGTCATCACACTGAAAAAACAAAGCTGCTGAGTAGAAAACCCATCTGTCTTTTTGGTGGTGGTTGTCAGTGCACAATGTAAAGAGAAGGCATCACTGTGGCCATCACCTGCATAATCTACAATGCCTTTCTTCCCCAGGAGAAATTACCTTCCTAGCAGATGCAGATACTTCCCACCCCTTCACATACTTGATGGCAAAATCCCAGCCTAGTTTATTGCAAATCTATCTCTTCCTTTCCAACCAACCATAAGATCCGCTAGCCTTTCCTAATGTAATCAAGACTCATCCCCTTGGTTCTATTCCTTCCTAATCCATTCCCACGAAATCCCAGGACTAGCCTGGCAGGATTAAATCACTTTCTGACTGTTTAAAAATGCAACCCTTGTCCTTTCCCAGTCCTTTGTGCAAAGCTGGAAATTCTTCACATGGGTCACAAACCTGTGCAAGACCCGCCCTTGCAGATTTTCATCTCTACCTCTCCCTTGCATCCCCATCCTCCAAAATGCAGTGTCCTACAGTCCCTCATCCTCCAAAATGTAGTGTCCTACAGACCCTCAGCTACCAGAGCCCTTAGATAGGTCACGCTGAGCTACACATGTTTGTCCTCCAAAACTCCTTGGTGGAACGGGATCCTCAGTGCAATGGTAAGAAGAAGTGGGACCAATAGGGGGTGCTTGGGTCACGAGGTTTGTGCCCTTGGAAAGAGGCCTGGGGGAACATGCTGATCTCCTTCTACCCTGTGAGGACACAGCAACAGGGTGCCAGCTGCAAGGTGCCAAATCTGCCTACAGCTTGAGTTCACCTTCCTGGCCTCCAGAGGTACGACATCTGCTTGTTTTAGTAAGTAATCTGGTCCAAGCCATTCTGTTCTAGCAGCCTGAGTTGCTAAGACATAACACCTGCCTCCAAGCCATTGCTCATCCGTGTGAATTTTCTTCCTGACATACTACTCCTTTTTCTATTTTATTTTTATTCTTTTTATCTTTTATTTAATAAATATAAATTTCCAAAGTACAACTTTTGAATTATAGCAGCTTTTCCCCCCATAACTTCCCTCCCACCTGCAACCATCCCATCTCCCATTTCTTCTCCCATCCCATTCACATCAAAGTTCATTTTCAATTATCTTTGTATACAGAAGATCAACACAGTATATACTAAGTAGAGATTTCACCCACACAGACACACACCACTCTTAACCTGTGTTCATTTGGCTGCGTCCTGTTTATCTTCCTGTGTTCAGGGTATTGCCACTTCCTCACTAGACTATCTAGAGCCTGTTAGGAGTCACACAGGCCTGTCCATCTTGGGCTCTCAACACCCGTGATCAGATGATCCTGTACCTGCAGGCTGTGTCTGCTGCACATGTGCACCCCCTGGGCCTCCATGACAAGACCCTGATGGACGAAGCATACTTGACCTGCAGCCTCGGCCTGGCTTCACTGCAGCTTTGCCTCTGAGCCTGCACTGCCATGGACCACCTCCAGCCAATGACTTGCAAGCCTTACACTGCCTGTGAGTGACATATCTTAGTGTAGGAAGCCCCCGTGGTCTGCCCTAGGCTTTCTCAGCACAATGCTGTGATCTGTGGTCCCTCACATCCATTCTCTCCTTTCCTCTCAGATGTGTTGAACCCACACTGTAGTATGATGAGCTTTCCCAAGGGACCCTATTTGTCCCTCCCCACAAACTTCACATGATGATTTTGCCAGCACGAGTCTTGCACATCAAATCCCATCTTACGCAGAGGACACAAACAGGGTCACTTGCTAAGATCTATTTTCTTTGCTGCATTTTGTGTGAACAGGACTACATCTTTCTCTTTATATACACAATGCATCATACGTTGCCTTATCTATCGCGTTCATTCAACCCTTACATCCTCAAGTGAATTACAGAGATGATATAACACTAAGATTGATATTGGTGATAGGATTGTTGAGTGCTTACTGCTTCCACTTAGCTTGTATTCTCTTAACTGATTTTAAAGGTGGGTGTTGCTATCATTATGTCCATCCCATAGATGGTAGGATGTTTGCACAGAGAACTATGATGACTTTGAATACTACACAGTTTGTTTGTCATGAAGCCTGTATCATAGTCAGAAGTTTATCCACAAATGCTAGGCCTTAGAACATGATAGACCCTCCAGATCACCACCCCATAGACAGATACAATCACCCAACAGAGAAAGGATAGAACTATCAATGCAGTCTGAAGCAAGATGCTGGGTTTATCAGGAAGATGGAGGGACCTCCCCCAAGGGAACAGGAAGAACACGGGGAAAGTCTGCCAGTGTAGTCACCAACAGCCATGACTTGAAGATGAGCCTGAGCAGGAAGAACCCAGGAGAGAGCCCAGAACTAGGCCTGGGGGTTGACACATGTCAGATTTCCACAGAGGAGATCCAAGGTGAAAACCATGTGAGCAGAGAAATGCTGCCTTCCTGTAGAGGAGGCACCTAAGAATGGAAGATGCACCGTGAGAGAGGGTAAACCAGAGGCTGGAAGTTCAAAATGTAAATCTGTACTCAAAAACATGCAAATCGTTTTACTCTGTAAGCAGAAAACACTGAGGTTATAGTTCTACTCATGCTGTATACGGTGCCCTAATCAGGAATCTGACGTTCACAGAGCAAACATGGAGACATCTGGCAGAAGACTTGAGGCCTTTGTGGGACAGGCAGGTCATGAGTGGGCCTTCAGGACAGGAGTCTGTCAGCGGTTGTTTGCTGTGTCCCAATCACCCATCTAAAAGGTTTAACATGAGCATAAATTCAGGACGCCATAAATCATTCTAGCATATCAGCGAGAATCCATGTGCTTTCAAAGACTCTGAGAAAGAACTAAGCCAGTGAGTAGCCCTCTTTCCTTCATGTAAGATTGGATGCCAATAAATTAATTCCCCATCTGTAGCAGAAGTTACCACAGGTAGGGAAAATCTGTCCCATGAATAAGGCATTAAGTCTCCGATGGTGTTTGTTTTACCTCATTTGTAAGTAGGGGTTTTCTTAGTTCAGTCTGGATTCCCCTGGAATGAGAACAATGATTGTCTCAAACACATCACCAGGGCACCTGCTCTCCTGCCCAGGTCTAGGGGACAGGAACTCAATTCAGGTCTTCCATGTGGATGGTAGAAACTCAAACACTTGAGCGACCACCTGCTGCCCCTAGAGCCTGCACTGGCAGGACACTGGAACTGGGAGCAGAGCTGATACTTGGATCCAGACACTCTATATGGAATGCACCAGGGCACTGGAACTGGGAGCAGAGCTGATACTTGGATCCAGACACTCTATATGGAATGCACTCTTCTCTACCAGCGTCTCAATCCAGGGGATTTTAAAATGAGTGGATGAACAAATCTTCCTTTGGTTTTTATAGTACGTAAGATGGGTATGCACAAAAAAATGTGAAAGATAATAGCCAAATCATTGTGGAGCTTTTAAACCCACTTTCTTTCTCCTCGTTGAAACATATAAAGAAAACACATATTACAGACAGTAATTTTACAAATGTTTTAGTTTTCTGCATAACAGGAGAGAACATTCTATTTTAGTGGGTCAGGAATGCTAAAACCAAAACAACATAACCTGAGTGACTTAAACAGCAAATCCTTAATTTCCACAGTTTCTGGAGCTTAAAAGTAAAGGTCAAGGGCCCAAGAAATCCAACATCTGCTGAGAGCTCTCTTCCTCATCCGGATACGACAACCTCTCAATGAACTTCGTGTGCCCCACGAAGCTGGAGAGGTCTGGCCTCTCTGACTTTCTGGCATCAGCATCATCACAGGCCTCTGTCCTCCTAACTTAATTGTCTCCCAAAGTGCCCATCTTCTCACATCATCCCATTGGGGGATAGGGTTTCAAAATATAAATCTAAAGGAACATAATATTGAGACCATACATGCTCTACATATTATAATTGCAATCTTATGTTGAAAATTGCAATCTTATGTTGCAAATCAAATGTTGAAAATGAAAACTCCAATTTTACTACAGGTAAATAGTGATGATCAACAGGAAAGACAAAGCAAGGAAATCCACTTGTTTCAGAGGTTTGCAGCATCAGGTTATGTTAAATATTCATGAATACAGTAACAATATGGAAGAGATTTTGACACCAGTGTACTTAAAAAGTCATGAAAAGTAGAATTCAAAGATAAGTTTATTTTAGAGCAAAAATTTTTGAAATCCATGCAGACAAGGCATCTTCAAAATATTCATGAAAATGCATATTACTAAAAAAAGAACGGATTTCAACAGTTCTTACTCTTTACCTCAAAACAAGCTTTTCTTTAATTCTCACTTCTCATGAAAGTTTCCAAGCACCCTTGTTTGCCTAAACAAGACGATCATTGTGCATGGGAGTGTGACAGCAAGTACTATAAAACACCGCAAAACTTCTGCCAGCACCTCGAATCTAGAAGATTTTGCTGTTTTGATGACTGAAATGCAGCCAGCATTTTCTCCGTTGTTCACTGTATGTGTTGTTGTTGTTTTTTTTTTCCCCAGTGGCTTATTTTGCCCATATTCTGTTCAGCTAATGCCTGCTTTTCTAGTTCCTTCATACATTTTGAAGTAAGAGTGCAGCACTGTCTGGCACAAGAAACCTTTGTGGCTGCATTGATGGAGGATTTCTGTCTTTAAGAACGTGTATTTTGAGGACTACTTGGAAGATGTTTGCTAAAAAGCAACCTTCTCCAAGCGTCCCGCAGCCCAGATCTTCCCATTTTCGCTCACAGCTCCTCTGCCCACAATCTCTCGGACTTGTTTCCCTGATGGGAACAACTGCAGTAACAAGAGCCTTTTTCATTTCTTTGCTGCGTAATACCTGCGAGGGAGATTAGGTTAGGAATGCCGTCCCTGTGCTTCTATGGGAAGCTGAGCATGAACAGGTGTAGGTCTACCACTTCCTGAGCCAGTCCTGGGCAGCACAGGTCCCACGTCAGCTTAAAAGCGGCTGTAACGCACCAGGCACAGCTGCCGTTTGCCCACGCACCTCTTCACTTGAAATTGCATGGAGTAAATGCAACAGCAATTTCCCACGAAAAATATAGGTTTCAAAACTAATTTACTGAGTCCAGATTTTCTTCTACTTTTAGGAGATATTAATTTTTCCCTCAGAAATAATGCTACTGTTGCATTGAGTAGAAAGTTATTTTCCTTCAATGTTTCTCAAAATCCACAGTGTTATCTATTTTTGGGTCTCTCCAAGGCTGAATTTAAGTTCCAATTTCTATGTCCCTGGAATGTGGGGAGCCTATCCATTGTAGTAGGGCAGGCAGTTATACAACACTGTGCTGTCCAAGATTGTACGTTAGATATGCAGGCACCGTAGCACTGGTACTGGGTGACAGGAAGCCATCCACAACGGATCATTCTGATCAGTGTGAAGATGTTCAGCAATAGAGGTAGATAAGTGTCACTAAATACCTGGCAGCTGTAAAATGCCACATGATAACATAATAATGAAACAGATCTTTAAAAATCCAAGAAGATATTTATGATTGAAAACATAAAGAGTTCATGAAAGTAGACTATTTTATGAAAAATTTGTTTTAGTATTAGAATTTTGGAATATATACTAAAAACAATTTGCATGGAATACACTCTTTAAGTCTGCAAAAAGTAATGTTATAGACTTCTTTGCAAATATGACAATGTAGTATTCTCACTGATAAAGAGATAACTCGATCATTTCTTCCAGAAAACATTGACTGGCCTGAAGGTTTCCCAGGATAAGAAAATGAGTTGGGAAGAAACTAAAACTGTAAGGTAGACCTAGCAAATCCAGACTTGGGCAAGCTTTGGGAAAACCACTGCTTCCAATCAGCAAACCCTGCAGGTGTTATTCAAGACACTGGATGATGCCTTATAGGGAACTGTTACGAACAGGATAGCTTACAAAAGAGCTTGCAAAATTTAATCAGTACGTAGAAATGTAGGGTTTTACAAATGCACTGTGCCATCGCGGCCCTCATCAGAGAAATCCATGAGTGTTTCCACAGCGATTGCACAGGAGTGTGTGTTGTTTCATTTCATGGAGTGGGGTAAAGGATGCATGCTTGGATCAGGGGGTTGTCATATTAACTACAGGGGTAATACTCGGGTCATTTCTCAGAGCCTGTGAAGTCCCATAATACCTACGAAGAAGGAAGCAAGACAAAGCAAAGCCAGCTGAACATGTACTTGGAGGACCTGATCTGAGGACAGTGGACCCCCTGGAGGCTGTGGTGGAGCCAGGGCAGAGCTGGGGAGGTCGGGGTGCGGTGGGGCAGGGGTGGTGTTGAGCCTCTGTCCCCACCTCATGTCCTTCCTTGGGAGGGGGTGCGCCAGGGGGGCCCAGGCACAGCTTCTTCCACCTCTAGCCAAGTCACAGATAAACTGTGAAAGTAAATTTCCTTTAATTTCCAATTAAGTGTCTGAATGAGTCACTAAACGGAGCCCCAAACCCACACAGAAAGCGCTTTCCACAAGTGTGGTGAGACCATGCCAGTTCGTTCCAGGGAAGGCTCTGCTGGTCAGACAGGGGCTCCCTAACACACTTTTTAGCTTGAAGGAAGACAATGTTCCTATATGTAGGATCTGCTCTGTACTTACATTAAAATATTGCTGCCATAAAATTATCATATACCAAAAAGGAAAAGAAAGTGAGACAGCATAGGCTAATTAACATTTGCCATCAATTCAGACTCCACATAAATGTGCTTAGTAAGAGGTTTTAGCCTTTTTATTTTTTAATAAGTTCAGCTCTTCAACGACGGGAAATTGCACTTTTATTTCCACCTCACGGAGATTCTTAGAGCGCAGAGACTCCTTCTCAACGTTGATCGTGGCCACTTGCACAGAGCCCATCCTGGGAATCTACTTATTCCGGTACTTATTTTGCAAAATGTGAATGTTGGATTAATGCAAGCGTGAAGATAACACATTTGTATTCAAAAGCATGTCCCTGTCTAGGGTGCTTTTTGGGTCTTAATTTGTGTGTTCATCAGCCGGAGTCATCTGACTCATTCGAGAAGTCTGGCCCAGCTACACTTCTTGTGGAAAAGAACCGTTTTCCTCTCGAGAACAAGCAGAGCAGCACATCTTCCCAATCCCCAGGGATGGCAGTGAAAGAAGGGCATGTCTTCCGGGCACTGTGCTATCCAGAGAGAAGACAAAACAACACAGCAAACCGCTTTCAAGAGCTTCTCCGTCCCAAATCAGAATGTCAACGGCTCTCCTTTGCCACAGAAAACAATACATACAGTTGTGATACAGCATTGCGAATCGAGTGTAGCAGAAGCTGTTCTTAACTATCTCGATAATATGACAATGCAATCCAGTTTTGATATTGTGTAACCACAAGGGGACAGAGCCCCAGGGAACAGGTTGTGCAAGGCAACCTTGTATTTTATCACAGATAGCCAAAACGCATTCATGACACGGTCCGTGGTTCCGTCAACAAGTATTTATGGACCACTTGCCCTAAACAGAGATGGCCAAGAAGTCGACCTTCTTACGTTCCCCAGGTTCTACCTTCTTGGAGCCTCCTGTCAGAACTTTGTTTCCATAGTCCTTTACTTGACTGGAAAGGTATGGGCTCCAAGGACACCTCCCTCACACAAATATCAACCTTTTTTAATTTCTTGAAAAAAAAAAAAAGGAAAATTTTACTTCTGGAAGCTGGCTACAAGGGGCTGGAAATGATTAAAGTTAAGTAGCATCTGGGGACAAACTATACCTCAAAGCTGCAGATAAGAAGCAAGTCTCCTTCTTTCATTCATTCATTCATTCATTCACTCCTGTCCAACCATCCTATACATACTATGGATGAGACCATGGGGAACGAGTGCGATCACATCGATGCATGAGGCCTTCAATGCATAGTCTAGAAAATGAGGAAGCAGGGGCAGCACTATGGCATAGGGGGTCAAGCTGCTGCCTGCAATGCTGGCATCTCATATGGGTGTGGGTTTGAGATCCGGCTGCTCCAGTTTCTATCTAGCTCTCTGCTATATCCTGGGAAAGCAGTAGAAGATGGCCCAAGTGCTTGGGCCCCTGCACCCACATGGGAGACCCAGAAGAAGCTCCTGGCTCCTGGCTTTGGACTGGTATAGCTCCAGCCATTCTGGCCATCTGGGGAGTGAACCAGCGGATGGAAGACCTCTCTCTCTCTCTCTCTCTCTCTCTCTCTCTCTCTTTCTCTCGCTCTGCCTCTTCCTCTTGGTAATTCTGCCTTTCAAATAAACAGATAAATATTAAAACAAAAAAGGAAATGAGGAAGCAGCTATTTTATAGAAAGCAGCAAAGTTGGCTGGCACTGTGGCTCACTTGGCTAATCCTCCACCTGCAGTGTCGGTACCCCGAGTTCTAATCCCGGTTGGGGCACCAGATTCTGTCCCGGTTGCTCCTCTTCCAGTCCAGCTCTCTGCTGTGGCCCAGGAAGGCAGTGGAGGATGGCCCAAGTGCTTGGGTCCTGCACCCATGTGGGAGACCAGGAGGAAGCACCTGGCTCCTGGCTTTGGATCGTGGCAGCCATTTGGGGATGAACCAACAGAAGGAAGACTTTCTCTCTGTCTGTCTCTCACTGTATAACTCTGCCTGTCAAAAAAAAAAAAAAAAAGGCAGCGAAGTTTCCTGTCAGTACCCAGAGGAATTAGTGCCCCTGGGTCCCCAAATGCTTGCAGATCAAATTCCTTGCAGAAAATGATGCCGTATTTGCATATAATCTGTGTACGTCCTTTCATATATTTTAAATCGTATCTAGCTTATTTGTAATATCTAATACAATGTAAATGCTTCTTTTACAGTTATTATACTGTATTGTTTGGGGAATGATTACACAATAAAAATATCTGCATATGACAGTGCACAGGCACACTTAAAAATATTTCTAGCCAGTGGTAGTTGGTTGAATCCAGGGATGCAGAACCCAGTGACACAAAGGGCTGTCTTCCTGTGCATATCCATGTATGGTTCATCAACAGCTCCCACACTCCACGTCACCAGCATCTGATATTTTGAAGGGGAGGGTGTTTAGTCAACTGAACATCCAGTGCCCAGCTTCAACTTTCTGTACATTAAGGGCTCAATAAATATACTGAACAAATAAAAGTAAAACATAGCAGCTGGCATTGTAGCACAGCGGGTTAAGCCACTGCCTGCTTCGCTGGAGTGTTGTATGAGAGCTGGCTGGAATCCCAGCTGCTCCATGTCTGATTAGTGTCCCTGCGAATGTGCCTGGTGGGGCAGCTGAAGATGCCCAAGTCCTTGAGTTCCTGCTTCTACTGCAGCCATCTGGGGAGTGAACCAGCTGAAGGAAGATGGATCTCTCTGTCTCTCTCTCTCCTCCTCTCTGTAACTCTGCCTTTCAAGTAAATAAACCAAGTATATATATATATATATATATATATATATATATCCATATATATATTTATCCATATACATCTCAATTCAAGTGGTAATAAAATATTTACCAAAATTGATTTAAATATTAATACTTCAAACAATATAGTTTGAATTCACATATTTTCCACAATTTTAGTTACACTTTTCAGTAACCATTAAACACTCTTTTCAAGAATAAATGGGATAATTTTATATATATATATATTTATAAATTCCCAGAGCTTTCAGCTGTTTCCTCATTCAGTGAATACAGTGTGGACCTATCTCCATGGTGACAGGTACTGGATCTTGAATTTTTATTTCTTTAACATTGCTTTGTTTATGATGGTGGGTCCCACAAAGATTACATGATAAATTGTGGTTTGTGTATGTAATGTGTATATAATGTATGCTAATCTCTGATATTTCTTTGTTTTCTTTTGCACTATGATTTTTTTTTTGTTTCCTGAACTCAGATTTTCTTTGTCCCGTGTCCTAGCAATAGATGCAAGATAGGAAGGGGAGCTAAGCTCTTCCCGCTGGTGGATCCCACACTGTCCTGCTGCTGACTCTCGGTGATCCACCAGGGACGCCATGAAGGATTTCCAGCGCTTATTTCAGATTTCTCTCCTCATCCTGGGGACTGCTTCTTAGGAGAGAGGACTAAAGGGTGGCTTGTAGCAGTGGATGCAGCCGTTTACCCCGAACTCATCAAAGATCCATGCTGAGCCCCAGGGGTCCTGGTCTACCTTCCTGTGCTCTCCTTCCTCTGTCCAGGCTGAGAGTCCTCGCTGGCCCCTGCGCAGGCTGAGAGCCCTGGCTGGCCCCAGTGCAAGCTGAGAGCCCTCGCTGGCCCCTGTGCAGGCTGTAAACCCTCGCTGGCCTCTGAGGTTGCCACATTCATGCTTAGCCCTCAGTTCCTCCTGTAACTCTCAGTAGAGCAAGGGCTTGGGCCTCTCCCTCTGTCCCCATTGTGAGTTTCCAGGTGCTGAGGTTGCTTGAGGGAAAGCTCGTGAAGAGTAAGATACCCGTATGACTGAGAGCTGCACTCCTCACCTTGCACACTCCTTGGACATGGCAAAGCCCCAGGACACACATGTTTCATGAGCAAATATGTGGTGAGCTCGCCAAGAGCAGGGAGCAAGGCTCAGTCCGCCCGAGGCCTTTGGGGAGCTTCAGGGATCCGGTCTGCATGCGGATTCTGGAATCTGAGGAGTCAGATGTTTGGGAGTGCCAAGCCATGGCTTTAGACGTGCACATTAATTGAAGTTTGTACAAATTTGACTTTGCAATTGCCTATAACTCAAAGAATGAACTGCATGCACCCTTTTTCCTCTGCATTCAAAGTTTCTCACATTTTATCATGCACTGAAGAAAACCATTTTAAAGTGAGTAAAATGTGTTCTCTTCATCATGGATTAAGTAAACATAAGCACTTTCATAAACATTCAGAGAGATTATTAATTTCCCATTTTGTTATAAAGCCTATCTCCAGAGCAGGCACAGAGGCACAACAGAAGGCACATTTTACTAGATGATAGTTTCTGAATTATCGTATGAAAACCATTTTATGGAAAATATCAAATCAATATATTTAAATAAGGTGATCAACTAACCTTTTTAAACAGTGTCTCTTCGTTAATTAAATTGAAACACACATTTGAATGTTTATCCTGCACAAGGCATTTTGTTAGACACTGCAAGGGACTTGCCTTCTGCAGTAAACTCTTCCCTTCCAGCGGTTGTAAACGGTGAGGAGAATGAAACATGTAGAAAGAGCTTTAATTAAAAACGCAAATAAAGTAGCACACAAATAATGCATGCAGACTGTAAGCTCTAAAGCAATGTGACGCTGCAGGAGCCAGAGTAATCTCCAGGCAGGCGGTACTCCTGCTGCCCCGCTGTGAGAGCTGACCCTGTGGGGTCCAATGCTGGACAGTCTGGGTCCCCACCCTCACCAGGACGCCAGTCTTCATCCACGTGGCTGCTGCTTGTACTGATGCATCCCTGTGTGGCCTGAGGATCTCTGGTAAAAAGTCGCATGCGTGTTACTGCAAAATGTGTGCGAGCTGCTGAGTGTGCAAGGACGAACTCCACACAGGTCTAGTCCTCTCCATCGTCGCTTTACTTTCCAGCTTCCGGGTGTTGTAATGGCATGCACTTCCCAGCTGTCGTGTGCCTCCAGGACAGTAGTTTGGACAGATCCATACATACGTGTGATTTTCCAAGTGTATGTGCATAGGAGAGGAAGGTGGAGGCAAGAGAGGGAGAAAAATGAGATACTTAGTCTCTTACTAAACTGTATCTAGAACTCCCATGGCCTTTTCTGTGTACCATGTACTGCTTTAAATCTGAAGACAGTGCTGACTGATGCACCAGTTCAAGCATTTCATGAGAAAAGTGAGGCACAGTGAGTGGGTGCAAAAAAGAACAATATGGAAACACAGGATGGGAAGAAAATATTTTAAAAATTTAGTATCTACTCATTTAATTCAACGTTCTTATCACTTGGTACACAATTTTAATGTATACATTTGATAAGACTACTTTTTCTTTTTTTTTTTTCTTTTTTAGAATTTTATTTAAGTTATACAAGTTTCATATAGTTCATACATACATATTTAGGAACATAGTGGGATTCCCTCTCCCCTCCCCCATGCTCCCACTCTTCCTCCCCCCAACTAAGATCCCACTCTTAATTTTTTTTATAACGCTTTTATTTAAAGAATATAAATTTCCAAAATACAGCTTATAGATTACAATGGCTTCCCCCCCATAACAAAGACTACTTTTTCTAATCAGCTTGGCAGACGTTGCCAGTGCTTGCTTTTTCTTTTGAAAACGGGATGATTTCTGACTAGGAGGTAGTCGCTTATGGAAAATGGCATGAAGAGCATGAGTTTATTTAAATCACACAGCATAGAACTGTTTTAGCAAACGCTGTAAGAACGCTCAATCACTAAGACTTGTATTCCAGAAGATCCCCTGTTTACAACTTGACTCCCCAGTTTTAGAAAAAAGTTGTTGGAAAAAGCAGTTCATTTTGTTCACTCTCTACTCCCAAATGGGGCCAAATAAGCAGGTTAGTTGTAGCCCATTCCCGCCAAGGGAATTCTCAGCGGAGGCTTCCATCAGACCCACATGATCCGCTCAGCGTCATGAGCTGTGCATGAGGGATCGCCACTGCTGGGCTCTGAGCAAATGAGCCAGCAGGCCCAGCAGGGGCACGGAGTCCTGGCCCAGATCTCAGGTTCCCCCTGGTGCCTCCAAATCTGCCCTGCATGTCCTGGTCTCAGAGATTAATTCGTTCCCATCTCACAGTCTTGGCAGAGATGGTCTGGTAGCAAAGCGTTCAATGCCCACTGCAGAGTGACTACTAAAATATTGGGCAAGAAGCTCTCAGTCGGCTGGGAACGTGAAATGGAGCAGCATGGGCTCATCTGGGCCTCGACTCTGAATCCCCCCTGGGCTCATTCTGCAGTTGGATGTGAAAATCAAGAATGGGGATGTTTGGGGCACACAGGACACCCGCTGAGCCCTCAGGATTGCTGCTATAGGTTGCATAGGGCACACACACACACACAAAAAAAGGGACAAATCATGTTCTGGTGGTGATGGAATTGTTTTTAGAAGACTCCTACAGAGCCAAATCAGGAAAGGCAGACAAACTATGTAAAGATCCTCACTGCTTGGAGAACAAGGGGTTTCTCAAGGCAGCAGGGATGTGAGTGCCCAGAAGGGTGCAGCGAATGGAAACACAGAGTTGAGCCCAGGACGGCCATCTGGACAGAGGTGGGGCAGGCAGAAAAGGCTTGAGCAGCATCACAGCTCACAGACGGGGACACCTGTGCAGACCCACTGTCAGAGACTGACACTGGGGTCTCTGCACAGCACCTTGGCTTAGACTGTAGTGAGGTGGGCAGCCCCAGTCTAACTGCGGACCACTATCACAACCAGTCTTCTCTGGGGAAATCAGTGCTCAGCCCACATCTCAGATTATCTCCTTAATTCTCTATATGCAGGTGCCACTGTCAAAGATATGCATGCATGAATGTCCAGCATACCAGGGGAAACACCGAGTGACCACAAACAGAGAGGAAAACGCCCAGCAGAAGGAGATGCACAGAAATCCAGATATTAAAGTCAGCAGAGATTGACTTAAGATGTGTGATCAATTGAAGGTATGATAGAAGAATGTAAGAGAGAATGGCCGTCTTAAAAAAGAGGAGTTGAATAGAAGTGACAGCATTGATAACACAATCTCGGAAATTAAAAAGCAAGGAAATTTATAGCAGATTAGGCGAAGCTAGAGAGGATTGGGGAGCCAGCAGAAAGGTCAGCACAAAATGTTTGGAAGGCAGAGAAAAAAGAAAATGATGATCAGTAGAGAGTCACCCCCTGAGGTTAGCCTTTCCCTGCTTTCCTCACACGAATGCACTCTCTTTAACCAGATGCTCAGCTGTGTTTTACGTGCACATGGGGGTGACACTCAGGGGGTCACTGATGAAAACTACATGCAGGTTCTGTTAGAGGGTGAGCCGAAGCTCAGCACATTTCTAGGAATATTGATGTGAGTAGGAAATGTTCCTTCTTACTGTTTTGCCTCAAATTTTTCTAGGATTTTTCAGTGTGCACAACACTCTCCTGGTGATTTATATCATTAAACACAACACTGATAAAGGCCTGTTCCGTTCGCAGGAAATGCCACAGTTCCATGCTCCCAGGACTGATGTTCTGTGGGAGAAGCACACTTGCTCTGTTTCCGCACCACTTGGAAAGCACAGCGTGAGGATGCCGTACCACCACGCCTGTGCACCCAGGTCTGCCTCACCGCAGGACCACAGCACGGTTTGCCCTTGTGTGTCCAGTGCCAGGCATGGGAAGTGACCACAGAGCTCCATTTCTGGATTTGACCAAGAAATAAATGAATCTTGCGCACCTGAAACTACACTGTGTGGCAGAGGTTAGATCTACAAAAGAATGGCTGCAAAATAATGATACACTCATTAAATGTTTACCGAATTAAATTTAATTTTTTAAATATATTTTAATCCCACAAAGCATATTGTTACTGCTGTCCACATCAGCACCCAGTGAAGGCAGTTCTTGCCCACTCTGTAAACCAGCGAGCTTCCCTCTTTCTTTCAGGATTTCAGGGCTATGTTATACCCGTGATTCCCCATGTGCTGTGTGAAGCTGAAGCGATTCAGGAGAACTGGTGAACACCTAAGGAAAGCTGCACAAGTAAGGACAGGAAGACATGAAAACTGTCAGTTTTTCAAAGGAGTAAGTCCTTGATATGAAAACAAAGTTTTCTCCATGTTCCATGTGGTTAGAGTCTTCAGAACTTTGGTTGGCTTTAGGATCTCCCCTCGATGCACAAAGAAAAGAGATATGCTTTACTTGTGAGGATTCATGGACAGGCCTGGCATGACCCCCTTCTCTGCCAAGGACGCAGAAGCCTGGACTTGGGCTCTGAGAGATGATGGTAAGGGATTTTCTTTCCATTGCTGTAGAAGTTGTGGCTTGTGTTTAGAGTAGATGCTACTAAGTGTAGTTTTTACCTGAACCTTTGCATGTCATCTGCCTTTCCATTTCTCTATAAAGACAGGGAAAGGCAGTCGGCTTTATAGAAATGTAAAAATGTCACCTTGGAGATTTTGGGGTGGCAAACACCTGTAAGTCTCACTTCCAGAAATAGTGAAAGCTGGATGGCAGGCTTTAAAATAAGTTAAAAGCAGATACACAAAGTAATCATTAACTTGATGCCCCTCTGAAATGCAAACACACCATCCTTTAAGCAAAGAAAAAAAACAATAAAGAACAAGATAAAGCAATACCTAATACATATTTAATATTCAATATTCTGAAATGCCTTTAATTTTCCTTTAGCTACAGCAGGCAATGTATTTTGCTTTTTTAAGTTAGGTTTATTTTAAGTGCCTAACAAAATGATGTGAAATATGCTATTGGATGGTAGAATATTTCAATAGGTAGAGAGAGAATATATTGTGTGTGTTAATTTTGATTAATATGACCATCAAAACAGGACAGTGATTCTGGGAGCTAAATGATGGTATTATCAAACAGGAAAAAAGGGAACAAAACTCAGGTCACAGTCCTGAATGCAGGTCAGAGAACTCCTGGCTACTATCTAATGCTGCAGGTGCAGACTTCACCCTTATTTCTGCCCACCTGCACCTGCTCAGGTGTCCACTGAGTCAGAGCAGTGGGCTGGGTGAAGTTCTTCATAGAGCTTTGCTCCCTTGGGAAAAGCACTACATACCTATGCACATATATGTAGCATCTGCACGGATGGAAAAGTCCAGGAGAGAAAAAGACACTGTAGAACAGTGGTGTAAGAACAGGAAAGAGAAAACAGGTCACCATGTTTATCAATTCTGGTGCATCTATCCAGTCCATCATGAATCTGTAAATATTTTGGAAAGAGAAATGAATTTTTATTGTTCTCAAAAAGCGAAGAAAGAATGGAACAAAAGAAGGAATGGATGAAAACTTGCCGGGATGATATAAAAGGATAAATATAATTTTCTATATTAGAAAATGAACAAATTCAGATTTTTATTTCAAAACCTGTATTTCTTCCTTTGCATATAATATATCATCAAGAACACTACTGTAATTATCCTGACTTCTTTTTCTGGCATAATTCAAAGTATGAACTATGATATCTCATTCTTCAGAGGTTTTCTAAACCAAAAAAATCACTGATATTAAAAATTAAAATTTTGGAGCCTGTGCTGTCACATATTGGTTAAAGCCATTGCCTGCAGTGCTGGCATCCCATACCAGCGCAGATTCAAATTCTGGTTCTCCACTTCCAAACCAGCTCCCTGTTAATGTGCCTGGGAAAGCAGTGATAGATGACCCTCGTCCTTGGGCCCCTGCACCCATGTGGGAGACTCAGAAGGAGCTCTAGGCTCCTGGTTTGAATTGGCCAAGTTCCTGCTGTAGCATCCATTTGGGGAGGGAACTAGTGGGTAGAAGAACTCTCTCTCTGTGTGCCTCTCTATAACTCTGACTTTTAAATAAATAAATGAATTTTTATAAAAATACCTTTTTCTTTTCAACTTTTATTTAATAAATATAAATTTCCAAAGTACAACTTTTGAATTATAGCAGCTTTTCCCCTCATAACCTCCCTCCCACCCACAACCATCCCATCTCCTACTCCCTCTCCCATCCCATTCTTCATGATTCATTTTCAATCATCTTTATATACAGAAGATCAACTTAGCATATAGTAAGTAAAGATTTCAACAGACTGTACCCACAAAGATACACGAAGTATAGAGTACTGTTTGAGTAGTAGTTTTACCATTAATTCTCATAGTACAACACATTAAGGACAGAGATCCTACATGGGGAGTAGGTGCAAAGTGACTCCAGTTGTTGACTTAACAATTGACACTCTTATTTATGATGTCAGTAATCACCCGAGTCTCTTGTCATGAGCTGCCAAGGCTATGGAAGTCTCTTGAGTTCACCAACTCTGATCTTATTTAGACAAGGCCATAGTCAAAGTCAGAGTTCTCTCCTCCCTTCAGAGAAAGGTACTGCCTTATAAAAATACTTTTAAAAATTAAAACCTGAACTAGAACCCGGCACCCATACAAGATGCCGGAGCCGCAGGTGAAGGATTAACCAAGTGAGCCACGGTGCCGGCCCCAGAAATTTTATTTGATAATAATAAACATGAAACATTTAAATCAAAGATCTATTAGCTCCACAGCAAGAAGAGAAAGCTGCCCTCCCTGGCACCCATACAGGTGCTACAGTACATTTTACTTCACATGTGTGTGGCACCAACCAAAGTGCCTGGAATTTTGCCATTTTTCAATATATTCTATTGAAAAAACTTGTATACATGATTAAAAATGAAAATACATGTTAAAATGCACAGGCTACCTAAAATGCAAATATGTGTTGTTAATGGTCATATATGCTGCCTAAAGCTGTTGCTGACATCTACAATATGGACAAAACTATGAATCGAATGAAATCTCACAAACATGAAATATACCCTAGGGAGTGAAATATTTGCTGGGAGTTTGTTTATATGATTTTATTTAACATTCCTTAAGACATTAGTAATTAAAATTTTGGAAGACTTTTTTTCTAAGATCAACGTGAGAGTTTTAGGGGAGAGTTTTTGGGACAGAATTTGAGGTTTTCCCGCTGCCCCACGCTTACTTCGCAGGGCTCCAGCTCATGCATTCCTGTGACACAACGATGTCCTGAGGTTGTCCTGATTCCTGCTGACTTGGAGAGCCCCACTGAATACACCTGGCTGTGTGTGTGTGCATGCTCACGTCAGACCTGGCACCTCAGGTCACCTTCCTGCCAGTCATCACATGTGTCCCTGCAGTCAGGGTTCTGGGGCCGAAAGGAACACCCAGGATTTAGTAAGCTGATCCGCATGGAGCTTGTACACTGAAGGACTGACTACATGCCTCCAGTCTCCAGCTGTGAGCGATGCATTGTTAGTTATCTGCCGGCCAAGGATGAAGAGAAGGTGAACAATGCTCCCTCTGCACTGGAGACTCTGCTCCTGTAAAGAAGCACGCATACTGCATAGTGCACAGCAGAGCAGGAGCAAAGAGAGTGGGAGGGTTACTTCCCGCGGGCTGGGTCAGAAACGGTTCCCAGGGCATCCAAGGAGCCAGCCTGCATCGTCCCAGGGGGAGGAGAGCTGTAAAAGGAGCTTCCCAATGGGAAGCACCAGCCTGAGCCTGAGCTGCCCGCCCAGGCACAGCCGAGCTCTGTGATGGTAGATCAAGGAGGTGGAGGGCTCTGAAGAGGGCATGTTTGAGGATGGCTGCCAGTCTGCTCTCCAGGCAGGTGGAGGAAGTGAGCCCTCACCTCCCAGTAGGAGGTGACATGGGAACACAGGTCGGTGGTGTCAGATTGGGATGGCCCTTAATTTTAATGAGAATGCATTGTGAAAGTCACTCAAGGCTTCAAAGGGAAGAGATGTGGTAGGATCTATTCTTAACACCCTTGTGACAGTATGGAGTGGAAAGGGCTCAGCAATGAGGAGGTGGTATCAGGGACACTGAAGGAATATTAAAACTAAGCAGGACCCCCCCCCTTCTCTTCTGGCCCTTGCCAGATTGACTTTTGACCTACTTTCTGGATTCCTGACTCGGGGAGGGGTTGAGGCCTGTCTTTACTAAATAGACATGGTGACGCTGGGGCAGGAAGAGATAATACCGGAATGTGGCCTAGTAAAATTAGGGGAATGGCCCACCGAAACTAGGACCCAGACCAACCTGTTCACCTTGACAGGCACCCAGCTGATGAACTTAGGGTTTTATTTAACCTTAGGAAATGTATGGTGAAAGTGACCCTTACCTGTTGTAAATCTGGCCAATAGTTGATGTTATCTGTACCTTGCACCTGTACACTTTGTGCTTATGGAATTCCCCTGTCCCCTGGGTTCCCATGTGAAATATGTTCTACAGATTCTTCAAAGCCTTTGGGTGACTATAAAAAGCTGATGCGATTTGTACTCAGGGTCGCTCGCTCACATTTGTGACGCTGCGACCCTAGCATGCTGGTCAATAAAATACTCTTCTTGTGTTTTGCATAAGAGACTGCCTCTTGGTGTATTCTTTACTCCGGCACGGCTGTAACAACACCAGCTTGGAAGCCCCTGGAGCAAGGCACATGGGAGAAAGCGACGCAGAGGACTGCAGGAGGAGTGGGAGTGGGTAGGCTTTTCTGAGGGGATTTATGGAGACCGGAGAAAAGACAGCTGCTGCTGGAGCCCCCTGGACAGAGGGAGATGCCGGTCTGGGTAGAGTAGAGCAGAAGGCAGGAGCAGCAGTGCAGCTGGGCTGGGGACTCTGCGTCTGTGTATGGACCATCGTCTCCCGGGCACCTGAGGGTCACTGCTGGCCCGACACTTCATAGTAGTGCATTCTGACAGGCGGCTTTTTTGTGTGAGGCGGTCCTGATTTTTACCATTTGGCTGTAGTATAAATAACCCCACCATGGTGAACTCAAGTTTCCAGTGTGGATGTTCTTAGATGCACCTTATTCTTATCTAGTTATGTCAATTAAAATGTCCAGGACCATATTACACAACAATAATGCCTTTAATTGTTATGCTTTGGAATTATTCCATTGAAATGATACAAATATTTTGGAAGTATACTTCTTTTTTTCACATTGGATGAAGTTTATATAACTCAATTGGAAATTAGTGCTAAATTTTTATTTGATAATTTAAAAATTGATAGTAAACATTTATAGTAATTTTTATTCTTAGTTTAGAAATTTATAGTAATTTACTAATATGTTTTCTATATTCCACTAATATATTGAATTCTTTTTAAGGACTGTAATATTACTAAAATGAATCTTTCTTTTTTTTTTAAAGAGTTATTTATTTATTTATTTGAAAGTCAGAGTTACACAGAGAGAGGAGAGGCAGAGAGATAAAGAGAGGTCTTCCATCCACTGGTTCACTCACCAATTGGCTGCAATGGCCAGAACCGCACCGATGAGAAGCCAGGAGCCAGGAACTTCTGGGTCTCTCATGCTGGTGCAGGGGCCCAAGGACTTGGGCCATCTTCCACTGCCTTCCCAGGCCACAGCAGGGAGCTGGATTGGAAGTGGAGCAGCTGGGTCTCAAACCGGAGCCCACATGGGATTCCATAGCTTCAGGCCAGGGCCTTAACCCACTGCACCACATCTCTGGCCCCAAATGAATCTTTTTCTATAAAAATTTTAATTTATTCCCAAATTCTGTGTTAACATTCATTTAGCTATTTTAAAACCTTTTGTCTGAATGTTTTCAAAACACAGGAGTTGTCCCATTGTTAGATTCCTTAAGTAACTGGAATTCCTCAGTACCATTCCTGCATCTCCTCACTCTTCCAAAGATGCTGATGATCAGTTGTCATGGCAGGAGCACCACCTGAAGGAAACAGGCCCTAAGACCTGGCTAACTCCCTGTGGCTGGAATGGGATTTCTGCAGGAACATGAACCTTAGGATTTCTCTCGGCTCCCCCTTCCTTTTCACATGTAGCAAACAAATTAATTAAAAACTTCTGCAGCATTGCTAAATCTTAGCTATTGTCATGGTAAAAATTTAGCATCACAGTGGCATTAACGCTAATTATGTATTTTGGCAAAGTGTTTCATCTCAGCTGAAATACCCTTAAGCATAGGAGAATGGCCACTTAGTGCGAAAGCAACATAAAAATGAATGTTTTTAGAGCCTTGGATTAATTTTCAATTATAAATTGTCATAAAGTGATTATTTGTAGCACTTTATATATAATCACACTTCATAATGAAAACAGAAAATAACACAGGGCAAAAGCATTTCATGATTTTTATGATCAGGACTATTAAAGCTCTAAAAAGGCCTTAGCTTGAAAAGTCACAGTAACTGCTGCCATTTATGGAGCACCTAGTATATGCCAGTCAAACACAAAGAGAAGTCACAAAACACGCGGGAGAGATCTCTCCACAGGATCTCTTTCTCAGTAGATCTCTCCACAGGATCTCTTTCAACCCTGGCAAGGCACTGCTTCCATTGTGCAAAAAAACCATGCTCACAAAGATCAAACAACTCCATTGAAAACATAGAAAATGCACCCGTTCTTTAGGACAGCAGTAGCGATGTCCACAAGCTGGATAGAAACAGCGGAGGTTTGTGGTTGTGTGAGGCAGTCAGAAGTCAGGGTCCCTGTCTCTGTGAACCTCACAGAGCAGGGTGCTTGCTTCTTCCAGCTGAGCGGGTTCCAGGTCATTCCACTGACCTGCAGCTGTACCACTCCAGTTCCCCCTCTACACATGATCCTTGTCCTGTGTGCCTGTCCACCCACGGGTCAAAATTTCCCCCATCTAAAATTAAGGATATGAGTTATATTTGATTAGGATCCTCCCCAGTAATCTTAGTTTAACTTGATTAATTCTGGAAAGATCTCATTTCCAAGTAAGGTCACATCCTAAGTTATTAGGGTGAGGATTTGAACAAGTTGTTTTGGGAGAGACACACTTGAATCCATAATAGATAAGAAGCAAATATGAATTTGAATGCATCAGTTTTGGAATCTATAATTTGTTCAGCTGCCCCAGCATTATCATCAAAACTACACGCGTAAAACAGTTCAGTTCAACATTTGAAGCTGTGATCTGTCTGTACTTTTGCTGCTTTTCCTGCTTGACCTCTGAGTCCGTTGAGGACTTATATATAATTTTGTTGAAGAACATATCCCACTGCAACAGGTAAGTGTCCAATGCATCACGTCTTCATAACTATTTATGGCATGGAGTAGAATCTACCATTTAACAAGAATAAATGATTCTACTACATAGAACAGTTTGAATATTGAGATTACATTATTATTCACTGGCTGGCTCTTTTTGATATGACAAATAAATTAGATAAAGCCAACACATTTTGGGATACGGGATATACTGTGATTCATTGTTTGAACAGATGAACAAAGCTCTGCACTGTAAACATAGGTGCCATTTTTATAGCTTTAATAGAACTGGCATTAAAAAGCTTGGGGAATTTGGAATTCTGACAACCCTCTGATAGTTTGTCACAGTGAAAGAGCATCATTAATTAATAGCTTGGACTGCCCAGAATGGAGGTGAATAAGAACTGAGCTCAAAATGCTTTGAGTTGGAAATTACTCCCGTAATTCTGAAACAAGACACAATATGGAAAATAAATTGAAAGAAAGTACAACCTAAGACAAAGTAAAATCACGTTGATTTGACAATTTCCCCATGGTTTCATTTTTGTTCAAACACTCATCCATGCGTGCATCCATCCAGGTGTCTACTGAAACCTCATGATATCCTGACTGTGACCAGAAGTGCTAGCAGAACTGTTGTGACCCTGTCACTCTCCCAGAGCCTCCCATGCCAGGGCAGTGTTCATCCGACACCTACCCAATGCCTCTTGCTAAACACTGTGTTTTTCTCTAGATAAAATTATCCCCCAAATGTCATTCTATCTCATTCTCCTCTGTTTCCATCACTGAACAACTACCTGCTCCTCTCTCTCCCAGAGCTCCTGTTCTGTCTCCTGGAGACACAAGACATCCAGGAGACGTGGTGGTCTTCTCCATCCCAACCTCTCAATTCCCTAGCCTCTTTGCACCTCATGATCTTGCATCAGCCATCCTCTCTTAGGGCCTGCTAAGGTTGAACGTGGTTTGTCTCCAGCAGAACTCCTGTTGAAGCCCTGTCGCCAATGTAACAGGACTGAAAGGTGGTGACATCTTTGGAGGTGGAGCCTAGTGAGACCAATGATGTCATCAGGCCCCACTCTTACAAGGGATCTGTGGTTTGCTTACAGGAGTGGGTCAGGTCTCCTGGGACTGGATTAGCTCCCACTAGGATGTGCTGTTTGGCTTCCTTGGTTCTCTCCTGCCTCCTTATTCACCACATAACTGAGCACACACTTCCTCTCTCTCTCTCTCTCTCTCTCTCTTTCTCTCCTCTTGCATGCATTCCTCCATGTGATGTCATCCCATGAAACATTTGAAGGGCCAAAGCTGATGTTATGCTCTAGGGCCTCCAGAACTGTGAGCTAAAGAAACCTCTTCTATTTTTGTGAATTACCTGACATCAAGCATTGTTACAGCTACCAGAATATTGTCTAAGGAGGGCTCCCACTATGATTCATGTTATTATGGCACTACAGGAACTCTACCTGCGCCCATAGCCAGAGCGCCACAAGACACACCCTGCAGAAGGTCAGCTTCCCTTTGTCCTTCCGGGACTGCAGTGATGGGCAGTCAAAGACTCTTGAAATATTGCTTAATGAATGAGCAAGTCTGGATTAATGCATGCACGTAGCCTCTGGCAACCAAGGAATTTAGGTTTTTGCAGGAGAACCAGATGGATAAAGAGAGAGATGAAGACAGGGCATGGTAACAATTGTTGCATAAAATTGGGAAGCACATGGGAAGGAAATATAACCCAGTTTTCAGGACTGCATTTGACGAATTTTACAAAATTCTAAGTCTCAAGGAGATTCCTGGAAAACTGATTTCATGTAAGATAAGTTCATGTTTACATTTGAACAAATATTATTATTTTGTCCACTATGTAAGCTATTTTAGTTACAGACTTGTGATCCCAGAATTTTAATATAATACTTAGGGCATGATTCCTTAACTATACCCATTTAACACTGAGTCTTTTGCCTTTGTTAAAAATTGTGTAAGGATTGAGAATTAACTGTGAAATGGGCGTGTTCTTCCTGGGTTAATACAGTGCTTATCAATGCCTTGCTATTGGGATTATCATTCATTTTCCATAAGACATTTTGCCTTTCAGGATTAGGTCCAACTGAAGTTCCCGCAGGAAAAACTTTTGAAAGAGATAGTAAGCAACAACCGTAATGCAAAGTCAATATTTCTGATTTCTAGCACTTGGAAGACGCCGCATGCAATGTCCTTCCTCTATCATCATTTATGATAGAGAGGCTATGTTAGTTGAGTAAATAAAATGCTGACACATGCAATATGTGGTCATGTGATATGCTACTCCAATGGCCTCTGCTTTCTAACTTGATACATAAGGGGGATGTGTTATCCTACCAGATTCTTAGGACAACCCTTCAATGTGACATCCTCTCATTTTGCAGATCTTAAGCACCGTGAGGTATGACAACCTGACCCAGCTTACAAACTCATACCCAATTCCAAATTCACCTGTAGTCCTCATATAAACTAATTTTATAATTTATTTCTCATCTAAATTACATTATGTATGTATTTATTAAACAATCTACTCAAGTATTTTCTGAATTTGAACCTTCAATTCTGTTCATTGAAAATATATCACTTCTCCCAAAATAATAGAGTGAAAAGTTTGAAATAAGAAGTGACAAAAATAAGAGCTTGATTAAAATTATATATTTTTAATATCTTCACCACACTAGAGTGTGAGCAACACATTTTACTAAAGAATATCCTTATTAACTCACATAGGCCATGGGAACACAGCAAATAGAAACTTGTGCAGTTTAGCTTTTCTCCTGGTTTATCAGCAGGTGGATGAGGTGATGCTTAGAGGCCAGTCACGGACTCTGCCTTGGGCTGCAAAGGTGGGCATGGTGCCCCTTGACCTTACCGATGCCTGCAGTGCGGTGAGGGACACATATTGATCGGCTGGTACTGCACAGTAGGGTAGGTATTTCTTATAACAAATATCGTTGTCTTCGATTATTTCAAAGACAAAAGTCACATTTAAATCGTACTTAAAAAAGAGTATTTCAAACTGTTCATGGAAATTGGATTAAGAGGTTTTTCCGACACAAAACTTCTGTATATCATACATAGTTTTTTCAAAGAAGGTATTTTCTTTGAACTTTGGGAAGAGACTTCTACAAAATTGTTTCACAACAGCTCTTTCATGAGACAGAAAAGATACAGAGAAGGAAGAAGCTAGGAGCAATGCTTCCCCACAGTTCCCTGTAGCATTTTACCATTTCATCCCCAACAGTGATGCACACTACATAAACAAAGCTCTTGTAAAATGAGCTAATCACTGTTGTAGGGATAAATATCTAAGTGCCAGAGAGCTACTCGATTTAATCTGTCCAAGGAAATTTTGTATTTTCTATTTTAAGTCTAAGTGCTGACATGAACAACAAAAACTCTCAAAAACTGCAAATGGTATTTGAGTTTAGGGGCTATGGCCATTAGCCATATCATTTAATTCAACCCTATGATACAAGGTAGTAGAAATCACCACTGTCATAAGAATTTGAACTTTGAAGATTTGTTTAATGGTGATAACTGATTTATGAGCATAGATAACCCACACCAAGCTCCAGGAATGACTTTTCAGTTATGAAGTACCTGCTAAAAATATCCAAGGTAGACTAAAATTACTAAAGATTGTACAAAATCCACTTTAGATACAGCTCTTAACATATTAAATAATACCAATAAAAATTAACTCCACTAAGAATCCAGCTACCAAATTTTGTCTGAAATATTTATGCTTGTTGACAGTAATCATTAATGCCAGAAGAGATTGACATAGTTTGTATTGACTGAAGCACAATAGAGCTCTTACTAGGCAGAATATTTATTATTTTTAATCACAGGGATAGAGAGTGTATTAAATAGGAAGGGTTTCCTTGTTCAAGCTCATTAAAATGAAGAATAGCTATTATTTTGGTAGGAGAAGAAAATTGCTCTTTTGCTATATTCAATGAAGATCTTCAAATAAGCAATCATTTCAGTTGTGTGTAAATCAAATTTCAAATCAATTGTTAGTCTTCAGGCAACTCATAAATATGCAAAAATATTACAGGATATTTTTAAAATTTATGATGCCTTCACTTTATTTCTATAGTATCTAAATAAGAGGACCTAATGCTGCAGACTCTAATGTTAGGATTAAGTTTAAAAAGTGACCACAGGCCTTCAGACTCAAGTCTCACAAAGACTCACAGACCATGGCTACAGGGAAACCTGAACATTTAAACCAGCAAGAACAGCAACAAAAAGTGTCATGATTTAGACAGAACAGAGTGAGGGTCAGTAATTCTATCATGTGTTCTGAAGCAGAATCACATGGAAGATATCAGAGGATCTTGTGGGCTCATCGCTGTGTCGTCATTAAGACAGAGAGTCATGGGGAACCTGAAGCAAATCTGCAACACTCATAAACTGGAATGAAATTTACATCCTTAACATCAGAAGGTGTGGAAGCCCAACTCAGAGTGGAACTTCTGAGTTCTATGGACTACTGACTTATCTATACCAAATAAGACCACAAGTTAATAAATTTCTAAAATTAAAAAAATCATTGATAAACCAAGCCAATACATATATAAGTGTACTCAACTGTGTCACACGGGCATGCATTCCATCTGATTATTTGACTTATTTGGTGACTTGCAGCAATGTTGCAAAGACTATTGACAAATCATGGCCCAAGCAATGATGACCATGAGCAGGTACTGATGATAAGCTATTTCTTACAGCAATAACAATAGCAAGAGTGTCACACACTTTTCAAAGTGGACACTGTTAGCTAAGTGCTCTTCCTGTGGTATTCATCACAACTGTTCTCCAACACATGGAGTTTATTGTCATCCAAGGCAGAACTGAAGCTACAATCAAAGGGTGTTTCATGAACTGCTCAAAGTCACCAGTTCTTAAGGACAGGTGATTGTGTGTCAATTCCAGGTACACAGACACTGGGCACCTGTATGCTCTACCCACCTGCTGTGAAAAGAGGTCCACAGGTGCTGACTGGGATCAAAGTTGAGTGCTGGCCCCGTCAGCAGGCACCAGTAGCTTTCATCTGTAGTCTGTTCTTTTTCATTCCATGGCCATTACTAGCAGTAGCAGCTTGAGTAAGGGTGTGATTTTTAGTGTATATTCCTTAGGTTGGATCACATGGATGCAGATTTAATCATAGCTATGGTTTTACTGCAAAACTTGCAGTCTAAATGCAAAGTCATTTATCCCAGTTGGAGGACATACCATAGATGGATATGTTCTTTGTTTTAGAAATAAAAGAGGTGGACACTAATGCCTTTTCTAAAATCTACTAATATATGTAAACAGAAACCTTCAAAGAGTTCACAAAAATATTATGAAAAACCTTTGTGTGGTTTTCAAATTTTTGCACCAAAATGAATTTATCTTTTATTTACATTTTCCACAAACTTTTTTTGAAATTTCTTCTTACTATACCAAACATATATCTGCATTGGTATGTAGAGCATAACTTAACACAGCTCACTGCAACTAGTTCCTGATGTGTTTCCCATCCTAAGGAAGACAATTCCTTTTTCCGAATTCAACACCAAACAGTAACTGTCAAAGCACACACCTGTCAAAGTGAATACCAAACTTCTGACCATAAACACAACAGAAGTTGATGATTTCACACAAGTGAGGGGGTGGGGTGGTATTCCTTTCTGCTCTTAGAAAGACTGACATTTTAGACTTGTCTGCTCCTAATAGAGGTTAATGCATGAGAGTGAAGTTGTTAGTAACCTCAAACTTGAAGGAAAAAAAATCTCGATCTCTGCCAGCTTTTATGCCTGAAAGAAGATACTCATTCCCACCTTTAAGCAAAAGGCTTATTTGTCACATTTGTATTGTTTTTGCTAAGAAGAAGAGCAGCTTGATGAATGAATGGATCCCAAGGGAATTTCTCCCTTAGGTCACACGATGAGGACGAGATGGGGAGAAGAGTCTCTGGGACCCAGGGAGTGGCCGTCAGGCTTCCAAACTTCAGGGGCTGCACCCCGGCTCTCAGGACACTGGACAGTTCCTCCCACTGCCATCGCTTCGAGGGCTGAGGTGGGCATGTCTGCCACCCTTAACTTTGTCCACACGATACACACTGAATTTGAAGTCTGTGGGGTGTGGAATAATTGGGGACCTGGTAGGGTGTGTCCGACATGGTTGCTTCTGTTGACTTGTCATAGTTTGCATTTGTGTAGCCTTTCTTGGTCTCTGGTGCCCTTTCACAGGTGTTAGTACCTTGAGGTACTAGGCATGTGTGCCACTACAGAAGAGAGATGCAGGTACGGGACTATTACGCTGCAATTCTATGACAATGTGGCTGACAGTAGCATATGAGTAGTTTTACTGTTAAAAGTTTAATACCCTCTTACTAGCCCTCAACATACTACACATATGAGAGATTGTGTAATTTCACAATTATTTCTCCATACCACTGCCTGTAAGAGAATCATGGTCTTTCCTTAAATTAGGGCTTATGGTGCCCTCTATAGCTGGGCACAAAATGCATGCTCATCAATGATGCCAGATGGTCAGAGAGTGCACTTGACTCATCCATGTCTGAGGGAAAGCTACGAGACATTGTCAGTTCTGCCAATTCCTCATCTGTGTTCTGGCCTCACAATGACACATCCCAGGCAGGGAAGCCGTCTGTGAGACAGAGCGGCTGTTTACCCTGACTCCTGGACAGGAAGCCGTGTGGAGCAGAGCCATCAGGACTGAAGTGGGAATGTACTGTTTGTGGAAGGGAGTATTTGGGCATTAGGGCAGCCTGCTCAGAGCAAGCAACTGTGCTTAGGAAGTTTCTGTCTTCACCTTCCCAATGACATCTGCCCGCAGGCATCCCCAAAGAAGTATGAAATAGACATAGATGAAGCACGCATTAGCAAAGTTACCAATTGCATCCATTGAGATAAGAGCCCCAGGACAATCCTTATGTTTCCCCCAGTTCCCTAAGGTGAGCTGACTTAATGTAAAAATCTGTTTCCCTCATTGCAAAGCTTGAGGCACTGCATTCCCACGCGAGGCCATTGAAAATTGATGTTCTGGGTGTTGTTTTGTGGGATGGAAACTCTTAGCAGGGAAGAAGAGGAAAGAGATTCTTAGTAAGTGAGGCACTCAAGAGATCCAATGCAAAAACAAACAAATAGATAAAGTCCTGAAACAGATGCTTAGAGTGCCATGAGAAACCCACGGCTAATCTCCATGTCTCACAGGTGAGACAGAGGAACACGCTGCTGAAATATTTATAAGGAGTCCAGTTGCAAGCTCATGCCACATGGCCATCCGTGCACAGCATGTCTGAGGCAGCCATATACTACAATTGGAAATGTCAGCAACGCATTTATTCACACTGCTGAGAAGTGAAGGAAAGATCTTCAGTACTCTTACAAGAAGAGGGGCTTGTGTGAAATCCAGGAAAGTTGGATGTCCTATTTCATTTTCATACTAAGACAAGGGACAACTACTTTTAACTGAAGGGCTATGATTGTCTTAACATCTACACCACTGCTGTGACCCACAAAGAAGCCACCAGCTCACTAAGCTAAGTAAGCTAAGTAAGGCTGGGGGGTTCAGGTCATGATTCCCCTATAGCCTCCATGGGGAGGAAGTGGAGGGAGTGCTTTTTTTTTCTTTTTTTAACATTGACTTTTTTATTCTACTCTGTTTTCCCTTTTTCATTTCTCGCCATTTGGGGCCCTGGGACTTTCAGTCATCTCCTATTTGGTCCCCTAGACTTTCTTTGTCTGTTGATTCTAACTTATAAATACAGAAAATTTTTTGATAGAAAGAATAAAAGTTTTACATTTTAATCTTACTATTATAAGAATTTTGAACATCAGTGTAAAACAATGTGATACCATGTTGCTACAGTTATTTGCAATTTACTTTAGACTAAACTATTTTTGATAGACTAATACCATTGACTTTGCACTTGAAATTTGAAAAAAAAAAACAACAAACTAAATACATTATTCTAATGAAGGAATGAAAATTAGCATGCAACAAAAGGGGGTGAGGCTCAGATTTTTTAAGGGAGATCTTGCTATTAGTGAATTTCAGGAAATAGCTCTTCTGATGATGTCCTTATAAATACTGATTTCCTACTCTCTAGGTCAACAAAAGAAAATCCTTCTATCTTGAACCATGGCCCACTACAAATTTTTTATCCTCCTTTGCATTTTGTTACATTTAACTCAATTCTCTTTTTATTCCATTTGATCTTTATTAAAAAATTTGCAGTTGTCCAACATTTTTCAACACATCAATATCTTACACAGTAACACCCCTTAATAAGGTGTGAACTTTATCATTTTGAATGATGAAAATCCACTAAAATTCTTGAGTTAACAGGTTTAATCCCTAGATGCACTGCACAAATAATAAAGATAAGCATTAGTCCTTTTTCAAAAGAAAACTAATGGGTAAAATAAATAGAAAAAAAAGAAGCAAAACAATGATAAACTGACCTCACAATCGTTTCTTATTAACTTGCAAACAGTACCAAAATATGAAAATAAAATAAGTAAACTAATGTCAATCAAAATTATTTCAAAATGATATAGATTATCTGTCAAAGCAAAACTGTGATTTTCTTTGATTCCTTTCACACCAAAATGAAGCACCGGTTAGCCTCCTAGTAAGGAAATTTTATTAGATGATTTAGGTTACCTGTGCAGTTGAAATAAAACTGCTAATTTCCAGTGCTTAAAGAATAAAACACACATTACATATCTGTGCAAAGTGATATGTTAATTTATATGTACAACTTTTGAGAATTTGGGACATGGCTGCATTTCCTAAGTGAATACTAACGAATGGAAATTTATATATTTCTCAATTATACGTGGTATATTATATGGTCTGCTCACCACATGAATTATTTTATAGAAATGGGAAGAATGTGTACCACTTTATTGACTTCAGTCATAGATCAATGATTTTTACCTCGTTCCCACATGTCTATATTGCAAATTTATCCACCACAGTAAATCAGTTCCCAAGTCTGCATATAATTAGAGAAGTAGGCAACCACACCTGTTCTTTAAGTTAGCACAGATGGAACAGAAATAAGGTGCAGTGGACGCCACGCACTGGTGCTGCAGGAGTGAAACAGGACTCCTTTCTACCTACACAGCACTGTGTGTCAAGAGTGAAGACCGAGCATCCAGGACAAGGGAAAACTTGCACACCGTCAGGTGCCGCTGCCACCGTGTGGGCCCTGGCTCATTTATTCCTGCAGTTAGAATTTCTCACTTGATTATGAGCCTAACGGGAGTGAACAAAAGTCTTTAAATGTTTCCAAGTGTTCAATACAGCAACAGGAAAACCAGCCTATTTAAAATCCTAGTTAAAGCCTATTTAAAAATGGACAAGAGTTTTATGTCCAAGAATGAAGCATGCAATTAAAAAAATCTGTTAATTATGTCTCTTGCTTGAATTGATATCAATACATGGATCTAATGGTAATATTTATTCACTCAGCATTATTTGCAGTTAATTTTACAATATTCAAATATATATGGAGTAACTACTACACAGTTGTGCCCTTTTTTTAATTCAAGAATCTCTTTAAAATGCAGTATCTTGATGGTTACAAAGTAATTATTCAACATCAAGATTGCCTCGGTTTGCTATAGTGGCTCAGAATTGTGTCTGTTCACGTTAGAAATCTCCCTAAGGCACCAGGCCAAAAACGCACAAGTTTCCTATGGTACTATCCAGGACACTGAGGCAGCAAACTCACGATGCTCTGTGATTGGTCACAAACCCCATCCCTGCTGCTGGCCCACTGTGGAACTTAGAAGTCATGGAGACAAGTATGTCTTTTGCGAATTCATGATACCAACTGTCAAGAAAGAGGAACAATTTCAGATATTACTTTCGGTGAAGATCTCTATCATGGATGTGGTGACTTTTCCAAAGGTCAAACAGTAATGTTAACCCAAAGAAGCTTACCTTTAAAAAAAAGACAATATTTCCACAGGGTTGATGTTGTTTTAGTAAGAACCCTAAATGGATTCTCTGTAATCACTGGTGGGTTCCTGTGCATGCCCTATTAGAAGCCTTCACCATACCAGAGGAACAGGATCAAGAGTGATGTGAGAATCTGGAGCTACAAAAGGTGTTCAAAGTATCAAAGAGCTTTTAACAAAAGCTCCAACATTAGGAACTGCTGAGTAACACATTCATAGAAAGGTCCTCTTCAGATCAGTTGCAGTTTAAATGGGCGGGACCTTACCAGGTGCTACTGAGCACAAACACCCTCAGCAAAATTAGCATCAAACTTCTACTTGTTAAGTCTTCACTGGTGAACTCAAAAGACATGCCTGATTATTCCTGTAAACCAGTCGAGACCTTAAGTATCTCTTTAAAACAAAAAGATAAGTAAAGCTTTTGTCTTAGTCACTTAAGACTGATGTGCACTGAGACAGACATGCTGTGTTTGCCTCCACTTTTGATTCTCTCTGGGAATTGTTATTGAAAATTAAACTCCATTATGGATTCTTCTATTATAATTCTCTATGCTCAAGCTAAATGGATTTATAATGTACATAAGAGGACCCTATCACCACCCACTATCTGGGAGTCTGTAAGATATGTTCTTTCCATCTTAAGGGATACTCCACTTGCATTGGGTTTGTTCCAGTTTTGATTAGCTAATTAAAAAATTCGTATGTTCAGAACTCAACAACTTATGGAAAAAAACTGACCATGCAGGGGACATAGCCATTGGCAGTGACTGAAATTGCTCCAGCTTATAAAGCAAATTTGTTAGATGGGATAGGCGGAGACTTCCACACACAGGACAGGATTAAGGGCTGAATCTCTCAGAGAGGGGAATGATGTAGGCAGGCCGATAGGATAAATTCGATTAGATTTGTGACCTGGAAGACCACACCTTCAACCATGTCCTATGTGATCTCATGCCCTTACCTGACCCCACCTCTATTCCCACCTGCCAATCAGACCACATAGCCACTCCCCTTTGGACGTGGATCCACAGTGTGCCCCCTCCCTTTTGTTGCTCTGAGCACAGTGAGCCTCCTTTGTTGCTCTGTTGCCCTGCTTGGGGCGTGGGCCTTCGGCCCCCTGCTCCCTCCTTTCCTGCCTGCCTGCTTGCTCACGTGGCTCCGGACCTGCTCTCTGCTTGGCATGGACCCAACTGAGTATCTAGATTTTTCTTTCTCCCCTAAATGAAGCCCGCACTTTCCTACTGATTTCTCTCACTAAATAAAATCCTTAAAAATTAAAAAAAAAAAAAAACAACAATGAGTAATGTGAGAATCTGAGACACTTGCTCTCAGCTGTGAACATCAGATGTTACAATCGACTTTGTGTGGCAACTCGTGATTTGCGAGTTCCCCCTGCAGTGAGAACTGAGAGCGTGTGAAGTCCACACCAGCTCAGGAGCTTAGTGAGGGGCACTGAGGGACACATCTGGGTGGTTGTACGAGTCTTAGTTTTATGAGCAAACTGACCACTCATCGCCGAGAGAGAGTCCAAAAATCTAGTAGTGCAGATCTAGATCTGGAGGATGCCCTGGATCTAGAATGAGCCTGTAACAGCCCCACGAATGACTGTCACCTTGGCTGTGATCATTCATCTTAACTTTTCACCTCACTCTGAATTTCCCTAGGTCTTCAGGAAACCTCAATTATTAGCCAAAATTAATCATTAAAATAGGATAGTTTTCTTTTCATCAAACAGTTTGGAGGACAAAATTTCAAATAGTCAATAAAATCAAATGGTGACATTTTTCTAGTGCATAGTCTTCTTAAAAATGCTGTTTCTTGTTTTTATAATTCATCAGCATCTGCTTCACTCTGTCCCTTCTAGAAAGCATGGAAGAGCAATCTCCCTCATCTCGGAGATCGGTGATCTGTGTGTTTGGGGGTCGAGTGATGATGCTGCTTCAAGCTCACTGGCAGGTGGAATCTGATGGTGAGGAAGCACCTCTGTGTCAGAGTCCAGCCAAATGAGGCTGCCGGGAGAGAGAAATGTATGTGACTACAGCGTGCCTGGGAGACAGCCAGCCACAGAGCTCATGAATCAGCCCTAGTCATGGGAAATAAGGTCATAGACACCAAGCCCGGGGGGCTCTGCTTTTATTTTGGAAGCCAAACAAGGAAGCTGGGGTGACAACTAATCTTGCCCAAAGGACTTGCAGTAATAATTCATGCTATTTCTGAGTTCCTGATATGCAGAGTATGTAACCATCCCTTGGTGTTGCATGCCATTCAGCGTTGACTTGTGTGTCCAAGAGTTGGAGAGAGACAACGGCTTTCATTTAGAAATAAAAGTGAACTTCAGACAAGAATCAAGTTTTGGAAATGTGGTCTATTGAGAAATGATATCTTCATGGACTGAAAGGAAACAGAGAAGGATGGACGGATATACAGGCAGAGGCACTGCTTCCGGCTCATTCCCGGCATGCCGCAGGGTTGTCAGCTGCAAAAAAAACGGAGCACTTTTCTCAAGGACCACGAAAGGTAGAGAAACCACTTGAAACTGGCAAAATGGAAGCCAATATGGGCTGAAGATGGCAGTAGATATCAATGCACTTCCTTCATGTGATAACTTTTGTATGTGTCCCACTTGTATTCATTTATCTTCTAGATTTACCTACTGGATTCCTAGCAAAATCTGAAGTGTTCATATAGGAAATAATACTACCTCTCCCCAAAACTGAAACTGATTTTTATAAATCCAGAGATAATAATTCAACCTGACTAGAAACATGATCACTTTCTTCCCATCATATCAGTATTGTTTCATTTCATTTTAGGTAAGCTAATCTTATGTATAATGCATAAATTTTTGAAATGAGATGAAGACTATTCTTGTCATGAAGTACCACATCTGAAGAACCTCAACCCTAAAGCCAGAATGTAGAATATTCACCTCCAAATATATTATTTTTATTCATCCATGCATTTTTTCAACTAATAACTGTTGACTGTTGATTCTGTTTCAAACATTCCTTAAGCCTTGTGAATACAGTGAATATTTGATCCAGTATCCCTGCACTCAGGAAGCTTCAGGTCCAGTGGCAGCAGGAGTGGGGGAAGTAGACAATGAGCACGTGATATGGTAAATGCATCAGTCACTGCAGAGTAAGAATTAGGAAAGAAAATGCATAACAGGAAAATCAAATGAGGAACTGCCACAGTCTCAGGGGCCAAGGGGAACAGGGGGTTGCAATGGAGGTTGCTGCTTTCAGTGGTTGAAGAAGGCATCACTAGTATGGCAAGAGACAACAGGAAACCCCATGAGAGTGAGGGTGTGTCTTGTCCTTGTCCTGAGGGGGTATGCCTGGTGAATGCCCCCAGATGAGCGTGTGGTTCTAGTATCAAGAGGAATAGCAGGGAGGTCATGCAGGTGGCAGGGAGACAGGGGAGCTAGGGTAGCCCAGGGATGGCTCTGCCTGGCAAGACAAGGAATTTGCCTCCTGCTCCAAAGGAGTTGGGAAACCATGGAAATGTCTTGCACCCTGGGGTTCCATGGTCTGAGACTGCAGAAAAGGTTCCCTGCACCTGCGTGAGGGCAGAGGTGAGGACACGGGTGGAAGGGCCATTGCTGTGACCTGATGAAGGCCACAATGTCCTCTTGACTGTCATGCAGTGGTCGAGGTTTCCAGAGAGGGAGAGTCCTAAACCTGTTTCGAAGGCAGAGCTCATGTGATTTGCTAACAGGATTAAATCAAACCCAGAAGCCTTTTCATAGCAAAGGAAATATAAAGAGATATCTGACTGAACAGGAGAAAATATTTAAAGACTACTTATGGACAAAGGTTAATATAAGGAATATATCAGCAAATTGTCAAGAACAAGCATTCCAGTTAAGAAATGGGAAAGAACTTCAATAGGCAGTTCTCAAAAGAAATACAGATGGCCAACAAATAGATGGAAAAATGTTCAACATCTCTAGCAATCAGGGAAATGCTAGTCAAAACCACAATGAGATATTACCCCTCCCTCTCAGAATGGATATTATGCAAAATGCAGAGAGTAAAAATTTTAGCAAGGATATGGGGAAAGTGGAGTGCTTGTACACTATTTTTAAGGCTGTAAATTAGTGCAGCCACTGTGGAAAACAGCATGGAGATTTATTAAAAATGTGGATTTGCCATAGGATTCAGCAATCCCACTGCTGGGTATATACCAAAAGACATGAACACATTGTATCCAACAGACGCCTGCACCACCATATTTATAGCAGTATGGTTGACAACAGTCAAAACAGAGAATCAACCAAGAAGTCCATAATCAAATGTATGGATAAGGAAAATCTGGCACAGAAACATAATAGAACATTGTTGTGCAATAAAAGTAGAAATGCTGTCATGTGCAGCAGAATGGATGTAACTGTAGGACATCATGCTTAATGAAATAAGCCAGGCACAGAAAGACAATTATCACGTTTACCCTCATATGTAGGTGCTAGTCTAAATAAATAAGCTCAATCTGAACACACAATGGTGATTACTACAGACAGAGGGAGTTTCATAATGGGTACAAAATCAGAGTTGGATCACAAGTTTCAGCTCCTGCTTTTACACATAATACAAAGATGGCTCTGGTTCACAATAAGCTGGTATACGTCTTACAGACAAGGAGAAGAGAAAAGTTGTGAGCTTCCAATCAGAAAGTAACATCAAAGAAGATGAAATGCTGATTACCAACTTTTGATCTGTACATTGTGTACATGTATTGAAACGTCACATTGTTGCCCATAAATATGTATGGCTATTTTAATAAAAATAGTGAAATGTACAGAAATTGATGAAAAGAAGAAGGTGACATATAATACAAAGTTAAGAGAATGGTTGCACGATTGTGGAATTTCGGTAACACACGTGAGCCCTGCTACCAAGAGCTGCTGTTCCCATCATTAATCACTATGGAGGATGCACAGAGTAAATGGTGCACTATCTCCCGCAAGTCCTACAATACATCCTTTATGATCAAGGATTAAGTAATGCCTCGAGTTTTCTTTGAGGAGTTATGCAAACGATACTTCAGTTACTGATGAAGCTTCCTGTGTACAATGTGTTCTTCCTCTGGAGCTAATGCGTTTACAAGTGTGCCTTCAGGAAGCCGTGGAGGTGCTGGGCACAGTGTGGCGCAGGTGCAGCTGGGCTGAGCTACGCCGGCCTGGCCTGAGGAAGTCCTCCTGTGAAGGATGCTATCTTGCCTACTGGACATTGCTTCTGCAGCTTTGCGAGTCATGGGAAAGAGCAGTGCTTCAAGGCACGCTTCAGGAAAGATGACAAGCTCTAATTTCCACCAACTTCTTTACTGCTTCCCCTCACTATTCTTTATATTAGGGAAAGTGTGTCATTTAAATATTACTGGGTTATGAATGCCGTTTTTCCCTTTCCACTTTCCATTAATCCACTTAAGACCGGGTTGTAAATCAGGCCCTTGCCTTACAGGGTCAAGTGGGAAGTTTCTGAAACTGAGTGCTGAACACATACGCTGAAGCCGCCTCCTGTCCTCGTGTCTTTGAAGCCTTGCTGTCTATCAGACACTGTTCTGAGCATGTTCCAGTCTCACACTCCGTGGTCATCACAGCTTTCAAAACACTTCTTCCTCGCTAATTTGCCAATTACAGAAGTTATTTAATCCAATAAAACGCTTTATGCTGCTTTTTACAAGAATTTTAAAAAGGCACACATTTATGTGAGCATAACAACTTTATGCATGGCTGAAACATTACCTTATCTGTTTTTTTAATCATTGTAATGATATTTAGTTGCCTGTGAAGATTGATAATAATAAACCTCTATGTCGGAAATTACATTTAATGAAATTTTACTTTTTTAATCTAACATCTGCATGCTTCCCTTGAAAAAGAGCAATAATTTTTCCCTCAAAGAGTATTACTTTTTTGTCAATTTACCAAAACTTAGAGGAAGGAAAATCAGGCAATACAGAGTTGCTGGCTGCACCCCGCCACACCCTGAGTGGTATTTCCTCATGTTTGGGCACTGGCCCTTCAGAACTTCCACTGTGTATTTATGTGCATGTTGACATATGAACACACACGGTTTTATATGTAAAGGAATCTGGGGCCGGCGCTGTGGCACAGTGGGTTAACGCCCTGGCCTGAAGCGCCGACATCCCATATGGGTGCCGGTTCTAGTCCGGGCTGCTCCTCTTCCAGTCCAGCTCTCTGCAATGGCCTGGGAATGCAGTTGAAGATGGTCCAAGTGCTTGGGCTCCTGCACCGTCATGGGAGACCTGGAAGAAGCTCCTGGCTCCTGGCTTCGGATCGGCGCATCTCTGGCCGTTGAGACCAACTGGGGAGTGAACCATTGGACGGAAGGCCTCTCTCTCTGCCTCTCCTCTCTCTGTGTAACTCCCATTTCCACAACACATGAGTCACTGGCCCTATGCCTTTGACTTTGCCATATTTCCTTTGTGTGCACTTCCATCAGGACACGTATGGGACATTGTCACAGCATTTGTAATTCTATTTTCACATTTCTGTGTTGTCTATTCAAAACCAAGCAAAATCACTCAATCCTTCCCTTCTCCTTTGTAAATATACTAATTCAATCCCGTGTAATGTGGATTCCTTACAACAAAAAAGGTGGATTCCTTGGGCAACAAAAAAGCTCAAAACATTCATAATGCAGTTTAAAGATAAACTGGAAATCAGTGCCCAATTTCACATTCTTCATCAGTTCTCCTGACTGTAGTCTTTAATTTGGCTGACTTTTCCCACTTTTCTTTCAAAGTGTTCAGCTCTGAAACAAGAGTTTAGTCACAAGGCTGTATGTCCCTCCCTGTCCACAGGAGGCAATGGTGGGTGGATGAGGGCTTGGATAAGTGCTCTCCATACTGCACAAGTGCAGGAATACATGAACACATCAGTGCGTGGGCCTGGGCCAGCAATGTGCATCTGACACAATCAGGACAAGCACAAGCTCCCCCGATGGGGTCTGAGTCAGCACCCCAGTGCTTCCTACTGCTGACCCCAGCTCCATGCCAAGCCCACACTGCCCTCATGACACAGGGCTGGTCACAGTGTGCACTTGCCTGTTTCTGTGTGTGTACATGCAAGTCTATGCACTCAACAAACAACAGTAACACACAGGAACTGGAGGTTCTGGGGTATGGTGCCACCTCAGAGGTTGAAGAAACCATGCACCTGACTGCACTGCTAGGATTTTGCTATGAATTCTATGTGAATAGAAGAGATGATGTGTATCTATTGTGGAATTGGTGCTGTGGCACACTGACTGGAGGTACAACCCCTGACAAAGTCCCCTCATGACACCAGATTCTCTCCAATATTCCAGTGGAGAAGGTTGGAAGGGCTCATTTGTGTGTGATCTGAGCTTGCTGTGCACTGGGTGGGATTTTGTGTTCCTCCATTTCCCACGCTTGTCTTACAGCTGAACACACACACACACACACACACAATTCCAAATGGGAGACTACTGCTCTCTCCAAAAGAGAGCAAGAAGGACTCCGCTTCATTTAAATAACTGGCAAGAAGGAAAATGCCTTTTGGAAGCTGTAAAATATTCTTTATATTTAAATGTTAAAGCTATCACAAAGGGCTCATGGCCTGTGTTCCTGGTGGAGGCGTTGCTGTGGACACTGGGAGGCAAGGGTCTGTTGTCACCACTCTTCACCTCCACATCCACACACACAGAGCACAATCTATCAGGGCTCAGGGTGGGCACCTGCTCACACACTGGACTCGGGGTTCCAGGGCTGTTGCCTCCATCAGCCTGTTGGCCATGCCTCTTCTACCATGATTGGAAATGCATCGCACATCAGTGTTCCCGGCACAGAACGGGACCCCTGCTCAGACTGAAAGTAGGTGGCTAGATGCTTTTCACTTTCCCTTTGCTAAATGACTCCTAAAGGGTTTGCTGGACAGCCCTTGTTGAGTTCTGTGCAACACAATTCTGTTGTCTGTCGATGGCTGTGTAACTCATTCACAAGTCAAAAACAGAGAACTGGACACTAAGCTGGGTCCTCCGTTGACTTTCTTCCTGGATTCCTAACAATGAGACCACACAGAGACTGGGCTTTGCACAGGAAATGGAATGGTGGTGGTGCTGTTTTTGAAGGCAGAAATTGTGTCTGATGCCACAAAAATTCCCTTCCTCAACTGAGTTATCTGCTCATTTAGCATTAGAGATGATTAATTTCCCATTATGGATTTTAATTGCCAAGCATCCTCACGTAAATCCCTCTGTGTAGGTTTACTCTATGTGGTTTCTGTCACTGGAGTCTGAAAATATTAAATTGAAAATTCTGGAAAGAAACAATTCCTGAACTTTAAGTTTACTTTCTGAGTATCATGATAAATAAAATCTTGTACCATCCTGCTCCATCCTCCCCACACACAAACTGCCCAGGCTGAGTGCTGTATACCCCACCTGACCATCATGGTCTCCCAGTGCCTTTGTTCACATTGCCATTATTTTATTAATGCTGGTCACAAAAAACAAGAAAAAGGTGGAAGTGCTCCACTTAGAAGGAGAAGACAGTGCATGCTGCAGGATGTTAAACTTGCTCGTCTCTTACTGAGCCTACTGTATGAATTAAATCTTTCACAGGTGTGTATGTATGGGAATATGCATAGAGCATATGAGTTTCACTAGTATGCACTATGTGAGGCTTCCACAAGGTTCACTATGCAGAGAAGGGGGTACTACTGTGCTGTAAGTCATTAACAGTTGATGGACAGGAGATTTGACACACGATTGATCACCAGAGAGGAAATAAGAAGAATGATCATCTGAGCTCTGACAACAGACAAAATATCAGGTGCACATGAGGCATCCCTGGCCAGAGAAGGGCTCTGAGTATTTAGGATATGGGCCAATGAATAGTTAGGTCTTCACAGTGAGTTTCACACCTAAATGCATGCAAAGGTTAAAACAATGTACAAGTCCTCTTAGAACTGCTGCCCCCACTGTGACCATGGAAGCTCCTACAGAGAAGAATGTGGGAGAGATACAGGATGTGCCAGGAAAGTCAGAAAATCCAGGACCTGTCACCCCTTCCAGTGGCTTTCTCTCTGTGCCTCAGAGTACACAGCACACAGCTGGAAGTGAAATGAATGCAACCATGCTCCTAAATATGAAACACGTGAAACGTGCTCACCTCATACAGATAAGAATTGTTTTTAAACAATGAACGATTACATACACATGCAAATATGCGTATGCACTCATAGCTCAAAGTTAACTGAATGTGGCTCCACACACAAGCACACACACGCAAACACATGCAAATGCCCCACACATACACGTATGTGCACAGCCGAAAGTTAGCCGAATGTGTATCTACATACATGAATATTCACCTACGCATACCTGCTACACATGCACACACAGAGTTGAAAGTTAACTAAATGTGACTCCTTACATGTGTAGACACAGACACACGCAGATTCATACAGACACATGTGGAGACACCCACGCAGAGGACACAGAGACATCCAGTTTAGAGCCAAAGTTTCTTAATATACTCAATTGATTTGGAATAATTAAACTTTCTCATGAAAGAAGATAATTTAAAATATGTCTACAGATTTTTTATACTTTATTTGTTCATGTCATGTGATATTAATACAAACAGAATGGATTGTAGTTCATAGACACAATTCTAAGAATAGAATGATAATCCCTTGTTCCCTCCCTCTCCCCTTCCTTCTCTCTCCTTTCTTCTCTTCCTCTTTCTTTCTATATAAAATATCAATTCTTAACCTTTGTTACCAATTTTATTCTTACATAGAAATATAAGGCTACATTTTTTGCAGCGAGTATTGCTCTCCAATCTCAGATAATTTTTTAATGTGACTTTCTATGATTTACTGGGAAAAAAGTTGTATTTATAGTAGCAAGTAATTTAACTTGAAAATTAGAATTGGGGAACTCTAACGACTTCACGTTTATTTCAGATAAGAAAGATTTCCTATTTGTTTCAGACCCACAAATCCATATAATCTATTAGTGCCTCCGTAACTCCATGACATAAAATAAACACGACACAGCAAAACGAGATAGCAATTACCTATTTCAAGTCTATTATCACCACTGAACTCCCATGGCAAAGAGTGAACTAACAGTGAATACATTTGTGTCCATGTGCACACACAGAAACACACACACAGGCAAGCACACCACGTGCATCCAGAAACACACACACACACACGCAAGCACGCCACATGCATCTAGAGGCGCTAATCCCTTGATCAGTGGTCCCTCTACATTGGACTGAAGCTGTTAACTCCCCCAGAGGCTGAGAGCTCTGGCACACCCATCCTCCCTTCTCACAGATGGAGACATTGTGGAAATAGAGTTCACTGACTGGCAGGAAGTACAACAGTGGCTTAGAAATGCAGACCAATTTCCTGACTTAAAGGTCAAAGCAACTCAATTTCTCAGAAATCCCCAATCCCTAGCTATAAAGCAACCAAAATATCCAACACTCAACAAGTGTCTAAAGATTACTTCTAGATCTTCTCCCTACAGGATAAAAACTTGATACAAATCAAAAGAAGAAGACAGCAAAAGTCCTTGAATGAAATGATATGATTCTAAGGCATTAATTTATTGATTACATAATCTATTTGTTAATGTCATAAAACTGTGTATCATGACCGCAAGAATGTAAAAGTGAAATAGCACTTGGTTTCAGTGAGTGGCATGCTCAGGGCTGACAGCTGACTGACACCACCTTGCTGTCGATAACCCACAGTGACCATCTTCTTTCCCATAAGTCACACTCCAGTACTTCTTGTTCCCTGAGTCAAATGAATTCACAGTCCATAACTATTCCCACTTGAAAACCGAGGATGCTTTCAGAATCCTTTTCATCTTGTGCTATGAAGAGCCACATGAGCATTTTGGTTAGACGATTCCTAAACAACACTGGGATGGAAGAAACACACAGTAGCATCAGTCAGATGCTCTGCACACACAGTGTGGCCTCAAACCCAGCTGCTCTGCTCAGATGTCAGTCCATAAACCCTTCCATCACTACTGGTAAAACAGACACACCCCAAAGGAAGCACCAAGAACACTGCGTTTTCTATTTAACATTGGAGAGGCTGCACAGGGCCTCTTGTGGACTGAAAATGCAGGGTGAATGGCTTACCCCACAAGTCCACCCCTGGCTTCCAAGGGAGTCCTTCAGAAAGGAAAGAGGAAGCCAGATGCCTATGTTCTCCTGAGTAGCCTCTGGGTATCACATGGAGATAGCAGAGGGGGCTGTGCTATTTGATGCAACTCAGAGACACTGGGCAAAAGCAGTGAGTGCAAGCTGGTTATCAAGCAGCCTTCCACTCAAATCCTGTCTCTTGGGGATCCTGAAGGACATCCAATGATAAGACATTATCTTACAGACAAGCCACAGTGATCTCTCACTTTTGAAATAGCACAGACGGTGTCAAAGTAGAACAAAACCGAAAGGTGTAAACATGGGATTCAGCAACTGATAAGCTTTCACTGGACATCCCAACACTTGGGAGTGAACTTACACTGTCTTTGTTCATTGGTCAACGTATGATATGGTAAGGATCATCACTGTGTACTCGCCAAGGTCACATTTCTATGATTCATTGTTTTCACTTATTTTAAATTTTTTAAAAATTTATTCTCATTTATTTGATAAGCAGACAGATGTGTGTGTGTGTGTGTGTGTGTGTGTGTGTTATGAGAGAGAAAGACAGAGATCTTCCATCCACTGCTTCCCTCACCACATGTCAGCCATTCTCATTTATTTGATAAGCAGACAGATGTGTGTGTGTGTGTGTGTGTGTGTGTGTGTTATGAGAGAGAAAGACAGAGATCTTCCATCCACTGCTTCCCTCACCACATGTCTGCCATGCCCAGGGCTAGGCCAAGTTGAAGCCAGGGGTTTCTGTTCCAATTCAAGTCACCCACATGGGTGATAGGGACACAAGTGCTTGAGCCCTCACCTGCTGCCTCCCAGGGTGCCCACAGCAAAGCTGAGTCAGAAGCAGAGGAGCCAGGACTTGAACCAGGCTCTCTGATGTGGGAGGTCACCACCGCAACAGACAACTCTTTAAACCCTGCACCAAATGCCTGCCACGTCTCTATTACTTTGAAACTCAAGATAAAAGTCAAAGATAAAAAATTTAATTTTTGAGCTTATTCATTTTTTCTTTCTTTAGTTGATTTTTAAATTATAGCTTATTATTAATAATACAACAGGTCTATTCGATAGCTGATTTGTACTATCTTCTATTTATTCAAAGTAGCTTTATGTTTATTTTATTTTACCTGATAGATTCATTAATGTTCCAAAAGTGATTTCTAGTCTGTTTTTAAAAATATATTAATTGATGATAATTCAAGTTAGTTATTTTAGAAATAATAGATGTTATGACTCTAATTATATGTTTTCCAAACTAACTTTTGAATCATATTTGAAAATTCCTGTGAAAACTGAGACAATCTGAACTTTTGTTGTCATCAGCTGCTTTTCTGGCACGTTGATCTATTTAAGCTGCAGTTCAAACTTCTATAGGAATAGATTGATAAGGAAAAAAACAGAATCCTTAAGAGTGCTTCCTTTCTTTCCTTTAATAAACCCTAGAATGCTATAGATTCAACCAAAACACTCAAATCAAAGTAGAAAATGGAAGAGAACCCAGAGTTGGTTCTCGTAATATTTTACACAAAAAGTACTTTACACAATGCTTCCCTTCTTCCTTCCTACTAAAGACAAAAAGGAAGTAGACTGACCATTTGGTGAAGTGACAACCCAGCCACAACACTGAATATGAACACCAGGCAACTCACCTTCAACTAAACTAGTTCACTAGGCGTTTGTATTTTGCTGCTGACCCCACTATGATAGTCCTTCTCCCCTTTCCTGCCTCTCTCGAGCAATATTTTAGAAACAAGGACCTGGTTACAGAATAAGCCCATTGCTGCTCAGGCACTGAACAAGGCTGGCTTCTTACGTTTAGATTTTGACCCAAAGATCCCACTTAGTGGCTGTACTGCTGACCCCTTCTGTCATTCTCTACCTTGATACTGTGTCTCTTTCCCTGTGTGGCACATTATCACAGTTACTTGAAATTGCATTGGTTGTTTGTTCAGTCTGTAGAGTGCTTGGTCTCTGTCTCTTCCATGAGATCCTACGTGAGACCGAGAACCTTCAACACTTTACCCCAGATATAGATCAATGCCCGGGACTAGTTCACACCCACTGAACATATCCTAATTAAATGAGACAATGCAGTCCATTTTAAGGTATTCATCATTAGGGAACCAGCCATCTCTTGATCCATTTTCCATTGAATAGGTTTTGGATTTCCTAGTAAGTCACTCAGAGTACACACAATAATGGAAGATCACCCAAAGGTTGGATTTTTCTAACAACTGCCCAGTTGTCAAGAATCATGGAAGAAGTTACTTACTGTCCCTCAAATGACACAAAAACAAAAAGTTAAGAACCACTCATGAGGTCTACTCTCCTTCTATGACCAACCACTTCCCCCATCAGGAAGAAGCCCAACTAAAAAGGACTCAAGGCCAGACCTTGTAGATGTCCTTCCCTCTTTGAGAGACCACCACGACTCAGCAATGCGGCATTGCCCTTCACAAGTAGGCAGGTGTGATGACCAGGTCAACAGTCTGTGATGGAGCCGTCCACTGTGTAGGAATGTTCTGGAGAAGACCAAAACTGTGCTATTCCTGTGCAAACACTTAATTTGTATGCTGAGTGAAGGACCAAGCATAAAATTCAGAGAATAGGTTTTTCTCCTATCCTGTGCTCATATTTATTTCCTGATTCTTCTAATCTCCTACAGAGTTATCTCATATCCAACAGAGGAGGTTTTTGATGGTTTTCTGAGCTCCACAGTGGAAGCATTACCTTGGGAATGATTTAAATTATCTGCCAGATTTCAATCAGGCTATACTAGTAGATCCAAGATGTGGTTTAAGGACTTTCTTGCTTTCGCAACTGGGGACAAATATTTCAGTACTGCTGTAGAATCTTAGGGAAGCCTAAAATGTATTCTGGACTTTACCACTCAGAGAAAGTGTAATGGGAGCTTCTATTGTACTGAGATTTTAATCTATAGAACATAAAATACGGCCGGCGCCGTGGCTCAACAGGCTAATCCTCCGCCTTGCGGCGCCGGCACACCGGGTTCTAGTCCCGGTCGGGGCACCGGATTCTGTCCCGGTTGCCCCTCTTCCAGGCCAGCCCTCTGCTGTGGCCCGGGAGTGCAGTGGAGGATGGCCCAGGTGCTTGGGCCCTGCACCCCACGGGGAGACCAGGAAAAGCTCCTGCCATCGGACGAACGCGGTGCGCCGGCCGCAGCGCGCCGGCGGTGGCGGCCATTGGAGGGTGAACCAACGGCAAAAGGAAGACCTTTCTCTCTGTCTCTCTCTCTCACTGTCCACTCTGCCTGTCAAAAAAAAAAAAGAACATAAAATACAAGAATAATTGCTAGAATAAATTCTTCAGAAAGAAAGCCACAAGAACAAATGCACATTTTATTTTGTGTTATTCCACAACACAAGACAAAAATGAAAACTATGCAATTCTAATCCCAAAAAAAAAGATTCACCTCTCTGATCAGGCATTCCTTCCCAGTAAGGATACCTGACAAATACTACATGCTAAATATCCTGGTTGAATTTCACTCGTCTTTTTGTCCAGGATTTAATTCATGGGACATACATAAATGATTGTTCCTTACTGACTAAGTAGAAGGAAGAAGGGGCAGGTAGAATGTCTACATTACTAGTTTTCTAAAGACTAATTAGGGTTACGTTTTAATGCTGGTACACAAATTGCAATAACAGAATTAAGCCCATACAGCATTGCCACATGAACATAATTTCAGCTAATAAGTCAAGGACCCAAACACTTAGCATAGGGATTCCCTTCAGGTTCCCAGTGAGGAATTGTCTTTCTCACCATGAAGTCATTTGAGCCTCCCACACGCTGGTTGAGATGACAGCCGTGGCCTGCAGGTGGCAAAGGCGAATGCCTATGGGACGTGGTTACAAATGTGGTTACGACTCAATCCACACTCTTGTTTCCACACATCATGCATCCACATCACAGACTTCACGGCTGATTCAACACATGTGTTCAGCCACGTTTCCATCCCATCCCTGTAGGTACTCTGCTCCAGATACATGGGCTCCATGCCATTAGAGAAGTAACAAAGATATCTAACTTAAAAAGGACTTTCAGGTGTTGCTCAGAAGGTAGCTCTTGGAAAACCAGGATTGCCCTAGTAATCTTGGTTTCCACATCATTTTGCACATATTGGGTGGAAGGATTTAAATGTTTGAAAATAAATAATTTCAAAAGGCGGTGAAGCCATTGACTTCATTTAATAAACATTAGTACAATACCAATGACAACAAATGTTAAAAATTAAAATTAGATTTATATTTGCACTGGGAAATTTGCATTGATTACTAATAGAGGAATGCTTATAAATATGTTCCTGAACATTTATTTTATATACAAATTTAATTAAACTATAATCACTATGGGCAAATTAAATCTGTATTGATAGACAAAGAAGTGCTGCTTTTCATCTTCATGCTTACTGAATTTGGTTATTAGCTACGGGTGTACATATTTTCCTTTTGTAAGAGTGGGACTAGAGAGGTTATCTTCCTTGTGTTTGGTATTCAGAATGTGTAATTTTGGACAATATACAAAATTGTTGGAAAAATCAATTCCTGAATATGATTAAATATAATATCTTTCAAAAAAGTCTGCATTATGTTTCAAGAAACATGGGGTATTATAAATATGTATGCATGCAAGTAAAATATATAATGGAAATAAATATTCTTTTTTTTTTTTTTTTTTTTTTTTACAGGCAGAGTGGATAGTGAGAGAGAGAGACATAGAGAAAGGTCTTCCTTTTGCCGTTGGTTCACCCTCCAATGGCTGCCGCGGATGGCACGCTGCGGCCAGCGCACCGCGCTCCTCCGATGGCAGGAGCCAGGAGCCAGGTGCTTTTCCTGGTCTCCCCATGGGGTGCAGGACCCAAGCACCTGGGCCATCCTCCACTGCACTCCCGGGCCACAGCAGAGGGCTGGCCTGGAAGAGGGGCAACCGGGACAGAATCCGGTGCCCCGACCGGGACTAGAACCCGGTGTGCCGGCGCCGCAAGGCGGAGGATTAGCCTGTTGAGCCATGGCGCCGGCCGGAAATAAATATTCTAAGAGATGTATTTTATAAATACATATATATTATAAGCAGATATATTTGTTTTATATTCATATATATACATATATACACACAGAATGAAAGACACTAAATTAGATATAACTATTTCAATTTTACAAGTTAGAAATTTGAGTTTAAGAAGGTTAAGTCATTTCCTCAAAGTCTAAAATTTGGTAAATGATCAGTTATGCTATTTCTTATTTTTAATGATGGCTCAAAAACAGAAAAGCTATCAGAAGCTGAAGAAAGATAAGACTATACAATAATATAATGGATACACTAATATAGAGCATTTTATCTAATTCTAATAGAATTAATGAACATTCATCAGCAATAAGATTACTAGAAAAAATCCCAATATCTGGAAGCATATTTTTATTAAATCAGAGTATGAACATGAAATTATAGGAGAAATTAGAAAACACTTTAAATTGAATTACTGTAAAATACAACTAAATTAATAAAAATAAAACTAAGCTGCCACGAAATGTTTGGCATGCAGGTAAAATAGAATTTGGAGGAAAATTTACATACTTAACTACTATGTAATAAAAGAGTTAAACTTATGACCTTACATTGACTTAAATTTCAAAAAAAAAAGTGAAACATCAAAATAAACACAAGGCAAAGAAAAGTGGGATAAGGGGTTAGTATAAGAAATGAATTAAATGGAAACACAGTAAATGGAGGGAAGTAATAAAGACAAAACCTGGTCTTGGAAAAATCAAGAAAATTGGGAGGCCCTTGGCTAGAGAGAGTAGACAAAAGGAGAGACTACAGATCATCAATATTAGAAATGAAACATCAATTATTACCACCGATTCTAAGTAGCTTTGAGAATTTAAAATAACACTAGCAATAACTCTGCACCCACATATTTGGAAATGATGATTAAGTGGATAGGTACTTTGAAAACATATAATTCCAAGATGGACACCAGAAGAAAGAGAAAATCAGAATATCCATAAATCTGGAAAACATACTAAATTTATTTTTTAAAGGATTATATCCTCAAGAAAACTCCAAGCACACATACTCTTAAGTTTTGTCAAAGAGCAACACCCAAATTCCACAAATTATTTTAGAAACAGAAGAGAAGGGAGAGCTATTCTACTTCTTTTTTTTTTTTTTGAAAATATCCTTCCTCTTACAGTAAGATCTTACAGTAAGGTGACAAAAAAAGAGAATTATGAACCATAATTCCTCTTGCAAAAATTCCTAATAAAATGCAATATCAGTCAAGCTGGCCAACATTAACAAAATATTTAAACCAGCTAAATTTGACCTTAGGAGGCAAGGTTGAATGAACATTTTTAAACATACTAATGAATGTAATTGGACATTCTAAGAAATACAGATGAAAGTATCATCATTTCATTTGATGCAGAAAGGTCATTTGACAAAATCAAACATGTATTCACAATAAAAACCTCAGCAAACTACCAACAGTAGGAAACTTTCTCAGGTAGATAAAGGATATTTATGAAAAGTCTACAAGCAGCATGTAAGTCAAGTCTCAATCTAGTCATGAGAAAGTTTGAAACTCCTTTAGTACTTTGGATGGAAAAGTTTAGAGTAACCAGTCAGTGGAGGACTAAATGTTAAGAGGAGAATATAGAATTTTTAAATTATAGGCAGAGCAGAAATAGGGAGTTGATATTCCATTTAAAAGTGCAGGTGGGGGGAGAAGAGGGGAGAGAGAGAGATTGAGATCATCCATTCACTCATTCACTCTCTAAATGACTGCCACCACCAGGTCTAAGCAGGCCCAATTCAGGAGCCACAAACTCCATCCTGGTCTCTCACTCGGGTGTCAACGATACTTGGCCCATCTTCTGCAGCCTCCTCTGGTACATAAGCAGAGAACTGAAGGGATTATAAGTAGTACAGCCAGGACTGGAACAGGTAATCTGATATGGGATTCCAACAGGCACAGCTTTAACCTGATGTACCACAACAACCGCCCCCAAGCCCTATTTTTGAAAATAGTATTCTTTTACCCATCAATATGGATTTTTGTTTTTATATATGTAATTTAGACATTTCTGAAATAAAGGTGCTTCATGGAGCCTCTGAGATGACCTGGCACTCCCATATATGATGCCAGCATTGCAAGGTGTGGTTTACCACCCTAACATTTAGCATGTCTATACAATAAAGTACAGAGTGTGTGTGTTTGGAGGTAAAGTCATTTAGACACAGCACCAGAAAGAACAGAAAACCAAGCAATGTGAAGTAAACCTGCCCTTCTTTTCAAGTGATAGAACTCTTGACATTAAAAAAAATTCCAAGGGAATCTTTGAACCAACTATTTGAATGAAAAACTGACTCTGTGAAGGTCACATGATAATACAACATTAACATGAAGAAGTCTACAAAATGCAATTTCCTTATATATCACAGAAATAGAATAAAATGATAAACTGGACACTATCAATATTTAATATTTTAATTGTCTGAAATACCACATTAAAAGAATGGAGCTTGCAGGAAATTACCAGAAACACATATTTCAGTCAAAGTTGTCTGAATATTAGGAAACTTATAACCCAAAGAGATGGCAAAAATCCCAGTAAAAAGTGTGAAATATTTTAGAAGATAATTCACAAAGAAGATATCTAGATGACCAACACACACACACAAATATGTAAACATAATTAATCCTCATTAATGATGATTAATAATTAAGTTGCATTTGCAACTTAAATTCACAATAAGCTAACACTTCACTATCCGCCATTTAAAAAGACTAAAATTGGAAAGACTGGGTACAATGGATGCAGGGAATGACATGAGACACCTGGAATCTCTCAGAGCAGCTGGAAATGTTAAATAGAGCATCATCTTTGGTTACAATTTGGCCACTTCTTCAAAAGTTCATTCTAACCATATGACCTACCCATTTCACTCCAATATATTTGCCGAAGATAATTCAATATTTGCCTGTAAAAACTTAAATTGGGGAGAGGCAACACTGATGCAGTGAGTTAAATCCTCACCTTTAGGGCCAGCATCCCATGTGGGCACCAGTTCGAGTCTCGACTGCTCCACTTTGATTCCAGCTCCCTGATAATGCACCTGGGGAAGCAGTGGAGGATGGCCCAAGTCCCTGAGCCACTGCACTCACATAGGGGATCTGGAAGAAACTCCTGGCTCTTGGCTTCTGCCTGACCCAGCCCCTAATGTTGCAGGCATTTGGGGAATGAACCAGAAAAAGGAAGATCTCTGTCTCTCCTTTTCTCTCTCTGACACTGTGCCTTTCAAGTAAGTAAAGCCCACAAAACGGATAATATGAGCTTTTTTTCCTAAAGCTAACAGTTGAGAGCAAAATCAACTTCTAACAACAAGTAAAAAAGAAAATGCATAATTGTTCTACAATGAGATTTTACTAGACAATAAAAATAATGCACTATTGTCACACAGAATTTAAGACAAAGTAGTTGGGGGAAAAGAATACATATCCTATAGCTTGCATTTATAAATTTCTAGAAAATGCAAATTAGTCCATTCTGACTGAAGATGCATCCGGGTGTGCAGCAGAATGGACGACAGAGAAAAAAGGACCTTCTGTGGATAACAGTGTTTATTATCTTCATGGTTCTGTTTCTAGATTTTCAGTTCATTGATTTTAATTTTTCAGTAGATTCGCATGGGGCAGGCATTTGTATTAGTGGTTATGACACTGACTAGAATGCCCATATCTGATATCAGAGTTCCAGGGTTTAATACTTGGCTCCAGCTCCTGACTCTAGCATTCTGCTAATGCAGACCATAAGAGGCAGCAGGTAATTGCACAATTACTCAGTTCTGACCACTGCAGACATTTTGGGAGTGGCCCAATGGGTGAGTGCTGTGTTTCTCTCTCCCTCTCTTCTCCTTCCTCTTTTTTTCTGTTCTTCTAAAAAATTAAATGAAAATTTAGAAAATATAGCCATCCTTGTGGCTGGAGCTGTGGTGTGGCAGGTAAAACCACCACCTGCAGTGTTGGAAACCTGTATGGATGCTGGTTCAAGTCCCGGCTACTCTACTTCTAATACAGCTCTTTGCTGTGGCCTGGGAAAGCAGTAGAAGATGGCCCAAGTCCTAGGGCCCCTGCAACTGTAAGGGAAGACCCAGAGGAAGCTCCTGGCTCCTGGCTTAGGATCGGCACAGCTCCAGCCATTGCTGCCAACTGGGGAGTGAACCATTGGATGGAAGACCTATCTCTCTTTCTCTCTCTCTCTTTGCCTCTCCTCTCTCTGTGTAACTCATTCAAATAATAAATAAATATTTTTAAAAATATGGAAAATATAACCATCATATCATTTATTAATGATATATTTAAGATGTAAGAAGTTACAATCCAAAAATTCATTTATCAATCTAGATTTCAAAATGACTATCTTCAGCTCTGATGTAAAGAATTCAGGCATGTGCCCTCTGTAACTGGCTATTCATATAGCCCAGTTCTAATTCAAAAAATCAAATTTGCACATTTTCAGAAAAACTGGGAAACTCATCTCCTAATAATTAGATAAACCTTATTCATAAAAATATTGACACCATTTATATTGCACTATTGATGTAGCAAACCATATCACTGCAAACAGAAAGTATAATGGAGAGAATTCTATTGCAGAAGACTCTTTCCAGATCTTCTCAGAAATCTCAATTTTAAAATGAAGTAAAGAAACACTAGAAAGTTGCAAGCTTTTTTGGGGCCAGAAGTTTCTGGATGCCTGTACAGATCAGACATTAACTAACACGTGCAGCTGGCAAGGCTGTGGTTGTTACTTAATCTTCTGGAATGTATTTCCTTCAAACCTGCAAAGAATTTACAAAACAAAGCAACAGCAGCCAATAAATAAATAAAAATAAAAGCACGATGGGTTTCAGACACTGCAGATTCTCTGCTGCTGCTGCTGATCCTCTGAGCACTGGGAAGATCTGGACACCAGCAGGGTCACAACCAGTGTGGTCCTCTTGCTCACCAGCGTTTCATTCACTGTTGTCTCACACCTGTTCTGTTTCTGGCTAACTCTCTGTGCCTGAAATCTAGTGGGCATCGTAGCTGGTGACCCTCATCCAATGGGGAGCTAACAAAGACCCCACACCCAAACAACACCTGCCTTAGCCTTTCATGTGACAGTCACTCCAGCCACGTGTGGGGAGCAATAGAAGCACTGAGCATTCTTTCTAAAATTGAAATGTGCCCCTCTTCCAGGCCAGCCCTCTGCTGTGGCCCAGGAGTGCAGTGGAGGATGGCCCAAGTGCTTGGGCCCTGCACCCCATGGGAGACCAGGAAAAAGCACCTAGCACCTGGCTCTTGCCATCGGATGGTGGTGCGCCAGCCGCAGCGCGCCATCCATGGCAGCCATTGGAGGGTGAACCAACGGCAAAGGAAGACCTTTCTCTCTGTCTCTCTCTCTCACTGTCCACTCTGCCTGTCAAATAAATAAATAAATAAATAAATAAAATAAAATTGAAATGTGATCAAGGTAGAGAATAGAAGCCTCCACCAATTTAGCCACTCAGAATGAATGTGTTTATTAACGTCCCTTTGTTCTCTACTTAGTGAGCATGCTGATTACAGCATTGGGTTCATGTAAAAATGGGAAATTTGATGTCATAGAGGGACAGGTCAAAGCAAGGTGGCAAAGTGAGAAGCAAACTACCATGGGAGTGTGCCAATCAGCACTGGAGAACACAGAACCCCATAGACAGCTCACTCTAGCTACCACATCCCTGCCTTCTGAAGAGGGGCCACCTCCCATCATCTCCTTAGAATGTCTCTTAGTCTTTCTCCAGTGTAGATAATTCTTCAACTCCCATCGTCTTTCCAACCCTGTCCACATTTGGCACTGAGTTGAGAGTGGTGCTCAGATAAGAGGTGCCGTGAGTGTGTTCGATTGAATGGAACTGCACTCAAATGCCTCTGTCGGAGAAGATGCCTAGGAATGAATCCTAAAGGGGCTTCTGGCCACCAAACCTGTGTAGAGGTGGGCTAGTGCATCAGAACTCAGTCATCTAAAAATGTATGCAGGATATCTTCTCCAGAATCATGAAAAACATTCATTACACTGTGGCTTAAAAAGTCTCCTCTAGAGGGTCACATTCCATTGGGAAGCTGAAATGACCCTTTCAACATCCCCGTGTAAGCAACACACGTGGTGGTTGAAAGTATTTGACTTGGGGACAGTGTCTGATTTTAATGAGCATAAACTTACGAACATAATAATAGTCAATATTCCTCCATGTAGGTCATGTATTACTGTTTCTTACTAACCTCCTCATTACTAGGTAAAGGTAGGAAATGTGTAATGCAACTAGATTAAAAAATCTTTACTTAACACATACTAAACTGAACTCCTGTATACAAAGAGAATTGAAAATGAATCCGGATGTGAATGAAAGGGGAGAGGGAGTGGGTAAAGGGGGAGGGAAGTGGCGGGGAGGGAAGGTATGGGTGGGGAAGCCATTGTAATCCACAAGTTGTACCTTGGAAATTTATATTCTAAATAAAAATTTAAAAAATATTTTAGTCTATTTAAGATATTCAACAATACTAGAAAATAGAGAGGGAGATGATCTTATCACTACTTGCATGATGTTTGTAACATTTCAAACAATGCATGCAATACTCTAGAATTTGAAAATCTTAATACCACCTATTTTTTCCTTCTGGTTGTTTAAAATTGGATCATAGTGCTTTCATGATGCATAAAAAAACTGCATTAGTACAAAAAAATAATACACTACATAGTCTAATCTAAAAACAAAGTTCTGTTGTATGAGCATATAGAGTGTGCAACACATGAAAGTCAAGTAAGAAAATGTGGCTAATGTATCCGCATTGCAGTCAAGACAGACTTGGTATATCTTTGATGTGGCAACCATGGATCTTTAAGAACTGACATTGCAATAAGATCAGAATATCAAGAACGACTGGTGTAGAGATGACAACAAAAAGAGAAGCCAGCTCCTATAGAGAGGCAGTTTTGAAGGTGTGAGGAAGTGTAGGATTTCTTTAGCTTGATTTTCATCTTTGGACTGAAAGGTACAGACTGTGTGCATTATTTCTGCTTGCCACCATAGTCTCCCTCTCCAGGTGAATGCACACCTATTCATTGGGAAACTTTCCTTGACGCTGCGAGACAGCCACACAATATTTTTTTTTTCTTCTAGTGATTTCTAAATGAAAAAGTAAAAGATGTTGGCTCAGAGTGCGATGGAAGTAAGTAGCAGTCCAACAATAGTCGTAACATAAAGTCTTCTGTTGGAGGGTTTAGTGTGAGATCAATACAATCTTTGAGCTGGGGAAGTTGTGCTGAAAATAAGGTTCAGAGAGAAAATTGTCTGATCTTAAAGTGGTTGTAAGAAGGAGGTCAACAAGGGCCAGACTGTGGCACACAGCCCGGGACATCCAGGGAGGGTCAGAGCAGGGATCTGGTGGAGGGGGATGGAGCTGCAGGTCCTGGGAGAGAGCTCTCCAGGGCCTCCGTGCACCTGCCCTACCCCATCCTCATGGCAAGGATAACCCCAAGAGACTGGGGCCTTATGCATTGACAACTCAATCCTTGAATTCTGCATCAGTGAAAACTCCAGGTTCTAAGAGGTGATCCAGAGAGAAGATTGAGCTAAGTATTTGCTTTTTTGATTATTGTCCAGTACATTCAAATAAGTATGAAGAGTACATGGGATTTCTACACAAAGCTATGGGTGAGTAATTATGATGGCAAAATAAATCGTTGCTTCCATTCCAAGTAATATCATATTCCTTTTTGAATTTTGTGCATTAAATGTTGATAACTAACATATTTTTATATATTGAATTTATCTCTTTTCAAATTACTTTGTAAACAACTCTATTCAATTAAAATGCCTTCGTTTTTTGGTCTTCTGAGTGTCTAGCTAAAGGAGGCAATGAAAAGTTAAGACAACAATAGATGTTGTCATCCAAACACATAAAACTTAAGCCAAAAATATCAGTCAACCACAAATCTGGTCTTTCATCATTGAGAATCTTGGAGATTCTAAAATAGCTGATTATTTATAGCCTTTTATTGCTTATTAATATGGATAGTTTCCCAGTAAGCACTTTCTATTTTTATAGATTCACTACCACAAAGAAGAATAAAAGTCAATTAAAGTCTTACTGACTTTTTGACACTCGTGTTCTTTTTCCCAGAAACCAAGTCATTTTATTTCTTTTTGAAAGAGAACATAAAAATGATGCTTGATGAAATCTGATTATGTGAAAACTGCGAAACCCACTTCCTTGCTGACACAGCGGCACTCTCCTTCTGCCATCCCTGGCTCTTCAGGTAGGCCTGGCCACCCCAGCATCTCCCTGGCTGTCTCTGGACAGTGCAGAGAGGGCAGACCCCTGGCCTCCACCCACTGCAGTTCACCTGTCATTGCAGCTCCCTGGATAGGAGCAAATGTCGTCACAGTTACAGATGTTGCTGTGAGTCTCAGAGCTTCATCCTTGCCACCTTCAGCATGCTATGGCAGGTGATCCTGTGTCCTGTGTATGGTGGGGAGAGGGCAATTATGACCACCCCTGAATTGTGCCAGATTCCAGCAGTGCCCCAGGCGCACTCCAGATATGGCCCAGTGTCCCATGGGATACACAGTCACCCCCAGTGGAGAGACACTGATTGAAATATAGAAATGTGCACGAGAGAGAGACAGGAGGGACACACATATAGAGGTACTGGAAGATCAAAGACAGAAAACACATTTTAATAGATCCTCCTCCAATGCTCATTTGCCAGAGACATGAAAACAGCCTACTTGTCGACTACTAAGGCAATATTTTGCTTTGATCAAAATTACACAGGGAGGCATGAAGCCCACGGGAAGCCTCAGGTGGCTTAGGCACAGTTCTTTGAGCTCCCTGTCCTTCCTGTCCCTTCCCACTGAAATCAGTACTATGTGCTAAAATCCTGCAGATGCCAGGGATTGGGACTCCCGACATCAACCAGCATTGTGAGGACACGGTTGAGTTATCGCACATTGCTCAAAGGGGATGAAACCTAGGGAGCCACTAGACTCTGGTATAGCTGCACATACATTTCATAGCAGCAAATAAAGACCCCCGAAGGCGTCTGACGGTGCACTGCGTCATTGCGACCCTCAGCTTTGCTGGGCTAGCTCCTGCTGAAGTATTGAAGTGTTAGAATGTTGCTAGAATGGCCCATTAAACCTACTGTACATATATTTTTCATATTGGAAGTCACACTTGTGAAATAAATTGCTAGCCTAACATTAATAAATGAGAATCTGCATTTTGTTTAATTGGAGAAAAAGTTCAAACTCCCTATACAAAAAATGACAATATAATATAAACATAATGTGAAGAAGGCATTTGTCCAATATACTCATAAACTCTGAATTATGAACATATTAAAGTTTTGCCATTCAGACTGATGAGCCAAGGGGTCATGGGTTGTGTGGTTGTTTTATGTTGTGTTTAATGCACTTGTTGCCATGAATTCCATTGGCTTGATCTTATTTACATACTTCTACCCAATTTCTAACTGACTGATTTCCTTTGTTATCAAAGTGCATATTATAAATTAAGAAAGCCAGTTCTTTTTGTTTCATGCTTATTATAAGAAACACTTTTCCTCAATTTGCTATTTGTCTTTTGATTTTAAATTTCAGGAAGTCAATTTGTTTCCTAATTTCTTTTATGATTTCCTTTTTTTTTCTTAAAGATGTATTTATTTATTTGAAAGTTGAAGTTACAGAGAGAGAGAGAGAGTGACAGAGAGATCTTTTTGCCACTGTTCATTCCCTAGATGACCACAATCCCCAGGGCTCAGCCAGGCTGAAAGGAGGAGCCAGGAGCTTCATCTGGGTCTCCCACGTGGGTGGCAGGGACCAAACACCTGACTGTCTTCTGCTGCTTTCTGAGGCATACTAGCAGGGAGCTGGATCAGAAGTGGAGCAGCCAGGACTCAAACCAGCTCCCATACAAGATGCCAGGATCACAGGTGATGGCATTACTCCCTGCACCACAAAGCCAGTCCCTCCTTTATGATTTCTAAATTAGATTTCATACTAGAGAAATATTCGGAACATTTTTACTCTTTTTATTTTCTCTATCAATGTTAAAGAGATGATCCAAAACATTTATTTCACTTTAAGGAGGAAATAGAGATTCAATATTTTCTGAAGTTGTCTACTTCCAGGCTTCCATGACCAAAGCCAGAGAATATCTCTGAAAATAGGGGAATCAGACTGCAACCTTTGTAGTTGTCTTCTCCTTCCAATGTACTAAGTACTGACTGCTTTTCACTACAATTTTAGAAGAGAAATATCCTCAGAGGTCAGGACTATGCAAATATTCCTTCCCACTAATTTATTTACAAGTGCTCAGAAGACTTTGATGTTCATATTAACACAAATTTGCTACTTTCAAAATGACCAAGATAGGAAAATGAACCAACAAAGTTTAGCTGCAGCTTAACACCCCACCCAGCAAAAGGTTTCTGTCTGGTTCTGGATCTTAATGAAAATATTTCCAGCTTTTTTTTCATTCAATGTGATGCTGGCTGTAGATTTGACATCAATTGCATTGACTGTGATAAGGAATGTTCCTTCGATACCTAATTTGCTTAAGCTGTGTTTATTATGAAACAGTATTGTATTTTATCAAATGCTTTCTCTGCATCTATTGAGATAATTGTATGGTTTTTGTTCTTCAATTTGTTAATGTGATGTATCACGTTTATTGATTCGCATATGTTGAACCCTCGCCGGATAACAGTGATAAATCCCACACGGTCCAGGAGAATGATCTTTCTGATGTGTTGTTGGATATTAATAGCTGGTATAGGCCAGCGCCGCGGCTCAACAGGCTAATCCTCCGCTTTGCGGCGCCGGCACACCGGGTTCTAGTCCCGGTTGGGGCGCTGGTTTCTGTCCCGGTTGCCCCTCTTCCAGGCCAGCCCTCTGCTGTGGCCCAGGAGTGCAGTGGAGGATGGCCCAAGTGCTTGGGCCCTGCACCCCAAGGGAGACCAGGAAAAAGCACCTAGCACCTGGCTCCTGCCATCGGATGAGCGCGGTGCGCCGGCCGCAGCGCGCCATCTGCGGCAGCCATTGGAGGGTGAACCAACGGCAAAGGAAGACCTTTCTCTATGTCTCTCTCTCTCACTGTCCACTCTGCCTGTCAAAAAAAAAAAAATAGCTGGTATAGTGTCTAGGATTTTTGCATCTGTGTTTATAAGGGATATTGATCTATAGTTCTCTTTCTTTGTTGTGTCTTTTTCTGGTTTTGGAATTAAGGTTACGCTGGCTTCAGAGTTTGGGAGAATTCTTTCCTTTTCAAGTGTTTTGAATAGCTTAGAATTGGAATTAGTTCTTCTTGAAAAGTTTGGTAGAATTCAAAGCCATCTGCTCCTGGGCTTTTCTTTGTTGAGAGAGTCTTTCAAACTCCATTTTGCTCATTGATCTACTTTGGTTTTCTACATCCTAATGACTTAATTTGGGTAAACTGTATGTATCCAGAATCTATCAATTTCTTCTAGATTTTTCAGTTTGTTGGCATATAGCTGTTTGAAGTAATTCTTGATGATTATTTTTATTTCTGTGCTATCTGTTGTAACATCTGCTTTTTCATCTCTGAAATGGATGAAATTATTAAAATGGATCTTCTGCCACTTTTTTTGTTAGTTGGGCTGATGATGTATTCATTTTATCTATTTTTTCAAAAATCCAGCTCTTAATTTCACTGATATTTTGCACTGTTTACTTTGGTTTCAATTTTGTTTATTTCCTTTCTAATTTTAATTATTTCTTTCCTCCTACTAAATTTGACTTTCATTTTTTGCTTTTCTAGGTGTTTGTAATGCACTATTTGATCATTTGTTTTATGTATTTCCAATCTCTTGATGTAGTCATTAATTACTGTAGCTTTCTTCTTAATACTGCTTTTGCTGTATCTCATAAATTTTGACATGATGTGTTGTCATCTTCTTTCATTTCCAGAATTTTATTTTAATTTCCTTTTTGATTTTCTTCTACGTCCCACTATTCACACCAAAGTATATTATTCAGTCTCCATGGAGTTCCGTAAGTTGCTAATTTCTGGCTTCATTCCGTCATGATCAGAAAAGATACATGGTAGAATTTAACTTTTTTTTTTTTTTTTAGTTTGTTGAGGCTTACTTTGTTGCTTAGCATATCATTTATCCTTGAGAAATTCCATGCGGTGTTGAGAAGAATGTGTATTCTGAACTGTAGATGTCAGTTAAGTCCATTTGGTCCACAGTGTAGCTCTGATGTTTCTTTTCTGTCTAGTTGATCAGTCCATCGATGAAAGTGGATAGTTGCAGTCCCCCATCAGCACTGTATTGGCGTCTACGTCTCCCTTTAGATCCATTAACATCTGTTTTAAATAACCAAGCACCCTAGTATCACAAACACAATCCTTACCCTATACTTTATATCTTTTACAATTTAATCTTTAGGATTTCACATTACTAGTGTTTTAGCCATTTTTTGAAGACAAATAAAAAGTTCATGGATACATATATAAGCATTCTTGTATAACTGTAGTTTCAGAAATATGTGCTTATGCATTTTCACAAACACACACACACACATGTTGACCTCAAAAAAGACTGCATGCTGACATCACTCAGAAGAGAAAGGTAACAGGCCCCAATCTCATCCATGTCTCTCTGATTTAACTTCTTTTGTCCTCTCCAGCAAACTGGAAGTGGCCGCATTTTAAGAATTAATAAATAACTCAACATTACTGAATAATTAGTGTTTATGAGTTGTCAGGAAAAAGCACACATTGAAAAAATCATGAATATCCATTGCAGAAAGTAATATTTAATTTCACTATCCTAAAATCTGCATATAGAATAGTGATGAAATCACATGAGTCTGAAATATCAGATGGTTTACATAAAAAGGCCACCCATTCCCTTGGTGTCTCACTGAGTACAATAACCTGTTTCATCAGGTTCCTAAGCATTGATTGGGCCCCCTCATGGGCGGGGCTGAGAGCCTATGTCCTAGATACCACGGCTGTTCAGTGGTCTCTTCCGTGGCTTCTACTCAGACTACTAAAGAAACCTCCCTACCCCAGAGGTTACTGGTTACTCTCTTCATTTTTAAAATTCATTTTCATTATTTCTGAAAAGGGGGAAGACAGTGAGAAAGACGGGGAGAAAATGAGAGAAAGATATCTTTCATCATTGGTTCAGTCCTCAAATGCCCATAATAGCCAGGATTGGCTAGACTGAAGCCAAAAGATGGAACTCAACCCAGATGTCCTACATGGGTTGTAGAGTCCAAAGCGCTACAGCTATCATCTTCCACATTCCAGGTCGTGCATTCAAAGGAAGCTGGAATTGGGAATAGAGCCCAAACTGGAACCAGGCCCTCCAATTTGGAACACAGGCACCCTGTGCATTCTCTTGCCCACGGGACCAACTGCATGCCTCTGGTCCTATGTCCATGTGGCTGGCCACCTGGGGTAAGATGTCAAGATGTCTGTGTGGACTCAGAGTGGGCCTGGAGTCCCTGTAGTTCTTACACATGCTTTACCATCTCATCACCTGAGACTTGCTCAGGAAACCTGTCACCAGCCATGCTAAAAATAAAATGATACTTGGATTTTATGTCTGAACATTGATCTGTGAGTGCTTACTCAGGATCTCCAGTAACATGAGCAGGCAGAATTAGGCAATACAGATCTTAGTCTAATTGGATCATGGTCCACCCAAAACCCTTTTCTTAAACACTAGTAAGTTCTAAACATCCCCAGTTATAGCTGATATGTGTAGGGTTTTTGTGGAAGTTTGAGAGCGAAAGAAAGTCAAAATAACTGATCAAGCTATTTTCTTAGGTCCTCTATGCTACATCGTTGATTAGATAATCTAACCATGCTTCATAGATTCACTCTCACTGACTTTTTGAGTTTCTAAGGAGATTTGTTTTCAGCATTGGCTCTTTTTATTGTTATCATAGTAGGAAACATGTCAATTTCATTTATTTTTCTGATTTCAGACAAGAAAACTCTGAGATTGACAGACAATGTTCAGCATCAGTCATTTATGTGAGGCAATTAGCTCGAGCTCAACTAGGAGAGAGCTGTGTTGGGTCGTGTTGGTTATGTGCACAGACGAATGCTGAGAGGCCTTGAGTCAGGAACACCGTCACAGTTGCCCCCAACTATTTATGGTTTGAAAGTCGGCGTGTATGTTTTCACACACACGGAAGTCCCATGGCCTCAGAGGACAAGGGAGTACTCCCCAGCTGATATGGGAGAGCAGACCGACAGACACGCAGAGAATGGATGTGACACACTCGAGGAGCACACACTCCCAAATGGTCAGTGCTGGAGGAGTTTAGAGGAAAGGAACCTTTTAGGGTTGTGGCTTTGTTTTTTTAACTTCAGTACCCAGTAGAGATTTCCTGAAATTAATAAATACAATGTGAACTACGTTTTACAAGATGGACCTCACTTCACTAGGTGAGAAACAAACAGGTTCTCTTACAAGGTCACACCAAGGGGAAACCCACAGAGCCCATCACCCTCACAGAGAAATGTCCATGGGGGACAAATGGGGGAGACTGAAGGCCAGAACAGAGTTGGAAGTTGGATGGTAGAATGTCCTGAATCCAGGAGCCATGTTTATCAGAAATCCGGGGTAGGACTGAAGCCACATTTTGGGATCAGACTGAGGCCATCCTGGGTCAGGAATGTCTTCAGAAGGCTCTGGCCAATCCCTGAGCGATCAGGAGCTGTGGCTGGAGCATTGCCTGTGAGTATGAACACAGGTTGTGGCTTATGGAGAGATGTTTCCAAAGTAAAAAGGCGGACATTTTCTGCCTACACATTTGGATTTCTCTGGAGACTTAGGAGGCAAGATCAAGTGCGAAGTCAGAACAGGCTGGTGGTCTTAGAAACAGCAATGGTCTCACTGCACTTAAAAATCAACAGGGTGCTCTCGATCACTCAAAACTCTGATTTCAATGTCTGATTGTGAGCTGAAATTTGTCTGCAACGAAGCCTTATTTCAGCTATCAATACTCAGAGATCAGCAGGTGGCATTTTAAGCCTCCCATGAAAGAATCTTTCATTTGAACCCCGGAGCTGCTTTCCACGTTGTCAGCTAACTGTGTTTGAAAATAAACAGCTGGTGCAAGAGAGAATGGAGAATAATTGCATGGAGCCCCCCATGCCCCTTCCTTAGGGTTCCATAAGGATCATAATGACTGTACCCACCGACAACAAATGCTGCGACTGCGAGAAAGCAGAGATTCATGGCATTCTCAGCAGTCATTGATGTGATTCTGGGGTGTGCTAGGTTTTATTTGTGCTGTGACACCTGAAACAGCACCCCCAGGTGGCTTCTGTGGACCCAGGATCACTACTCAATAGGCATTCTAGGAGTGGGGAGAGGAGGAAGAACTGCGCCATCCACATCCAGATGACGCACAGTCTGAGTGCAGGAACAAGAAACAGGCAGAAGTCTGGCATATTGTTCTGTGTCAGGTGACAGCTGGAAGAAGCTGACCACAAGTAGTCCCCTTTTTATGACTCTCCCATGCCTGCTGTGAACATACTCAGCAGTCAGAGGCCATGATATCCCACAGGTTCCAACCAGCAATGTGTGCAAAGCTGCTGGGGTACAGGATCGGACTGATACACAAGCTCCCAGCATCTCAAAACAAAACAGTGACTCTAATCCTCTAGCTGTCCATTACTGCTGCTGATTCTGTAACAGTACTGACGATGGTAGAAATGCTGCCTCCTAAACATTACATTTATTAGCAGAAAATGACCATAGTCAAAGGGGCCTTCAAAATGTACTTAGGATATGTGTACTATGGAAAAATTCATGGATAACAATCTTTTGCTCTCAATAGAATTAAAATTATCTTTTAATTCCATTTCCATGAACTTTATGAAGTACTTTACATTACCATAAGAAGATAATAATTTGGTGAAAGACAGGAAATCAATCAAATTGACATCAAAGCAGTTTCCCTATATGTGAAAGAAGTATGGAAAATGGCATTATTGTAGAAAAAATATATTTTTAAGTCCACATGCTTAGTAGTCATTTTTAACTGAAAGATAAAGTCACTTTTAACATAGTCATATGTGTTGGTGTTTGAGTAAACTGGATATCCTAATTATTTTGTACCATAACTCTGCAACTTTTCTTCCTTTTTTTCAGTTACAACTTACCATTATATATATCCTAGAAGCACAAAAATTTATTGTGAATGAACACAAGAAAGTAACTAACATTTAGAAAAGCATGAGTGAGGATAGGGATTTTACATGAAATTTCAGGGGCTTTAAATGAATGTCCTCTTGTCCATACATTCAAATGTAGGCTCCTTAGTTTACAAAAGGAGAAAGAAAATTTGCCCAACTCAGAAAAAGAGATAAACATCGTGCAATATATGCAGAAGTGGAAAAAATTTTCTAAAAGTGGAAAAAATTTTCTAAAAGCAGACAATGGATTGTAGATGACCCCAAAATTAGTTGAAGATACATAATATGTGAAAATTCAAACAGAAAATACCAACAAAATAAATTTGAAAATGTATTAATATACTGTATATTCAATTATTCATTATGTGGTTAACCTGCAATGATATGATCATTAATATAATTAGATAGGCAAATGCAATTATGAGATTATAGAGATTTTTTCAGTCTATAAATCATGAAAAGAGTATAAATCTATGGCTATTAGCATCAATACTTTAGTTTTCTAAATGGCACAATTCCTTCTGCCTACAGTCTATTTTTTACAAGCCTCTATATATTGAACACACTTACTCTGTAATTAATATAGAATTTTAAACAAGAAGATAAAGGTTTGGTTTGCTATATACTCATATATTAAATTTAAATAATGTCATTTAAATATATGCCTCAGCTTATGTCAGAAAATCTAATTTCTTAGCAAGGTATATCAGTTTGTCCTTTGCTAACTATATATACATATACACACAAACATATAACATTTTTTGCATATTGACAAACAAAATATATCATTTAAAATCATCCCAGCAAGTATTTTTCTGCCTTCCTGGTAAAAGTCACAGATCAAAAGAGAAAAGAAAGGATGAATCGAGCCTTCTATCATTATCTAAACAAGAAATTCATCACATGCTGCGGCCTCCCTGAGTGTTTACTGTACCACCTCCTCTACCCTTCTCACTGCATGTATTCGCCAACAACATAAAGGCTCCTTTTGCTGTTGTCTCTGCTAAACTCATGTGTTTACCTTTGAGACTTTCCTCTCAAATCCATGGCTGCTTAACAAAAAACAGTGCATTATAACTTTATTTCAATTACCTTGACAACACTGTTTCACAGATGTTGAGCAATTTGCTATCTATAAATAAGTCAATGAGCGCTTCCAATAAGAAGTTAAGATTTTAAGTATGGAAATTATGCACAAGTTCACACACACCTACGCTCCATTTTTTTACTTTGTATTAACCCAGTTCTCTTCTCTGATAGTGACTTCAAATATTAATTCCAACTAAATGAATTTTCTGAGCATTCTAACAGTGCTCCCTAGTCTACACTATGAGAGGCGACACTTTTTTTTTTTTTGAAAGAACAGGTGATACTTTACCTCACTTTTAAATTTCCTTGTTGAGGCTGCCCGTCATAAACCGACAAAATATCGAAATCCTCTTCAAGAGCAAATGTGTGAAATGACAGCTGTATCCTGTTGCGCTCCCCTGTGATAATAATCCAGGTGCAGTTAGCGTAGTTGGGGTAGCCGTGAGGAAACCCGGGGCTCTCGATGGTGCCGTTGGGACCCTGGACTAAGCCTCCACAGTTCTGACCTGGAATGAAAACACAAAAGCATAGCACATTACTTTTTTCTTCTTCGGTGTGTGCTGATATTTGTTCACAAGGTGCAACCATTTGGGCCAGTTGTTACAATGACTCCTTTGTGTGATTCTCACACACACAAAATGAATGGTAAATTGCATCAGTGTACCCCAGTGCTGAGAGAGAGGGCAAGAACAGCAGTTGTAGCTGGGGACAGGGAGGGATCAAAACACTCAACAGCATTTGGCAACTCATTAGACTCCAGGGGAAATGTCTGTGTCTATCCTTTTCAATTATAACCTCTTCTATATGTGGAGAATAAATCCTGTGCTATCTGCATAGGATCCTGCCAAAAACACTCTACTTATGTTCCTTTTGTGGGCAATTAGGCTACAGATAAAATAAACCTTATAAAACTGCATACATTCAGACACACACCTACCAACATAGCCAAATGACTGCCATATGTGGTGATGGGAATAGGTTGGTCAATACACCAACTATGGATTAGCATCTAGGCTGGCGAAAGTCCTACAAGGCAGAACAATCAAACTGACCATGGGGAGCTACTCTGGTTGGAAACAAAAGGTATAAAATGAGTGACTTTCTATGATGATCAAATAAAAGCATTGCCCAGAAAACTAATGACACAGGCCTTCCCCACTATCAGTGTTGCTGCTATCTGGTCAGACTGCAGAGAAGAGACAGGAAAGCACATCTCAGAATTCTGGGAACTGTGGCTCTGTTCCCGTCCTCCCAGCTCTCTCCTTATTCCCTGGTAACCACAGTTCTACTCTTGTCTTCTAGCAGGTCAACTTTGTTGCTTTTACACATAACTCTGGTATTCTGTAGTTTAGAATATTAAATTGTTTATTTCAGAATAGCTATAATATTGGAACTTGAATGTTCCCAACACAAAGCAATGACAGATATTGAGGTGATGGATATGTTAATCACACTGATTAGATCATATATACGTGTAGTGTGTATTGAAATACACCCCTTATACATGTGCAATCGTTTTGCGTTGATTACAGAGGAAATAAATAAATAAAATGATGGGAGCAATTCAAGTGAAAGTGCAGCATTAAAAAGAGGCACGAATGTTTGAGCTTCCCTAAGCAGGATTGCAGAATCCTATGCTTCCCCCGTTCCCTCCCCTTGGTCCAAGCTCCCTGAGACAGGTGCAATGAAGACCACTCAGTGTCTCAGATTCACAGGTAACAGAACAGCGATGCAGCCCCGAGGGGTAGCTGAGTGTGGGACGTGTGCCAGGGAAACCGGGGCCCATTCTGCCACTACTCCCTAAAATTTCATGTCATCAATTCTAATATCAGGATTCTCTAGCAATTTCTAGACTTGGAGAGAAGCTCCCAGGAGTTGCTCCTTTTAGGAAATTGCTGCCCCAGGCTTCCTGCAAGGACCCGGGGTGGGCATCTCAGGAACAGGCCTGCTGCTGACCACTTGTCCCACTCCTACATCTAGAAAAACCGAAGCACCCTTGCCAGTCTCAGCAGTGGCTCCTCACTGCTGCTCTGGACCTTACACACACACTGGGCTTTGCTCCGTGATTGCTGCTCCCCTGTTTTGTCTGCCTCCCTTGCCCATGCAACTGCTTCAGCTGGACTAAACTCCAGTGCCATGCTAGTTTGATCCTCATGGCTGCTTGCATCTTTTCTCTCCATTACTGCTTAGAGTCTGCTTGCCATGGCTGCCTGTGGACCAGTACACAGCATGAGACAGGGCTGTGAAAATGACCAACGCAGGTCCCATGTTTCAGCTGCCCTGCTGGCCACATGCCAATCACTCCTCTCTTGTAGCTGTTCCAACTTTTAATTTGTCTGAACCTATTGATTAAGCAGCTTCTGGAAGCGCGTTTTGTTTTTCCTTAATCTGGCCATTCCCTACCAATGAGTTCAAATGCATTTCAATGTTTTGACACTAAGAATATTATAAAAAATGTTGACAGGACCTGGGCATGCTCAGATTACTGCATGGAGTGAAACTGCTTGAACTCAAGTATTATCCCAGCTTTTATTGTTGAACTGCAAACAGAAAATTATTTCCTTCTATATTTTATGGTTTAAAAAAATTTCAGAATAGTATGTCTCAGTGAGCTCAAATCTTTTACAGTAATATTACCAAATGCTTGTGGGAGTTGGCTAAATCTTAATAAAAAAGATTTAATGAAAGGGATTTATGAGTTTAAAACCAAAGAACTAATAAGAAGCCCATTTTCCACTAAATTTAAATCTAACAATAACACTGTAACAAGTAGATATTAAAGCTGTGGGGCTTTGAAAGGTCTTTACAGAAAATAGCTTTTCTAGTTTATCTAGCAATGCTTGCTTCACATAAATCAAAAAAAGTGAAGACTTGATTATAAATTGGAGGACAGAAAATAATTTCAACAGAAAAATGTCAGCTGGAAAGTGCCTACTATTCTAGACCCAACTTGGCAACCCAGATTATGAGATACTAAAATTTTCCAAGGAGTACCATTTAGGGTGACATTTAGATGGCAATGAACAGAGTGAATTTTGCAGAATGAGTCACATTTGATCAGCAGTCAGACTTTGCACAGGTCCTGTTAAAAACTTTGGAACTGCTCACAAGGTCTTATGGAGTAGCTCTTCTCCATGGCCACACCTTGAAATCAACCCAGAAGATTTAAAATGATCTGTGCTGAAGTTAGCTTCTGATTTACTGTGGGTGAGCCAGGAAAATCTAAGATAATCTTAAAGAAGAACAAAAGTAGAGATTTCATGCCCTTTAATATTATATCATGTTATGAAGCCACAGTAATTAAGAGCATTTGATTTGCATGAAATTATATGTACAATCAATGGGAAAGAACAGAATGTGAGAAAAGAAAAAAACCCGCACAGAGATAGATGTTCAATTTATACCCAGATCCCAATAGTACACAGGAGAAAAATCATCGTTTTAGTAGATGGTGCCAGGCTGATTGGATATCCAAATGGGAAGAGTCTTGATTCCTATCTCATAATATAAATAAGGATCAACTGCAGGTGAATTATAGACCTAAACGTAAAACATAAAATAGCAGTGTTTCCACAAGATAACATAACAGAAAGCAACCTCATAACTGTGTGAAAACAGTTCTTAAATTGAGCACAAAAAATAATAATCTAAAAAAAGAATGAGCTAAATGGGAATCTAAAAAGAGAAGCTATTTGCAGGACTCAGATTTTAAAAATGGCACTTATTTAAGGTCCTGGATAAAGCTCACCGACCAGTGAGAAAAGGCAGCCTAACAGAACCAGTGAGAAAAGGCAGCCTAACAGAAAAGCACTGTGGATAGCTAGGGTTGCAGAGTCAGATGTAAAGGAGACAAGAGGATCTTGAAGCGGAAGCAGCCTTGACCACCTTCTCCTGTGGGCCAGCACCTGCCCTGCAGATTAAGGGAAATAGCATTTTGTGTTAAATGGAAAAAACAGACACACACAAAAAAGCTGGCTTCCTTAACTTTGTTTTCACAAAGCAGTAGCCCTACCTGCCCCACATCCTCACTTGGTCTCCCCAGGGAAATGACAATCTGCCCGAGATTTGAGTAAGTAACATGAGCTGGACTGAACACGCCCTAAGAAGTGTGACTACAATAGCACAGACTGGGGTGACTCCCAGGAAGCGGTGCCCAGCAACATCCTGTACTGACACTGCATAAATGGAATCTATCTAAATAACAACTGCTTTCACGTAGTAAGTCAACACCATTGCCATCTGCATGCTACGTCCATGCTTCCTATGTGCCCCACAAGCCGGGCCTGACACATCATATCTAATGGAACTGGTTTCACTACCCAAATGCATAATCCTAAAATGTCAAGTGATTACAGTTAACAAGTGCAAATAACTTTGAGTTTACTTTCCTCATTGACACCAGAATTGAGCTCAAGTATGTTGTTAACAGTATGCAAAGATGGCTTCAATAGAATAAATCATTTTAATTCGATATAATAAATCCTTAGATTAATGCACGTAGATTTTATAAGACATCTGTACAGATGTTTAGAGATTGCATGTAATTTAAAGTAAAAGCAGTGGGTGCAACGTTCCTGTGGTCCTGTCAGCACAAGCTGCCAAGATTTAGAGTTTTCTTCAACTGTTTCCAGTGAAGGGCTGAGGCCAATTCCTTGTGATTTTTCTCCCTCAGTTCTCATGTGCTGGTTGGCACTTGCCTGCTCTTGAGTTTACAGACTCAAACGTTTACAGGCTGTTTTGTTTTTAAGTGATGTACACCTAAGAATGATTAAAAGTTGACCTTCAAGATGGCTTCAGATGAGCAGGTAGTTTTAACTGGTAAAAATTTTAATAGACAAATTTTAAATGCTACAAACTTAATCATATTTAGCATACTGCTCAACACCAATCTCTTAAAACTATATTTGTAAAATGTAGTTCCTCGGGAAATAGTCTGCATTATTTCCATGATAACTTTAATATTGTAGCTTAAATTGAGTTTTTTGGTAAAGAGTGAAAACTTAATTATTATGGAAGAAAAACATCTAATGGTCTTTTATACTCAGATACTGATGCTAGATGTTATCTGAAATCAAACATCAATATCAATGAGAAAAAAATGTTTAAATATATCTGTAGGTATAAGTACACATACGTGTATATACATTTATTCTTATTTCTTGATCATGTTGACATTGTATTTCATTATATGTACATATATAAAAATTGTGTGCATATCTAATTATGCATCATCCAGGAACTCATGAGGACATTTTAAAAATCATGGAAAATAGAATTACAGAGCAAATTTAAATTGATGCAAAAGTATTGAAAACAATGCATATGAGGGATCTTCAAAAAGTTTATGAAAATGCATATTATAAAAAGTTCATGGAGTTCAAAAATTTTTGCACCAGCATAAGCTCACCCTGAATTCCATTTTCCACATACTTATTGAAGTCCCCTTGTGCCTTTAATTTCCTAGAATAAAGGTTTTTTAAATTTTTTTAATTTTATATTATTTTTTTTTGACAGGCAGAGTGGACAGTGAGAGAGAGAGACAGAGAGAAAGCTCTTCCTTTTGCCATTGGTTCACCCTCCAATGACCGCCACAGCCGGCGCACCACGCTGATCCGATGACAGGAGCCAGGTGCTTCTCCTGGTCTCCCATGGGGTGCAGGGCCCAAGCACTTGGGCCATCCTCCCCTGCACTCCCGGGCCACAGCAGAGGGCTGGCCTGGAAGAGGGGCAACCGGGACAGAATCCGGTGCCCCGACCGGGACTAGAACCCAGTGTGCTGGCGCCGCAAGGCGGAGGATTAGCCTAGTGAGCCATGGCGCCGGCCTAGAATAAAGTTTATTTGCTCAGTTGATTCAATTGTGACTCATCCTGATTAGAGTTAAGCATTTGGTGAATTACAATGTTTGTAAACAGCATCCTTCCTGGAGCCCATGTGTGGTTGAAATTGCTGTTTTCTACAAAGCTGGGCCCACTGAGCCATTGCTAGAGACTGGTGGAGGAGACGGTACTTAAGAACCCTTTGCAAAAAAAAAAAAAAAAAGAACCCTTTGCTTTGCCTGCGGATGTGCAGTCCCATCCTTGAGCAAGGAGGTAGCTTCACCTTTCCTTTGCTCCTAGTTTTATCCATGTGGAACAGGCTCGCTCAGTCAGGAGGCAATACCTTGGCGATGCAAACCCCCTCCTCGAGCTAAGGCTTAGCTTTCTGGGATGTCTTGACAGGTGGTTTGGTTCAGAGGCGGCAGAGATGTCAGCTGTGCTGTGCAGGACGTTTAGAAAACCAGGGAGGTGCGTGGCCCTCCGTTCAGAATTGTGCTAAGCAGGGCCCAAATCATGGATGTCCAAATGATGCACAGGGCTGCAGAGGCACGGTCTGCAGCCACCTAGGGGCATGCACAGTGGCCTCTGGCATCTTTTAAAGGAGCAAACATTTGGGTTAGAGTTCCATTGTTTGCCACCACCGCTGAGGACAGATGTGCATCATGCCCTGTCTGCACCACGCCCAGACGCCCACAGTAGTGCCTGATTTTGAAAACCACACAACTCACGGGGAAAACCGCACTTGCTTTTTACTGTCAGTGACACTTTCAGTGCATCTCCTATGCCCATTCTGTGAAAAGGACGATGCATGGCTTTTGTATCCTAGGTATGCAAATAAAACTATGATTACCTCCTTAACATCAGGTTTTTGAGCTCTGAAGCGTCTCCTAACTTGACATCTTGTGATCAAACAGTGCTGAGCACCTGTAAGCCCCCTGCAAAACTCACTGCTATCGGACCGTGTAACTATCCAGCAACCTCAGCCGAAACAGAATAGTCTACCCTGATCAACAATGAATTTTTCACTGTCGTTAATGACCCAGGAGGATGACTGATTTCCCACAGCTTCAGGCTTTCAAGTATCAAGGGGCCTCAAATCTCAGTGATGGAAGTGGAAATTTGCCTGACCAAGTAAGTACTTTTTGAAGGGGTGAACAAAGCAAACGTGTGTTAAATCCTGCATTATCATCTACAGCGGCATCAGTTATTTCAGGGTCAGCTTTACTTGGAAAATGTTTACTGGGAGAAAGACCATGTCTCCAGATGCCCTTCCCAGAACTCTGAATAAGGCCTATTAAAATCAAAGTCTTCTGGGTAGATTGCAGGAACAACAAGTTTTTTTTTTTTTATAAAGCTTTTATTTAAAGAATATAAATTTCCAAAATACAGCTTATGGATTACAATGCCTGTTTTAAAAAGGATATTTCTCGGCACACCAAGAGAAGAAGCTGGATACCAGCTCCTGGAATAACAGCCTTCGGGTGCTTGGTTGGGTTTTAATCCCAACCACTTAGGGACGATTACTCACTATCTGAGCAAATAAAAGAACCACAGCCTAAAGTATCTGAGCCTGAGAGAGTCAAGAAACAAACTCTTTCGCCTGTGGGCAAGGCCAGGCAGATGAGCCAGGACTGATTGCTAACACTCACTAAAAACCATGATGTTTTCACTACTCTGGGTAAATATAGGAGCACAAACTCTTCATCCAACCAAAGCTTTTTCTTGTAACCCCATGCAGATTTGGTCTGCTGAACTCCACTGCCTCAGGGCTTCTGCACCTGCTAAGCCAGCTGCGCTGAATGCTCCTCCACCCAGATCTTCCCACGTCTGCATCTAATGGAGCAGAGGGAGTGCAGCTTGCTCTTGGTACGTACATCTCCATCTGCACCTCCATCATTACACAGCCAGGCGCTGCAGGAGACGCCGGCTTCTGAGAGCGAGGTAAGAACAGACTGTAGCAGCCGGTGCCTCTGGATCTACTGCTGGAGGGAGAACCTGGACCACATGAACTTTCAGTCTGGCCTGGAGCCCAAGGGGGGCAGGGTACCCAGCTAATCCAAAGGAGCAAAACCTCTGGATACCCACTGACGGAGGGCCACACAACAAAGCCACAGAAGCACAGGTCAAAGATAAAACCCATCAAAAGGTAAAGCCAACAAGTATTTCCACAAATGCCTAAAACAAATGCAGAAATACAAGAAACAAGGACAAGGATGACAACATGACTCTCCCAAAGGAGACATGACACTTCAGTATTAGAATGTGAAGATGGGGGCTGGCCTCCATCTGTGGCACCTTCATTCCATTTGGGTGCCAGTTCGAGCTCTGGCTGCTCCACTTCTAATTCAGATCCCTGCTAATGTGCCTGGCAAAGCAACAGAAGATGGCCCAAGACCTTGGGCCCCTCCACCCATGTGGGAGACCTGAAAGAAGCTCCTGGCTCATGGCTTTGGATTGGCCCAGCTCCAGCCATTTCAGCCATCTGGGGAATGAACCAGTGAATGAAAGATCTCTCTCTCCCTATCTCTTTCTCTCTGTAACTCTGCCTTTCAAATAAATAAATGAATAAATCTTTAAAAAAACAAGACTGCGAAGATGAATAGATTGACGAGATGCCTGAAAATGAATTCAAAAGAATGATTATAAAATAACCCAGAAAAAGCTGACGCCACAGGTCACTAGGCTAATTCTTCACCTGTGGCGCCAGCACCCCAGGTCCTAGTCCCAGTTGGGACGCCGGATTCTGTCCTGGTTGTCCCTCTTCCAGGCCAGCTCTCTGCTGTGGCCTGGTAGTGTAGTGGAGGATGGCCCAAGTGCTTGGGCACTGCACCCGCATAGGAGTCCAGGAGAAGCACCTGGCTCCTGGCTTCAGATCGACGTGGTGCACTAGCCACAGCACGCCAGCCGTGACAGCCATTGGGGGGTGAACCAACGGCAAAGGAAGACCTTTCTCTCTGTCTCTCTCTCTCACTGTCCACTCTGCCTGTAAAAAAAAAAAAAAAAACCAAGAAACATAAAGAAAATATCCATAAGATAAAGAAATCCATATGTGGTATGGTGAAACCATCTTAATATTAGACAAAATAGACTTTAACATAAAAGCTGGAAAAAGAGTTGAAAAAGGGCATTATGTAACGATGAACAGATCAATTAAATAGGAAGTTGTGGCTGAAACAAATGTTTATGCACCCAATACCAGGGCACCAGGCTATTTAAAGCAAATGTTAGTGGATCTAAAGGGAGACATAGACTACAATAGTTATGGGGAACTTCAGTATCCTACTCTCATCAATGGGCAGATCAGCTAGACAGCAAATAAACTAAGAAACAATAGAGCAAATCTACACTATGGACCAAATGGACCTAACTGATATCCACAGAACCTTTCATCCTGCAGTTACAGAATACAAATTCTTCTCTCTAGTACCCAAAGATAGACCAATAAATAAATGAAATTAAAAAAAACAAATAAAAAAACAACAATATAAAAGATCAATGAAATGAAGAGCTGTTATTTGGGAAAAAAAAAAACAACTAAACAAAATTGATATACCATTAGTACAACTAACCAAAAAAAAAAAAAAAAAAAAAGAGGGAGAAGACCCAAACCAATAGAATCAGAGATAAAAAAGAACATAACAAGAGATACCTCAGTAACAAAAAGAATCATCAGGAATTACTAGAAAGAGCTATATGCCAGGGGCAGATGCAGTAGCGTAGCCAGGAAAGCCACTGCCCGTGCTGGCATCCCATATCAGTGCTGGTTTGAGTCCCAACTGCTCCACTTACAATCCAGCTCTCTTCTATGGCCTGGGAGAGCAGTGGATGATGGTCCAAGTCCTTGGGCCCCTGTACTCACATTGGATACTCGTAAGAAGCTCCTGGCTCCTGGCTTTGGATCAGTACAGCTCCGGCCATTGCAGCCATTTGGAGAATGAACCAGTGGATGTAAGACCTTTCTCTCTCTCTTAGCCTCTGCCTCTCCGTAACTCTGACTTTCAAATAAATAAATAAATATTTTTTTAAAAGAGTTATATGCCAACAAGTTGGAAAACCTAGAAGAAATGGATACAATCTGAGATACATACAATCTACCAAAATTGAGTCATGAAGACACAGATAATCTAAACAGATCAGTAACCAACATAGAGATTAAATAAGTAACAATGACACTCTCAAAAAAGAAAAGTCCAGAACCAGGTGGTTCCATTGCTGAATTCTTCCAGACATTTAAAAAAGAACTAATTTCAATTCTTCTCAAGCTATTAAAAAAATTAAAAGGGTGGGAATCCTCCCAATCTCCTTCCATGAAACCAGCATCACCTTAATTCCTAAACCTGAAAAAGACACCACAGAGAAAGAGAACTATAGAACAATATCTCTGATGAAAATAGATTCAAAAATCCTCAACAAAATACCAGCTAATTGAATCCAACAACACATTGGAAAGATCATTGACCTAGACCAAATGGGATTTATCCCAGGTATGCAGGGATGCTTCAACATTCGGAAATCAATTTGATATAAAACACTAACAAAAATAACAAAAACTGTATGACTACTTCAATAGATGCAGAGAAAACATTTGATAAAATACAACATCCTTTCATGATGATAAACTTAAGCAAATTTGGTATAGAAGGAACATTCCTCAACACAATCAAGATAATTTATGATAAATCAATCCACGGCCAGAATCCTATTGAATGGAGAAAAGTTGGAAGCATTCACACTAAGATCCAGAACCAGACAAGGGTACCCACTCTAAACACTGCTTTTCAATTTAGTCCTGGAAGTTTTAGCCAGGCAAGAAAAAGAAATCAAAAGGATACAAATTGGAAAGGAGGATATCAAACTATCCCTAATTGCAGATGACATTATTCTATATTTAGGAGAACAAAAAACTCCACTAAGAGACTACTGGAATTCATATAAGCATTTGGTGAAGTGGCAGGATATAAAATTAACACACAAAATCAATATGTTTTGTATAATCAGACAATGACATGGCTGAGAAAACTTTTAAGATCAATAATATCCACAATAGCTACAAAAATTAAATACCTTGGAATAAATTTAATGAAGGAAGTCAAAGATCTCATAATGAAAATTATAAAACATTAAAGAAAGAAATAGAAGACACAAAGGAATGTAAAAATATTCCATGTTCGTGGATTGAAAGAATTAATATCAAAATGTCCATACTACCAAAAGCAATCTACAGATTCAATAAGATCTTAATCAAAATAACAAGGACATTCTTCTCAGATCTAGAAAAACTAAATAGCAATCTGGCCTCAGAATCAGCCCTTAAGGCAGTCGGATCTGGCTCAAGAGCCCACGAGAGCATTTTAGGCATGGAAAGCCAAGACACTCTGGAAAAAAAAAAAAAAAGAAGAAGACTTAAATGAAAGATCTCTGTGAGTGAGAACCCAGTGGAAAGAATAGGGTCATCAAAGAAGGAAGAACCTTTCTCTGAAGGGAGGAGAGAACTTCCACTTTCACTATGACCCTGTCGGAATAAGATCAAAATCGGCGAACTCAAAAGGCTTCCATAGCCTTGGCAACTCATGACTAGAAGCTAGGGATATTACTGACACCAAACAAGAGTGTCAAATTGTTAAGTCAACAACAGGAGTCACTGTGTACTTACTCCTCATGTGGGATCTTTCCGTAATGTGTTGTCCAATTTGAAGTAATGCTATAACTAGTACTGAAACAGTATTGCACACTTTGTGTTTCTGTGTAGATGCAAACTGATGAGATCTTTACTTAATATATACTAAATCGATCTTCTGTATATAAAGATAATTGAAAATGAATCGTGATGTGAATGGTATGGGAGAGGGAGCAGGAGATGGGAGGGGTGTGAGTGGGAGGGAAGTTATGGGGGGGAAAGCCATTGTAATCCATAAACTGTACTTTGGAAATTTTTATTTCCTAAATAAAAGTTAAAAAAAAAAGAAAATCACAATGCTAAAATTCACATGGAAACACAAGAGACCCTGAATAACTAATGCAATTTCACACAGCAAAACAAAGCTGGAGACATCACAATAACAGATTTTAAGACATACTACAGGAAAGTTATAATCAAAACAGCCTGGTACTGGTGAAAAAATAGACATGTAGGCCAATGGAACAGAACAGGAATTCTAGAAAACTACCCACAAATATACAACCAATTTGTCTTTGACAAAGGAGCAAGTTCAATCTCTTCAACAAATGGTGCTGGGAAAAATGCATGTCCACATGCAGAAGTATGAAATAAGACCCCACCTTACACCTTACAAAAAAAAAATTCACTCAAAATTGATCAAGGACCTAAACCTATGACTCAATACTATCAAATTACTGGAGAACATTGAGGAAACTCTACAAGACATGGGCATAGGCCAAGAATTCTTGGAAAAGACAACAGGACCACAGCCAATCAATGCCAAAACTGACACATTGGATTACATCAAGCTGAGAAGCTTCTGCACTGTAAAAGAATCACTCAGCAAAGTTAAGAGGCAACTGACAGAACAGGAGAAATTATTTGCAAACTATGAAACTGATAAAAGATTAATATCCAGGATCTATAAAAGAGCTCAAGAAACTCAACAACAACAAAACAAATAATACAGTTATGAAAATGACCAAGGACTTGAACAGGCATTTCTAAAAAGAGGCATTCAAATGGTCAACACATGAAAAACTGCTCAGGATCACTAGGCATCAGGGAAATGCAAATCAAAGCTACAATGAGATTTCATCTCACCCCAATTAGAGTGGTTCTCAAACAGAAATCCAAAAACAAAAAAAAAATGCTGGTGAGGATGTGGGAGAAAATGTACCCCAAGCCACTATTGATTGGAATGTAAACTGCTGCAGCCATTGTGGAAGACAATATGGACATAACTTAGATAGCTGAAAATAGATATACTATAAGACCCAGCCATCCCACTCCTTTGAATTTACCCAAAAAATGAAAAATTAACAGACAAAAAGAGTTATCTGTACCCCCATGCTCACTGCAGCCTAATTCACAATAGCTAAGATATACAATCAACCCATATGTCCATCTTTGATGACTGGATAAAGAAATTCTGGTATGTATATACTGTGGAATACTACTCAGTGGTTAAAAAAATGAAACTCTGTTTTTTGAAATAAAATGCATGCAACTGGAAACTATCATAGTTAGTGAAATAAGCCAATCCCAAAAAGACAGATACCATATGTTTCCACTTATCTGTGGTAACTAACAGAGTACCTAAGATGTCATGTATTGGAGTAAAATTGACAGTTTGAGATTTGATGATCATGTAAAGCCCTTATGTCTACTGTTGAGGAACAATTTTTTTATACTATTTGTTGAACTCTAATTAGTATAGGGTTACTCTTATGAGTATAAAATATACTGAAAATAGAACTTTGTAAAAATTAAGAGTGGGAATAGGAGGAGGAGGAAGAAGGGTGGGAGCATGAGTGGGAGGGAGGGGGGGGTGGAAAGTATCACTACTCCTGAATCTGTGTGTATCATGAAATTTGTATACATAAAGCAAATTTTTTAAAAAATCAAAAATAAAAAAGATAAGTATTCCCTACTACTTTTGAGGCTAATGTTTTCTCCTACCCCTCACTGCTATGTACCATGGCATCACTGCTTTTGCCTTCTGGAAGGGGTCATAATCCTGCAATAGGCAAGAGGGCACTGAGTCAGACCTGGATCCTCCAGGCTGTGACGTCAATGCTGTTTCCTGTGCTCTGGCACCCAGGGGAGGGGCTTCGGTCCAGCACGGCACTGCCACATTTTCACCTGCTGAGACTCTGTCACAGCAACTGTAATGGAGCCATTTGGTGTCCTCCTACTCTGCAGACTAATTAGGAAGAGTGCAGGCATTGCATAGGGGTAACAGAGCTCTGGGCTTTGGACCAAGCAAACATAAAATGTGGTTACTTCCAGCATGGAGTCTGTTCATTGAATAAGTTACCTATGAACAGGAAGCTCAGTTTCCATGAATATGATATGAGGATGTTGCACACGGTGCAACCCAGTTGTGACTGAGCTACAGCTCACTGAATAGAGATAATAGAGATGGGAGCTGGAAATAAAAGAGGTTGCTCCTGATGTTAACAAACAGAGTGACTCGCTGGACAGCCTCTGATGATAGCAAATTCCAGGTGTGAAATAACAGAAGTTGGAGCAGCCCTTTGTCATCCGGAACCACCCTGTTGTCTTTAGGTGTCTCCACTATCTTTGATCCCAGGCGATGCCTTTGTGAGCATTCCTCCCAGCAGCCTAGGCCATGTGCTGCAACAGCCAGAGGTTGCTGCTAATGAAACTATTGCAATGGCCAAATTATTTAGTTTCCATCATTGAGAGTGACAGTGATGATAGAACCACACAAATCACAACAAATTAAAGCAAAACCAACAAACACAGTTTTATCTGTGGTTTTCAGATACCACAGGGATGCTTTGGAAATTAAGGACGTTTTGCCTGAAGCAGGATCACATCTAAATCCGCACCTTCCCCTTCAGAGACCTCAAATACTTATTTCAATACTGGGAGTCATTGGAAGCCAATTCTACTTTGCCCCTGAAAACAGTCTACATGGCCAGGGACATAATTGTGTCCTTCATACATTGCAGTAAACCAACATTGTTATTTGAATATCAGATATTCCTTTGCCGTTTAATGAACATCCTACAGATGAACAACGGCATTAAGGATGAGTGGGATTGAGTTGTTTCCAAAGTTTGAAATCACATTACATCACCCTTCTACTGTAATGTAGGAGACACCTACAAAATATGTCTCTGTCAGTCTTCAGGTAGCACCCTGACTTCAGAGAACTTAACTGTAATGTCTCACAATCATCATGTTAAACAAAGCCACCAGTCTCTGTAGGCCACATCCAAGTTATCTCCATGTTGGTGCATTATCACCATGGTTCTGTGCTCTTTCCTTCCCCAACCATGGACAATGATGTCTAGATCAGGACCACATATGTATTTTAAAATTCTAACATTTCACTCTATTTTAATGCTTAGTTGTTTCTATATTAAAAAGTCAATTTGAGGCTCCTTGATTTATTACTTCATATGAAGCTTGAATATATTCTATAAATTTAGCATGAAGGAATTGATCAACAAACTGTTTAAGTTTATCAAAAACCACAAATAGGTTTGTGTCTGCACCTTTCAGCCAGACTCCCTGAATGTTTAGGCCCCACTGAAATGCCTCTCTCCTTCCAATTTCCCTGAAGGTGAGTCACCATGGGATGATGCTACAACCCACCTTGTCATGGCCTTGAGAATAGATGTAGAAGCTGATCAGCCCCCTGTGGAGTCTTGGCCATTAGCCCTACGACAATAAAGTCCATACCCCAGCATCATTAAATAGAGAGATCTCTCAGTCACACAAATGCAGAGAGAAAAGAGAGAGGGCAAGCTAGCCTGTTTCCCCAACTCTTAGGGAAATGATGTGATATTTTGTACTTTAATTTGGGTATATGCATTTTCATTCTTTGCTTAGTGTCTATCAGGACAACAGATGACTTTTTTATATAGAGGCTGCACAGAGTGAAGCAGGACTATGTCACCATTCCCATGGACATCTTCACGGGTGACCATGATCCATCCTGTAGCACATTGTCAATATTTGCAAGTGTGCTTCTTCCTACTGTCTTTGCGTATTTGGCAGAGAATCTGTGGGGATAAGGGCTCTACTAAAAGTCTCCATTATGATGGGATCAAGACCCCACACTACCTACTGCTGGTTCCAGCCTCCTCTGAATGCTTCTTGTCTGTGAATGCATATTTTATGCATGATAGACAGGTATGTTTTCCTACCATGTAACAACATCAAATGTGGTAAGAATATGACTCCCATGTACTCAAAGCACATCCAACAATAATAGGGTAGAAGCAAAGGGTAGCTTGTGAATCCAACAGAAACACTTACTGCTTTTTTAGTGAGTCAAGAAATGACATAAGTGGGGAAACAAAAATGTGCTTGTATATTGAATATATTGTATATATGCTGCATACTGCTTATTTCCTCTATTTATGTGAGCATCTCAGAAAGCAGTCATGGTGTTGCTACTTACAATTTTATTCATTTTCACTTTTTAAAAAGATTTTATTTATTTGAGAGGCAGCACTGTAGACAGAGAAAGGGAGAGACAAAGAGAAAAGTCTTCCGCCCATTGGTTCATTCTCCAAATGTCTGCAATGGCAGCAGCTGAGCTAATCCAAAGCCGGGAGCCAGAAGCTTCTGCTGGGTCTTCCATGTGGGTTTAGCAGCCCAAGCACTTGGGCCATCTGCTGCTGCTCTCTCAGGCCATGAGCAGAGAGCTTGATGGGAAGAGGAGCAGCTGGGACATAAACTGGCACCAATATGGGGTGCCGATGCCACAAGCAGAGGCTTAGCCCACTATGCCACAGCATCAATTTTATTCATTAACTGACTCTTTAGACCACAGTTGCTAAATAAAAAAAAGTTTTGGGTTTCAATATTATTTTCAGGTGTATGATAGGAACACCATGTGTGTTGGAACACAGTTTGTGTACTGTACAATTCTAGTGTGTTCACAGAGAACTCCAAGGTGCCTTGTTGAGAACTTGACTGGTCGCAGAACTTCTCATGCCTGGGGTGAGACACAGGGATGTCTGAATATGGGAGAAGTAAACTCTGACTAAAACTAAGTCACCATGAAAGCATCGATGGGGAAACAAAGTCTCCATTTTCAGATTTACTGCTGTAATCTATATTTAGCCAAATACATACATATATATATATGTACATACAAATATATACATTTTTTATACATACAGTTTTATAGCTTTCAACTTTCATCTCTCTGTTAAGCAAGCTGTGCACAATGTATCAAAGGCCTGGCTTCCACTCTTTTTTTCATCTTGGTTTTGGGAAGTCATTGAAGAAATAATACATGATATTGAAATCCCATGGAGGATTAGGATTTGTTGTACAAACTATTTTAACAAAAAGGTGCTGACACTCTTTTTTAAATATGTGGCCTTGAGTAAAAATAAGCAGTCTGTAGATGGCTGTTGTGTGTTTATTCTACTGATCTCCAATTATAGCTTCAAAATCATAATTTCTTTCTTTTCACTCTTTCAACATAATGTCTTATTTTTATCTAAATTCTTTGTTTTACTGTGGTTTAGTTCTCAAGTTTGTGGAGCACAGACAAGAACATAGAGAAGCATAGCTTTTTGCCTAGACAAAGAGATTGAAGAGACGTGTTTATCTGCTTTGCAGGAAAATATTAATTGAATTTGCCTTGCTTTAACCATTGCAAGTGAGCCAGAAGTTTATACCTGTAACCTAAATATTTATAACAAGAAGGGATAAAGCCATTTTCAAAAAGGCCCATTTGCAATGTTAACTGATCAAAGCCGTACAATGAATAAAAACTTTTAGATCTGTTGGCGATGTCTCAGGAAATTATAATGTTATGCTAAGTGAATGGCAGTATAAAAGCTGAAGCTACACTGAGTACATTACTTTCAACTATGAAAAAATCAAATTAATTTACAAAATCCCCTAACATCAAATGTCTCTCAATTTAAGAATGTCATAGGGTTGGCATGGAGCAAGGGGGTATTTCAACACATGATAAGAAGCCCTTGTTCAATTAAGAAATGCAAAAAAATAAATGGCATTTCCAGGAAATGAAAAGGTGATAAAGCCATCTTCTAATGGAGCCTTGGATAGTCAGAGACATGCACTCTTGGGAAAAGGTTGCCTCCACGCTGTGCTGTTTCTCTGAGCCTAAGGCATCACCACTTCTTCCTTAGCTCACAGAATTTGGTTGCAAAAAGTTACTTGTGAAAAAAAAAGAAGGAAAAATGTTGAAATTGCATAAGTGGATCAGAGAAGAAAAATTAGTTTATTGGTTTCTCGATTGAGAGTCAAACTGTACACTTACAGCTGAGATCTAAACTCTGCACGTGATCAGCCCTTGCTAACAAGTTGCATGGTGAAGCCACATAGCACACATCCTCACAGGGCCCTCACCACCCAGAGGATCTTCTCACTGTCACACTTTTGGGCAAATGTGTGATGACATTTTGTCTTTAACCTAACATGCCACAGTAATTCAGGAACCACTTCATTTTAAACTACAAGCTTCTAGTTACATATTCATTTGTGTCTGAGAGAGAGAGAGAGCATGAGATAGTTTCCGTGCCTCTGCTTAGCTTCCCAAATGCCCACATGGCTGGGGTGGACAAGACAGTGGTGTAGCTGAGTTTGGAACTCAATCCAGATCTCCCACATGGATTATAGGAACCCAAATCCTGCAGCCATCACCTGACTCCCAAGGTCTCTCTTGGCAGGAATCTGGAGTCAGAAATGGAGCTGATAACTAACACAGGCCCACCAACATGGGACTGGAGTGATTGCCTTCACTGCCAGGGCCAATTCCTGCCCCCAAGCAGCTCCTTTAGAATTAGACCAAACATGCATATCAAGTCCCCCTTTGTGGGTTTGTATGGGCCAGGTGCCTGTGTATTAGCAGTGACCTGATTTGACTCACTGAACAAAACACAGCTCTTGGAATGAAAGGGATGCTGTTTGAGAAAGCACCGTGGCCTCACGTTGGGGACATCTGGTCATCTTTAATGTGCTAGTACCATTGAGGGCCTGATAATGGGAGATTCAGCTCAGCTTTCCAGATCTAGTTCCCTAAAGTGTAAAGAAAGGAAACCAAATTAAAAAAAAAAAAAAAAACAAATTCTAAGTCTCAAATTTCCTCTGAGATACAGAGAGCCATGATTGAGTTGGGGAGAATTTGAATTGTCAATTCTTTAACGTCATATTTTCAATTAAATTAATAATGAAGAAGATTAGGAGAGGCAGGGGAAGAAGTGATAAACTCTATTGCCAATTATAAAGAATTAACCGACTGCATTAATAGGAGTCTTCAAAAGAGCCATAGAATTCTAAGAGAGGGATTGGAGAAAATGATAAAGAAAATAAATCCAAGTCCCACTTAGGTTTGGACACCAAGAACCACTGACAAGTCATTTGACATTTCTGGAGCCTCATTTTAACATCTGTGGAAGTCTTTGGAGCAAATATTTGGGGATTTCTTTTGGGTTTTCAGTTTTAAAAGAGGGGGAATTACTATGTAAAGGGACAGGCAGGACCCATCCCCTCAACCCATGGCAGGGAATGAATGGGTGGAGTTGGTGGGGACAGGCTCACCCCACACTTAGCAGCCCAGTGATGATGGCTGGGATACTCGTTGGTGAGAGCCACAGTTCCACGTCTGTTTCCTTCCACACATTCAGCCCGTTAATAAAACTTGCCAAAGCAGACTCCTTGGTGGGTAGTGATCTAACGTAAAACATTAGGATGCAGTTTTACAGATGAAGCAAGTGGTTTTTCTACACAATGCTGGCATATGTAGAGGGATAACTGGATCCACAGACCACCATTTATCTGAAAGAAAGGCGACAAGCACTGGGGCACAGCACCAACAAAAGATCTCTTCAAGAAGATTATTGCATTGACTGATGCTATTTTCTAAATAGATGTTCCAATCTCCTCTTTTATGTTCTCTTTTATATTGGCTTCTATCTACTTGAAAGGCAGAACAAGAGGGCAGGGGAGAGAGAGATAGAGAGAGAGTACCCCATCAGCTGGTCCACTCCCCAGATTCCCACAGCAGCCAGTGCCAAAGCCAGGAACCAGGAACGCCATCCAGGTCTTCCACATGGAAGGAAAGGGCGTACTTGAGCCATCATCCACTATTCCTAGCATGAATCAGCAGGGATTTGGATAACAAGCAGTTGGCACTGAATCCGATGGGCATTCTGATATGCGCTCCAGGTGCCCCAAGCAGCGTCTAACATGCTGCTCTGCAATGTCTGCTCCTGGTTCTAGTTTTTCACACCACAACATAAGCACATGACATGTAGCTTGTTTTTCCAATTACTGGCATTCTAGTATTGTTGCAGTCACAAGAGTGGCTTGCCTTTACTGTGTGATTCAGGTGATGTCATGGGCAAGTTCTAAAATCTGAGCATTAAAGGAAGCAAAGACTTACAGGCATTAGACTGTCTGAAAGAGATTTTAGAAACTCATGCTCATGATAGGTTCTATTTGTTTCAACAAAGAAACTTTTCTTTGTGATTTACGATGTGCATTAAAATAGTCCCAGATAACAGCTCAGTGCTAGCAAGTGAACTACAGGGGCTCCCCAGTTCAATATACTACTCAGGTAGTTAGGTTGCTCCAGGCTGAAAATAATCATAGCAGACATGGCAAAAGGGAGCAATGGCCTCAAATCTATATTCAAGCACATTTCCTTGCACTTCTAAAGCATGCTAAATATTATTTTGGATTTGAATGAAGACCTTTGCAAATAACTGGTCTTTTTCAAGTGTCACAATTTTAGGGTCCTGTGGTGAGCTCACATTCTGCATAATGTCATTCATGAGAACATCTCAGCAGCCACTTCTATTCAAGGTATGATGTCAGGGAGGAAATTTTAGGACCAGGCTTGTTTTGCTCACTCATGATTAAGGTGCTTACACCCAGCATTAAGGTTGGTTCTGCACATGCATTGACTGTAGTTGTTCATGTTCACAAATAAATTCCTGAAGTCCCGCCTTTTACCTCCTGTGCAAACAGTGCTTACCATGTATACTGGGTGCCTTGTCCCTCTGTCTTTTTGTGTGTTCTGTTGCCTCATTTTTGAATTAGTCTTCTTTCTGTCTGGATTTAGAAGCCCCAGCATTTCCAAGGTCTTCTCAGGAGTTCAGTTTAAGGAGCAGCTCAAGAAGTCTCAAGGGGGTAGCGATTCCCATGGAAAGGCCGTGACTTCTCCTGAGAGTTATTTCCATGTGGAAGTGACTGGTAGTGTGTGATTCCTAGTGTTTCTCCAGCTGTCTTGAACACTCTACTCCAGATAAGTAGAGCCAATTGTAGGCTTTGTGTTTGCAATGTGGCTTGAATACGTCCCCACAGTCCATGTACTGGAAACACACCCCAGGGCGTTGAGGGGTGGGGTATTTATGAGTTGAGTAGGTCAGCAGGGCTCTGCCTTCATGAGTGGTTCATGTAGCTGGCACAGAGGTGATCACACTAGAGGATCTGCTACAAAATTGGCTTTGGCCCTCTGTTCTCTCCCACTCTGCTTCCCTTCCTCTTTCCACCATGTGATGAGGCTGCTAGAAGACCCTTCCCAGATACCAGGACCTGACATGGCACTTCTCACTCTCCAGCACCATTAGGGATAAATTTCTCAGTCTCAGCTCTGCTCTAACAGCAGAACAAAATGGGCTAAAACAGTTTGGTAGGGATCATAGATATTTGGAGCATAATACTCCCCGTCTCCAGGGGGATAAAGGCCCTCCAGGAACAGGAGTGCCCCATGCTTCTGTAGACAAGCTTGTAGTTAAATGGGTTGAGGATGGATGTTGATCTCTGTTCATGTATTAGAACTACCTGTGAATCTAAAAGTCTCTCAAAATAAGAAGCTTAATTTAAAAATGAAATATAGGCTAAGACAAATATCTTTGTCACAAAACAATTAAGTCTTGATACTATCATATCCAGAAAACTCAGGAATAGATCAATACTTGGAAATACGTTGAAATTCAGTGTTAATTGGAGTTGATGGAAGGTAACACATCGAGTAAAGCATATGTATGTACAAGGCATGGTTAATCTAATGTGGGTCAGAGCGATGATGCAGCAGGTTAAGCTGCCTCATGCAATGCTGCATCCCAGATCAGAGCACAGGTTCAGGTCCAGGCTGCTCCACATCCAGTCCACCTCTCTGCTATGAACCTGGGGAAGATGGCCCAAAATCTTAGACCCCTGCACCCATGTGGGGACTTAGATGGAGTTCCTGACTTCTGGCTTCAACTTGGCATAGTCCCAAATGGCAAGTGAACCAATGGATTAACAATCTCATTCTTTGTTTTTCCCTGCCCCCTCTCTGTAACCTTGACTTTCAAATAAATAAAATGAATCTTCAAAAAACTCTTGTAATGTGATTGTATTGACAGTATTTCTACAGTCACACTCTTCTCCAATGTTATTCTGATTTTGCTCCGTTAAAAAGGTCATATTCAAAAAAAAAGTTCATATTTCAAGAACAAATATATCATTTTTGTCTAAGAATTAAACATATAAATGTGCTTCGATTTTTAAATTGATAGGGAAATCTGGGAATGGAATAGTCCACAAATGAATTCAATTTTGGACTCTTCTACTAGGACATGATGAAATGTGTAAATTTAAAAGGAAATGGGAACCCCCAAAGAAATCCACCAACAATTTCTAATAACCTCACATGATTACAGTTACTCTACAATACATTTTCATAACAGCAGACTTCATACACATTCTTACTTTGTACAAAAATACGTGTCTTCTAAAAATAACTGATTTCAACATACTAGGAAGACGTGAGGGAGTGTGCAGTGACAATTTACAGAACTGTGCATTGTTCCTGAAATTCCTGAAGGAAAGGTGATGTTTTACGAAAGATCACATTGAACGATTGTTCTCTTAATCATACTGATTTCTCTGTATTCTCTCCAGTGATGCACTGTGTACTGACTCCTGTGCTGTCTGATGGTGATGCCTGTGTTTGTCACACCCCGGCTGGCCTCATTGTGATTCATCTGCCCAACCGGCCTTGACAGTTACTGTCTCCAGGTTCCTCAGCACCGAGCACCTCTTGCGCTCGCTCTCACCTCCCGCCCTGTTCCATTTTCAGGAGCATCCCTGTAGTGCACTCTCAGAGTCCCGTGTCCCCCTCTGCTTCATTGTCCCCACTGAAGAGCACATGCCCCTCCTCTCCTGGAGACTCATGCATCCTCAGCAGGAGAGATGGTCTCTTGCTGCTCATCTCAAAGTGGCTCTGGGAGTAGTCTTCCGTTCTGTTTTGTTTTGGCATTACCTTGCCAACTTCAAGATGCATTCAAATACCATTTCTGAGTTACTACTGAGAGAAAGTTTTCAAGACTTCTCAGACTCTCATGATGAACATGTACTTAGTATTACAGAAAGTTGTGAGCAACGTAAAAGAAAGAGAAATGCAAAATTTCCATTTAAATAGAAGTGTAAATGCTAATGCTATAAAGAAAGACACATCTGATATTTCTGTAGTTTAAAGCCATAGCAATTATCTCATTTTTATTGTAGGAAAAATTTGTGTTATTTCATTCATTTCAATAATGTTACAATGATTCACATTTTATGTAGCACCATGCATAGATATTTTCTCTAGAATTTCGATTTATGTGAAAAGTTGTGTTGTGAATGTGATTGGGAATTTGTTTTAGGAATATTGATAAATTTACACATTTAAAAGAAGAAAAGAACCATCTTCCTATTTTTTTAAATTGCCACCAAATTTTTTTTTCAGATTTATTTTTTATTGGTACAAAATATTTGAGTTTGTTTGCCCTTGCTCTGCCTTGCTATGTGCCCTGAATCTCACAGTCCGTATGGAGTTCCTGTACCTTGGGCTCTGCTTGTCCAGCTCTGTCTTCCCAGTTGCCAGGCCTGTAACCCCAGTTGTGTGACCAACTCTGTAATACTGAAGATCCCTCTGTCGCTCTGTGGTCAGCCCCTCATCTGCCAGCAGCTGCTGGCCATCACTGCTCATTTTCTCTCTAAGGTTGCCACGTCCAGAGGTCATTTTGGCAGAATCATCCAGTTTGTTAGGGTTTATCCTACACAAGAAGGTGCTCTCAGGCTCAACCCATGATGGTACAGGGGTCACTGGCCCAGTCCTCTCTCCTGCTGGATCCTAGGCCACTGTATGAATGCACCACGACCTGGTCATCCACTTGCACATTAGTGGACACATTTTCATCTTTTTCAGAGTTACGGATAAAGCTGATATAAACATTCATTCAAAAGTCTTTGCATATACTTCTGCTTTTAATTACCTTGCACAATTGCCTGGAAGGGGATTATAAGACTTTATGGCAGATCCATATTTAACTTTATGAAGACTACCTCAAGTCATTCTCAACACAGTTGTGCAATTTTTCAGTCCTATTAGCCATGTATAACATCCAAGCCCTCTGACACATCATCAGCACTTGGTATTGGCTTTTTTTTTTTCAGTCTACTTTTAAGATGTATATATTTATTTGAAAGTCAGAGTTACAAAGAGAGAGGGAGGGAGAGAGAGATCTTCCATCCACTGATTCACTCCCTAGATGGCCACAATGGCATGGACTGGACCAAGCTGAAGTCAGGAGCCAGGAGCTTCATCTGGGTATCCTATCTGGGTGGTAGTGGCCCAAATGATTGAAGTGGAGCAGCTGGGAGACGAACTAGTGCCCATATGGGATGCTGGCAAGGCAGGTGGATGCTTTACCCGCTGTGCCACACCACTAGCCCCCCAAAGTTTGATTTTAAGGCACATCTCTGTGATAACTGAACACCTCATCGCTCATGTTGAACACCTCATTGTGTGTGTATTATTCATGTGGCAGGCAGCATCATGGCTTCCTGCAGGTGCCAAATCCTGATCCCAAGAAACTGCTGTGTTATCTTTGTGGGAAGGCAACTGAGGGAGCAGACAGAAGTAAGTTTGCGATTTAATAAGCTGCCTGCAGAACAGGAAGACGGTGTTGGAATTCAATATCCAGGTAGGTCCACTGGGATCACAAGGCCCTAAATGGAGAAGAGGGAGATGTAACCAGAGCTACAGAGGGGCAGTGAGACACAGAGGACCACCGGCTGCTGTTGGCTTTGAGCACAGGCAGAAGACAAGGAGCAAAAGCAGCCTCCAGAAACAGGGAAAAGCAAAACGTGCATTTTGACCAAAGCTCTCCAGGAAGGAGTGCAGCCCTGGCCACACCTGGATCTTGCCCACGGAGCCAATTCTGGATGTAGATCTGTAGAATTCTAATAAAAAAAAAACTAGTTATGTTTTAAATCAGTATGTTTGCAGCAATGTATACAGAAGCAGCAAGAAATTAACAAATATATCCAAAATTCTGATTTGATGAAGTGTTGCACCCAATATTTTCTTCCTTTTTAAGCTGTGTGCTATTTCCTTCCTGAACTTTGAGACTACTTTCTGGATACAAGTCCTTTACCAGATACGTGCTTTGGAAAATCGTGCTTCCCTCTGTCACCTAATTTTCCTTTTCTGAACCCTGACCTTTGAGGAGCTGTTTATCATAATTCTGATGAGGTCAGATTTGTCAGATTTCTGCACATGCTTTTTGTGTGCTAGCTAGTAAAACTGATCGTTTCCTGAACTTATAACACATTTCTCCAGCTTCTCATTCTGTTTTGCCATTTTAGATTTTATTTAAGCCCACCATTCATCTCCAATTATTTTTTGCACATAATGTAATTTGCAGGTAACTGTTTCTAGTATACACAAAGAAGTCGCTTTTCCCAGCATCATTTGGTGACAAGACCTTCCATTCTCATTGCCTTCTTTGCCACCTTTCTCAAACACCGATTGCCCACAGTGTGGTGGTTCTGTCCCTAGATTCAATTTGATTCCATTGATTTAAATGACTGTCCTTCTGCCAGAACCACCTTCTTCATTAGGATAGCATCAGAGTTGGTCTGGAAATCAGAATCACACAGTTTCTCTCTTAAAATGGTTTTTCCTTGTAGATCCTCTGCTTCTCCAAATGAACTTCAGAATGAATTCTGCCATTTCTCCAAAAATGCCTGATGACATTTTGATATGGACTGCATTAAACCCAGAGATAAATTTGGGGAAAATCGATTTTGTAAAGACTTATTCATTTATTTGAAAGGCAGAGGCAGAGACAGAGAGAGAGGTCCTCCACCCGCTGGCTAACTTACCAAATGGCCATAATACCTGGAGCTGCACTGATCTGAAGCCAGGAGCCAGGAGATTCTTCCAGGTCTCCCATGTGATTCTGGGGCCCAAGAACTTGGGCCAACTTCTACTGCTTTCCCAGGCCACAGCAGAGAGCTGGATTGGAAGTAGAGTAGCTGGGACTCAAACCGGTACCCACAAGGGATGTTGGCACTCCTGGCGAAGGCTTTATCTGCTATGCCAGAATGCCGGCCCCGAAGAAAACTGATTTTTTAAAGTTATAAAATGTCCAAATCATGAATACATTGTCCTCCTCCTTTTATTTATGTCTTTTTTTTTTTTGACAGGCAGAGTGGACAGTGAGAAAGAGAGACAGAGAGGAAGGTCTTCCTTTTCCGTTGATTCACTCCCCAATGGCCACTCCGGCGGCGCACTGCGGCCAGCGCACTGCACTTATCTGAAGCCAGGAGCCAGGTACTTCTCCTTGTCTCCCATTCAGTGCAGGGCCCAAGCACTTGAGCCATCTTCCACTGCACTCCCCGGGCCACAGCAGAGAGCTGGACTGGAAGAGGAGAAACCAGGACAGAATCCAGCGCCCAGACCGGGGCTAGAACCCGGGTTGCCGGCGCCGCAGGCAGAGGATTAGCCTACTGAGGTGTGGCACCGGATTATTTATGTCTTTGATTTACCTCATTATTGTTTTGTAGTTAGAATTCTAATTGTCCACATTTCCTTATACTTTTCCTAATTATTTAATACATTTTATGTTACTACATATAGGACTTTATACATTTATTTTCAAGCAATGATTACAAGTAAAAATACAATAAATTTTTAAAATGTTGAATTTATAGCTGGCAACCTTGTTTGACTTGTTGAGTTCTAGTAGCCTTTGTGAACACTCTGAGATTTTTCTACATATATGTTGATATCATCTGTGAATAAAGACAATCTTATTTTATGATTCTAACTTTTATGCTTTGTAGCTTTTTCTTACCTTAATGCCCTTGTTAAAGCCTCTATGAAAATGTTGAACACCCTTGCCTTGCCATATACCTGTTTTTTAAAATAATCACTTGACCTACTATTTTAACTGATAGAGCCTGTGATGTTTGGATCTTGATTCCTTTTAACCTACGCTGTTTCTGTAAGAACACACTGCTGCTCCTGCGATTTACTGCTGAATAAGTTCATGTGTCCCCAGCTCACAGCTTCCAGCAGGGATCTCCTGTTGTCACCTGCACTGGGAGCTAGGTAGATCCACCAGCTGAGCTGGGGAAGATCTAGACACGGTAACTTCTGCTGGGGCTTCTGCACCCTCTGACCTGCGTGACGGATACTGGATAGCAAAGACCAAGCCACAAACCGGAGTCTGATCAATGCAGTTGAGCTTTTCAATCTGTAGCTTCTCTCCTGGAATACCGCAGCACAGCACTCATGGGGCACTGTGCTGACCCGAACTCTGGTCTCTCCCACTGCTACTCTCTGAGCTCTCTTCCATGCTTTGGACTTGTTCTTTCCATTCTCTCCAAAATGTCCTTGGTTGGATGTGGTCTGGCCCCCAAGTTCATGTTTCTGGGGTGCTTTGAGGAGCTGGATCCTTCGAGGAGGCTCTGGGGGCACCCAAGGGTGCTACCCTGTGAGTGGATATGGGATCCCAGTCATCCTCCAACTTCCTGTTTGGCAACAGGAGTTCTCCCCCTCACACAAGCTCCCACTGAAAAATGGATTTTCAGCCATCTGAACGATGAGCTGACTCAACTTCTTTTCTTGATAAAGTTGGCTACCACAGGTGTAGCATTAGAATCATTAAGCACGACTCCTGCAAGCACTGATCTCCAAGTGCATCATTTGCTGTCCCTCGATGGCCTGTCAACTCTCCCCGTGATTTCGCCTCTGATTCTAGGATCCTCCTTCAGGGCATGAGCATCTGCTCTTTCCTATTACCCTCAGGTTGGCTTTTTTACTGAACTCTCCAAAGCTTAGTTTTATTGTTCTCTTCTAATTAGTGTATTATTTCTGAAATGATGTTTGACTGTCTCTATTTCCTTCAGTCTTGAATCTCTCTTTAATTCTCATTTATTTTCACTGGGCTCGAATCCATACAGCGTTTACTTCTGCTGGGTTTATAAAGTTTTACCATGTGTGTGTTTCCTCCTGTGTCTGCTGTGTCCCCGCTGAGGGCTGAGATGTGAGCCTCCATCTTTGATGCTTCTCTCCACCCTCCTCTTTCTTACTGGGGGGGTGGGGTGGGGGGAGCTGAGTACCTTCCTAAGTGTAGTATTATGCCCCTGATTTCCTTCAATTTATTTGTTAAAATTCCAACATGACATTAGCTCCTCCTAGGAGGGAGATTCCACTTTGTAACTGTTCCTTCCATTCAGATCTACCCGTGGGTTTGGGGCACATTCTTAGGCAATGGGTCATCACTTGGGGAAATCCTCAGAATGTCTTTCCCCAGGTTCTGGAGGGGAATGGACTACTCTCCCTGGCTGCCTGCACACTTTCAGATGCAGAAACATCACTGGGCTCTTCCAGAGATGGATCTGCTCATCTCCAGAGAAGTCACCTGCAAGTATTGAGATCAATATCACATTGGAGGCAGGGACACTGCAGGATTTTTCTGGAGAACTAATAATTCAAATAGGAAGTCAGGCAGGACATCCACAGAGAGTGGTGCTCTGGAAGCCAAGTCACAAGACCCAAGGGCCTCTGCTTATGACCAGCAGGGTGGGACAGAGGCCCTGTGTGAGTCCTCCATCTCTCCTGACAGGCAGGTGTGCCAGGCTTCCAGGGAGCACAGCCAGCTGGCAGAAGACGCCTTATCATTCGTGCAGTGTAGCCCAGGGGCGGTAGACTTGTGTCTAACTCGATTTCTAGCAGAGCTGCTCTGCAGCTTGGGAAGTGGGTTTAGCGTGGCCCCCAAATGTGGGAGACGGGGACCCTTTTTGAGAAGGGTGAAGTTAGAGACGCACTGTGTTGTTTCACGTTTTACTCATGTCCATTCTCCCAGATGGAATTCCCTCTCCCTGCATCCTCGCTGCGTTTTCTTCCAGGTTGGGGTGGCGACTGTGTTCCCTCACCACCACCTCGGCTGCCATTTGCCACTTCTGATGTCTTTCAAGGTCCCAGCCATTGGGAGGGGCAGCCTTCCTCCCGTCCATGGTCCTGTCAGTGCTGTGGCTGTGACGAAACACGTCAGCTTACGTGTGAAGTCAGACTTGGAAAATTGTGTGTTTGGGAGCATCATGAAACCCACGTGTCCTGTGGACTACTGACCACATGGGACTTTGTCTACTTGCCCTTGAACACATCAGTAGTATTCAAAGAACCAGATTCAGGAATACTGTTTCTGATATGCTGCTCTGGACACTCAAAATGAGAGATACAGTAGATCTGTGGTGAGTGATTTGTCACTGTAAACAATATCTGCTATGATACAAAAGTGTCTTTACAAACAATATTGTGAACTTAGGCAACACCAGGCACTGCTGTAGGGGTTGGGGGATTCAAGACACTTAAGACAGCTCACAAACAACACTGGGCAATAAGTAATTGAGAAATACAAGTGCACAAAATACCATAGAAAGAAAAAGGTGATATATTCCATGCGCTCATGTTTCTTCTGAGTATATGGGAATCCATTGGTGGGGTGGTGGTGTTGTGTAAGGGGGCACCCTCACTAGCAAATCATAGGGAGGAGGACCCTGTCACTCCTGGAGCAGAGTTGTGGAACCAACATACCAGTGCTGGCCCCATTGCACTCCCTTATACATCAGCTGCTGCCTCTCCTACTGATAATTCTGAACACAATGATAGAAAATACTGCATAGGAGACCATTGCTAACTTGGGATTGCAGCTTGAGAGGTAGCCCTGTTTGCAGGCAGCTCTCTCTCTTAGAATTGTGCGGCATGCTTTGTGCACCCATAAAAGCTATCTGCTCCTTTTAGTATTTTCCTTCCCTTCCAAGATGAAATGTTCTGTCCTTTTGCCATTTCAGTCATTAGATAATTTTTGTGGACGCTATTGCTGAATTGGCCTTAGGGAGAACCCGACATGACAAATGCCTGCTTTTTCCTTCAGTTGATGCTGTTTATCTACATAAAGCATGCACACATGCACACACAAACACACATTCTACAATCCTGATTCTGTGTAATCAACTGTAAATTCTACATGGGGACAAGCTAACACTTGTCAAACAGGTGTGTGGTGATAATTCTGGAGCAGGACAGAGAGGCCACTGCTCTTGGACAATAGGAGTGAAGTGGGCAAATTGTGGCTGGACAGTTTCCTAGTGGGGGTTACTTTCTCCTCTCTGCTGCATTACCCAGACACTTTGAATAGACATAGATAATGTCTTCCTCAACAATGCCTCTCTCCATGCACAGAGATTACACAGAAAAGTTTTGAAATGGAATCATTTCCATGGTTCAATTTAATTAGTAGATTTTATCTCACCTTGTAAGAAACATAGGTCAGGAAGTATTGTTGGTAATATATATGTGTGTGCAAATTTCCACCCTAGGAGGCTAGCAGACTGAAGGAACCACATGAGAAAATCACGTTTGAAGACTTTCATCCTGACCTCATCTTTTCAAGCTACATGAAAAACAAGCGATGGCAACGCCCCCTGGCTACCAGGAACGTCTGCTGGATGGGTCAGCCTTCCAGGTGGGGGGCAGCACCGCAGCCAGGTAGGCATCTTTTTGCTTTCTCTGCACATCTAACAGCCCAGGCCACGTGCCGAGAGCATGGCAGCAGTAATATCAAGGGCGGCCTGACCTCTTTGTTAAGAGATAAAGCATTCCTGGGAGAATCCGGCTTTCTGTACTGACAGAGCCGGGTAGCCCATCTCCCCTGCGAGTGGAGGTCCTGTCAGTAGCAGCCCACTTGGCCACACCTGCTGAGCTTCCACTGGCCAAGTCTCCTGCAATTTGGAAAGGGCTGTGAGCATAGGAATCTGAATGTGATGGAATGGGATGCATGTCAGGAGGTTTTTGAAACCTGTCTAGTCATTTACTCTGATGACAGCCTTCGCAAGACTTCAACGCTCAGCTTAGAGTAACATGTTGCTGGGAAGGGGCTGATGCAGCCTGAGGTACAGGTAAGAAAAGCCTGTTAGCATTCTCAGATTAGAGGCACACCTGGAGGTCCTGGCAGACACTATCTGTACTGTATATGAAATCACCCAGTCCCTCATACAGAGAAGAGCAAGAGAGATCCACGTTGTACCAACGCATTTAAAAATGCCGTGTAATAGTCATCAAAATAAAATAAATCTCACCTGCAACATAATCAATAACATAACTTAAGCATATTAATGGTTCCATACAGTAAATAAGATATGCCAAGACAGAAGAATGATTAAAAATAAAAAATATACAGAAAAAATCCCAAGCCATTAGAAAGTTTAGAATCAGGAAAAACAGAGGAAATCAGAGCGTGTGCACACATGCACATACCACATACATAATGGCACATCACATACATGGTGACATACAGGTACATTCACACAGACATGCAAAGTAGCACAGCACATACAAGCTCACCTGCACCCACACACATGGTTGTGTGATGCACACATACTCATGCCTTTGTACTGAGGGGAGAAGAGAATTGGTCACTCACGGGGAAAATAGAACAGAGACAGGGAGGGAGGGAGGAAGGAAGGGAGGAAGGAAGGGAAGAAAGAAGGAAGGAAGGAAGGGAAGAAGGAAGGAAGGATATTGGTCATGCCTAAGAGCAAAATGTAGGTCATTCATTCATCTAAGAAAACTTCTTGAAAGGGAATTTCTTTGGAATCTTCAAGGAAAGTCCTTAAGACCAACAAAAGACATAAAAGGCAGGACCTTGGGAATCCGGGGCAAAATAAGTCCTGCCATGATTCCGGTGTGCTGTCAAACAGGTGACCCTGTCGCCATGGCATAGGTGCTGGCATGAGCTTGGTATCATTGATCATGTGATATGAGACCACAGCTCAAGATTGCCACGTGTCTTGCTTTCAAAAAAACATAATCTCCTACAAAACAGCTCATAGTTGCCCATGCTTCCTCTATGTTGAGCTTGGGGAAAATTGTAGGGGAGTTGACCCATTGGTTTACCTTTTAGGGGAAAAGTTTCATGATTCTTGCTCCTCCTTTATCTTGACTCTACTAACCCTTCCTCAAAATTTAGTCAGCAAAGCATAGAAAAAGATCACACATTATATGATTTAATTTTTATAAAAGGCCCAAAATAAACAAATCTACAGAGACTTAAAGTGCTTGAGTGATTTCCCTGGGATGCCTGAGTCGGGGATTGAGAGGAGAGAATGGAAATGACTGTTAGTAGGTTCAATATTTGGGGCAAAAAGATGAAAATGTTCAGAGAAATTTCTGATGATTGAAGACAGATTCAAATGAAAGCCACGGGCATAGACCCTTTGAGTAAATTGCATATGTGAGTTGTACCTCAAAGACTATGTTACTAAAATATAGATAAATAGTATTTTTTGTACACATTATACTTTTTATATAACCAGATTTCAAATTAGCCTGACAGTAGATTCCCACTATGAAAACAGAGTAATGATGTGGAAAAATGGAACTAATGAATAAAATTCATGATTTTGATAATAAAATCACAAATTCTCTGGCAAGCTTGAACCTAGGGGCTCTCAGTTAATGAAACCTAGAAGTCATGTTGATCCTGAAAAACACAGGGCATAGTGAAGAGGCACCTGTTTGAGGCAGAAGAAGGTGCTAATGGAGGTAACACGGAGTGCAGAGGCAGGCGCTGCTGCCAAAACAGGGCTGTCACACACACTCCGGCAGAGGGGACTGTGTGCATTCTCGCAGGGAATGAACAAACAGAATAACCTTGGGAAAACCCCCAGAAAGGGTGACTTGTTCACAGGAGTGTTGAACAAAGCTGTACAGTTGCCATTCTAGAGGTTGAAGTTTTGGTTAGCAATGAGAAATACCAAGGATAAATATAATAATGTATTCTAAGAACCAGATCTATAAGAGCTGGCATTGTGAAGGACAGGTTAAGCAACTGCCTACAGTGCCTGCATCCCATAAGGGGGCCGGTTCCTGTCCTGGCTGCTCTACTTCCTATGCAGCTCCCCAATGTATCTGGGAAAATGTATCTGGGAAAGATGGTCTTGGTGCTTAGGTCCCTGCCACACACATGGGAGACCTAGAGTTCTAGGCTCCTGTCTTTGGCCAGGGTGAGCTGTGACTGTGGCCATCTGGAGAAATGAATCAGCAGATAAAATCTCTCTCTCTCTCTCTCTCTCTCTCTCTCTCTCTCTCTCTGTGTGTGTGTGTGTGTGTACCCCTCTCTCTCTGTAACTCTGCCTTTCAATTAACTAAATAAATATTTAAGAAAAAAAGATCAGAGAATTAAGAAGAGAGTGATGCAATAAAGCATCCAAGAAAAAAATGCAATACACTCTGGCCTACAACAGCAATTGATCTCAGAGACCAAGGAAGTGCAGAGAGACAGAATACTGTAGAGACAATGGGAATCAAGATGCAATTTATACTTTTGGAGATCACCTCTGAGTAACACAGTTCTTTCAGTAAAAGGGCATCAGCATGATATCAGCTAAATTGTGTCCCTTTCCGTCAAATTCATAACTGGGAAAACTAACCACACCATAGAGGATAAGAGTGCCTTAAAAATGTCTGCATTTTGGTGCAAATTCTTTTTGAAATCCACTCATAGGTTTTTCAAATCTGTTTTCCATGTGCTTTTTAGAAAAGATTTATTTTATTTATTTGAAAAGCAGTTACAGAGGGAGAAATTGAGAGAGAGAGAAAGAGAGTGAGATCTTCCATCTGCTGATTCACTCCCCAGATGACCTCAATGGCTAAGGCTGTGCCAGGCCAAAGCCAGGATCCAGGAGCTTCTTCCAGGTCTTCTATGTGGGTTCAGGGACTCAAGAACTTGGGCTACACTTTGATGCTTTCCCAGGCACATTACTAGGGAGCTGGGTCAGAACTGGTGCAGCAGGGACTTGAAACAGTGCCCATATGGAATGCCAGCATCACCGGCGGTAGCTTAACACTATATGCCACAATGCCAGCCCTTACATAAATTTTTTAAGGCTCCCTTGGAGAAGGGACACATAGGAGGTTATGAATGTGCTCTCCCCCATCATCACAGTAATACCTGGCAAGGGGACATTGTTGAGACCTACGCGGGGGGGAAAAAAAAAACAGTGAATGTGGAGACATTCTGGCTTCACAATTTGTAATACATGGTTAAAAAAACCAGTTGTACTTTTCTGATAATTATGGGCTTCTAAACTCCACTGTGCCTAAAGATTGCAGGAAATTAAGCAAGGACAACACAGCAATAGTGTAAAAGTTGATTTGAAGCAACCTCAGTTGGGGGTCACCAGCTCTGAGAATGACTTGTTGGTCCATTGCAGAGAAAATGAACTAAACTGGGGCAGGATCAGCAGCAGTGTTAACAGTCAAGGGAAAAAGGAAATAGTCAATGGTAAGGAGACACTCTTCTGAGCAACGTTGAAATTTATCTTTTTATTTAAAAACTCAAGAATCATGTTTGCATACCTTTGCTATATAGGCATCCCTAATGTATTTCTAGTGACTTCAGTTGTTTTCTACTTGTAAGTAGTGTCTATGTTTAGATTCAAGGACTTTGTTTTCTGAAAATGAAAGCCAGAAATGCTCCCTCCAAATGACTGTCTTTGTGTAGTGTATTAAGATTATTTCCTAAACATGCAGTTTTTAAGTGATCAGACCATTAGGAAAAGTCAAAAGGGAAATGCGCTGCCTGAATTGAGTGGTTTGCTTTATGGATGTGCCTGGATTTGATAGGTAATCATAATTCTTTGCCTTTGCTTTGCACAGGGCTTTGCGTTTCTGAAGCAAATTATCTCCTTTGATCCTGACCTAAAAAGCAGATAAGAAAGCCTTCATCCTGAAATTGCTGAGGGATAATTGCAAGATTGTGTTGTGTAGAGTATTCATCATATCACTGTTACATCCTGTGATTTATCAGGGTCTTATGTCCTGACCCGGGTACAAAAGCGTTGGTGTTACTTAAGATTGAAGATTGAAGAGTGCCTGTTCTCCTCTGTTGGTGACACACTATCCTTAGAGAGACCAGCGTGGTTGCCTTTCTCACTCCCTGACAACACTGACATGGAAACTCCTGTGTCCGTCTGCCATGCCATACCCCACCCTCCACCACTGGCTCCACCTTGGACTTCCTCTCACCTGTGTCCTTGCTGCTCTGCATAGTAACCACTGCCCAGAGCCTCTGCACTTCACAATATGCCCTTATCACTATCGTCATCTCTCCTAAGCGATTGGTCAGCGGGTCCTGGTATTTTTGCCTTCTAAATATATTGCATGATTTGTAACCCGTCTCTGCTGTCACTGGCGTCATTGCAGCTCAAGCCATCAGCTGTCACTGCCACTTTCTTAACTGACATCTGACCTCAATTCTTACAGCTTCGCACCTGCAGCAATCTATTTTCCATGCTGCAGTCAGAGGAGAAAAACCAAAATTTCATTATGGTTCATGTAGCTCATCAATGACATTCTGTTATCCAGCTCTCTCCCCTACTCTGCTTTTCCTTAGTTTGTTCTCTTACTGCTAAGGTTCTCCTTTGTTCTTTGTTGTTCACTTTACAAAATGCTGATGAACATGCTGCTCTTCTTTCCAGGATAATATATCTATATTTGTATCTAAATATCTATGTGTCTATCAATATCTAAGTATGTATGTATGTATGTATCTACATATCTACCATCTATACATCTATGCATCTATTTATGTATCTACATATCAATCTATTTTAAAATATCTATATATCTAGCATCTATGTATATAAATATCTATCTATCTATCTATCATTTATGTATCTAAATATCTATATATCTATCTATCATCTATGTATCTAGCTACTTATCTATTTACCATTTATCTGTGTATCTAAATATCTATGTATCTATGTATTTATCTATCTATGTATCTATCCATTCTAGTATAATACTTATTTATTCTCCAATCACCTTTTACAGTCCAAGTCAGAATAACTTTTTCAGTGAAGATGCCCCTTAAAATCTACACAAAATCAGGTGAACCTGCTTTGATGTGTTCATAGTACCTGCCTGATTTTCTTTATAGAGTCAATCACTGGCAATTTTATGTTTCTTCATATAATCACTAATTAGTCTGTCTCCAGCTCAATATAAATTTCAGGAGATATGCTTTGACTCAGTGTCACACCTCTAAAACCCATTAGAATTCTTAGCAGATGATACAGGACACAAAGAAGAGAGTAAAAAAGGTGGGAAGAGAGAAAGGAAGGTGAAAAGGAGGAGAGAAGGCAGAGAGGCGGAAGGAAGGGTGGAAGGAAAGAAAGCTGGGAGGGATGGGAGAGGAAGAGAAACTGAAGACAGCCCCCAAACGCTCCATTAACGCTTATGTTGAAAGCTGTAACTATGAGGTTAATGGACTATATATCAATTCCCTCAGTAGAAAACACCAGAGGCAAAAAATGAAATAGACATCAGCCTTGTCTTCCATTTTTGGGGGGAAGATGAGACAATAATAAATAGTTATAAAAACCACATCACACACACACACACACACACCACATGTGCTCATTAGAGAAAATGCTTCACCTGACTAGATGCAGTTTCAAAGTCTACAGAGACATATTTTATTAATTTAAGAATTCTCAGGTATTTATTGTTATCTACATAACTGGGTAAACTATGCCTGATCATTGTTAAGCTACTCTAGGATTCACCTTCTGTGAATTTTAGAAATAATACTATTTGTTGAAAGAATCTGAAAATACTGCCAGAAAGTAAAGTGAAGAAAATGCATTTCAACATACAATCCACTATTAAAAAGATAAGTAACCTACGCATTATTCTTTGAAACAGTTGGACTGTATTTGAAGTAGGAGAAATCCTGTTGTGAACATCACATGTTCTCTTCAAAATAATCTTAATAGCAATGCAGTTTATCTCTTTCTTCTTAGTGGATTGTTACAAAGATACTTTTAGTGTCTATGTGACAAGGGTCTGGTTTTGTAAATTGATTCATCCTAAATTGTAGCAAAGTACCTGAAATTCTGTCCTTGTGGAAACTGAATAAATGGTAGCACTTAGCAATGAATTAATGGTGCTTTCTCAGACCAGATCTGCCCAGCCAGCCAGACCACTCCTGTGTGACACCCGCTCTCACCCTCCCCCATAGAACAGCAGGAACATGAGCTGGCTGACCAGGGTGTGAGGCTGCGGCTCTCCCCCACCCGCCCCCAGCAGCCTCAAATCTACTCATCTGCAGAAGTCTCCCTGTTCATGTGCTTTCCCTCCTTATCATGGCTGGGGTCAACCACACAACCCGAGTTCCACTGCACCCTGAACCGGGGGCCTGTCTCTGGACAGGTTGCCTTACTGCTTCTCCGAGTCTTCCTGAGAAGACAGGCTGCAGGGCATGGGGGAATGATGAAGCTCACAGGGCCCAGGCCCAGACCAGCCTCCTTCCTACACACGCTTTCTTGGGGCAAGCATTCTTGTCTTTGGAAGCAGCCTTGTTTTTGAGCTATGCTTTAAAATTATTTTTAGGTCTTGCCCACTTTTGACAAACATTAACATATGGTCTGTCTTTATGTTGTTGACATTCAGAATTTAATAGAAAGAAATCGTGCCTGAGAACAAGGCACAGTAATACTTCAGTTCTGTTCCTTGTTTGATTCAGCACCATGGTCCCCTGTACCCACCCATCACTGCATTAGGATTTCAAGAGTCTAACATTTGTTTCCAACACAGAACCCAAACTCCAATTTCTTGTACTCTATGAAAATTGCTATGCATTCTCTTCATCTGCTTCCTTCTTCAATGCTAACAGTTCTACAAAGGATAATATCTAAGGGGCTAGGGGGAGCAAATAATATAATTGTCTAAGAGGTCACAGATATTCAGTAAATATTGTTGCATCTGAGACTTATTGGTTTCTGTGGTGTCTTATTTCTTCAAGTGGAACTCTTTGCATAAAGAATAGATGCATAAATAATATAAAATGCATATGCAGTCGAAATGCTCATTAATTGATTTCAAAGATGGATGACTAGTTCCCAATTTAATTGCTAGCTGATTTACCCATAACAACAATGATTTAAAACCATATTTCTAGAATATTAGCTATAAGAACTTGTAATCTATTTCAGGATTTTCCAAGTACTCCTGTATCAACATCCTCTACAAAGATGGCACTTAGTGCAGAGTTAATGTGTGACTTGGGATGCCTACACCCCACAAAGGAGTGCCTGGGTTCAGTTTTGGCTCTAGTCCAGTCCCCAACTTCTTGACAGTGCAGACCCTGAGAAACAACAGTGATAGCTCAGGTCTCGAGTCTCTGCCACCATGAAGGAGACCAATGTTGAGTTCCCAGCTTCTGAATTCCCCCTGGCTCAGCCCTGGCTGTTGCAGACATTTGGGGCCATAATCCAGCAGCTGAAAAATCTATCTATGACTTCCTAATAAATATATAAATATTTTCTTAAAAGTCTGAAACGGATACGAATAAAATATAATATTAACATAGCTTAAACGTATGTAATTTTAGAACATCTAGGGGCCAGGGTTAGGGTTAGGGTTAGAGTGTAGGGTTAGGGTTTGGGTTACTCTCTATCCTAGGGTGTAGAGAGTTAAGCCTCCGGCATCCCATATGAGCTCCTGGTTCAAGTCCCAGCTGCTTCACTTCCAATACAGCTCCCTGCTAATGCTCCTGGGAAAGCAGCAGATGATAGCTGAAGTCCTTGGGCCCTTGTACCCACATTGGAGACCCAGAGACCTGTGTTCAGCCTGGCCCAGCCCCAACTATTGTGGCCATTTAGGGAGTTAAATCAGTGGATGGAAGATTCTTTCTCTTGCTCTCTCTGTATTTCTGCCTTTTAATTTCAAATAAATAAATAAATCTTAAAAAATCATCTAGAAGTGGCACGGTGTTTGGTTAGGGGGAAGCTATCGTAGTTTTCTGTGTAGGGTAATGAGTTCAGGTCCATCTGCACGTAGTGAAAATGCGTGCTCTATTCCTGAATATGTGTTTTATGTTATCACTAAGGTTTTACCGACAAAACACTACCACACAGAACAAGCAAAGACAGCGTATGAATCTGAAAGCACGGGGTCATGGAATCCCACCCAAAACCTTCCCCTGCTAATGTCACTTTGCAGCACAATGCACCTGCTGGTGGATTTCCTTCACCCTTTGAGGCTGCATCCGGTGAGGGGCCGTGTTTTCCTCATTGTACTTTCACACGTGGCAGCTCTGGGCTGAGGCATGGCTTTACTGGAGAGTGGAGAGTGGAACAGAGAAGGGCAGTGCAGACAGGTGGCCACAGTGGCAGTGTCCCAAGATGAACACAGAAGATCGTGTCTACGCTTGTGATTCTACAATTCTGAAAACTGCACTTGTGTTGTGGCTGTGCCGTCCAGAGCAACTACTGTCTGCTTTATAATGACGAGGAAAGAACGAAGTTCTGTGATGTAGCCGTGAACTGCCAGTCAGGCTTCTTGAAAAGCTAGGTCATGCCGGATGATTGATTGCATTGTTGTGAGAAAATGGGATGGATGGTTTGACACTAAGGTCAAAATGCTCAAACGGATGAGTGGACTCTGCCTCGCTTCCAACTCCTACTTTATGTTCTTGAATTGGGTATGAGGTCTTGATGTGCAGAATGGCTTTGCCAAAGTCAGTGGCATTGCTGTTGACATCCCTGTATCTATTTCTTTTGTTCCTTCCCTGAACAAGTCCCTGGCTCTTCCAGTCATGGTCCTGGGTAAAGGGACCCACTCATCTGCCAAGGGTGGCTCTCAGGAGCTTTTCCTGGCCAGTACTTAGCACTCACCCCATAGCCATGTGGAGCAGCCACATCAGGGAAGGAAGCCTCCCTCTCCTGATCCTGGGGTTTGGGTTCTCTGTATGGTTGGGCCTGGCCCATGCTGGTCCCAATGTGGGCAGTGCAGGACCTATGTCCAATGGCCATGGGTGTCAAACCATGTGGCTCTCGGAGCTTCCACACTCACACCTCTATCATGAGGAAAGCCAGCCCAAGCAAGGTCAACAGGCAAGGCATAACAGAACAGACCACAGAGAACAGAGCCAACACCCTGAGGAAATCCCGTTCTCTGTGGGTAGATAAGCCAACACTCACCTCTGCTCTGTCAGTGAGTTTGAGGTGCACTCTCTGACACTGCTGTTGGAAGCATCGCAAGCGATGCTGTCGCTGAGCCCAAGAGGGTTCCCTGCCCTTTCCACGCCCTCAGCTGCCTGCAGATCTGTCTGCGCTAACTGTTCCCTTGCCCCCCAAACAAAAATGAAGAAGCAAAAGTTACAGCAGAACAAAACAGGGAAGCCAAGAAGTCCTGTGGACAAAGTCATCCTTCCTGGGAAGGAGATTTGCCATGTATGATACAGACGATGTAGAAAAAATTGTGGAACTTCGGGATGCCACTTTAAGTTGGGTTCAGCAAACTCTGCAACTCAGGTTGTCTGACCAGCTGCCCAAGGGGTGGGTCACCAGGAAACACGGACTGAGTCTCTTCCCGCTTTTGCAGTCTAATTATCTGTTATGTGTTTTTGTCCTCAATTATACATGTACTACTCTTAAAATTAGGATTATTCATGTGTGTTTTAAAATATAGGATCTGGAACACATCTAACTCCTACAGTTGTCTTCAAAGAAAAAAGGAGACTGAACATACAATGCAATGTAAAAGTTCCTCTGCAAGTGTTCAGTCTTTGCAAAAGCATTTGTTTTTGATGTTGGACTTTAGGTTACTATAGATCACAACAGAGTGCAACTTTTTTTAAAAAAATGGTTAATTAATTAATTTGAATGGCAGAGTGACAGAGAGAGAGAGAGAAGGAGGGGAGAGACAGAGATCTATCTACTACTCTTGGTTCACTACCCAAATAATCACAACAGCCAGGGCTGAGCCAGGCTGCAGACAAGAGCCAGGGACTCCATCCTGGTCTCCCATGTGGGTGGCAGAGACCAAGAACTTGGGCCATTCTGTTGCCTTCCTAAGCGCACTAACAGGGAGCTAGATTAGCAGCAGAGGAACTTGGACTCAAACAAACACTCCAAAGTGGGATGCCAGCATTTCAAGAGACAGCTTAACCTGCTGTGCCACAATGCCAGCCTCAGTCACCCATTTTCATTCTGGTGAAATAATATTTTAATTCTATTATATTGTCCCAATATTATAATGCTTAAGATTGTAATAATGGCTTAAACACTTCAATAAGCACATTTAAATGAGTAATGTGAACAATAATATGATTTCTCATTATGCTAACTATATTAAAATGCTTTTATTCAAAGACTAATAAATATTGAATGCATATTTTCATTAATATTTTATATCTTTGGGAACTTTTCAGAGATAGGTTATTCCCATTTCTTTTGGGGAAAATGAGTGCTGTTTTATACATGGATACATTCACACACATTATACACACACTCAAGCTTCCCCACTATCACTGTAGCTCTCTGGGGTACAAAATGTCAGCATGGGGCAGGAGTTAGAAGCAGAGAGGAGTTTCAGCTCCAGCTATAGTGAGATCATTGACCTGTGACTAACAGTCAGGATTTCAAGTGCTCAATTCTGACCTGTTCATAAGTTTCTGCAAATTGTACCTGTCCTTAGGGTGATATGTTCATCACACAATTTAATATCACTAATAACATTCTAATGATCTCAATTTCCTTCCTAGAAAGATAAATAAAAAGTCACAGAGAAACTAAAATAGGCAAAGTCCAAGCAGATGCAAAGGCCTTGTGCAGGGGTTCTGCAAGCCAATGCCTCCCCTTCTCCTCTGCTGGGAACAACCCTCGAATTTGCGCCTCCATTGTAGACTCTAAGGCACATCCGACCAAGTGCAGTTCATACGCTGGCGACCACAGTGCACACTGAGAGGGGCTGGCTCACCTCAGTGAGAGTCTGAGCTAGATAAGAAGATGTCAGCATGTAGGGGCCATCGTTTGTAGAGAAACCAAAAAAAAGGCTTCCTCCAGAGAGCTGAGGACCACACAGCTCACAGACAGGAAGGCCCCTGCTCTGTCTCCTGGGGCTCCCGTGGGCTCCTGATACACAGTGAGCTCCACTCACTCAGATGCATCTGTTTCCCCATCTCTACCGGCATTATGATCACAGAAACATGAAGAATATGACAACAATCAGAACAAGTAGGTATTGCTTCCTGGACTATGACCCTATCCATTTGAACCACGGAGCTTATTTAAGAACTGTACACAAGAGAACAACTTAGAAATGTGAAGACAATATAGTATACAAAGAGATCTATTAATAAAGTATTATTGGGCCCTGTGCTGTGCCATAGTGGGAAAGGCTGGAGCGTGTGCAGTACTGGCATCCCATATGGGCACCGGTTCGAGTCCCAGCTGCTCCACTTCCCATGCGGCTCTCTGCTATGGCCTGGGAAAGCAGTAGAAGATGGCCCAAGTGCTTGGGCCCCTGCATCCATGTGGGACACCCAGAAGAAGCTCCTGGCTCCTGGCTTCGGATAGGCCCAGCTCTGGCTATTGCAGCCATTTGGGGAGTGAGCCAGCGGATGGAGGACCTCTCTCTTTCTCTGCCTCTATATATCTCTAACTCTACCTTTCAAATTAATAAATAAATCTTTAAAAAAATAATGGATTACTTATGATAGCCATGTCTGAGGAAACAATATTGTTGACTCTATATTGGTCTAAACAAATTGTTGTATATCAACATGATGGCATTTTACAAATAAAAACACCTCAAAAATTAGAGGAATTTTGTGTAAGTGAAAAAGGATAACATATATACATTATATATAAACACACACATACATACACACATATATGTGTCCATAGGAAAATGAAGAATAAAATAAAATTAAATATCAAGCAGTTCTCTGAGTCAGGGAAACACAGGTGCAGTGCGGCTTCTTCACACTCTGAATGACTTCGCACAGGACAGATGGACTAACTTAATCACACGGAAAGTAGGAGAGCTGAAGGGTGAAAGCTGTTTTCTGTTTCTCCCACAACACTCAGCCTCGGCCTCTTCCTCTCACAGAGGTTGAGTCCTCCACTGGCTTCCAAAGGTTGCAGCTAATTCCCTGCTCTTTGAGGTGGTTAGGACTTTAATCACTTAGTTAATGCGTGGCACCAGCTCCCAAAGGATCATGTTAGTTTGTAAAGGTTTTCGTCTTTCTTTTTACTTAAAGGATGGCACTGCCTTCACAGGGGGAGCTACTTGCATGTCCTGATTTTACCCGCTGGTGCACTGGCACTCTGTACTTCTTTGTCTATCTGAATCCTTTCCTGCAAATGAAGTGGGATGATAGATGAAGCCGAGGAATGCAAGGCAGGGAAGCGGAAGTGAACGCCTAACAGGCCACACAGTCAATCCCAGCCTATCTCAGGGGAAGGGCAAACATCAAGTATTTTAAGCAACAAGTAACAATAAATCGCAGATAATTTGTTCTTGCAGTTTGAATTATGGAAAACAGTAAGTTAGAAGACTGATTTGTGTTAAAGAATATAACAAACAAATGTATGCTACATTTTCTTCCGACACCATTCACTCATGCAACAGCATTGTAAAAAGCAGTGAGAATGTCTTCTACGCTTTACAAATAGTTTCCCATTGCTGAGATGAAGTCTGTGTTGCACTGGTGAGGAGAACTGTGGCATTAACACAGACTCTACTGGGGAAATCATCGCTTTGGGCAAGACTTTCCTGGCATTTACCTCGTCTTCTAGTAACTGTCACACCTTCTACTGTCACTAAAACCAAGTACAGAGAAGGAATGGCAGAAACTCATGACTAACATGTCATTAAAGAAAGCCATAGCACACGAAATGGCATCGAGAGCGTCAAGACTAAAAACAGGTAATAAAGAAATGGATGGGGGAAATTCTCTTAAAATTTACATAGAAAATACATGACATGTCTACCATTTATGTAAATTGTTTAAAAGTTTAAGAAAAGTAAAATACCTTAAATGGTTCACGGAAAATGCATGTTATGAAACACAGCACTGATTTTAAAAAGCAAATCTTTATATAGCATATACTAAGCTGATCTTCTGTATATAAAGATAATTGAAAATGAGTCTTGATGAAGAAGGGGATGGAAGAGGAGAGGGGGATGGGATGAAAATGGTATAAGTTATTCACACTGTGTCCACGTCTGTTTCTCACTTTTCAAGGTAGCCAGAAAGAAAGAGTCAACCCCTCACCCTACCTTGGGTTCCTCTGTAATTTCTAGCACTCTCGTCTCATCATCGCCCCAGCACACATGTACAAGCACACACAGGTACACACACATACACACATGTGCACATTCACTTCACACGGTGCCTGTCAACAGTTGGCCTGGGCCCCTGCATTCACTGTTCGTCTCTCAAGAGCTGGGGCAGCTCCTGCTCTACTTCCTGACAATCTAATTCCACTTGTCTGGAGCATCTTTCACTAACGCTGGTTTCCTCTGGCGTGTGTTTCCAGTCCACTCTTCTGGGTGTAGACGATACTCACCTGACCATCCAGAGTGCAGAAATGGGTGGCTCTAACGTGGATGACCCTAGGAGTTCTTTGTGAGTGCACTGTTAGAGTCCAGATCCTTGGAATTTGCATCTTAATGCTCAGCTGTGGATATGGATTCCAATATGCATATTGATCCAGCACAACGCACCTGTCTGGGCTTCAAAGCCCACTCACTAAAACTAAAATGCTTTACTTGCCCCGAGTGGCGGGGCTGTGCTGTTGAGCATGGCCTGATTAATGATGTGCCACCTACAATGCCATAGCAGGAGGGGCGACTGCCGATGCTCCCCGCTGCCAGCAGGCATAAGCACAGCTACTGTGATAATAAGCATGATGGATTGAATTTCATTAAAATACCAAGGAAAACCCTCCAAAATGGCTCTTAATTAAACACTCTCCAGCTAGGCAGCAGTCAAAATGTGAACTTTCCCTCCATTCTATTCCACTGAATGGCATGTTGACTTCAGAGCCTGGTGGTGGGGTGGGGTGGGGGCAGTGGTGCTTTAACTCCTAACTGTGCTTGCTATTTACATCATCTTTCCCTAGGAGAGTCACACAGCGCTTCACAAATACAACCCTATTGCCTCACACTATGACTCAATTACAGAGCTGGGATAGAACCCAGAACTCAAACTCCCTGTTATCTTGAGAATAGTCTGTAAACATCGCGAGATCCACTGTTACGTGTGAGTTGGAAAGGGGAAATAAGCCTTGACAAAAATCCCTTGACTTTTATCAGTGTCTTAACACAGAGACGTGCTTGTCCATACAAGCATTCGTTCTATTTTTCCAGAAATAGATGTTTTCTAACTTTGCTACCAATTACTAAGAGGAAGTTACTAAATAGTTCACAGGATACAATCTTCTGGTATCCACACGCTAATTCCCTTTGAAGGAGCAAATGCATGCATTTGAGTTGGCATTCTTAAGTTTGCTCTCAATCAAACAGATAAGTTACTAATCTCATGGCTTCTGAATTCTGTAAATGGGACAGGATCCAAATCTGGAAACATCAGTTTATATTGCTTTGTTCTCTTGCCTGACTGCTGGGTGACTGTGCACACATTACTCTGATTGTAGTGTGTCTACAGAGCACAACGTGCCCCCTTCTGAATTGTGTATACAATACAGAAAGGTTAATGTGGACATTGCTAGTTGTTCCTTCATAACAAAACTCCTTTCCCATATGATTTTTTTTCAGTTTCTAGAGTAACTTAGGCCATCTTCAATTTTCCATGTTTCTTTTGCTAAATATCCATTTATATCAGAATGCTTGATTAAAATTGAAGTCACTGTTTGAAATAATTCTTGGCACATTCTTGTACTCTTTTAGAGTTTCATGTACGTTACTAAGAACAGCAAGGTCACATTATATTGCTGAAAAGCTGAAGAATACAATTCAATAAGCTCTTCTGTAGTTCAGAATGCGGGAGGGATATAGTAGAAGGCACGTGCCTGAGGCACCAACACAAAATGATATCTTGTCCAAATTTCCTTTTTGCTTCTGATCACATGAAATGGCACAGCAGCTGCCCCTCTACCTGACTGGTTTCTCCTACAAACCTATTAGTGGCTTAAGGCCAACTCCATAAGGAATAAGTCCCAATAGTGTCTTCTCTGGTGCCTCCAATTGTAAGATGTTTATGTGAGAGATTAAGTTCACTACACAGGTGAAAAGGAACACCTCCACTCCAGGATAGCTACAAATACTGTCAATTTCTCCTCTTCAAGAAGCAGGTGATTGTATCAACTTAACCACAGAGTGGGAGAGAAAGCAGTTGTCGTTTAGAGATGAGAATGGGGCTGAAATGTTGCTGACTTTCCCTGCAGAGATGTTGTAAAACCTCCTGAAGTCTCCAGTCTCACTGCACCTTATACACTTGCTAAGCTGCCCACAAATTAAGATTACTATCACAGTCTAGTAATATAGTACATCTTTTCTTTAACTTTACAAAATTTTAGCACCATAAAAACAAGTCACAATGAGATTCCCCTTGCATGCAATGCTGAAGGCTGTGAGGCATTTTCGTGAGCTAACAGCTGAGATCAGCGTAACCACGGAAACATTCCCTCTTTGTGTATTTCTGACCACATTAAATTGGATAGTGTTGACTGCATATTCAGAATTGTTCATGATCCAACAGCCAAAGAGAAGCTTTGTGCAATTTAAAATTAATGAGAATTTTTATTTTCAAAAATGTTATTGGATGAAAAATCAGTATACACTCCTAGAAAAACTTCATCCATGTCATGACATTATGTTCTAGAAAAATGATGGTTTCTACATGAAATGACTCTCTGTCATAAAATACAAAGAGAAAGAGAGAAAGAAAAAAAGAAAGAAAGAAAGAAGGGGAGAGATAGAGAGGGAGGGAGGGAGAGGGAGGGAAAGAGAGAAGACAAAAAAAAAGAGAAAAGGAGAGGGACAGAGAAAGGAAGGGATTATTATAGTCTTAGAACGGTATCTATGAACTACATTGAATCTGTCCTCTTTGTTTTAATATCACTTTAATGTGAAATGTGTATTGTAGTAATTACCATGCATTTGCTGTGATCCTGAGAAATCAAATTTATTCATAAAAAATGAAACTCAAAATGTCGTGCTTGTGCTAGAACCCATAAACACAGTAGTTTCCCAGGAGGCAGGCCTTGCGCGTGGGGAACTCAGAATGTGCAATCTGCCTTGATGCCCCAAACCATCACACTGCAGCCTTCGCACAGGGATCCAGGGTCTTAAAATTATCATTATGCTGTACTTTGAAACGTGCACCTTTGAAATAGTACTTGAACATTTCTAATGATTTTTTCCCATCTTTATGACAGAGCGAAATAGTCCAGGACATTTTAACTGCAAGTGAAGGGACCTAAGGAATGAAAGAATGTTACCCAAAGAAACTGCAAATCAGCAACAAACTGCCGGTGATGTAGTGTGAGGCAGAAATTAAACCGGAAAGCCAACCTGTCAGCAGAATGAATTGGCGGAGAGTCCCAGTCTCCACGGTGAGCCTCGGTTTAATTTTCTTCCCTGATAACCTCTAGCCCAGGCTGCTATTTCAAAGTCACTCTGCAGACTCACCTGGAGAGGTGCCTATTTCGAAAGCAACCTCCTCCGTGCAACATATTTGGTAATTATATTCATCTTGACAACAGCCTCCCTGACAGTCCTATCACCCACGGGGCGTGCTGCCTGGGAGGGTGGCTGGGATCCCTCTCTGACCTTCGCTTCTTTCGAGCAAACACCATTTGTTAGGTTATCTTGGGAAGTGGCCACACTTCTTCCAGCAACAGTGGCAAAACTATGTACTTTCTGCGGTCCATCCACATCTGTCAGCCATGACCTAACAGAGTGGACGGAAGGGTGTCTGCCCATGTCAGCTATGGTTAATTCCCAATCGAATTTCACCAAAGGTCCAAGGACACACTATCAGGATTGTGTGGATTGGAATTCTCAACGTATGGCCTTTAAATCTTTGCTCCAATCCACAAGTACAAAGTTGAAGAGATTTTAAGCGGATCACAGTCCATGCATGTCTCATATGCATCCCTGTGATTGGGCAGAAAAAAAGCAAACTTAGATGGAAAACTTTTCCTCTCACTCCCCTGACTCAGTTCATGCCAGACAAACCACATGACAAAAACCTCATAAAATGGCTCTAGATCCACGTGCAAAATCCTACAGCCTCTGGGGCTCATCCTACCGTCTTACGTGGTGCACAGGATCTACTCCAACAATAGAGATGCCACTCAGTGCCACAGCCTCTCCTGGTGACCACCTCCCTTGCCACTCCCTGGAAACCAGCAGCCTCTGGCCTACATGGTCAACCAAGTGCTGCTAGAGGCAGCTTGTGAAACCTAGACTTAAGATGTGCTGTCTGGATGTAGCATTCAAGGAAATGGAAAGAACAGAAAAGAACAAAACCTCAGGTTCTGCTTCCTGAACCCAAGTCCTGGCTGCACCGTGCAGCAGATTTTAAAGTGCTAAGATTGTCTCTTGATCTCACATGGGTAGGTAGACATAGGCATTGTGGGGTTGGTTGGAGGAAGCGCTGCAGACGTACCATTTAAGCTAAGTAGGGTGGCCACATGAAGGTCAGATGCCTGGAAGGCTGGGAGAAGAAAGTCCACCAGAGGAAGGGACCTTCTAGCCTCTGGAGGCAGAGTGTGGTGCAGCAGAGGAGCCACATAGGGCATGGGGCATTGAGCTGTGGTAGATGATGGGGCATCAGCTATCCTGGTTTGCTCTGATTGTCAACATTTTCAAAGAAAGAGTACGGAGGCAGCATTGTGGTGTAGCAAGTAAAACTGCTACCTGCAACACCAGCATCCCATATGGGTGCTGGTTCACGTCCTGGCTGCTTCACTTCCAGTCCAGCTCCCCTGCTAATGGCCTCGGGAAAGCAATGGGATTTAGCCCAAATGCTTGGGCCCCTGCCACCCATTTGGGAGACCCAGATGAAGCTCCTGGCACCTGGCTTTGGCTTGGCTCAGCCTGGCCATTGCACCCACCTGGGGAGTGAACCAGCCTATGGAAGATACCGATGCTCACCCCCCACCCCCAGGTTTCCCTCTCTCTCTGTAACTCTTTCAAATAAATAAATAACTGCATAAGTAAATAAATATTTAAAAATAAAAAAAGAGTCCAACATCCCTGCAAACTGCCCTGTAACACACACACACACACACACACACACATTGATCTCATAGCAAACTTGGTCTTAAATCAGTTCTTAAGCTGGTCCTCCTTGGAATCCCCCAGCTTATATATTTCTACCCCAGCTCTCATGAACCAAATGCCCATCAAAACACCATGTGCTTGTCAAGATTTTCTAGTAATCATTTCAGTTAATTGCTCAAACCCATGGCTTTGCCCTGTGACAGCAGCAACCCATGCTGGCTCACTGCTCCCTCCCCTGTGGATTCTGGGTTAGAGCCCATTCTGGCAACAAGGCCAAATTCTGTGCAGCCACAAATCCTTGCTGGGGGCTAGGCCATACACCATGCAGATCTCCTCTCAGAAGGGCTTCACTCCCACTAGAAATGTCACTCTTTCCATCATCCTTATCCATTCACTGAGCAAGCATGTGGATTCAGAGGTGTGAGACACCTGCTCCGTCCTGGGAACATGAAGAGCAAGAGACACTCTTGGCCCGAAGCAAGACCATGTCCATCAAAATGTAGACAGGAAGGAAGGCGGGATAAGCGGACGAGTCTGTTACTTTTGACACAGTGCAACACAGAGATGGGTGATGCTTACGTGAGCACAACGGGGAAGAAAATTACAGAGGGGAATGTCCAGGGGGCACAGTCTGGATGTGTTGTCTTCAACAATCCTAACTCTGTTAGTCCTTCAGTCCTGTTCTTCATGGACTCTTTGAGAACATCAGTACAGCAAGCATGAGGTCACTTTGTATGTGACAAATTTAATGATATTCTAAATCACAACTGAGCAGCACAGAATCCATGCAGAAGCAAGGTAGTAGTTATGTAGGCAGAGTACCTGCATGTAACTGTAGCCTGTGACCGAATGGTGATGAGATCTTGGGCTAACTGTGGAGTCTCCATCTTGAAAACAGGATTTCATTAGTACCCATCACTACTGGCCATGAGTACTCTACAGATAGGGCCTGGGAAGCCCACAGAACCATTCTTGTTACCCAACAAGCACTCGGCATGTTAATTCTGCATTCAGCCCACATCCACACACAGATGGACAGCACATTATTTTCACAGTCCTGTTCATGATGCACATAATAGATATACATTAAAATTCCACAGTGGCAGAAACTCAAAAACACTTTCTGCATCTAAAGACTGGAATAGTCAGTGACAACGGCTTTTAACTCCCCAGGTCATCATTTTGCTCACCTGTGTGACCTGGGGCCTGCCTTCATAATAGAGATAATTTTAATTGTTGATTCCTGAAGCACCCCTCTCCTTCTATTTCTCTAACTCAAAGTAACCTACATTTGTGCATTGGAGGAAATGGAGGGGCCCTAACTTTCTTTCTCCAAGGAGAACCAGTTCTGTTTCATTCAGGTCTAAATCTCACAGTGCCCTCCAAACTCACGATATTGGAGGAGGCCACAGAACCATGCAGGCATAAAAGCCAGTTCCTCCTTTGTTGCTCTGGTTTATCCTCTACACAACACATTCCCTAGCTGTTTCATTTGTGCAGTTTTTCTTGTATTGTTGTCTCTCCTACTCCAGGCCAGACCCCTGGAGGTAAGGGCTCTCCTCTGTCCTCTGCCATCTGTGCTTAGAGCAAGGGCTGGCACCCAATGTGGGTGCTGAACGCTGATTGAGCAAACACATCTACGTTCCCTTAGAATGATGAAATAGCCCTCTGTAGAAATCACAACACACTGGCACAGACCTGTAGTCTTAGCTCTGGCGACAATGAATTCAGAAATCGGAGTAACAGTTCTGCTTATTCTTGGAATGTAGCACAGGGACATTCTTCAAAGGCCCCGGGGCATTCACAAGTTCAGGTTGAAACCGGAGCACATGGACTTGGTTGTCAGAGCACCCGTCAACCAGTGTGCATTCTGAGGAACACTGGCGATGCTCTCACTTCTCCCCGGATCACGTTTGCTAACACAGGCAAGTCCAACAATGAAAGCAACGAGGCACCTGTGACTTTGACTTTGGCCTGAGGTAGAGCACTGTGTCTGGTGCTGTTCACTCAACTGGGGAGGGCTGACCACATCTCAATTATGTTATCCAAGTGACCACTCACGGGAGTCAGTCAATAAGTTCAACACTGTGAGACCAAAGGGGATTCACCTGGGGCTGATCCTCATGGCTAGTGACATTATTTCCTTGGACAGCTTTCATGGCTGAACATGAGAGTTCTGAACTATGTGGGTTGCTGAATGGCTCAAAGTAGAAAGGGAGGCCTTGGTCACTGGGTGTAGTACACTGGGAGGAGCATGACCACATCCACATCCCAGGGCACAGACACACTCAGCTTCAATTCCACAGTTAGTACGTCGATCAATATTTGCAGCTTCTATAGATGTGAAAGAGCGATCTTAGGTTTAGAATACTTTAGATAACAAGCCACTTTTAAAGTACATAGTGTTAACATGGAAGGTTGCATCATCCTCTAGTAAAATGCACATAGAAGAAAAATGATTATGAAATTAAATGGGCTAATTAAAGCAGTAAAGAAGATTCCCAGCCGGTGCCGTGGCTCACTTGGCTAATCATCCGCCTGCAGCGCCGACACCCCAGATTCTACTCCCAGTTGGGGTACCGGATTCTGTCCCGGTTGCTCCTCTTCTGGTCCAGCTCTCTGCCATGGCCCGGAAGTGCAGTGTAGGATGGCCCAGGTCCTTGGGCCCTGCACCCACATGGAAGACCAGGAGAAGCACCTGGCTTCGGATTGGTGCAGCGCACGGGCCACAACACACCAGCCGTAGCAGCCACTTGAGGGGTGAACCAACGGAAAAAAAAGGAAGACCTTTCTCTCTGTCTCTCTCTCTCTCTGTCTCTGTCTCTCTCTCTCTCTCTCTCTCTCAATGTCTAATTCTGCCTGTCAAAAGAAAAAAGATTCCCAAATACATTAAATATAAATTCTTAAATCTGTGGGCATTTGTTGTTGTTGCTGAAATGAGAGATCATTGCAGCATGTGGAACTGCACAACCTGGCTTTTACAGGTACTGAAAGTTCGAGTCAGCCCAGGGAGCTGTGTTGAGATGCAGAGCCCCCTCTCACCAGTGTCTGTGGTGGAGCAGGGCTCACAGACGGCAGAGATGACCTCTAAGAAGAGAGAGCAGCTGGCAGCGAATGGGGGTTGGGGCAGATCCACAGCCTGACCTGTGTCTGGACAGCAAGCAGGTGCCCTGGGGCTGATCCCAGGCTTCCTGAGTCTCTCATGTCCGAGAGTATTAAATAAGGTCACAGAAGTAGACGTGTTTGTAAAAGGTGAAATGCTGTGTTTTTCCAAGGACTACTTGTGCAAAAATTCTTGTTATTTTTTTTCTTTTTTGAGACACAGTTTTGCTAGATTTTTCATTTCTTTTAACCTTGGAGTTGCATATTCCTAATAGTTGCGGGTGGCAACTTGAGGGTTATGTCTTTGCCTACCCTGTGGGTATGTGTATGAGTCTGTGATGTGCGGTGTGTATAATGGTACCTAGTGTGTGTTTTTGTATGCTATGGTAAATGGTTTATGGAGTGTATGTGTGTTTCTGGTGTAATGTATGTTTGGTGTGTGGTCTGTAAGGTGTGGTACGGTATGCTTGGTGTATTGCATGGTGTGGTGTATGTTGGGCTGAGTGGTAGGATGTGTGCTGTTGTCCTGTTTGATGGGTGGTGTGTGCTCTGTCTTCTACACTGTGGTGTGCAGTATGTGTGCTGTGGTGTATGTTCTGCGGTGTGTTTGCTGTGTGTGTATGCTGTGTGGTGTGTGTGCTGTGGTGTATGTTCTGCGGTGTGTTTGCTGTGGTGTGTGCTGTGTGGAGTGTGTGCTGTGGTGTGTGTTCTGCGGTGTGTGTGCTGTGTGTGTGTGCTGTGTGGTGTGTGTGCTGTGGTGTATGTTCTGCGGTGTGTTTGCTGTGGTGTGTGCTGTGTGTGTGTGTGCTGTGGTGTATGTTCTGCAGTGTGTTTGCTGTGGTGTATGTTCTGTGGTGTGTTTGCTCTGTGTGTGTGCTGTGTGGAGTGTGTGCTGTGGTGTATGTTCTGCGGTGTGTTTGCTCTGTGTGTGTGCTGTGTGGAGTGTGTGCTGTGTGGTGTGTGTTCTGCGGTGTGTGTGCTGTGTGTGTGTGCTGTGTGGTGTGTGTGCTGTGGTGTGTGTGCTGAGGTGTGTTTGCTGTTTGTGTGTGTGTGCTGTGTGGAGTGTGTGCTGTGGTGTGTGTTCTGCGGTGTGTGTGCTGTGTGTTTGTGCTGTGTGGAGTGTGTGCTGTGGTGTATGTTCTGTGGTGTGTTTGCTGTGTGTGTGTGCTCTGTGGAGTGTGTGCTGTGGTGTATGTTCTGCGGTGTGTTTGCTGTGTGTGTGTGTGCTGTGGTGTATGTTCTGCGGTGTGTTTGCTGTGTGTGTGTGTGCTGTGGTGTATGTTCTGCGGTGTGTTTGCTGTGTGTGTGTGTGCTGTGTGTGTGTGTGCTGTGGTGTATGTTCTGTGGTGTGTTTGCTGTGTGTGTGTGTGCTGTGTGTGTGTGTGCTGTGGTGTATGTTCTGCGGTGTGTTTGCTGTGTGTGTGTGTGCTGTGGTGTATGTTCTGTGGTGTGTTTGCTGTGTGTGTGTGTGCTGTGTGTGTGTGTGCTGTGGTGTATGTTCTGCGGTGTGTTTGCTGTGTGTGTGTGTGCTGTGTGGAGTGTGTGCTGTGTGGTGTGTGTTCTGCGGTGTGTGTGCTGTGTGTGTGTGCTGTGTGGAGTATGCTCGTGTGTGTGCATGTGCTCCACATCCTGTAGCACCAGACACAGTCAGGGCTGCCCTCATGACAGCCTTGACCCAGGAGGGGATCTGTGAGGGTTTCAGCCAGAACAAGACTCCAGCAAGCTTGCACATGTGGACATGAGCTTCTCCAGCAAGTACTTCTTGCAGGGTACAGACTGTGCACACTCCACAATGCCGAGCAGAGAACTTGCAGTCCAGCCTCATGAACTACACACCAACTTCTCTCTGTACAGAGTCGTGGAGCGCTCGCCATCAGGGGTGTGAGGAGCAGGGCCCTTACCCCAGCTCTGAGTACTTCGGGGGCCTCCAGGCTGCTGCACAGGGCACAGCAGATGGCTATGTGTTTTTACCATCCTGCTAGAGCTGCTCTTGAATTGATTTTACTGCTGTCCCGTCAGAGATGCCCCAGGGGCCAGGGCTCCCAAAGGTTGTCTGCATTGGTGTGAGGACCAGTTACTCCATCAAATAAAAGTCCTTCCTCCTTGCTATGTTTTCCTTCCAGTCTGGAAACTAACAGGAAGATTGCCTCAGTTTGGTTCTGCAATACCAGTCTTCAGCATGCACAGCTGTTCACACACCTGTGTACACACACAGCTCTGTCATCATCATCTAACTGGCTCCAGCCATCCTCTGGCCTCTCACTGACCAGCCGGAAGCTTGTCCCACACATGGGAAAGCAAGCAGTTTAATATAGATGTCCTACTAGATTTTGGTGCCTTTGTTTGCTCATCACTCAATGAATTATTTACACAAAGCCAGAGTTGGAAAGACTAATTCCATCTTTCACTCTGGATTCTGCAAAGCCCTCTCAGTGCCTATGCTGAATGTCCATACGCCTTCCCTTGTGAAAGCATAACTTGCGAACAGTTGACGTTGAATTTCTCCACCATTTCCTCCCCCCTCCCCCGACTAACGTTGTCTCTGCCCAGACAGACTTCTGAACTTTCCCTCCACATGAAAACTGCTTCCACACCCTGCTGCTCTGAGATCCCCACAGATCACGTCCTGGACTGCTCTTTCCTCTGCTGGAGGATCCGTTCCATTGTCAAGACTGAAGTGAAACTCACAGAGCATGTCTAGAATAAGGCAGGCTGGTGTCAACAGTTCTCTCTCATTGTAGCATTCACCCACCTATGAAAGCCAACACAATAAAGCAAAACGAAGGAATCAGACACAACAGGACAGGTGAGATTCAAACTTGGTGACTACTATAAACCAAGATAAATTGGATAAAATATACATTATTTTTTAATTTATGTTTTCTTTCTTTACAACAAATAAAATTAAAAATAAGGATTATGTATTATTAATTGCTCATTTGCTTTATGTGGTCTTTCCACACAGTTTTTATATATAAATGAGTATGGTTATATTGTGGAAAATTCATTTCTCTGTAGTCACCTGCTCATTCATTAAATTTAAAATAATTAAAATATTCATGTTACATTAAAAAAGTGTGTAAAGGAAACCTTTTAAATGAGGAAAAGTCCAAGAATGTTTGCTAAAGATTTTAATTAATGAGATAGTTGTGTATCATTAGCAGAGGTAATAGATTAGATCTACTTACAGAAGAACAGAAAATCATTCAAACATGAAGGAATATATATATGTATATACACACACATATATATATATATATATCCATCATTTCTATAGATGCTATTCCAACACTCACCCAACTATACTCTTCAAGTAGCATAGTTTATTGTGTTAGATTTTGTAACTCAATGAAATGAATTACCAAGCACAAGAGGACACTGCGGTACAAGTCATTAGAAAGTGAGAAGGTAATGGCATAAGGGAGACAAGGCTGGGACGTAAGAGAACATGAGTGTAGTCACACCAAGAACAAATTCCTAAGCTTCCAAAGGGCAGGGATTCACACAGATGTGGGAACAAAGACCCAGGAGAGAGGCAGCCTGAGTGTCCAGTTTGGTGCTCAGAGCCTCGTCTCCTCCTCACTGGGGTTCAGAGCTGCAGGGTGCTGTGGGGCTGTCATTTCCTTGGCGTCTTCTTAGTTTTCCTTCACAACTCCCTCTCCTTTCTTTACGCCTCTTTGCACAGATCCAAGATGCATTCTTTCCTTTCCCTTCCTTCCCCACAGGCCTGGGCTCTCTCTGGGGGTCTGGAAGCCTACAGATAGCACCACATCCCTCCCTCCCCCAGCAGGCACTGGGAAGGCCCAAGGTGGCCCAAGGTGGGCCTGCTAAGGAGCAACACAGGACTCCTCTCCCATTCGGGAAATACGGGCCACAACTCCAGGCCAGGTTCTGTGCCCAAGGCTGTTGAGGACAGACACAAACAGGAGGTGAACAAAGCCCACCCTTCTCTGCCAGCCCTATCCCCCTGCCCCCAGCCCAAAAGTGTAGAGTCGTCATGAGTCAGAATATCTTCCTTTCTCTAAACACTTCACAACACTGATTTCTTAAAAAACCAGTTTTGAAAAACATTGGCTTAAGATTTAGTGACAACATATAAACTCAAATGCTCCCCTGGAAGAATCGTGTAAAACCCCTTGAAGAAATCAGTGAGGAGCGAAACAATTCCCCAGACTGCATTGCTTCAGCCCAGGATGGCTGTGGAGCATTCTGAATGGATTATGACTGGAGAGGTGACCTCCTGCTCTTTGAGATAAGGACTCCTAGAACTGTCTTTCTAAGAATAAAACTGCTAAGACTACCTTCTGGGGGATGATCTCACAAAATTTAGTCAAGAGCTCTCCATATTGCTTCATTCCAAGAAAATACTCTTAATAACACAGAAAATAAAAATATTTACTAGCTTAAAAAATTACAAGACACTCAAGAATTATGAGGCAACTGATGTATGAGGACACGCTGCCCTTGCAAATGAGTCTCATTACCAGTCAGCCACAAAGTCAGAATCTCAAATAGGGGTTTTCAAGAAGCATTTCAATAACCACAGACACAACCAAGGTTCTTGTGGTAACCACTGTGAATTCTTCATTAGAATTTCTTGTGCATGCCGAGGAAGGGAACAGTGAGGGTCATTCTGAGAAAAATGATAGGAAGTAAGTTGCAAAAGGACTGAGGGATTTGTCAGATCCTCCTTTGACTTACCGCTTTAATTAATGACAGTAAACAAGGTGATTGTTGCCACTCTCAACTATCTGGGAATCTATTAACTGTCTTGGAAATTATCTAACTATTCTTAACTATATATCTGTCATACGTTGCACGGTTTTAACAAATGTTTAAAAATTAGAAATTTGCCTTCACATGAACTCTCAGAAAAGGATGATTATTTGAAATTATGAAGTAAATGTTGTGATTACTTTTACTTCTGTTGGTCATATATTCTGTTTATGTAATTTCTTTTTTGCCAGATATAATTTGCACTTGAGTTATATGCTGTATTTCATAATTTCAATTAGGTTTAAAATCTAGCAGGAAAAGACGATAAAAATGTATTCAGAGAGAGTAAAGTTATTTTTGGCAAAATTTCATCATTGAATGGATAGCAAGTTCAGTGTGAGTCAGGGATTCTCAGCCATTGGTGATGGCACTGGATGTGTTTGGAAGGAGAAGTAGGTAGTGTGTGTATCAGAACCATCTCAGGAGTTTTCTTTTTCTTTTTTTTTTTTTTTTTTTTTTTACAGGCAGAGTGGACAGTGAGAGAGAGAGACAGAGAGAAAGGTCTTCCTTTGCCGTTGGTTCACCCTCCAATGGCCACCGCGGCCGGCGCGCTGCGGCCGGCGCACTGCGCTCATCCGATGGCAGGAGCCAGGAGCCAGGTGCTTTTCCTGGTCTCCCCATGGGGTGCAGGGCCCAAGCACCTGGGCCATCCTCCACTGCACTCCTGGGCCACAGCAGAGGGCTGGCCTGGAAGAGGGGCAACCGGGACAGAATCCGGTGCCCCGACCGGGACTAGAACCCGGTGTGCCGGCGCCGCAAGGCGGAGGATTAGCCTGTTGAGCCACGGCGCCGGCCTAGGAGTTTTCTTAAATGCAGTTTGCATCATAGCCTTTCTGGAAGAACCTGTGTTTCTGCACTGATAGAAATAGTTCTTGGAGCTCGTGTTGTGGTGCAGTGTGTTAAGCTTCCCCCTATGCCAGCATCCTATATGGGTGTGGGTTCAAGTCCTGGCTGCTCTACTTCCAATCCAGCTCTCAGCTAATGCACCTGGAAAAGCAGTGGAGGATGGCCCAAGTGTTTGGGCCCCCTTCACCCTCCTGGGAGACACAGATGGAATTCCAGGTGTCAAGCTTCTGCCTGGCTCAGTTTTGGCCATTGTAGTCATTTGGAGAGTGAACTAGTGAATGGAATATCTTTCTTTCTGTAACTGTGACTTTCAAAAATTAATATCTCATAAAATAGTTATATAACCAAAACTATTTCAATCACCTGTAATTCATTATGTAGACTCAATGAATAGCCTACCTTACAATCGCCAAAGTAGAATAATTCATAATTACTTAAAATATGCCTAATTTAGTAAAGCTGTTAACATTGATACCACTCTGTTGGTTTTGAAACTAATTAACCAAGAAATATAGTCACAAACAGCAATAATAAATCTTTGGCATTAAGGAAATATTTCAATTATTTTAGGCTAGAGATTTCTTTGCATTTCATCTAACGCGATCTAAAGAACAAGTAACAATTGACTTAGCATTTCCATGTCTTAACTTAAATAGTTTCTAAAACAAAAACCCTCAAAGTGGCTTTACTCAAATTCAAGTAGTACAGGCACAAAAGGTCTCAGAATAAGAAGAGATATGATCCTCTGGTATGATTTTCCAGTCCCAGTCTCTGGTATCATGTTCTTGCAGAAGCCCTAAGAACACTTAAGAGTCTATGCACTCATCTCTAGTTCAGCACGTTGTGCTGCCTCCCATTGTCATTTAAATCTCTTTACTTTGTAATCCCTGTGCTCTCCCCAGGTATACCTGGAAGATAGAGACTTTTCTTATTTCCTATTCCATTCAGCATCCAGTGTTTCACTGTGATCAGTAGGTGGTCAACTGAAACTCACTCAAGGAATACATTTCTGAAACTGCCTTCAAAGTTTCACCCCCAGGGGCTGGCACTGCGGCTTAGTAGCTTAAGCCTCTACCTGCCGTGCTGGCATCCCATATTGACGCCTGAGTCCCTGCTGCTCCACTTCAGATCCAGCTCCCTGTTGATGGCCTGTGAAAGCATTAGAAGATGTCCAAGTGCCTGAGCCCCTGTATCCATGGGGGAGACCCAGAAGAAGCTCCTAGCTCTTGGCTTTGAATCACCTCATCTCTGCCCATTGTAGACATCTGGGGAATGAACCAGTGGATGGAAGACTTTCTCTCTCTGTCTTTCCCTTTTTTTGTCTGTAACTCTGCCTCCTAACTAAATACTTTTTTAAAAAATAAATTGTCATCCCTAATAGATTCACATACAAACCTCTTAACTGGGACTTTTCCGAAGTCCTTCCTGTAATCAGTAAAAACCTCAAGTGAACTGATAAGGCTGAATAGCCTGGGGATTGCTGCCTGCTGCTTCCCTGTGTTGCTGATACACAACACCCCAGAGCACAGAGAAGGCTAGAGAAGTCCTCTGGTTGAGAACACAGTTGTCTTAGTTACTCTTCCTAAACGTGGTTGGCATCAAGTCCCTTCAAAATAATACAGCTTGTTGTCCTAGAGACTCCATCCAGGCACTTGTTTTCTGGAAGCTGTCACATAAGACAACAGAGCAGCTGTGGGGGGATGTAACATCATCCAACCACAGGAAGCCCCAGGCAGTCCCTCATCTCCAGGCCCTCATGCAAGTGCATTCTTACCCATAGTCTTTCTGTCACACACAAATGCAAGCATATTCTCTGAGACTAGGAAACACACATATCCAGTAAATACTTCATTTATGTCTAGTGGGCAGGTGTTCCTAAGGAAAGAGATGTTTGCTTATCTTATACTCTAATACTCTGCCCTAAAGAGACCTGCAAATTCTGGCTGTTACACCTCTCATCAAATGGATCTCATATTCTTTTATGGGCATCCCTTCAACCACTGCACATGATTCTTTTCTGTCTGCAGCCATTCTGACACTGTAAGTGCCACCTTGCTCCTCCTGTAGATACAGTACCATGTTAACAGTCAACTGAAGTCCTTTGCGGGCCATAACCAGGTGCCCTGCCCACTATCAATATCTATGATGCTGTCTTAAATTGTTGTTATCATCCATTCACATTGCATTTCCCCATTTAGACAATAAGCAATACATAAGAAGAAACAATGCATTTTAAAAAAATTGCCGACATCCAATACAGTATCTTAAATCATGATGCAGATACATGTTGCTAACAGTTTTGAATGGTTATAATTATACAGTTTAGAAAAGCTCCCTTCAGGGCTGACACGATGACGTAGTAGGTAAAGCTGCCATCTGTGGTGCCTGCATCCCATACAGGCACTGGGTCCTAGCTGCCGCCTTTCTGATCTAACTCCCTGCTAATGTGCCTGGGAGAGCAGCAGAGAATGACCCAAGTGCTTGGGCCCCTGCACCCATGTGGGAGACCCAGAAGACGCTCCTGTCTCCTAGCTTCCGACAGGCTCAGCCCTGACCTTTGCCACCATGTAGGGAGTGAACCAGCTGAGGGAAAGTTTCTTTCTCTCTGTCTCTTCCTCTCTCTTGCTCTGAGGAATTGCCTTTCAAATAAATAAATCTTTGAAAAGAAAGAAAGCAAGCTTCCCTCACTGCTTTCTTCTCAATAAAGAATGACAGAGCCCTGGAGAGTCTGACAGTCGGAAAGCAGTTCATAGTTTGGTTTCAGAGTGGATGGTAGCATACTAAATTGGGTTCTGGAAGCCCATAGATTTTAAGAAGCATATTCTGAGGACAGAACCTGAGACTAGATCCCAGACTCAACTGGTAAGAGGGAAGACCTAGCGTGGGATTGGGGTCAAAAGCCAGAGGGGTTCTGCCTTGCCTTGGCTGCTTAGAGGACACTTCCCCTGCAGAGCGCTAGAAACACATCAGTGCCCATCTCCGTCATGTACTAAGCACAACCAGCCGGTTTCAGGACTGCTACAAAAAGAATGGGAGGCAGTACAACATGCTGAACTAGAGATGAGTGCATAGACTCTTAAGTGTTCTTAGGGCTTCTGCAAGAACATGATACCAGAGACTGGGACTGGAAAATCATACCAGAGGATCATATCTCTTCTTATTCTGAGACCTTTTGTGCCTGTACTACTTGAATTTGAGTAAAGCCACTTTGAGGGTTTTTGTTTTAGAAACTATTTAAGTTAAGACATGGAAATGCTAAGTCAATTGTTACTTGTTCTTTAGATCGCGTTAGTTGAAATGCAAAGAAATCTCTAGCCTAAAATAATTGAAATATTTCCTTAATGCCAAAGATTTATTATTGCTGTTTGTGACTATATTTCTTGGTTAATTAGTTTCAAAACCAACAGAGTGGTATCAATGTTAACAGCTTTACTAAATTAGGCATATTTTAAGTAATTATGAATTCTTCTACTTTGGCTGGTGAGAATCTGGACAGAAGAGAGTCCTTATACAGAGTTGATGAGGATGTAGATTACTATAGTCTTTATGGAGAATAGTATGGAGTTTCCTCAAAAATTAAAACTAGATCTATCATAGGTTCCAGCAATTCCATTACTGGACATAGTGCAAAGGAGCTGAAAGTAGTGGTTTAAAGAGATAGCTGCACTTTGGAGTGTCACTCACTCCCATCATGGCAACACCATGCAACACAGCGGAGAGAGGGAATCTCCCTATGTGTCCAATTTCTCTCCTTTAATTCTCTTTACATTTACCTTAGATTTACTGGATAGAACAATTAGAAATAAATCAAATACTTTTCCATGTGATAACCCTTCAAATTGTTATGTTTCTTGCTGAAGTGGCTTGAACTGACAATTTCTAACCTACAGATAAAATATGTATCAATCATAAAATTGGTAGAGTACAATAGACTATCTGACCAAGGAGACCAATATTTCACCAGTGTGTCTCTAATAGGAAATGGAAAATAAAAAAAAGACATTAATATCCTCCTTGCCCAGATCAACACATTTTATAAGAAAGTACATTAAAGTCAATACCACTTAAGCTACATCATGCCATACATTACATAATTTACATTATGTAAATTATTTCAAACATGCATTGTCTTGTTAGTGCAAGCATTGTGTTAGGAATGAATTAGTACGGATACACAGTTTCCGATCATTTTACAAGCAGAAGCAGACAGGGACATGAGAGTCCAAACATCAAAGACGGGAGGTGCGGGCAGGGAGGCGTCAGAAAAGGCACTTGCACAGCTAATGTGTGCGTAGTGTCACAGAAGGTGGATGCAGTTCACCAGACTGGAGGCGACGTGTCACATACAGAGAGACATCCCAGTGTGTTGATAAAAGGAAAACAAACGCATAAAAGCTTCTAATTTCATGAAGCAATGAGTTATTTGTTGAAGTAAACTTGGCAGGGATGCAGGTCACAGTGACAGTGAACAAGTTACAAAAAGAAAAACAGACCAAAACATGTTTCTTAAAGTTTGTGGACTGTCATCAACAATCTGATTTACAGATTTACATGATCGGATTTGGGATTTAGAGAGATCAGACCTTAGCAGTGGAGAGCAAACACAAAGTATAGTCAGAAACCATTACAGTGATGTAAGTGGAAATGATAATAAAATAATAGCTTCTTCTTGTTGAATAAGTGTTACTAGACACCTTTCTAAAGGGTTTATATACATTGGAATGGCTTTTTTCTTACAGAAATCCCAGAAGGTGAGTAATGTTAGTTCTTGTTTTTTGAAAGTATTTATTTTGAGAAGCAGAAAGAGAGAGAGAGAAAGCACATTTCTATCCACTAGTTTATTCCTCAAATGCCTGCAACATCAGGGGGCTGAAGCTGGGAGCCAAGAACGTGATTCACGTCTTCCAAGTTGGGACAGGAACCCCCAATCACTACAGCCTCCCCGGGTAGGCATTGCAAAAATCTCAAGTCAGCATCTGCAGCCAGGGACCATACCCAGGTACTCGGATATGAGACAGTCCTCTTAACCAGTATCTTACCTGCCAGGTCAAGCACCTGCCCTAAATCCTTATTTTAAATGTGATAAAATTGAGGCTTGAGAAATTCATTTATCCAAGATCATAAAGTACAGCTACAACATAGTTAAGAAACTCTAACTTCCAAAGCATGTTTTAATCATGTTAAGAAACAAAGGCAAAAACGATCACGTAGTGCATAAATGCTGGCATTAGAAGTGAGGATTATCGGAGGAACATGGATTTTTACAGGATTTAGAAAGACACATGAATACAGGCATTAGGGACAAGTAGATGAAGGGCCACTCATAAAGAAGAATCTAACGTAGTTCACAAGTTTCCACTGCAAATGTGTAACCATGTAGAGAAAATGAGAAGTTCCTATCTAATACATTCATTTATGTGGAGAGACACTCTGAGAGGGGAAGACAAAGAGTCGATGAGAGAGAGCTCCCACCTGCTGGCTTTCTCACTCACCAAAAGGCCTCAAAGCCAAGGCTGAGCCAATGAGGGGTCAGGAGCCAGAAACTCAATCTAGGTTTCCCACATGAGTGGAAGTCACAGATACTTGAGCTGTGAGCCCTGTTTCCCAGGGTGCGCCTTAGCAGGGATTGAAAGTACAGCCAGTACAGGAACACGGCACTCTGGGCTGTAGGAGTTTTAACCCCCAGACCAAACACCCACACCCTAGAAGGAGAAATGTTAGCCTCATCCTTGGTTCCTTTCAGAACATAGGTTGTCATTAACAAGGGCACTTCAAAACACTCATAGAAAATGGAATTAGAAGATAAGTTTGTTTTACTGTAAATTTTTTTTTAAATCATGCAATTTTAATATGAATTTTCCACAAAGCTTTAAAGATCCCTGGTATGCATGAGTTTCATTTTTTACATCAAAATAAGCATAATCTTTCAATTTCCACAAACATTTTGCAGCCCCCTTGTGCCCTAGCTGCACATTTTCCTCTCCACTGGTAGAGTGAAGTATAAGCTCCATGGGCATTGCAACCAGGCTGTTATTCACCATTTTGACCCCCTGCCCAGAACAGCACCTGCCACCTACTACATGCTAATTGACGCTTCTCTCCAGGGGCCAGATACGAAGCAATGAGGATGGCATGGCTACCTTCTCAGGAAGCCATGACGAATTACCTGTGCATCAAGCCTTAGACATGATGTCAGACTGAGGGAAACCTATAAGCATGTAACATTGTGTGTTCGAGCAATTTTAACTTGGATGACAACTAGAATGATCTTGATGAACTGCTGAACTCCTGGTGTGTTTTTTATTATTGTGAGAGTTTCATCCTAACTGTATTCTTATTTTTAATGCAGGGAGAAAGTTTTCCTGAGCATCCCCATCTGCAAATACTGGCCCCTAGTGTCTCAGAATGGTTCCCCTTTCGAGACGAATCTTTAAAGGAGTGACCACTGTGAACTAGGATCAGCAGGACGGGTCCAATCCAGCATGGTCTGTGTCTTTAGAAGATTAAAAAAATGCAACACAGACATACAATTCTCAGCACAAGGAGAGAGGTGTTAGAGAATCCTTGCCTGTCGACATTTCCAGAGCTGTGAGACACTGAGTTCCTGGTCCTTGAATGGCCCAGACTGCCCACCACTGTGGTGGACAGAATTTCTGACACTAACATTAGGGCATTCAGCGTGAAACAAGATCATACAGTGTTTGCGGCAGAGTTGAGCTCAGGATGGAGAAAGAGGGATTCTTTGCTGTAGAGATAGAGAGGCAACTTGGAGGACCAGCGTTCTGCAGGGTGTTGAGCAGAACGGCCCCGAGGTGCACTGTATGTGGCAGGATGTGGGATCTGAGCCTTTGTGTAGAGCGGGGTCTGAGCTGCTGGCCCCAGCACACAGCAATCTGGAACCAAGACACTACCATGATATTGCACACCCTCTTAGGGCTGCCACGGTCTCAAAATGCAAACTACAGCCTGTGTGTCTAGGTCTTAAAAAGCAGCAGGAACCAGGTTTACCATCTTCTTCAGGCTGTGGAGAGAAAGGGACAACCAGCAAGTGAGCAGGAGCCCCTCTTGTGTGGGAGGATCAGATTGAGGTCCCATATCCCTGCTTCAACCTGGCTGATCTGCCACCACTCTGGGCATCTGGAGAGTGAACTAATGGACTGGAGCTCTCTCTCTCTCTCTCTCTCTCTCTCTCTTCTAGCTCTATCTATCTCTATCTCTATCTCTCTATCTCTATCCTCTCTTCCCTTTAAATAATCAAAAAGTAATAAAAACAATTTTCTTCCAGAATGGAATGGAAGATGAAATAAGAAATTGCAAAATACATTGAATAAGACCATCAGAAGAAAACTGAGTCAAGGGAGAGAGGCTTAAAGATAAAACAGGGAAGCAATTTTCTCAGTAGAAATTGACCTTTACCTGTCATGGTAGGGCCACGCCAGGCCCTGCAGCCATTTGGTGTGTGCCTTGGTGTGTGCCTGCCTGGCCGTAAGGTTGGTGCAAATCTGAGCCGGCTTTCGTGAAACCGAGAGAAATGATGACATGGTAGCTAAACTTCCTTTCAGCAGCAAATGCCAGCAAAAGAAGCATTTGGGAAAAAGTGAAATTCTCAGGGATTTTCACAAAAATGAATCTTTGATTTCAGTTTAAAAGCGAAACATGCAGTAAAAGACACAGTTCACACTCCCCCGTGAGGCTGCACTTCTGACACAACACCCACTTCAAGTGTCTTCCTTGCATCCCTGCAACACAAGGCTCACAAGGCCTGGGTGTGGCCAACTTGCTACCACCTCTGGCCCATGCGTTAGGACATGGATGCTAAGCGACCTTGTTTTGGTATCAGGGACTCTCAGCTATCAAATTCTCCAGGAATAGCAGCATTTTCCAAGATTCCAGTAGTACCTGTCATTTCTGTAAGGCAAAATTCACATACAGAGAAACTATTTTTGGTATCCTGAAAAGTATATACTGAAAACATTTGCTAATTTTCAACAAAGAACATAGAAGAATTGAAAAAAAAAGACATTGCCACTAACTTGAAATGCCACCTATTAGCAAATATCCCAGTAGGAAAGGTCATTGATACGTTTGTTATAGGTACATTTTGTTTTAAAGAATTATATATCTATTTAAAAGTCAGAGTAAGAAAGAGAGGAGAGAGGAGAGAGAAAGGGAGAATCTTTCATCCTCTGGTTCACTCCACAGATGGCTGCAATGGCCAGGGTTGAACCATTCCAAAGCTGGAGCCAGGAGCTCCCCCGTCTCCCACATGGATGGCAGGATCCCAAACTCTTGGATCATCTTCTGCTGCTTTCTCAGGCCATTAGCAGGAAGCAGCTGGAACTCAAACCAGGGCCCATATGGGATGCTGGCGTTTCAGGCAGCACCTTTAGCCACTACACCCCAACACCAGCTCCAGGTACACTTTTTCTTTCCTTTCTAAATCCTATCAAATATTTTGACCTTACACTTATTTTCAAAAGAATCAGCCTAGAATCTTTTTCAAAGGTTTTTACAATCTTTTCCTTCCTCCCATTCCACAGAGGAAGTATTCCCACACCTGGGGAAGCCCCATGACCAAGCTTGGTCTGGGGCTCAGGGTCTACAAAGTGACAGGGGTCCTGCCACCACCACCTACTGGGTCCTGTGCCCACCACAGTGGAGGGGTGGGCTCAGCGCAAGCTACACATGCTTCCAGCTTGACCTGAAGTTTTCAACTCAACTCAGGTACTGGAAAGACATCTATAAAGAAAATCTGCAGAGCAGGTGTTCTCCCCAGAATTCCTGTCAAGAGCAGGTTCAGCGCTATGACCAAGAACTGCTGTAGTGTCCTTGGGAGTCAGTAATTACACTGGCGGTCACTGAGGCTGGACCAGGCACGGAGCCTCCCCTGCCTCCTTTCTGCAGCGTGTTTGGGAGTCTGCTAGGCCTTGGCCTCTGTGCAGGGTTTTCAGGACAAAAGCATTGTCAAGAAAGGGATGGGAGATTTCCTTCAGAGGTGCACACACTCCAGTGCAGGGGACAGCATTCCCTGCTGGTCTCTTCCAGTCACTGTTTCCAGCATTCACAAGCCTTGGCACAGTGCCTGACATGACTGAAACAGGGGCGTGTTAGAAACGAGAGGGACGCAAGTCCACCAACTCTTGCCTGGAAGTGTTGGCTTTGTCCCTGGGGCCCTGAGCAAAGCACAGGAGTGGCTAGAAGGAACAGGCTTGGAACTGCTCCTTTCCCAGGCTCTGCAGGACCTCCCCCACCCCATTTTCCTCGCAGATTCTGCAACTAGTGAAGACTTCAGAAAGGTACTTTTCTCATGTCAACTTAGAGGTAAGGATGCCTTGCTTTCTCTTCTTTCTTTTGGGATGCTTGACCTTTGTTGCAGACTGAGGCCCATATGGGACTTTATAAAACCTAAAGCTTTTTTATTTTACACAGGTCTAGGATGTGCATAAAATAACAGAAATCCATGTTAATAAATTAGGAAAGGCTATTTTCAGAAAGAGTCCTGGGGACAAGCATTATGGCTTGGTGGATTAAGCTGCTACCTGTGACTCCACATCCCTTCTCACTGCTGGTTGAAGTCCTTGCCGCTCCCCTTATGATCCAGCTTCCTGCTAATGCACCTGGGAAGACAGCGCAGGATAATCCAAGTACTTGGGCCCCTAGAACCCTTGTATGAAACCAGGATGGGGTTTCATACAAGGTTTCATACAACACCTGGCCCAGACCAAGCTGTTGTGGCCAGTTTGGGAATTAACCAGTAGATGGAAGATCTTTGTCTTGCTCTTGGTATCATCTGTCTTTCAAATAAATAAATGGATTTTTAAAGATTTATTTATTTATTTGAAAGGCGGAGTTACAGAAAGGCAGAAGCAGAGAGAGACAGAAAGAGAGGTCTTCCATCCACTGGTTCACTCCCCAGATTATCTACGGCGGTCAGAGCTGTGCAGATTTGCAGCCAGGAGCCAGGAGCTTCTTCCTGGTTTCCCACGAGGGTGCAGGGGGCCCAAGGACTTGAGCCATCTTCTAGTGCTTTCCCAGGCCATAGCAGAGAACTGGATCAAAGAGGAGCAGCCAGGACTAGAATCGACGCCCATATGGGATGCCAGCACTGCAGCTGGCAGCTTTATCCACTACGCCACAGCATTAGCCCTAATTGATCTTTTTAAAAAAGATCCAGAATCCAGGAGCTTCTTCTGTATCTCCCGGTGCAGGGACCCAAGTATTTGGGTCGTGCTCTGCTGTTTTCCCAGATGCATCAGCAGGGAGCTGGATCAGAACTGGAGTAGCCAGGGCTTCAGGGAGCTGCTTAACCTGCAATACCACAACACCAGCCCCTAAATAAATCTTTTAAAAATAGTGCTTGATCCATATGCAAGGCTCACCGAAACAACAGGGGATATTTCCTACAAAGACGAATGTGCTGGCTTCAGCAACAGTGATATTAGGTGGCCTGACTGCATGCTGTGATTTTAGGAATACTGCAAAAGTTCTGCCAAGATTGGTCCCTGCTGCACCTCAAATGCCCACTGTTAAAGTCATTCATTTGAGTTAAGAAAATCGCCAGTAAGACCTCTATTAAAATGCAAATGTGTTCCCTGGGAGGGGAAACACATTAAATCATTATCAGCCATTAACACTTTAGACCAAATTAGTTTCAGATTTATTAGCCAATTACTCAAAGTACAAAGAGAAGGCGTGCCATGCTGGAGAAGCGAGCTAGCAGACTCAGGGCAAAGTAGGAAACGGAAGGGACCGTCCAGGTCTTATATGGCTTTCAACCTTGACGTTATTACATAGTTTTCTTTCTAAAAGAAAACAGTATGTGAAATGCGCACATCACAATGCTGACAAACGGAATTTCTCTGGGCAAAACAGAGGTCAGAGGCAGGACTTGTCTTCTCCCATGTCCCCAACTTGGTTCTCGTGGCTATGCCACAGAAAACAAAGTGCTGGGAGCTGGAGTTTGGAAGCTACTCTACAAGGGCATCTGTTTTTGCCCCCACACTTTCTTTGCTGCAGAGATGGTCTTCAACCTTCCACAGTCCCTCTTAGCATCTCCCACTCTGGCTGGTGCAAAGCCCACCCTTATGCTGTCTGTGCATACTGGCCAGCAGGTGCAGCACCACACATGTGCCGTCACTGGAGAAACCATCTCTGATGCATGGGGCAGGGCCGGGGTCCCAGTGCATTCTCAACTTGTGGGACCTTCAGCTCTCAGTGGGTTTTATCCCCACGTACCACTGCACAGAGCTGCAAGCCTTGGTGGAGGTACAGGTAGACGCAGAAGGCTAGCTCCTGAAAAAGCACAGTCAATTCTGCTCCCAAACCCAAGATCCGAGACCAAGGTGGTTCATAGACCCTCTGTCACCCCATCACACCTGTGGAAGCCAGGGAAGAACTTCCTCCTACACATGAACAAATGCAGGTCACCTTTGTTCTGGTCAAAACCATCATTGAGCTGCACGTTGAGCCTAACTCCAGGCAGAAGTGACATTTCCCAACACTCCCAATCTTGTAGGCAGCCTCTTGGACCCCAGAGACTCTGAGAAACTCACTAAGGAGGAGGGAGAGATGTCAAAGTCACTGCATGTATGGACTACAGCAGGCCACGCTGGACTTCAATGGCACATGCTCATGTCTGCTTTGTTCACTGAACCCACACAGGTTCAGGTACCTGGAGAGTAGAGACCATGTTTCACAGATGGCCCTCACCGAAGCAGAGTCACCAGTGTTTGATGAACTCCTAAATTCCAGGGTCTTAGGAAAGGGAACCTACACTGCCTTGTGATACAATACACTGCTAATGCAGGCAAGGGGGCAAATCACACCCGTGAGCATCATCCAAGGGGTGTGAGCACACTCTGAAGGGAAACATGGAATCCAGGAACAGAAATGGAGATTCTAGGGGCCGGTGCTGTGACGTAGTAGGTTAATGCTCTGCCTGTGGCGCCAGCATCCCATAAGGGACTGGTTCTAGTCCTGGCTGCTCTTCCAATCCAGCTCTGTGCGATGGCCTGGGAAAGGAGTAGAAGATGGCCCAAGTGCTTGGACCCCTGTATCAGCCTAGGGGACCAGAAAGAAGCTCCTGGCTCCTGGTTTTGGATTGGCACAACTCCAGCCATTGCAGCCATTTGGGGAGTGAACCAGTGGAAGGAAGACCTTTCTGTCTCTCCGTCTCACTGTCTGTAACTGTACAGCTCAAATAAATAAATAAAATCTTAAAAAAAAAAAAGAAATGGAGATTCTAGATGAAAGTGCTTAGGTGCTTTTTTGCACATCACCTAATTAACTTTAAAATAAGCCCTTAAATACTTTAGTCTATTGAACACACAAGATGGACGAGATCCAAGGAAGGAAAGGAGATTCCCCAGGACCACAGATGAATAAATGATCCAGCTGAGATTCAAATGCACACCCTCTCAGCCCACAGCGCAGCGCTGTTCCCATAGTCACACAGTTGTCTTTCATGCCACGCAAAAAAAACTAAGGCAGCTGCAATCTATTAATAGACCTAAATTTCCACTTGTATAAATTATGCCATTTAAATCCTGGTCAAAGAATAGGGGAAAAGCATGTGGGAATTAAAAACACACACCACATTATAAACCTTAATATTTTCTTAAGTTCCAAAATTCTTAAAATGAAACTCTTTGGTCAAACAGTTGGATACCTTTAGAACAATAGCCTAATTTGACTGTGCTCCACCACTGAAGTTTTGGAAGGTACCTGTGACTATTTTTGTAAAACAGCCTGCATTTCCTTTTACATTCACATAGGGCAACAATCTCACCTCATTTAGTTATTTAGAGCATAATTCTTATGTTAATCAGGGAACTATTATTTGAATAAGGCCAACAAATGATTCAAGATTACTTGAACCCTCAAATCTCTTATGATTCAGTTACAAAAGGTAACAAGATAAATAAAACAGCTCTGCTGTTAGCCATGCTAATAATTTCAGTGACTTTTTGTTTGTTTGTTTTACTGGAGGGAAAGAATGAGGAAATACGATCTATGTCTGAATGCTTTCAATGCTTTGTGTTCAAGGTCCTGTTGGGTTAGCTTAGCAATGACAAAGATAAGGGTTTATTAAAGCCAACTTGACACAGTCTCTGGCCAGTTTATAAAAAGTAATTCACAGATTCACCAAGCAAAGCCTAGAGAAAGGCAATGCTGAAATCTGAGTCTGTAGACACTAAAAGCATACGCCTTCATTCTCTTTCCCGTTTACTCATATCACCCTCACAAACCCACCCAGTGCCATTACTTCAACTACACATATGCACCAGTAAGCTGCAAATTGTATCTTCCAGCTCCAACTCTGCATGGACGTCTCACAGACATCTAAACTTTAACATACGAAAAAGAGCTCCTGATTTTTCTCTCCAAAATCTGTTTTCCTTGAGACTCAATTAAGGCAACTTTATCCTTCTGCTTGCTGGATTCTAACAACTTGCTCACTTGCAATGGTTTGTCAGCAAATTCCATTGGCTCTGCCTTCAGGGGGAGGGTTTATGAGAAGGACAAGATCAGCTGTATAAAACATACACTTTTCCATATTTTCTCATGTTAAATTGTAAGGTGCATGTCATTAAATTTCTACTGTGATGCACCATTGACTGATGAAGGTTGGTACTTCTATTTTTTTTTTTCATTTGAGTATTTAACTATGTGAAGGATCCACTGACATAAAACACATAAAAATAATTTTAAAGTGTCAGTGAAAATATAAAAACAAAAAATATATAAAATCTACAGATGAAATATATACATGATTTAATTCTCATGGGCTGTGTGTGTGAGTATACAGTATAATCTCTTAAAATTATGATTCTTATACAGTAGGCAGTTAAAGATTGCAATGGATTGGGAGTGACTAAAGTCTAGAAAACTTAATAAGCACACATAAAACAAATGCTGTTTGAGAGAAAAAACTAAATACAGAGACATTTTAACAGAAAATTTATTATTTGCCTTCAGCCATGTGAAAGACCCGAGGAATTTCCCCCCCCCCCCCCAGGTTAGAGTTCCACTCCCCAGAAAGAAAACTGGTTGTAACTCCCGCCCAGGCGCCCGCCTGGGATAGCCACGCCCCCCATCTAAAGGATCCAATGAGTACTCTTGGTAACCTTCAAACTGGCCAATCAAACCAAAGCACGCGAAATATGTTAATCTTGTGGTTCCTTTCTTTAAAAACTGCTGTAGACTGCCACTCGGCGCCTCTCTCTTCGCCATTGCTGGGTGGGGGGAAGCCCATTTGCGCAAATGTTTAATAAATCCTCATGCTCTTGCATCAACTTGGTCTGGAGTTTGGGTCTTTGAGCGACCACCCGAGCATGTGGGATTCCCGATTTTGGGGTCTTTCACATGAATCTCCAAATATTATACCATATTTAAATGCAAAATAGCATTCATCACAAAATAACAAAAATGCTGGCATGCATTTACTATCCCACTATATATTTCAGAAACATATGTGAAGTTAATTGCAAACACACAACTACTCAAAATATGTTTAATACCCTAACATTATATCATACAATGTTGATGTTTCAAAAAATTGACAGAAATATAAATATTGCATCTGCTATTCTTTTCCAAAAGTTACCTTACTTAGCTCATAAGAAAGGATTATTTTTCATTTGTCTATTGAATGGCATTGTATTTTATTCAATAAAAAATAAATATTTTGGATGGGACAGAATGATGGTTCTAAGAGTATGGAAAAGCAGTACAATCTTTGTACCAGTTTAGCGAATATGTGATTGCTAGATTTAACTTCGAGCAATTTTATCATAAATAAAATGATGAAGAGTGGTTATTTGAGCCCCTTCTCTGCCATTCTGCCTCTGTCAGGAACAAAAACTGACCAACCACTGGGTCAGAGTTCCGGGGGTACTCCATCACCACAGATGTTTCTGTACTCATTGTATTACTCCACACACAGAGAAAGCTAGACAAAAGGCACTACCCCCTCAGGTAGGACAAGACCACCCTTCCATTAATTTCTGGAGCTCTCTCCTTCCCATCTTCCAAATCCCCATAAATTCTCAACGTCCACATCCAAAGGTCCTTGGAATAGACATGAACAAAGAGCCCTCAGCACATGGAGGTCAGCACCATTGACCACCGCTACTATTGTCTTTGCTTCAGCCTTCAGCCAGGACACAGAACCCCACTTCGGCATACTTTTCCATTTTTCAGAGTTTTCAGTTCTTGCACTGTGTTTCAGCCACCACCCAACCGTTCAGATTCACTGATGTCAGACAGGAAGCTGATTTGTTAGCATGATGTGAAATAATCACATTAGGAGGCAGAAACCTAAACACGAAAGAGAGTAGGCTTTTCCTTTTCAGAAGTTAGTCATGGCCCTATTCTCACTCTACCTCCCACTTCCAAATGTTTTTAAGAACTGAGAGATTTTTCCAGTCTAACGGGCAGTTGAGCTTTACATGTGCTGGTTATATAATGGAACTTCTGTATTCCTGAAATATTGGAACATTTGGAAGCACCATACCAGATTGGAATTTTTTTAAGTTTACATCTGAAAAATAAAAATTAATATCCACAAGAAGAAGTCTTTGGTGATTAGTACAAAGTTTTCAGATTATTCATAGAACTTCAACACCCAACACCTGAATTTATCTATTTTCACTTGACAAGTTTGATATGTACTCGTTAAATCAGCTCACTGCTTTCTTACAGCAAGTGGGTAACCAAGTAGGGATTAATGCAAAATTTTCTGCATCCTTGGCACTTTCAGCATTTGAGGTAAGTATTTACTTGAAATTCTAAATAAGTCTGCATAATTAGAGCACTATTCTGGATGATTTTAATTTTTAAGTCTCAAGAGAACTAACTAAAATTTGAAATTTAAATAAATAAGGATGTTAGAAAATAGCGTCCTTGCACCTAGCGGATTTGAAAAAAACTAACCTTGTGTTCATATAGATTGGAATTAATTATTCAAAAAAATAGGAGAAAAACTGGCACTTGGATTTAAAAATGAAGTTCACCAGTCACTATTTTAAAGTACTTTACCCAAAGGTAGCCAATCTTCTATATCATGTTTGATGGAACAAAGACATAAGCCTAAGCCATTTAGGTTCTTTTGACCCCTGCCTTCTTTCAAGAGATCCATTCTGCCTCACATCCTGTATTGCTCCCCACTGGGCCCCTGCATTCTTCCCCAGGTGGGCCAAATCTGAAGAACCAGTATGGCTAAGCTCATCTCCTCCTACTGCCTCCCCCCATTCTTCCCCAGGTTCAAGACCACCTGAGAGACCAGCTCCTCCTGCTGCCCCTCACCCGACCCTTGCCCTAAACCTCCTATAAAATACATAAAAAAGGCCAGGCCCCTGGGGTCAGGGCCTCCTGCCACATGGTCCATTAAAGTGCATACCGGCAGTTGGTCACCTGCCTCTATGAGTTTATTTTCTCTGAATAAATTCAGTCTGGCTATAGATTCATACACTGCCTCCTCTTTCTTCTATGCCTCTTTTCCTGATGACTTTGATTTCAAAGTGGCTCACTGAAAAGCATATTGTGCAGTAAGTATTACCTTATGTTACCATGCCTAAAATCCTGCATCCACTTACCCACCTCATGGCTGAAATGAACATAGAGATCACACATGATAAATGTCCTAAAATTAGATGGTTGGAATGGCTGCACAGTCCTGCGTAGACACTGAAAGGAGCACTGAATTGTATGTGTTAAATGCAACAATTGTATAATATATGAGTTAAATCTCAATAAAATTGTTTCAAAAATGAGATTCAAGAGGTTCAAATGTTTAAATGTTCAATAAAAAGAGACCTCCGGAATAAAATCATTGCCAGAGAGTTTAATTATTATTATCATTTCCTGTTTATTACTAAACATCATTAGAAAAATCAGAAGAGCAATACATCTGACCCTTCTCCGCTCTACTTCAAAACACTATTTCCGTTCAGACATTAGAATACAATCTACAGAAAAGCAATGTGGGAATCCTGGAGACCACAGTGAGCAAGAGGAGGGTGGGCTGGCTGGGCTGGGGGCTTGGGGGCGGGGCATGCTGAAGACCAGGGAGCCACCAGCTTCTTCCTCCAGCCCCCTCTCCACAAATATGCAAGGGCAGGAATTGTGTATCTTTCCTCTGCACGAGATAATGATAAATAGGATGGCTCCAAGTACTGGTAGAAGACGTTATATGGGCAAGGTTGGGAAATGGCAGTAAGGCATATAAAATCTATCAAATTAAGAAAAAAATACGTGTCCGTAGAGTGGTTTCTTATCTTAAGAAAACACAATGATTGCTGTTGCTAGCATTCTCCTAAATGAACATAAATGCTGTTTATCCTCATAATATACCTGAAGCTTACCCCTCAACCCAGTCTCAAGGTAATGAAATCTTAAAGGAGTCACCTCTAACGACAAGACCATTTCATATTTTACATGAATTATTGGCCAAGGGGAGTACATAGGGAAAAGAAATAAAATTTTTAAACTATAGGAAAGATAAACATGTACAATAATTTGTTTATGATGTGATTTCAAACTGGAAAACCAACTAAAGTCAATTTTAAAAAGTACTGTAAGGTAACACTTTCATAAGGTAATAGGAAATTATCATAAAAGAACCATTAGCTTTTCTATGAAAGACAAAATTTGTTAGAACATTTTTGGAAGAAAACAGTCCATTTCCTTGAACAACAAATTTTAGGTTATATGGTTGTAAATTCAAAATGAAAAATTCAAGAGCATATGTAGACAAACTAAACACTCCTCAAAGAGAGAAATGAATGAAAAGACACATCTTTGAAAAGCATGCAACCTTATAAAAGAATGATGAACTTCACTGTACATGAATGTGAAAAAAGACTCTCAAGATACACTTCTACAGGAAACTAAGAGAAAGCTCACATGAGGGAGACCAGGACCTTTTTAGTGTAACTGGTTCATGCACACAGAGGTCTGAATGGTGAACAAGAGACTAACGGCGTCTTCATCCAGAGAAGGGCATGTGGGAGCCATCAGTGCAGCCACAGAGGGAGGAGGAGACCTGCACAACACTCCTTCAGATAGGTGGATTAATAAGAAATGCTGGTTTTCTGATCCCCACCCCATCCCTTTTTCTGCCCACCACACCCCCATGGTTTTATCTTGCGCTTTTCTATTCTCCTAAGTACCAGGGATTTCTTGTTGCATGTCTCTGCTATGGGGCCTGTCATTGGCTTCAAATGCTTTTATTGTAAATGTGTCCCTATAAACATCATTGGCAACCAATTTCCTTAAGCTTTTTTAGAACTATTGAAAGTTTCTTCGCATACAACAGGATTTGGGGATGAGCAGCCTTTACTAGGGAAGTTAAGTTAAAAAATTAGGCTCTGTTTCCCATTTTTTTCAAAAGTTAAATTCCCACTTATTTTGTACTCCCAGGTGTAAGTAATTAGATTTATGAATTTCAATAAAAGCTAGGGAGTTTTAAATTACTTAAAGCATGTTCTTTATGGATTTGTGATTTTCAAAGGATAAATTACTGCTTCCCTTTGAGAGCTTGAACTATTGCCGTTCATTTTTGTAAATAAAATTTTATCTCATTAAATTAGGGATAAAACATTGAAAAGGAAGCCTATGTAAGTCTCACATTCAACTCTAGTTCTAAGTAATGTTCCCAACTGTAGACAGCCACTAACACGTTCACTTAAAATGTTTCTTTTCTATATTTTACCTGCAGAATAATAAGTCATTCTTACTGGATTTAAGAACTTACTTACAGATCATTAAATCCTTTAAGAAAAGATCCCTGTGGTGAGCATTTGTATAAAATGAAAAATTCCTCATAATGTGAAATGCCACTTTTTGACCTGTGGTTTGGGATTTTGATGTTTTGTGGATTCTCAAACCTGGGTTTTAAGGAAATCTGGAATAAAAATTGAAAGAAAATGTCATCTCTTGCTGTGTTTTTAGTAAATAATATAGGAAGAAGATATAACATTTTTTAAAGTCTGAAGAGTGTTCACAAGTGTCAAGAAAAGCAATGTGAGATTGCTTCTTTTCCAAACAAATCTATTTCTCAACAACATTATGATAAAATATATTATCTTAAAATATGAGAAATTGGATGAAACACAAAGCTGGGAGCTATCAGTTCCTATTTGAAATATAAGATTAAAAAAGTTTCCTTAATTGGAATATTTACAAAGTTTTTTTTTTAATTTTTAATTTTTATTTTTTTTTTTATTTTTGACAGGCAGAGTGGACAGTGAGAGAGAGAGAGAGAGACAGAGAGAAAGGTCTTCCTTCCATTGGTTCACCCTCCAATGGCCGCCACGGTCGGCGCACCGCGCTCATCCGATGGCAGGAGCCAGGTACCAGGTGCTTTTCCTGGTCTCCCATGGGGTGCAGGACCCAAGCACTTGGGCCATCCTCCACTGCACTCCCGGGCCACAGCAGGGAGCTGGCCTGGAAGAGGGGCAACCGGGACAGAATCCGGCGCCCCAACTGGGACTAGAACCCGGTGTGCCGGCGCCGCAAGGCGGAGGATTAGCCTGTTGAGCCACGGCACCAGCCTATTTACAAAGTTTTTAAAATATCATCTTGGTCAATACCTTATGACTTTGAATTACATTCAAAATGTAACAAGGGTCAATTTGGCAACAATAGGAAGAATATCTAGACTCAAACAGGGAACCAAAGACTCAGGCTCAACCATGGTACCAACACTCCTGTTGTCACCCATGGCATCAACATGGCTGATGTCACCCTGGCACCAACATAGCTGGTACCACTATGGGTACCAATACAGCTGGCATCACCATGGCACCAACACACCTGGTGACCCTGTTTATGTCCCTTGGCTCCGTAAATCCATGATTCATCAACAGTAAAACTTGCCCTTCCTAAATAATAGATAACAGTTTTTATTTGAGATGAATTTAAATATGTATCTCTTTCTCCTGTTTATAGGCTGTATAATAAAACTCTCAAGATCTACATGAAAGCTAAAGGGAAATACAAAAACGACACTGAAAATTCACCAACTCTACTCTGCAATAAAGTCCTTGCTGGAAAACTCTGAGACGCATTGCAATCTGCATTGTTTGTGGCTGACTCACTCCACAAACATGGGAATGGGGTTGTCCCTTCCCACATGGCCTGTGCCTACTATCATGCTGCACATATTAAAAGCAGAAACAAATTAAGTGTATTTCATAGGTACAAGATTAAAACTTGAGCAGTTTAATATGAACATACTGTTTAGCCCTGTGAAAGAGTAAGAATAAATCAGACATTAGCAGGTTGAAAAATGTGATTCTGACCACTACAATTCACACAAATTTAGAGCCATTTTGAAATATGTAAATTGTTTTTGGGGGCTGCTCAACATCACCAATCATCAGGAAAATGCAAATCAAAACCACAATGAGACATCATCTCACAGCTGTTAGGATAGCTGTCACCAAAAAGACAAGAGCTAAGAAATGCTGGTGAGGATGTAGACAAGGAAATCCTTGTCCACTCTTGGAGAAAATGCAAATTGGTGCAGCCATTATGGAGAACAGTGTGGCGGGTCCTCAAATAATTAAAAATAGAGCTATCACGTGGCCATGCAATCCCTGTTCTGGAAACATACCCAAAGCAAAAGAAATCAGCACCCCATAAAGACAAATGCAGGCTCATGTCCATTGCAGCCAGAAGAGCCAACATAGAGAAATGTCCTAGGATGAAAAAAGATGTGGTATAGTTTCTTTTTGTTTATGACTCTCTGCCTTTCAAATAAATAAATGCAATGTTTAAAAACAAGAAATTGTAGCATATATACAAAATAGAATACTATTCAACCTCTAAAATGCAGAACATCCTGCTGTCAATTGTGACAACATGAATGTACTTTGAGTCCACTAGGTTAAGTTAATTAAGCCAAGCATAGAAAGACAGAGACCTTGCAGTATCACTGACTTGGGGAATCTAACAACACTGAATTCATAGATGGTGGCATGCAGAAGCTGGGGTAGGACATGGAAAGACATAGGTTGAAGCTACAAAACTGACACTCTTCCTATCAAATATATAGAATGAGAATAATAGTTTATAATGTTGCATTTTATGACAGACATTGCTATGGGAGTAAATTTTAGCTGTTCTTGTCACAAAAAATGTGACTATGTAAGGTGATAGATACATTAACTTTCTTGACTGCAGTAATGTTTCATGATGCACATGTATATAGCAAAACATCCTGTTATGCACTTTAACTATAGTCAATAAAAGCAAAAAAGAAATCAACTGCTTTGGAGAATCGAAAGATAGTATAATATGCATATAGATTTTAATTTGCTGTAAGCAAATTGGCTAAATAGTGCCACTTCTCCCACTGTGGTACATGCCTGAACTGAGTTAAAAACTACACTTCTGGCGCTGTGGCTTAGCAGGTTAAGCTGCCGTCTGCAGTGCCAGCATCCCATATGGGCACCGGTTCGAGTCCTGGCTGCCCCACTTCCGATCCAGGTATCTGCTAAGGCTTGGGAAGATGGCCCAAGTGCTTGGGCCCCTGCACCCACATGGGAGACCTGGAAGAAGCTCCTGGATCTTGGCTTTGGATCAGTGCAGCTCTGGCCATTGCAGTCAATTGGGAAGTGAACCAGCAGATGGAAGACCTCTCTCTCTCTCTCTCTCTCTCTCTCCCTCTCCCTCTCCCTCTCCCTCTTTCTTTCCCTATCCTTCTCTCTGTGTGTAACTCTGACTTTCAAGTAAATAAACAAATCTTAAAAAAAAAAAAAAACCTACACCTTCCCTTTTAAATGAAAATGCAGTTGGTGCTACAATCCAGAGGCATAGCATTCTCCTTTTCTCAGGAGTCACTAGTATTGCTGATTCCTGATGATTATGCTCTGAGTTTCCCAAACACACAAACATTGTAAGGATCTGTCTTCCTCTGGAAGAACCTTAGGCTCCAGGGTGCCCAAGGTGCACAGCTGTGAAGGAGACCCGTCTTCTCGGCATCCCTTTGCTCTCCTTGAAGGGCAGACAGACCTCCTCACTGGGATATGAAGAACGGGCAGATTTTCACAGAAGACAACAATTAGCAATCTTCAGAAAAGAAGACAGCACACACGTGGCTGCCGCCAGCCAGGAAAAGTCACTTTCTTCCACATCTTAAAAAATTCATAAATAACACCAGCACGTTGCTGCTTTAGATGCTCAGGTGAAAAAAGATGTCCTTTGTGAAATACAACAACCCGCCTTCTGTCTCCTGTGCCCTGCTGACCTTTCCAGAGACCCGCTCTGTGGGGCTGCAGCTCAGAATGCTGTGGGATCACTTCTCTTCACCGCTCACATTACAGGGGTGTCAGAGACACACGGCTGCGTAGTATCTTGGCGAAACTATATTGATCTCCTTTCAACAATGGAAAGAGGTCAGCTTTCTTTCTGAGTACTTCCATGTCTGACTCATATACCTCGTGCCATTAAAATCTATTTCAGTGTGTTAATGGAAATGGATTCCATTACACAGTCTCACGGGGAACCCGCTAGGAAGTAATAGAATATTGTGTAGACAGCTACTTTTAAAGACCTTTCAGGCAATTTTTGTGCAATGCTTAACCTCCTTCCCACTGACTGACTGGGGATGATCCAATTACAATATCTCTGTTACCAGGGATTTTACCCAGGAGTGAACAGGGATCTCATCCAAGGAGACAGATTGGCTGAACTCCTGAAAGCGTGTTACCATTCTGGAAATACAAAGAGAGTTTAATGTGGCAGAGCAGGGAAATAGGTGAACTATATCTACATTTATGATTAAAGGCGCTGAAGTTGGTAACCTGACACAATGCCCATTCTGCATCCTCTAGGGCCTATGCCCTTTTAGGAGGGAGGGGATAACATTTATTTTGTATAAAATAAACTCCTGCTATCACAAATTGTATGCAGACCAAAGTGGATAATTGATTTAGCAGTTTGCTTAGCTAGAGGTCAAACACATCCATCTCAGTTTTTCCCACTTCTATTTGAAATTCCAATAAAAATGGCAGAAAAGTGTACATATTTAGAACTATCAAAGAAATGTTGATACTTCTTGTAAGATCCAAAAATATGATTGCAAAATATGTTTTACAGCTCAAAAAGGCAGCATCAGGGCCTGCGCTGTGGCATAGTGGGTAAAGCCACCACCTGCAGTGCCAGCATCCCATATGGGTGCCGGTTCAAGTCCTGGCTGCTCCACTTCTGACTGATCTCTCTGCTATGGCCAGGAAAGCAGTAGAAGATGGCCCAAGTCCTTAGGCCCCTGCACCCACATGAGAAACCTAAAAGAAGCTCCTAGCTCCTGGTTCTGTATGTGTGCAGCTCTGGCCATTGTGGCCATCTGAGGAGTGAAACAGCGGACGGGATTCTTCTCTCTCTCTCTTTGTCTCTCTCTCTCTATCTCTCTCTTTCTCTCTCTCTACCTCTCTGTAACTCTGCCTTTCATATAAATAAATCAATCTCTTGGAAAAAAAGAGCAGCCTGTAACTTAGACTCTGCTAGGTGTTCCTGTTGCCTTTCCAAGACAATCTCTAGCTTTGCTCCCCAGACGACACACGTACCCAGAGAACATCTGTCCACAGTGGCCTAGGGAACAGCATTCAACCCCTTGTCTGGGTTGTGAAGGTCTTGTTTTACACTGTCTCATACGTGTGCCCCCTTACACATGCACGGAGGAACATGTTTGTAGGACTGCACTTCCGTGGATTGCTACAATTTGCCATTTTCCTCCAGGACAGTAACCCCTTCTCAGGAAAAGCAAAACAAATCATGATTTTCATCTTAAGTTAAAATTTTCTCTTGCAGTTATAAGACTAGTAATTTCAGAATGGACAATCAATACTGACATCTAAGAAATGTTTGTGTATATTTTAAAGAGGACAAGAATATGCAAATAACAGAATCAAACATGACATTCAAATCATCCATAACTAGCTGAGAGTCCATCTGCATAAATGCACTTATATTGGACCTTAATATCCATGTGTTAACACTACTAGCAAATCCCATTTAAGCAGTTAGAACTGATATAACTAGTGGTAGTACCTGGAAACTAGGCATGTGTTTTTATGTCTCACACAAAGACTTAAAGCATTGTATTTTTAGTTTGAAGGTATTTAACACACTTGCAAACCAGGATAGTTGGATAAGATTGATGAGTGATAAATTTTCATATTTTAAGCACCTGTTTTAGAAGCTGGGATACACAGCACAGCCCTGAAGCATTAATCTGGTGTACAAATGAGAGAGGGACAGGTATGACACGTCCATCTACCTTTGACACCTAACCTTAGAGCTGGCGCTGTGGCATAACACGTAAAGCCACAGGAGACGCAGTGTCCCACGTGGGCCTGCTCCACTTCTGATTCAGCTCCCTGATAATGGTTTGGATAAAATAGCAGAAGACAGCACACGTGTTTGGGGCCTGCCGCCCACTGGGGAGACCCAGATAAAGCTCCTGGCTCTGAGCCGCAGCCTGATTCTACCCTGGGTGTTGTGGTCACTTGGGAAGTGAATTAGCAGATGAAAAGCCTGCGCGCTCTCTCTCTCTTTCCATATATATATGTGTGTGTGTGTGTGTGTGTGTGTGTGTGTGTGTGTGTGTAAGTATTTATGTAAATCGCTATCTTTTCACCATCTCTATCTCTCCCTTTCTCACTCTGTAATTCTGAGTACTTCTGATTTTCAAATGAACAAATAAACCTTAAACAAGAAAAAATCTGACTGGAGTACACTTTACTGTTTAAATCCCAAATATGGGTTGAGCTTTTGGTTCAGAGATGAGAAGTGTGCTTGGGACACCCACCTCCTAGTTCAGAGAGCCTGTTTAGAGTCACAGCCACTCGGCGTCTGATTCAACTTCATGGTAATGCGTATCTGGGAGGCAGAGAGTGCTGGTCCAAGTACTTAGGAAGACCAGGATTGAGTTCTGGTTTCTGCCTCTCCTCCTTGTTGTGTGGGTGTGTGTGTCTGCTTTTCAAATAAAATTAAATAAAATTTAAATCCCACAGTAATATGAATGGAAAAATAATTCAACATGTTTAAAAAACGGTAATCACTAATGAAGAGGTTAAAAATTTAGCTCAAGAAGATTTGGATGAAAGAAAATTACTGAAATATGTTTTAAGAATGTGTACTTCTTTATGTATAAACAGGAATTCTTTGGCTTTTGCTATATTTTCAATTAAGTACATAATTGCAAACAACATGTTCTTTTTATAAAGACAGTATTAGAGACCTTTGGGATGAAAGTGGAAACCAGAGGACAAAGATGAAAAGATTAGCTGGAGGAATCATTATAGCTCTTATTTAATATCCTGAGTAAAAAGCGTCCACTTCACTGTTGCGTGAGTGACCAAGATTTGTCTCCCGAAATTTCCTCCACACAATTTCCCCATTTATGGTAGCTGTCAGCTCCATTAAGTTCTAGAAAGTCTAAGCAGAGTTAACGATGCCAACAATCATGTTTTTCTCTCAGGAAACTGCATTTATATAACCGAAGTGTATGTTGATAGACCCAAGAAAGACACAGGTGCGTTGCTTGCGTAAGGGCACTGTGAGCCCATGTTATGGTACTCCAATTGTAGGATGCCTCCAGCACTGGCTGGTGAGCCCAAGCCTTCAATTCCAGATGTGACAGTGTCCTCAGAATCTGCACTTCTCTGTGGGAGCCTCCCCAAGTGGACACAGCTGACCTTTTCATATTTCGCATTCTCACACAATCCCATCCTTGCCTTTGGCACCTAAGAAGAAATCACCCATTTATCGAAAATAACAGAAACAATTTGCCATGAATGACTTAACAATCATGCAAAATGAGCTATCACATAGGTTGTGTGTTGTGTTTTATTCTAGCTGTTCGATCGGAACTGAATCTAATGATCAAGATGTCTCGGGATCTCATTGAAGTCTCCGGTCTCCCTCCATTTCTAGAAATCTGGAGAGGCTGATTATGGGCTTGAGTAATAGGGAATCTTTTTAACACTCTATAGTAGAGGAAAATAAGCTACGTCAGTGTTTAGCAAGAAGAAAGCACAATTTGGAGTCAGATTATACGTGTGTGTGTGTGTGTGTGTGTGTGTGTGTGTACACACTTATTTGAAAGAGTTACAGAGCAAGAGGGACAGATGCAGAGAGATCTTCCATTAGCTGGCTCAATCCCCAGATGGCTGCAACAGCCAGGGTTGGCCAGGTTGAACAGGAGCCAGGAGCTTCTTTTGAGTCTCCCGCATGGGTACAGGGGCCCAAGCACTTGGGCCATCCACTGCTTCTTTCCCAGACCATTAGCAGGGTCTGACACCAGGACATGAACGGGCACCCCTATGGGATGCTGGCATCACAGACAGTGGCTTTACTAGCTACAACACAACGCTGACCCCCAGAGTTCCATTTTTTTATCATAAACAAGTTGTAGGAAATTTCTTGCAAAAGATTTTTCTAGGCCCCACACATGAGCTCCCTGCACTTACAATGTAGGTATTCACAAAGGATGTGGGACCTACAGAATCCTGGATAATACATGGGAAGAGACAAGATGACAGTGCACTGCCAACAACCAGACAACATCCTGGCAAGCCATCTGCATCCAGGCAGATAGGAACCTAAAGCTGTGTGGTAACGAAGTTGGGAGTTGTCAGCAGTGGCTTAATCACCTGTATGAGATTCAGGAAGAGTTCTTTTGTGTGTCTACAGCATTTTCCCCTCTTTGATCCTTTGTAGAAATGGAGACTAAGTGGGTAGTGTATTCTTTAAAAAAAAGCTTTTCATATCCTGGAAGTTGGTTATTAGGACCAAAAGCCTTCTCTTCTAATGTGTAAAAATAGAGCACTCCACCCCTTGGCTGTAGTTCGCAGATCCTGTTATAGCCTATGGCTTTCTGCTCCTAAATTGGCCTCACAGTGTTCAAGTCCTGTCTCAAGTGACACCCTGGCAGACCCAGCTGTAATAATACTCTAAACAATGCTAAGCTGAAGAGCAGGTGAGACTCCCAAGGCTTCATAAAGCATGAACACTGGGACAATGCTTCAAGTCACTGCATCTCCTGCCTGCCCCATCAGGCAGATGCCGTCACAACACACTGTTCTAATTTTCTTCTTCCCCCTCTTCTGGAGACACCAGGTCAGCATGGGTTGGGGTGTGGGTGCGTCTCCCTCCCCAGTCACAGAAGTGTGGTGGGAATGATGACAACAGTCATTCACCTGGAAGGACCAATGGAGAAGACACCCTAGCAAGGGACTGAGTTCAAAAGCACTACGGGAGATAGAAAGAACTGGAATGGAATGCTTTTGCGAAGTTCTTCTGAAAACTGTGTAAATTTGTTTAGAAGACATACTATGATGAAAAACTGGGAGGAAAAAATGAGAACTTTATGGCACATTCCTGAATAACAATAAAAAATTAACGAAATACTTTCTATGCAGAGTAATTGAGGGAAACAAGACCAACTTCTGTTGATGAGTAGGATGAGGAGGTTGGAATCCAACTATGGCTGAAGGCCCTTCCCACTAGGAATAACCCACATCTACCCAACATCTCTCCCTTCCCTCTAACGTACTGATGCCTGATTCGTAACTTCTATGGTCTGAATGTTTGTGTCTGCCCAAAATTCTTTTGTTGAAATCTCAACCCATGAAGTGAATGATGCTGGTGAAGTTTTTGGGGGGTCATTTAGCCATGAGGGCAGGGCCCTCATGAAGGGGGTTTGTGCCCTTATAAAAATCCTCAGACAGCCCCTCACTCACCCCTTCCACTGAATGAGGACTCAGTGAGTGGTTCTGTCCACCATGGACAGGAAGCAGCCCTAACCTCACAACGAATTATTCCGGCACCTTGCTCTTGAAATTCCAGTCTTCAGAACTATGGAACTGTCTCCAGGAGGCTCCTATTCTATGGTATTTTTGTCATGGCAGCCCTATTGCACAGAGACCACTCAAACTCTTCTGTTCTCACTGCAAACCTGTTTCTATCATTCATAGCTGTCATTGCAATGAAAATCCATGGACAAAGAACGTGACAGAAAATTGTCATAGGAGCAATAACTCTGCATGTTGGAAGTGTTGGCTATTTCCATAAGTACAAGTGATGCATAGATAATTTCCTGGAAATAGATGTGAGATACCTCTTAAAAGATTGAAGGGAAATAATGAAAATGTAGAAAAACTCAACATTTTAAAGAAGAAATGCAATAATGTTTCAGCAAGAAAAGCAAACAGAGCTCATGTATCATGTATTTTTAGCCTACTACCATCTATATCGTGACAGCACGTAAGCTTGTCTACAATCGACCTCCCTCTTGAAGACTACATGGAGGTCCTGGGGTCACCACCAAAACAGGTCAAGGAAGACTCCTGTAGTCTCCTGCTGTAGTCTGCCTCTTCCCTGGTTTTCTGCTCATAATCTCAGTTCATGCTTTCTGTTGGCTTCTAGATGCCCGAATTTGGTACATATACATATGCACCACACATAGGGAAATGGTGCATACAGCTGATTTAGCAGTACATTCTTGGTGTATTTGGGGGGACTTCAAATAGTTTGAGGAAACATGGAATTAAAACCCAAATGTCATTTTGGTTCAAAAATGTCTGAAACATAAGCACAGTAGCAGGTTGCAGTGTATGCCAGATAGACCGGCATTGCGGTGAGGTAGATGAAGCTGCTGCCTGTGACGCTGGCGTCACACATGAATACCAGTTTGAGTCCCATCCTCTCCACTTCCATTCCAGCTCCCTGCTAATGTGCCTGGGAAAAGTAACCCAAGTGCTTGGGCCCTTGTGCACACATGGGAGACCCAAGGAAGCTCCTAGCTCCTGGTTTCAGCCTGGCCCAGCTCTGGCTGTTGTGGCCATTTGGGGAGTGAACCGGTGGATGGAAGACCTCTCTCTCTCTCTCTCTCTCTCTCTCTCTCTCTCTCTCTCTCTCTCCGTAGGGAAATTAGGCACACAAGGCAATTCAAAGACGGTGCCCAAAGGAAGTAAGGTGGGCGGTATCCAAAGTTGTCTACCATCAAAGCTAATTGCCTGTGCAGCATCAGGGGAGGTGACGGAACTGATGATGAGTGTACAGACATATGGCTGGTCCTGTAAAAAGTTTCCCTGTAAAATGACCTTTTAAGTAATTGGTTGGTCCTTATGCCCTGCCCCAATAATCCTGCGGTCTTGTGCTTTAAAAGGCTTTGTTACGCGTGCAATAAACCGAGTTCTTGCTTGTTTGACTTTACTCCCTGCTGCGTCTCACTGTCTCCGGGATCGGGAGGCTGGGGAACGGGCGAGCGGCACACTTACCTTTCTTTGGACCCAGTCCATCCTCGTTTGGGTGGACTAAGATCCAGCATCTCTCCACCCCATAAATCTTTCAAGTAAATTAAGTAAATAATTAAAAAAAGATTCACAGAATTAAGAGGAAAGGAAATAAATGGAGGGGGAATCGTGCTTGGATCGTCCCGGAGGGGCCCAGGGCTATCTTGTGGGCTGCTACGATTTACTGCTGCTTAAAGGCTTAGGACCAGTACTTCAGTGAATTAACACTGTGGGGCCTACCCAGCCAGGGTCCACACTGAGACCTCCACCTGGAAGGCCTCTGTCAGGTGTACCCCAGGCTTTTGACTAGAAAGCACCACATGGCTTAGAGCGGGACTCGGCTTCCCTACTGAGGCTGTGGTTGTAGGCCAGCATCACACTTGTCTTGGACAGGGTCAAGGACTGCACGGACACACCATATCATCCAATTCCATCCACCCATGCTTGCATTTGCCCACTGTTTCTTCAATACATGTTTACTGAATGGTTTGATAACACTGAAGAATGAAACCGAACACAAATCCACGCATCGCCGCCCTCTAGCAGGGCAGCAGCTCCTGGCGAACCACAGGACTCTGCAGCAGGCAGCCACGCTGCTCCCGTCACGCAATGACCTCGCTCTGTTTGGGGACAGAAAGCTCCGCCACCCATCTTCCTCATTATGTGGCCTGTGTGCACAGTCCTGTCATGTGGGCTTCTGTACTCTGTTTTTCATTCTAAACTCTTCTTCTAATGCTAGATTCTTAAAGGGCCGAAGATAAAACTGATGTGAATAGTCACCACAATGACAGTCATATTAGCAATCTTGCTAATGATACTGAGATGAAGGCAAAAAGGAGGAGGAGGAGGCACCAGTAAACAGTGAGGGCACTGTTCACGGCCTGCTTACCAAGCACCTGGGGCTTCGTACCACTCTCGCCAATCCTCCCAGCAGCATGGCAGACCTCCATCCCTATCTTCCTTCAGCGGCTGGCAACTGCGGGATCCAGAGACTTTTAACTGTCCATGACCCACCGTGCAAGTGTTAAGTGCCAGAGCACAGATAACAACTCAGACGAAACAGACACAAAGTTAGCACCCAGCAAATCTAAAGGACTCTGTTCTAGATGCTAGAAGCCTTAATGCTAAACAAGTTAATACATTGAAGTGCCTGGTGATTCTCCCGAGATCCTCTCCCTGGCAGACAGATCGCACATCGTCTTTCTCACCTGCAGATGCGTAGCACCAAGTACTGACAAGGGCTTCATTTTTACAATCTATTAATTTTCGAAGAACTTTGTCAAACTCCATTCTTGTAGTACTGTTGCATTTTATTTGCCCTAATGGAAAGTGACCTGTCGAGAGCTTTCCTGCTTCCTTGAGCTCCCTGGGCAGCAGCCGGCAGTAAATCCTGCCCCCTGGGATCGCCATCCTGTCTGGGCAGTGTGGAGCTGCATCAGCTGTGTCCTTGCTGGGACTCAGGGGACTTCCTTGTAGTTTATGTCATCTTTAGCCTTTGGCATGATAAAAACTGAACAGCCGTTTTACAGCTCTAATTGTGTCCAAATCCATCAGGATTTAATAACTCCAGGCAGTAAATAAGCTTGGAACTTCTTTGCTGGCTAGCTGATGTCTACACTTACTGATTTCACAGCATTTATAGGGTCCTTAGACGCACGACGCCTGCTGGGAGGCATGGGGGCAGGCAGCAAGAATAGACAGGGGCACACAGGGACAGAGGAACATTCGCACCACAATCTCTGGGGTTATGCTCTTTCTCCAATTTCCACCATCCTTCTTTTTGGTTTATGGCTCAAATAGCTGAGCCCGTGCTGCCCGTGTGGGGGATCTGGCTAGAGTTCCTGGCTCCAGGCTTCAGCCTAGGCTAGTCCTGGCTTTTGTAGGTATGTGTGTGGAAAATCAGAAGATAGAAGATTCCTCTCTCTTATTCTCTCACTCTGTTACTCTGTCTCTCTTCCTTTCAAATAATAAAATATAGAACATTAAAAAACTAAAGATGAAAATAAAGTTAATTATGCCCAAATAAAAGATAAGTAGAACACGGAGGTTAGCAAATTTCAGATATTAAGGACAAACAGAACGGAAGATTCCCATTCACTCTGTCATTCATGTCTTCCTTGACTGCCACTAAGGAAAGTGGAGGAAATAAAAAGGTATCTAAATATTATTTCCAAGAAGAAACAGCGCAAAAAATTCCCTTGATAAATCATCAACTCACTATGAAGTTGATAAGTTGATGGCTGAGCCAACCATTTCCTGGGAGGAAGGAAAGTGAGGGGCTTAATGTCTCGGGACCGACACTTCCCTGTGATGCGGTAACCTTGTCGGAGCAACAGAATGCAGGGTACCTATCCATGGAAGCACACGAGCTCCCTGAGTTAAGAGACTTCAACGCCTGCCTGGAGGTCTTTCCACCCAAGAATCTGTATTACACTTTTAAGGCATGTGGGCAAGCATTTTGCCCATTGGTTTCTATGTTTATTTTATCCTACCTATGACTAAACATAGGAAGTATCTTAGCATTGATGACGAGTTATGTTCTGTATGAATTGGTGATGAACATCAATGTATTTTTCTCATTTATAATGAACATTTCATTTATACTTACAAATGTTTGTTAAAATTGGCTGTGAACCATCTCATGAAATATATTGGGACTCTTAAATACACTTACCTGTGAAATTTCCCTGCAGCCTGCAAGGTTGTATGTTAAATTTCTAACTTTCAAGGAATTTATTAAATCTTTTTTTTAACTGTGGTAAATTAGGCAGTACCAAGAAAAGCAAATTTCTGCTCATGGATCTCTATCTGAGAGCACCGTTTTGATGGGTGTTTGCAGCTTACTGAGCAAGCAGGATTGTGTAACTTTACTATTATTTGACTTTAGTGAAGCTCTAAAATGAATCAATGAAAGTATAAATTGTAAGAGGGCTTCTCTGGCTACAAGGTTTCCATGTGTGGCTAGAAGCTTGGACACGCTTTTATTGCTAGAAAACAAGAACTGCCAAAGATCTGAGACAGTATTTGGAAGAAGAGTGCATATAAAGGCTGAGCATGAAAGTACATTTTGTTTAAGAAAAACGCAAATATATTGTATAGAAAGTGGTTTCTTACATATTGGGAATATTCTTTAATTTATTTATTTGAGAGGCAGAGAAGTAAAGAGGACAGAGAGGGAGATCTAGAGTGAGTGAGTGAGAGCCAGAAAGAGAGCTCCCTTCCAGCTGTTCATTCTGCAAATGCCTACAATGGCCAGGGCTGGGTCAGGGTCAAAGCAGAGAGCTGGAAACTCAATCCAGGTCTCCCACATGGACGGCAGAAATCCAACCACTTGATCCATCACTGATGCCTCCTAGGGACCACATTAGCAAGAAACGAGAATCCAGCACAGGTACTCTGAAGCAGGTTGTGAGAATCATTGTGAGAGCTCCAGTCTGGGCTCTGTGCTCTGACCTCTCACGCAGTGGAGGTTGTGTGCTTACTCCCAGCCAGCCATGGCTACTTCCCTCTGGAGGGCTGGCCTTAGCAAACTGCTTGTCGTGCTCTGTGCTGCTGCATAAGCCTCTATTTGGATGAAGTAAAGTGTTAAGGCACAGAGAGCTCAAGTGTTTCAAATCACGTCAAAATCACTGGAGAGCAGGTTGATCCACCAGCAGCAAATTGCTCCTGGTTAAAATTGGGGAAAGCTGAAACCGGTGAGCAAGGGGTTTGTGGGAGCTGTTTGTCCTTGGGAGTCCCTTCTCATGTGAGATAAATGCTGCCTCATCAACAGGAATGCCCCTTCTCTTCCAGAACATTCACTGCTAACACTAAGTGACAGCAGGTGCTTCAGTCATCCTCACACGGAGAAAGGTGAAGGTCTTCACATTCAGATCCAATTGACTTTTTAAATCACTTCTCAAATGCCAGCTACCCAGCTACTGAGCTAGGACTCAAACTTGGATACACTGTTGCCAAGGCAATTTTCTCTGTACCATCAATTTATCCACCCCAAATAAACTTCTCTTGTCAACCAGGGAGCGTATTATTAGGCAAATCTGCAGGTTTTGTAGGAAGATAGATTTCCTTTGAAACCTTGAACTTTTTGCAACATTTTAATCCAATTTAGATTAAAGGTCAGGATAATGTTACCTCTTTTTTTTTTCCCTTTTTTAAAACATCTCTTCCTTGGAAGCCCACATACGACCAAAATAGATATGAAAGACATACTGAATAGAATACTAATAGTGATGCTAACAATGATGAGTAGACTGTTGGCAGTCAGCTTTCACCCATGGCTGCCATGTGCCAGGCCTCAGGTTGCACACCTGACTTTCTCCCGAGTTTACCCTGTGAAAGACCCTGGGACACAGCAACTCTTGGTCTCCCCTGTTCCTCAGATGAGGTTTTGACATTAAGTTACTTTTCCAAGGTCACATAGCTGCTGAGAGCTGATGCCAAAATTATGAATCAAGTCTGTCTGATTCTAGGAATCAGCCTTAAAATAAAAGGACTTCAAAAAGTTCATCCAGAACTGAAATTAGAAAAGAAGTGTAGTTTGATGCAACATATTCCAAAATCCATGTATAGATTTCTCATTCTGTGCATCTTCCTTGAACTTTTTGATGACATCTCAAACACACTGATTGCAAAATTTGTTAACTGTCTTTTAACCCTATTTTCCACAAACTGTTGAAATCCCTCCCACCCTACACCACTGTGGTATTAGGATGCAGCTTGAGCAGGTGATAAGCAGCCACCTAGACCTTTTCCCAATGGGCTTCTTAACTTGATTTCCTAATATTATTTTTTTGACAGGCAGAGTTAGACAGAGAGAGAGAGAGAGAGAGACAGAGAGAAAGGCCTTCCTTCCATTGGTTCACTCCCCAAATGGACGCCATGGCCAGTGCTGCGCCGATCCGAAGCCAGGAGCCAGGTGCTTCTCCTGGTCTCCCATGGGGTGCAGGGCCCAAGCACCTGGGCCATCCTCCACTGCACTCCCTGGCCAGAGCAGAGAGCTGGCCTGGAAGAGGGGCAACCGGGACAGAATCCGGCACCCCAACCAGGACTAGAACCCGATGTGCCGGCCCCGCAGACGGAGGATTAGCCTAGTGAGCCGCAGCGCCGGCCGGTTTCCTAATATTATTAATGAGCTTCTTGTGGTCCTTTGACTACCTTCACTGTCCATTCTCAGCCTTGGGAGATGTTCGGTTTTCAGTGGAAAGCTTGGCTTTTAATTCCAGCGTCCCTCAAAGAAGCTTTTGATGTATCTTCATATACCTACTTATGTGCATACATACATACACAGGGCTGCTCATGTAACTCCCAGGAGGCAGAGGTGATGGCTCAAGCACCTGAGTCCCTGTCACCCACATGGTGATTTGGATTCAGTCCCTGGCTCCTGTCTTTGGCTTGGCCCAGCCCAGGCTATTGTGGGCATTTAGATAGTGAATCAGTAGATGGAAAATCACTCCGCTTTTTTCCTCTCTTTCTTTACGCCCCCACCTCTCAAATAAATAAAGTTTTAAAAAAGAAAGGCAGACCAAAATAAAAAAGACAAAGTATAGAAAAATCACAACGTGTTCTTTGTGAAGCAACACCATGAAACATTTGTACTTCTCGTTTCCCTTTGTGTCTGCATATTCATATATCTATTACTGTTTGTGGAAAGATAATCTAATGTTTCCTCCTTACTATGCTAGAGTAACATTGAAAATAATTATTAATGGGCTCAGTGCTGTGTCGTAGTAGGTTAATCCTTCACCTGCAGTGCCCACATCCCATATGGGTGCCAGTTTGTGTCCCAGCTGATCCTCTTCAGATTCAGCTCTCTGCTTATAGCCTGAGAAAGCAGTAGAGGATGAGCCAAGTGCTTGCGCCCCTGCATGCTTGCGCCCCTGCATCCACGTAGGAGACCTGGCAGAAGCTCCTGGCTCCTGGCTTCAGATAGACTCAGTTCCAACTGTTGTGGCTGTCTGGGGCATGAACCAATGGATGGAAGACCACACTATTTCTCTCCATAACTCTGCCACTCAAATAAATAAATAAATCTTAAAATTAAAAAAAAAATTAATAGAAATTTTATCCATCTAAGCAAGTAGTTCTGGTGATATAATCATTTTGTGTTGTCAAATTTGAAGAACTGCCTAGGAGGTTGTATGATTAGTAAGGATTTAGAGTCTCCTGCATTCTTATGGAAAGATTAATAACAAATCCTCATTCAATTGCTACTTACATTTGGTGAATGCCTTCATTGTAGTGATGTATCTTACATCTTATGTTATTGTCAGGGAAACTATAATTTTGAGGTAAATCAGCAAGAAATTTAAACCCTTTTTCCAACATATATATCCATTCGTTTTCACTAATAATTTTCTCAAAAAACATAAAGGTCTATTTATTGCTTCTATTCAAATTATCTCTCATCCTCTTAAGAAGTAATGGATTTTATATGGTTTAATTTTTGTTATTATCAGCCTCTTGTTATAAGTTTCTGTTATCCCTATGTCAGAATAATTTCCACTGATTTCAATGCTAATCCTAACCATGTTGGATGATGTCTGATTTTTGTTACTTACTATCCATATTTAAGTTTAAAGATGGGGAGCTCAGAGCCTTCATAAGCACCCAAAACAGAAAACAATAGTCTTTCATGTGTTTTATATAAATGCTCTAAATCCTCTTCTCAAATTTCAGGTAATATAGCATCTTTGAGTTTTATTTTCTGAGCCATTTTTCAATTTTGAGAGTGATAACTATGCCATCATAAACACATTCTAAAAACCAAAGTTAAGGGCCAACATTGTGGTGCAGCAGGGTCAGCTGCCATCTGCAACGCTGGCATCCCATATGGGCACACGATTGAGTCCCAGGTGCTCGCTCTACTTCCACTCCAGCTCCCCCTTATTGGGCCTGAGAAAGCGGTGGAAGATGGCTCAAGCGCTTGGCCTCCTGCACCCACGTGGGAGACCTGGATCCCGGCTTCGGCCCTGCCCGTTCCCAGCCTTTGTGGCAGTTTGGGGAGTGAACCAGCGGATGGAAAATTTCTGACACAATCACTGATTGGTTCATGGAGAATAAGGACTCTGGAACCAGGGCATCCAGGAGAATCCAAGGACCCCTTGGAAGACGGTCTCCCTAATGGCTGTAACTGGTGCCCCAGCTCCACCCTTCTTGACCTGTGTCCTCAAGGGAACCTTGGCCAACTGCTTCATCATGGGGGTGGAGAAGGAAAAGCCAGATTAGAACGAGATGGTGGGTTAAGCCACTTGCAGTTTTAGTCAGTGAATACTTCACAGTGTTTTACAGAGACACAGGATTGTGTGAACACACCAGGAAAGCCCCACCCTAGACTGCAAACAGGTCTCAAAATGGGATGGAATGTCCAGGGATGAGAAGCCCAATTTTATGCTTTATGCATTGGGACCAGAGGAGGGTTTACTATGCCAGCCTAGAGTCAACCTTCAGAAAGGAGACAGTGGAATTTTTGAATGCCGTTCTCACTTGATTCCCTGATATGATTACATCACAAGAAAGTACCTCATACTGTTTGCTCAGAAGTGGAAAATAAGTTCAATTTTATAATTATTAGAAAATTACATCATTTATTATAATTTATAATTAGAAAGGCATGTCACTTTTTATTAGTTATATTTATTATTATAAAATTTAGTTTGTTATCTTTTCATCCAAAATTCAATTAATTTTCTGGGTGTTAAAAGTCTTTTTTTAAAAAAATTTATTTATTTACTTTGAAAGTCAGAGTAACACAGAAAGAGAAGGAAAGGCAGAGAGAGAGAGAGAAAGAGAAAGAGAGAGAGAGAGAGAGAGAGAGAGAGAGAGAAAGGTCTTCCACACACTGGTTCACTCCCCAATTGGCCGCAATGGCCAGAGTTGCGCCGATCCAAAGCCAGAAGCCAGTAGCCAAGAGCTTCTTCTGGGTCTCCCATGCAGGTGCAGGAGCCCAAGGGCTTGGGCCATCTTCTACTGCTTTTCCAGGCCACAGCAGAGAGCTGGACAGAAAGTAGAACAGCCAGATCTTGAACCAGCACCCATATGGGATGCTGGCACTGCAGACAGCGACTTTTCCTACAACACCATAGCACTGGCCCTACAAGTTTTTCAAGACTGTGTTTTTCTTTGTTTGACGATAAAATATATTTATCCATCAAAAAAGAAGGAAACCATCCAATAATGGAAATTCTGGTCTTCAACATCCATTGCGGATGCTATGGAGCGATTTGAGAGTCTCTGTGGCATGAATGAAAGTCTTGGTGGGCTCTTTCCTGAATCTGCTCACCTGTTGTATCACTGGCTTATGCTGGAGTTGACTTTGCTATGAAGATGGTCTAAACAACACATTGTTTTGCACTGTGTTGGGCTTCAAATCTTTGCAGTCTTTTCTCCCTGTGCTGTACACTTTGGTGAGTACTCAAGCAACACGCAATATCTCAGAAATGAAAAGTAAATTTGTCTCTTCTCCTTGCTATCCTTCCTTTCTCCAAACCAGCCCAGCTGCCCTAATCTCTTCCCTGCACAAGCAGACAAACTCTTCTGAGCCCCTCCATCCTCCTGCTGTGGACTCACTGATACATGCACCTGGACTCCTATGCCGGGTGAAGCCACAGAATACCTCCATGAGATGAGAAGAGTCCATACGAAATTGAATATGTTCATTTCATTGGCGACAAAACCCAATTTCAATTACAGTAGTTGCACTTCATTTACTCTGGGCAGCACCAGGCTGACATTTGTTTCACGTAGTGGGAATTAAAGCCGTGAAGAGTCTGGCTGGAAGGAAATACCTGAACCTTTCAAAAGCAGTTACACAAGAGCAGAGTGTTACTGCAAGTAAGTTCACATCCACGCACTCAAAGGAAAAATAACTAAGGAGCAGCCACACCACTTTACAAGAGGGGGGCATTCTGGTTTAAACAGGATGGCAAAGTCCTAGTGATTTTAATTTGAAAAAGAAGAAAAGCCCATTGTGCGCTCCTGTGGGAAGCAGCTATCAGAAGAAGCCATTTCTATGTGCAGTTTCCTCGCAGAAACAAGAGCAGGAAGCAGGCAGTGCCCTCCTCTGCCGCGCTCTGGATGCACTTGACTCAGGGAACCTGCTCAGTAGAAACAGGAAGAAATGACAGACACGCACTTCTTTTCTCCAATATGAGCAAGATCGCCATGGAGAAAGCTTGACTCAGGCTCGAGATGCCTCGGACAGCAGAGCCAGTGTGGTGTGATGACAGCAGCGGGAGCTGTGTCTGTGACTGATGTGCAGACCTACTTGCGGCTCACAGACAGCATGAGAAGGATGGGGCTCTGTGCCTCCTCTCCCAGGAGTGCGCTCTGACTGTCGCTGCAGGCGCCCCTCAGGAAAGTCACACCAGAGGGACTCAGAGGAACCTCCCAACTGGGCACCAGGCTTCCGTGAATCTCCTCACTCCATATATAGTCTCAAAAGAAACACAGTGAAATGGTTACATGTATTAAAGAAATCTTTATTATTATTGATTATAATGGAAAATTATATACAAAAATATAGAGAAAATAATGCACCAGAACCTAAAAGCCCATTTCATTTGGCTAAAGCAATTTTGTCATTAATGTTTATGATTTCAGGAATAATTTTTTTTATTTGACAGGTAGAGTCACAGTCAGTGAGAGACAGAGACAGAGAGAAAGGTCTTCCTTCCATTGGTTCACTCCCCAAATGGCCGCCATGGCCAGTGCTGTGCCAATCTGAAGCCAGGAGCCAGGTGCTTCCTCCTGGTCTCCCATGCAGGTGCAGGGCCCCAGCACTTGGGCCATCCTCCACTGCACTCCCGGGCCACAGCAGAGAGCTGGACTGGAAGAAGAACAACTGGGACTAGAACCCGGTGCCCATATGGGATACCGGCGCTGCAGGCGGAGGATTAACCAAGTGAGCCACAGTGCTGGCCCCAGGAATGAAAATTTGACATCGCTTTCAAGTTCCTTCCTATCATCATCTCCCTTTCTGCAGACCTCTCACCGTCGTGCTGTGTGCCTCACTGCTCCTCAAATGCAATGGGCACACATGGCAACTCTGAGAGAAGGCTCTAGGGACACACACACAATTCAATCGCTTTCATCAGCATTGTTGTAGGACATCATTTTGTTGTGTTGAATACACTACTGCATTTGCCGGAGGTGAAATTTCTCTCCTTGGCCACACTATTTCTATTTTTGTTTCTAGGAGATTCTACTTTGACAGGAGAAAACATACTACTGTGCATGCCACCAAGATTACTGAAATAAGAGATCAAGAGATGAAAGTATGTTGTTACCATACATGTGTAAAATGTATTCTTTAATGTACACACACAAAATGAGAATTATAGTCAGAACTTATAAGCGTGGTCAAAATAAGAATGCATGTGTCTTTGAATAAAAATAAGAAAACATATGCCATTTTAGATTTCACCTTTTGTCTCAATGGCCAGACAACGAGGCTTTCAAGAAAAAGACTGATGGCAAAACATGTACCTCCTCAATGAGGAAGGTCAGATTCGTTTAGCAAATCACTTCTGCATCTTTACCCCTTAGGGATTCCCATACCCCAGGCGTGGAGACTCATCAAAAATGCCAGTGGACAGTGGCTGTTATACCAATGGGCACCCTATTCCATCAATTCTTCCTATGATTAGGATTAGATGCTTTGAATTTACTTTCAGTCCTATATGCATAGGCACACACATACTCTCGTCTACTGTATATTATTCAGTGGAAATCTAGAATACGCACAGACAAATATCTTCATGTAGCCATTATTATGTGTAGATTGAAATTCTTATTGTTACTCAGTAGTGAATATCAAACTGACAAATGTACAACATTAGAAATAAATGACGTCTTCCTTAGCATTGACAATCAGATTGGTGTCAATACAGATGCAGTTGTGCCAATGGTGCATGATGGGAAGACAGACACATGTGTGATGCCTCTTGTGACTTCTAACAAATGCCAAACATCTAAGCTATGGAAAATTTTCCAGCATAGCATTTGGATATAGTAGATTTCAATTGTGATTGTAATGTGATTGTTTTATCATAAAGGAATATGCATTATTTACTATTTAAGTGAATCTAAAAGTAAATTAGAAACTGTCTAAACGGTACTGGGAAATGTGTTCTCCGGAACTGAAAGGGAAGAGCAGGCCCCTTTAGTCACTCACATGCCTCTCATGTTTGGAGAAGTGCAGCTATTTTCCAAGGTTTTTCTTTCAGGCTTTCACTTGTATTGCAGTAACCAGATTTATTACACCTATTCTGACCTTAGTTTGAGTCAACACTTTTATCAATAAAATTGCTGGTGGCACTACTGAACACAAATATCCCAAGGAAAATAGATGCACTTGTAACCGAGGATATCATGTTCTTGTGAAGTTATATATTACGAAACATGTGTGAAGAATTTGAGGAAGATCTAAATGCCAAATAGTGGAATCCTCAGGTCTGTATATTTCTATTAAAACTCTGCTCGTTAAGTGGACAAAAAAAGAAAAACAAACATGACACCAAGTAAAGTTCACAGAAGGGAAATTACCAACATAAACCTAGGCAATGGGGTCCCAAAGTAAGATCCTGTCTGTGCCCCTCAAGAGCAGCCAGGGTAAGCGGCCCAGTGAGCAGGTCAGCAGTGTCAGGAGTTGATAGTCCAACTGCTCTGACCCCATCTGTCATTGCACTCTAGAGAGAGGGGCCGTGCAGATCACTGGGCCTTGCCCGTGGTAGTGATATGCTGTCATCTTTAAAAACGTCATTTTGATCTGCACATTAATCAACTGTGACTTTAATTAATACAAGCCAACGTTTCCTCTGACCTCAACACATCTAACACATGGGAAAGTTTCTCTGGACCCTGAATCCTCAACACAGACTACTGTGTCTCATACAACAGGCAGCACCACTGCTTGTGTTTCCGTGATCACCACATACATGCACTATCTACATGAACATGCAGTTCACATGTCCACACATCCACCAAAATTGCTTAAAGATAGATAGAAGTTTATCAGTTATAATCTTCTCTCCTTCCCTGTGCCCTGGATTGATAGCAGTAGGATGTGCTGGACAACACACCCTGGTTAAAACTGGTTCATTGGAGGCCGGCGCTGTGGCTCAGCAGGTTAACGCCCTGGCCTGAAGCACAGGCATCTCATATGGGTGCTGATTCAAGACCTAGTTGCTCCATTTCCCATCCAGCTCTCTGCTGCGTCCTGGGAAAGCATTAGAAGTTGGCTTAAGTCCTTGGGCCCCTGCACCCGTGTGGGAGACCCAGAAAAAGCTCCTGGCTTCGGATCAGCATAGCTCTGGCCATTTCAGCCAATTGGGAAATGAACCATTGGATGAAAGACCTCTCTCTCACTCTCTCTCTCTCTGCCTCTCCTTCTCCCTACATAACTCTTACTTTCAAATAAATAAATGAATCAAAAAATAAATCGGGCCTTTGGATCCAGGCTCCATGACAGGTTTTCTGGCCTTTTTATGGTGACCCAATGAGAAGATTCTGAGCAGTAGCAAATCCAGTGCCTGGCATAGGGAAGATGACCCGGGGAAGAAAACAATGTGTTTGAATTTTATTCGCCAAGCATTTCAGACCAGGGGAGGGGCTGCCCGGGGGTCATCCGTGCAGTGTCCTGGGGCATGAGCCCCGATCAGAAAGCATGTTCCAGGATCATTCGCCTTCTTCCACATCACTCTCCTTAGCTTGTTTTACAATTAATTTGTCTTCATTTTATTTGAAAGGCTGAAAGATACAGAGAAAGGGAGACTATCCACTAGTTTACTCCCTAAATGTACACAACAGCAAAGTCTGGGCCAGGCCAAAGCCAAGAGCCAGAAACTCCATCTGGGTTTCTCATCCTCATAGTAAGAACCCAGAGTGCATTAGCTGCAAAGTGGATCAGAAAGAGGCTGGTTGAGATGCACATCACGCATTCTGGTGTGAGATGCAGGCATCCCATGCCATGACCTAACCGCTGTTCCAAACGGCCAACCATTGTTAGTTTTGTTCCTCTGCTTTACAAGTGATTTACTTGTGTTCCACAGTACTGCAGATCATCTCCCTCAACCATTTCAGTTCCATTCTAAACAGCGCCGGCCTCACTTCTCCATTGCATGACAGTACAAAAATGAGGGATAAAATTCCTTCCTGAGGGAGGTATTATATTTCCTTTGTATAGGCTTTCTTGGGGATAACAGCATATACATTTTCTATCTATATTCAGAGCAGCTGGCTCAATGATTCATAATCCAAGCTAAACAATAGCTTTGGTATCTTTAGTCAGTGCTAGCAAAAATAAAACACTTTGGAAAAGGAGTTCTAAGAGAGATATTCTCAGTTTTGAAAATGACTTTAGCTCTATCAGGTAGTATTTCACATAATGTTTTTCTCAGGTCACGTTGTAATAATGCATAATCATTATGTTAATTAATACATGAAAACAGAATTCTTATACACTAAAATCTTAAAGAATTGTTTCATTGATTAATTTCGATGGAGTGGAAAAAGAATATAAAACATATTTTAAAAACATTTTCCTAACTTACTATTCCCAGAGAGTAAATTTGAGTATAAAATCATGTGGATATCGTATCATTTGAGATATAGATATAGATATAGGTATATAGATGTAGTTTCACTGAATATACCATGCAAATGACAACATATTGTTTATTCCCACATTAAAAAAAAACACAAATGGAGATGAAAGTGGGATAGTGAGAACTGTCTGGGTTTTAGTAGTTTTGTTCTTTTTTTTAAAAAAGAGATTCATTTATTTATTTGAAATTCAGATTCACATAAAGAGAAATCTTCCAACTGCTGGTTCACTCCCCAGATGGCCAGCACTGGACCAGACCGAAGCCAGAAACAAGGAGCTTCATCTGGGTCTCCCGTGAGCGTGCAGTTCCCCAAGCATTTGGGCCATCTTCCTTAGTTTTCCCAGACGCATCAGCAGGGAGCTGGATCTGAAGTGCTGAAGTGTAGAAGCTGAGACATGAACGATGGCCACATGGGCTGCTGGTGCTACAGGCCAAGGCTTAACCCACTGCTCCATAGCGTCAGCCCCAAGTACTTTGTAACTTTTGTGTTGATTATGTGTGATCAGAGGACCAGAAATTAATTTTTTGTACACTTACGTGTATTTCTTGGAATATTTACTGTATTTCATTAACTTTTTTTTTAAAAAAAAGTTGAACTGAGTTTATTAACTATAACCTTACTTACTAAGCCTATAAAAATTTTAAATTGAAATTTGCAAAAACAATCCTTCAACCATTTCCATTTCAAATCAGCCTACTTAAAACATATGGTTATTTCAAACTTTATTTTAAAGGCTACTTTCATAATAAACCACTATTAAATTATCTAATACATCAATAAGCTTTTCGTGTAAACAGAGTCTAGTTTTTATTTCCCTTTTTATTTCCAAAAGCAGGCAATGCTATGCATTCCATGAAGCATCACAGAGGTCCAAAGACAGAGCAAAGGCAGTGCCCAGGGTACTGAGAGAAAGCTACTCCATATCCGTTCCCAGGGTGGTTACTGGGTCCCTCTGTGTGCACAGCATTGCAGGGCCTTCCTTTGCTCATCTGAGAGCTCATCCATGCCTCATTTGTCCATCTGAGAGCCCTTGGCTTGGTCAGATGTGGCAGGCATTTCGCACCTGCTAAGAAGGAGGAGGAGGAGGAGAAGGAGAAAAGTAAGAGAAACAGAAATGAAAGGCAAGCTGCTTATACTCACAGTTCTAAGCTACTGAGGACTAACATTATTTTAGCAACCTTCAAGAGACACTGAACTTTCAAATACAGTTAAATGTACAGAAAAATGCAGTTTTGAACTTCTATAAGTGGCTACTTCAAAAGTTCATGAAAAAAAGAATTTAAAACTCAGTTGATTTTGGAGTAATTTTTTAAAATCCATGCATTGTTTTATCATAATGTTCATATTCATGAGGCTTCTGAAGACCCCCTCACAGGCAGAGTATTTTGAGGGTAATGAGGGATGCAGAAGACGCAAGGAAAACTGCAGCTCTGTTGCATTGAGGAGTACCTGAGGCACTGCAGCCTGGCAACTGGGCAGGTGCCTGGAGTGACCAGTGCCTCCTCGGTAAAACAATGATAGAGACAACTCATCTGTTGCCTGCAGTGTTGTCTAAGGACCAAGCGAATGTTTATTAAAAAGAGCCTCTTAAGTTGTGAGACACTGTAAATATCTTAGTATCATGGTTGTTGTGTTACTATCTGTTCCTCCACCAGAAGCCTCAGGACTTGATTTGTCCTCACACTACTATTCAAATCTCCTATCCAGATCCAGTTTCCTGGGCATTACTTGGTTTTTGATTTATTCACATAGAGAACAGACCTCATGTATTTCATGGGTGCAATTCCAAGAAGACAACCATACTACTCTCTCTCCCACCTTCTCTTCCTCAAGCTACCCTTCCCTTACTTTTTTTAAATGTTTGCAGAACATAATTTCAGTCCACACCAGAATCAGAGGCTTAGTGCACCACTAACCATAATATTCAACAAGCAAAAAAATAGAAAGACCATAGTTCCACGGGAGTATATAAAAAATACACTATAACACAAAAACTGATAAAAAAGACAAAGAAAGGCATTACATAAACATTATGTAATGATTAAGGATCAATTTAAAAGAAAATTGTGACTATAATAAGTGTATAGGCACCCAATGCCAGGGCACCTGGCTATTAGAATCAAACGTTAATGTATGTAAAGAGAGACACAGACTCCAATACAATAATAACAAGGGAATTCAACACCCCACTTACATTAATGGACAGATCAACCAGAAAAAAATAAAAAGAAACAACAAAGCTAATCCACACTGTGGACCAACTGGACTTAATTGATATCTAAAAAACATTTTTTCTTACAGCTGAAGTATACACATTCTTTTCATCCATGCATGGAACATAATCTAGGATAGGCCATATGCTAGGCCACAATTCTTAACAAATTTAAAAAAAATTAAAATGATATCATGTAATTTTCATGGAATGAAGCTGGAAATTAACAACTTACAAAACTGTAGAATATATGCAAACACATGGAGACTGAACAACATGCTGCTGAGTGAAGAGTGGATCAGAGAAGAAATCAAAATGGAAATAAAAAAAATTTCCTGGAAAGAAATGAAGATAACACAAGATATCAAAACTTAAGGGATACAGCAAAAGAAGTGTTAAGGGGGAAGTTCATAGCAATTAGTGCCTACATCAGGAAAATGGAAAGGCATCAAATAAATAATCTAACAATTCATCTCAAGGACCTACAAAAACAAGAACAATGCAAACTCAAAATTAGTAAGAGGAAAGAAATTATTAAAATTAGAGAAGAAATAAACAAAATTGACACCATATAACAATATCAGTTAAATGAATAGCTGTGGGTTTTTTTGAAAAAAAAATTGATACACCATTGACTCCACTAACTAAAGAAAGGGGGGATGATGCAAATCAATAAAATCAGAGATGAAAAGGAGATGTTACAATGGATACCATAGGAACAAAAGAATCATCAGAAATAACTACAAACAGCTATATGCCAACAAACTCGAAAATCTACAAGGAATGGATAGATTCTGGACAGACACAATTCACCAAAATAGGATCATGAAGGCATAGAAAGCCTAAATAGATCAATAATAAAGACAGATTAAATCAGTCAGTAAAGAAGACCCTCCCAAAAGAGAATAGCCCAGACTCAATGGCTTCACTGCGAACTTCTACCATACTTTTAAAAAACAACTAATTCCAATTCTTCTTAAACCATTCAAAACAACTGAAAGAGAGGGAATCCTCCCAAACTTACCTTAATTCCCAAACCATAAAAAGCTACAAAAAGAGAACTATAGACCAATACTCCTGACGAAGATAGATGCAAAAATCCTCAACAAAATCCTAGCCAATCAAATGCAACAGCATATCAGAAAGATCAGTCACCCAGACCAAGTTTGCACACACACAAATCAATAAATCTGATATATCACATTAACAAATTGAAGAATAAAAATCATATGATAGTTCTGGAAGTTCTAGCCAAAGCCATTAGGCAAGAAAAAACTATGAAAAGGACACAAGTTGGAGAGAGTCAAATGATCCCTGCTTGCAGATGAGGTGATCCTATATATAGGGAAATTAAATCTCTGATGAGAGACAATTGAAACTCGTAAGAGAGTGTGGTGAAGTTGAGGACACAAAATCGGCACACAAAGATCAACAGCCTTTGTACACCCAGACTGTGCCATAGCTGAGAAAGCACTTGCAAAATCAGTCCTATTCACAATAGCTACAAAAAACCCTAAAAACCATGGAATAAATGTAACCAAGGAAGTGAAAGATACTTCATATTCGACATCCTTTGTCCAAATCCCATCCTGGAAACCCCTGTACAGAATCGTCTAGAAGGTAAGACTGACACATTCTCGTTGGAGCCACTGCTACCTCCGAGTGACCTAACAGCAGGCAGTCCTGGGCACTGGATCTCTTTTAGAAAGAACTCACCAAGAATAGAAACAGTAGCACTGTGGCAGGGGCCCAACGGCTGCATTTTCAATGATAAGGTCTTTCATTATCCTTCAAGTTCCATTTTGGGGCAAACACAGCATTTTTTTCTTAGGAATGAGACAAGACTCTCTTACCATGATGTCAGGCTCTTTAAAGAATGACTGATTTGTGTCAGATACCAGAGCATTGAAAAGGCCTAATTTTCTTATCAATGAAGGTAGAAGACATGGCCAAGTGAGAATGAGGTCATGGAATCTATTCTAGTGCACTTTGTCCATCACAAACATCCTTGGATAAATACAAATCCAATCATGGCCACACAAAAACAGGCCAGCTCACTACATGTGGCTCACTTATTGATCTGTTCTTAAGCACGCTCCGTGGGTTGGAGGACAAATATGTCTCTCCATCTTGGAAGGGCTCACAGATGGGACCTTCGCTAAGACATTCATGTAATTCATGAAGATGTTGCAACATCAATGGAGGACTCTGTAGGTTTTCTTCAGAAAGAAAATGACACTTGGCTGTGATATACTCCAAAACAATATTCTTCAAAAATAGCATTGCCTTAGGTTAGCACTGGACTGTGGAACATCCCACAGTAATGGAAGTGATGAGTCAAATGCAGCCCTAAATTAGAGGGAGAGAAAACCTCTCAAAATTTGTCTACTAAGGTAACTGGTGGTCAACCAGCACTTGGAAGCTACTCAGTGGTACTACAAGTGGACATCATCTGGCCTGGGAAAGAGCTCCTTCCACGATCCAACATAGCACCCAGTTCTGAGAATGGCAGGTGTTTATCAAAGAAAGTAAAGGCCTCATCCAAGTAAGGATGAAGTAACGAGATCTTCCTTCTCAGTTCAGCTCCAAAGAGGGTGGAGACCTGTCACTTGTCCCAAAGAGAGAGCAGAACAAAGACCTTGAGTCCAGGCCTCTTGGGTGATTTCTACAGTTAGTGAAAGGTGACAATTCTGATTAGGATGTGTTCTTCAAAAATTGTTAACATTTTGAAAATAATCTCTAATCAGGACAAACTATTGGTTTCATGAAAATTTACTGAGTATCTTCTATGTGCTAAATAGAGTTCTAGGATAAGGTCTTTTTGGAAGATACTGACAACATAAAACAGAAAATATTGTGTGGGAAGAGGCTTGGTTTCAATGGTATTCACTTGCCTTTGCTTGACGGGGGTGGGGAGGGGGTTGTTGAAACAGTGTTTGCTGTGCTGGGCCACAGAACTCTGCAGAAACTGAGCTCCAACTGTCTGTTGGAGGGAAGTTAAGTAGGGAGGACAGGGAAATAATGTAACCCCAAGCGGAAAGAAATCTCCCACTCCCCAAGCAAATCACTCTGCATTTATACTGTTTATAACCCTCCCATGGTGTTAGGTCATGTGTCACCTTCTAAATGAGTTGAATATTATGTTCTTCACAAGATATTTCTTCCAGAGTCATCATCATCAAGGCCCCATTTATCATCCTCAGCTATTGACTATGTGTGTGTGTGTGTGTGTGTGTGAGATACAGAGCTTTTCCACGTCCTCCGCTTCTGGTGTGCAGATGAATGAGAAACCACTGTTTTGCAGCTCCAGCACATCAAATACTGCTTAAACACCCAAGACGAAGGCTAACAAATGACATCGAAACAAAGCCAAGGCACCATTTATAAATGTCCCCCTGTTTGTTCTGTCATAACACACACCAGGATATTTGTGGTTGCTTGCAAAAAAGGATAGTCAATGACAAAGAAGCAATTTCTCGCTGAAGCTGCCATATGTTCTACCTTCTACTCACCATGCCTTCCATTGGCTCTGCTGATGGATTGCTTTCTCTGACTTAAGTTATCCATCTTCCAGCCTCTTTGTAGGAGTAGAACACAATGATTATTTGGCTGTACTCCCATCCTCTGGGGAAGCATTGAGGAAAGCCCCTTTCCATGGCCCAATGATGTGGCACACAACACATGTGGCAGCCACTGGGCAAGGTCACCCTCACCAAGATTTGTGCTTGCCATTTGACACATGAACACAGGACTCAAATTACCTCCTCTTGGAGAGAAACAAGAAAAGACAGCAAAGCAAACTATCAGCAAAAGAGTTACAAACCCAATAGGCGTGCTATCACTCTGGAAGGGATGTATAAGTCATTGTCATCTTGATTGAAAATGGGTTTATAGTTATAATATATTTATATTCAGGTGTTTTAGCATGGTTTTCTATTCATCTACTCAGTTTTTTTTAAATGCTTATTTTCATTTATTGAAAGGCAGAGTTACAGAGAGAGAAAGGAAGAAACAGAGAGAGATACACACACACACACACACACACACACACACAGAGACTGAGAGAATCTTCCATTTGCTAGTTCATTTCCCAAATGGCAACAGCCGGGGCTGGGTCAGACAGAAGCCAGGAGCAAGGAGTTTCTTGTGGGTCTCCCACATGGGTGCAAGGACCCAGTGATTTGGGCCATATTCTGCTGCTTTCTCAGCCACATCAGGAGGGAGCTGGCATGGAAGTGGAACAGCCAGGATTCAACTCCTACTACTGACAGTGGGCCGCACTCCTGGCTCCTGGCTTTGGCCTGGCCAGACCCCAGGTGTTGCCACCATTTGGAGAGTAAACCAACAGATGGAAGATTGCTCTCGCTCTGTCTCTCCCTCTCACTCTCTCTGTAACTCTGCCTTTCAGTAAGTAAATTAATAAAAATAAAATATCAATCTAGGGAAGCAGTGTTTTATTTGCTACTACAGTGTACTACTCATGACCCAGGTGAGCATGCAATCTGGAGAATGTGGCTGGCTACATGCCCGTCCCAGTTTCTGATTATCCTCCTTTGTCCTTGCCCATGATGATGTAGTTATCAAGCAAAGAACTTCTACCTCATCAGGGGTGCAATGGGGAAAGCACAGTGTTTTCACCCTCGGTGATTGATTAACCAGAATGTCTCAGGAATTTAAATTTCTCTTTGTTCTGATATTCAAGTCTGGGAGCCTTGCATATGCCACAACTGAAATGGAGACTTGCAAAATAATATTAGTAAAGTATAAATGCATTTTTATGGGACATAGATTCGTTTCTGGGTAATTACTGGAAAAATGTCTTCCAATGTCTCAGTGTCTCCACTGTCAGAAGCTACTGACATTAAGTCTATGTGTGTGTATGTTTCTGTATTGGTGTGCATGAACTTGTACATCAATGACATTTCAACTTCTTTGCTTCCTTCAATCGCACTGTCACATCACGAGCCACAGATTATGACTGCAAACAAAATCTGTTGGTTGTTATGGGTTAGAACAGTTTAAACAAATCTGTAAGTTCCTCCATTAAATAAAGAATATATATATGTATATATGAGAGAATATGATAGAATATTCTGTAAATTCTACTAGAGAATTATCCCAAGATTAATCTTAGTTGGATATTGAAATGAATGTAACAAAATCTGAGATTAAGCACAAAAGACTCTTAAATGCACAACATATTCTCTAAATAGGCTTTGATCATGTAAGTCATCAATATATTCAGAAGCTGTTCAGAGGTTCTGGCAGTTGGCCATGGAGATAAAATTAAAACCGCTCTTGAGAATGGAAGCCCAAGAATCATTAGTGACTACTTGTACTTACCACCCTGGTTACTCAGTTTGTATTTCATTCTAAAATTATGGCTATTTATCCAGAAATGTGCCAATAACTTTGTACAGAGTAAAAAAAAGGTACATGTCCTTGGAAAGTGTGAGTATCAAAACATCCACCTTAAAATTTTTATATTTGCTAATTTACTGAGATAGCCATTTCAATTTAAGAATTTTATTTCAGGAATTTTAATAGTTGTCTGGGTCTGAATGTTATACTCCCTGAAACATAAGGCCTTCTGTTAGTTGGATGCACAATCAAGGGTAGATTTAGGGAAAGAACAGAAACACAACTTGAAAATACCCTCTTTTCTTCCTGTCCTACATTATATCACCAAGGGTCACTACTAGGCTGGAGCCAGTGTTGTGGCATTTCAACATTTAGCGTGCCACATGAGAGCTGGTTCACATCCCAGCTGCTCCACTTCCAATCCAGCTCTCTAATAATGGCCTGGAAAAGCAGTGGAAGACGGCCCAAGTGCTTGGCCCCTGCTTCCCACTTGGGAGACCTGGAAGAAGCTCCTGGCTCCTGGCTTTGGTCTGGCTCTGCCCTGGCCTTTTTGGCCACTTGGGAGCGTGAACCAGTGGATGGAAGATCGATCTCTCTCTCTCTCTCTCTCTCTCTCTCTCTCTCTCTCTCCCCAAAACTCTTTCAAATAAATAAATAATTTTTTAAAGTAAGCTGTTTTTTTTTCTGTTCTTGTGTCTTTTAATCAGAACATCTTTCTTTCTCTTTTTCCTCATGAAAAAATCTGTTTTTTATATTTATTCACCTCTCTATAAAACATTGAACAGAAAATTGGAAGGGTTGCTTTTAAAATAGTACTTCAGGGCTAAAAGGATTTCATTCATTTTATTAGAAATCTATTATTGAACACTTTATAAAACCTGTGATTACATGATACCAAATTTCTAATAAGTGCTGTATTTTATCATTCATATTTTGTTTCTGAAATTGGAAAATTTATCTGCATCGGTCAGATTTTTTTTCATTTTGTAAGTAATTCTGAGTGGTAGTGTTTGAGCAATGAGCCTTAGAAATTTCCAAGGATACCCTCTCTAAAGTTGAAGGATTCTAACTGACTGCAAAGTTGAAGGGATTCAGCGGTCCATTGATATTTCCAATGCACACTTGACCTTCACTGCGATGTCTAATTATTAGATTTCCAGGGGAGAGAATATAGTATTTGCATAAATGGTCTGTTAGTAACTTCTGCATGTTTCCAGTACAAAGGGTGTATTGACTTCTTAGGGTTTGAGGAGAGGTTTCTCTGACACACAGAGAAGTCTTACAAATCTTAATTCATGCAGCCCTACTGCCCAGCACACAACACGCATTCATATACATATTTTGAAAGATGTTGTGAGCTAATGTTTTAACCTGTATTCCCAAGTCCTTTTGTGGTGTGTGGTTCCTAAGATCTACCAATGCTTCTGAATCAACTCCTGAACACAGGCACAGTTTTATTTGTGTGTGCATCCTTCAAGAAAGCATGTCCATAAATTTAATTTCATTTCTTAACTGGTTCATTATCCTTAAATCGCATAAACCATATCCTGCACTTTGTAGAACACTGAATGAGATGCTTCTAAGGGTTCCCCCCCCCATTTAACTCCAAAGTTTTATGACCATAAGGACTATCTCATCTACAGATAACAGCAGAAACCTTCCAGAATGACGGATGTCTCCAGGGAATAAACGCGGCCAACAGTCTCGTGAATTACTTAACATGCTTACTGCTCAGCTTCCTCATCTCTGTAACAGAGCAATGTTGCCGTCAGTCTGGTGTGGAGGAGGAGCTTGGAGTCTGGCAGCGCAGAAGGAAGCCTGGGTTAGCACCCCAGCCCGGCCCCACTCAGCTGTGCACTGTGCAGGCAGTGGGCTACCCGACCATGTAGTGTCCTCTGCACCAGAAACTCTCTGGGAACCCAGAGCCTCAGTGGCAGAGGGACCGCTGCCACTTAGTGGTATAGAAAGTAGAGAGAAGTAACTGTAAAAAGAGGGTCACATGTGGATATATGTTCACATTGTGCACAGATGTGGGGTGTGTGTGTGTGTGTGCGTGTCTGTATAGATGCATTTACAGTTGGTCCTTCCTGAACACAAGTTCCATCATGGACACAACTAAGGATGGGAAACATTGAAAAAATTGTATCTGTCTGAACACAAGCAGACATTTTTCTTGTCAATACTTCGTAGTAATACAGGATATTTACATAACACTTAAATCATGTTAGAGATTATTAAAAATACATAGGAGGATGTGTGCAGGTTCTATGCAAACTTGACACCATTCTATAAAAGGAGTTTCAATATGCACAGGCTATGTCATCTGTGGCGGGTCCTGGCACCAGTCTCTCTGGGATACCATGTGGTGAATCCATGTGCACAGACATACAAGTATATGCACATGAACACAGGTGTGCAGTACACATGTTTAGGTACAGGTGCCTATGTAGCTGAGAATCTACACTGAGAATAGAAACATGAGCTTACACACACTGATTATATATATATATATATATATATATAATCATATATTATATATATATATGCAGAGAAACACACACATATATTCACTGCTTTCTCTCTTTAGTTCCTCAGAGCCTCTTTGAGAAGAGATAAAACAGTATTATATATGTTGAACTATGTTTAAAGTAAACAATGGAGGTTAGCATTTTGTATGATTTTCCAGGTAAGAGAATAATCTGTGTCTTCTGAATCCTTGTTAATTGCATTTTTGCTCCACCATAAACATGCTGTCATGTTTTAATGTTTGCTTTCTTGGTGTGTGAACCTTGGCCTTGTCATGACTGTATAATCTCCCATATGACCACTTAAAATAAATTTCTTTCATCTTTTTTGTTTTGGTTTTATGATTTTCTCTATAGGCCAAAGTGAATACTGTGAATTTCTGGAGGGTCACAGTATTGTGTGAACGAGTGACTGGTTGTTTCATAAAACTGTGTGGACTCCTGTAGGCAATAAGGAAGAGATGTTTGGCTGTGTCTCTGGGTCTAAGGGTTGCAATGTGAATACCTCTTCACAACTCATGGGTAAAATGCCTATGCCCTCATGTGCACAGTGAAACCACAGTGAATTAACTGTAAGGATGAAACTCTATAAAAATAAGGGAGCAAGAGTGAGGAGGAGAGTTGATCTGCCATATTTTTCTCTTCAGAAGAGAAACTCCAAGGGTAAAACGGGATTATTGTGCACAGGGATAAGTTTTTTCTGCAGGGCTGGGGGAATTTGACTCTTAGATTTCTTCTTTGAAAGAACAGAGGTGAGGTGGTACAGACTACAAAGGAGACAGAACATCAAAGGTACCAGTTAGGGCCAGCTCCCGGAGCACAGCTTGGGGACAAGGCCACCACAGGCTACTTTTATCTTGGACACTCCAGGTGACCATATGCGGGGCCCTCATGACGCTGCAAGCCGGGTGATGAAGTTTACAGCCTAATCAAGCAACAAGGATGATGAGAACTCAGGTCTTCCTTATGACAGAGCTATTTGTTTTCCTCTCCCAGACTGACTAATTCTTACAAGTAACTTTGCCTTGCAATGTAGGCAACCACGAGGAAATACGGGACAGTCCACTCCCTCCCTTGCTCAGGAGGGTCTCTGCTGCTCTGCCTCCCCCTTAGACACACACACACAACACAGTCCTTTGTGTCTTTGGCCTTCCTCCCCTGCTCTCCTTCCTCAATCCCTCTGAGCCCACACCTTTCTGGTTGCCCCCGGTCTTTAATTCACGCTCCCTAAGTGTCTCATCAACATCACCATCCCTGGCATCCAGGGACCATGCATTCTCAGGAAGGTGAACTTTGTAGGGTTCGCCAGGACTGCCTGAGCCTCAGGCTGCTGCCTGCTTCTCTGTGCTCCCTGCTGTCTCTATCCACTTGAGCTTTTCCCAGCTAAATCCTGCCTTCGAGGCAAGACTAAGATGTAAGCAAACTTAACTTCCTCTCCACAAGGAAATCCTCCATGCTCCCCACCTCGGAACTCTCGATAACTGCGCAATATTGTGCTCAGCCCATTATCATGTTGAACTGTAATAATTTAATTAGGCTCCTTGACCTCTTCCAGGCTAGGAGATGAGAGGGATTTATTGTCCTGCTCATCTGTTCCTAGCTGCGGGAGATGCTTCACGTGCTTCTCTTTACAAAGGAAAAGAGCAGACTTGGGCACATACGGAGCAAAGAGTTGAAGCAGCTGAAGACTTTCTTTGAAGGTTAACGTCCACGTAACAGGAGAGAACATATTGCTGTCACTGTGAGGCAATATGAAGCAGAGTAGTATGTTGTGCTAAAATGACTGCTTGTGGCAGCAACAGCACAGCCACTCGGGACGTAGCATCACTGTGGACCAAATGCTGCGCAGTGCACATCACTCTTCATAGCCAGTCTGAAAATCAGAGCATGCCACTGCCTGTTTTCAGAGAAGGAGCTGAGACTGTGGAAGAAGAGAACTGCCCGAGGTGCAGTGCTGTGTGATGGAGAAAGCAGAATTAACCCTGTGCTCTCACTACGACGATGCCATCCATCATATGTCAGGCGTTTATGCACTGTAGAGTCAGATTCCAACGGTTACGTATCAATTAGTAGTCATATAAGCACCCGTGAAAAATTGACATCCATGCAGGACACACACACACACACACACACACACACAGACCCCTGCTGTGGTTAATACCCTCTTGCCACATAGGAGTCTACCTGCAGTATTTATGGTTTCATCCTCAATTTCTTTTTCTTAAGGTCTGTTTCTCTATATATTTGAAAGTCAGTGTTAGACAGAGAGAGGGAGAGACAGACACATAGGAAGGAAGGGAAGATGGAGAGAGAGAGAAAGACTCTTCTATCTGTTGGTTCACTCCCCAAGTGGCCACAATGGTCAAGGCTGAGCCAAGAGCCAGGAGCTTCACCCTGGTTTCCCACAAGGGTGGAAAGGGACCCAAGCACTTGGGCTACCTTCCTCTTCTTTTCACAGGCCTTTAGGAGCAAGCTGGATTGGAAGTGGGGCAGCTGATACATGAACAAGGGCCCATATGGCATTGCAGGCGTCAGCTTAATATGCTATGCCACAGCATCTGCCTCCACTGCCAACTTCCAAATATTTTGTTCTCTATGTCATCAGATACCCATCATGTTGACTTTTCCTTGGTGCACGTTATTCACTTTTCTGCACTGTAATTAGGGTCCTCAAAGTCCTGCTTTCTCCTGAGGGTAGTCAGTTCTCATGACTTCAGCTGTTTATTTGATTTTAAATTTTATTTTATTTTATATCTTATTATGATAATGAATTATTGATTTTTGTTTTGCTTAATTTATTTTTCTGTTGCTATTTGATCATCATTTATTGTTTCTTAACATTCAAATTGATATTTCCTACTTTCAACTCTATTTTAAATGTGTCCTCATTTCCCTCTGCATAGGATTTCTGGATGTTCCGCTGTCACTTTGAATTTTACAGATCTGAAAGTTACCTATCAGCATCTCCCACTTCTCAAATCTGCCATTTAGAACTATCAATGGCATTACAGTTTTTAATAATAATTCACAAAATTTTGACTCTTGTTTCTGAACTGTGTGTGTAGAGGGTACTTCAAAAATTTGTAGAAAAATAAAATTAAAATGTTTTTATTTCATGCCAAAAGTTTTAAAACCATGTGTAGTTCGAACATAGTACTTTATTCCACCAAAGAATTTTTGCACCAAAATAATATGATACTTTCATTTTCATTTCATAATGTATTTTGAAGCATGCTATAACAACATATTATCTACTTTTTAATCTTCCTTCATAACGTCGTTGATATTTCTCTTCATTCTTAGTGGTACCAGCTTATCATTACACTAACTCACTCCTAGGTTAAATACACGCAAATAGACTATGACCGATTCATGGATGACTTCATCCTCAATTTTTCCCTTTCCAATGAAAACTCAATGAAATGTTACCTAAAATGCTGATCTTGTTATCCGGTTCATATAATCAAATATGACCATGGAATCCCCATTGTTTAGTGCTTGTGAATATTCAGTCACTATTTGTTAAGCCAATTGGTTAATTAATAAATAAATGTGTATATTAAATCACAAGTATTTGAATCCAAATTTCTTTCTCTTATATCTTGTTTGAAATGTTGTCTTTCTTAACAGGAACCTGTACTGTGCATATTTTTCTCCACTGATTCAACTTTCCTAATCAACCCAATGGTTTATTTTACAAGAAATGTAAACTATATTTAATACCTAGCATATATTTAATAGACATATTTATACCTAGCATAGTATGTGAGCACATACCAATCCACTGGTCTACATAAAGATAGCCAGTGTGGAGAAATATTTGAGGTAGCAAATAAAAAAAATTAAAACTGAATAGTTCCAGAAAATCCCTAACTTGTCCATTCAAGTGTGTTTGGCATATTTTTAAAAATGTCACCTGAGTGTTGACTGCCATATCAAACTGATAAATAATAGTGAGAAATTAGTGAGAAATTGTGACATTTCATTTAGATAGATGTCCTACAATATTATTTCTGGAGGCAAAAAAGGAAAATAAATATGCTATCTGTTACTCGTCCATGCCTCTTGTTATCCAGGATGCCCCAGTGAGTTATGCATAGCTGAGGAGAATGAGCCATCCACGCTCTGCTTGTCTGAGCTCACACAGCTGACTGTGGCTCCCACAGGGTCTTATTCCAGGCTTGAGTTAGTCCAGGAAGTTCAGGAAACTAGAAGCCACAGAGTCAGCTTCTCAGTTCCTTGTTGAGTTCTGAATGCACACACTACAAAGAAACCTTGAATATAGAAAGCGACCAATGCTAATTATCCTAACATGATTATTCAAATGTATGCATGTATAGAAATATTACTTTGTACCCCTCTATTCCCTAGGATGATGGATAGCAGAAGAGCTTGAACCAGGTGTAGCAAGAGTGTGAGGTGCAGACTGAGAAACAGCCTAGCACATTCCTGCTTTCAACTTTAAATCAGACATGGCAATCTCTGAATCATCTTCTCACTGGAAACCTATTTCTTCTCTAACACTTGAGCAGGTGAGGGAAGAATTCAGACATAAAATACATCTGGATTATGTCAGTGGGATATTCACACACCATGTGCAGGGATGCGTGTTATACATGAAGGACAAGCACCAGAGCTGAGGGAAAAGGGGTCAGGCAAAGCAAAGAGGGAACGAAACCAAACCCCCATGGGTCAGCAGGGAGGTCAGAAGAAAGTAGCTGAGTTCTCATTCGTACGCACTGTTGCTTCAGTTAATGAAGTTAGCTGTTTAGAGGATCTCCTCAGGGAAAATGACTTGCAATTGTTTGTTAACCAGGTCTTTGGAGAAACACATGTGCTATTATTAACACCAATGATTTCCAGGTACTGAAGTCCTCCTGTGGACTACCTAGGAGCTAAGCCAGCCTGTGAACTCATTCAACTGCTTAATGTGTATAATGACAGCAAATGAAGGGCAGGGTAACTCCGGACCCCTGAGGGCCAGTGCAATCATTCCAGGTTCAACAGGTGCTGAGCATCATAGCTGGGCATGCGATAAGAGGCAGAAACACACTCTGAAGACATACCATTTAGAAGCCATGGAAGATTCTAAATGTGCTACATATGGTTCATGTCCACAGACAGGTACCTCCAGGGAGTTTTCATGTGTTCTCATCAGCTTTATTATGAACAAATCATACCTGTTTTTGTTAAATCTATTTGAGGCATGACATAGGATTTACTGTACAAATACTCAGGAAGATATTTTTATTCCCTCTCCCCTTGAGTGTTGCTTATATTAAATTGCAGAGAATAAATTTCCATCAGTGTTGGTTAAACGAAATACATGCCAACACCATGGAACTTGAGATGCTCATCTTTGGCTTATCTGTTGGTTTCTTCAGCCCAGTGAGAATGACCCTGTCTCCACGCTGTTCTCTTTGCTTTGGCAGGGAGGACGCTCAAAGCCTTTAAAATTCACTTGTAAGCAATAGCTACCTTTACCTTCTTACTTGTATTTTGCTGGTTCTGATTATTTATGCTACTGCTCATTTTTTCCCATTTATTGAGTTTTCATTGTGGGATGACGATCTGAGCATTGTTGGCTAAGAAGGGATTCAGGGCCGGCACCGCGGCTCAACAGGCTAATCCTCCGCCTGCGGTGCCGGCACACCAGGTTCTAGTCCTGGTCGGGGTGCTGGATTCTGTCCTGGTTGCCCCTCTTCCAGGCCAGCTCTCCGCTGTGGCGCGGGAGTGCAGTGGAGGATGGCCCAGGTCCTTGGGCCCTGCACCCGCATGAGAGACCAGGAGAAGCACCTGGCTCCTGGCTTTGGATCAGCGCCGTGTGCCCGCTATGGCGGCCATTGGAGGGTCAACCAACAGCACAAGGAAGACCTTTCTCTCTCTCTTTCTCTCACTGTTCATTCTGCCTGTCAAAAAATAAAAAAAAAAGAAGCGATTCAGGCAACGTCAGAGAAGGTGGAACTTTTGAGAAGGAAGCGATCCTGGTAGCCAGTGGACCTCTGGGAAGTAAGCCAGGAAAGCAGCACCTCAGGCATGGGAGACGGCCCTGGAGAAAGGGGAGACCAGTCTGTCGCACTATGTGACACTCAGGGCCTGCTTCCTAGATCTGCTCTGATGGGAGGTTGCAATAGGGATTGGGCATAGACATGGATGCATGTGCAGCCCAGCAGTTGAGACGAGCTCTGGGCAACAGTGTTGAGGACAGTGAGAGGACAAGGAGGGACTGAGGACAAGGAGGACTCTAAGCAGTGACTAAAGCCTCAGCCAATCTGGTCCCAAGAATTCCCATTAGTGGTGTGTGGACTTGAGGCAAGCAGCTCCGGTCTCTCCAACCCCATCACCTACTGGTCACTGGAAACCAGCTGCCCCCAGGTGAGGAGCTCCTGTTTTCTTTGGACAAGTCCCCAGCAGTCAGTGTTGTCAGCTAAAGGACAAGTGAACAGGGCCCAAGCACACAGGGAACGTCTGATGACATCAACAGCTCACACAAAACCTCAGTACAACCCACATGCACTTCTCTTTTCATATCCTGGTGAACTCAGAGTAAAAGTGGACTGAGGACATGCACCTGCTGGTGAGATCGAGATCACTGTCACCTCCATTTATGATGACTAACAGTCCACAATATTTCTTAAATGCCTAATACACTACCAAGCAATATACAGAGCTCTGCAAGAAATAAATCTCATCAAATTCCCAATACATAGAAATATTTCAAATGTATTTATTTTTACTTTTTAAAAGATAAGTTTATTCTTTTTTTTTTTTGACAGGCAGAGTTAGACAGTGAGAGAGAGAGAGACAGAGAGAAAGGTCTTCCTTCTGTTGGTTCACCCCTCAAATAGCCACTACAGCCGGCACTCTGTGCCTATCCAAAGCCAGGAGCCAGGTGCTTCCTCCTGGTCTCCCATGCAGGTGCAGGGCCCAAGCACGTGGGCCATCCTCCACTGCTTTCCTGGGCCACAGCAGAGAGCTGGACTGGAAGACGAGCAACCGAGACAGATTCTGGTGCCCCAACTGGGACTAGAACCCGGGGTGTTGGCGCCCAAGGCGGAGGATTTGCCTAGTGAGCCGTGGCGCCGGCTGACATATTTCAAATTTAATCATGCTTGATCCATATGTGATTGGTAAGCAGGTATGTTACTCCTATTTCTTGAACAATTATATATATATATATATATAATATCAAAAATATATGGGAAAACAGAAATAAAATGATAGCAAATACATCAAAATATTTATAAAATATGTGGGCATCATGAGTAACATTTTGTTTTCTTTTTTTATGTTTTTTAGTCTTACACTAATCAAATGTGTATTCTGTGTTGGAATTGATTCAATTTGGGGAAAGCATTTTGGCAAACTAAGTTACAGAAGTAAATTAAGATCTGCTGCGATAGGACAGAATTACCATGGAACAATTGTAATAAATATGATATGCAGCTCATAATGTCGTCTTTTAGAAAGTATGTAGCAGTTATAGCAAAGTATCTATCTCAAGTTTATTTGTACCTTCATTGACCTAGTTTGTGATGTTAGCATCTATACTCAGTTCCACTGTGATTCTTTAAAGAGGGAAGAAGAGTTGCTGGACACACAGTGACCATTATACTCAGAACACTCAGCATATGACATCCTGGACCTCCTGAATCTGAAAATCTAAGAGTCTCTGAAATCTGAAACTTTTGAGTGTTCACATGATATTTCAAGTGGAAAAATGTCACACCATGAAACTTCTGTTTCATGCACATATTATTAAAATATTGTAGAAAATTACCTTTAAGCTATGCATATGAGGATATGAAACATAAATGAATTTTGTGTTGAAACGTGGCGCCCATCCCCAAGAAGTTCCAGTATACATATGCAAATATTCTGAAGTCTGACAAACTCCAAACCCTGAAACACTGTGGTCCCCATCATTTCAGATAAAGGATCCTGGCCATGTATACTCTGGAGACCTAGATGAATACTGCTAGAAATACGTGCTTGGTGATCATATTCAATGTAAATCTATTCAATTCAAATGTGAGAGCTCCTTATACACTGAGAGGAAATGAAGGAAGAAAGCAATGAAAATGAAGTGTGCTGCCCACCTCAGCAGCCACAAGGTCACCTGGAGCTGCCCCTTGGGGATGGGAATGATTGCCAATGGAAAACGCCCAAGAGATTCTGAAGAACAAGCACAAAATTGTTGGAAGAATATCAACATCTTCATGTTGACTACAAGTTGAAATTCATATCACATTAAATTATGTTGCTAAAATTAACTCCACTTGTTTCTTTTCTATTTTTAATGTGCATACTACTAAAAATTTAAACGATGTTTGTAGTTTGGACATAAATTGTATATGTGAATGGATGGCACTGGCTTGCAGATTGAAATTCCCCATGTGCTTATGGCTGCAGTGGTTGTCTCTTACTATAAACCACTTACATTCCATGTTTCCAAATAAAATCATCAGAACTTAGAAGGGTATCAATTTATTTTATCAAAACAATTGGGAATTTTTGCTCAATCGAATGTTCCATACTTACTATTTCTTGAACAATGAACTAAAACATAGTTATTTTTGGTTACTGAGTATGTGACTGATCAATAGATTTTGTTTTAATATTGTGAATACTACTAATATACTACTAATACTATTAATAGATGAAGTGGCAAAATAGTACATGAAAAAACATACATGGAAAGATTCTCCAGGAGAAAGCAGCTGAAATGAACATAGAACACTCGATCTCAACTTGTGAATAATAACTGTGTGCGGAGGATCGAAGCAGTGTCAGTGCTATGAGTGCATATTAGGTAGTGTAGTAAACTCAGTTCCCCATACATAATAATACAACAGTGAAATAAATCCAGAAGGTAAAATACTGCCATGCAGAGCGAGAGAGTAGAATGAATCTTGTATTTACATGGATATCCTACCATGCTGATAGATCAACTACACAGGATCTACTTTAGCTCTTTTAAAATTTAAACTAAGGAGATGATTGTGTACTGATAACTATTTGTACTTTAATTGAAGGGAGAAAATTGAATTGTTGGATGCCTTTTATTTTTAAATATAACATAAACTAATAAATCCATTCCACCTGCATTTTGAGGCATTAAATACATTTTCATCTTATATCAAACATTACTTTTCTCAAGTGTCTCATTCATTTAATTTGCTGTGAATTAAATTGCAGTGATCTTAATTTACATATGTAAGAATACACATCGCCAAATAAAAGAATCAAAAAAGTGATTGGCCTACATTTCAAAACCTATAGTCCCATCAACACGGGAAGAATAAATTAGTGCCTTGTGGTGTCAGCAATAGCCTTGCATTTGCATAGCGTGTTGGCTCCCAATCTCTTCTGGCTGCAGTGTTCTCAATCCATAAGGTCCTTATTCAAGGCACAGATGCATCCCAGAGTTTATTATGCTTCCTCCACCTCAATCCAGCACTCCCACAGCAGTATCTTTGAAATTAGATTGAAAAAAATGTACCTCAATCACACCATTTACAAACGTGAAAAAAATACCTTTCTTTGGGAATCATTGGAGTTAATAGTATGTATTAGGCATCTCATTTATGTGCCCTTCCACAGCAACATGACAGGTAAGGTTATAGCTTTAAAAGTCTCAGGATCTGCTGGCGAGAGTCGGGGGAAGCCATCTTCCAGGAGAGGCTATTTGTGTTTAGTCATCACCCCTAAGAGGTCTTCTGGAGCTTATCTGTAATGAAAACCATTGGGTGAGCACAGATGATGCCTAGTTCAGCATCAAACTCAAATACACAGGAGTTCGCACAGGAAATGGGACAAAAATTGTGATCCAGCAACTTAAGAGCTCAAGGATTTGGGGCTGAAATTGAATTTGAGATTCTCTCTCTCTCTCTCTCTCTCTCTTCCCCCTACCCGTGTGTGTGTGTGTGTGTGTGTGTGTGTGTGTGTGCGTGTTCTTGCTGGAAACTGTATCAGACAAAGGAAAAGCAGCACTCGGTGAGCTCCATGGACTCTGTCCACATAAAATGATTCTACGTTCCCTCCTGGCCAATTTCAATGCTTATCAGCACATTGAGATCTCCCTTTCTGTCCAGAGTCCTTCCTGCTGTAGGTTTCCAGACGGTTAATTCAGTCTGCACTGAGAGCCAAAGGTAGGTCAGCTACCAGAAGTGAGCATTATTGATCGCTGTGTTACGATCCTGGCTTCATAGTCATTCAATAGTTCATTGATGACTCATTCTACTGTGCCAATCATTTTCTATGGGGTGAGGTACATTGAAGGGGAAGATATATTCTGTTATCAGTTGTTTCTTTTAGAAACAAATGGACTCCTTCTTTATTTGACCCTTTTTTGCCAGCTTTATTGTAAAGATCAAATTTGTCCTGAAATGAGAATTGTAGTTCATCTTTCAAGCAAATTCTGATTAAAAGATGTCATTTAATTGAAAATATGTGACATCATAGTTCCGTAATACCATTTCAAGACCCACATGAAACAGTTTCTCAACATGTGTTAACACATTACAGGACAGAATTAGTGTTATTAAATTGTTATGGTTTCCTTTCCACTTGAAATATTTTCCTGAAGGAAAACAAAGTAAACGAAGTAAAAATACAAGATTAAGCTATCACTAAATAACCCTGGGCATTTAAAAATATTAGGTTTGAGAAATTCTAATATTCTACACACCGCTTACGACGTGTCAAAGTATCAGACACTGATAGGAAATCTGTGTCTAGATTTTAATTTAAATCTTATAAGCAGCAGCTGCTGGCTGCCAGTGTACTATTTCACCAGCAGACAGCATTCTGGGTGCCTCATCTGTCCAAACTCCATCGCTGTACAAGTAATAATCTTTATATGAGATTTCACATTATTCCAGCTTTTCATGAAACAACCATTGCTGAACTCGTGAGAGTGGCAAAGTCTTTTTGTTTCATAGGCAGACAATGGGAGTTAGCAAGAAAGTGGCATTTTATGGGGAGTACAGAGATGTATTTTTCCTGATGAGAGAAAGGGATCTGTCCTTTGAAAACAGAGTTGCCAAAATCTAGAGATTTAGAAATCTAGAAATTAATACTAAGCCATAAGGATACACACATGGATTAATAACTTCCCAACACACTACCTTTTTACAGTTTTATCAAGCTTGGATCCAAACAAATTGAAGATAATTTTATGTTACCCTTTGTATTCTTGAAAGTATTAAGTAGAAATGACAATTAGTATTCCAAGGAACTGAAATTTTTCAAATTAAGTATTCTGCCCAAACTGGAAACCAGCCAAGCTACTCTAAAAATGCCCATTTGAACGACTGTTTTCTGAAATCGTGGGGAGAAGACTCCTGTCTACTAGACTGAGATGATCTCCATGTCCTTGATCTATTTTCCCTACTCCAGCCGTGCACAACGGTTCCTATCATATGTGAGGTGCTCCAGCCATCAATCTTTTCTGTATCTTTTGTTTTCTTCCTTTTCATTCTCTTTAAGAACCCATTAGAGTCAATTAATAAACCATACCTTTGGCAACACACTGTGATGCTCTCCACAGAACAATATTTTTGAGAATGTTAACATTAAATATAATGTTTTGTTATTTTTCTGTAATGTGAAACCCGAAACTACTTGGATTGTAAAACATTTTCTTTAAAAACCCACCGATTCTGAGTGAACATTATTACTGCAGTTTTGATTCCATCTTTGTGTGGGAAGTGGCCTGTCTGTGGGAGTTTCTAAATGAAAGCAAGATTTCTCCCCTTATTGGAAAGCTAATTATAAGGATTTCTATAACCATACTGTATGGATCCAACATATGACAGTGCATCCTTTTTCCAGCAATCATATTTCAGAATTCTAGGTGAATATCACTTCATTAGATACATAGGTAGTTAGATAAACCATAAAAGTTACAATGCTGCCTATTTGTACACTGCTGACAATAGTGATACAGCTTGGCTCATCCTACTAACTCATATACTAACAGCTCTTATGAAACTTGGAAAATGTTGCTAAGCTTTCAGATGGTCACCAGATTTTAATGGTAATATTGGTTGAGGTTGGCAGCATGCAGCGGAGCATGACCGATGAAGTGTGTCTTCTCTACTTTCCTGACCAGGCCTTCCAAGCCCTTGTGAACTAGCTGCCTATGGCAACCTGCACCGCTGGCAGACACCTCCCCCTCCATAAAGGTTTAACTTCAGAAGCAAACGCTCCAAAGCCAAAGCTGAGCTGCACCGTGGTCTTTCCCTGTGATTTTTCTAAACCTGCTTAAAGCAGAAAGAGTAGATGAGGTCATTTCTCCAGACACCTAATGAAGGAGAGTCGTGAACAAAAATCAGAATTTAAAAAACCCTTGCTCAGGAAGGTTATTTGAGGGCAATCTCTTCACTGTGTATCTCTGTAGTTAGAATCTCAGCCCTCTATATTGAAGTCTTTGCAAAAGTTACTCCAGGTTTCTTTAAGGAGCAGCCTTTCTCTGCATCTTTCCTGAGAGGGACGGCATAGTGTGAGTATGGGATACGACCTGCAAGGGCTTATGCACTAGGCCCCATCTTGAATCTGCACCTTACACCACTGCAAACGATTTCTGAGCCCTCCCATGCTCCACTGTCAAGTGGGAGGGACACCCAAGCCATGAGGTCGTGGGAAGGAATACTGGAGAGCGTGTCAGCTGGCACAGGGTTAGGTACCATGTGTCAGTCCTTTCTGTGACTATGAATGCTGTGGAAGTGCCGTCCGATGGTCGCTCATCTCCATCACTCTCCTCCCTCTAGATCTCTCCCCTTTTCCTGATTGTTATGCTTTATACATGTGAAAAATGACCTCACCTAGAAAACCCCTCACGCCACTCCTTTTATCAGAAACTATCTCTGTATTTAAGGTACTCTGCTATCTGCCATCTTCTTCCATCTTTCTTTTCTTTTTTTTATAAAGCTTTTATTTAAAGAATATAAATTTCCAAAGTACAGCTTATGTATTACAATGGATACCCCCATAACTTCCCTCCCACCCGCAACCCTCCCCTTTCCCTCTCCCTCTCCCCTTCCATTCACATCAAGATTCATTTTCCATTCTCTTTATATACAGAAGATCAGTTTAGTACATATTACGTAAAGTAGTTTTCAATATGCCTTGAAATCCCACTGCCTCAAAGGTGCTAAAGAGGTCAAGACTTCCAGCGAGATTTGAGGAGCAGCATGATTTAAATTTGTGTCTGAGCTTTCTTTATAGTCAATATAACGGTAAGGATTTATTTATTTGAAAGGAAGAGCAACAGAAATGGAGAGAGAGAGAGAGAGAGAGAGAGAGAGAGATTTCATTTGCTGATTCACATCCCAAAAGGACACAACAGTTACAACTGGACCAGGCCAAAGTCAGGAGCTAGGAACTCCAACTGGGTCTCCCATATGGGTGGCAGGATCCCAAGCACTTGGGCCACCATCTGCTGCCTTCTCAGGAAGCTGGATCAGAAGTGAGACAGCAAGGATTCAAACCAGTGCTCCATCTTTCACTATAACTCTGTGAACAGACAAGTCTCCTCCAGTTAGGCCAGCATCCTGGTGGTCCTCCCATTGTGTCAGGCTCACCTGTTTTAGCTCATTCAGAAAGCAAGGGTGTCCCTCTGCTTTCTTTCTGCAAATCTATCCATCACGAACATCCAGTGGAAATTCGGTCTGATCCTACATCACTCTCAAAGCTTCACACTCACTACTCTTCAAATTCTGGCCTCTTTAAACCAATGATCCACTCAGCCTTCTGACTTGCATTTCACTCAGGAACTTGTTTCTTCCTGCATGATTCATGGACATCAATCTATTTCTTGCAAAGTGTATGAGTTCCAAAGAACGTGGACCTTTAATTCTGTTTTCCTTTGTGTGTTTCACTCACCATTTTCACACTGGAAGCATGCTCATGCCATTTGCTTTGCTTGAGGAAGTGGTATAATCAGTATTTTGTGATTGTTTCTGCTATATCATCATCAACGTTTGTTATTTTTCCATTTTTGAATAGATGGCTCTGTCACTTCTGTATCCTGGATGATGGCTACAATCACAGTCTCCATATATGGCGCACAATGAGTTCAGATGATAACTGACATCACGTCTGTGATAGCAAATGATTCTCTAAGCAACATTGCTTGCAGTTTATGGTTTCCTAGAAACCTGAGGATACCATCAGTCAGATTGCAGCTTGCTGGGGATAATTTCTTCAGGGTAATTTACTATGTTGTGTTTCCCAGTACAATTCAACCTTATGCATTTGAGTTAATTTCAAGAAGTTTTGAGAGATGCCTATTCTGCTCAAAATTATAACACAGAGAATGAAATGGGAAGAAGAGAAGTGCAAATCAATAATTCACTAATCAGTTAACTGAGATATGGATGAGACCATCAAACGGGGGGGCAGCCAAGAACTACAAGGACACAAGACAGAGGGGAGAACTCAATAAATTTGCACCCAAGTATTCACACTGCTGTTGAAAAAGGAGAAAGATCTATTAACTCTGATTGTGCCCACTGGGGCAGTATCAAGAGAAGGTAATGAAGGTGAGCCTTGAATACCAGGGATAATCCGCATGGCCGAAGCAGACTATGGGAAGGTACCAAAACAGTAGGATGTGGCGTTAACCATTATGGGGGTTCACCTGGAAGCTTAGAGGCTGAGCTGGTCACAGTGGGTCAATAAATCTATTAGATTGCCTCTAACATGGTTAGATACAAAGAATTTACCAAACTTGGAGCCTATGTGTGGAATTATAATCTGAAAAAGATAATTATGAACAAATGATTTTTTTTTTAATTTTTAAACTTTTATTTAATAAATATAAATTTCCAAAGTACAGCTTTTGGATTACAGTGGCTTTTTCTCCCCCATAACTTCCCTCCCACCCGCAACCCTCCCATCTTCCACTCCCTCTCCCATCAATAAGACGATAATTTTAAGGCCACATACATGAGTCCCCTCAATAAGTTCATGGAAAATGAAATTAAAAGATAAGCTTATTTTAATGCAAAGCATTTTGAAATCTATGCATTTTTACCATAATATGCACTTTCTGAAGATTGCTCATATTGTGAGTACTAGGTTATATCTGAGATAATCACTGTTTTGTTCCCTAATTATCTCACATATGTAGTTCTTGCTTCTTCCATAAGGTTATGAGCTCTTTGAAGGAACAGCTGTCTAATCCGCTTGCTTCCCTGTGGCGTGGAACATGGTGCTGGACACAGAGCAGGCACCCAGAAATAAGACAGTATATTTATTCTCAAATTGAGAAATTGACTCTTGTTCACAAATCAGACTCCCAGAGTTTGGGCCAATATAAGCTAGTTTCCTTGGGCCTTGCCTTTCCGTGTCCAGTGGAGAAAGTAGACAGCTCACAGCTATAAGGTGGGCTAGCAGGCTACCTGTATAGGGAAATCTTTGAGGTCTTAAACACTTGGGACAGTTCCTGCCTGTAATTTTCTCAATTTTGTTGCTTCAAAATGGAGTTTATCTTCCTGATCCTTCTTTTTTCTCCCTTCATCATTCTGCTGTGTTCCCTTTTTGGGCTGTGTATGGACCATGTGCTACTAACAGGACAGTCATGATAAAGAACAAGCCCTACAGTGAGGGTCAGAGGTTCTTGATAATAATCTACATTTTATGATATGGTCTGCATCAGGGGGCAAAAAAGTACCCTAAATGAGGGAAATGGACGTATAATTTTGGTGGATGGATGGTAGGAACAGGGAACTGTAGAGCCCCTTTCAAAGGCAACGACAGCTTCTTAAATGCTCCAAACTTGTTTTTTTTTTTTTTTTTTCGGGGCCATCAAAGAAGGAGGTACCTTTCTCTGAAGGGAGGAGGGAACTTCCACTTTGACTATGGCCCTGTGGGAATAAGATCGAAGTCGGCGAACCCTAAAGGCTTCCATAGCCTCGGCAACTCATGACCAGAGCCTAGGGAGATTACTGACGCCATAAACAAGAGTGTCAAATTGTTAAATCAACATCAGGAGTCACTGTGTACTTACGTCTCATGAGGGATCTGTCCTTAATGTGTTATCCAATGTGAAGTGATGCTATTACTAGTACTGAAACAGTATTTTTACACTTTGTGTTTCTGAGTGGGTGCAAACTGATTAAATCCTTACATAGTATATATTGAATCGATCTTCTTTATATAAAGATAATTGCAAATGATTAAAAAATCTTGGTGTTAAACTGGAAATTGCATAGACAATTAATCAATTTTTTTTAAAAAAAAATCATGTAGGATCTCTGTCCTTAATGTGCTGTACATTGTGAATTAATACTATAACTAGTACTCCAACAGTATTATCATTTTGTGTCTCTATGCGAGGGCAAACCGTTGAAATCTTTACGTAATATGTACTAAATTGATCTTCTGTGTATAAAGAGAATTGAAAATGAATCTTGATGTGAACAGAAGGGGAGAGGGAGTGGGAAAGGGGAGGGTGGGGGGAGGGAGGGAAGTTGTGGGGGGGGGGAGCCATTGTGGTCCATGAGCTGTTCTTTGGAAATTTATATTCTTTAAATAAAAGCTTTATAAAAAAAAAAAAAAAACAAATGATATTTTTTAAAAAGGAGAAACACTGGGAGAAATGAGGATACCTTCACTGGATGGCTTTTAAAATATGCCTTCCATGTCTACTGAGCTTTGCATAGCTGCTGCTCAGTGGGCCCATCCCTGGCAGCGGAGTGCAGGCGAGGCAGCCCCAAGCTGACACACACATCTCTGCCCACGGCAGTGTCACACACAGGTGAGTGGAAGAAGCCAGAGCGTCCTGTTCTCTCCTCTCAAAATATTCCCCGGGGATCCTGCTGGGCACCGTTGGCTCCATCAGTGCTGAGGCAGCAAACCTGCTTGACGTGCGATTCATTCCCTTCCTGGGCTGAATGCTTTGCTGGTTCTTTGAGATGAAATTCAGCGGTCATCAATTGTTGGGCCCCATGTGTAGGAAAGGCTGTGGATTTCAGGAGCTCAGTGCTCCTGTGAGTCACTGTGGACCTGCTTTTCCTTGAGGCAGGTGAGCACAGTGCTGCCCAGATGTGTTCCAGCACTAGCTCCTGAAGTCAGGGCGTCCAAGGTGAGCAGTTACAACATATGTGGACAAACAAGCTGTGCTGATTCCACGGGGAAAGGGGAGGTGCTTTGAGACGACTTGGGCACTGTTCACTGTATGGTGGTCACACCGTTTCACAGACACTTCTGGCTCCTCATCTCTTAACTGAGGGCCTGGCAAATACGCTGAACCATAGTGAGATTGTTACTTCATGTGAAGGTGGGCCCGACACGGATGAAAGCACTTACCCAAAATGGTTAGAATAGCAAATGTTTCAGATTTTAGAGTTTTCCAGATTTTTGAAATATTTGCATGGATTGAAGCAGGTGAGCATGCCCAGTCTGAAAACCTGGAATTAGAAATACCCTGAGATCGACAGTTGTGAGTGCCATGTCAGCACTCAAGAAGCTTTGCATCCTGGAGCACTTTGGATTTCAGATTTTCCGTTAGGGATGTTCAATCTGAGTTACACTCGTGTTCAAGCAAAGCCATCACAGGAAGGGGGAGGCTTCAGACGCTGGGTGGAAGAATGGTGAGCTACTCGTCTTGCAGATGGACAGATGTGGTTCCAAGTCCATTTGCTCTCTGACCTTGGCCCCTTCCTTCACCTCTCCTGCCTTCCGTTTTGCCAGTGTGATATGGATAATAACACCGCACACCTCAAGGCTTTATAGGCAAGATAAAAGGAAACAGTGCGTGAAAGTACTTGAAAAAAATGACTTCACACATTTCAAGTGCCGGGAATTGTACCTGAAGGAATCTTTATCTCAAATGTATAATAAGTTATCATCGTTATTACTACTTACTACCTCTCCTTACAAATAATAAGAGTGCTTTTATTCAGTGAGGAAATTATGCATAAGAGAAAACAAAACACGATAGTATAATTCTTGGCATATATGTTTAAATGGTTCCATAACTTACACATTTGTGAAATGTTAGAATAACTTATTATCTGAAGATCAATTGCCAGGCATGCTTATTTATGCATTCATATTTGACAAAATTATAAATAATGAGATTATTTTCTTTTTAAGTTAGGGCACCTAAAAGTTGATTTTACCTTTGCCAAGTAAAAATTACAAATCCATTACATTCCGAGAGGATCCCTAATGTCAGCTTCTGCTGACTGCATTTGCTGTGTTGAGATGCCCTCATTCCATATCAGGATGCATGGGTTCTGGGATCAGCCTTTCCTTTGATCCAGCTTCCCGTTGATGTGCACACAGGAAAGCAGCAGGTGATGGCTCAAACAGTTGAGTTCTTCCAATCCACCTGGGAGCCTGGATGGAGTTCCTGGTTCCCGGCTTCAGCCTGGGTCAGCCCTAGCTGTTGCAGACAACTGGGGAGTGAACCAGTATATGGGAGCTCCAAGAGCTCCTGTCTTGGTCTTTCCACTTTTCAAATAAATAGAAAAAAAAAAAAAGAAAAAGAAAATATTCAAGGAAAATATGCATTATCTTCAGCTCAACAGCAGCAACAACACAAAGTTTCATTTGTTGAAGGGGAAGACAGACCTGCAAGCTGGTGAAGGCCATGGCACTGCCCACCCCTTTTCCCAGGAGACCAGGGAGCCAGGCAGAGTCTGCCTCCAGCACCAGCGGCTTGCACCGCAGCTGTCTCCCTCCCTGTCTTCACACCGTGCATGACCACAGTCAATGCTCCATGTTTTTTTCTTGATATTTTAGAAATGTACGTCAGTCCTCTGCATTATATACTCTTAAAGAATAATTACCTTCTCCCTTCTACTTTTTCTCCATTAACAGCTTTGAATTCTCATAGTATATTGGTTTCTTTTTTTAAAGTAGCAAATATTGCTATCCTAGAAAGCAAAAGCCTCAGATACTCTTGCCCACGCTTGGTGCAGATATGCAGCCTGGACTCACCCTCCCAGTTCCCCTGCTCAGGCTGCCTTGTGCTAGCCGATTCTCCCAGGGCTGGTCAGGCCCTACTCCCAGGACCCTTTCTTCCCAGCAGTGTGTGCCCCACTGCAACCCTTCAGAGCTTTGTCTATGGCGTTAGGGAGTCCCAGCATCATTCCCAGCTAATGCCTCTGATCCTAATGTTCCAGAGCGTGTTTCCAGATAGAAATGCACTCCAGGCTTCCTGTCACACAGCCTTTTGTTTTCGTGTCCTCCCAGGGTGTGGAGATGGGAACAAGGCCTGTCAGGACACCAGGGGCCACTTCTCACCCACATCACAGATTCTTCTGACCCCTCTCAGTCACCCAGCAGGACCCAGTGACTGGCAGGAGGCAGGCACTGTTTCCTACAGCAGTGTCTATGTGCACGATGGACAGTGGCATTCGGTCTGACCCCAGAAGCCAGGGCATAGCTGCCTTGTCTTTGTCAGCTCATTGCAGCAGGTTTATGTGGACCTTGCTTACTTTTTCTTAAAAAAAAGGATTAACCTACTTATTTGAAAGGCATAGTTAGAGAGAGCCAGGGGCAGAGGCAGACAGAGAACTTCAATCTGCTGGTTCACTCCTCAGCAAAGGGTTGAGCAGGGCTGATCCACAGCCAGGAGCTTGGACTTTATTCTGGGTCTCCAAACTGGAGGCCCTCCTGGCAGGGAATCAAGGACTGGGACCACCTGCTGCTGCTTTCCCAGGCACATTAGCAGGGAGCTGGATTGTTCTTATTCTTTATTTTTTTGACAGGCAAAGTTAGACAATGAGAGAGAGCGAGAGAGAGAGAGAGAGAGAGAGAGAGAGAGAGAGAGAGAGAGAAAGGTCTTCCTTTTCCGTTGGTTCACCCCCCAAGTGGCCGCTACAGCCGGGTGTTGAGGCTGGCGCACTGTGCTGATCTGAAGCCAGGAGCCGGGTGCCTCCTCCTGGTCTCCCATGCAGGTGCAGGGCCCAAGGACCTGGGCCATCCTCCACTGCACTCCCGGGCCACAGCAGAGAGTGGACTGGAAGAGCAGCAACCGATACAGAATCTGGCGCCCCAACTGGGACTAGAGCACAGGGTTCCGGCGCTGCAGGCGGAAGATTAGCCAAGTGAGCCTCGGTGCCGGCCAGACAGCTGGATTGGAAGTGAGCAGCTGAGACTCAAACCAACATCCATATGGGATGTGGGCACTACAGGCAGTAGCTTTACCCACTACACCATAGTGCCTGCCTCTGTCTTTGTTTACTTTTGAACTATTTGTTTATTTTATAACTGGCAAAAACTTGTACATATTAATGGTGTCTAACGGGATCATGCAATGATGAGATTGAGCTAATTAACTGCGTTCCCTCACACACTTGCCAAGAACACTTAGAATCTTGTCTCAGCAGTCTTCGGTGCTTTGTTGTGAACACAGTCAGGCTGTTGCAGAGTGAGCCTCTTGGATGTTCTTCTCTTGCACTACTGGAACTTTGATCAGCAATCCCCACCCTCCTTATCCTCCTGCAGGGGATCACCTTTCTGTTCTCTGTCCACACTGAGTTGGACTTGCTTTAGCTTCCACATATGGGCAACAGCATTTCAGGGTCCAGATTACTCCTTTTAGAATAGTCTTCTCCAGGTTCATCCATGCAGTTGTACTTGGAAGAATTTCCGTCTTAACGTTGAGTGATAATCTACTGTACACTATGGTTTTTGTATCCTTTCATGCATCGGCAGACATCTGGGTTGAGTTCATATTTTGGTGACTGTGAACACTACTGCAGTGAACCTGGGAGTGTAGGTGTCTCTTGGACATTCCAGTTCAGTTCCTTCAGAAATATGCTCGGAAGGGGGATATCCAGATTAACCCCCAGATTCAGTTTTGTTTCTCCTGGGAGGCACCATGCCTCCCCCACAATCCACTTCCCCATCAGCACTGTGAGTATCTTCTCTCTTCTTCATCACTACCCTGTGTCTACATCATGGAAGGTAGAAACCAACACATTCTTAGATTTCTCACTTCAGTTTGCTTGACTTTCTGCCATTTTACAGAAGGCATGTCTGTGGCATAAAAGTCACAAAAGAGACCTAATTCTCTTTCTCTTTTTGGAATCTTAAAAATGTTTTAAAAATGCTGTGGATTTTAACCAATGAAACACTCATTTTGCATCTTAACGCAAAATTAGGCTTACTTTCATCTAAAATGACTTATTTTCTCCTGTGGCTACTTTGAAATTTAGTGTGTTCCTAATATGTGCATTGCTCTAGCAGAAATGTCCTCACCACGCTGTAATACTCCATCAGGTTTTCTCTCCTCTCCCTAGCCTTCCCCGCCTGCTCCAGGTTGCCACTGACCCCAACTGACAGCACCAAGAGACTGTTTCAGATTTACACATTTGTTCATGGTAAACATTATATGGTGATCTTATTTTCTCTGCCATTATAACTTTAGTTCCCTGAATAGGAAAGTGTCATCGGTCAGAAAGCTCCCTCACCTGCCTACATCTTAGTCTCTGGGTGCTAGGATCATGTGGTTATGTTGTGCTGCCCAGTGGGATGACTTTGAAGGGGGGCTTACGTTTGCTGGCCTTAAAATCTTGGATTATCAGGGTAGACCTCATCTAATCACTCACACGCTTAAACGCAGGTGCCTTCTGCCACAGGAGTATGAAAGATGCATGACACAAAGAGGCAGGCGGGATGTAACTGAAGGAGAGACAGATGTGGAGAGGACTGGATCGTGGTAGCTGGCTTTGAGGAGGGAAGAAGACAGCCATGTCTCTGGGGATGGGGGCTGCTTCTAGAAGAAGAAGAAGACTCACAGCCAGAAGCCATCAAAGGAGAGCGATCCCAGCCCCACAACCACAGGGTCCTGAATTCGGCCACCGAGTGACCTGAATGAATCTGAAATCCACTCTCCCCAGAGCCTCCTGTGAGAAACACAACCAAAGCCTGTAAGTTCGGCCAAGATGACCCATGTGCAACAGTGACAGGAGGCATTAGACTTGGTGCAAGTCACTCTGTGTGTGGCGGTTGTGGTTGTAGCATGGGAAACTAGACCAAGGGGATTGTCGCCTTCCCTTCATGTCCCTGCATTGGACACCAGCTGGCTCTCATGTGAAAACCTCAGGGCAAGGAGTTCATTGCTTAGGGGAATGAGAATAATCTTAGGAACATAGTCTAAGCAGAGCATGAACAATTTTTCATGCTAAATGGAACTCATGATGTTACAAGCACAGGTGGGTGAATGAAGTTTCACTGTGCTCAGTTTTTTAATTTGACAATGTGCAGCACAAATAGGAATCCATGTGATTTTCAACACTTAATGGCTCAATATTAAATATTCTGAATCTGTTCAAGATTTCTTTCCTTGGAGCGGAAAATGCCTAACAGTACACTCATTACATCTAAATGAAGCATTAATGGGTAGCTGGGCACTGTCACCATGGGGCTATGCATGGGGTACTTGTATCTAAAATAAAGTTTGCATTTCGTATCTTAAAAGAAATGCAAGTGTCTCTGGAAGAACAACACAATTTTCCTGGATGTGGCTGCTGCCTGCAATGCCTGTATTGCACGTGCTGTTTCAAGACTCAGCTGCCCACTTCCACTCCAGCTCCCTACTAATGTGCCTGAGAAATCAGCAGAAGATGGCCCGAGTTCTTTGGCCTCTGCTACTCATGTAGGAGACCCTGATGGAGTTTCAGACTCCTGACTTGCACCTTGCCTAGGACTTACCCTTGCTCTCGTTTGGGGAAATGAACAGGCAGATAGAAGATCTTTCTCCCTCCCTCCCTCTCTCCCTCTCTCCCTCTCTCCCTCTCTCTCCTCTCTCCCTTTCTCCCTCTCTCCCTCTCTCCCTCCCTCCCTCTCTTTCTTGCAAGTAAATAAAATCAATCTTTAAAAAATAATACCCGGCTTTGTACTACATCTTATATGATGTAGACCCAGCTGACAAAGATCCCAACAAGTTCAGAAAAGTCAGAAAAACAAGAGCAACAAAGATTAGAATGAGCAGGCAGCTCATGCTTTTGTGAATCAAGCCCCACTCACACACTGCTGAAGGTGAGTTTTACAGCTAGCACTCAGGAGATAATTTGTCATAAAAACAGTCAAAGAATGGCACACAGAAGCAGGCACGCAGCACAGAGATTTAAGTCACCACTCAAGATACCACATCCCATATCTGAGTGCCTGGTTTGCAATCTGGCTACCCTTGCTAACTTGCCTGGGGTGTAACACATGATGGTCCAAGTACCTGGATTCCTAACACCCCTGTGGGATGCGCAGATGGGGCTCTTGTTTTCAGCTTTGCCCAGCTCTGGCAGTTGCAGACATTTGGGGAGTGAAATAAAAGATGAAAGATCTCTCCCTCTCTCTCGCTGTGTGTGTATGTGTGTGTGTGTGTGTGTGCAGGCGCGCGTAGGCAAGTGTTTCCCTCTGTCACTCTGCTTTTCAAATAAATAAATGTTTTAAGAAGATAGGGAGATAAAAGAAAACAAAAAACCTGAGCAGGTGAATAAATGATTAAGATTACTTATTAGTTTAAATCACTTGTATTTATTAATGTTTACTTCACAACCACACTACAACTATGAAAGCATACTATTCTCTTCCCCAGTTTTTCAACAAAATACCCACCACAAGAGCAAAATCCATGTAACTAGAATACCTACTAAAAATAACGTAACATGAAATATTACACATATTTTCTCATTTCCATGCTCCATCTTCACACTAAGTGAAATCAAATATTAAAATGCTTTAATTTCCTACTATGAATTTGAGATTCCCTAAGATTCAATTATTTGAGTGCCAGTGCTGTGGCTCAGCAGGTAAAGCCACCACCTGCAGTGACGGAAACCCACACAGGCACCAATTTGAATAGTTGCTGACCCAATTCTGATCCAACTCTCTGCTAATGTGTCTGAAAAAGCAGAAGAGGATGGCCCAAGTGTTTGGGCCCTGCAACTTTGTGGGAGACCCAGAAAAAGCACCTGGCTCCAGGTTTTGGCCTGGCTCCGCCCTACCATTATAACATTTGGGGAGTGAACAAGCAGATGAAAGATCTTTCTCTCTCCCTGCTCTCTGTAACTCTGCCTCTCAAACAAACAAATACATATTTTTTTTTAAAGGAGGGGGCGGTCCTGTGGTGCAGTGGGTTAACTCCCTGGCCTGAAGCACCGGCATCCCATATGGGTACCGGTTTGAGACCCGGCTACTCCGCTTCCCATCCAGCTGTCTGCTGTGGCCTGGGAAAGCAGTGAAGGATGGCCCAGGTCCATGGACCCCTGCACCCACATGGGAGACCCGGAGGAAGCTCCTGGTTCCTGGTTCCTGGCTTCAGATCGGCACAGCTCCGGCCGTGGCAGCCAATTGGGGAGTGAACCAGTGGATGGAAGACCTCTCTCTCTCCGCCTCTCCTTTCTCTCTGTAACTCTGACTTTAAAATAAATAAATAAATCTTTTTAAAAAAAAGATTCAGTGATTTGCTTTGTGCACAGCTAAATGAAAATTCTGAGCTCCTGGCTAGGGTCACTTTGAACATATGTGCCCTATAACCCCTTTTCCCTCCTTCCCTGGATGACAGCGGCCTGGGGACTGACATCAGGTGGGATATGTGGGCATCCCCCATGGATGTGTGGTGCAGCACATGTGTAACAAGCACCAAGACAAGGCATAAATAAATTAAATATTGCAATTAAATACATTTATATGTAAAGTGGACCATATAGGAACAAGTAGTGCTTTTTCAAATTATGTCAAAGATTTCTTAGGTAATTCTTTATTTGATCTTCCCTAGAGCTGTTTGACATTCTTTCTGATGATCTGAAATTCTAACACAGAATTCCAACAAAGATATGTTGTTCATCCCAAGATAATTTTACAAAGCATTTTTATATTCTAACCACAGAAAACTCTTTATTCCCTACAATCTGCATTTGTACAGGATTTAGCTGTAGGTCCAAAATGTTTGAGTTTATTGGGTACACTCAGGGGATAGCAAGTTATTTAGAGTGCATAAGAACATTTAACTCAAGGGAGCAGTCAGGATCACAAAGGTGAAGAGGTTGGGTTTGAGGTACTATGCAATGCAATATGAGAGCACTTCTGCATTTGAATGGAGGCAGATTTTCAGCAGTTACCTATGGTTGTGAGTAAAGTGTCATGAGAAAACTATGAAAGAATCTCTTAATATTCTTTTTTTTTTTTGACAGGCAGAGTGGACAGTGAGAGAGAGAGACAGAGAGAAAGGTCTTCCTTTTCTGTTGGTTCACCCTCCAATGGCCACTGCGGCGGTGCACCACGCTGATCTGAAGCCAGGAGCCAGGTGCTTCTCCTGGTCTCTCATGCAGGTGCAGGGCCCAAGCACTTGGGCCATCCTCCACTGCACGCCCGGGCCACAGCAGAGAGCTGGACTGGAAGAGGGGCAACTGGCACAGAATCCGGCGGCCCGACCGGGACTAGAACCCTGGGGTTCTGGTGTTGCAGGCAGAGGATTAGCCTACTGAGCTGCTGCCCCGGCCAATCTCTTAATATTCTAAACAATATTTTCATGGAAAAGGAAAACTGAAAGGCACATGCTGTAGAAACGAAGACACTAAAATTGTGTCTGAAATTCTGTGCCTCGTGCTGAAAGAGGCTGAAGTTTGGATTCAGGTGAAGTGAGTTTAGGTGATGGTTATGTCTCTTCCATTGGCTGTGACATAACCCTAGGTAGGATGTCAGCCATCTTGAGGCTGGAGTAGTAAAACTCCCTAAATTTGATGTGGGCTGGTCTTAAATCATTCAAAGGAATATGGATTTAAATCTATTAATGGAGCCAAATAAGGTGAGCCACCTGGTTTCTTGGAATACCCCATCCCTGTGACGTTGCTGGATATAAACCCTATAGTATTTAAAGCCGAGGGAACCAGTGTAATTGATATAACTAATTCATGAGAAAGTCCAGGCCCATCCTGGCAGTTGCTGTAATAGCTTAAAGTCCTGCCTTCAAAGATGACTGATGCTTACTGGTCCCAGAAAACAGCAGCTTCTGTTTGTCTTTGGAAGAGCAGGGGTCCTCATGTCATGCTTTTCTTGGGGGGCCTGACAGCACGGCATGAAGATTCTTGGTGTTCCTAGCTAGAGTCCTGCTGGACAGATTTCTTGGACACTTCTGAGGGTTCTGCGGGAAGATACGTACTGCCACTTTTGCCTTGCATCTGTCTTCTGCATCTATACCCAGGGGATACCAAGGATTCCTGTTGAATTTTGTTGTTGTTTGCTTCCAGGCAATTGTTCTGGCATTTCCTTGGCTTCTGTGTAGCCTTCGTAGCCATCCTTCACACCCTCATGTATCAGCTTCACTCATTATGAACACTCCTGCTTTCCTTTAAATGCTAATACGTATTGATGACATTGATGATGTAATTAGTATGATCAATCTGAATGCCATGTCATGAGCTCCCAGTACAGAAACATAAATGGAAATCCAAACTGTATTAATTACATTTTGAATTTCATTGATATTCATCTTCACTCAATTTTCTATCTTTTTTCCTATTTTCTTTGAAACAGAAAGCATAGGTGAATGGTGCAACGTTCAAGTAGCAAGTCAGTTCAAACCTTGCTTTTCTGTGTGAGTAATGGAAGGTGAATTATATAATCTTAGCTCAATTTAAAATGATCAGAGGGCAGATGCATGGTGAAGCAGTGAAAACACTGCTTGGGATGCCCACATCCAATATCAGAGTATTTGGATTCAAACCCTGACTCTGTCCCCAGTTACAACTTCCTGTTGATGCACATCCTGGGAGGGACAGGTGGTGACTCTGCCGGTGGAGTTCCTACCACCACGTGGCAGATCTGGAAACCAGCATATGACAGTCCTGTCTCTCTGTCTCTCAAATAAATGGAAAAATTAAAAACCTAAAGAAAATGTAAATGAGCCAGCAACTACATATATGCAATTCATATGATTAATATATGAGAAAAAGAATGACCTTTAGGCCAATATACTTTATACTTATTTACAAATACCAAATACAAAAGTAATTTTAACTTACTTTATAAAAGAAAGATTAAAGTGTAATTATCTCAAAGAAGATATATGTTAATGCAGAATTAATGTAAATTTTAAGTTTGGGAATTAATCAACTATGGTGTTTCAAGATCTATAAAAGGTCTTGATTGGTTACAAAAGCAACAAAATAAAATAAAATTCTGTGTTACTCTCATTTTCCTCAATGTATACTTGAGTTTCATTATTTTTTCTGACTTTAGGACATATAACTAGAGTAGGAAAGAGGAGTTTGAAGATGAATCAGAAAAATCAGAAAGATTAAATCAGGTCACGCACAAACTCTTGAAAGGGACCAAAGTGACAGATGTCAAGAGCAGACGAAAGAGCATTTATAATTGTTTTTAGAAAAGTGTTATTCAGAAATAGTGATATTGAAAGTTCCTAAACTTTTATGAATTGCCGAATCAGAGGAACAGGTTCTATATAAACAGAATGCGTTTATTGAATTTAGATGGACATTAAAATATTAGAGGGTATAAAATAGGCCAGCAACCATTTCCCATCTTGGGATATCAGGGTCCCTATCAAAAAGGATCAAGGATCACAGAGGGAGATTATTCTATGAATGGCAGAACAACAACATAAATATTAGGTAGGTGTTTTAGCCAGCAAATCAATTGTTAATTGAAAGAATTTGGATGACCCTTTCCTTTTTTTATCTAGCTATCTTTGAGCAGAGGCTTGGCATGGTCAGTGGAGAGCCAGGGGTACCTGTAGAAAGTGTCATGCCAGCCCAGTATTTCCTCAGTCACTGGAAAGAGTATGTGTTGGGCAGGGGTCTTATTAAGCACTAACTCAATCAAGATGTTCTACTAAATTTGGGTAGGATAACATCCCTGCATCCTGATGTGGCAAAGAATAAATGACACAGAAACAGGGAAGACAGCTAAGAAAGGCAGCCATTCCTGGATTAGTCAATGAGTTGTTGTCAACAGCCAACATCAAGCAAGACTCCATAGGTGGGGAGAAACAAGGCCCCTGGGACAGCATGATCAAAATCCAGTACTTCAATGCATTTGCATAATTTAGAGAAGGACAGATTTCTCAAAATGAGTATCTGGGCCTCAATCCTAAGTGGAGACCAGCCCAAATCGCTAGGGAAATCAGACAGAAGGTGAACAAAAACTGCAGAGGAATGGAGACCCCATCGAGTGGAGGTTGGAAGGGAGCTCTCTGCCATAGCCACTGCAGCAAACACTTTCTTGAATGTAGCAAATATTTTCATGAATGCCTCACTAAGAAGAAGCTTGAAGCTTGCTTCAAAATCCTCATGAATGTTTTAAACCTGCAGCAAGTAAAACATTACTATATTACTACCGCTTTTTAAGCAATTACTTAGTGCCGCACTTTATAGATTGTACTTTAGCTAGGATTATTTCTATGACACCCCTGGAGACGTATGCAGACCTTTATGTTGTAGCATGAATTGGAAGCAGGAGTATGAAGCAGCAGTTGGTTAGAGCCCCTGAAGGATGGGTCCCATGTCCCCCCAGGGAAAGGCAGCACTGTGTGTCTATGAGGCTGTGCTTGCAATGAATGTCCTCTGCTCCAGCGTGAAACCTCACCTCATGTGTCATCCAGATCTTAACACATAGAAAATATTTGAATAGAATGTTTGTGGTTGCTAACTGACAAAAGTTGGAGTGCCTTTACCAAAGTAGGAAAAACAATAAATAGGCTTAGAGAACACTGCTTAGTTCTAACTTCTATTTTGTTGCAAAATGCCACACATTATGCTTGATGATATGTATTTCAGAAGCAGTTATGGAAATAAGAAAGGTATTACTTTAAGTCAGACAATTCAGTTTTTCAATTCTGTTCTTTTACCAATTTTCTTTTTTAAAAAGATTTTATTTATCTATTTGAGAGGTAGAGTTACAGACAGATTGGCTACTGGTTTCTAATTCGGTATCTTCTGCAAATCACCTTACTATTTTTGGCTTATCTTCATCATTGAAGTGAGAAAGTAACCATTCTTTTGCAAAATGACTGAAAAGATGGAACCACTGGTGTTTGTAAAAGCACTTCCCAATTACTTGTCAATATAAATTTAATCCACCCTTCGAAACCATGAGACTAATTTCCACCTAGTGAGTTTCCTGTGTTGTGTGTGATTAACTCCAGCCTGAGTATTACTGAAAACATTTTATTTAGATCAGTCTTCATAACGACGCTGCCAGATAATATATTCACAGTGAGCGCCACATTGAGATGGATAATTAAAAAAGAGTCAATTCAAACTTCCTATTTTACCTTGTGGATGTTATTTTACCAAAGAGCGCTAAACCACACTGAAAAGCAGAGCATACTCCCAGGAGCAGGAGGCAAGGCAGTGAAAGAAACAATTAAGTCTAATTGACTCAGCAGGTGGATAAAGCCAGAAAACTAGGTCTAGTCAATGAAGGCGCCTTTGGTAGATGAGAAGGCTATTTCTGAGCACGGGGATGACGGAAGCAGGGGGAGGGAGGAGAAGCCTTCCCAACAAGCACTATTCACCAAGTTACTGCTGCGGGGGATGGATCTATGCCTGACAAATATGAGAAAACCAGGTTAAATTAAAACAACCATCCAAACAAATGACTCATTGAAACTGTATTGCAGATGTGTTGTTCTTGATCAAATCCTGAAAATGTAGCAATAACATATCCTGAGTCTGAAGGCTTTTGGCCCTTTTAAACATTGGACCTATGTGTTTCATAAACGCACCACACACAGGAACATACACACAGAGGAAGTCTCAGGAGCACACACAGAGGAAGTCATGGGGACACACAGAAGTCACAGAACATACACACATATAGGATGTCACAGGAAGACACATACACTGGAAGTCACAGGAACACACATAGAAGACACAGGAAAACACACACAGGAAGTCACAGGAACACACACACACTCAGGAAGTCACAGGAACACACACACACACAGGAAGTCACAGGAACACACACACAGGAAGTCACAGGAACAAACACACAGGAAGTGACAGGAAAAAACACATAGAGGAAGTGACAGGAACACAGACACACTCAGGAAGTCACAGGAACACACATAGAAGACACAGGAAAACACACACAGGAAGTCACAGGAACACACACACAGGAAGTCACAGGAACACACACATACAGGAAGTCATAGGAACACACATACACAGGAAGTCACAGGAACTCATTCAGGAAGTCACAGGAACACACATACACAGGAAGTCACAGGAACTCACACACTCAGGAAGTCACAGGAACACACACACACACTCAGGAAGTCACAGGAACACACACAGGAAGTCACAGGAACAAACACAGGAAGTCACAGGAACACACACAGGAAGTCACAGGAACAAACACACAGAAAGTGAGAGGAAAAAATACATACAGGAAGTGACAGGAACACACACACACTCAGGAAGTCACAGGAACACACATAGAAGACACAGGAAAACACACACAGGAAGTCACAGGAACACACATACAGGAAGTCACAGGAACACACACATACAGGAAGTCACAGGAACACACATACACAGGAAGTCACAGGAACTCAGGAAGTCACAGGAACTCACACACACAGAAAGTCACAGGAACTCACACACTCAGGAAGTCACAGGAACACACACACACTCAGGAAGTCACAGGAACACACATACACAGGAAGTCACAGGAACACACATACAGGAAGTGACAGGAACAAACACACACTCAGGAAGTCACAGGAACACACACAGGAAGTCACAGGAACACACACAGGAAGTCACAGGAACAAACACAGGAAGTCACAGGAACACACACACAGGAAGTCACAGGAACACACACACTCAGGAAGTCACAGGAACTCACACAAACAGGAACACACGTATGTAGAAGGAAGTCACAGGAACACACACACAGGAAGTCACAGGAACACACACAGGAAGTCATGGGGACACAGAGAAGTCACAGAACATATATACGTACAGGAAGTCACAGGAGCACACACATAGAAAGAAGTCAAGGAGCAGCGATACACAGGGAAGCCTGTATGAGCTTTAGTTCCACCAGTCCCAAGTAAGGGAAAATGTGTGTTTTCCTTATGACATCCTCAAAAGTCTAATCCTCAAACCAACTTCCCATTCTGCTTTACTGGCCCTATTGTAAAATACAGCTGTTGTGGAAATGTGGGTCAATTTTACAAAACTAAACTTTCAGTTTCATGATGGAAATACATATCCCTATTCTAGATGTTAGTACAAAATAAAATCCAAACCTACTAGATATATTGATGATACTTAAATATTGGTGGACCCAGTAGGCAAACATGAGGATCTTTCTTATGGAAAATAGAATTAAAAGACAAGTTTATTTTAGTGCAAAAATGTTGAAACCTATGAATAGATTTTTCCATCCTGAAAGCTGTGGATGTGTTTGGCATGTGGTGAAGCGGATTATACTCTCGCATGAGTTGCCCACATCCCATAGAGTGTGCCTGTTTAGGTCGTGCCTACTCAGAGCTTCTGAACCAGCTCCCGGCCAATGTGCCCGAGATGCAGCGAGGATAGCCCAAGTGCTTGGATTTCTGCCACTGTCATGAAGATCTAACCAGAATTTCTAGTACCTGGCTTTGACCTGGCCCAGGCCTGGCTGTTGAGATCATGGGGGAATGAACCAGCGGATGGAAGCTCTCTTGCTCTGCCTTTTAAGTAGATAAAATAAAATAAATAAACATTTTTAAAAGTTGATGGGAAATGTGTATTATGAAAAAACCACATAGGTTTCAAAAATTTTTGTACCAAATAAACATCATTTATTTAGTCTTCCATAGTATTGAACTACCTTCATGCAGGATCTTAGGTACTTTCAGTCTCATGCTTATTGTCCCACAAATCTTGGCACTCCTCTTTTCCTAATCCCTGTTAATAGATTTAGGTTAGGGCTCCTGTGGTTCCTGAGAGTTTGGAGTTTCTCCAGGAATTCTATTGATTTGCTATGGTATATGCAGTAATGTATGCAAAGTACTTGGCAGTACAACTGGCTTATAGCAAATCATGATTTTGTGTACTGAGAACCTTTTATAAAGGAAGAGCATCCTATAAACTCTGAGGGGGAGTATATGTTCAGGGACTAGTTCTGTGCCTAGTGTTGACCTTCTGACTCTTAATGACCGAAGAGAGTTAATCATTAACAGCAATGCAGATTATTATCTTTGGCAGAAAATAAGTAATCACTGACATTTAGTCTCAGGGATTGCTATAAAGTGTAGTCACATTGGTAAGATGATAAATTGTTGAGAGTGACAATATTTGGAAGCAACATGCCTGCAATGCTGGCAGCCGTCATGGGCGCTTGTTCCTGTCCTGGCTGTTCCACTTCTGATCCAGCTCCCTACTAATGGCCTGGGAAAGCAGCAGAAGGTGGTCCAAGTATTTGTGCCCCTGCTACCCACGTGGAAGACCTGGAATAAACTCCTGGTTCCCGGCTTCAGCCTAGCCCAGCGCCAGGCATTGCAGCCGTCTAGGGAGTGAGCCAGGGGATGAAAGACTCTTTCTCTCCCCCAACACCTCTGTGACTCCCTCTCTCTCTGTAACTCTTTTAAATAAATAAGTGAATCTTTTCAAAAATACATATCTAATGAATTTTAAAGCAATAATGTTAATAATACATTTGCACATGGGTATCAAGTGGCACAGATATGCATAACCATATTGACTATTAACCTACACTGATATATGATGGATTGGCACGTATTCATTCGCACAGAGTTACTATGAGGAAACACATGTTAATCACAAAACTTTTGCCTTGTGTGAAATTTTAGAAACCTTGTTTAGGATCAAAGAGAAATTGATCCTGGATTTCCAATGTGGCAGCCTGGATTTATTAGTATTTTTATTTTAAAGTGGTCCATCCTAATGTTAACCTGACATAACTTTTCAATCCCTTACATTTTTGAGTAATTCAGGGTTCACCAATATTCACACATGAATCATTTTTTAAAAAATCCATTGAATGTAACTGAAATTGGCTAAAAGGATAGTTTTCACAGAAAAGATTTTTTTTTTTTACAGGCAGAGTGGACAGTGAGAGAGAGAGACAGAGAGAAAGGCCTTCCTTTTGCCGTTGGTTCACCCTCCAATGGCCGCCGCGGCCAGCGCGCTGTGGCCGGCGCACCGCGCTCCTCCGATGGCAGGAGCCAGGAGCCAGGTGCTTTTCCTGGTCTCCCCATGGGGTGCAGGGCCCAAGCACCTGGGCCATCCTCCACTGCACTCCTGGGCCACAGCAGAGGGCTGGCCTGGAAGAGGGGCAACCGGGACAGAATCGGTGCCCCGACCAGGACTAGAACCTGGTGTGCCGGCGCCGCAAGGCGGAGGATTAGCCTGTTGAGCCACGGCGCCGGCCCACACAGAAAAGATTATAAGCCTTGTAAGACACGTATTACTAAAGGATAACTAGTCTAAAAGGCAAAACTCATATCACTGTGTATTCAACGCAGCCTTCGAATGTGTGTTCTCCAATTTCCTGTGCACAGTCCTGAATCCAGGGCAGTGAGAAGACAAGAATACTGTGCTGGAGCTGTCAGCCCAGTAGCAAAACGGCAGCAGGTCAGCTGTGGAGGAGTGCAGGAAACACCAGCTGCATGCCCACAGCAGCTCAGCGTCCTCGCCAAGCTGGGGTCAGCGTTTTTGTATATGATCTCCAACATTTCACCACTGACAACCCAGCTGGGACGACACGGTGCCAGAGGAAGTGTAAATAAGAAAACATCCTGTCAATCGAGGTTTGGCGATGCCAGGGCCCATTCGTCATGGCTGATCATTGGGGATTTCTTGTTGTGGAAACAACACAAGCCGACTGTTTCCACGTGTGTCCTAGTGATTGCTTTTTGTCCTTTTATTTATCTTAATAAGAAAATAAACATGCCTCGTTTCCTCCAATGGGTTTTTAAATAAGTTTTTGTCTTGAGTACACATCGTTTTTTCTTTAGTTTTAGCAACAGAAGTAGTGATTCCACCCTGTGGCCCTCGTGGGGATCTCAGAGTGTCCACTGAGTAGGACACACAGCTGCATTGTGTTTCCAAGTAGTTACTGTAGTCCTGGACTCACCACATCCTTGTCCAGACTTTCAGCACCTGTACCAACCTGGTGGGTCTACAGTGGGGAACAGTGTGTGGAAAAAAAGACACAGAAAATCTCTGTAAGTGCCCTGTGCTGAGCAGACAGCCACGACTTCTCTGAGTCCATCTCTGTCCCTCCATCCCGGACTGCAGGGCCTCCACACTTTCCACAACAGAGCTTGCAGCAGGACGAATCCAGACAGCATTAGCCAGACAGGGTGGAACTTAAAACAGTTCATTGTCGTAGTTATATTTTGTTTCATTTATTACTGTCTTAATGGTAAAAAAAGAAAAAGAAGCAGAGGGGAACTCTGCTTTGATCTGTCTTGCACAAGTACTGTTCTTTCATTTGCAACAAGTCAGTCTTTATAAGACTTACGTTATAGTCTGTTGTTTTCACTGTTTCGCAATCAAAAAATTAATCTCTTCCCCCAAGTTGGATAACTACCAGCTGGAAATAGATTTCCTGGCTCTGAGTGCTGACTTCTCCTGTCTGTTCCACTCCCTCACGTGAAGATACTTTCTCATCTCCACTTCCAGGGTTGGTTCTGGCCTAATCTGAAACCTCCCATCAGGGGCTGTGCGGCTGACATAACTGCTCCAACCGAGGAGACTGGAAAGTGTCATATGTGAAGTCCCATAACCAAGAAAGATGTTCCCCTAGGGTGGATGAGCATCATAAAAACAAGTTACTTCCGCCATTCCCTCCAGCACAACGAAACATCTTGGGTTTGCATACAGCTTAAAACCATTTATGACTAGGCTACCACTGTGTAGCAGGTAGAGCTCCCTGATGATGCTCTGGCAAAGCAGCAGGAGATGGCCCAAGTGCCTGGACCCCTGCACCCAGATGCTCGACCTGGAAGAAGTCCTGGCTTCTGGCTCAGCCCATCCCTGGCTGTTGTGGCCATCTGGAGAGTGAACCTGTAAATGGAAGACCTTTCTCTCTTTCTCCTTCTATAACTTTGGCTTTCAAATAAATAAATAATTTTTTAAAATAAACATTTATGATTAAACAGATCATGACCTTCTATCTTTATAGTGATTTTTTTCTTTTTTTCCCATTGCAAGAGAGACAAGATTGTTTATTGCTACATATATAGAGATTTGATTCTCAGCTTATGCTATTTTTTTAAGATTTTTATTTATTTATTTATTTGACAGGTAGAGTTATAGAGAGTGAAATAGAGAGAGAGACAGAGATATAGGTCTTCCTTCCATTGGTTCACTCTCCAAATGGCTGCAACACCTGGCTCTGTGCCGATCCGAAGCCAGGAGCCAGGTGCCTCTTCCCGGTCACCCATGCGGGTGCAGGGGCCCAAGCACTTGGGCCATCCTCCACTGCCCTCCCAGGCCACAGCAAAGAGCTGGACTGGAAGAGGAGCAACTGGGACTAGAACCCAGTGCCCATATGGGATGCCGGTGCCGCAGGCAGAGGATTAACCTAGTGAGCCACAGCGCCAGCCCTTCAGCTTATGTTTAACACAAATACAAAGCCAGGATCCCAGAAGCAAGTCTTTGAGACAGAGATTTTATATAAAGGCCAGTTGAGCAATACAAAGTCTAGGTTTGGAGGTCAAATAGATCTTATTTCAAATCTGGGCACTTACATTATTGTCACTCCTTAATCTATGCCTCTGTACTTAACCAAACCTCCTCGATGTGTTCACCTGACAAACAATCCCGCTTGAGAAGAGCTGGTGTGAGTCTGAATGCAGATTTCTCAACATATTTTAAATGCTTATTATATTGATATGATGATCATTCTTATCACAGTAATTGATCTATTTTAGGATCATTAACATGCAACTGCTTACAGGTACTGGGGAAGCAGGTTTCACAATGATGACCCCGCTGTTCTAGGCTACATGTTGAGTGGCTGTCAGCAGGTGCAGGTTAACTAACGGAAACAGAGACTGAAGAAAGCGATGCTGGAAACGCTGACTCCACAGTGCCAGCACCCCCTCCTGCTTCTGCCCTGCCCTTGGAGGTCCCTGCTGATGGCCATGGCTTTCTATTCCAGATAGAACAGGGCAACCATTCCAGATGCAGTGACACACAAAGTGAGGCTGTGCTCTTTGAAAGCCATCAGTCTTGCGCTCATTACAGCTGAACATGTGAACATTTTGGTTTAAACAAATCTCATGTGAGGACCAGGACTGTAGATTTTGGCCTATCCATAGATAACCCATAAGACATTATAGTTTTGCCCCATGGAGCTTAGAAACACCTACATCTCAATTTATTTGAAGACACTGGAAATAAAATGGGCATGTACAACTATTTTTACTGTGGTAGAAAAAGTGTAGCTCTGCTGTGACTCATACGTTTGCAGATGAGCACTTCACGCTTCTTAAATTTGAAACGGCAAAATGAAAGTGCAGAGATTCGGGCCCTGTCATCCTGGAGTTAACATTAGTTATCGAGAGTTCTGGTTACATACATTTTCACATGGCCTATCAATTTGAATTTAGAAAGCAGCCAATCCACATTCTCAACAAATACACTAACACTAGAAAATTTTATGATGAACAGGTTTTCATTTTGGATGCAGGAAAAGGTGCTGCATTTAGATTCTTACTAACAAAGTAATTCTCTTAAAATCCTCTTTCATTTTTTTAAAGCTAAGAAAACTCTGTCTTATAAAGAACTGAGTCAAGTATGAGGGTCATATGTTCATGTCTGAAAATCATAAGATTAACTCTAATCATAAATGTGTACCCCTTGTGAAAATTTTCATAAATGGTTATAAAAGCAGTAAGTCGTAGCTAGATTCAGTGTTACCATGCAGTAACTATCTGCAAATCCACCTCATTCACCTGAAATTTCAGAGATGATTAAAATGTACTTATCATTAGGACTTGCATACATCAGAAGAATCGCATTTGGTAGGGCAAACCACGCTGCCTGCTTATGGCAGATTGGCAGATGAAACCCTAACGGAGCTATGGCACCATGGACTGAAGGCTTCATGGTGCAAAGGTGCCTCCAACACGTGGTGTGGACTTCCCCGCTCAGCACAGAGCAGGGTTGGGCGGAGGCAGCTGGAGATGCCTGCTTCCTCTTCGCTGCGCTGCTCTTTGGGCACTTGCAGACACTTGTCTGAACAAAGGACCGGGATGACACCGCTGTGTTGTCATTGACTATTAAATAAAATGATAACAAGAATGAGCACTTTCAGTGACTTGCACAGACATTCCTATCTCTACCTATGGCAACTCGGACTATGCGTTGTGTAACTACGAAGATTTGTGGTTTCACACCCCGCCATCTATCTTGGCCCCAAGCTCCTGGTACCAGCCCTCTGTACTCAGCAGTGGGTCTACAATCAAGTCTCCAAACTACATTGGAAAGGGCAAGACAGCCATGTCACTGGTGGGTGTTTTTTTGCTTATTTGCTTGTTTGTTTTTCAATTGTGGAATAAAAGCTTTGACCCTAAGCACCAGACAGAAAACCACACATCCAAAGTGAGCACTTCGCATTTGATTCTGTGACATTTTTCCACATGCAGCTTGACCATGGCTGCAACTTGGCTCAGTGCAAAGTTAGAGAGCTTAAAAAATGCTCACAGATGGGAAGAGGTTGGCTGGTATGGCTAGTCAGGGTGATTAGAGATCATCATAGCTAAGGCAAGCCTACGGGACAATATATAAATCTATAGGTAGGTTTTTTAGGGAGTGCCACAGAATTTGTTTTGCTGACTTGACATGTACCAAAAGAAAGCACAGGCGTGTGGGATGAAGCAGCTGCATGATTCTGATTTGTGCACTGAGACCTTACTTGCTTTTACAAGGGGGGCATTTCCCAGTTCTCTGCTGTGGCCCGGGAAGGCAGTGGAGGATGGCCCAAGTGCTTGGGCCCTGAACCCGTGTGGGAGACCAGGACCTGGTTCCTGGCTTCCAATCGGCACAGCACCCCGACCACAGCACCCCCGCCACAGCGTGCCGGTTGTAGCGGCCATTTTGGGGGGTGAACCAATGGAAAAGGAAGACCTTTCTCTCTGTCTCTCTCTCTCTCTGTCTAACTCTGCCTGTCAAAACCCAAACAAACAAACAAACAAAAAAACAAGGGGGACATTTCCTGTGACTTCCTTGAACCTATGGTCTTTTGCGATGGAGAAGTCCAGCTTGAGTTATCACATCCTACCTCTTCCTTCCACTTCTGTCAGCCATATTTTGTCTAGGAAAGTTCTCCCTACAGCGTCATTTAATGGACTGTGTTATGTTGTAGTAGAAACAATTCGGAATGAAAGAAGCAACTTCATAGTAAAGTGTGTTTTGTCGATCTTGTCGCATGTTTTTGAACTATGAAGAGTGGCTGAAACGGCACTTGTCCTGCTGAACTGTGTGCCCTGAACAAATATCTTTACTTGATGATGAGACACTGACACTTTGATCTGTTAACCCTTTGTCTTCTCTAGGTGACACTTTTCCCCTTGATTATTTTATCTTCTGTTACACCTCTTTCATCACCACTGGTTCTCAATGTCCATTATGCCTGTTTTTCAGCCCTTGAAAAGGAGCTGGTAAACAGAACACAGGGCAAAGTGGTACTTCTTTAATATTAGGCCTAAGTGAAGACACTGCTGTCCTGCTCTTAACCACAAGCTCTCTGCAAATCACATGAAAGGAAGAGTCTAGTCAAAGCATTGCGTGTTGGCAAGGAGGCAGAGGGATGGGACAACATTAAAGCTGAAATTACTAAGGCCCTTCTCCAGACCTTGAACAAATCTCATGCAGACAGCATTGGGAATTTATGTTTGTAAAGATGACTAAATCAGGCCCATTGGTGGTAAAACATTCAACAGTGAAATGGACATCCTCAAGTATTCACTGATACCGGCCATTCTGAACTCAGCCCCGAGCCTGGCACTATTCGAAGTGGATTTCTATAACCTCAAAGCAAGTGGGAACTTTTCCAACTATGTGGAAAGCAAGAGCGTGTTGAACACAATTCCCAGCCTGGCCCACGTGGCTCTGAGAGGAGTGAGGGGAGATCATGGTTCCTGGCAGATGCCTTCAAACCTCCCAGGCACTCAGGGTCAGCCCCTGGGGAGCAAGGCACTGGAGGAGACCCTGTCCTTCATCTGCTGGGCTGAGCGCTGATTAGCACAGATATCTCAGTCCTGAGTGTGTAGAGTTCAGAGGACACTGTTCTGGGCCCATGACACAATCAACTCCATTTTAAGCTTTGCAGCTAAAGAGGAGTGGACACGTGGGAAGCTGCATAGCCTCGATATGGCTGGGGTTTGCAGGTGTCCAAGGCATTGTTATTCACATCTGTCTCTCGGATGCTGTGCTGCACCAGGTGGAAGTTCTTAGCATCCTGGTCTTGGCTGCTTCACTCCCGTTGCTGGCCAACAGCAGTGCAATCACACAGGGTTCCAGACTTGACCTCCAGAAGAAAATACAAGTGCCACACAAAGAAAGCGTAAGTGCAGGGAGGACTATCTTCTGTGGAGTGCACACTTGGAACGAGATCATCACACGAATGGCAGCATTCTAATTCCCACCAAATGTCCCTGAGACTGAAGTCACTGCCCTCAGTCTCAGAGTGAGGACACTGGCACTGAGAAGTGATTAAAGAGCCTTTCCATGATCCTAAGACGCAGAAAGGCCTGAGTTTTGACCCAGACAGTAACAAAGCACCAAAGGCAAATATGAGAGAAGACATACTGCACCACAGGGTGGCTTATCCAACCGTCACAGCGGAAGACTGAAATGGAGAGAATGACCAACACGTACAGTTGGGACTGTAAAAATATTAACAAGATGGCCTCACCATGTGTGAGAAGGGAGAAAAAATACATTTTTAAGAGATTTATTTCATTTATCTGAAAGGCAGGTGACAGAGAAGAGAGAGAAGGCAAAGCAGGATGGTGGGGGTGGGAGAGAGAGAGACAGAGAGAGAGAAGTAAAAGGGAACTTCCAGCCACTGGTTCACTCCACAAATTGCCACAATGGCCAGGGCTGGGCAAGATCCAAGCCAGGAGGCAGGAACTCCCTCCAGGAATCCACAGGGTTGGCAGGGGCCTGAGTACTTTGGTCATCTTCAGTTGCTTTCCAGGTGCATCAGCTGGGGCCAGATTGGAAGTGAAGCAGCCTGACACGGACTTTAACCTGCATTCCCATATGGGATGCTGGCAGCTCAGGCAGTGGCTTATCCCACTGTTCTACAATGCTGGCCCCAAATAATAGCTAAAAACCAGGTAACTCATCACTTCCTCACCATTGCTCTTAAGCAATGATCTCATTTCACCAACTCAATTCAGTAAGGAGTTAAAAAGTACCCAGCTAGTTAGGATTTCTGTTTTCTTTCTTCTTCCTCTGCTCTGCAGTAAACACTCCTAGGGTGAGTGCAGAAAAGCCATTTGTTAAGTGAATTAATAAATGTTCACTTCCTAAGTGGCCTCTCCAGCACCCAGCAGACTCTCTGCTGACTTGATGTTGTACGTAGCAGACACCTCATTTTATTTTATTGGCAGTGAGATGGAGATTGGTGGTTGGCAGTTTTCTGCTTTCAGACAAGATGCTTCTATTTAGAGACCATTTAAACTACAGTAGTGTGTGGCATCTGACACCGCGGTTATTGCGAAGTGTTTGTGTCTCTGCACCAGGCTCCACTGTGATCCTTGAGATATTCACCTGAATCTGGTTTGCAGCATATTACAAGGCAGCATGTTTTGCTTCCCTGTTTCCTTTATCACAGGTTCAGACTTTGTTCCAAACCTAGGAGAAGGCATCGATGGGTCATTAATTCTAAAACACTGAGATATAGGAGATAATGTAGGAGATAATTCCAAGAAAATAACAATCCTTTAAACAAAATGGTAAGTGATAATAGGAGAATAGTTTCACTAGTAGACTATCGAAATGAGGTACTTGACCTTTTCAAGATAGTGACCTCTGAATACTACTTACAGCAACAAGCAGGAGCTTGTGCTGTGGCTCAGTAGGTGCAGCTGCTGCTCGCAATGATGTCCATCCGTGTGGGTGCCACTTGAGTCCTGGCTGCTCCAGTTCCAATCCAGCTTCCTTCTAATGCACCCGAGAAAGCAGCAGAAGACAGGCCAAGTGCGTGGGCCTCTGCCCCTACGTGGGAGTTCTGGGCCTCTGTCCCTACGTGGGATGGATTTCTTTGTTCCTGGATTAAGCTTGACCCAGACTCTGCCACTGCAGGTATTTGGGGAGTAAAGCAGTGGATGGACATCTCGCTCTCTCTCTCTGTCTCCCCATTTCTGTCTCGGTAACTCTCCCTTTCAAATAAATAAATAAATCATGTTCTAAGTTTTAAAAAATTAAGTAACAAAGAAGTTGCTATTGTAAAAAAAATCAGGACTCAAGTTTTTATTCTGGAGACGCTTTGTCCTTGCACACCAACTCCACAGGCAGCCGGGGAATCATGTCAGGGTCAGTGACCTCATCCGCTGTTGAGAACATGCTCCACTTTCCACACCTACTCCTTCAGCCCTGGCTGCTGCCCTCACTTGGGTGGGGAGCACACAGCCTGCAGGGAGCTGTCGAGTCTCTCAGTACACTCTCTGATTACTGTTTTCTAACCTGTGTGATTCCATGGAAGCCTCAGTCTATGATCCAGAAGCAAAAAGAAACAGCCTGGAAAATGCCTAGGGGCTATGCTGGGTCTCACAGTTTGCACAGGATACTTGTCAGTGCAGCACAAGCCAGCCCGGCCTCCACAACATCTCCAGTCCATCTCAACAGTGAATCTCCAAAACCACCCATCTTTCCTTACTTTAATCCCAAGTTGTTAATTATGAGCAAAACCATTTGCGTCTTACTTCACTAATGTCTCAAATTCACCATGTGATCGACAGTAAGTAAACAGGAAAAGCAATGCGTCTAACACTTACACTCCAGCTTACATTTTCCTGTATCCTCACATGAGCTTCTCACTCAGACAGGCTGGGCCTTGGCCTGGATCTGCTCTGCTCTTTGCTGGCCCAGAGTGCAGTCACTGCTAAGGCTGCAGTGCGACAGGACTCTCAGGAGCACCTGCGCAGTGCGCATCTCGCCTGCTCCTGCCGGCACACGTAGCTTCATGGGGGATGCAGTCCATACATGCACAGTCTATGGAGCTTTCAAACTGTTCATGGAAAATGGAATTTAAAAAGTTTATTTTGGCACATATAGTGTCATGTGGGATGCAGTCCACACATGCACAGTCTATGGAGCTTTCAAACTGTTCATGGAAAATGGAATTTAAAAAGTTTATTTTGGCACATATAGTGTCATGTGGGATGCAGTCCACACATGCACAGTCTATGGGGCTTTCAAACTGTTCATGGAAAATGGAATTTAAAAAGTTTATTTTGGCACATATACTGTCATGTGGGATGCAGTCCACACATGCACAGTCTATGGGGCTTTCAAACTGTTCGCGGAAAACGGAATTTAAAAAGTTTATTTTGGCACAAAAATTTTTTGAATCCATGCATATGAGAATTGTTTAAAAATTTTCTGAAAATTGTGTATTATGAAAACACTATGCATGGATTTCAAAACAACTTCACCAAAAATAAATTTCTACTTTAGTTCCATATTTATGAAATTTTTGAAGCATCTATGCACCCTCATATTTGTAAAGATATATATATATATATATATATTATATATATATATATATATATATATATATACACATATATGTCAGACCGGTGCTGTGGCTCACTTGGCTAATCTGCTGCCTGCAGGATTCTAATCCCAGGTTCTAATCCCAGCTGGGGCACTGGATTCTGTCCTGGTTGCTCCTCTTCTACTCCAGCTCTCTGCCGTGGCCCAGGAGTGCAGTGCAGAATGGCCCAAGTGTTTGGGCCCTGCACCCAAATGGGAGACCAGGAGGAAGTAACTGGCTCCTGGCTTTGGATCAGCGCAGCACTGGCTGTAGCAACCATTTTCAGGGGTGAACCAACGGAAGGAAGACCTTTCTCTCTGTCTCTGTCTCTCTCTCTCACAGTCTAAACCTGCCTGTCCAAAAAATAAATAAATAAAAGTATATATATATATATATATATATGTCATCAAACCATTGCATAATTTCCCATTCATGCTTATTATTGGAAAATTTTGCAACACTAATGAAATAAACAACTCTTCAAGTTATCTTAAAGATAGTGCAGAACATACAAAAATAGGCAAGGCAGATACTAGCTTCTTTAACCTTAAAAGCCATTGAGCACTTGGTAATTGACAGTAACAAATAGCCGATGATTGTAATTTTCCTTTGATGGATGCATCTGGTTTTGCTTGAGAAAAAAGAATAATTTTGTATTGTTTTATATACAATGGCTGCCGTTACCTCTTTGAAAGACAGTATCATACGACAGCAAAACCTGATATTCAGGACAGTAAAACCTGATATTCTCTCTAGTCTATGCCCTTGTTCTACCCACCCACAGTCTCATGGTTTCTGAACTTGTTCAGGATGTTCCTGCAAGCATGGTTTTCCAAAGGGCAACCCAGCACTGCTAAGAATTGCCACAGTAGTGACTCAGACCACAGGGCTCGGGAGGAGGCTGTCCCCATGCAGTTGTGGGGACTACCAGGTTTTTCTACAAGGCACGTGCATTGGGTGGCAGACCTGTGTCTCACCATCTCCAAGGAAGTGTTTCCAGCACAAATCAATGGCCAACAGTCTGGGAGACCCTGAGCAGCCCCACGGGGGAAGGTTCCTCTGACTTGAGCTTGTCACCAAGGATGCCCGGTGAGTGTCTCTGCTCTATACACAACCTTGATGTGAACTTGTCAACCAAGATGCTCAGGTGAGAGTGTCTGACCAATAAACACCCTGTTCAAACTGAGGTCTGTGTGACCACTACCTGGCATTGCTCATAGGAAGAGTCCACACAAAAGCTTAGCAGCATGCTTCCCTAGACTTCAAAACCATTTTGTGGTCAAAATACCTCCATGCTCTTGGAAATCATTTGTATAATGGCTTTAAAAACCCTATATGGAGGGGTGACTATATTAGGTAATTTTTCCCTAATATAATGATATATTTAAGTAAATAGCCAAAGTCAAGTTTAATATCATTTCCTTCCACTGGTAACTAATATAACTCGTGTATATTTTTACACATAATATGGATTTCTTTATTTAAAGACTATAGGGCTCCTATGTTGAGATAAGGGTGTTTTAAAATAATTTTATTTTATTGTTTTATTTATTTGGAAGACAGAGAGAGACAGACACAGAGACAAAGAGACAGAAAGACAGATCAATGTTCCGTGTGCTGGTTCAGTGGCCAAATGCCAACACCAGCCCAGGCTGCACCAGGCAAAAGCCAGGAACTAGGAACTCCATTCAGTTCTCCCATCCGGGTGCCGGAGCCCAAACACTGGCTCCATCACAACTGCTCCCCAGGGTCTGCATTAGCAGGAAGTGGAGCCAGGACTTAATCCCAGCACTCTGTGTCCCTAGGACATCTTAACACTGCAGCAAACACCCACCCTGTCTGGATGTTTCATCACATTGCTCAGCAGCCACACTTTGAAAAGCCCCATGTTGCATATGCAAGATTCACCACCTCATGCTCCTGCAATTGCAAGTATAGTAAGGAATCTATTTTTGCTGGAAAGAGTTGACTAATCTTCACACACAAAAACTTCTTTTTCCAACTTGAAATTCAAGGCAGCACCATGTGGGTCCAGATTAACTGCCTGGCCTGTGTTCTCTGCCCCTGTTCTCTGGAGTCTCCACCTGCACACCTCCAGGGAGGTCCCTCCCGTCCCTGTTCCCCACCCAGTCCCTGCCCTCTGGCTCCTGCACCTGTCTTTTCCAGGGCATCCCCAGCCTTCCCTTCCTGATCTCCCTCTGCTGAGTCGCACTGGCCCACGTGCCTCTGTGGAGGTGGGAAGGGTGTCCTCACAAAACACCTCTCACCAAAGGACTGGGAAACTCGACTTCCCTGCCACAGGGTGGGACTCCGACGTGCACTGAGCAGAGCCACTGTGTGCTCTGAGCTACAGTTCAGGAAAACTCACCCCCAAGAGAGAGTATGAGGGCCAACCACATGCTGCAGGGGGCCAGAGCAGACAGCCAGTCACGTGGGAGGCAGGGAGGGTGCAGAAGGAGGGAAAGAGGCAAGATGGGCAGGAAGACCAATAAAGGGGTGTGTGTGTGCGTATGTGTGTTTGTGTGTATGCTTGTGTGTGCTTGTCTGTTTATGTGTGCATGCGTGCATTCATGTGTACATGTGAATGTGCATGTTTGTGTATATGTATTGTATTTGTATGCACGTATATGAATGTGTGTATGTTTGTGTATATGTATTGTATTTGCACGTATGTGAATGTGCATATGTGTTGTATTTGTATGCACATGCACGTGTGCATTTGTGTGTATGTGTGCCTGCATATGTACATGTTTATATGTGTGTATGTTCATATGTGCATGTGTATGTATGTGTGCCTGCATTGTACATGTTTGTATGCATGCGTGTTCATGTGTGCGTGTGTATATGTGCATGCTTGTTTATGTATGTCACATGTCCATGTACATGCATATGTGTCCTTGTGTATGTCTGCACGTGCATGGGTATGCATTATGTGTGTATGTGTGCACACATACATATGTGTGTGTGTATTTGAGATTCTGCAGTCTTTATTGTGTAGAAGAAATACAACAACACAGCATATATGGGCAATACTTCAAGTACTTGAAATACAACATTCACCTGGGCAGCTATTAGGATTGCAAAGATACACAAGATGCTCTTACTTCACAGGCGTTTACCGTCTAGAGGGACATTAATAACCCAAATCTTAAGCTCCATCACAGTGGCTGCCTTAACAGGGGGAAGCACTACATGGGAAGATACTTTGGCTGCCCCTGGTTACTCCAGAGTCCACTCGGGAAGAACAGTCATTGCTGGGAGGGTTGGGGAACTTGGAGAGGACATTCCAGCCAGCGAGCATGACAGGGACCCCTGCCCCTCAGAGGCACACTCAGACAGGGCTCCTCCTGACTCCAGCTCCCAGACCTCCCTTTTCAAGAGAATTTACTACAGAAAACTTGCATCTGCAAATCTTTGCCTGCCCCTTGGATAGGCAAGTGATCACTTGGAGAGTTTCTGCTCAGCTTTGCCGTACAGCACAGTCATTTCCTGGAGGACATGAAAGCCATCGTCTCAGCAAATGGACAGCGACCTTCTGTTGGGCACAAGGCCTGCCCTCCATGGGCACCAAGTGGCAGACTCAGGTACCCTAATCACAGACAGAGAAAAGCATTCAGAACTAGGAATGACTCCCTGTGCTGGACACACCCCAGCGGCCACCCGCCCTGCTACTGTGCTCAACCCAGTGCTTAGACATCTCCCACCTTTTGGGTCAGCGCAGTTGAATGCAATTTCTGACCTATCTGGAATCTTCTCTCTCATTGGGGAACTCGTGCCTTGCACATTCCCAATGTCTGAAGTAAAAATCCAGCCAGCCCTGGAGGGCACAGCACCCTAATATGTTTCTGGGCAGGGCTGAGTGGAGGGCAAAACGGGGCTGCCCTAAGATCCCAGGCACACAGCCTTTGAAATGCCACCTCAGGGGTCTCACATCTTATTCTGCAGAGAAGGGGAGCATGCCAGGGAATTTTCAATACAAGAAGGAGGGATCCTGTCTGTGTGTGCTTGGGCAGAATGAGGCTAGAACCTGCCAGAACACAGGGACAGCAGCACTGGCCTGAGAAGACCTGAAACAAGGGTAGTGCTGAGTGCCCTGGGCAGGTATTGTATTTGTATGCACATATGTGAATGTGCATATGTATTGTATTTGTATGCAACACATGTGTGTGTTTGTGTGTCCATGTGTATGTGTGCCTGCATATGTACATATTTTTATGTGTGTTCGTGTGTGCATATGTATGCATGTATGTGCCTGTATGTGCATATGTTTATACACATGTGTGTTCATGTGTGCATGTGTATATGCACACTGAAGCCCACACCACTGGAAGGGATCACGGACAAAGGGTATGAAAGTCTGCCTTTCCTTGAATGCACATGACCAGTTTCCATTATTTGACATTTGCTGCTTACAATAATTACCCTTTCCCGGTCTGAGTAGCAGCTAGGTGCACGCATGCAATGAAGCTCGTCAAAGTAATACCAGCTGAACAGACTTAAGTGGAGAATCCAGGACTCAAGCAGCCAAACAAAACTAAGACCACTACATATTAAATACAGGTCATGTTTGCTGCACAGAGAAGCTCAATTCCAAAGTTATCAAGGTATTCTGCAGGAAAGTGTGCGAGACCTGTAGACACCGTAACTAAACTATTTGAAGTTACTAAGAATGCTTTCCTTGGGGTGGCGCTGTGGCACAGTGTGTTAATCCTCCTCCTGCAGTGCTATCGTCCCATATGGGCGCTGGTTCAAGTCCCGGCTGCTCCACTTCTGATCCAGCTCTCTGTGATGGCCTGAGAAGGCAGTGGAAGTCGGCCTAAGTGCTTGGGTCCCTGCACCACTTGGGAGATCTGGAAGAAGCTCCTGACTCCTGGCTTCAGATCTGCTCAGCTCGAGGCATTGCAGCCATTTGGTGAGTGAATCAGTGGATGGAAGACCTTTCTCTCTGTCTCTTTCTCTCACTGTCTGTAACTCTACCTCTCAAATAAATAAATAAAATCTTAAAAAAAATACTTTCCTTGAAAACTGGTAGACATAAAGAAACACCCTTAAGTGACACATGGCGACAAAATCGATGTGGAAAACTGAAAACTTTCTTAAATGCCTAGAGTAATCTTTCCAAAAAATGTAAAAATACCCATATGACAAAACTAAGCTTTATCAAGTAGTTCTACACATTTACTCTGATTTTAATGAAACTATATTTTATTTCCTGAAAAATTACGCTGAGGGGCAGGAACGGGTTGAGTGGAGGGAGCTGCAGGCAGTGCCTCTGCACCACTGTTTCCCCCAAAGGGGTTTACAAAGTCCCAACCAATCCTCAAACCTAGCTTTAATAATTCAAATATATTCTGACTTTAAGGAAGAAATTTTCTAAAAAACACAATGGGCAGGGGCAGAGCAGATCTTACGATACGCAAAATACTCACCAAAAAATCCAAAATTGAAAACAGCTTCGTACTGGCATGAGGACAGATATGTTAGCATCAGCCAACTAGGACTAGACAAGATAGGGGTCCAAAAACCCTCAAATGATGCTGGATTATCATGTGGGGATTTTTTTAGTTAAAAAGTAATTCTAGAAACTGGCTTTAACTTTAGAAGAAAAATATGTCATCTCCCCCGAACATAAACCAAAATAAATTTCATAAAAGATCAATTTAAAAAAAATACCAGAAACTTACACATATTAATATGTATGGAATTTCATGCTGATAAAGACCTCATTAGCAGAACTTCAAAACTAGAAACTGTGAGGAAAAAAATGAATCATTTTGGCTGCTAAAATTACTCATAACCTCTGTATATCTCAGAAACCACACATAGAATGAAAAGATAATGTGGATTCTCAGCCAAAACGGTCTCGAGGCATCTTTGTTGGATTGTCTCTGTCCCTCCAAACCCACTTTGGGCCTCTGTCCCTGACTTCCTGGTGGGTTTTGCAGGGAACATCAGGGCTGCTGAAGTCTGAAGTCAGGCTGTGCATCCCGGGCCATGATTGGCAGAAGCTGGAGGGCCCAGTGCAGGCCAGCTCCTATCAGTCTCTCTGCCCAGTGGTCTCATGTGTCCCCCTGGGTTGCTGGGAGACTCCTTATTGCTGCAGGACACAGGGTGGCAAAGTCTCTCAGCGTCACCTCCGCACCTTTGGTCAGTGACCTTACCAGTGTCCATCACTTAAGGCTCTGCAATCAGTCATTGGAATGCCAGCCCCTCCCACCCTGGACCTTGGCCAATCCAACACAGGAAATAAACAGCTTAAAACAATTAGTATATGATGGGGCTCACAAGTCAATAAGAAAAGGAGAAAACTCTGACAGCAAAATGGCAAGTGGCAGCATTGATTAGCTGCCGAATCCATAAAGGGAATGTTAAGTTGGTTAATAAATCTATGAAAGATGGTCAACTTAATTGATGATAATTTAAAAAAAAAAACACAAAAACGATGACATGTATTTGTTTGCCCATTAAATTCTATAAGATTTTGTTAAAATGATAATCCCGGAGCATTCAGACAACAATAGAAAAATTTGGGACACTATTTTTTGCCAATCCTGGAAGAACTAATCTGCACAACATTTCCTGAAGGGATTTGGCTTTATGCTCAAATAGATTCACATGTTGACCTAGAATTCCTCCCTAAGAGTATGTCTCAAGTTACAAAACAAGGTAACATACAAAGAGATGTGTGTGAAGATGTCTTTTGTGCATCACGTGTTTTAATTTGCATAGGAAAGAATCCAAACACTCAGCAGACCGGGATTGGTAATATGAATGACATATCCAGCTTTTGAAAGTAACAGACTCCCTATCAGATGCACAACTACCCCGAGGTTTCTCATTTCCTCTGGCATTAAAAAACAGTTAGCAAGGAAATAAATAAAAATGACAATAGCAATTATAGTTTGGCGGTAGGATATTGAATATTGTTATTTTAACATAAAGTATTTCCTTTTGCTTTCTATAGTTGCTTTTAATTTAACAAGGAAAATTAAAAATTAATACCCTTTGCCTTAAGTTTCATTCCCAGGACGTATGTGCTGAGACAGGCTCAGGGGAGGGTGAGTTTTGAGACGTGCTCCCTGACATCCTGAGGTGCTTGGTAGTGGGAAAGGGAGCTTGCAAGACCATGAAACAGCTCCCATGTGGCTCCCCTAGACGTTGGGACAGGAAAGCCTCAGAACGGATCATCATCAGAGGGAGCAGTGGTGAGCCTCCACACCTGCCAGTCAGCCCAAGGGATGGCAGTCCCACTGCTGTGGCTCTGAGCAGGGTGACCTGTAGAGACTGACTTGGGAGGAGCAGCACCAGTGAGCTGAGCTGCAGGACTCTGAGTGGGAACCCTGAGCCCTCAGCTCTTAGCACTCATCCACTGAATCCCTGAACCTACATGTGGGCCTGGTCACACAGATTCCGCAACATTTCCAGTCCATCTCTTGATGATGAATGTTTAAAACCATCCATTTTTCTTTACTTTAATCCCAAGTTGTTAATGAGGAGCAAAAACATTTGAGTCTTACGTCTTTAATATCTCCAAATCTCCATGTGACAGATATTAAGTAAAAAGAAAAAGAAGTGACTCTAACTCACTCCAGCTAACCTTTCTTGTGTCCTTGAGTGAGCTCTCACCTCAGACAGGCTGTGTTCTTTTCCCGGATCTGCTCCTCCCTTTGCTAGACCAGCGTGCAGTCACTTTGGGGAGTGACACATGATTTGGAAACACTTTCAAGTCATCTTCAATTTCAAAATCAAGGATAAAGTTACACAGATGAAGAGATGGACACAAAGGGAGGTCAGTGATGAGCTATGGCTGCTGCAGGGCGCAGCACAGGGCAGAAAGATGAAAGGAAGCAGCCTCACTGGCCTGGAGGTCCAGTCCCAGACTGTCGGCCATGCTCAGTGGACATCGGATGGGCTTATGTCTTCTTAAAGGTGGGTCCTTCATGGAGCCTTGAGGGAGAGCAGTTATAGGACAGGAATTTGCCTTTTCCTCTGGTTTACCTCTCTCCGTGCCTCAGTTGTCTCAGGGATGCAGTGGATTCTGAAGCCCAGCCTCCCCTGCACCAAAGCTCTCAGCCAGTGTGGCATGGTCCAGCTGTCCTCAACCCCTGTGGCCATGCGTCAGCCTCAGAGCAGCACAAAGATGTTGTGTTAAGGAGAAAGAAGAAGAGAAATGGTCTCATTGATTGATAACAGGGGATGAACAAATAAATTTTTTCCTAGAGTGACCAAGAATAAAACCACGTTCCCAGGCCCTGGGAAGGAAGGTGCTGGTCTAGCTCTGGTGCTGATTCAAGGGAGCTCAGTTTTACCCTCTCTTCTTCCTTACTCACTCTGCCATCACCGATGCCAAGTTCTCCGTTGGCTTCCTCTGTTCATGTACATGTGTCACAGACCCTCAGTCCTATGCCAAGTTCGTGAAATGCAGAGTTCTGCATGCAAGCCATCACAGGGAGGGAGTATGAGCTGTCCATGAACAATGTGTCTGCAGGAATCACAGATTCTAGGAGCAGGTGCACAGTGGAACTCATTCAGGTCACAGGCATGGGAAGTGAAGGTACAGTTTTCATTATAGCGTGGCTGGCTCGAGGAGTGACCCCACTGCACTGCCTGAGCTGGGACTCCAAGGTCCGTACGGTACCCTTGTGTGTGTGTGTGCTGTGTGCAGGGGCAGCCAGCATCCCTGCAGGTAACTTGCCTAGAAGGGGGAACTCTCCCATATTTTCCATCTCACAGAAAACCCCCTGTGAAGGAAAACAACCACAGAACAGGAAAACCAAGATGCCATTGAAGGAGAAAGGATGGTTGGGAAAATTCCATCAACACCATGATTTGTAATTTCAGAACAGTTTATAAAGGTTCATCATGATTTTTCTTAAATTTCATTAACAAGGTCTATAGATTTCCTGTCCATTTTTAGGTATGGATTTCTCTGTTTTTATTAACTTTTTATGCCTTAATATTGTTGTGAAAGGACATCGTTCTTATTTTGATATGCTCTTTCAAAGTCAAATCTTAATATTTGAACAGACTTCCATTATACTTAAACCTGCTCAATATGTGAAAATAGGTGATTTTTTAGGGAAGAGCAACTTAAATGACACTTGATTCTTAGGAAATTTAATATATCCTTACATACGCAAAAATAATGATATTCTGGTGTTTTCAAATTGTATGAATTTAACCACTGCAGAGAAGCACAATTGAGTGATCGTAGTAATGCTTGTGCAATGAATTGCATATTCAGAATCCTTGTGCTGTTAAAGCCAGTTCTGAAGTCACCACATGTCATTTGGCATTCTCCTCCACCTGCGCCAGCTCCACAAAGGATGTAGATACATGTGCATGTAAGAGCCCTGTTCCAGAAAAGTACATTTTCAGAGTGCTCTGTGAAAGATCCTCTCATCCTCTCTCTCTCTCTCTCTCTCTCTCTCTCTCTCTAACTCTGCCTTTCAAGTAAATAAATAAATCTTTAAGGAAACAAAAAACAAAACACAAATGGGGGCTGGAGCTGTGGTGCAGTGGTTAAACTGCCACCTGCAGCGCGACATCCCATATGGGCACCAGTGGAGGCCTGGCTGATCCGCTTCAATCTTGTTCCCTGCTAATGGACTGGGAAAGCAGCAAAAGGTGGCCCAGCCACTGCCACTCAAGTGGTAGACCCAGATGAAGTTCCTGGCTTCAGCTCTGACAATTGTGGTCATTTGCGGAGTAATCCAGCGGATGGAAGTTCTCTCTCTCTTTCCCCCCATCTGTCTCTCTTTCAAGTACATAAATAGGCAAATATTTTAAAAATTATCATGAGTATGATGATTATCTACCTACTAAATGCACAGTTCACTAATATCAGCTAAGTGTTGTACAGAAAGCTGGTCTTGGCCACTTTCCGAAATGAGAGACACCAAAATGTTTACAGTTGTGATTTATGGTTTTCCCAGAAATAATATTTCAAAGGGGAATCATTATAAAATGTATTCTTTAAGTATACAATGAGAAATTCATGGAAATGAGTTTGAATTATAAACTAGATGTCACCATTGTCTACCTCTAAGTCAACAAAGTTATTCCATATTGTGTGACTAAGTCAACAAAAGTTATTCCATATTCAATCTGCATTTGCCTCCTGTCAAGTCTGTGCTTTGCAGGATGGAAGGAGAGTGGCGTAGGGCCAGAGAGACCTGTGTTTGAACTTGATTTTGATGCTTGCTGGACCAGACCTTCATTAGGAACAAGGCTCAATGGCGCTCAGATGTTTCGTTTATCATAGAACATATGTTTCAATTGGTTTGTAGATATTAATTACTGATAAGATCTGTATTTTACCACTCCTCCACAATTTAGTAAAAAATAAAAGCAAACAAAAAACTATAGATGATATGAAATTAAGCTCATTTATGATTTTTTCCACTGGTGCATATTCCAGTGGCACTTTGAAGGACTCCACTGTGTTCATGGAATTTTTCAGGATCCCTCATGCTTGTCTCTGCTAGTGCTCTGCCTTTGAGGTCTGCTGCACCCTAGAGCGTTTCTGCAGCTGTAATCACATCTGTGTCACACGTTTGCTATGAGGGTTAAATGAGAGCATCGTGTTAACTGCTTGAGAGAGCAGCAAGGCCGCACTTAACCTCTGTGGATAAGATTGTCGTCTTCACACACAAGTCCTTACTGAATGTCCCATCAGTCAAAGGCATCGCCACCTGGACAGGAGACACAGCTATATTCACACACTGGGCAGTCAATCACCTTCATACCAGCCAGTGGTAACAGGAGGTGTGCTGTGTTTCATGGCTACTTGGTTATTTGTTCAACCATTAAATCTTCTCCTATAATGATGAGAAACTGTTTCCTTTACAAGTAAGAAGTGGAGATCATTATGTTCCACATGGAAGTAAATAATGAATTAATTTCCACCAAATTCAGACAATATTTAATTGAGTGAATCAAAACACACCTTCAAGGATTCCAGGAATTTGAGTCTATAATCATTAGAACTCAAAAAACCATCAGAACAGAAGTAATTAATAATTGAAAAACTGATAGTGTGGGATACTCAGACGTTAGGAATATAGAATCAATTGATTAGGTTGCAAATGTTTTAAGAAGAGAGTCTCGTGGTATTCTATCCAATTACTGAGTGAATTGTCAGTCATTCAGTGTTTTCAGTGGAAATTATTTTTTAGCGTGAGAAGGAGCACCAGATTCTTTTATGTGTTCACCAGAGTAAAGTATGGAAGTGAGGCAGACAGGAGGGCGGTGGAGGATCAGGGAGCAGCGGAAGGGAGAAGTGAAGAGGGGAGGAGGGTGGGAGGGGAAGGATGAGAGCATGACTGGAAGGGAGGGAGGCAGAGGGAGACATCTTCAGATTATGAGACTGACGCTGCCTACTGCGCTAAGAAGGCACCTCCTAGAGGGAGACATCTTAAAGATGTTCACTGATCAGAATGAAAGGCCAATAATGTTTACATATAATATATTGCCATGATTGCTCTGTGAAATACACGGAAACTTTCAAGAAAAGTGTTTTCTGTTTGTTTCTAGGAAACGTAAATATTAATAAGATACCTGATACCTTTTGGCAAACACAGAGAACAGCTCATTATCCAATACACTGTGAAAGCTATCCTCTTGTAGATGTGATTGTCTAAAAATAAACTGCTTAAAATAGTGCAATTAGTTATTAAAAGGAATAGGAAACCGAAATTAACGTCTGCTTCCTGGTAAATACACATGGAGCAAGTTTGCATCTGGAAGAAAGTAGGTTGAAGAAAGCAGGATTTCTAACACAGCAGATAGGAGCGTGTCTCAAGTGCCCAACTGCCAAACTCATGATGTAATAACCGCATGTAAAATTAGGCGTGAACCTGATCCTGCCGTGGTGCACCTTTTCTGGATGTCAGTTCATCCATCTATGTGGTTATAATTACCCATGATCGTCTAGTGCTAAAATTATGCTTCAGGGATATTTGTGCACGGCCTCCTCTCTTTCACGGATATGTTCACACATCCTTTTTATAATATGTAACATGCTTTTCTTTATCCATCTCACAGCTTAATGTCCTCTGAGAATTACGGAGCACTCTGCTGAGTTGCAGTCTTATTGCTAGAGTGATCCATGCTGACGAATCATTTCTTGTTCTTTAGATAACCAGATCCTCCAGGCACCAGGAAGGCCTGTGGGTGGCGGTGTGAATGGGGGAGTCTGCCAGTGCTGTTCTTGTGCTTGGGACCTCCACGCCTGCACTCCCCTGATCTTGTCACTTGACCTTTCTCTCTGACTGGCTCAGATCTGAATCGGAGATGAAAATCCGGCCAGAAAGGAGGAACGCTTCCTGAATCAAGCTATTTACTGCTTGTGAAGCATCTGTAAAAGCATAAATTACTTTAAAGTTAAATGATGTGTGTGTGGATAACAGACTTGACCCAATAACAAATCCCATTATAATTTATTTCAATCTCAGACCCTGTCAGAGTCTACAGCTACATATAGGATAATTTGAAGAGAATACATTCAAGATGAAATTAGTCTTGGAACATGGAGAAAACCAGCTCGGTCCAGGGGGTGATACCGATGTTGTGATGTGAGCTGTTTTGAATCTGACCACTGATGGGGTCTAGTGGACCTCACACTACTGAGTTGGAGCCTTGGCTAAACCAGCATTTAGCTACCCAGCACTTCCCTCCTTTTTCCCCATTTTTTGGATATTTTTTTTGCCAGGCAGAGTTAGACAGTGAGAGAGAGAGAGAGAGAGAGAGAGAGAGAGAGAGTTATAGACAGTGAGAGAGAGACAGAGAGAAAGGTCTTCCTTCCATTGGTTCACCTCCCAGATGGCCTCTATGGCTGGCACGCTGCACCAATCTGAAGCCAGGAGCCAGGTGCTTCCTCCTGGTCTCCCACGCGGGTTCAGGCCCCAAGCACTTGGGCCATCCTCCACTGCCTTCCCGGGCCACAGCAGAGAGCTGTACTGGAAGAGGAGCAACCGGGACAGAATCCGATGCCCCGACCGGGACTAGAACCTGGGGTGCTGACGCCGCAGGCGGAGGATTAGCCTAGTGACATGTTGGATATTTGACCACTGAATCAGCTGAGTCCTCCTGATGAAGTAGACAGCGAGAATCCAAAAGCAGGCTCTTTTAGTATCACCTGTGATGCATTGTATTTTATTTTGAAATGAATACAACAGAAGCCATTATGTTACCTGTAGAAGTTTCTGGAAAGTGATGATCTAGTTTCACCTCAGGGAGCTCAAAAGTCACACTGAACAACCACCTCGCCTGGTAAATTTTGAAACACATTGGCTCACTGAGAGCTACAGCGTGTCCTAGATGTTCAGTAACCTGATGGCCACAGTGGACCTTCGAATGTCCAGTAACCTGACCAAACTCCTGCCAGGTCCTGGGGAGGGACATGAAGTCCTGTCCAGCCATTTTGCAGTTTTGTTATCTTGGACAGGTTTCTAGCCTCTGGTCTGGAGTAAAGTCAATCCCTACGACACAATAGCTCTCCAGTGGACATCAGCCCGATGGACATCTTCCTCCATTCTCCACCCTCAGATAGGCAGTAGATTCTGCTTAACTGAATTTACTTCTTTCCTCAGGAGCTTTTTCCCAACGCCACCCAACTGTCAGATGCATATTAACAAAGAAGGGAAATAGAAGATAAAAAATTGTAAAGGGGATTAGTTATTTCCAGAAAGAGTCATTAAAACCCTCTACAGCCACTTGAGGCATACAACCTTTTCACATGGTCGTATTTCCTCCTTGGTTAAAGTAGAATCCATTTGGTTAAACCCACTTATTAAACAACGAACCTCATTTGGAACCCAGTCACTGAATTACAAACATCTAGTCATGTGTAATTAACTTGAGTATTTGTGCACCGAATTTGAGGTGGAACCAGGGAACGATAAAATAACTATAAAAAATTAACAACATATCTGCCTTGAAAGACCTTGTCATTCTCACGTGGTGTTTAATGGTCTGATTAAGATTTATCACACAAGTTCCTGTGCAAAATAGTATTTATCTGTCAGATCTATATAGAATATTTAAAACTGAAGAGTACTACAAAACCAACTTCAAATTTCATCTCTTCTAACCCATAATCTCAAAATGTGCTCATCTTAAAATATAAAAATCATAGGACTGGCACTGTGGCAAAGTAGATTAAGCCTCTGCCTGTGGTGCTGGCATCTCATATGGGTACCAGTTTGAGTCCCAACTGCCCTACTTCTGATCCAGCTCCTGCTAATGGCCTGGAAAAGCAGTGGAAGGTGCCCCAAGTCCTTGGACCCCTGCACATGGGAGACCTTGGATCCCTGCACATGGGAGACCTGGAAAAAGCTCCAGGCTCCTGGTTTTGGATCAGCCCAGCTCTGGCCATTGTGGCCATTTGGGAAGTGAACCAGTGGATGGAAGAACTCTCTTTCTGTGTCTCTCCCTTTTTGTAATTCTGTCTCTCAAAAAAATAAATAAATCTTGAAAAAATGAAAATCATTCTATACTTTATAAGTTCTTAATCTTAATTCATAAATCGCATATTTTCTGCAAATTTTATGGAACATACAGGCCAGCACTCTGGACATTTGCACCTGTGACTGTGGTGGAAGGCTCTGTCATCCCTGATTTGCCATTCCTTAATGGATCCCCACATTTTGCCACATAACCTTACAGCTTCTCCTATAAAAATCAGGCCATGCTTCCCAATGTCTCACAGCCACACTGATTTCGGACATGGCCAGATGGCCAACCTTGGCAAATTTCCAAGGGTAAGTGTGAGGTAGCAGCACTCTCAGCGCCAAGAGAAAATGTGCTCCAGGTAACTTAACATCCTCACAAAACCAAAGAGCCATGGTGCATGTTCCCGTGGAATCTCGCCTCGTCCAGTCTCAGACAAACCAGAAACAAGTATCCTTCTGCACTATGGCATGCCGGTATGGTTTATCACTCAGGATTTTTGTTGCAATAATACATGGTGGCATTAATAACCCTGAGAGAATATAAACATTACATACATATATATTTCCTCCTCTGTTAATGGAAAAGCATACTGCATGTGGCATTATTACTTAAAATCCCAATCAGGTACGAGTTGAACTTCCCTAATCTGAAACACTGAAATCTAAAGTGCTTCAAAAATCAAACTTGTTGACACCACAAGAGGATAATTCCACACCAGAAAATATTTCTTCATGTACAAAATTATTACAATTTTCTGGTTATGTGTGTATGACGTGAGTGGAACAAAATTGAATTCCCAATTTAGACTTGGGTCTCACCATTAAGATACGTTATTAGTTAGAGGGAAATATTTTAAATTTTGAAAAATTGAAAATCTAAAGCACTTCTGGTCCTAAGCATTTGGAAAAGGGACATTTAACCTATGATGTATTTAAAGTATTAGATTCTTGTCTGTATGCCATAAAATAATGGGCCAATAAAGGGCAACTGTAATGTTTGTGATAAAAATGTATATTGCCATTAACATTAACAACAAGAGGACACGTATATACTAACAGATCTCCATGAGAGGAACGCACAGTTTCTCTTTCTAATGCCCATCCAAATTGAATACAGCCCAATGCCAGCAGGAATTCATTAGGAAGCATGTCCCAAGCAGTGGACTGTAAATACATTCTGTCTCATTACTGTCTTCCATGGATAGCTCATCTGGTTGAGTGTTGCAAACAGTACTAATGTGCACCCCCATGTCCCTATTTGCATGCTCACTTGCTCTTGAGCCTCCTGGGTGATACACAACCGAGGCGTCCACCTGCACAAACCAGACAGCATGGGCACACAGACGGCAGGAGAGCAGATTGTCTCAGCTGCCAACACTGACAATCAGTGGTAGATCAGAGGCTGCATTAGGAACAGTGATGAGAAAGATGCTTGCGTGGGGGCTGCCTGTGAGAACAGGGCTGCTGCACAAAAACAGGATTCCCTTCTCCCCTTCCTGAGACAACCTCTAGAGCACCTTCTGGAATATATGTCCTCCTGCTAAGTTCTAGGGATTCAAAGGGAAAGGAATGCTAAGTGATCTGAAAAATTAGCTCCTGGGATTTACCGGAATCTTATTCCTGCAAAGCCACAGTAAACCAGACAGCTCCTATTAGATCCCTTGTAGTAGAAAAAGTCTTCTAGAAATACAGCTTTGTGTGCTCCTGGGCACTTACCTTAATAGGTGCGATGCTAATGATCTCACCATAATATTAAATACAACAGACGTTGGCCAAGTGTTTTCAATAATTTAGAACACGTTGATTCTAAAACATGCTCTCTCGGATGTGAGCACTCAGAAAGATTGCCTGATGGGAGAAAATATTGAAACATAAATTTAATTGGAATCTCAGGATCATCTTTCACGTTCTCCATGCCAAGACTCATCCATTAATGTGATCTTGCTCTCACTATTTAAAAGTTCTCTGTCCATGTTGCTCAAACAACTTTGAGTTCAATATCCTTCATACATTTTAAAATGACTGAATTGGATTATTTTGAATCAGGGTAGAAATTATTATTCAAGAACAGGAGAAATCAACAAGATTTTGTTAATGCCACTGGGGGACATTTACTCTCCCACCTATTCAGTCATTCATCAGCAAGTTTTACCTCCAGTCTGAGAGACAAATAAAGCTTAGCTGCCACTGGCTGTCATGTAAGACTGAAAACAAAGCCAGTGGATCCTATTGCCAGCCAAAGTAGCAATCGCTATTAATTCAGTGACAACTACTGACTCCATTCATGACAAATACATTGCTAGGTCCTTCATAGATGTTGTTGTTTGGTTATAAAAGTAATGTTTTCATAAATTGAGATATTCTTAAAAAACAGAAATTAGAAAATCAATGAAACATACATATTAATATGATTTTATATCTATACTGAGTTTCTAATCTAGCACCATGGCATAAAACCACTTCCTTCAAAATCTCTTATCAAACACTTAACATTTTAAGCAGTAAGAAGTATCACTTAAGTCTCCAAACATTGCCTGCAATCTAAGAATATTATGTGGATGAATTAGTAAAAGGCTCCTTGTGTGCTGCCATTAGACATGAATAGGAACCCCAAACAGTTTCAGTTTTGAACAGGAGTATCACGAAGATTCAGTCTCTTGAGTCAGACTACAGTGCAAACCTGTGCTCTGCAGTAACAATGAAATGCCACCCAATATGTAATTTTAAGTTTGCTGGTGACCACTTTATTTAAAAAAAAAAAAAAAAGAAAAGGACAGGGTTGATGTTTGATCTTTCTTTTGACACACATGCATCATGCATCCCATCATGAAATACATGGGTTTGCTGTCTGGTTTTGTTCCTGACTCCAGCGTTCCGGTAATACACACTAGGAGGAGCTAAGATGTTTCAAAGCATTGGGTTCCTGCCACCCATGTGGGAGATGCAGAGTGAGTCCCCAGCTCCTGGTCAGCCCTGCCCATCCCCAGACTTTGCAGGCATTTAATGGTGAATCAGCAGATAGGTGTGTGCTCTCTCTCTCTCTCTCTTACTCACTCTCTTTATCACTCTACTTCTTAAATAAGTAAATATGACAGATAAAACTGAATTAAATAAAATTTAACCTAACATATTATTACATTATCATACAATTAATATAAAATTGAAAGTGAGACATTTCACATTCCTGTACTTATACTATTGAAATCAAGTGTGTGTTTACACTTTCAGCACAATTCCATGTGGAAAAGTTACATTTCTAGTGGGAAACAGCCACGTGTGGCAAGTAGCTACCATATTGAAAAGCAACATTTCCATCCAAGTCATTTTTCAGTAAGCACAATATTTGCACATAACTGCAGGAAATAGTACAGTAATTTAATGAATGAACACAATGTGCACGGATCAAATCAGGGCCATTGGCATCCCCATCTCCTTGGACATCTATCACCACTACATATTGAGAAGCATCAGACTCCTTTGCTAGTTAATATGAAATGTAATACGTTGTACAACCCAAGTTCAGTCACTTAGTAAGTGTGTAATCCCAAACCAGTTACTTCAATCTAGTTTCTTCTACAAATGGGACTAAACAGTATTTTCCTTAAAGTACACACACACACACACACACAGAGTTGGGAATATAAAGTGAATTAATGTGTATATTGTGCTTAGAACTAGTTAAGTGTAAACATACCAAAAGACCAGCTATTATAATTAACTAATCTAATAATTACTCCAGTAGCTTTTAAAAGCTCACATTTTAGTTAACATATGAATTATACTGTTTTATAGACATTTTAATATTTATTTGAGAAAGAGGGGAAGAGAAAGAAACAAAGAGGCAGACAAAGCCACTACTCAGTAATTCACTCTTCCCACGCTACAATCCTCACAACACCTGGGGCAGGGCTAGCACTGAAGTGGGAAGCCAACAATGAAATCCAGGGCACCCACATTGTAGCCGGAACCTCAGTACTAGAATCCTTGTCACTGCCAGCCAGGAAGGAAACTGGAGTCAGGTGCCAGGGTATTCCTATAACCAGGTGCTCTGATCAATGTGAGAATTTTAATTGCTAGGCTAAATATTTGCTCCCTCACTGTATGCAATTTTGAAATAGTTTAACATAAATTTGAAATAACTGAGTAACATTAACTCAAATTCACACCTTATACTGAATTGGAAATGAAATTGCAGATTTACAATTTACTTGAAATGATTTAGATTAAATAATTAAATTTCAGATTTCTTTTTTTTTTTTTTTTTTTGGTATTCCAACTAAAGTTTATCTTTCTTTGGTTAATGAACACTTTGAAATTTTTGAATTTTTCTTCTGGTAATTTATCCCATAAATGCTACTAATTTGACTGCAGCTTCACACATGCTTTGTAGGGAAAGTAAACGCAGTTGGTCTTTCTAATACCATGACCTGATGCATGTCTGATGCTGTTATTTATCAGCTGTCCAAAAACATGGCAGGGTTTTTAAAAGTACATGATCCTGCCCCGACTGATTACTGACATCATAAATAAGAGTGTCAATTATTAAAACAACGGGAGTCACTGTGCACCTGCTCCCCATGTGGGACCTCTGTCCTTAGTGTGTTGTACTATGCAAATTAACGGTAAAACTACTACTCAAACAGTACTCTGTACTGTGTATCTGTGTGGGTGCAGTCTTTTGAAGTCTTTACTTAGTATATACTAAGTTGATATTCTGTATATAAAGATAATTGAAAATGAATCATGATGAAGAATGGGATGGGAGAGGGAGTGGAAGATGGGATGATTGCGGGTGAGAGGGAGGTTACGGGGGAAAAGCCGCTATAATCCAAAATTTGTATTTACATTTATTAAATAAAAGTTGAAAAAAACAAAATATTAAGAAAAAAAACAAAGACATGATCCTTTCCCATCAGGATTTGAGGGAAATATGCAAATAATATAGTTTTGCATTGCATAGATAATTTGATAGTATCTTTCTACTGTTCTACTGAATTCATGACAGTCAACTGGAATTTTTAGTAATTTATCTGTAACAATATATTTACTCTGCAGAAATTGAAAAGACCTGAAAAAACGCCTTGCATATCACCAATATAATAATAAATTATGTAAAAATGAAGATGAAAGCTTTATAAAATAGTTCATAGAGATTAAACCATTTATATGAAAATTAGAAGACCCTGTAGTCTGAATCAGATAAAATTAAATTGCTACCTTCCTACCACATGAGGTCAAGACTTGGATAAAATAGGTATGAAATTAAAAGCAATAATGTTTAGGGATATTTGTTTTAATAATTATATTTTATGTACAATTTCACCCAAATAAATGTGCAAGGAAAATAAAGGACTGACTAGATTTTATTAGTGAAGTCATTCTATCATTTCTAAGAAAGGGGCAAAGTAAATGAAAAGCTTGCTTACGACATGACATAAAAGATGGAGTGAGAAAATTAAGACTCTTCTGGCATCGACAGTCACAGCCTCGATAATTTCCTCCCATGTCTAAGAAGCTGGAGGGCACAGAGTTCAGTGGAAGAACTGCAGACAGTCAATTTCATTGAACTTCACATTAATCTACTTGAATAAAAGTGGTGAGACCTATTATGAATTGGGTACCTTTACTCTGTCCAGAGAAGTTCCTTCTTTTGAGCTGCCTTGGATTTTAGCTACTGTGATTTTAACCATTGCAGCTAACTTTTGAAGGTAACCTGTGATGATTAATCAATACAATCGACAGTATTTTAATACTAGCCCTCTCTTTTCTAGAGGAACATAATTTAAAAGAATGTCCTCTTATGAAATTTGGGAGAAATGCCTCTCTATTTATGCCACAGAAATGAGATATGTGGGGTTAACATTGGGAAGAAATAAGGCACATGCCATTTGCTTCTTCAAGTGCCAATTAAAATGCCTCATAATATATAAGACTCAAGACTGAATTCATAATATTGATGTGGCTTTGATAACCAGACTTTTTTAAGGTGAAAGAATTTCAAAATCTAAGAGCTCAATGTGTTACAGAAAGGAAAAAAAACCCTACTCCTTCAGTTCTTCGCTTTTTAAAAATGCTTTTGTCTGTTTCTACTAGCTAGTTTATTTTAAAGATATGGTTTAGTTTCCACATTTTGCAGAAAATATGAAAAGATGCATTTTTTCTCTTAGATGACACAGTGCAATCAGAACCACAGTGGCTTCAGATCAGGTAAATAGTGCCTAATGAATTGAATATTTCTCTTGATAGAATTTTTCTGATAGGAGCTATAGAATATGTTAAGCAAATACAAGCTATTTTTTATTAATAAATAAAATAGAGAAAATGAAAGCTCTCTATTACATCAGAATGGCAAGGAATGACAACGATTTGGACGCCCTGTAATTTATATAACTTTGACTTTAACTCCATCAAAAACCGGTCCACAGCTGGACAGGCATCATCAGCAACAACAGCACAACCGATTATTTCCTTCTGCGAAGCTCAGGGGCTGCTCCATGTGCACAAGCGAGATAAACACAGCTGTCCCTCCACTGCCTTTGCCACGTCTCTAAGTGAGACACAGTCCTGTGGAAGCCCACATCTCACAGACGAGCAGCTCTGAGTTTGCAGGGCTTCTTGTCTCCCTATCTGGGAAACTGGCTGCTTCCGATGAAGAGAGATGCCTCCAGTTTCCAATAATCTCACTCAGATCTACATGGGACATGTCCCTGGATCAGAACAAAGGAGATCCCTAACTAACTCTGTATGCTTTAGTCTGTTAATGGACTAAATCATAAAATGAGTATGTAGTAACAAACATACTTCTTAAAGAAATTGCCTTTATTCCTAAGAAGAGGAAGGAGCTTGCATTTGTGTTTTTGTACATGCTATCCTAAAAGAAAACACATTTATAACATCCCTTGTTTTATATGCCAGTTATTGACATTGATATGTTGTCAGCATGCTACTCCACCCTGGAGAAGCAGGTCCTACTGCTGACATCATTGTAGACCCACATGAAGCCACACTTTTCTAGACAAAATTTAAGTGTGAACAATTCCACCCGCAGGAAGTAGCCACATCTTATTTATCTGCCAAAGCTCACATCAACATTCAGTTCTACAAGAAACAAGAAAATATGAGCCCATTTTTCAGATCCCTCTAACACATGTAGATAAGCCCATGTGACTTACTTAGCTGAAGGAAACCATTTCTAAAATATGTTAAGCTCTCTAAATCACTGACAGAAGTGTCATTGATTAATGTATAGGCTGAAAAAATACTGCATGTTTTGATTTTAGGAATATATTGAAGGAGAAAATGTGCTTAGGAAAATCAGATATGAAATGCTGGTAATGGCTGTTCTGCTAAAATTAAATAAATAAATCACACTTAGAGCTGTCATTGTATAAAGGAATAAAATTTGCTAGGAGTTTGACCAAAAAAAATAGAACAATATAAAACTGGCTCTATCTTAAAACGAAGTTTAATTTCATGGAATTCAGCCTGTATATTCTGTATTCTTGCTGAATACAAAAGAGTGTCTAAAAATAAATACCAGAAACTGTCTGACTTGCTTTTTATTCTAATCATAATGAGCAAACACCATGAATGCGTTAGCTCTTCCAAAAGACCTGAGAGAACCCTGTTCATCAAAGTTCAAATCTCCAGTGAGCATCTTTGCTGTGTTTCTGAAAGGTCCTGAGACACAACAATTTCAATTTACACGTTGCAAGAGAATGACACACCATGAAAAGATTCGAGAAGCATCAGGAACTCAAGATGAAAACAGGAGAGATAAAGCACTGACATGTAGCCTTTTAGAAAATGCATTTTGGAGTAATCACACTGTTGCTTGGAAAAGTCTAGGGCTGCCCCTGAATTTCATCAGATACAGTAAAGCAATACTGGAATATGTCCTAGTGGTCTCTGGCTTTATGCTCCCTTACATTGACATTATCCAAATACAACACAAACTTAAGTGAAATTTACAAGTCGGTCTGTCTCCATCTCTTCCATGTTTGTAATTATGTTTTTCCAATTAAATAATCGGATCATGAGTAAATGTTTGCAATTGATTAAATAAGCAATAGTGATTATATAATTGGTGAACACTGTTTTGGAGCTTCATCAAAATATTTCAATGAGAAAAATAATGTACAGTTTCAATGGCAATAACTTTTAGCAAATAATCGCTAACAAAATTTTAATCCCATAAATGATAGCTTCAGTCTGTTTCCTGGAATAAATAATGAACTTCCTGGAAATTGTAGGGAAATTAGAATTATTCCATCTTCAAAATATTTTATTGAAAGCTTAATTAAGCAAACCATAAAGCTGTATTTTAACTCATTTTCATCACATGCCTACTATGAGCTGGACACTACAGGGAGATTTAGCACAAATAGATGCATGTGTTGGATAATCTCAGCTCACAAATATTTTCAGTCTTTGCTCTAGCATGCAGACCATGGACAAGTAAACTTTCTAAAATATGAAAATAATTATTTGAAAGGCAGAGAAAGAGACAGAAGGACACACACAGGGATAATTTTTCCATCCATTGGTTCATTCTCCAAATTTCCACAATTACTAGCGCTGCACCAGGCTAAGGCCAAGAGCCTGAAACACCACTTGGGTCTCATAAGTGGTACTAGGGGCCCAAGCATTGGATCTTCATGCACTGCTTTTCCAGGCACATTAGCAGAGAGCTTGATCAGAAGCACAACTGCCAGGAATGATATTGGCACTCCAAAACTTTAGTGTGGGGGCTCATCTTGATCGTTCGGTGTGTACTGCTACTGCATATTGACAGAAACAAAGCAGAATCCAGGCATCTAACCATATGCTGTTTGGAAGGAACTAATCATTTGATATGCTATTCGTTGACGATATAAATTAATAAAGCCTCATAATTCACAAATAAGTCCTTCTCCATTGCTTAAAATTTAATAATTATGTAGAAGTAGTGACAACTCCTTTCTAAATCAATTGGCAGGATATGACGTAACATCACACTGAGTGGCCTACATTAGGCAATGCTGGGTCTGACTGGATCAATGGTGCCCTGGTCAGTATGGTATAGAGAGGAGTGCGTCATAAGGAAGGCACACAAACCCACACCTTTGAACTCTTTAGAGCAAAGCTTTGCTGCTTCATCATGTTGGGCAAAAAAGTCTATATTACCAAAAGTAATTTATAGATTCAATGTAATACCAGTCAAAATGCTAATGACATTCTTTGCAGATGTAGAGAAAATATGCTGAAATTTATATGGAAACAAAAGAGATCCCAAATAGCTAAAGAAATTTTATACAACAATAACAAAGCCAGAAGCCTCACAATACCTGATTTCAAGACATACTACAGGGCAATTATAATCAAAACAGCCTGGTACTGGCATAAAAACAGATTTGTAGAGCAATGAATCAGAATAGAGACTCCAGAAATCAATCCATGCATCTACAACTGACTTATCTTTAATAAACAAGCTAAAACAAAGCCCTTGGGCAAGAACAATCTCTTCAACAAAAGATGCTGGGAAAACTGGATCTCCAAGTGCAGAAGTGTGAAACTAGACTCCTACTTTATACCTTACACAAAATTGCACTCAAAGTGGATCAAAGACCTAAATCTATGACCCAATACCATCAAATCATTAGAGAACATGGGGGAAACTCTGCAAGACATTGGCATAAGCAAAGAATTCTTGGGAAATATTACAAAAGCAGAGGCAATCGAAGCCAAAATTGACAAATGGGATTACATCAGGCAGAGAAGCTTCTGCACTGCGAAAGAAAAACTCAGCCATTTGAAGAGACGACTGACAGAACGGGAGAAAATATTTGTAAACTACAAAAATGATAAAGGATTAACATCCAGAATATACAAAAGCTCAAGAAATTCAACAACAACAAAACGAACAACCCAGTGAAGAAATGGGCAAAGGACTTAAACAGGCATTTTTTGAGAGAGGAAATTCAAGTGGCCATATATGAATATGATTAATCTAGAGTTATGTGAAATGATATAATATGAATATTTTCCCACTGATATGTGCTAGGGGTCCTCAATCAAGTTATATACTAAAGCCATTGTTATTTTTTCTATGAGTACATCTTTCATATGCAAAGATAAAATCTATCACAAATCTGAAAGAGTAAAGCCTGCTTGGGAACATATCTCATGCCTACTTCCTCAGCACAGAATGTTCTCATTGTGGAAAGAGCAAAAGGCATCTCGCCTGGCTGCCCAGTTTCCAAGCTGTTACTCACCACATACAGCCTGGGCCTTATCATGGCAAGTATGGTTTGCTTTTCTATATAAAATTGCAATTTTCCACTTTTTTCATTTCCTCTCAAAATCACAGTGCCCTGTTTGAGCCAAATGAAACAATTTAGTCACATATTTAAAATCACTGGAATTATAAGACGTATTTTTGAAAAGATTATGTTATTATCATCAATATTTTAAATTACATCATTTTATTTGTGGTTAAATGAATACAAGTTAGCCATCATACTGAATATTCACTCTCAAGATTCTTATAAATAAATCATCAGGAATGATAGGGTAATGCAGAAAGGTTATGACTATGGGATCATTTGGTGACAACTGAAAACAGTTAATGATTGAATATAGCATTGGCAAAGGAAATTAAAGCAATCAGTCATAAATATCTTCTGCTTGAAAACTCTGAACCTCTCATGTCTAAAACTATGATGACATTGTACAGCAGGTGATATGGATGTTTTGTAGTAATATTCCATCAGATTTTCAGTGAGAAGCTTTATCTACACAGGACGTGCACTGGGCTGTGAGCAGTTCAGGAAGTCACTGTGCTGTGAGCAGTTCAGGAAGTCACAGTGCACTGAGTATGTGCAACGCAGAACTGAGTGTCCTGGGGTCCATTCACAACACTTAATTTATGTTTCTAAGAGCTGATACACGATGAGTTCCCCTGAATAGGTGCTTCTAAATGCATAAAGTAGAAAAATTGTAGACTCTAATTAGTTTCTCATATCAGACTCCTTCTTGATTTTTTTGTGTAAAATAGTCTAATAGTGTAACTATAAAACTAGGCACAGCTACCCTAGCTTTGAAAATTGCCTGTTAGATCATTTAATTCCCTCTAAATAGATGCTATAAAGTTAAATAAACCACAAAATATTTGATTTATAATATCCTAATTATTAGAGAGTTCAATGAATCTAAACCTAGATTCAATCTAGCAACAATGTTCTGTTTATCACTTTAACATATGTTAAACACATAGATTAAGGGAATACACACATATGTACACACATATGTTTTCCTGAATAAATCATGTATCATATCTCGATGCATGATTCGGGGAAAATGCTGATAAAGGAAATAAATACTTTTAGAGAGAAGGCAAAGATATGCATAAATGAATAAGTGTTTAGATAGAAAAATATCATTGCATGAGAGAATGACAGCAAATGCAAACAAAAGTTAAAGGCTAATGGTGACATCTGTGTAGTGCTCTGTGGTCTGCAATCTAAGTATTGTCATTCCATTGGAGTCTCAACAAAGGAATTAAGAAGTCATTTTTTCCCACCACACAAGAATCATAGGAGTTATGTTGTTTCCTGGAGAAAGTTCAGATTGCTCAGTGGTGAGAACAAGATTTGGGACTAAGTTTCTTATTCAAAGACTGTAATTTATGTTATGACTGTGCCTTGGATTCCTCATGAGCAAATGAAAAAAATGCTATTAGCTGTCTTCTCTCACTGGAGGAATAAAGAGTTCAAGAGATACAAAGTGCTAGAACAGCAGGTGGTAACACTAGGCTACATTTCTATGGTTCTTGTTATTACATTTAAAATAATCAGCAACACATGGATTATATTTCCTAATATCTGCTGTTGCTCTTCAGTTCCCAACTAAAATACATTTACTTTTTTAACAGAATAATTAATTTTGCTACTTAATAGTTTTATTTGGCATTTTACAATCAACAGAAATGAAACCTATCACTAAAATTACGCCACTCTGATTAAACACTTACATCAGACAACACAGGCTCAGATGGAGACTTTGTTTCCATTTCTTTGATATGAAAACAGGCCTCACAAATTTGCTTCATTTAATGCAACTATTATAAAGCAAGTAAATTTCCCAACTGACTTCTAGAAAAACCTTTCCCAAATTTATGCCTTACATATTCACATATACATAGTAAATATAATGTTAAATTAATTCTGGTTTTGTTTTCTTTTATGTCAGATAATCAAAGTTTTATGTCTATGGCATAAAAGGAATTTATGTATCCCAGTGAGTTGAGATTCCTCCTTTATAATGATGAAGTTCAAATATTCCACCCACTTCAGCATTTGCTCTTCCTCTATCTCCACCAGTCTTTTTATAATAAATAAGTGCATGTCTCCGCAGGGCTATGTCTGTAGTGTTGTCTCAGAGAAAGTCTTTGCATTGAAAATGCTCATGTGGAAATACTGGCTGCTTGTCCACAAAACAGGAAGTCAGAGTCAGAGTGCATGGAAGAGTGGGAGACCCAAGCTCCTAGCAGAAATTAAAGACCAATGGGAAGTCCTCATGGAGGGCTGTTTGGATTCCACCCTGTAGATGTCTCTCTACAGGGAAGACTGTTCATGTTTACATACATAGTTTGTGAAATGTCTGATAAACTTGTTGGTTTCATTATCATCATCATTGTAGGCAGACTTATAAACTGTTCTATTTCAATCAGGGAAGCTTCCTGCCTCAAAGAGCAACACGTGTATCACCTGACCCGTGATTCTGGACCATCCGGGGACCACCTGAGCTGAGGCTGCAGGGAGACATTCATTCTCCCCGGCTGGCTGTCTGAGTGCAGAGCTGTCCCTCACCCTGCACTCTGGCACGGTCTTCTGATGCTGTGTGAAGAATGATGTACATTGCTGAACAGCAGCAGTGATCTTGCTACACAAAGGAAATAAAGTACAGACTATAAGGCCCAGAGCTGGGGTTCGACCAGAGCAACATATACACTTGTGTATGCAGAAATGTTATGAAAGATAGCAGTGACTAATCTGCACTTATATTGTTTTGTAAATACTTTTGCATAGTTTAGCAATTAAAATACAAGGGTGAGCAAAGATTAAATTATAACCATTTTTAACAACGATCGTCCTTTTATGGTTACAGGATCCCACCAAAGAGCTACAGGAAAATTATCAACAGCCTTTCAGAATGACAGAAAGAGAAGAAAAAATAGAAACATATTTAAACATTAAAAATAAGCCTTGTCTGCAGTACCAGCATCCCATATGGGCGCTGGTTCACATCCTGGCTACTCCTCTTCCAATCCAGCTCTGTGCTATGGCCTGGGAAAGCAGTAGAAGATGACCCAAGTGCTTGGGCCCCTGCACCCATGTGGGAGACCCCAAAGAAGCTCCTGGTTCCTAGCTTCAGATACGCTCAGCTCCAGCCATTTCAGCTACTTAGGGAGTGAACCAGAGGATTAAAGACCTTTCTCTCCGGCTGGCGCCGAGGTTCAATAAGCTAATCCTTCGCCTACAGCGCTGGCACACCAGGTTCTAGTCCCGATTGGAGCACCAGATACTGTCCCAGTGTCTCCTCTTCCAGTCCAGCTCTCTGCTGAGGCCTGGAAGTGCAGTGGAGGATGGCCCAAGTCCTTGGGCCCTGCACCTGCATGGGAGACCAGGAGAAGCAACTGGCTCCTCAGATCAGCACAGTGCACTGGCCGCAGCGGCCACTGAGGGCTGAACCAACAGAAAAGGAAGACCTTTCTGTCTCTCCCTCTCTCTGTTACTCCACTTCTCAAATAAGTAAATAACTTTTTAAATTAATTAATTAAACAAATGAAGGCTGAAAATAAACGAATGTGGCAGAAGTTCTCTGAAATTACTAACTTGAGTTGAAAATTCAGGATAATTGAATACTGTCCTTCCAATCACTCAACGGTCCGTGTCACTTCCTTCCCAAGAAGGCAGAGCTCACTGGTTGACGTGGGTCCAGGTTTGTGTGCAGACACGCAGACATTGGCTCCTGCTCCTCCCACCGTTTGATATGGTACAAGATTCAGTGTTGAAAACAACTATCTGGCAATTACTACTATTAATTTTGTAGGTGAGTGATCTGAGATTTTTTCCCCTTAACCCTGAAGTTGGCATTTCTTTATGTTGTTCCTGTCTTTCCTTGCTTTATTTTCCTAATGCTGATAAACGATAAAAGAGCCCATAAGCATATCATCACGGTGCTGATTCTTGGACAGCCGGACTCAGATCCACACACACACAGAGGAGCAGTCTGTCGAGGAAAGAGCCATGCTTGTATTTAAGAGGGACAGCAGATGAGACTGTAGCTTGCTCTGACTCATCTGTCCTTTCTTCTCTTCAGGAACCAGGTCATGGTGACACTCAATGCATGTCATGGTTGCAACCACAGTTTTATAAACATAAAATATTATTACTCAGTCTCCAATTAGAAATACAGCTGAATTGAGGCCAATAGGAATAGTGTCATAATCCAATCAATGCAAGGATTCATTAACTACATAAACTTATCCCCAAAACAGAAGCATTCCAAAGAGGTGCATATCTCCCCAGGACTAAAACTTAGGTACTCATTTTTGAGTGTTTTCGTAGCAATCTGCATTTAAAAGAGCATACAATGTAGTAACATGTTATCAAGAATGAATTTTATTCTGTCATGCACATTCTACAAGCGTTTTGGAATTTCTTAAAGTGCTACTCAAATCAAACTCAGCATATCTCCTAGTGATCCTCACAAGTCCTTCAGGGCTTCCAGGAGCCCTTGCTGTTCTGAAAAGTAGGCAGGGCCTCTCAATGAAGTGGGAATCGATGTTTTCAAAGAGAAGCAGCGACAGGGATTCCTTTGCAGAAAGAGCCCTATTGCTTACAGCTGTGGCTGAATCCCCAGCAAAAGGGATGCTCTCGTGTGATTCGTGATATTACCTGTCCTCAAGTACTGTGCAGAGAGAAGGAGCCCCTGGAACGCAGGCGTGTGTGACACAAGAGCGCAGGCTCAGGACAGGGAGCCCGAAGCCCTGCTGGGTGGTGTCCACAGCACTGTGTGCCCCTTGGCAGCTGGCTGTCTTAAGCTATAAAACACGGATCCACTCTAAGTGTGAGGCCCTGGGATGCCATCCTCGCCGTCAGCGTGACTGCAGTGCTGCCTTCTCCTCCCAGCACCCTTCAGTTCCTTCCTGATGGCTGAACATACAGCATGCACACACTCCCATCATCTCTGCTCAGATTAAACCCTGCGTCTCTCTGCATTTACCTAAGGGCGATGCATCTGAAGGTGGTTTGTGACTTATCTTCATTGTGCTCCATAGGTCAGCGTGTGGTTCTTGATGTAACACATTTACCTAGGGGCGATGCATCTGAAGGTGGTTTGTGACTTACTTTCATTGTGCTCCATAGGTCAGCGTGTGGTTCTTGCTGTAACACAAGCCAGATGCTACAGAGGTCTTCCCATTGCAGATGATCAAAATCTACGCCTCTGTGTAGGAAGTAGAGGAGTGGGTTCACTGCTGCACTTCTCAACTCCTTGTGATCACTTAATGATCTTTTAAATTACATTGTTTATACATTCAAGAGGATTCAAAAACTAAGAATAGTCAATGCAAATGCATAGTAACTGGATTTAGATATTTTGTGTTTACAAGAGCTGGGGGATTTTCAGGCAGTTAACCTGCTTTTAACTCAACCCACAGTGTATGGGAATAAGGTTGAGAAATGTGAAGATCAAATTGCTTATGCCAATGTACAACAATGGAAAAATGAAGATACTGAGATTCATTTAAAATACAGTCAGTCACATCACTGCTAACTCCCTCATGTAAGATTTCATAGTATTTTCGTATTTGTAGATACAATCTTGGATTTACTTCTGGATGTGTCTATCCGATGTTCCTGGAACACATTCCTCAGTTTGATGGAAGCATTTGTATTTCAGTTCCTCCATAATTTTCTCCTTCATCAGATTCATACTCTCTCCCACCATATTTCGTATTAATTTGAGATATGCACTGTGCACCTCCTGGGACAAATATTTTGTTTTCATAATTAATTTATTCTGAGTTGGTCTCTGGTGATCCTGTCTGGCAACCATTTGGGTAATTTTATTTCACTGCATCCAGTTCTCATTCTGTCTCTGTGTTTATGAAGTGAGTTTTTGCTGCTTTATGTACTAAGTTTATTTCAAGAGATGTCTTGATAAACGTATGCTGGTGCCACGTTGAACTAGTGGATATTCTATACAGTAAAGCAACAATTTCCAGTTCTGGTTGGATTTATTTGATCCTAATATTAACTAAAATATTTAAATTCTTTAATTGTCCTAACTCTAACATCTATGTTTTCCACTGTTGAAATTTTGGAATTAAATATATGCAAATCTTAATTCCTTTCTCTGAAGTTCTGTTTTCTTGATGAGTTACATTTTAATAGCAAATACTTAATATTTATTAATTATAAAAATGGTATTTCTTGCAAGCTATTTTGAGAAAAATATCAATCTTTCCTATTCGTTTACTTTCTGCTGCATGATGTATCAATCACTTTGCGGGCATTTTTTCATCCTATCTTCTTCAGATCAACGTGAATTTTAAAATATTTTTTTAATATGTTTTTCACTGCATGGCTTTTTCATCAATGTTAGTGGTAAAGTTTTTAGCCTTGGAGAACCATGCAGCTCATGGAGCTTCCAGAATAGGGAGGAAATGTGTGGGCACTGGTTAGGGACTGACTGGGCATTTCCCTAATGGGCAAATTACCTGAACGCTTCCTTCCTTTGCCTCTGTACTGATACAATGGAGTGAAACTGAATAACACAGTGGGTTTGATCCACAGCAGGGCTCACTAATCTTGCACCTCATAAAGGAGCAGCAGGCCTGAGTGCTAAATTAGCCCAGTAAAACACGGGGCCCTGGGGCATTGCTCATCCAAGAAGCAGGCTCCTGTATTAACCTTGAACTACACATCAAATTGTCCGCTAGCCTTCAGAGAATAGTAATGTTAATACTGACACAGAAATATCAATAGGTAAGTTTATATGATGAGAATTAATTCAGTGCCGTGTGGGCACTAACAAGAGAAGTGAAAATACTTGTCAGTGTGATGGTGTGTGTGTGTGTGTGTATGTGTGTTTCATGGAGTGAAGTGTGTATGTGTGTGTCTCACGGGATGAAGTGTGTGTGTCTGTGTGTGCGCATGTGGATCATGGAATGAAGCTTATGTGTATCATGGAGTGAAATGTGTGTATTTGTCCATGTGAACTGTGTGTGTGTACATGTGGATCACAGAGTGAAATGTGTTGTGTGTGTGTGTGTGTTTCATGGAGTGAAGTGTGTGTGTGTGTGTGTGTGTGTGTCTCATGGAGTAAAGTGTGCATGTGTGTGGATGTGGATCATGGAATGAAGTATGTGTGTGTATGTGTGTGGATCATGGAGTGACGAGTGTGTGTTCACATGTATCATGGGTAACTAGGTGTCAAGCAACAGCAAAAGTGTATGTGAGGTATGAGAGTAAAAAATGGATGGTTATAATTAGAACTGAACATTAAAAGAAAAATTAAATCTTGTCAAGGGAAGAAGGTGGAAAAATGCCTTTTGATCAGAGAAAATAACGCATACATATCACACACACATACACATATATGGGCACATGCATGTATACATATACCCACATACACACAAACACACACACATATGCACCCATAAGGTGATAAGGAGATACAATTGATGCTTATAGAGGCACATTTTGTACCAAGAAGATTAATAAATTTTCTTAATTTGTAATGTCTAATTGTATCCATAGAAAGTGTTAAAGATAAGAAAAATGGGGTAGATAAAATAATCTGTAACTTTTTTCGAGTATACAGAAATATGAACCCCTACTTATTTGTTTCTGTGGGAGATACTGATGAAAGGTTGAATGACATGCCAAGTTTTTATTTAATGTGAAGAGTAATTAATCTTGTGATTTATAGACAGAAAATTACGTATTAAGGAGGAATGTGGTACTGTGGTGCTTTTTAAAAAATATTTATTTGCTTATTTTGAGTGACACACAAAATGGGGGGCAGAGAGAGAGAAAGAGAGAGAGAGATCCCCTATCTTCTCGCTCATTCCCCATGCCTACAATAGAGAAGTCTGGGCCAGGACACAGGAAACAGAACTCAGCCCAGGTATCCCACATGTGTGGCAGTGAGCCAACTACCTGAGCTATCATCTGCCTCCTGGAGTGTGTAGGAGCAAGAAGCTACAATTGGCAGCTGAGCGGAGACCTCAACCCAGGGACTGCAATATGGGATGCAGAGGTCAGATTCTATCGTCTCAACCTCTGAAATGCCTACTCCAAGAATGTGCTTCACGTTTAAAGAAACAGAACAGTTGTTGAATAGAGTAATCATATAGCCTTATCCCAGCTGAAATATGTTGTGAGTATAACGGATATTAACAATTACACCATTGAAATGGTCTCAAACATGGAAATTCAAGTCATTTCAAACGTAGTTGATGAGGGTGCATGTATGCACCTGTGTCAATTATAACAGGCGTGATAACAAAAAAATGACCATTTCCCCTTAGACATTTCTGTCCATGAAATCACAGCAGACATAATGGACTTCCATGGAATGATACACGACATCTCATTTAAAGGAAAATGTGGAGCAAGAGTAGTAATCAGAATTTCAATGCATTTACTAGAAATGGCCAGTGCCAGTGTTTCCAAGTGAAACTATGTCAATGGAATAGACTTGCACATGGCAGTGGGTCTTTACTGCCGCGTAAGTGCTAATGTAAGACAAGACATTGATGGAAAATAGAAATTGATCAAAGGTTAGTTTTGAAAGCAGAAGAAGCTCGCATAATGCAATATTTACATACTTAGTTGTGTTACACTTTTTGAACACTAACTTGTTAGCATTTTCCCCCTCTGGATTTTAATCTTGCATGCATTTATAGACTGAAGAAAACTGCAACTCAGTGGGTATTCTTTCACGACATGATGCTTCGACACCTGAGAAAAAGGAAGAAACATGAGAAGCAATGACTTCTGTTTTTCACATCTTTATTGGGACAAAGTCAATTTACAAAAACGGTACCTGTTTAATGGATGCACCTTGATGAGCTTGAGCATATGCACAGACCCATGAACTCATTACCACAATCGTGATGTCAAATACAGCTGTCACCTCCCCACAGTTCCTCCTGCACAACCACCCTTCTGTACTGTGAAGCTTTAACGTGGGTGCCACTCTCTGAACGCATGTGTTGGTATTTGACCAGAAATAATTAATGCCAGGACCAAGGTTGCACAGTGATCTCAAGAACCTGCTCAGCCTGTAAAACTGAAGCTTTACCTGCTTCAGCCCCCTTTCCCCTTTTTTGTTTCCCCAGTTCCTGGCACTCAGAGTTCTACTCCTGGCTTCCATGCATCTGACTATTTCAGATACTTCATGTCAAGGGCAAGCAAAAGTTAAGACTACAAGCAGACAGCAACAGCAACCAAAAACACCAAGACAGATGTGAATGCAATGCGAGGTAATCAGAACCTTTGCATGCCGTGGGTAGGAATGGAAAACGGTGCAGCCACCACGGGAAAGAAAGCAGTAAGTGAACATTAAAACGAAGAGAGCAGGTGGACAGCTAGACAACTCAGAAGGAATTCCTCCAGCCTGTCGGTCCAGAACTGCTGCTGTACAGCTCTCCCTGTTAGAGTCCTGAGCTGCTTTTCTCACCTCTGTCATCGCTGCCATCAGACACCATAACCAAACTCTTCTGCCTACATACAGCTGCTGGCTTGGTACTGTTGACGTGCATGCTTAATGCATGTCACCAAATCCTACACCCACCCCATGACCTCTCAGTTATTAATGTCAACTTCATGGATGAGAAAAACCAGACTGAGAGTGTTTACAACTTGCCTCATAATCTAGAGCTTACCCAGTGCTTGCTAAACATCGATCCTTGGTTGCAATTGTGTGTTCTCTACGTGCCTGAACGACCCTACGCAAGGAAATCAGGTTGCTCAGATTTCTTGCATTAACCACATTTGTATTTTTGTGTTTATTGGTTACCAGTAAGACTTAAAATAGGTAGGAAAATGTGGACAAAACCCACATAATGGTAATGCACTTGTCTTTAGGGAGGAAGCAGGATTAGTCAGCTAAAATACCAAAAGCAAACAATTACAGAAAATACCTATGCTAGCAAAAGTTTCACTCCCATGCAATTTGCAAAACTGGAAATTTGGTGCTGATTGCTTTCTTTACATTTATTTTTCTAACTGATATCGAGCTAAGAACTAGCATCGACCTTCATCACTCTGTTATCGTTCCTTAGCTCTAAGGCTGGCAGAGCACTGCAGTACACGCAGCCAGCGTTGCTCATGGACCCTCTCTGAGTGGTGTGGATGAGTAAAAAAGCATGACAAAAACTTTTCTTTACAGGAATTTTTTTACCTAATCAAATATAAAGTGCACCTAAGATTAACAAGAAGCCAGCGTCGTGGTCCTGGTTGGGGCTCCGGATTCTGTCCCGGTTGCTCCCCTTCCAGGCCAACTCTCTGCTATGGCCTGGGAGTGCAGTGGAGGATGGCCCAAGTGCTTGGGCCCTGAACCCCATGGGAGACCAGGAGAAGCACCTGGCTCCTGGCTTTGGATCAACATGGTGCGCCGGCCGCAGCGGCCATTGGAGGGTGAACCAATGGCAAAGGAAGACCTTTCTTTCTGTCTCTCTCTCTCACTGTCCACTCTGCCTGTCAAAAAAAAAAAAATTAACAGGAAGTATTTCAATCAGCATATTCTAAAACTTTTCCCCAGGAGAACACCTGCTTCTCAAACATATTTGACTTATCAAGGGAGCTGTAGCCTGCATTTCATGTTAGGGGTGTATGTCTCAGAGGTGGAACGGCTAAGAATTGGGGGGCAGCTTATCATTTTTACCTTGATTGATAGTAAAACGGCACTGAGTCAGTCTGTCACAGCTGCCAGATCTCAGAGTACGTGTCTTTAGTGCACTTGTGTTTTCCCAAAGGTCTGTCACTCAAGTCTGACAATTTAAACTCACGTCAAGGTCCCCTGAAAATTTTCATTGTCATCTCTGGATACAGCTGATTCAAATTCTTAATTTACTTGCCCTTTCATATTTGATGTTTTTCTCCTTTTCTCAAATGAGTGCTTGAATCACAATGAATAATGACAATTCTTATGCTTATTTGTGAGATTTGGAATTGTAGTCCTCAAAATACAGATTTTGAACAATCACATAATAATAAAATTTTACTGCCAATGGCAAATTAAATGCTTAAGGCAGTTTTACTGCAAAGCAGCATAGAGTTTCTTTTATTTATTTGTTTTGTATGAGTGAACAATTCCTCAGCATTGTTTGACAAAATCCAACAAAGCTGATTTTCCAACACTGCAAGTTATCCCACGAGGTAATTGATTTCTAGTCATGAATACAGAGCTCATTTAAGTGCCTTAAAAGCAGTACCATTGTGAATCAATATTATACATGCTAAGCCAATGTCACTATGTGAAAAAACATACTCCATACATTCGGTACTTTTGTTCACTTCAAAGGAAATTATGTCAACAAATGTGCTCATTTTTCTTACAGGTGTTAGAAAGTAAGACCAGAAGCCCAGTTGTTAACCTGACTGTTATTCCCCTACAGTTCCTTGACAAAGTGGCCATCGGGGCAGGTCTTCTCTCAGCCACAGTCAGGACCCACATGAGCCACGGTTCATTTTCCTTCTGTGTTGGAGTCTCATCCTCAGCCACCTGTTCATCTTCTCTTGATGGAGTCAACACTTCCCCCCGAGGGATGTCAGAGTTCTAGACTGTCTTGCCTGCCACCTGCCACCTTCAACAAAGCCTCTCATCTGCAACCCTTTTCTTTAAAACCAAAACTATTAATTGGGTTAATCTCCATGGGTTTTGCAGTGTACGAAGGGAAGATATTAAATGCACAAATGTCAAACAGGGGGGGCCAGGATTGTGGCATAGCGGATTAAGCTGCTGCCTAAAGCTCTGGATCCCATATGGGCAGTAGTTCAAGTCCCGGCTGCTCCACTTCTGATCCAGCTCCCTGCTAGTGTGCCTGGGAAAGCAGTGGAGGATGGTCCAAGTGCTTGGGCCCCTTCATCCCTGTGGGAGACCTGGAACAAGCTGCTGGCTCCTTGCTTTGGCTTGGCCCAGCCCTGGCTGCTGTGGCTACTTGGGGAGTGAACTAGCAGATGGTAGATCTCTCTCTCTCTCTCTCTCTCTCTCTCTCTCTTTCTCTGTAACATTGTTTTTCAGATAAATAAAATAAATCTCAAACAAATCCCAAACATGCATGGGTTAAAAGTCTCATTCTGCCATGTGATAACCATTCTCGGGTTAAAGTTCCCACATTTTTATGCCTCAGTTTTCTCATCCTGGAAATGGCATGAGAGAGACTTGCCTCATGGTGTGTTGTGAGCCTTAGAAGACAGCTGAAAAGTGCCCATGGAGTCCCTGGTTCCTAACAACAAAAACATGACACTTCTGTAACTCATCCTTCATGTTCTCTAAAAGGCTGACTAGCTAGCACAAAGCCAGAGCTAGTAACTCACAGAAAATAAGAAAGTACCCTGACTCTAGACTTCAACTTTTTAAAAATATTACCCTGATGGATGATGGTTTCTCAAACTGCATGATGAATTATTATCACTGGAGCTACGCTATAATCCTGAGCACTCATGGAAGAGCAGACCCAGCTCACCCACACATCTGTCCCTGGAGCAGTGAGCTCAGCTCCTGCGGTAGAAGATGCACTTGCATCAGGATGCGTTGGAACTGGTAGAAGTCAGAAAGCTCAAAGCTCCTGATCCTGAATCTCAGCTGAATTTCCTGGCTTCAGAGTGCTCCATCCTGGCTTCTGCCTGGGAATCCCTTCCCCGTCTTGATGACTATCTCTGATGGAAAATACCAGAGCTGACTGACACCATTTGTGCAGTTTCCATGAGGACATTTTAGGGGACAACTGGGTGATCTTACTGGATTGAAATATTATGAGTTACCATGCATTCCTCATTGGGAGAACAGAATGGATACCAGCTCCATTTCCCTGTCTACAGCAGATGAATAGTTGTGGTGAACTAATTGTTACAAACCGCATGGTGGAGCATATTCTTGGAAGAAAGGGTGGGATAAGCTGATAGTGTATTCCTAGGGTGTGGGAGACACCATCACATGGAATGTTAGTCATGTAGCAAGTGCTTAGTCAATGTCCAAAGGGAGGGAGGTGAGCAGATACAGAGAAAGGAGCCTCTGGCATAGAGCAAACGCTATGCACTATCTTAGAGTAGGGGCCCACAAAACACAGACCGACTGATAAACACCAGAACCTCCCAGCATTTATAAGAGAGGCGTGTTGGCTCCTCTGCATCCTAGTGGAGGTTGCTCACCCAGACAATATACATCCCTAGGGCTGGTGTTCAGCTTGCAAAGTGCCCCGGAAACAGCTCCCTCCCATTCTACAGTGGAACTGACTCTTCTGCCACCCCAGGACTGGGAAGAGTCTGTCCTCTGTCCTGGTTCTTAACATTAATTTCCCATTGACTGATAGCAGCTGTGCATATTTGTGGAGTACTATGAGACATCTTGATCCATGTGTACAACATAGAAATATTTAATCAAGCTAATTAACCCATCACTTCAACAGTTTATCAGTTAAATCTACCAATAATTAAAATAAACCTACTTTATCAATGTTGAAATCCAGGCAAAGAAAGGCAAGTCCGATATGATCTCCTTTATATGTGAAATCTGCAAAAGTCAGTCTTATGGAAACATATGGAAGGTTGGTTACCAGAGCTGGGGATTGGGAGGTACAATAAGAGCAAAAAGCTTCCATTGTACTGGTGGAGCAAGTTTTAATGATCTATTGTGCTGATTGGTGACCACAGGGAATATAATGTATTGTATATTTCAAAATTTCTGTCAGAATTTTTTAGACCTACTATAGATCCGGGATGCAATATCCCACGTGGCCAGTAGGTGCCACCGTCAACCACATGATTTTAAAATTTGACACCTGCAGATGTTTAAATCAATGATTTACATTACTTTCTTAGGCACATGACATTAAACAAGATCTATTTTAGTAAACAACCAAGTCACACTACTGAAACAAGGATGCATCAAAATCGGAATGTGATGAATCAGGGAAGAATAGAGGGGTAGCAAGCAGAATGTCAAATGCACTGAGCGTTGTCCGTGGGAGAAGGTAGGTGAAGTCTCTGGTGGTAAGAAGACCCCTTGTTTAGAAGGAAAGAAGTTAAGAGAGATCCAACGTTTGTGGGTGTGAGACCTAACAGCATGAACCATGTGGAGAACTGAGGAGGAGCCTCTGGACTCATGGGAGCCTTTCCAGAGGGACGTTTCATCTTCGTTGTGAGAGCCGTAAGTGAGCAAGGGAGGGATGACGACTCGGAGAGTCCAAGCATGAGCAGCAGCCCAGGAGGGACGGGGAGAATGGAGGAGAGTGTGAAGAAGTTACTGGACCAGATGACGTCTTACACAACAACGTTGCTCAGGGATCAGGAAACTGGGGGTCATTCTTTCTCCTGAAGATAATTCTGGAAGCAGGGCACCAGATGGACGAAAGGAAGGCAGAGAATCCAGTCAAGGACAACAAGAAAAGCTCTGAATTGTGAGTGTATGAAAGAGAGCGAGCAAATGGCAGTGGTGATAATGGGGTGGAGAGAGGGGACTATGCCTAGGAGAGGTCTGACAAGACTGGAGAAAGACGTCCTGAGATGACTGACTCAGGAAGCCAAGCACATCAGCAGACCCTTAGCTGAGATGAGGAGGAAAATGTGACAACCAGATATTCCGGAAGTAGAGGGAGGAGTAGAGGCCTCTGTCCAAGGAGTGTTGAATTTTGGATAGCCATGATACATTTAGCTACAGGAATCCAGCAGACGGTTGGAAGGTCAAGGGTGGTTCAGCAAAGAGGTCCAGATTTAATAATTACGAGAACACACATTTTATCACCCATATTCTGCATGTGCATAACCAGATTTCCCTAGGTGATGAGATTTTAGTAAGCATTTATGAGCTCCCATTAATAGTAAATGCACTATTTTCAATTATTTGGTTTTGGTCAGTTTATTTTACTTCAACATTTACCAAATATTTCCCAGATGGGAGATACCATTCTCAGCACCGTAGCAGAGAAAATGAGCAATTCTCAATGGTGTGCTTTCTCAGACCCAGACGTGCAAGTTTTTATAAATCAAGTCAGTGTAGAGTTCAGGAGTCGCTTAGTGCTGGCTGGTTTCGATGCCATACCTCTTTTCTCTTTTTGGATATGCTTACTACAAACTGTGAATAAAAAAATGAAACATAGTTCATTTCTTGAGAATTAATTAGGTGCAAAATATCCCACCAGATTCCAAGTAGGAAATACAAAACAAGTAGAAGAGAGATGGTCAGTGCCTTCCAGTGGGTTTATAGTTTAAAATGTTGGATGAAAACAAATAATCAAGAAGCGTCCAACTTTCCAAGTTTCAGCTTTCTAATTTAAGTATAGGTATTACAAGGCTACTTTAAAAGTCAGATTATTTAAATTGCTAATTGTGAATTGATTCAGGCATTCATTTACCTTGAGGTATTAGATAGGTTAATTAACTAGCTTGACTCATTTTTCAAATTATAACATGAAGACTAATTTTCCTTACCTTCTGCCTCTAAGATATTAATTAATTAATGCATTTTTGCCTGGCACCATGCCCACCTCCTAGGAGCATTTCTGCCGGGAATGGTGCAGCCTCTTGCTGAGCGACACTGCTTGGCTCAGCTGGGATTGCGAGCATAAGCCAGTGGGAGAGATTTGTCTGCATTTACGTGTGATTCCACAGGACGAGTGTTCTTGAATAGGCAGACAGGTACCATGAGTCATGCATATGCTAATTGTAATAAATAATGAAAATATTTAGACACAGTGAGGTTTGAACTTGAACTTTATGAATAAATTTTGATTAGTATGCAGTGCAAGCTGTATACTGTGCTTTTGTTCTTACTCTGAAAAGGCAGTCATTACTAAATGATTCTTTAGAATTTTATAGAAATTTTACAGGCATTTTCTCATCTTTCTGCTTTCTCTTTTCTACCTTGACAAAAAGAAGTCACAGAGTTGCAATGTTCAAATCAACCTATTTATCTTCACAGAGACCTCGTCTCTTGTATGGAAATGCTGAGATGGGCAGAAAAACCCCAAGGTGGTTTTCTGTGAGTGCAGAAAGGTGCCATCTACAACCTGATGGGCCCAGAGCTGGGAACCATCCCAGTGACAGCAGCTCAGGCACCGCAGCTCCAGGCTCCACCTGCAGAGGGAGCCCTGCAAGCACAGAGGTCTTCCTCCCATTCAGGCCATTCCTGAGGCTCTGTTCCTGCATTTTCAATAAGTCATCAAGTGAAGTCCATGAATATGAAACGTATGGGAAATCCCACACACAGGAGACAGAGTTGGGGGACAAGAAGAAGCGTTAATTAATGAAGGCTTCAATAAGCAATCTCATTCCCAAGAGATTCCAATGATTTTATGTCTGAACTCCAAACAGAGAAGGAGACGATCTCATTGATGCTCCAGGCAGCATTGACAGCGAAGGCAGCAGCACACGGAGCACCACCCTCCCTCCTGATCTGAGCCAGGAGTCCGCGGCAGGGAAGGCAGCATGAACGAGGTGAGCGGTCGGAGGGACTTTGCTGGAGATGACAGTGACGATCACTGAAGATCAAGGACAAGTGGTGTGAGAGCAAGGGGGAAAGGCAGTGTTCCGCAGCCTTTAAATGTTTGCTGTGTGTAATGACCCTATTTCTTCAATCTTCCATGACCTCAGTAGGAGTGCTGCCTAGATTTTATTTACTAACTCACTGAAAAGGTAGCAATAAAGTGTCAGGATATGCCAGTCATTGGGCTAGCATCTTTGTTCAACGGAAATAAAGTTAAAAGTGTACTTACTTCTTAAAGACCATGTGGTCAAGCAGTGGAGACAGAGAAACTTCAGGTGAACACAGCCTGGCTTGCAGACCACCCTGTCCAGCATCACAGCATGGGCACCTGAAACTGGGGACTTCACGCCCTGCAACTTGGTAATGCCTCCTCCATCCTGACTAAGCACTTCTCTCAGACCAGGACCGGGACCTTCGAAGGTTGAGATGTGACAGCATGCTAGCACACGTTTCTTCTTCCTTCACAATTTTATGGACAGAAGATTCATTCTGACTGTAGTGCTTAGCAACTTTAGCACAGCATTTTCTTTTTCTTTCCTTGCTAAGTTGAGAACTTTCACATTTCACTCTTTTCACATTTCAGGTTATTCTGTCTTTGGTTTACCCATCATTGCTCCTGCACATTGGGGCCATTATTATGAAAAGAGGGCCACTTGAACCTAAGCACTGCATTGCTATGGCATTGATCTGATAACACAGATGGCTACCAAGTAACAGGAGAGGAGGGAGCATACCCAGCATGGATACTCTGGACCAAAGGATGATTCATAAACTGGGCAAGATGAAGCAGGCCAGTGTGAGACATCATCACACTTATCAGGATGGTGCACAGTTGGAAATGTGAAACCTAGGAGCTGTCTCCATTGAGTATTTGTAGACCATAGCTGACCACTGGTAATTGAAACCATGGAAAGCAAAGCACAGATCAGGGTGAGAGGGAGATGCACACACCATATCAGTTCCACGATAATTAAGCATACCTAAAGCCAAGAGAAGGAAATGGCACTCTCCGGAGGGAGCTGCTGTCTACCGGGCTGTACACCCTGAACCTCCCCGGGCAGAGCAGCACATTCTGTCCCCCTTTCAGCCGACCATCAGCAACCACCAGGCTGGATGTGAACAGATGGACAGATGCTCTTGGGAAACTGCACTCGGGGCAGAGTCGCTGCGGTCTCGGGGTGGAATGGGAAGCACTTACAAGGAACATTTATTCTCATGCCTCCCTCTGTGGAACACTATGATGTCAGCCCAATATTAAAACTGACAACAGATAAGCACATCTCCCTCCCAGGGCTCAGTCTTAACAGATCCATGCTGCTTCCAAACTAAGAGTGTAATTGTCCATTCATTCAACCATTTGCTTGCTGTCAACATTAGATGCAAGAAATAAAATCATCTTGCAATGACTTTATACAACTAAAGGAAGGAACGTATCATATCACACATAGCTCAGTGTTTTGCATATTTTACTACTGACCTCTGGTCTTGATAAAATGGCCAGTGGTGTCAGAATGAAACCCTGGAAGCACTGAGAAACCCCAATAAACTAAGAGTTGTGAACCAATCTGATTTAGGGTACTATTCCTTCTTGCAAAAATAATGGGCCATTAACATTAAATATGATCCACCTCAGGTGAAATAAAATAATCATCTGTTTAATCCTTTTAAGAAGAACTTTTGTTGCTGCATGACATCAGAATTCAGAATTACTCTAGCCGGCGCCACGGCTCTAGGCTAATCCTCCGCCTGCAGCGCCGGCACCCCAGGTTCTAGTCCCAGTTGGGGCACCGGATTCTGTCCCAGTTGCTCCTCTTCCAGTCCAGCTATCTGCTGTGGCCTGGGAAGTCAGTGGAAGATGGCCCACGAGCTTGTTTGGGAGACCAGGAGGAAGCACCTGGCTCCTGGCTTTTGATCGATGCAGTGTGCCAGCCATAGCAGCCATTTGGGGAGTGAACCAACAGAAGGAAGACCTTTCTCTCTGTCTGTCTGTCTGTCTATCTCTCTCTCTGTCTAACTCTGTTTTTTTTTTTAAAGAATTACTCTAAAGATTAATATCATCCGTTTACAGAGTTTATTGGCCTCAATTTTCAAACATTTTCATAGGAAAGAATAAACACCAGGGTAAACATTTGTTCATGCTCCGCTTATCTTTGAAATTCTTCTGAGCAAAGGTGATTTTTGTGTCAGAAAGTGTGTGCTGAGATTCTCTGTTTAGTGCCGGCTTCCCTGGGCTCAGTCTGGCCCCTACAGGTCTCATTAATACCACTCTGTGACCCGGACACTGGGATCAAAAGGCTTCAGTGGGTGCAGGTGTAAAACGGCAATGAAACCTAACGGTCCTCTCCTATCTGTGTGTACAGAACTCGGCTTCACAGCCTCAGAGTTTGTGTCTTTCCCCAGTGTGGCCGTCCCTGTGCTTGGGAGTCTCCAACTGCTCCACTCACCGAGAGTCCAAGGTCTACCTAACAGGGCTGTTGTACAGGTCACACACCTAGACCACAAACTCCAACCTCCCCGGCGACCCCACTCAGATCCCAATGTCAGCTGTTATAGGGCTGCTGATCACCCACACCGAGACCACATTGTTTCTGCTTGTCGTTGAACACGGTTTGCCAGTCTTCCCTTTGCCCTCTGCTTGCTCCTGCTGATGGCCCCTTCATCCTCCTGTCAATCAGTCATCAAAACACAGAAAGTCTGTGGAAATGACCACAGTTAGTGCCAAGAGACTTGAGTCCCAACCCAGCTGTGTGGCTAACTCCCTGGGGACACAGGTATGCTACCCAGGATTTCATGAGTTCATCCTCAGAGTCCTCACATCTGAAAACATATGTGAGAAACTACACGGTTTGCAAACTGTAGAATCACATACAAAACCGCACGACTGTGGAATCGCTCGCTTGGTGCAGGATGAATTCCCTTCCCTCAGGCCACCAGGCCAGGCTTCTCCTGGTTGTGGGGTGTCCTGTGTCAGGACTATCCACCGTGATGTGAACTGTCTAGGCTTTGTGGTCACACGAATTTGATTTTGAACTTGAACCACACCACTGATTATTACAGCACATTGGACATGTTTTTTAGCTTATCCTGACCTCAGCTTCCTGTCTTACAAAATACTACATGATTTTTGTGATATTTCACTTTTAATATTTCACTTTAATGAAATACTGAGTAGTGTATAGAACATGGTAAGGACTCAATTAAGATAGTCTAAGCCTGGAGGAAGGTCCATGTTAATGCCGTCACATTGCTTGTGTCTCTCTACTGGCCACAAGACTACACCCACGTGAAGACAGAGGGTAAGACCTCCTGCGTTGATGTTTCTGCCTCATTGTGTAGGGCTTGAGACAAGAGGTCAAATGCCAGAACTTATTGGATGAATCAGTGAGCAAATGCTAAATGCTATGAAACAAATAAATTAAGGACAACCTGTGAACTGAGATGTGCACTAATCTTATCAGTGAAATATTAAACAATTTCAACAGAATTGTAAGTTGGACCCATAAGTAGATATGAAATAGCCAAAGATTATGCACCAAAGAATGCAGCCCAAAGACTTGCTCAGATGATCAATGTATATACCATTGACACACGTTGTTTCTGTTAGATAATTGGGGAAAGTATTATTGAATTAAATTGTTTTATTATTGGTCCCCCTTCCTCTATTCAGAGCAGCCATTTAAATGTTATCTTCAATCTCATGAAGATAATTATGTGAAAGCTGAGATATACTTGCTAGTAATGTTGAATGCATATTAAGACTAGTTTGCATTAACTACTGACATTTTGCTTTAAAATCAATTCCAAAGTCACACGTAATATAAAACAAGTGCTTTTTTTGTCTTAAATAATGGAGACATAATAGCAAATCAAGGTAACTAATATAAGTTTATTGAATGAACAACTTTCAAAGTAAAAAATCAGAGGGAAGGATTATATGAATAAATATCATAGGGGGAAAGAAATATAACAAAACTGCATAAGCAAATACATTTTCATATGTTGTATGATGCATCCCATAATGTCTTTTTACCATCACTCATTTTGTGTGTGAGACAATCTCATGTGGTATATTCTGTGTAAGCTGTTTGTGTTCTCTCTGGTCACCAGCAGTCCAAACAGTATACCCAAGTGTTCATTCACAGGATCTGTATATGACAGGATTGAGTAAAGAATATGGACAAATGTTGAGTAAAGAATATGCATAGCTTTTCAGGGACTGGGATGCTAAGAAGATCTTGGCCAAGGACATCAGAATTTAAATCAATCTCAGGTCATCTTCAAGTTCCACCACCTCCCAAAATCCTCAATAAAGTGTTTGAACCCCCTAAATAATATGAAAATCATTTACAATAATCATGCGAATAAAAACTGACTTTTATTGAGTGCCTAATATTTGCCAATTGCAACCACCAAAGATACTTAAAGCAGAAACTTTTATCACAAATACACAAATAATAAAAATTAAAAAAATCTTGCTTAACCTGTATGCAATGTGTCCTTTAAGAAAAAAGGCAACACTGGGAAACAACATGGACATTCTTTTTAAAAACTGAAAAGAGAACTTCCACTTGATCCAGTAATCTACTATTTGTTGTATATCCAGCAGACAGGAAATCATCATATGAAGGTGCCACCTGCTCCTCCATGTTTATTGCAACACTATTCACAAAAGTAAAGATACAGAATCAGCCAGGGTGCTCCTCATCACATAAATGGATAAAGAAAACTTGGTATATGTATACAACGGGATGTTATTTAGAAAATAATGAAATCCTGTCATTTGCAGCAAAATGGGTGGACCTGAGGAAACATGGTAACTGAAGCAAGCTAGACACAGAAAGGCAAAGTGTTCTTTTGACTAGAAATCTACAGATAGCTCCCTAGCTCCCACTGTCACCACTAACAGCCTGCCTTAATGGTCCCCATGTGAGTGGGGTGCCTGTCTTGAGGAACGCTTGCCCACATCTGAAACAGCATTTCAGAGTGATGGGCATTGCCTTCTTTATTCCTGAACACATATATAAATAATGGCCAGTTTTGCTTCTGCAAAAGCAAGTATACATTGCATTGCTATGGTTCTAGCGAGAAGCCAAAAAAATTGAAATGTTTCACAGTTTCTAATGTAACCTTTGGTGATTTATGTCATTTTTCTTGAGCTTCTTAAGAGTGCCGAGATTGTAATCAAAGTCCTGTTCTGTTTTCAGCTCTGCTCTGTTTCAGAGACCCAGGTTCAGAACCTCTGAGCTTCCATCTCCTTAATTCTAAACAGAGCTGGTCCACTTTACATGTTGAATGGATGAGGGAGCAAATCCAATAGTAATAAGATGATAAATCATCTTATGTGAAACAGTAAGTATTGTTTCATATCTAAACTTCAACTGCAAACTTATAGACATCCCAATGAAATAGGAAAAAAGAGGATTTAATAAAGTTGTACCATATTTCAGGACCTAAACTTTAAGATCAAATTTACAGAAAAACCTTGACTATGATCTCCAAATCAGCTTACTATTCACCTCTTACTGCAGGATACTCTTTAGACTATCGATGAAAAAAATGAATTTACAAAACAGTGAATATTTCTGCTCTGCAAGTATCCTATTCTTCCTCCAGTAGACGTGGGAAACCCTAGAAGAAACACCTGCACACTAGGGAGTGGAGACAGAGCGTTTTTAATCAATGTGTAAATTTGACCAACATTGCCTAGGTGCACCGCTCTGCATTCGAGATTTAACAAGGTGTAAGCTGTGTCCTGGGCTTCTTACAACCTGCAGCATCATTGAAAAGAGAGTCCATATCCATATGAGAACATTTGTAGCAGCAAAACCTTAAGTCATTGAGTGTGGGAATTGAGGGAAGGAATTCTCATAGGTTATTTTAATATAAATGTGAATCTTTCCAAATAGATTGGTTGCTGAGGCCTTCTTTGGAGAATTATTAGCCAGCATTCTATAATGGACTTTTCATATTTGACTTCAGCTTAAATTAAACCCTCTTCTTCATACATGTTTTCTTTCCTTTTGCAACTTCTAAAATACAAAATTGAATCCAAATCACTGATTTTTTTTTTGCCTAAACTGCTTTTCACTACCCTTTCATTCTTATCAGATGCATTAGGTAATTTGAGAAAAAGATTTACTGAAATGGGCATTAAATATGAGCTTACAAGTTGCACAGTGAAGAAGAAATCAAGTTCAGTTCAGAGCAGTATATGGGTAAGCAGATGCAAAACCAAGTGCCTCTTTCTGATGGGTAGAAGTATTTATAGTGACTAAGAACTATATTGAGGAAGAAGAGAAGGAATGAAACTCTTGTTGATACCTTGTAAATACTTTGACTTGTTCCCTGGTATAGCACTAACAATCAGATGTAATTTTACATTACATATAAATGTAAACGAATTTCAAAAGTATTCAGTAACTTTCTCAAAGTAGCACAGCTCTAACTCAACATGTTATGTGATGCTCCAAGTCGAGACAACATTAAAAGAGAAATGCAGAACTGGAATGACTCTCAAAGGTTATGCCATCCAGGAGAAGCAAACACACAGCAAACAGAAGATGTGCAACTGCAAGAATCAGGGAAGACTCGCCTTTCCCTGGTGTTCAGAAGCAGCCGAGTACTGCAGTGGACCTTAACGCTACTCTTCAGAACCCCACCACTGATGGAATCAAGAAAAATAGCAGATGCTAACTTCCCAAACTAATACTGAAGATAGCCTCATTAATTTGTCAGTTTTAACACACTCAGGCTTACATGACAGTCTGCTCCCTTATGAGAATATCCTATACCACCACATTGCTTACAGATGGGAAAAGGCAATATCTTACATACAGGGGTTCTAAGAATTTTGATAATGGCTCTCTCATCCAAAATATCTCATCTTTGACAATTTCTTGTGACAGTATTTCCACCATTAGAAATTCACTCTTGAGGCTTAGAAATTAATACCTGATTAAAATAAATGCACTTAGGAGTAATAAAATATTCAGAATTCTGAAATTTTTTCATGTGTTCACATGTTTCCAGACAGAACATTTTGAGAGATTACGACAACTGAAAATACGGGAAGAAACTATGTATAAGAAGGGAGGACGAAAAGGTGTTTTCATCAAACGCTCCATTCCTGCAGGTCCAAATCTTTGCTATCATCAAGACCCAATATAAACAAAGTGCTCATCACCTTCCATTCCAGCCAGAAGGGTCACTTCCTTTGTACCTCTATCTGACTCTTAGGAATGCAGAGTCACTACCCACCATCTACAATAGCACTTTAGGTATACGTACCATCTACTTTTCTAAAATATCATATTCTGTTTCTCACAGTGGCTACCCTGGTACCTTGACCTTGCACATAAAGTATCTGCTGTAAGAGTCTACTAAATGAACAAACTTAGAGAACACAAAGTAAGTGCACGGGAAGCACTGGGGATGTGATACTTGTAGTTGGAGCCAACTGTGTTTCAACAAAGACTTAGCATGACTCCAACACCCAACCAGCTGTTTCCTGGGCGTGCAAGGAGGCAGTGCACAAGCTAAGGTGGAAGAAGCTCCTCCCTTGGAAACATGTACCTGCTGCATGGACCCATAGGAAGGATGATCTCGTGAGGCATTTGAGAAGGGTACACTTCACGTGTCAGTGATGCTCACTGCATGCACACTTAATGGTTCCACTTTCTACCCATTACAGAAGAAAATATTAGCCCACTAAGTGATTATCTAACATATTGACTGTAGCACAAACATGACATTTTCCCACCCAAATGAGTCATCTACTATAAACAGCACTGAGGCAAAAAAAAAAAATACATTAATTGTAGCCACCTGCTAATTTCAAGAATTACCCTAATGTCACATATCCTGATAAAAATAGCTTTTTTGAACTGAGTGTTTATGTTTACCTAAACATCTCAAAGCATCAGACGATGGGTTTGACTTAATCATTTGCAGCAAAGATTGGTGGGAAAGGACTCCGTGGGAAGATGCACTTCCCAAAGGAAATTAACAGATCTGAATATGGATGCTACCACTTTCACCCACTCCTTTTATTTTCAATTCTTACATACTCAGCATAATGCCATCTTTGGCTCATAATAGCCTCAATCAGCACTCTTTGCTTCTTCAAGGTCAGGACCGCCTACTGAGACTGCCTTGCAATTCAATAACTAGCCATAAGGGGGGCACAAAATTAAATAGACACAGATTGCCTGTTCCAAATCTTCATTTAATAAGTGTCTCTTTCATACAGTACATGCAAAATATAGTATTTTAGGACAAAAGAGAAATAAAATCTACTCATTATTACCCTGGACACTAAAGAACCAATCATAATGATATTAATTATTACTTATTAAACATTGCAGTGATAGCCTGACAGGTCCAGCTGACAAAAGTTTTCTGATTTATCTTACAATTCAAAGAAGTATTTAAAATTTTAATACACTAAAAAACATGTATCATATCTAGTTAACAATATAAATGAGAATTAAACAGCATAGTCTTATTTATCTTTGAGTTTCCCAAATTGGCAAAAGTCAAAGTGGACATTCTAAGCTTAATAACTAGGATCAAAATATAGCACTAAAAAAAAACCACTATACAGTGGCCAGTGCTGTGGCACAGTAGGTTAAAGCCCCAGCCTGCAGCACTGGCATCCCATATGGGTGCTGGTTCAAGTCCCAACTGCTGCTCTTCTGATCCAGCTCTCTACTGTGGCTTGGGAAGGCAGTAGAAGATGGCCCAAGTCCTTGAGCCCTTGCACCTGAGTAGGAGAATTGGAAGAAGCTCCTGGCTCCTGGCTTCAGATCAGCTCATCTCTGGCTGTTGTGGTCATTTGGGGAGTGAACTAGCGTAATGGAAGACCTCTCTGTAACTCTATCTCTCTCTGTAACTCTGAATTTCAAAGAAATAAAACAATTCTTTAAAATAAAACACTATACAGCAATTAGCATTTTCATGCATATTACGGCTTAAATTATATTAAATAATATAAATTTTCTAAACTTATCTGTCGTCTATTTTCTATCTATTTCTATCTGCCTCTCTAGTTCTGTATCTATCATCTTTCACCACTATCTATCTATATGTCTATGTCACTGTTTCTGTTTGCCTCTCTATTTACCATTACTTTATATCTATGTCCTTCTCTCCCAAGCAATAGTGTCCATTTATAAAATTATCACTAGCAATAATCACTCCTTATAAGACGTAATGTCTAGCAAATTACTTTGGTCACATATTGTGATATTTGTAATTGTCATTATTGCATTTGATGGAGAAAAAACAATAAATATATAATTAACACATGAACGCTGATGAACATGGCTTTTTTTGATGTCAGTGCTCACTGGGCAGGGTATACACAGGCAGTTGCGGATGTACCATAAATGTTGTTGTCATTTTGACATCTTAGATTCCTTTTACTTTCACAGAGAATTTGAATCAGCTAAGAATATTCACATGCCATCAGTAAAACTTCTGAGCAAATGTCATGTAATTTTGAACTAATGTCCCCACCATGCATATATTTTGGCCACTGCTCAACTTGACCGTTGGTTGTTTTATAGAATTTCAACAATCAACCAATATTTATTGGGTCCTACCACATACCAATCATTATTTTTTGGAGGTCTTATTGCAAAGTTGAAAGGACATGGTCCCTGCTAACACACTACAGTTGGAAAGAGAGGTAAGTGAAAGATTGCATCCATTTTGGTAAGTGCTAGGATAGAACGCAATGCCCTGAGCCCAAGGACACCATGACCTCACAATGAGTCAAGAGACTGTTCAGAGCGGAACCTGCTCTTCTTGGTGTCCTCGGGAGGATCGACCCAAAGTCCATTAGTGTTTGCACTAAACAATTTAATAATATTTTAGCTGAATTTTTCCCATTACATAGTGAAGACTTCATTAACCATCGTGGTTAAACAAAATGACTAAAATAAACAAAATGACAAAAAAAAGTTACTGCAAGTTTATGAGCTTGGTCCTTGATAATACATACTCAAGTCAGTAGAGGATCTGTCTCGAATTTTGACAGAAAGAACATTTTTTCCCAAAATGAAGAATATTGCCAATCACTGTTTTCTGTGCCCCCTGCAATACCAAAGGCTGGTCACAGCTGGAGCTTACACAAGGCCACTGAGTAACCTTATTTCTCCAGCAGGTGTGCTGAAGCACCAGCTCTTAGCCTTTACTCTCACAGTTTGAAACAACGTCTGGACCGCACATAATCAGCGTTTGGTCAGTGATGGTCCCCTCATATACCACCGGTGCTGTGAGTTTGTCTCATCTGGGACATCATACCAGTCTCAGTTTGTGCAAGTGCATCCCAAGGGAGTACACCGATGACACACATCTTGGAGCATATCCCCATCTGTAAGCGACATGTGACTGACTGTGAACATAGACTTCTAACTTCTCATGTCCTTTATGTCCCACACCCTGTCTTACTATTGAACAGCCAGCAGGGAGCACATGGTGATATGCGTTCATATGCAGGTTCTCTTGTGTGGACTCAAGCAGTGGCTTCCAAATACCAACTCTCACTCAGCTAGAGCCCTGTGTCACACCTAACCATGAGACCTTGACAGATTTTTCGCTCTCATTTGATTGAGCCTGTGAGTAGCTTCCTGATGTCAATTCCCAAATCAGTGCTTGACGTTTTGTGCCAACCGCTGGCTCTCCCAGGCCTGCTGCAAATCTGTGGTGCTTTTCTGCAACTTGCAGGAAAATCAGGACTTGGTGACTCCCAGACATTTCAAGGGAAGTGTGGGAGCATGTGCTGCGGGCTGGCATATCCAACTTCCGCCTTTTCCAACCCAGCACCATTTTCGAGATTGGAGTTAGGTTCTGATAGTGAACTCTATTTCCCAGGCCAAATATATATCACTTTTAATTTAGTGAAAAAGTAAATGGAAGAGTGAATGTACCTGCACATTATAACTGGCATATATGAGGTTATGTCAAAATGTTTGTGGAAAACGGAATTAAGATATGTATATATAGGTGCAAAAGTTCTTTGAAATCCGTGAATAGTAGGTTTTTTCATAATACATGCTTTCCATGAACTTTTTGAAGACCTCTTTTATGCAGGGATTTCATGATTTTTCATACCAAACTAAATTTATCTTTATATTTTCCATGAAGTTTTTAAAATGCTCTTTAATCTCTTTCTTTTTATATCTATGTATATCTCTCTAATCCATTATCTATCTATAAATGTTTGTGTGTATATACGTATGCATCTGCCAGCTATCTCTTTAAGTGTATCTGCAATGGATGAATGCAGGCCAGAACCATACTAAGCTGTCCTAGAGTTTAAGAAGCTTGTGCTTCTAAAAGAGATTACTCCTTGGGAGAAAAAGTCACATAATTATTTTTTGCAAGATCCATACTAATTACTTTACCTAATGACTTGTCAGTTGAAAAAACAGCATCTGTTTAACAAAGCATTTTTTCTGATAATTGGCGAACCTAGGCAAAACAGAGCACAACTATGTGCTCCTAGGCCAGACTTGACTCAACCACGGGACTTATGTTTACTGTTTTCTTTCTGCAAGCTATTATCTCCCAAGTCTATCCATCTTTGTATGCAAATAGAGGTCTCAAATATAAAATTAATTAATGCATAAACTAATAATTGGTTTGGCATGCACTACTTGGTAGCTTTCTTAGAACTTTAATGAAGATTCTGGGATAATTAACTGGCATTAGCAATTTCTGAGACCAGATCTTGAATATTTCCATTTAAAAAGTAATTATTTGTGAAAGGCAGGTGGGGCTTCCATTCATTGGTTCACTCAAAAGGTCTGGTTGGACAAGGGTTGGGAGTGCAATCCAGGCTTCGACACGTGTGCCCAGGGCCCAGCGACTTGAGCCTTCACTTGCTGCCTTCGCAGTCTGCATTGGCAGGAAGCTGGAGTCTGGAGCACAGGAACCAGGCATTGAATCCAAGCAGGATTGTGAGGAATGTGGGCATTTCAAATGGCCAACAGACACATGAAAAAACGTTCAGGATCACTAACCATCATGGAACTGCAAATCAAAACCATAACTAGTACTCAAACTGTACTTCACACCTTGTGTTTCTGTGTGGGTGCAAACTGTTGAAAGCTTTACTTAGTATATACTGAATCAATCTTCTGCATATAAAGATAATTGAAAATGAATCTTGATGTGAATGGGAAGGGAGAGGGAGAGGGAGATGGAATAGTTGTGGGTGGGAGGGAAGTAATGAGGGGGAAAAGCCACTGTAATCCAAAAGCTCTACTTTGGAAATTTATATTTATTAAATAAAAGTTAAAAAAAGAAAACCATAATGAGGTTTCACCTCATCCCTGTTATAATGGCTGTCACACAGAAATCAACAAACAATAAATGCTGGTGAGGATGTGGGGGAAAAAGGTACCCTAATCCACTGTTGGTAGAAATGCAAACTGGTGCAGCCATTGTGGAAGACAGCATGGAGACAACTCAGAAAGCTGAAACGAGATCTACAATATTCTCCAGCATCCCACTCCCGGGAATTCACCCGTGGGAAAAAATGAAATCAGCATATGAAAGAGTTATATGTACCTCTATGTTCATTACAGCTCAGTTCACAATAGCTAAGATGTGGAATCAACCAGATGACCAGCTGAAGACAGGATAATGAAATCATGGCATATAAACACTATGGAATATCACTCAGCAGTTTTAGTACTAAACATATGTGACTGGAAACCATTATACATAGTGGATTAAGCCAGTTCCCAAAAGACAAATACCATGTTTTCCCTGATCTGTGGTAACTAATAGAGTACCAGAAATGTAATATATAGGAGAGAAATTGACATTTTGAGATTCAATGATTGTTTACAGGAATAGAGAAGGAGGAGGAAGAAGGGTGGGAACATGGGAAGGAGGGAGAGTGGGGTAGGAAGTATCACTGTGCTCCTGAATCTGTACATAGGAGATACATGAGATTTGTATGCCTTAAATAAAAAACACTGTACCAAACACTCACCACTTGCATATTTAAATCTTTAAGAATAAATCTAATATTATATTTTAAAATAGTAAAGTAAAACAAAGACATCATTTTAATAAACTCCTTAAATTTTAGAACAGTTTTGGATTTACAGAAAAATTGAATAGCGAGTGCAGACTTCCCCTGTACCTCATACCCAATTATCTTATCTTTTTAATGTTTTTTGTTTTTATTTTGACAGGCAGAGTGGACAGTGAGAGAGAGACAGAGAGAAAGGTCTTCCTTTACCGTTGGCTCACCCTCCAATGGCCGCCGCGGCCGGTGTGCTGCAGCCGGCGCACCGTGCTGATGCGAAGCCAGGAGCCAGGTGCTTCTCCTGGTCTCCCATGCACATACCCAGTTATCTTAAATTACTATTCAAAACTGTCATGGCTACTAGACCAAAATTGATATATTTTATTAAATAGAGTTCCTCTTTTTTTCAGATTTTCTAGGTTTTTACCTTAGGTCCTTTCTCTATCCCTGGATCCCATCCAGGATTATATTTAGTCAGGGTCTCTCTGTGAGCTCTTCATGACCATGACAATTTCTCAAACATCTCTTGGTTTTCATGACTAACCTGGACAGTTTGTGAGGAACGCTGGTCAACTTTTTCTAGAAAGCTCCTCCACAGAGGTCTTTAAACAGTAGCTTCATTGTGATGTAACTCATATGCGCTACAATATCCTGGTCTAAAGTGTAAGCTTTGATTGTATCAGCCTATTACCTAATATGTGCCATTATCCCCATGGTCAATTTCAAATATTTTATCTCCTCTTAATATCACTCTGTGCCTCTTGTCACTGGCTCATTACCAACACCACACTCAACCTGGCCATAAGCAGCCACTAACTTACTTTCTGCCTCTGTGGGTTTCCCGTTCTGGACATGCCGTATGATAGGAGTCACACAACACACGTGGATGGTGTTATTGTGCGACTTGCTGGTTTTGATTGCTGTAACATTTTCAGGCTTCACCCAGGTTGTAGCATGCGTTAGCACTTCATTCCATTTCATGGCTAACATATTTCACTGAGTTGATAGATCACATTCTGTTTATCTACTGATGGATTCTTGGATTTTTTTTCTACTGTTCAGTTCTTTTCATTAGTGTTACTATGGACATTTGTGTACATGTTTTTGTATGAATACTGTCATTCATACAGCAATAGCCAGAGCTGCGCCGATCCGAAGCCAGGAGCCAGAAGCTTCCTCCAGGTCTCCCACAAGGGTGCAGAGGCCCGAGGGCTTGGGCCATCTTCAACTGCTTTCCCAGGCCCTAGCAGAGAGCTGGATCAGAAGTGGAGCAGCCTGGACTAGAACTGGCGCCGATATGGGATGCCAGCGCTTCATGCCTGGGCATTAACCCACTGCGCCACAGCGCCAGCCCCTATTTATTTACTTATTTCATGTTTTTGCTTGTGCCTTCAACAAAAGCGTCTCTTTTCATCGGCTTCCCCACGCTCCCTTCAGTCAGGAGTGATCTCAATCCTCAGTCATTTTCCTGAGCTGTCCCTCCCCCTCTCCCCACTGTGCCCCTCACCTCCCCTAGCACTTCTCCCAGGGTAGAAGCTTCCAGCCTCTCCACCTCTGCTTCCGGGTGCTGCCCCATGAAAACACTCACTGCCCCCTCAGCCATGACTTTCTCTCTTCTCGAATCAACCACAGTGTCTCCAAGAAATGAAACGCCCTTCCTGCCTCCTCTCCTCAATTCCCATCCTGCCCTAAACCCAGGGGCATGCCTGGGGTTTTATCAAAACTGCTCTCAGAAGTGCAGCCAGCCACTCCTCTGTGCTGGATTCAGGGAACAGTGCATTCCTCGCATCACACAAGCCCACTACTCTTCCCCAGAGTCACTGTGCTCTGCCAGCCATCTCGACCCTACTGTCCCTCTCCCGTTCGTTTCTCCATCACTCTCAGGTTCCTCTTCTCCAGTGCATCCCCTCTTTTCTGTTCTCTCCTTGGTGCACCTCCCTCCTCTGCATCTTCTCCAAGGGTGAGACCCTCTACCCTCTGGGTTCCAGGACCTGCTGTCTTCCTCTTCTGGGGTCTCTCCTCACAGACTCAGGCAAGTGGTAACTCATCCATCTACATGTGGGTGTTGCATGGTCTCTTCTGAAGTCCATAACTCTACCACTCAAGACAACAAATTAAAAAAAAATCCTATAAAGAAAAAAGAAAGAAGTCACCTGAGCCTCTCAGCCCCTGCTGTCGCTCTCTTCAGCTGAGATTTACTGCCAATAGCACCAGCCACCACCTCCAGGACATAGCAATAATCTTAATGCATTTTAAAAGAAAAACAGCTTTACTGAGATTTGCACATGTTGAAACTCCTAGTAACAGGTACAGTTAACTGGGTTACAGAGTGGGGCCACCACCACCATAACCCAACTTCCAAACGTGTTCATCATGGCGTAAGGAGACGCTCTACCCATTTTCTGTCACTTTTCATTCTCTCTCTGCCCCTTGCCCAGCTCTAGGCAGCACCAATCCATTCTCTTTCCACATAGATTCACTCCCTTCCTGGTGTCTCACTTGTCATTAAGATGTAATGTGTACGGCTCTGCAGTCAACCTTTAGTCTACCTGCTTCCATAGATCACATCATCTTCTGTGTTTACCTGCGATAGTGCTATCTTCTCCTTACCAAGGACACTATAAATATTTCTCTCCAATCTCTTGTTGCCAGATTGTTCTTTTAATATTAAATAGGGTCACACCACCCAGCTTCTGAAAATATTTAAAATACTCCTTATTGCCTCAGAATAAGGAGAAAGACTTTTATAGAACATGGAAGAACTTTACATGGTTCTGCTGCCCTGGTGTGATTTCCCATCACATCCCTGATGATATCAAATGGCAACTGGTATCATCTATTGCATCAACAGAGCACAGCACCAGCTCCTGTCCACCAGAGATCCAGCCCCAACTCTGCATTGGGACTTCTGCTATCCCTTAGACTTCAGCAATGCTGTTAATAGCATCAGGAATGTGGACACTTGCTTCCCCAAATTAGCATTCCTGCTATTAGAACACAGCCTCTCCATATTTAGTTATTTTTGTCATTGTTGCTCTGAAACCTCCTTAATGGCATAGCCGTATCTTATATAAACCATGATTTAATAACCATTAAATGAATATCTGTTCAGCAAATGTGCAAACATAAGATAATAATGGATCTGACATTTATTCCAGGGACCTTTCAAATGTATTTTAGTACTTTTATAAACCGTAATGGTTCATTACAACTGCACATAAAGAAACCTATAGGACCCAGTGTATGAAATGTGCATACGTGCACGTAATTGTGAATTGACGTACATATCCATTGATAAGTAGAGCCTGATATTTGCGAGTCCACGGATTCCATGTTTCCTCCTGAGAGTAAACAATTCCCTCATGTACTGTATACCTCTAAATGCCAACAGAAAAGGAACCATGGTTCTCAGGCTGACAATCCCTTAGCTATGTCCTACTTATGAGTGTAGAGTTTGGCACATGCAGAGGACAATAGAAGGAATTACACACCTGGATGTTACAAAAGACACAGCAAATACCATTTAGTGTTTTCTGCTGAAATCATCTGGATAGAAGCACTAGAGAATAAAAACTTATCTAAATTTTACATTCACTCACAAATTCATGTTATTCTCCACTACATAACTGCATAACAATTCCAGGCAATGGGATAACTTGTTTTAAATATTACGTAAGATACAGATCAGATGCTTTAGATTTTGAATAAAATAAAACCTAAACACAAATATCATAAATATAATGTTATGCATTAAATAGTATCAAAGAGAAGGAATAAATAGAAACTGGGAGACACTGAAGGTGTTTTCCTATCGGATGGGTAAGTTGGCTTCTGAGCAGAAACCAGGTGGGTTGGGGATGCGGGGCCTTCCAAAGGCCGAGTGAGAGCAGGTTTAGAGGCTTCTGGAGCCCAGGAGGCTTAGGTAGTTTGTGCACAGTGAGTGTCGGGTGTGAGAGTCTGAGGAGCCTGAGCACAGATTTCAGATGCTGGTCACCTTTCTCAGAATCTCCCATTAATCTGACTCAGATGGGAAATTACTGAAGGGTTTTTTTTTTTAAAGATTTATTTATTTATTTGAAAGTCAGAGTTACACACAGAGATGGGAGGCGAGAGAGAGAGAGAGAGAGAGAGAGAGAGAGGTCTTCCATCTGCTGGTTCACTCCCCAGTTGATTGCAATGGCCAGAGCTGCACCGATCTGAAGCCAGGAGCCAGGAGCTTCCTCCGGGTCTCATTCAAGGGTGCAGGTTTCTACTGCTTTCCCAGGCCCTAGAAGAGAGCTGGATTGGAAGTGGAGCAGCTGGGACTAGAACCAGCGCCGATATGGGATGCCGGCGCTTCATGCCTGGGCATTAATCCACTGTGCCACAGTGCCAGCCCCTACTGAAGGGTTTTGATCTGACCCATTCTAGTTCTTCAAATAATTACTGCAGCTATGAAGTAGATAAATAAACCGTAAGAATTTACAGAGATTGCCAGGGAACGGTCATGGTGTTTTGGATTGGGAAGACACTAATGGAGAGAGCTAAAGATGATTACATTATCATGGCTAAAGACATCAGGTTGAAGTGGTGGAGGTGCACATTTACAGGAAAACAGAAACTGTTTCTTGAAATAACACCTGGAACTTCACTTACCGACAGAAGGAAAACATGAAGAGGAGTTAATTGTTCATGAATGTTCGGGCTGGAAATGTAAACACAATAGTTGCTAATTTGGAGAAGGTGTTTGAAGCCATGGACCAGGTTGTAGCATAAAGGGATTTAGTGTTGGTAGCAAGTGCAAGAAACGCCAAGTCTGATCCTACGGACTTAAGATGATCACAAGTCAACAATAGGAGCAGGGACTGGTGGAGTTGACAGAGAGGGTAGAGGGAAACAGAACGTGATGATGGCTGCAAAGCCAATGAGAACCCAGAGGAGGGAGCAAACTCATAAAGGACACCACATGGATTAGTTGAGAAGCTCAGTAGCTGAACTCATGAAGACGCAGTCAGAAATTAGTTTGAACATGGATCCTTAGGTTTCTGAATGGAGAAAACCTTTCAGTTATCTTCACTTTGGAATTTTTAATCCCCAAAGTGGGGAGAAAAAGATGTTATATGTTTTGAAGCTTACCTGAGAAAAGAACACTGATAACTTAGAACAGTGCATGACTTTTCAATAAATGGCAGCTTTCTCAATGTGTTCGCTTCATTTATGCCCACAGCGGATGATACTGAATAATAAATACAGGTGTTAATACATTTTTCCCACTTAAAGGAAATGATGTCATCTAATATCAGAGGACCCTGTGCAGGAGGCGGCCCTGGTCACTACTCAACTTCACGGCACAGCAGTTTCCGTTGTGGCACATGGCTTGGTAATTCTTGTTTTTACATATGTCCAAGCACAGTGCACATTCTTTACAACTAATGGGAGGAAGACGTTTACTCTTTTGAGAAATAAATTCCAGTGTACACACATGCAGACACACATTGGAACTAAAAAGTGATTATGTCAAATTCTTGAGATATGCTTACAATATTAATAAAATATTTAAAATCACTGGACTCTTGTGCAATTCTAACAAAAACAGAAACCTTGGTAAATTTAATATTTACAGATAATTTGTGCATCCAGATTCTAGAACATCAGTTCTTAGAACTTCTACATACTCTAGTAGCATTCAAATTACTGCTGAGTATTTTAGTGAATTGGGTACCCTCGGTTTTCATTTTTGCATTTTTAGCAACAATTATGCACAACCACAGCATTTCTCTCATAAACAGCAACATCTTCTCATCTCCATTTAGGGCTCCACTGCATCTCCACTTGGCACCCAAATACACGTGCTTCTCAAATTTGATTAATTAATCAATAAATCCCTGCATCTCTCTGTTAAAAATGAAGGTTCAATTTAATTAAATATCCACACAATTTATATTTTTGAGGACTGTGTTCCTTTATTTGGACACAATTTGAATAGAACATATAAAATTTAGAAAAATAAATTATATTATATGCACATTCTTTCTTAATGTAAAACTGTCTGTCCAACATGGTATAAATTTATTTTAATGCAAAGAACAGGTGAAATGTTACTGAAAGATTCTAAAAGAGAAGTTAAGGCATTATTCATAGATGATTTCTATTTGATCTAATACATATCTATATTTGATAATATTATCACGCTTTACATTAATAGCATTTTTCTTACTTAGGTCATAAATTCTTTCTGTTACCATGTTACATATAAAATGATGTTTTATGTATAGAGTTGAGTATGTAAAAATATATTTTGGAATTTTATCTTTTTATTTTATTAAATTTATCACTTTTGAGGGTTTTCTTGCAATATACCACAATAATGTATGTACAGGGGCTAACATGTAATGCAGTGTATTGAGCCCCACCTTGCTGTGCCTGCATCTCTTATCAGAGTACTCTTTGAGTGTTGAGTACTCTGTTTCAGATTCAGCTTTCTGCTGATGCACCTGGGAAGGCATTAGATGGTGATCCAAGTACTTGGGCCCCAGCCATCAATGTAGGAGACCAGGGTGGAGTTTCAGGTCCCTGGGTTGGCGCTCGCGTTCTCTCTCTCTCTCTCTCTCTCTCTCTCTCTCTCCCCCCTTCTCTCTTTTCTCTCTCTCTCTCTCTCTCTTACTCTTTTCTGTATGAGCTTCTCTGCTTTCAAATAAATAAATATTTAAAAATAGCAATAGTGTATGCACAAAACAGGATGAATTCTAATTTGTTATAAAATGTCCCAAAAAAAAGAAAGGAAATTGAACCAGAAGTGAAGCTGTTGGAATTAAACAGACATTTTCTATAACATATGGCCATCACAATTGATGTGTTAAATACTGCACCAAACACCGATACCAGTTCTTGTTTTAATTTTCTTCTTCGCATTTTCTTATTCATGTATTTTATTTATGAAATGCAGAATGAAAATGTGATTCACTATTTGCTGGTTTAGTCCTCGGATTCCTTCAAGAGCACAACAGGACCTAGCCAAATACAGGAGTTAGGAACTCCATAAGTGCCCAAGATTCAGTGAGCAGGAACCACTAGCTATCTCCTTCTCCTTCCATGGTGAATATTAGCAGGAAGCTGGTATTGAGAGGTTAGCCAGAGCACAACATTGGCACTCCAATGTGGGATGAAGGCGTCCTGAGGAGCCTCTTACATATTATGCTAAATACCCAACACCTTGTCTCTTTTTCACTGAGCATAATATAGGATCTCATTTAACTCCATCCTTAAGGCATCATGAATATATGTCTTTTAAATTTTTATTTCACTGGGTCAGAAGTAGAAAAGCTGAGACTCCAAGAAGTGCCCATTAGGGATTGGCACTGCAGGTGGCTGCTTTACTTGCTACACCAAGTCCTGGCACCAATGGCTTATTAAGGTTTTTTTTTTTTTTTTTTTTTTTTTGCTTCATATCTGATGAGCATTTGTTTTATGGATTGAGGGGACACCTACTGTATTTTGATTTGCATTTTTCTATCTATCTATTATATTGCATGTTTTCCCCCCAAAAAAATGTCCAAAATAGTATATCTGACATTTTGAGAAGCATTGGAGTTATAAAATGAATATGCAAAATTCACAAGAAACAAAAGCTAAATTAAAAATGAATAATGACTTAAAATACTTTTCTCTTTCAACTAGTTAAAAATACCTTTTCCTTACTGTGAACTTTTTCTTTAATTGTCCACTTAAGTGGACAGAAGTCATTACACACAAAATTTGAAACACAGTTTGTATTATGTTTGGTTATTACATATGTGGTTTTATTAATTGTGCAAAGTCATCTAATTATATTTTCTCAATAATTTTTATACTATCATTTCATTCTCTAGTTTTTTATTAGTTTAAAAATTTTATTCACAGGACACCCACAAGCAGATATTAAGAGTTCTAATAAAGGCTTCTGCATGAAAAAAGACATTGACTGTCATTTTGAAAAATTCAATGAATAATTCCAACATGGATAATAAATATTTGATTTTTTTCACACCTTAACTAAAATGAAGTTTGTATTCTCCATGATGTTTTCAATTCATATAACTTTTAAAGGCATTGGTTGCTATCCATGAAAAATTAGTCTATCCCTACAAATGCACACACATGTGTTTGGTGTAACTGTATTCTAAAAAGCATATTTAATGTAACCTAACAATTATATGTATGTAAATGGTGTGCATTATAAAGTTATTTATGTAATTTCAATAATTTAGACCATTTGAACAACACCTAAACTTTTGACTGTCATAAAATTTCTAAACATTTTACTTAACCCAATTAATTCATGATTTGTTTTAATAACATGCAATGAAATTATCCTTTTATATTATGAGAAGGCATTTACTTAGAAAATTAAGGTAGTGCAGTTAGATGAAACTTCTGCTTTAGTGATCCTATAAAAGTAGTATGTACTCTCCTTCATTTGAATAAAGAGAAAAACTCATTTTGAATCTTGTAATTTACTGCATTAAAATCAGGAACTGAGATGAGTTACTGCATTTTACTCACAACTGATGTCTTCAAGTAATAGACACAGCTTCAATGTTTTTCCCTCACTTTAGAAACAATTGCCACAAGACTGTAGAGGAGTCTTTGGGGAAGAATACTGTTCACCACCCCATGGCTGTAGCACAATCCCCATGGTGCCACATGACTTGACAATTCCTATTATCACAAAATCTGAGCACAATGCACGTCTGTTGTGTACTCTTTTTTTTTTTTTATAGACAGTGAGAGAGAGATAGAGAGAAAGGTCTTCCTTCCATTGGTTCACTCCCCAAATGGCCGCTGCGGCCAGCGCTGCGCCAATCTGAAGCCAGGAACCAGGTGCTTCTTCCTGGTCTCCCATGCTTGGGCCATCCTCCGCTGCCCTCCCGGGCCAAAGCAGAGAGCTGGACCGGAAGAGGGACAACCAGGACTAGTACCCGACTCCCCAACTGGAACTAGAACCCAAGGTGCCAGCGTCGCAGGCGGAGGATTAGCCAAGTGAGCCACGGCGCCGGCCCCATTGTGCACTTTTAAAAAACAATTCACCAAGATTGCTTTAATACGAAGTTTATACATGCTTTCTTGATATGAAAGAGACAAGTCTACCCTAACCAAAGAGGAGAATAAATCTGTGTGTTGTCCAATTCTTAAAAGGTCCAACTTTGACTATTAGTCTACATTAGTATGCATTTTACAACAAGGTTTTCATTTAATTTTAACTAAACTCAATCATGAGGCTGAAGGAAAAATCATTGTGGAAGGCTTTCATCTTCCTGTACAGATAATTTCAAAATTCTTTTTAAAAATGTATTTCTGTCAGTGTATATTTACAAAAGGATCCTTGAGATGAAACCTAACAGCAACAGCTAAATATAAAAGGCTGGTATTATGTCATATCAAGTCGCTCAGTTTCTGACACCTTAATGGCCCTATGCCTATGCGAACCATCAATCACAGTCATCCAGCTGCACTAGCAACTCAAAGGGAGGAGAGCTATGTCACCCCAAACTGCAGTGTTTACGACATAGGCTTAAGAGGTGGACGGCTACCATCCCACTGCAGATGAAATGCTTTCTACAAAGCTCAGTCTACCAGGCTTTCTTGGGGCTCATGTGAAATCTTTCAGTTCTTGAAATCCATCCTAGTGCGCAAGACCCACATCCAGGAACCCATGGACATATCCAAGGATTTGTGCCGAAACTGACAGGACCAAGGCATAACAACCTCTGTCTTTGAGGATTAACTCCCAGGGACATTACTGCCCTTGGGTGATCTGGAAAACAGAAGTCAGTCCATTCTGTTTTTTTTTTTTTTTTTCTAATTGAATTTTGGCATGCACTCCATGCTGGATATTTTTAATCCCCACAGAGGGTGTTAATTATTTTTACACTAAATAAGCAGAGGCCCAGAGAAGTTTATTATTTCTTGCACAGCAAACATCTCATAAGTGGCTAAGACAGAATCTGAAACTCAATTACAACACTGGCTCTGATGTTCTTTTCCCTTTCCCAGATTTATAAAGAAATAAATAAGCATAAAAGCTTCCACATAAAAATAATTTTCAACCTTGATTTTTCAAACTCATGTTCAATTTAATTATTGTAAACAGAAGGTAACAGATGTATATTCCAACAATCCTGAATCCTTGCCTTTTTGTGCTGTTATTATTGTAGCCTTACCATCAACCCAGAACCATTACACTGCATGTCCTTCTCTTACCTTAATGTGGAGCATATTTGAATAGAAGGGAAATTTCAGAGGCCGGGCTTATTATGAACATCAATTTCCTGAAAACATCAGTTCCCCTTTTTTTGGAGGGGTCAAAATAAGTCATCAAGAAAACAACATTTTGCTTGGAATTTAACAAAATAAATGACCTCTGAGATACCAACTGGACACATGCTATTTACTTTTCCAATTTATATTATCATTGTTGTAGCTGAAAATCTGTAGTGAAGCTTTCTATTCATTTGTCAGGCTAAGAAAGCTGGAAGCTTGGGGCTTGTTAAATGGTATGAAAGTTGATGAAGAGTCCCTACTCATCAATTTGCTTCTAGAAAATGAATAGTCCCTCTGTTTATATCTTGTCATTGAAGACCAAATGAGTAACTTCTTTCTGCTTTACACAGATGACTAATCCTTAATTATGAGAAAGGCATTACTAAAATGCAAAACCTGAATACATCCTAGGTAAATTATTCATCCCAATGTGGTGGAGGTATAGGTATACTTTTAAGTAGCTACTATCTGAGGCCAGTACTCCATAGAAACCAAACACTGATTTAAAAATCTAGTCCTGTAGCAACCATCCTTTGGTTCTTTCCATAGATGCTGTACCCAATCACCTCGCACTTCACTTTATTCCGCCAACGATGCTGTGGCAGGAAGTCACGTGTTGGAAATCCCCGATTACTGTGTATGCAAAATCTCATGCACAGTGCCACAGGAGTGACGGGCACACTCTGCTTTTCAGTTGCTTAACAGGAACTGTGTTACTGACCATGTAATATACGCATTCCTTTCGAGATGTCTGGCAAGATATAAGTAACTGCATATTCTCCGTATTCCACGTCATGACAATGTCACACATCAAGCACGTCACAGACACTCAGTAGGATTCCGTAGCTGGGACCTTACTGCCAACATACATGCCTGTGTGTGTGCATGTAGGTGGGTGTGCACAACTTAGATATTTTCAAGTATTTTAAAGGGAATATTTTAAAGTGAATTTCCTAAACTAGTATATGTGTAAACATTTCTCACAAATCATGGTTTTCCTTTGACCTCTATTTTGACTCTTGGGTCCAGGGAGCAAGATAGTAAGGAATATTCAAGGATCCTCCTACAGTACTTCTGTTGCTTACACAACTGCAAAACATTGGAAATAATGGGCCAGTGGGATAATTTGTGAATACATAAATTTATTATTTGATCCTGCTTTGTATTATTAATTTTATTTGTATAATTGTGATATGTGTTGGTATTATCATTAGACATATCTCTTATTATTAAAAGCTTGTCATCTGCATTAACCTAAATTGAGGACTGATGAACAAGTGCTAATTATCCACTTACTTCTGAAGCTAATGGTAAATCTTCCTAAGGAAGAAAAACACACTTAATAGTGTGGAGCATTGGTTGGAGGTACTGGGTATTGTACCACTTAGAACTGGATCTGAAACTAATGATCATCAAAATATGAGTTATTCAACCAGAATGTCTTCTTGAAACTGTCTTTTTTGCTTTATATGGATGCATAAGGACATTAGATCAGTCGTTTCTCTGAGTTTTATTTTTAAAATACTTTTATAATTTTTGAAGAAATAAAGCATTTTGCTTTATTTTTTATTTTAATGTGAACGCTCTACAGATCTGTTTATTTTATCAAACATTTTCTTTTTAATGACAATTTAATACTAGATTTAGAGGTTGTAAAGGACAAAGATGATTGATTAAAATTCGACGCACTGTTGCACTGTTTTTTAGTTCCTATAAGAGTCTAACTAGATACTCTTCAATGGCAACATACTTCAACTGTCTTCAAAAATGCGCAATATTCCATGGTTTGAAGGCCTCACATTTCTAGGGGCCAGTCTCCCTTAAGTTGAAGATTTCATTTTTGCTGTTACATGCATGCAGCAAGGATTTCCGCCTACATTCATCTTCTACATGTGTGTCCTGGCCACAAGGCTGATGCTTCATGACGAGGTAACACCCAGAGCACCAAAGAGTGAAAAGAGAGAAATCAGGTACTGGTGGGGGACAGGAGAAGGCCTGCATAGAAAATGCAACACAAGCCCTAGCTTCATAGATGATGTTTTGGCACTGAGGCTGCTCCAAGTTGGCTGCACACAGTCCCGGGACCTCAGATACAATTGTGTCCCAGGAGGAAGGAAGATGGTGTCCTGTCAGCTCCCTGAAGTCTCAAATGGATCACTGCGTCCTGTAGCACTTGGTTGCCTCTGCTGGCTGCTTTGGGCTTGGAAAGAGGGAGCCAGACATGATGCTTTGTAGGGATGGAAACTCCTCCAAGTCCAAAATGCTAGGGAGACTCAAAGGCATAGCATTTATCTTAGGACCAAGTTTAGGGTGTCAGAGCCCAGGTCCAGCCTGCGGCTGGTCAGTGAGCCAGGGGCAGCAACTCCGGATGGAGCTAAGGAAGAAGGCAGCTTCTGCAGCTGTGAGTCAGCTGAGATGGAGACAATCTGTGAAGGCTGATGATGCAGGACACTCAGATGGGCATTTATAGAGGACTGCATCCCGGGAAAGGAATTCTTTGGTCCAGAACTATGACTTCTGCAACAGCTGGTTCTGTATATTGTAAACATCATTTAAAAAGGACATCCTGTGCCCTTCCACTGACGTATGTAGCTGGTGCTTCCCACTGTGCACCTTGATGCAAACAGCATTTCTAAAGCCCAACAGGTGCTCTCTACCAAATCTGTCACATGGGTCTTGCGACAGGGCATTTCCAGGTGGGCAACCAAACAGCAAACATATGAAAATGAAACAAATAAATGGGCACACGGAGGCATCAGCAGCCTGTGTGCCCTCACTGAGAGATGGCTGGGTATGAGGGGTCTTATTTCATTCTCAGCCTCTTGGCAGCATCACCTGAGATTCTCCTGAGTAGTACCCATGATAGGCAGTGTGAGAAAAATGGAGAGAGGGAGGGATACAGAGATTAACAGATAAAGCCAATACACTGTCATTCTATGAGTCTTCTGTGACTCTGCTTCCCGTGTTGGATCATTCTCTCCCTTTCTGGTCCTATCTGTTTGTATTGGTAGAAACTAGTCTTGTTTGTGTGTTCCCTTTGACTCTTATACCTATCAGTGTGATCAATTGTGAACTAAAATTGTTCACTTGGGCTGTTGAGATGGCATTGGTGTATGCCATCTTGATGGGGTTGTATTGGGATCCCTGGCATGTTTCTAATTCCATCATTTGGTGCAAGTCCAGTTGAGTTTGTCTCAAATTGTACATATCCTCCCTTTCTTTTTCCCTCTCTCAAAGTTAACCGGGATCACTTTTCAATTAACGTTTAAACACCTAAGGCTAATTGTGTGTTAGTTGCAGAGTTCAACCATTAGTACTAGAACAAAAACAAACAACAAAGAGAGATACTAAGATGGGTAAAGATTTACATTGTACATCAACAGTCCAGACCAGAGCTGATCAAGTCTTATTTTCTCATAGTGTTCATTTCATTTCAACAGGTTTCCCTTTTGGTGTTCATTTAGTCGTCGCCAATCAGGGAGAACAGATGATATTTGTCTCTTTGGGACTGGCTTAGTTCACTCAGCATGATGTTTTCCAGATTCCTCCATTTTGTTGCAAATGACCGGATTTCATTGTTTTTGACTGCTGTATAGTATTCTGTAGAGTACATATCCCATAATTTCCTAAACCAGTCTACTGTTGATGGGCCTTTGGGTTGGTTCCAGGTCTTAGCTATTGTGAATTGGGCTGCAATAAACATTAGTGTGAAGACGGCTTTTTTGTTTGCCAATTTAATTTCTCTTGGGTAAATTCCAAGGAGTGGGATGGCTAGGTTGTATGGTAGGGTTATATTCCATGAGAGTATTTTGGGCATGGAAAGCCAAAACACTCTGGAAAAAAAAAAAGAAGACCTAAATGGAAGACCTAAGCGAGTGAGATCCCAGCGGAAGGAACGGGGCTACCAAAGAGGAAGGTGGCTTTCTCCGAAGGGAGGAGAGGACCCCCACTTTGACTGTGACCCTGTCGGAATAGGATCAAAGTCGGCGAACCCTAAAGGCTTCCATAGCCTCAGCAACTCATGACTAGAGCCTAGGGAGATTCCTGACGCCATAAATAAGAGTGTCAAATTGTTAAATCAACACCAGGAGTCACTGTGTACTTATGTCCCATGTGGGATCTGTCCTTAATATGTTATCTAATGTGAAGTAACGCTGTAACTGAGTCCTGAAATAGTATTTTTAGACTCTGTGTTTCTGTGTAGGTGCAAACTGATGAAAATTTTTACTTAATACATACTGAACCGATCTTCTCTATATAAAGATAATCGAAAAAAAAAAACTCAGTGTTACGTTGGAAATTGCATAAAAAAATTAACCAGTTTCAAAAATATATATATATTTCATGTAGGATCTCTGTCCTTAATGTGCTGTACAATGTGACTCAATGCTATAACGAGTACTCAAAGAGTATATTTCACATTGTGTTACTATATGAGGGCAAATGGACGAATTCTTTACTTAACACATGCTAAATTGATCTCCTGTATACAAAGAGAATTGAAAATGAATCTGGATGTGAACGAAAGGGTGGAGGGAGCTGGCAAGGGGGGAGGGTTGCAGGGGGAGAGGGAAAACATGGGGGGGAAAGCCATTGTAATCCATAAGTCGTACCTTGGAAATTTATATTCTAAATAAAAGTTAAAAAAAAAAACCCAACACACATTTGCAATGTAGCCACCCTTTTCCTGTGGTCAAAACATTGACTGTTAAGAAAAAAATTTGACATCTATGAAACACATAAAAATTTGAATGTTCATTAGATCTAAGATGATATTAGAGTACGACTAGTGAATCTTCTGTGTTATATCTGATTTTAAGAGGTTTTTGCTTTTTATTCCCAGGCTTACTGTAGTAGTATGGACAAAAGTTGCATATTTTTAAGGTGTACAACACAGGCATGCATTGTGAAGTGTTCACAATCGAGCTAATTACATGTGTCATCTTAATTTATGAGATGTACTGATTTGCTTAAAAATGGTGTAAGATGGCAAAAAGAGATAACCAATATTTAGTAACTGTAGGTGTGTGGTGGCTCTTTTGTATAGGCTTGAAATCACTCAGATCAAAATTTCTAAAAACATTCTTCTCCTCATTCAGGTACTCAGATCTCTTCTGTGTGTCTGTCTATGGTGTGTGTGTCCAGGAAGTGAGAATAGAGGGGCATGACTGTGAATAACCAATCATCAAGAAACCCAATACAACTTCAAGATTGGGCCCCAAGAATTTATATTTCTGGAAGAAAAATTTTAGATAAATTTTAATTCTTGATGGTGGCCTAGTGCGATGAAATCGTTTTAGGTCTGATCTTAGACAGTCGGGAACAAGTTTTGAGTGAAAGATGCTGAAAAGAAACAACACAGCTTCTTTCAACACTAGAATTCGTATTAAACAATCAGTATACACATCCACCCACCCACCCATCCATCCAACAAATACTCATTGATCACATAGTGTGTAAGTAAACAAATCAAAACAATATCTGAGTTCCTGAATTAAAGGAGCACACAATTTAGAAAAATTCTGAAGTTCCTATTTTATGGAAAGCAACAGTTGTCTTATCATATTTATCCCAGGGAAATTGGTCCCAGGAAATCCCACCCCTCTCCCATGGATACCACAATCTCTGAATGTTCTTATATAAAATGTCCTAGTATTTGTGCATAACCTGCATACTGCTCCAGAAAACTTAAGTAACTCTAGATTACCTATAATACTAATACACCTGCATGCTATGTACACTATTTTGTTTGAGGAATAATTACAATTATGCGCTCAATGCAGGCATACTTTTTGAAGTACTTCATTCCACAGCTGGTTGAATCCACAGATGAAGAACTCATGCATATACGGCGTCAACTCTGCTACATGAGAGAGAATCACCATACATGGGTGTTTTCCATAAATGCCTTAATATTTTACTCTGTTTTGAAAGCTGTTTTGAACTGTGTGGCTTTCAGAAATGGCAACTAGAAGGAAAGAAGGATAGAATGGGAGGAAAAAGCAATGAGCTGTAGCCAGGGGAAAATGTGCAATCTCATTTGGAGCAAATGGTTACTATGTGTGTTGTGGTTTTATTGTGTATCTATCTTTGTCTTAAAGCTGTAATACAGGCAGGCATTGCACAAGGGCTTCGTGTATAATACTTCACACTGCAGTATTACTAATAGAAACCTTTGTCACTTCCCAAGTAGCCTGATAGTCACATCACAATCAATGCACTGGGAACACATGTGCTTAGAAGCACGAAGAGAGACACAGCTTAATCAGAGCGCTGATCAAAGAGAGCAATCTACTAAGCCATTTTCAACAATCTAAGTTTTTACTTGGATTATGCTTTGGCCAGATTATTATCATTTTCAGTACTTATTAATATAATAATGAAAAGAAGGGGGTAAAGAGAGATACTTGCTGCTAGGTGGCTCGCTTCACCATGGAGATAAGATGGTGGTGATCTCAGCTACTTTTAATTCTATTTGAATTCTTAATGCTTTGAAATAGATGTAATTGAGTATGCTTGTTTGACTCCTATACAAGGATAGAGCATATTACAGCACATGCAGTATGTACTGACTTACTCAATAGCCATATTGAAAGTCTGAGATTTGATAATTTACTTGTAAAATTTCAGTAGATTTTAACAGAAAAATATTTCTACAAGCTTCATTTTTATTATATAGTTTCTTTCTTTCTGCTTTCTTTTCCCCCTTCATTTCCTTTCTGCCTCCCATATCCCCCCACCCCCAAGTCTTCCCTGATATGAACTCAAAGCAATTCATGCTGAACTCTCCCCTCATTGTATCCAACAAGGGCTCACCCTACAGATCTTTAAACATTCAAGTTGCTTTCTCTCTAGACTAGCTCATTAAAAACTCAGATTCAAGTAAGTGTAGAGTTTCAAAGGAACAAATGTGACAAGTCATCTGACAGTATGCAAGCTCCCTGACTCTTGCTTTGAAACCACGATTTGGCCTGTAATAATTGACAGTCATTTAATATTTTGGAACTGAAAAGTGACCTGTTTCTTCTACGAATGCCATTACCTGCAGAATGAATTGTTAATCGAAGGTTTTATTTTAACTTTGACTTAAACTGCAAAGCAATTTACATCTATTTTGATGCAAAGCATCTCACTTGAGCAACTCCATCAGAGGAAGCTTCGGCATTTGTCTAGCGCCATCTACTGCCCAAGTCAAGGAGAAGCATGAATCTCGGCCATAATTCAAAACAGATTGTCCTACATTGCAGCTTAAATTGTTCACAACAGGATATGATTGGGGAACAAGAGAAATTAAACAAAACAAATATGGAAAAGCTAAGTAGTGACAAACATACTTAAAAGGGAGAGGCAAAGGTACGCACACACACACATCCAGTCACTAAGAAGACAACTAAAAATTTGGAGATTAAGGACCACTAAAAAATAGTGATTTATTTACAGACACACATACACACTGTCTTCAATAATTTATGTAAAACATTTAATGAATACTTAATAAAAATAATATTTTTTCAATAATTCCAGGAATTTACTCAATAAACAAGGGATGCTGTTTTCTTATTTTCTTCAGAATGTGATTTTTATTTTTATAATAAAGAGAGAAAATGTAGAATTTCAGTAAGAAGAACACCTCTCCATTCAGAGCCCTTGGAAAAGTAGCATATAGTATAATGATTATAACCACAGGAACAGTAGGTTCAGCATGTTTGAACAAGGGCAAAATTAGGGAATACAGATGGTGGCAGGCTCTCGTCCCCTGCTGGGTAATAGCATGAATTTGACCGCATATGTGGGCCACTTTTAGAACTCAGTCTTCCAGTCATCTATTACTATGATATGATTTTACCCTCTGTGACAAGATAATTTATATGTTGCAATCATTGCTTCTTTAAAAGGGAGTTACATTCTCAGGCAACACAATTCACTTTGAAGTTTTAAAAAATGATTGTACAAGAATTCATACCTCTCTGAGATACAGAACAGATTGTCAAAAAAATACAAGTGGCCTGTTTTGAAAATGATCTTTATTTCATACAGATTAAAAACTCTTATAATTTTATGCTTAGCTTTCTGAATTGGTTTTCTTTTAACTAGAGTATGAGTAAACATGGAAACAAATCAGTGTATTACAATGCTTTCCTGATTCTAACTTTACAAGAATACTTTTTCTTATAATATCATTTTAACTGAGCAAACCCATTGACAATTGGTTATTTAGGAAAAGTACAATGCAATGTCTTGTATTTCAAATGTGGATATATTTGTATGGTCTTTGCCTGTGCGAATTTCTATGACAACAATTGTGACCTCTTTTTCTGTGTGCTGAATGAACCAGTTTGCATTTGGAGTTATTTTTCAGTGTCATGGGAGTGTTTTGCTTCTCTTTCTGAGGTACAAAATAGTTCAAATAACAGAAGCTATGAACAGTAAGCTATCAGCAGCTTTGAACGAAAGGATGGAAAACAAGACACAGAACACATTAATCTGAAGTTTACTTTCTCCTAATTCTGTCTCTCTCTCTCTCTCTGTCACACACACACACACACACACACACTCAACATTATACAAGCTTATGAAAATATTTTTAAATATAATAATAGATCAAAGAGTTTCACAGAAAACTATTTTCTGCTTCATCTGACCAGTTCCGTGTTTCAAATTTTCTGTGCATTTGATTCTGATTTAGAGGATAAAGTTTCTCTCCTTACCATCTTCTTATTCTAATACCACATTCTCAACATACACAGGGTTGTCTGCCAATGGTGGTCTTTGAACACGATATAAAATGAACTCCAAAGATATGGACACAGATTCAAATTTGTAGCCACTATTTTGACTATCATAAGAAATATAAGATCTATTGAATTTTGGAAGTTATACTACTGGGGCTGGAGCTGTGGTGTGGCAGATAAAGCCACTGTCTGTGGCGCCAGCATCCCATGTGGGAGCCAGTTTGAGACCTGGCTGCTCCACTTCCAACGCTGCTCTCGGCTATGGCCTGAGAAAGCAGCTGATGGAAGATCTCTCCCCCTCCCACTCTCCTTCCTCAACTCTCTCTCTCTCTCTCTCTCTCTGTCTCTCTGCAGCTCTGCCTTTCGAAAAAGTAAATAAATCTTAAAAAATAGTTATACTACTACAACAAATGAAAGCTAAAATAAATCAATTTCCTTTACATTTCTGCTCACAATAAGAAACTATCGAGCTACATAAAAAAGGGGCAAGCAGAACCATCAAGACTCCTTAAGCATAACATTCTCTTCAAAGAGGAAAACTGCTATTTGTTTGTACTTTAAGAGGATTCTTGGGGCCACTGCTGTGGCATAGCAGATAAAGCCACCACCTGCAGTGCCTTCATCCCATATAAGTGCCTGTTCGAGTCCTGGCTGCTCCACTTCTGATCCATCTATCTGCTATGGCCTGGGAAAGCTGTAGAAAATGGCCCAAGTCCTTGGGCCCCTGCACCCTCATGAAGACTGAGAGGAGGCTCCTGGTTCCTGGCTTCAGATTGGCACAGCTCCAACCAATGCAGCCAATTGGGGAGTGAACCAGCAGATGGAAGACCTCTCTCTCTGCCTCTCCTTCTCTCTGTGTAACTCTGACTTTCAAATAGATAAATAAATTTTTTTTTAAAAGTGGATTCTGTCTTGCTTATACAGAATATAACCCTAAAGATCTGTTCAAATCCTGTGACTAACAGATCCATGCTCTTTGTTTTCAAGTGATAATGTTTAAACAGCTTAGGTGTTCTTAACGTATGTTCTTCAACATATACAAATAAGCTTTGGGAACCAGAAAAGTCACTGTCGTACACGATGGAAGAGAAGCCAGATAACTAGAGATGGACTTAAGAACAGACACATATAAATACATGTCCTCTTAACCTGTCCAAAAATACTACAAGTATGACCTCATCACTGTGTAAATACACCAGCCAGGCTCCAATATCAGGCCTTCTCTGTAAAGGCCCTACCCTCTGAGTGTATCAGCCGTGATCTGATGTGGTAGTTTGAGTCTAAGACCATTACTGTCAAGTGAGCAGTTGATTCTGGAGGTGATCCCTCAAAAATGCTAGGAACGAAGGGTGAGGTGAGAAGGGAGGAAGACAAGAAGAGCAGGCAAGGCCACGTGGCTCTGGAGGAAGTGCACAACCCACATCCAAGGCATGGCAGCCTGAGAGCATGACATGGAAGATGACTTCCTTCTCTTGTCTAGAAAGTACTAGAAATGCACAACGTATCTGCACTTCCTTTGAAGAAGGTGGATACAGAGAGGAGATAGAGTCATGACTCCTTAAATATGGTGCTACTGATTGTATAGGTTTTGTATTTCCTAAGACAGTAATTAAACCATAGTCATAGAAATAATGAAGGATGCAAAGAGAGATCATTACGTTCATCAGAAGTTATAGAAGCTACTAGCAATGCTAGTGAGGAAATTACATCATGTGTGTGAGTTCTTACATCCTGCCTTCTACTCAGTTCTACATCTGAGACAGTACTCAGCAGAACCTTTCCCTTGGAAACACCCACATTAATTCCATGGGAAATGCCCATGCTGAGTCTGTGTCCATCGGATACAACCATGACTTTGTTGCCAGAGGATAAACCTGCAGTTACTTGTTTTATTGCATCCAAAGCTGGCCTCCTCACCCTGTCCTCCTTCTGTGTGGAACATCATCACTGTCCATGTGACTTCTATTTATTTATTCATTTATTTATTTTGACAGCCAGAGTTAGACAATGAGAGAGAGAGAGAGAGAGAGAGAGAGAGAGAGAGAGGTCTTCCTTTTCCATTGGAAATGGCTGCTACGGCAGGCGCGCTGTGGCCAGCACACTGCGCCGATCCGAAGCCGGGAGCCAGGTGCCTCCACCTGGTCTCCTATGCGGGTGCAGGGCCCAAGCACTTGGGCCATCCTCCGCTGCCTTCCTAGGCCACAGCAGAGAGCTGGACTGGAAGAGGAGCAACTGGGACAGAATCCAGTGCCCCAACTGGGACTAGAACCTGGGGTGCCGGCACCACAGGCAGAAGATTAGCCAAGTGAGCTGCAGCACTAGTCTGGTCATGTGTCTTGACCATGCCTTCTCACCCCTTCAGGCTCTGTGACACCTGAGACTCTCCCTCCTCTTCACCATGTATAGATTCATGCAGTTGTTAAACATTCAAACTGTGATCTAGGGATAGGGAGCAGACACCAGAACAGCCAAGCAACAGAAGAAAAAAATTTGAAACTCCTGGGATCTTTAAGGGAGTAAAAATTTCAGTTGGTGGGTGTGTGTTTAGCCTAGCAGCTAAGAGGCCTGTATCCCATCCCAGAATTCTTGGGTTCAATAGCCAGGTCTGATTCCTGACTCCAGGTCCCTGATAGTGCAGACCCTGGCAGAGCCTGGGAAGCAGTGGAGATGGTTGAAGTAATTGGATTCCTCCCGCCCTCATGGGAGGCCTGGATTCAGTTTCTCATTTGCAGCTTTCACCCAGCCCCATTCCAGCCATTGTGGGCATCTGGTGAGTGAATCAGTGGATAAGAGGGCTCTCTCCTTCTTTTCTTTCTCTCTCTCTCTCTTTATTCTTTCAAATAAAGGAACATTTTAAAAATTAATAGTTGGAATGTTTTTAATGACACACACTTAAAAATATTACATTATACACAATAAATCCACAGTCATATGTGGCTTAATTATGGGGATATCTTCCAAGAAATTTGTCCTTGTATGATTTTGTCATTTGCAGACATCTTAGATTGTACTTACATAACCCAAAATAGCTACGATGTCACCAGGTAACACAAAGTTATGGGAACATCATCATATAACTGGTCCATCATTGTCTAAATCTCATTATGCGGCTTATAACTGTAAATAATTTTCATTTATCAATTATAATAATGCATTAAAAGAGTAGGGAAATCAATGGGCTCAGAGTTCTGGTTTTTATCTCATTTATTGTTGTTGTTTGTTGCTGAGGCTTACTTCCTTTGGTTAAGAAGTCATGCCATATCTAAGCCATCTAGTGACTGATTTATTTTTGGCTTATAGCATGCTCTCCTACCTTTCTGATGGATTTATTAGATATGGAGATAATCTTATCATCTGATCTAAGAAACTGCTGTTTTCTGTTTGAAGATGGTACAATATGTGTCTGAGGCAAATTATTGAATTCCTTGTTCAGGAGCAGTTGAAGAAGGAACAGAGAGCTTTCAGTTTTTAAATATATGCATTTAGGGGGTGTGTATGCCAAAAGATAGAGGGATAGAGCAAGTGGGTGTAGGGCTCTCATATACCACACTGATTCAATTCCAAATCTATCAGTTGCAGGAAAGACAGTCAAATTGACTTTGATATTTGAACATTGAAGCCACGGGTTTGTCACCAAACGAGGGGCATTACAATTGATAGGGTCCTTTAAACATGTCCGGTGAGTTGATGATGTTTGTAAGAAGAGTGAGCTCCTGGTTGCTTTTCCCATGTATTCTTACTTTGAGAGCACCTGCCTTTTAAGCCTGTTTTCTTCCCAGACCTATCTTCTGAGATACTCTGTATTAAATAGACACATCTTTGGTGTTCCCCAAGCTTATGTTACCTGTATTGGATTTTAGATTCACTTACTTTCAAGTGTTCTACTACAATAATTGGAAACGGAGACAGAAAGTCTCTTTCCTATCTGCCAGTGATTGCCCATGTGTAGTCTATACATATCCCACAGGGATACATGGTACGATAACTGGAAGAAATCTTGCTTTCAGTGGATTGACTTCTATTGTGCATTTGCTTCCTGCACTCAGAATAAAGTTTAAATTTCTGTTGTCACATAGGGGACCTACTCAACTCTTCAGTATTATTTCATAAGAATTTACAGGAAAAGAAATCAAGGAATGTCACATTCCTCTTTGCTTCCTTTTTACTTACTGGACAATGGTAATGTGCCAGCAATTCATGATCTCCCTACCCCTGAAACTACTCACAGAAGCTTCCTTTTCTTCCTGCTTAACCAAATCCTCCCATTTTAGGGTTCCAATCTCAAATCTTTTTTACAGGGATTTACCAACTATTGAAACCTGCAATTATCTGCCCCTATCAGCAGCTTTACTAGCATTTAGAATCTAGAAATCTAGATTGCATCAAGTTTAGCTTTTAACATCAAACATTAACAGCCCCCAGACATTGGCATAGGCAAAGACTTCTTGGAAAAGACCCCAGAACACAGGCAATAAAGGTAAAAAGATAGACAACTGGAACTATATCAAGCTAAGAAATACTCAGCAAAGTGAAACAGGCAACTGAAAGAATGGGAGAAAATATTTGCAAACTATGCAACTGATGAAGGATTAATATCCAGGTCTATAAAGAGCTCAATAAATTCAAAAAAACAAATAATCCAGTTCAGAAAGGGGCAAAAGACTTGAACAGGCAATTTTAAAAGAATGAAGTTCAATGGCCAACACAATAAAAAGTGCTCAATAGCACTAGCTACAATAGGAATACAAATAAAATCCACCTCACCCCAGTTAGAATGGCTATCATCTAGAACAACAAATGCTGCCAAGGATGTGGGGGGAAAGGTAGTCTAATACACTGTTGGTTGGAATGTAAACTAGTGCAACCATTATGGAAGAAGTATGGACATTCCCCAGAGATGTAAAAATAGATTTACCATAAGACCCACCCATCTGACTCCTGGGAATTTATCCAAATGAAATAAAAATCAGCATATGAGAAAGTTATATGTACTCCGTGTTTATTGCAGCTCAGTTCACAATAGCTAAGATATAGAATCAACCCAAAAGTACGTCAACTGATAACTCGATACAGAAAATGTGGTATATATACATTATGGAATACTATCCAGCCATAAAAAGAATGAAATCTTGTTTTTTACGAAATAAATAGATGCAACTGGAAACCATTAGGCTTAGTGAATTATGCCCCTCTCAAGACAAATATCATATTTTCTCTGATATGTGGTAGTTGATATAGAATGCCAATAAACATAATGGAATGAAACAGACATTTTGGGATAGGATTGTTATTTTTAACTCATTTATATTCCCATGGAACAGTGGTCTTCCTACTTTTACTTGTTGAATATTATGATTAGTGGCAAATTAAGTCTGTGAACATACTGAATTAAAATTATGTCTTTGCAAAAACTTAGAAAGAGAAGTAATAGAGGGATATTTGGGGGGAGCAGGGTAGTTAGGGAAATGTGGTTGTCTTGGAACTGTAACTACAGAATGTATAAAATCTGCAATTTTTACACTAGGACATTTATTAAAAAGTAGTGAAGGAGCATCTAGCCAGGTCCAGTGTGGTCCTTTCACTGAATCATCAAAACCTGTGTCTCTCTGTGACTCCATCACTAGGCGGTACCCCCTTGAAGGATAGTTTCAGTGGACATGATTTCTTTGAGCATGTTGTTACTAATGCATTTTAGGTATTCAACTGATACTTGGTAAGTGAATACATATATGACACAGCCTACCTACTATATATACCTACAAATCTCTCATTTCTGTCTTCTATCACCTCTCTCTCTCTCTCTCTCTCTCCCTCTCTCTCTCTCTCTCTATCCATATATATCATCTATATACCTATATCTATCATCTATGTTTTCACTATGCTGCCTGTCTACTCACAGTAGCTGCTTGCTTTCACTATTAGAATCTCTGATATCAGAAACTAGATATTTTGCTATTTTTTCTGGAACTTGTTCACACTTCAACATATTTTAAAATATCAACCTTTTTTTTAAAATTACTTGTTAAATTATTTCATTATACTTGGTAAATAAAAGTAAATCTCTAGGCAAAGGTTTAAGTGACTAAGGGGTAATTTAAGGTCTTATGTAACCATCCAAGCTGTCTGACATGTAGAGGAAAAAGTATGTACTTACAGTATTCACTTTTTCATTACACATTAAAGTTTACATTGTCAACACCATTAGGCATTTGATTTCCTAATAAAAAGTTCATTTAGGCCTATGATCAAAAGCCAAAGAACCTGTGCACTGTTCTTGTTGTTGTCTTGCAATCATTTTCTGGGTGAGGAGAAAACGTTGATGCGGCACAGTTTTTCCAGGTGGGAACCGACTTCACACAGAGGAGAGAGCGTGGCGTTGGGGCCAGCCAGCTCTGGGATGCATTCGCAGCCCTGCCGGCACTTGTGAGCAATCCTGGGCATGTCATCTCCCTGAACTTCTGTTTCTCATTTAGAGACTCAATGTGATTAGTCCCCTTGTAACCATGTTATTTTGCCGAATAAATGAAGTTATGTAGATACTGCACACGGATCGATAAGGGCCTTCCGCACCAGCAGTGACCGACATTCTCCGTGGATTGGGGTGCGGCTCATAATCAGGATCCTCTTCGTGCCTCAGCTCAATGCCCACATCGCCCACCTCCACCGCGCAGGTGCTGCGTGGCCCTCCTGCCGCCTCCACTATGCAGGTGCTGCGTGGCCCTCCTGCCCCCTCCACCGCGCAGGTGCTGCCTGGCCCTCCTGCCACCTCCACCGCGCAGGTGCTGCGTGGCCCTCCTGCCCCCTCCACCGCGCAGGTGCTGCCTGGCCCTCCTGCCGCCTCCACCGCGCAGGTGCTGCGTGGCCCTCCTGCCCCCTCCACCGCGCAGGTGCTGCGTGGCCCTCCTGCCCCCTCCACCGCGCAGGTGCTGCCTGGCCCTCCTGCCGCCTCCACTATGCAGGTGCTGCCTGGCCCTCCTGCCGCCTCCACTATGCAGGTGCTGCCTGGCCCTCCAGCCACCTCCACCACGCAGGTGCTGCGTGGCCCTCCTGCCGCCTCCACCACGCAGGTGCTGCGTGGCCCTCCTGCCGCCTCCACTATGCAGGTGCTGCGTGGCCCTCCTGCCGCCTCCACCACGCAGGTGCTGCCTGGCCCTCCTGCCACCTCCACCGCGCAGGTGCTGCGTGGCCCTCCTGCACCTCCACCGCGCAGGTGCTGCCTGGCCCTCCTGCACCTCCACCGCGCAGGTGCTGCCTGGCCCTCCTGCCACCTCCACTATGCAGGTGCTGTGTGGCCCTCCTGCCGCCTCCACCACGCAGGTGCTGCGTGGCCCTCCTGCCGCCTCCACTATGCAAGTGCTGCCTGGCCCTCCTGCCACCTCCACTATGCAGGTGCTGCCTGGCCCTCCTGCCGCCTCCACTATGCAGGTGCTGCGTGGCCCTCCTGCCGCCTCCACTATGCAGGTGCTGCGTGGCCCTCCTGCCACCTCCACCGCGCAGGTGCTGCGTGGCCCTCCTGCACCTCCACCGCGCAGGTGCTGCCTGGCCCTCCTGCACCTCCACCGCGCAGGTGCTGCCTGGCCCTCCTGCCACCTCCACTATGCAGGTGCTGCGTGGCCCTCCTGCACCTCCACCGCGCAGGTGCTGCGTGGCCCTCCTGCACCTCCACCGCGCAGGTGCTGCGTGGCCCTCCTGCCACCTCCACTATGCAGGTGCTGCGTGGCCCTCCTGCCACCTCCACCGCGCAGGTGCTGCGTGGCCCTCCTGCACCTCCACCGCGCAGGTGCTGCCTGGCCCTCCTGCCACCTCCACTATGCAGGTGCTGCGTGGCCCTCCTGCCACCTCCACTATGCAGGTGCTGCGTGGCCCTCCTGCACCTCCACCGCGCAGGTGCTGCCTGGCCCTCCTGCCGCCTCCACCGCGCAGGTGCTGCGTGGCCCTCCTGCACCTCCACCGCGCAGGTGCTGCCTGGCCCTCCTGCCGCCTCCACTATGCAGGTGCTGCCTGGCCCTCCTGCCACCTCCACTATGCAGGTGCTGCGTGGCCCTCCTGCCGCCTCCACTATGCAGGTGCTGCCTGGCCCTCCTGCCACCTCCACCCCGCAGGTGCTGCGTGGCCCTCCTGCCGCCTCCACCGCGCAGGTGCTACCTGGCCCTCCTGCCACCTCCACCACGCAGGTGCTGCCTGGCCCTCCTGCCGCCTCCACTATGCAGGTGCTGCCTGGCCCTCCTGCTGCCGCCTCCACCGCGCAGGTGCTGCGTGGCCCTCCTGCCACCTCCACCGCGCAGGTGCTGCGTGGCCCTCCTGCACCTCCACCGCGCAGGTGCTGCCTGGCCCTCCTGCACCTCCACCGCGCAGGTGCTGCCTGGCCCTCCTGCCGCCTCCACCGTGCAGGTGCTTCCTGGCCCTCCTGCCGCCTCCACCGCGCAGGTGCTGCCTGGCCCTCCTGCCACCTCCAGTATGCAGGTGCTGCCTGGCCCTCCTGTCGCCTCCACCACGCAGGTGCTGCGTGGCCCTCCTGCCACCTCCACTATGCAGGTGCTGGCTGGCCCTCCTGCCGCCTCCACCGCGCAGGTGCTGCCTGGCCCTCCTGCCACCTCCACTATGCAGGTGATGCCTGGCCCTCCTGCCACCTCCACTATGCAGGTGCTGCGTGGCCCTCCTGCCACCTCCACTATGCAGGTGCTGCGTGGCCCTCCTGCCGCCTCCACTATGCAGGTGCTGCGTGGCCCTCCTGGCGCCTCCACTATGCAGGTGCTGCCTGGCCCTCCTGCCACCTCCACCGCGCAGGTGCTGCGTGGGTCTCCTGCCACCTCCACTATGCAGATGCTGCCTGGCCCTCCTGCCACCTCCACTATGCAGGTGCTGCCTGGCCCTCCTGCCGCCTCCACCGCGCAGGTGCTGCGTGGCCCTCCTGGCGCCAGATTGCTTAGAGAGGGAGTGCCGGCGGAAGTCCGAGCAGGGAGTGAGGGTTAGGTGCGCGGGTGGATTCCTAAATCCCTTTCTTGGAGGATTGGTCCAAGAAGGCTGCGTCCCCTCATCTTTTGTTTGAACCTTTGAGGCCCAGGATAGTAAATGACCCCATGGGGCATCCCACTGTCTCTTGGGATTCCTATGTTTTACGACTCTATAATACAGTCGAAAGATCCATTTTGAGTTCACAGTTCTCCGAAGGCCTGGACTAAAAGGAGCTCATAACAGAAGACTGACCACACTGTTTTACTTAGCTGCCCCCCCACCAGATTCTCCATGCTCTTCTGTTCAGAAGCATGGATGACGTTCTACTTTCCTTTAATTTGATGTTGGAGATTAAGAATGCCAAGAAAGAAAGAATGGGAGCGTGAGTAAAATCTGTGAAAAGAGCTTGGATTCCAGCAATACCTGCTCCAAATCAGGCTTAAACCACTGGGACAGAAGGGAAGTGACGATGACCCGAGGGTTCTTTCCACGAGAGCAACATCCTTGCTTAGAGTGCTAGGACCTTCTCAGGAGCATCGGTGTGGTCCATTTGAAATGATACCAAACCTTTTATAGTAGACAAGAAAGGAAGTCTAAATATTCAATACGACAGTCACACGTTTTTCATTTTCCCTTGTATACAAATGCATAATTATGTGTGTTGTTGAACACTAATAGACAGTGGCAACCACAACAGTAGCATAGTGAATTTCTAACAGTGACCAGATAAAAACAAACGATTAAACCTAAGATAGACAGATGAGAGATAAACAAATAAATAAAATTATAATTATAGATATAAACACAATATGGAGATGTACTGGTATATAACAGCATTTCTATGTACATAGCATTAGTGGATATAATTTATGTTTCATAAAAGTCACTCATTTAAAGTATGTACTTCAGTGGTCCTCAGTATATTGAGATATACAAAACCATAAGCACTATTTAGTTTTGAGCTTTTATCATCCCCAAAATAAATTCTCACGACCATGAGTTTTCAATTCTCTTTCGCCTCACCACCAGACTTATCAATTCTGAGAATTTCATTTGATGAAGTCACTTAATCTTGTGACTGCTTTCTTTTGATAGGATCATGATAATCCAAATTGTAACATGTCAGTGCTTCATACCTTTTTATGGCCAAGTAATATCCCATCATACGGAGAGAATATCACATTTTTATCTATTTACTAGGTGATGGGCATTTTCCTCTAACTTCTAAGTATTTTGACTCATGCTGCTATGAACATTCCAAGGCACTTACTAGTTTTTTTCCTAGACACTTATTTTCATTTATCTTGGGTTTTTGTCAGGAGTGGAATTGTTGGATCATATAGTACTGTGCTCAACAATTTGAAGAGATTCCAGATTGTTTTCCAGAGTTGTTACGTTTTTCAGTCCCACTAGCCCCTGCACGAGGTCTCCACTTCCTTCTGAGCCTCCACAACACTTATTATTATCTCTATTTTTGATAATAGCCATTCTAGTGAATGTCAAGTGGCATCTCAATATGGTTTTGATTTGCATTTCCCCGAAGGCTAATGATGTTGAACAGCTTTTCAAATGCTTACTGGCCACTTGTGTGTCTTACTCTGGGCAATGTCTCTGTAGATCCTGTACTCATTTGAAAATTCTGTTGATTGATTATTAGCTGCAAAAGTTTAAAAATACCTTCTGTGTACGAATCTCTAACAGGTACATGATTCAAAACTGAGTCTCCCACCCTGTGCCTCTCTCTACTTTCCTGAGGAGATCTTTTATGCACAACATTTTTAGCTTCTCTGAATGAAGCCCAATAGTTATGTCTTTTCCTTCATCACTTGTTCTATCATACAAAAACAAAAGCATTACTTCCTCCATGGTTAAAAAATGTTTATGTTTCCTTTTAATGATCTTAAACATTTTAACTCTTACGTTGAAGGCACTGATTCATTTTGAGCTAATTTTTATAGATTGAGTTGCAGCTGTCTTATTTTATGTGTGTCTATCTGGTTGTTTTAGCATTGTTAACTGAAGAGAATCTCACTTTCCTCCTTTAGTTACCTTGGCAGTCTGATCAAGCATCAATTGATTAGAAACATGAAGATTCATTTTTAGGGTATTGGTGTTATTCCTTGTTGGTCAATATGTCCATCCTTAAGTCAGTATACCACTATCTTGATTACTGTAACTTTGTAACAGGATGTGGAAAATGTAAATCCTCCAGCTTTTTTCCCTCTTTTTCAAGACTATTTTGAGTATTCTGGGTCCCTTGAATTCCCATGTGCATTTTAGAATCAGCTTGTTAATTTTTGCAAGAAGTCAGATGGAATTTTCATAGTTAAGGCTTTGAAGGTGAAGCTCATTGGGGGAAAAATCTTTTCCCAGCTATACTAACAATTCTGAAGGTTGAACCTGAGCTTGAATTTTCTTTGTTTAGGACTTAATTAATTTATTTAAAGATTTATTATTTATTTGTAAGTCAGAATTGGAGGGAGGGAGGGAGAGAGAGAGAGAGAGAGAGAGACCTTCCACCCACTGATTCACTCCCCAAATAGCTACAACAGCCAGAGCTGGATAGTCTGAAGCCAGGGGTAGAAGCTTCTTCCAGATCTCCCACATGGGAACAGGGGCCCAAGCACTTGTTTTCCCAGCCACATTAGCAGGGAGCTGGATCAGAAGTGGAGCAGCAGGACTTGAGCCAGCGCCCATATGAGATGGCGGCTTAAACCTCTGTGCCACAATGCTGGCCCTGCCTTATTTAATATTCTTAAATAATATTTGGTACCTTTCATGTACTAGGTTTGAGATTATTTTGTCAAAAGTATCCTTGCATTCTTTTAGAAGTTAATGTAAATTGAACTCTATTTAATTCAAGGATCTTCTTTTCAATTATGTAAAAAATTGATTTTTGTTCATGATCTGGTAACCTACAAACCTGCTAAACTTGGATTTAGTTGTAATAGTTTTTCTAAAGTGGATACCTTGGATATGCAAAGACATGCCATCTATAACTAAAGATGTACTTCTTTTCTCAAATTCTGGATGCCCTTTTTCTTATTTTTTTTTCAGTTTCTTGCTGAGTGTGCTTGCCAGAAAATTCATTACAATGGTGAAGAGAAGTGGAAAGAATGAACACTCTTGTCTTGTTTCTGATCTTACAGGGAAAGCACTTGGTGTGTCATCATTAAATATGATGTCACCTGTGCGTTTTTCATAGATGTTCTTATCCAGTTGAGGAACAGGCTTCCACTGCTACTTTGCAGAGTGATTTTTATCAGGAACAGGAGTTGGATTTTGTCAAATGCTTCTTCTACATTCTTGGGATGATCATGTGACATTTGTCCTTTATCCTCGTGATATGTTCTACAGCCCCACACTGTACAGCAATGTTCTGGACACAGCACATATATGACAGTGGCCCCTTAAAGTTGTAGCACACAGTGCCACCACAGCCATCTTACAAGAGGGTTTTCTGATGTTTGACTCCCAGAGAAGCTGCTTGATGATACTTTCCTCAGATCATATCCTCCTCCTCAAGCTGTGCAGGACTGTGTTACAGTAACTGATTTTCAGATGATAAATCAATCTGGCTTTCTTTGTCTGTGCCATGCATCAGTTTCATATGTTTCACCCATTTATTTCTTCATGACATAAATGTAGCTCATGTCTCCAATTTTCCTAGTTAATAGTTTAGAGATTTTCATCTACATTCATAAGAAGTTTTAGTCTGCGCATTTCCTTCTTTATGACACCTCTGTATCTTATTGACATCAGCCTTACTGTTCTCTCCCGAAATGAGTTGGGAAGTATTCCCTCCTGTATTTTTTGGAAAGTGTGAAGATTTAGAATTACTTCTACTTCTAATAGGACTTCTATTGTGAGTAGACAGTTTTATTGTCAATCAAATTTCATGTTATAGGTCTACTTAAGTTTTTCTTTTAACTCTTATTGGTCACTTATGGTACTTTTATCTGTCAGGATTTATCCTTTATTTCTTCTAAGTTATCAAAATTGTTGGCATAAAATTATTTTTAGAATCTTTTTATATCTGAAATTTTGATGAGAGTATTCTTTCCTTACACATGCTTTAAATAATTAGAGTCATCTTTTTTGTATCTATTTGAAAGCCATTTTAACTTTTGTTTTAAAAAAAAATCAACTTTTGTTTTGCTCTCCTATATTGTTTAATTATCTATTTTTTAATTTCTCCTATAGATTTTTTAAGATGTATTTATTTAAAAGGTAAAGTTGCAGAGAGAGAGAGAGAGAGAGATCATCCATCTGCTGGTTTACAATCCAGATGGCCACAATCGGCAGCGATGGGCCAAGCCAAAGCCAAGAGCCAGGAGCTTCATCCAGGTATTCGATGTGGGTGGCATGGCCTCATACAGTTGGACCATCTTCTGCTGCTTTTTCCAGGCCATTAACAGGGAGCTGGAACAGAGGTACTACAGCCGAGACATGAGCAGAGCCCATGTGGGGTGCTGGCATCGCAGGTGGCAGCTTTACCTGCTGTGCTACCATGCTGGACCCAATTTCTGCTGCATTTTGACAATTTCCTTCCTTCTGTTTCCTTTGTTTTAGTTTGCTTTTCTGTTTCCAATATCTTAAGATGAAAGGTTAGGTTATTAATTTGAGATATTTATTTTATATACAGATATCAAAACTATAAATTCCCAAGTGGGCCCTATGTTAAGCTGCAGTATGTTGCATCTTCAGTTGCATTCACCTCAGTATAATCCTTGTGTGATTTCATCTTTGTCACACAATTATGTAAGGCCAGGACAATCTGCACACCTTTGTGAGTTTTTCAAAATTCTATTACTGGTTTTGACTAACAGAAAATATTTTGTAGGATATCAACCCACTTACGATTATTTAGACTTTCTAAGAATTCAATTACAGATTTATCCTGGAGAATATTTCAATTAAAAAATGCATTTTGTGTTTTTTACTAGTTATACATATGATTTGTTAGGTATAAGTGACTCATAATATTATTCAAGTCACCTAGTTCCCTGTTGATCTTCTACCTAACTGCCTTTTTCCATTATTGAAAAAGAGATAAGGAAGTCTCCAACTTTATTTTTAAATTGTCTAGTTTTGTCTATTGGTTTTGCTGCATGCATTCAGTGCTTTGTTGTTATGTACATGTATATTTATAATTGATATGTTTATCTTATTGACAAATTTATCATTTTAAAATGCTCCACTTAATCTCTACTATTTTTAAATGAGTTGGTGTCATATTAATATAACTATTCTAAGATTGCTATTTGCATAATAAAGATTTTTCTCTTTTTACTTGAATATTTTTGTGTCATTTTTCTGAAGTGCTTTTCCTGCAGACATGATTATTTTAATCCATTCTTACTTAACACTATTACTCATATTCTTGGATTTATATTTGAACTTTTATGTTTTTAGTATGTTTATTACTTCCTTTTTTCATTTTTGCTAGTCTCTCATTAAGTAAATGTTTTACTATAATATTAATTATTTAATAATGTTTTTCAATGCATTTGACTTTATTCCTTCAGATTTGAAGAACAGATAAACACATCCCAGGCCCTTTCCACCCCATAAAATAGAGCTGAAAAGTGATCCCAGTTAAATATGAGTGGGAATAAGAGAGTGAGGAGATATACAATTTGGGACATGCTCAATCGGACCTGCCCCAAATGGTGGAGTTAGAATCGTGCCAGAGGATTCCAATACAACCCCATCAAGGTAGCATGTATCAGTGCCATCTCACTAGTCCAAGTGATCAATTTCAGTTCACAATGGATCACACTGATAGGGCTAAGAGTCAAAGGGATCACACAAACAAGACTAATGTCTGCTAATACTAACTGATAGAATCTAAAAGGGAGAGAATGATCCAACATGGGAAGTGGGATACACAGCAGACTCATAGAATGGCAGATATCCTAACTAGCATTCTGGCCTCAGAATCAGCCCTTAAGGCATTTGGATATGGCTGAAGAGCCTATGAGAGTATTTTAGGCATGGAAAGCCAATACACTCTGGAAAAAAAAAAGAAGACCTAAATGAAAGATTTCTGTGAGTGAGATCCCAGTGGAAAGAACGGGGTCATCAAAGAAGGAGGTACCTTTCTCTGAAGGGAGGAGAGAACTTCCACTTTGACTATGACCCTGTCGGAATAAGATCAAAGTTGGCGAACCCTTAAGGCTTCCATAGCCTTGGCAACTCATGACTAGAGCCTAGGGAGATTTCTGATGCCATAAACAAGAGTGTCAAATTGTTAAGTCAGCAACAGGAGTCACTGTGTACTTACGTCTCATGAGGGATCTGTCCTTAATGTGTTATCCAATGTGAAGTGATGCTATAACTAGTACTGAAACAGTATTTTGCATTTTGTGTTTCTGTGTGGGTGCAAACTGATGAGCTCTTTACTTAATATATACTAAATCGATCTTCTGTATATGAAGATAATTGAAAATGAATCTTGATGTGAATGGAATGGGAGAGGGAGCAGGGGATGGGAGTGGTATGAGTGGGAAGGAAATTATGGGGGGGGGAAGCCATTGTAATCCATAAACTGTCTTTTGGAAATTTATATTTACTAAATAAAAGTTAAAAAATTGGTAGAAGAAAATAATAAAATTCAGAACAAAAATAAATGACATAGAGATTGTCAAAAATACAAAAATCTATGAAACAAATAGCTTGTTTTTGGAAAAGATAAACACTATTGATAAACCTTAGCTCTATTAAGGGAAGCAGAGAGAGAGCAAGTGAGAGAGAGAGAAAGAGAGAGTGTGTGTTAGAGTTCTTTCCTCTACTGGACCACTCCCCTGGTGGCTGCAATGGCCTGAACTGGGTTGGTTCAAAGCCAGGGGCCCAGGAGCTTCTTCCAGGTCTCCCACATGGTTGCAGGGGCCCAAGGACTTGGCCATTCTCCGCTGCTTTCCCAGGTACATTCGCAAAGTTCTAGAATAGGAGCTAGATTTTATCAATGCTTTTTCTGTATTCTTGTGATGATCATGTGGCATTTGTCCTTTATCCTCGTGATATGTTCTACAGCCCCACACTGTACAGCAATGTTCTGGACACAGCACATATATGACAGTGGCCCCTTAAAGTTGTAGCACACAGTGCCACCACAGCCATCTTACAAGAGGGTTTTCTGATGTTTAACTCCCAGAGAAGCTGCTTGATGATACTTTCCTCAGATCATATCCTCCTCCTCAAGCTATGCAGGACTGTGTTACAGTAACTGATTTTCAGATGATAAATCAATCTGGCTTTCTTTGTCTGTGCCATGCATCAGTTTCATATGTTTCACCCATTTATTTCTTCATAATATATATGTAGCCCATGTTCTCAGACTTATAGTAGGGATGGAACTAGACTGTTCTTGTTATAGTAGGGATGGAACTTAAGTGAAATGAGCCAAGCACAGAAATAAAATATCATGAATTCATTCACATACAGAGTCTAAAATGCAACTTATCACAAAGAAACAAAAAAAATCATGATAGTTACCAGACACAGGTGAGAAATTGGGTAGGAGGGGACTGGGAAAGACTTACAGGTACTAGGTTTTAGCTAAATAGGAGGTGTGATTCTATCGCACACTACAGAGAAGATAACGTTAATTTACTGTGTATCTCTCTATATATAAAAAAAAATTGAAGATAGGATTTTTGGATGTTTTCAATGCAAATAAATGTTAAGTGTTTGCAAGGATAAATATATTTACCATGATTTGACCTTACACTATGTACACATGTAATGAAACATCAAATAGTACCCCATAAATACATACAATTTTATGTGTTTTTAAATAAAAAATTAACATCTAAAGATGTTAAGACTTTGTTGTCCTTATGACTTGTATAATTTTATGGTTTTTAAATGCATTCAGAGAATAAAGGAGAGCAAGCACATATTTACAGAATTTATGACACTAATGTTTTTTGCTCAACATTTCTGGTTCTCTTCTTCTGTTGCTGTGTATTGAATTATCCTTTGAAGTCATTAGTCCAACAGAGCTTTGTGCTGTTATTACCAAATACATTACATTTCTCATATTCAAGGTTCAAAACTCCAATTATGTACACATTATTTCATAAAATTTGTGTTTCAATTTTTATGAAACATAAGAAATATGCCTTTAAGTTGTTATCAGTAATTACATACTTACCAATAAATATGTGATTTTTTTACAAAATTGAAATAAGGTGTGGACTCACTTGATTTCAACTGATATAACTGTGTTTAGCATTTTGTAAGGTGAAAGAGCAGCACATCCTCTCATTATTGGTGTATCTGGCAATGTGCTTGTTTTACCCTCAGTTTGAAGGTTAACTTTGCCTGATAGAAGATTCTTCGTTGACATTTTCTCCTTGATGCCCTTTGAGTGTGCTTTCCCATGACCCCTGACTTTCATTATCTCACATAAGAAATCACCTGTTGATCTTAGTTTGCTCACTATGAACGGTTATTTCTTGATGCTTTACTTTTGCTTGGGCTGTCAGTATTTATACTATTGGTAGAACTCATATTCACCTAGATGTAAGTTACAGAGGCTTTTTATTTGTATAGATTAATGCTTCTCTTCAACTTTGGAGAAATGTCTGTTGCTATTTCTTTGAATATTTTCACTTCTTTATTTTTTTCTTCTTCTTTCTGCTCCTGCTGGTACTCCAATTATACATGTGTTGGTGTACTTCTTGCAGTTCTATATCTCTGAGTCTCTGGTGATTTTTCTCCAGTCTTTCTTCTTTCTGTACTTTGAATTGCAAAACCGTGGTGAATATGGTTTCTCACACCCCTCCACAACCTGGAGGCTTCATGGAGTTGGTACTGTTCAATATTCATTTAGTAAATTGGCTGGGCCAATTTATAAAAAAAAAAAGCATATCATGCGACTTATGAAATACATAGTGTCACTTTTCCAAACATATACACAAAGTTATTCAGGCATTTCAGTATTTTTAGGAAGGATCTTTTTACTATCCCTTTCCCTGACCTCAGTTAAGCAGTCTGTCTCTGCTGATTTCATGCTTAGCTGTTAGGCTGCATGAATTGCTAGCTAACCAGCTAAATGCACTATGTTTTTGTCAGTGTATTGAGGAATAAATTGCTTCAAAACATGGTGCAATTAAGTTTGCACCTTTTTCTAGGACTAATTTTTAACTTTTTTATTTGAGATATGGGGTGGGGAAAGAAGGAAATAGATATGCCATCTTCTAGTTTCCTGTCCAAATACATGCCATGGCCAAGCTGAAGCTGGAAGCTGGGAACTCAATCAATGACTCCTACATGGGTGGTAGGACCCCAACTACTTGAACCCTCATATCTGCCTCCCAAGGTCTGCAGTCGACCAGCGGTGGCATCAGAAGCTGGACCTCAGAATCCAAGCCGGGAATTTTGAGGTATGATGCAAGGTTCTTATCTGGTATTGTAACTGCAGCTCCATATGCCTGCACCTGTAAGACTAATTTTAAAGGACAGCTTTTGAAGGTTTTGTTCTGATTTCAGTGGGATTTTTTGACATCTGCACTTTCGCTATGCTCTTCAGTAAACTGGCTGCTCTGTGCTTTCCTTTTTTGCTGGCTTGGAGCTGCAACAACATACCCTTTGTGTGTGCTCCCTTAAGCATGAACCTTCCCACAATTGCTCACAAATGTTAGTTCCTCTTGGGAGTACTACAAAGTCTTTATAATACAGGATGTCTTCTTTCCTGGTTAAAATTTCTGAGTCATCAGTCAAGAGTTAGGACTGGATATAGGAACTTCCTCCAACTGGCTTTATGGCTGGGACTTTGGGCAACATCAGTGATCTCTGCTCTTCTCATCTTGCCTTTGGTAGCCTAGAACCAACACCCAGTGTAGCAACTGGTGTCAGGGCAACTGCAGTCTGTTTTCCTAACCCACTTCGCTGGGTTAGATGCTCCATCTTATGAGGGAGAGGTGAATGGAGGAAGGAAATCCCTGATCTCTCAGCTGCACTGGGCAAGAACAGAACCTCTGCAACTGAAAGTCAAGAAATAAGACATGGTAGTGGCTTACCCCTCCCAGAGAGAGATTACATAGTTTCATGGGACCTGAGGGCAGGTGGATTCCTAGCTTCATGACCACACATTCAGTGTGCAGTCTGCTGCATATCCATAAATAGGCATACTCAAATACCATGAACACTTACTCTTCTGAACAAGTAAATATTCTTTTTAAGTTTATTTTTATGAATTTAAATTAATAATAAATATTCTAAAAGCTTCTAGATGTTGTTTTGATACTTTTCAGCAGGTTTAACTGTTGCATCCGGCAGCAAATTCATGGACCTCCTCACACCCTCTCTCAAAATGAGACTCGGCCAATAGTAAGGTTCTTTGCCTTTTAAATAGCCTTCGTTTTCAAAAGCATTTTAGGGTTCACACAACATTGAATAGAAAACACAAAGTTCTCAAGGATGCCCTGCCCTCCCATGTACACTGTGGATGTCTTCCTGCACTGCAGGATACATTTATTACAAATGGTGAACCTATGCCAATGCATTATCATCACCCTGATCCCACAGTCTACATTAGATTCAGGTTTGGTGTTGTACAGTTTGTGGGTCTGTACAAGTGTATAACGGCATGTATCCATTCTTATAGCACATGCAGAATCATTTCACCCTCCTAAAAACCATCTTTGCATCTGCCATGAATTCCTCCTTCCCCTCCTTCCCCTCACTGATCTTTTATGGTCTCCATAGTTTTACCATTTCCAGATTATCACGCAGTTGGATTCAAACAGCACCTATCCTTTAAAGACTTTGTTCACTTAGGAATATTCATGTAAGAATCCTACATGTCTTCTTTTTATTTTTTTAAATATTTTATTTACTTATTTGACAGGCAGAGTGAGAGAGACAGAGAGAAAGGTCTTCCCTCTGTTGGTTCATTCCCCAAATGGCTGCTATGCTGGTTTGAAGTCAGAAGCCAGGTTCCCCGTCCAGTCTCCCACGCAAGTGCAGGGGCCCAAGCCCTTGGACCATCCTCCACTGCCTTCCCAGACCTTTGCTGAGAGCTGAACTGGAAGAGGAGCAACTGGGACTACAACATGGCATCCATATGGAGGTGGAGGATTAACCTAGTGAGCCACAGCACTGGCCCCCCTACATGTCTTCTGATGGCTTAATAGTTCATTTCGTTTTAGTCCTGAATAATGTTCCTTAGCTTCATGGACCACAGTTACTTATTCATTCACCTGTGGAAGGAAATCTTACTCCATCCCATATTCTGGCAATTATGTATAGAGCTGCTATAAAGTTCTGTGTGCAGCTTTTTCTGTGGATGTAAATTTACAAGTCACTTAGGTAATTTCTAAGGTGTGGAATTGCTTAGTTGTATGATAAGAGTCTGTTAACTTTGTAAAAAATGGACAAATTATTTTCCAAGCAATCGTACTATTTTGCATTCACACCAGTAATGAATAAGAATTCTTGTTCCATATTTTTGCTAGGATTTGGGAGCAGTGATCGAGATCTTGGTTATCCTGATCAATGTCTAGTTGTCTCATTGTAAGAAAAAAAAATACTAACATAAATAAAACTGATTTCATAGATAAAATTCTAAGAAGACAATCATATTTCCTGCCGTTAATGACATATTTGTTACCTGTGTATATAATTTACTTGTTTGTTACCATTATACTTTCACTGGAGATGTGTTGGTTCAAGTCTTCTGCCCATTTTTAACAGCTTTTTTAAAACTTTTCTATTCTTCTTGATTAGAAATGAACTTTTAGTGTATAAATATATTAAAAGAAAAGGACTGCTAAGCCCTCTGATAATGAAAAATTAATATTACATGGCACAAAGATGTTAACATGGAACAATTCAGGAATAAAATTTGAGGGGTGGGTATTTAAGTCCTGGTTACAACGCCAGATAAGACGCCTTCACCCCACATTGCAGTTCCTGGGTTTGACATCCAGTCCTGGCTGCTGGTTCCAGATTCCTGGTAAGGCAGATCCTGGAGGTAGTGGTGACGGCTGAAGTAGCTGGACTTCTGCCACCCACAGGCAGACCTGGTTTGAATTTCTGGCTCTTGGCTCTGGCCTTGGCCCAGCCTGAGCCATTACAGAAATCTGAGAAGTGAAACAGTGGGCAGGAGCTTTCCTACTACCTTTCTCTCTGCCTTTCTGTCTCTTTTTGTCTCTGTCAAATAAATAAATAAACAAACAAATAATTTATAAATGTTTCCATATTTGAAGTGTACAAAAAAGTTAAGTATTTAAAAGACACATATAAGAAAATGCATTCAATACATTTTTGGCAATAAAAACTGACATTTTCTGTGACAAGCTTAGGAGAAAAATAAATTTTTATAGCTGAGAAGACATTTCTACTTCACTTATATAATCAAGCAAAGTTATATAAGTAACATGGAGTTATGTAAATATAACCCTGTGATGTTCCGTTAAATTCACCAATATAGGAACTCCAGGAGAAAAATAGAATCTTGGATATGCTAAATATGTGACAAAACTATCATATTTCTAGTGTGATAAAATCTTCAAGCAAAAACTTAAAAGTTCCTTTTGAATCCCTTGGCTAAAATATCCAACAAAACCACATATGTCCTCGTAGTGACCCATCAACGCCACCTCTGAGAATTTCCTCTTCCAGCCATCTAAAATTATATATGTGTATTTCTTGTAACGTTCTGATATGGGGAATAACCTCATTATTGAAAATGAAAGAGTGGGTAAGTACATGAGGGAGCTTTGGTCCATCCATCTTGAATACCTACAGTGGAGTGTTATGTACTACTAGCTAAATAAATACACAAGGATAGTTCCTAGGAACTGCAAAGGATTCACTTTCAAGATAGAATATTAAATGTGTGTGATATATGTAGACACCCACAGTGTGTATGCTTTCAATTATATATGAAAAAATAGAAAATCAGAACTTGCATACGGGTATCTTCATTTGTGAAAAATGACAGACAAAAGTGATAAACCAATAACTAATGAGAGTGGCTTACATTCAGGGGCCTGTTGGGGAGCAGTTGCAATGAATGGAGTATGAAGAATGTTCCAGAAGGGATAATCCCAAAGTTGCTTCTCAGACCTTGATGGTTTTTAATACACTCAACAACAAATAACAAGAATCAACAGGGGTATGAGGGTAACCCTCAAAGAGTAACAGTATTGACAGTATTTCAAATGCGCAGCATAGCCAGGATGAAGAGGATGAGGAAGAGAGAAGAAAACAAGAGGTAAACTAGATAACTCAGGAAGCCTCCTTAGTACTGTGTGATGAAAGGCTAAACATACAACCTGTCCACAGAATTGTACTCTCGATACCAAATTTGATTTTCATGGTGTATGGATTAGCAGTTCTTAAGCTCATAAAGTTCTTAAGTTCATAAAGTGTGTACTCTGTTTTTGAGAAAATAATTTAATAAATATGAGTTTATTTTGAATAACGAAAGGTACAATTTTCAATTGAAGAAGTTGGGAGTTACAAAAAGGAAAATGGAAGAATATGATCAATCCTGCTCCACTGGCTTGAAGTCAGATGTATGGATATGAGCTTGAAGGGAAGTCAGAGTGAGAGAGAGAGAAGGAGAGGGGGAGAGAGAGAGAGAGAGAGAGAGAGAGAGAGAAAGAGAGAGTTTTTACATGTGGGTTTAGCACACCTGTATCCTAACTCTAACTTCTAAAAGGATCTGGATACAATTATACCAGGTACTGGAAGAAAATTTAGCACCCAGATCTGGATTATAAATTTAATCCTCCAGTAAGAGAATCTTTCTTGAGGAAATGACTAATTCTGTGGCAAAGGCAGGAAAATCTAAGGAGAGCCTAGGATATTTGTAGGTTGGAAAGTGAGAAAGTTCAGAAAATTGAAGGATATGCCAAAGGACACAGCAATCAACTCAGTCGATCCCAACAGATAAAACTGGGACAATTTCAGCAACAAAATAATCATAGCAATGGTTTGTAACCATGCACTCACGCAAGTTAATAATTGGAGAAACTAATTAATGGGGAAAAGAGAGAATCCTTACTCACAAGACAATTCCAATTTGCAAATACCAAAGAAATGATGGAAATAGAAAAGTCACCATTTGACAAACAATGGTATTGATTGTTTTGGGTAAGAAGCAACATGTGTTAAATGCAATGAGTGGAGGTTTGATGGGAGACAGAATATTAACGGTTTCAAAGGAGATCCCACAATATTTTCTGCACACAAAACAACATTTTCCCTTTAAAGCTCTTTAAAGGAATCATTTTTAGTTATTGTAGTAAGGACTTGGTCTGGCCTCCCACCGCAGGAGATCTGCCTCTGCCTCAGGTGGCTTCCAATTCAGTAAAGAGAAGTGAGGGTACTTGGGTGACCAGAGACCCACAGACATGAAAGAGTGAGTGAAAGGCGGGCACATGAAGCTTCTACAGCGGTGTGGGGAGGCCATGCCCTCGGGTGATAGAGAGCACTGGTGTTCAGGACTGGCCTCCCCCTTCTCCCCTACCCATGTGCCTTTTGTGACACGTGTGATAATCCCTTCATGAAGCTGTGGACAGCAACAGGAGACGTCAGCAGCAGTAGCACATCATGTGGAGACGTATTACCAGACACGGCCAGCCAGCCTCACATCCCAGCACATCCCAGCTCCAAGGATAGTGCTTGGGGGCGGGAGATTGTCCAGGCAGAGAGCAAAAGGAAGGTCTCCTGCCAGGCTATTTCATATGGGCAAAGTGTGTTTTAAATTAAGCACCTCCAAGTAGATACCTGCAACGACTTTACCGGTAAATGCGCCTTTGACAAAATTAACAGAATGCAGGGAAATCTGCCCTTGTGGAACAAAGCAAATCTTCCCCAGAGGAAAGGCTTATGCCAATTGCTGCACTCTAACTCCAAACCAATGAGATCCCTGAAAGTGTTTCCCTAGGCTAAACATGCGACCACTATGTTTCACCATCAAGATCTTCAACAAGGTAAAATTCTACATACAAATAACTAGTTCTCTGTTATGTCCACATAGGAAACAAGAAGTCCTGTAAACTAAGGGGCTAAGCTAACAGTGTATAACCTCACTTGAAAGATGGATTTATTGGAGCAGATTTGTTCAACAGAAAGCATTTTATTCCATTAGTAACATAACATTTGATGAGTTTATATGTTAGACTTTCAATATATTCATGTATCCTACTGTGAAGGAATATAAATTAAGTTTAGAATAGATTTTAATTAAAATTGTTTGATAATAGTGCATGACTAAAAATACATTTTTCTAGGCAGGTTGCCTTGAAAATCACAGCATCTTGAGATTTATTTTTCATCTGCTTTAGGAAATGTCTTATGCACATAATCAGGTGTTCTGTTGAAAGATGCTGAATCCAAATTTCTTGAAATTGGAAACTTTATATATCTTCCCTTTAGGGCTTGTATCAATGCACATAAACTACCTTAATAGTCTTCAAAGAAAAGACCAAGTTGTTTCCTAAAACTCCCCGGTTATTTCAGTCAAGCAATTAATTAGCAACCCATGAAGTCTAACTTAATTAAATGTGTTCACGCTATTTGTGTAGACACAACCTTGTTTTATCCATTGATTGCAGCAGTCAGCATTCACTCTTTCACAATCTATTTTAGCAAATAAACAGATGGTAAGTTATCAAAGGCAGAAGGAAAAAGAAGATGGCCTTCAGAGGCATAAATTCCAGAAGAGGTAAGACCAAAATAGATTTCACTCTGCTGAGAGCTCACTAACACCACCATATGCAGAAGTAAACATTGAGTCAGGAGAAGGTGCCGGAGGTGCGAGGAAATAGAACTTGCTATTTTCTTCCTCCCTGCTACATGCGGATTTTTTTGCATCTCTCACCTGCAATTTGAAGAAAATAGTTTCACTTAGATATAACAGAAGCAACTTTACAAGATCCTTTTGAGGCATTAAAAAATATTGTCAGTAAAATATCGCTCTTGTAAAGTGACAATTGCACATGTGCAGCTAGGTTTTCCTTTGTAAGTAAGAAATTCACAGGCCTGCACTAGTTTTCTCACTCACTCACGTAAGGCACGCCCACAAGATGGTATGAATAGGACGCTGAGCACCAGGAAGCCAAAGTTTAGAACCCACTGGTGGATGCAGAGCTACGTGAGAAAATGTTTTTGAGTCTTATTTTCCTAACTGGAAAACATAATGATAAATACTTTGCCAGGACACAAAGATTATTAAAGGCATTAATACTAGAACTTGAAATAAGCATAATTGCAAAAACTAATCAATATTGAAATATACAGAAAAGAGCGAAAATCATTTTTATATACTGTAATCACCAGCTCCAATTTCACGTCTTCCCCTAGAAACAAAAACTTAACTCCAGTGTTTTTTGTGCATTTACATAGATTTTTGGTAATTTCTTGATGTATCATTTTCAACATCTTACTATCTGAATCTTCAGAAAGAATCATTAAACTCAATATTATTCAATAATAGCATATGAATCTACTTTGTAGGTTGGAACTGCTGGGGCTAGTCAATACAGCAGTTGTCTTCTAATCAATAACCATCCCCTTGCAAGTAGGCAGTGGGCTTTTCTCCCTTTTCTTCAATGAAATATTAATGTAGAGAACATGCTATGTTTCTACTGTTGCATAGGCATAAGCATGAATGTACTCTGTAAGAGTCCATGGCAATTTTGGTATCATAGTATATCTACATATTCAATTTGCCTGGTAACTGGCAGATTGACTTCTTGAAATAAGTGAAATCAATTATCCTTCCATTTTCTGCAACACTGAATATTATTTCCTCTTCTCATTTTCATCAGTATGATCAGAAAATGATATTCTATTATTTTGATTTGTCTTTATTTAATTTTCAACAGGTATATTGTTTCAACTAAATCTTTCTACCGGTATTTGTGTTTCTTCCTTCAATAATTGATTATATTTTACAGATGTTTCTAACTGAAGTCTCTCTTCTTATAGTTTGTTGAACAATCCACTGTTACAAAATTTTTAATATTTTCTGTCATTTCTTCTTATCATCATTTATCATGTTTTAGTAAATACAGAATTTTTCTTCATGTTTATGTGTTAAGTAAGTCATCAACTATTTTTCATGTACCTTCAGGGTAGAAGTGTTGCCTTTGTTTAATTAGTTTTCTAGCCAGCTCCAGTAAGCTAGTTTATCTTCCCTAGTTCTGACTGTTAAAATTGTTCCAAGTTATGGAATGACTCCATGTGCTAAGTTTTTATTAGTGATTCTTGGGATGACCAAATATACAGTTTTTGTGTTCTGTTGAAGTAATCTATTCTGTTTTCTTAATGTCTCTGTTAAGTTCCGGCTGTTTAAAAACAGCTGAATTTTTTTTTATTAAAAGTTATTTTTTTATATATATACTCACTCTAAAGCATCTGAGTAATCACTTTGTAGCAATGATCAAATCTAGTCTATATTATGTCATGATGTTAAGGAATCTTATTTCAATAAGATATTTTAAGCCTTCTGGGCTTTCTTCGAAGGCATTCAAAAAACCAAAGTTCCAAATTCTTTGAACTTTGATATTTCCAGTTGGGACCCCGGAAATATTAAAGGATATATCTCTCATCTTGTAGGGACAACGACTAATCAGGCTATCTGAATTATCTTAAAGGTACTGTCAAGATGTGAATGGATGGGGCCTCCACCTGCAGTGCTGGCATTCCATGCAGGTCCTGACTGCTCCACTTTCAATCAGCTCTCTGCTGTGGCCTGGGAAAGCAGAAGAGGAAGCCCAAGTCCTTGGGCCCCTGCACCTGCATGGGAGACCTTGAATAAGCTCCTGGCTCCTGGCTTTGGATTGGCACAGCTCCAGCTGTTACGGCCAATTGGGGAGTGAACCAGTGGATGGAAGACTCTCTCTCTCTCTCTCTGTGACTCTCTCAAATAAATAAACAAAATCTATTAAAAATATGTGAAATGGTGCTAAATTTTAAGTTATGATAATGTAAAATGCTACTGATACAAATGTCCGAAAGTTACAAAAATCTAATGTTATTAGACATGAGGGCTATTCCAATGAGATAGGCCAGAGGCCTAAAAGGGTTGTTTTAGAAAATCCTACAGGTGTTTTCTAGAATACTGTGTGGAGTATGCAAATCCCTGTTGTTGATTAATGAGTTTATCATTTTAAACTCGGCTATTTAAAGTCTTTTGTTATACCCAGTTTTGTATTCTCCAAACACTAGAAATCGATTTACCGCTCATGAAGTTAAAACATTACTAGTTCTGTGTTTACATGTGTCCTCTTTTAGGTTCCAAAGGGCCTCTTCTTCCCTGACCTCTATTGTAGTCAATACTTTGGGACAGTTCTGTAAGCAGATAAAGCCAATAATGTACTACAGGCTCCAACCTAGATTAATTCAAGTTACTAAGTGCAGGAATTAATTCTAATCAATTGATAGTAATTGAAAAAAAGCCAAAGATTTTAGAAAACTATTACTGAAACTGCTTCATTGTTCTGTCTTGTATGTTCTGTTAACATGTGCACATATTGTATGTCTACATGGGAACATTTATTTATTAAGAGCTCTGTTTTAATTGGCTTATAGATGAAATATTGCTTATAAATTTAAACTGCTAAGTTAATTGAAGATAACTTTTGGTTCATATGACCTAAATCTCTGTATCATATATTTTTTTTTTCATTTTCAATTCTCTTTATACACAGAAGATAAGTTTAATACATATTACGTAAAGATTTCAACAGTTTGCCCTCACATAGAGACACAAGTGAAAATACTGTTGGAGTACTAGTTATAGTATTAATTCACAATGTACAGCACATTAAGGACAGAGATCCTACATGATATTTTTCTAAAAAATTGATTAATTATCTATGTGATTTCCAATTTAACACCAAGATTTTTTAATCATTTTCGATTATCTTTATATACAGAAGATCAATTCAGTATATACTAAGACATGCTTGTACTTGGGTTTGCTGGTCAAACAAGTTACATTTGTGTTAGATATTAACACAAGGTTTCCAAAGACACTTACTCTTGAAGTTTATAGAAGGCATTTGAACTTCTGGTAAATGTTTTCCTAAGTTGTTATTTAATAGTTAAAATTATTTGATAAATTTTCGTTTGATATTGTCAGCAAGTGCTCTGGGAAGCCTGACTTGTTCCCTCAATTCTCTGTTCTCTTCAAGATGGAAAACTGATTCTATATTGAAGGACTCTCCAAGATGTACCGTTTCATCTTTAGACCTTATAAAAGGGATAGCTAATATTTTTCTGTATTAATAGCATATCCAACATGAGAGGTTAAATTATGATTTCACAGCTAGATTTACTTTGCCATGGGCATAGTAAACAGGCAGAACCTCCCTTTTCAAACCAAAGGAAGAGAGAAATTTTTACTAATGACATCAAATTTTGTAGATAAGGTGGTCATCATGTTTGTTAAATTGAGGACATAGCTTTCCTCATGGGCATTGTTTACCGCACAGAAAAACCTCTCTCAGAACATGCCTGTGACTGTAGATTGCTAGTTTAGGCCACTAAATTAAAGACGGAACTGGGCACCCCCTCGACTTGCATCATCTTAAAGGTTTCCTCTGGTCTGCTTTAACAAAAACCTGGAGGAACAGGAAACTAGAAAGAGAAGCAATGTGAAGATAGGGGGCAGATCAATTAATGGCTGCTTTACACAGTGATCTGCCCTCAAGCAGACCCAACAGGCCAGTCCACTGCAGGGGCTTTCGATGTGAAAAGCCAGGGCTTCAGCAGGAGTCAGCTTATGAAGAGCCTGGGCAGCTCTGCCAGCCAAGAGTTGGGCCACAGGAAACAGATCTGCCCTGGCGTCGAAGGCTCCAGGTGAGGGCCACAGGCCTTGTCCACTCTAAGCTGAAAAGCCCTTCACTCGGCCCAGCTTCCCCAGTAACCACTGCTGTCCAGGGGATGGCCAAGTAGGGTCAGCAACATCGCAGGCAGAACTGGAAATTAACTAAAAATGTTTTCCTTTTAGAAATGCCGCCTGTCTTCTCTTCAGGCCAGCTCTCCTCCCAGGCCAGCTAGGTAATAGAAGTCAACAGGGTGCATTCCTGGACCATGAAGAGATAGACAGGTCTGAGCCTCTTAACTGACAAGCCCTTAAAGCCCACCTAATTATTATCAGGCCCCTTCAGTAAATTTCTATTTGCCTCTCAATGGGAAAACCTGATGGTAGTTTAGACACCTTTCTTAGGGCCTCTAATAATGACTCTGCCCTCAGTTTTAGATCCTGTGAGTTTAAACTGCTTGTTAGATTCGTTTTCTCCAGACTTGGAAAAGTACAATTCTAGGTGGCCTTGCACAAGAAACCTCAGATGGAAGTAGGTTCTGCAAGCTGGCACTGCACCCCCTGGAGAAGCCACCTCCCGAGGGAACCCTGTCTTGACCCCCTTCCCAGTGACGCCCCTTTTCAGCATGAAGCATCCAGAGCGATCATCACCCAGTCCCCCAACAGAGGCAATGATGAGGTCCAGACAAAGCAGATGAGGGATGACTGTGTGATGACACAGTGAGAACACAGCTCGCTGCAACCAACTACGGAGGCTTCAGAGGGAACCAAACCCATCAATGCCCTCCTCCTTGTACTTCTAAGTTTCCAGAACTGTGAGAAATAAATCTCTGTTGTTTACACACACACAAAAAGCCATCCTAATAAAATATTACATAAATGCATATTTTATTTTCTCAAAATATATTGATATTTAATTTATGTTTCCACTCTTTAACCCAGACAAGAACTGTTCTGTAAATGGAGTAAGAACATAAATTATAATAAGATAAGCTAATTTGCTGATTCTTTCGATAAAGTGTCAAACTCAGTTTCTTCTATCTTATTAAGACCGTGACCTGTAGCGCAGGCCATGCTCGCATTTATACAGCAGTCTGGTTTTCCATGAGCCAATTCATTACTTCGAGAGCTCATGCCACATTGGTGGGATCCTGTGTGTTTTCATGTGTGTTGATACAGGAAGGGCATCCTATCCCACTGCTCTTACACTTTTTTCCTCAACAGGAAAAACCAACTAATTTAAACTGAATAAAGTGTCTTTTTTCAAAGTACTCTTTTAAACTGCTCAACACTGGAAAGTTTTCTTTCCTATTCAGGTATAAATTCTCAAAAACCTTTTCAATATATTGGTACCTTTGCATTTTTGTGTCTCCATGATTTAGTGTACTTGTATTTGCCTAGATAATCACAGATTTAACTAGCTTATACAACTTCATAACAATGTCTTTGTATAGAACTGTTTACTGTATTTTATACATTTAAAATTATTTATTTTAATCTGTTTATCATTTATCATCTTGGAATATCTATCATCTAATGTGTGTTAAAAGTAATAACTTTTCTTGGATATTTGAAGACTAAGCTTTTATCTTTAGTCAAACAAAGTCTTTTGTTTCACTTTGTTTGCTTTTCAGATTTTAATTTCTATCTTTATTTACATTCTCTATTTTCTTTCATACAAATTTTTCTTGTAGATTCTTAAGAACACTTAGATTATTTATATTTACTTCCATTTTTGTCTCTTACTCTTCTTCTCTCCTGCACTTCAGGATATACATTTTGCTTTAAAAGACACAATGCCAAAGTCCTGTATGAAATAACAGCAAATCCATTAACTACCATTTATCTACAAATGGATTTCAATTTCATTTCTTCAATTAACCCAAGTTATTTGGAAGACAGACGTGTGGGGGGTTGGGGTGCAGTGTGTGTGTATTTATGCTCCAGTATGTGAGATATTGGGGAGATACTCTTCAGTACTGAATTTCCACTGCATTCCATTATTCACACAAGAACTTGCCCGGTGCCAGCACCCTTTGAATTGTGCTAAGACTCTCTGTGTGACCTCACAGGTTCTTCTTCCCAGAATCCTGGCCAAGTTCACACATTTTCAAGGCAGCCGCATTTGGAACACCAGGGTCAGGGATCAAAGTAACTGAGGTTCAGTTCTGATCCTTTGATTTCCTGATTGGTGGCCTTTGGCAACTGACTTGACCTCCTTTGCTTCAGTTTTCTCATTGATAAGAACACTTGGCTTATTCTGTAAAACGATCTCTAAATGTGTTTTACTCTGAAGAGTTAGTTATTTAAGTATTTTACTAAAAATAAATTGAATTTATATTCACCTCTTTACAGAACAGAATGGCTATTGTTAGAAGACTGAACAACCAAAATTATGCCAACCAAGTACAATTAATACAAGTGGAAAAGTACTGACAAAGACAAAAGTTCAGGAGCCATCCTGTTAGCTTAGCATGATGTATGATTTGTTTCCAAAATTAAGACAACAAAACGAACAAATCCATATAAGGATCTCAAATATACCTGACACTTTGAATATATACTTAATAATTACTATTATCAGCTTAATTGTCATCATGTTATTATTCCAAATCCCTTATGTCTTAATTGTTTTACTATCTACTTGATAGTTTACATGTCTGATTGAGCTTCGCCATGATTATGAAAATGCCAGGTCTCAGGGTTGGCATTGTGGCACAGAAGCCTGAGTCATCATCTGTGATACCAGCATCTCATATTGGTGCCTCTTGGAGCCCTGACTGCTTGACTTCCAGTCCAGCTCCCTGCACTTGGGAAAGCAGCCGAAGATGCAGCAAGTACACAGGCCCCTGTACCCACATGGAAGACCTGGATGGGGTTCCTGGCTCTGGCATGGCCAAGTCCTGGCCATTGCAGCCATTGGAGGAGTGACCCCGTGGATGAAATTTCTCACTTTCCCTCTCTCTTCCTCTCTTTGTGTAACTCTCCTTTTCAAATAAATAAATAATTTTTTTAAAAGAAAGAAAAGCTGCCGGCGCCGCAGCTCACTAGGCTAATCCTCTGCCTGTGGCGCTGGCACCCTGGGTTCTAGTCCCGTTGGGGCGCTGGATTCTGTCCTGGTTGCTCCTCTTCCAGTCTAGCTCTCTGCAGTGGCCCGGGAGTGCAGTGGAGGATGGCCCAGGTCCTTGGGCCCTGCACCCCATGGGAGACCAGGAGAAGCACCTGGCTCCTGCCTTCGGATCAGCACAGCACACTGCCGGCTGCAGCGCAGGGGTCCTAGCGGCCATTTGGGGGTGAACCAATGGAAAAAGGAAGACCTTTCTCTCTGTCTCTCTCACCATCTAATTCTGCCTGTCCAAAAAAAAAAGAAAGAGAGAAAAGCTAAGTCCCTATCTTTCTACTTATTTTTGTTTTCATCTCCCCCAAATTTCATTTTTTGAAGCATCAAAATAATGTGTTCAATTCAAAAGGATGCATTCTTCTTTTTTGTATTTAAAGCCCATAGAAGAAGTTGTGTTTTCTCTGTTGTCATTGATGCGACCCTGCCTCGTTACTGTTAGCATTTGTCTAGCCTTAATTTCCAACCACTTTATTTCTAAGAATTGTAAGCACGCATTTCTATACGCTGACACCACACACTGGTTTGCTCAAGTCTGCTGTGTGGGTCTTTACCAACAACAGAATTTTGTGGGTTCACAGGTGTAACTCTGCAGATGTGTCTGGGCTTCTCTTTGCCGTGATGATTTTCCCCAACTTTGCTGAAGGCAGATTACTGACGTTCCTCTTTCATAACCGCTTCACGGCTTCTTTTCTGTTGCGAAATATTCCCTCTAGAAAGCCACAAAGCTACAATTGTCTCTGCATTTTTCCAACTGAAATTAAATTTTACAAAAATCTTGAAACTCCCTACAGTAATATGCACAAGCAATCACTATCAATAGAACTCCCAAAGATGCTAACCAGCTTGGAGTTTTAAGGGCACATCAGCCTGCCCTCCTTTGTCCGGATGCTCTCCCTGCTACAAGGGTATTGAATTTTGGTTCAGGGTATTACTCTTTCTTTTAAAAATCACCCCTCCACTTATTGAGACTTAACTGTAATCCCAATACCTAATTTCTTACCATCGCTCTCTCAATTTTTTTTCTGCAACTGACTTCTTTGTAATGATTCCTTGAGCAATTCTTTCTAGTCTGATGTCTGGTTTGCAGTCTGGAAGTCTTGCCATGTCTGAAAATATTTTTGTTTTGTCTTCCAAACTCAGCGCTAATTTTAATGGATTATAGACCCAAAATAATTTTTCTTCAAACTTAAAGAAATTCTCCTTTGTCTTCTACAGTCAGAGGAACTAATGAGAAACATCTCTTCAATCTGGTTATTCTAACTTTGCAAGTCACCTTCATTCAGTCCTTCCTTGTGAGTTTTCCCTTGTATAATCACTCATTATGGGTCTCGTTTCACTCAAGCTTTGCAATATTTAATTAGATCTTTAATCTTCATGTTTGAGTTCATCTTCAGCATACAGAGTTTTTGCTTTTGCATTTTTTAAAATTATTTACTCAGTTATTTTTTCGCAACCCCCCCCATGGGAGCATCACTAGGGAAACACTGATCTGAATGCTTGTGTGGCAGTTTCCCTGTTGTCTGTTTTAGGACTTAACCTCATAGACAAAGTTAAAATGTTTCAGCTGTGCCCATACATCATTTATTCCAAATCCCAAGAGGAAAACAGAAAGGACTCTGAGTATTTAAATATTGAGAATTTTTTCCAGAGGATTTGTGTCATAGCTCTTGGAAGATTCACATCCCCAGGCATGGGATTTGGGGCAGTCCTCTTTTTCTAACCAGCAGTAAACCAGCCCCCTGAGATGGGAGGAACAAAGGTGGTTACTGGAGCCCAGAGTGCAGAGCAGGGAGGCTGCTTCATCACACAGGGCTGTCCTGTGAGGGCCCGGGAGGGTGACAACAGCGAGCACGGACACTGGCCAAGACAGAGAGAAGGCGACAATGACTTAGGTTTCATTCTTCTACCTGCCTGCCTGTCTCCCATGATAATTCAAGGACTAGCTCTGCATTCCCATTCCCCATGCCTATCTGATCACTTTAATTTCTTACAATGAGACTTCTCTTTTACACATCACTTTGATCAATTTTTAAAAGTTAGACAGAAGTAAAATCATGACTGCCCTTTATGAAGTGCCTACAATTTCAGGCTTGGCTTTGAGTATTTTATTTAAATGCATGTATAACCAAGAGATATGCCTTTTATGATCTTCAGAGGAGTAAAGTGTTTAGATTTGGTAGAGGTAGAATAAAATAATTATGTCTGTCTTATCCTTACTATGTTAAGACCTTTGAGTGTATGTGTGTGCTAATTTAGGAAAGAAAAACAGAATGGAAAGTAAGATAAAGTAAGAAGAGATAAATAGGATTTCATCAAGCACACTTTTTTTTTTTTTTGACAGGCAGAGTGGACAGTGAGAGAGAGAGACAGAGAGAAAGGTCTTCCGTTGCCGTTGGTTCACCCTCCAATGGCTGCCGTGGTCGGCGCGCTGCGGCCAGCGCACCGCACTCATCCGATGGCAGGAGCCAGGTGCTAGGTGCTTTTTCCTGGTCTCCCATGGGGTGCAGGGCCCAAGCCCTTGGGCCATCCTCCACTGCACTCCCGGGCCACAGCAGAGGGCTGGCCTGGAAGAGGGGCAACCGGGACAGAATCTGGCGCCCCGACCGGGACTAGAACCCGGTGTGCTGGCGCCGCAAGGCAGAGGATTAGCCTGTTGAGCCACGGCGCCGGCCAAGCACACTTTATATCTATAATTTCTGAAAGCCATGATCAAGAGAGGTACTAACTGAATCCATTTCAACCAAATAAATCTACATTTAAAAAATTGAGAATATAAATCACTGTCCTCAATCTACTGGCAGGAATTTCTTAAAAACAGCATTTGGAATGGTAGAGGTCTGGGTTCCAGCTTCACGTGTCATGTTTGCTCACCAAGTTTAACTATATATTTATGATACTTAATCGAGTCCAATTTGTTCCTCATCTTTAGAAATCCATAGTCACAAATCACAGTCTTAAGCTCATTTTCAGCATTATGATAATGCTTAATAACATGGCATTATCCACACAGTGACTTCAGCCTACAACACATTTCATTTTTAAAAAGATTTTACCTAAAGTTATTAGATATTCACATAATAGAACAATAAGAAATTACTACTTACAAGTTACTGCTATATTGTATTGTTTTAATCCATTTTGAGAATTCAAACCACAGATTGACAGATGATAGAAAGATAGGCAGAGATAGGCAGGTAGACAAGTGGGTGGATGGATATATAGATTAAGATAGATAGATGACAGATGATAGATAGATAGATGATAGATCATGGATAGATACATAATAAATATGTAGAGGAGACACAGACTTATGTAACTTTTGGTATAATACTGAGATGACTTTGAGAGAGGGAAAAAGAAAGGGAGGATATGTACAATTTGAGACAAACTCAATTGGACTTGCACCAAATGATGGAGTTAGAAACATGCCAGGGGATCCCAATACAACCCCATCAAGATGGCATGTACCAATGCCATCTCAACGGCCCAAGTGAACAATTTTAGTTCACAATTGATCACACTGATAGGTCTAAGAGTCAAAGGGAACACACAAACAAGACTAGTTTCTACCAATACAAACAGATAGGACCAGAAAGGGAGAGAATGATCCAACATGGGAAACAGAGTCACAGAAGACTCATAGAATGACAGATGTCCTAAATAACACTCTGGCCTCAGAATCAGCCCTTAAGGCATTCAGATTTGGCTCAAGAGCCCATAAGAGTATTTTAGGCATGGAAAGCCAAGACACTCTGGAAAAGGAAAAAAAGAAGACCTAAATGGAAGACCTCAGCGAGTGAGATCCCAGTGGAAGGAACAGGGCTACCAAAGAAGAAGGTACCTTTCTCCGAAGGGAGGAAAGGACCTCCACTTTGACTGTGACCCTGTCGGAATAGGATCAAAGTCGGCGAACCCTAAAGGCTTCCATAGCCTCAGCAACTCATGACTAGAGCCTAGGGAGATTCCTGACGCCATAAATAAGAGTGTCAAATTGTTAAATCAACACCAGGAGTCACTGTGTACTTATATCCCATGTAGGATCTGTCCTTAATATGTTATCTAATGTGAAGTAACGCTGTAACTAGTGCTGAAACAGTATTTTTACACTTTGTGTTTCTGAGTAGATGCAAACTGATGAAAATTTTTACTTAATACATACTGAACCAATCTTCTCTATATAAAGATAATTGAAAATGAAAAAAAAAGAAAAACTCATTGTTACATTGGAAACTGCATCAAAAAATTAATCAGTTTCAAATATATATATATATTTCATGTAGGATCTCTGTCCTTAATGTGCTGTACAATGTGACTCAATGCTATAACGAGTACTCAAATAGTATATTTCACTTTGTGTTACTATATGAGGGCAAATGGACGAATTCTTTACTTAACACATGCTAAATTGATCTCCTGTATACAAAGAGAATTGAAAATGAATCTGGATGTGAACGAAAGGGTGGAGGGAGTGGGCAAGGGGGGAGGGTTGCGGGGAGAGAGGGAAAGTATGGGGGGAAAGCCATTGTAATCCATGAGTTGTACCTTGGAAATTTATATTCTAAATAAAAGTTTAAAAAAATTAAAAAAAATAAAAAAAATACTGAGATGAAACAAGGAATGTTGATTTTGTAGTCTCTTCATTCCAACTTAAATTTTATCTTACTTTTTAAGAAATCTGACTGGTACCACAAATAAACCCTCACAGGGACAATGACAAGGCATGTTTTTATGTGAAGGCACTGTATTTCTCATCGTAACTCCATTTTATATTACATACTTAGCTTTAAATTTTGCCTGGTCATGTTCTTTTTGCTTTGGATTAGAAGTACGGACGTCAACTTAAAAAACAAGACAACTTCAAGCAGATTTATTGTGGTTAGTTGGGAATATTTGGAAATGAATTATTAATTAAATAAACATAAATAGCTGCATAATTAAAATAAATCTCATGCACATGCATGAATGCTTGGTGCACATGTATATATGTTGTGTACATTTGTATGTATGAATGTTTGGCCTCCCCAAACCTGGGGGTGCTAGCCAGCATGTATCTGAGCTTAGAGAAGAGTGTAAGTACAAGGCACCCTGGAGCCAGGAGCATCAGGGCACGCACACTGCATGCCAATCTTGCTCAGAAATCAAATGCTCATTTGTGCTTCTCCAAGACACTCATCACCTTTGACAATGTCTATTAGATTTATAATAATTTTTATAATCTGTATGTCACATCTGACATTTCTGCATTCAGCCATAGCAATTCTGGTCCAAAGTGATGGAATGATCAATGCAGGAGGACCATGTGTGTTTAGAAAGAGTGAGACTAACCCAAATCTCAGAGCTTGCCCACCTCGCTCCTACGCCAGCAGGGCAGTAAAACATGTCTTTATGTCTCTGTTCTTCTACATTCAAGGTTGAGCAGTGCTCGCAAATCATGTCGTGGTGCTCTGCATGGCTAATAAAGACAGTCTGCTGAATGAAATTCTTTATGAAAATTGTCAAATTATACAGGCAGGAAGTCTAAGAAAAATAAAGTGGGTGAGATTTTACTGTAGTCCTTCAAAATCCCTGTGACTGTGCATTGTGAGAAGAGGGATCCAAGGTCGTGAAATAAAAATTTAAAAATAAACATTTATGCTTTATGTCTATTAGAGTCTTAGACTTAATGTAGATTAGAGGGTTTCATTTGCCTATATTTTAGCACAATGACAAATATATAAATTGCAGTTTGGTGAAATCCAATGTAGAGATCAAGTGTTGTACTTGAACTTGTCCTGGCTACTTAAAAACAGAAAAGTAAAGTGTGTGTCACCAACTGTCCTTGATCATGTGAAACTTGTCTCTGTTCTTTGATTTCAGCATGGTTAGTTACTATAAAACAGATGACTATAAATGGTGATTTTGTGATACAAATAATGCTGATGAGCAACCATGGACTACAACCTTTCTCTTTGCAATATATATACATCATTCTGGTTATATACATCCCCAGAAGAAGAAATATTTGAGGAAATGCATCAGAGAAGTTTGCTTGAGATGGTAGGAAATTGTCGCTCAGGCATAAGTAGTTGCAGATGAATTTGTACTGAGAACATACACAGCTCTCTACTATTTTACATTTATAAAACTGACACTAATCAAGGAGTGGGCCATTCAAAATAAAAACTACACACATTAAAGAATAGTTTGGTAGGGTATATTGATACCTACATTGAGATGTATTTTAGGAGACTGGAATTAAATTTAGATGAATATTCCAACAGTTAATTAAACAAAAGGGACTGTGGTATGAGGTATCATGATCTGATAGCAGAAGGAGCTAACGAGTTTATCTCAGTCACTGTTTTTACTATGCTTTCCTGGGCTCTGATCATCAATATATATTTTATGACTGGCACCGTGGCTCACTAGGCTAATCCTCTGCCTGCGGCACTGGCACACTGGGTTCTAGTCCTGGTCAGGGCGCCGGATTCTGTCCCGGTTGCTCCTCTTCCAGGCCAGCTCTCTGCTATGGCCCAGGAGTGCAGTGGAGGATGGCCCAAGTGCTTGGGTCTTGCACCTGCATGGGAGACCAGGAGGAGCACCTGGCTCCTGGCTTCGGATCAACATGGTGCGCCAGCCATAGCGGCCATTTGGGGAGTGAACCAACAGAAGGAAGACCTTTCTCTCTCTCTCTCTTCTCTCTCTCTCTCTCTCTCTCTCTCTCTCACTGTCTAACTCTGCCTGTCTATATATATATATATATATATATATATATATATAACCTATAAGATTGACCCCTGATTCCATAATATATAGGGTATCACTCAGAGTGTTTTTTCTAAACTAGTAAGTGGAAAGTATCTTTAATAATTGTAGTTTTGCCAAAAATATGAGATAATCATGTCTTGAAAGGACTCTCATTTAAAGTCATAAATTTTAAAAGCTCTCATCATATCTCAGTGGACCGTTGCTTCTCAGAAGGAAAAAAAAGAGCTCTTGTGCTTTACAATGTCGTCATCTGAGTGGATACAGAAATAGAGCCTAGAGGCCTCATGCGGGGTGATAAATAGGCATGTCCTGTCCATTTCTGCTCTCTGGGTTGCACACACTTGGGGGCAGTGTTTGAGCTACTCTCATTCTCATCTTTGTCCCTGCACCAGTGTGTTGCTCAAGGTAAGCCTCAATAAATCACTGCTTAATAAATAGGTCTTCTTAGTCCTCTAGGCAGTATTTCTCTCTCCTCAAGATGCTCTCCTCCCTCTACTTCAAAATCTGACGTATCTCTGCCCTCTCTCTGACATCTCCTGTAGGTCTGCTTCCTCTTAAACATCAGCACCCTACATCCAGCAATCATTTCTTCTCCTCACCTGAATGTTCTCACAGACAAATGCCCATGGTCAAGGCTTCTAAGCTTGGATGTGAAGGGAACAACAAAATGGACACTTCTCATCTCTAACTTCCTCTGCATTCCACCTACCAATCTGCCACCTCCTTTAATACCAGCACATGCAACTTATGCACCTCCCATGCCTCACAACTCCATGAATAGTTACACCATTTGTCAACCTTCATGCCACCAATGTTGGGTTCCTCCATGACAGCCCTTCTCACACGCCTCTGTAGCACCTCCAGCACCAAGCCTGCAGGTTTTGCCTCCTGAGTAACTGTCTAGTTTCTCTACTATTTTTAATCCATCCCAAAACCCTGGTCTGAGCTGTCCTCACGTTCGTCTTCCTGTCCGTGAAGCATCTCGGCAACAACAGTGCTCCACATGTCCATGCCAGCACACCGTCCCGGCCTCTTCTCACTAGGGTCCTCCCTGGTCCCAGATTCCTATCACTGGCCCTCCTCCCAGTCGTACTCAGTGGTACTGGGCCCTCCTCCCAGTTGCCAAGAGGGTTTTGCAAGTGTGTTCTAGTGTGCACAGGATCTTATTCTCTCTTTCATTCCCTGATGTAACTCGTCCTTCAATCCTCTGAGCAGGAATCAATCAAACTCACTGCTTTCCTGACAAGGCCAAACCTTCTCATATGGGCTCTTCTGTGTCTTGCTTTTATCATTTGGTTAGTGCACACCTGCTTCTTGGGAGCGCAATAAAACCAGAAAAGCAGGTGCCTTGCCGGTTACGGCTCACCATGCTATGCTAAGTGCCTCATGCAATGACTATCACATGGGAAGTCCTTTTCCAAATAAATTGGAGTGTGTGAACATTTCACTGCTATTCACTATCTAATTTTATTTTATTTTATTTACAGGCAGAGTGGACAGTGAGAGAGAGAGAGAGAGAGAGAGAGAGAGAGAAAGGTCTTCCTTTGTAGTTGGGTTCACCCTTCAATGGGCCGCCACGGCCGGCGCACTGCGGCCGGTGCACCGCACTGATCCTAAGGCAGCAGCCAGGTGCTTATCCTGGTCTCCCATGCGGGTGCAGGGCCAAGCACTTGGGCCATCCTCCATTACACTCCCGGACCATAGCAGAGAGCTGGCCTGGAAGAGGGGCAACCGGGACAGAATCCGGCGCCCCGACCAGGACTAGAACCCGGGGTGTCTATTTAATTTTAAGAAAAACAAATGATGTTGATATTTAACCCATAAAATTTTATAAATACATGCTCATGCTGTACCACACACCAAACCATTAATTAATTTTGGCAGTAACTATCCTATAATTTGCCATTTTATTGAAATTCAACTTGCATATCAATCTAAAAGTTAAAGAATTTTTTGTCATCTGATGTCACTCACAACCACACCCAAATTAAGAACAAAGTATTGAGCTGGAATTATGTCACAACAGTTTAAACCCAATGCCTGCAGCACCAGCATCTGATCTCGGTTCCAACTTGAGTCCCAGCTGCTCCACTTCTGACCCAGATCCCTGCTAATGCACCTGGAAAGAGTACAGGATAGCCCAAGTTCTTGGCTCCCTGTACCCATATGGGAGACCCACACGAAGCTCCTGGCTACCAGCTCCTGGCTTTAGCCTGGTCCAGCCCCAGTCAACAAGACCATCTGGGAGTGAAAACCATGAATGGAAGACCTCTCTCTTTGTTGCCCCCTCTCTTTGAAACTCTGCTTTTCAAATTAATTAATTAATTCTTTTTTTAAAAATAAAACTATATAGAATAAAGTTTATTAGTATATTCCACTTTAAAAAAAAAGCATTACTAGTCATCACTATTCTATCTTCATTTCTTTTCCTTTTTTTCTCAATTCTTTTTTTTCTTATCAATTTTTATTTAATAAATATAAATTTCCAAGTTTCAACTTTTGAATTATAGCAGCTTTTCCCCCCATAACCTCCCTCCTCCCACCCACAACCATTTTGCTATTTACATGATATGATTCAGTGAAGTAATATTTATAACTTTATACTAAATGATATGACATCCACACTTTTTTTATCTTTTATATATTAACTACCACAAATAAGAGAAAACATGGTATTTGTCTTTTTGTTCTGGTTTATTTAACTCAGCATAATGAGCTCCAGTTATACCTACTTTGTTGCAAACGCCACAATTCCACTCAACTGGCCCTATACACACCAGCATCCCTATAGCACCATGGGTGGTGAATGAATGAAAGGAATGAAGACCCTCTTGGAGGCAAGTACAATGCTGATGCTCTCAAAGAAAGGATTCCTCTGCTTAAGGGTGCTAGGATGTACACTTCTCACTGGCCGCATAGCTACAGCTTACCCCTTGCAGGAAAACTTCAAAATTAAGCATTCTTGGGTGGCACTGAAGTGACTGTAATGATCTTCCAAAAAGTAGTAAAATTAGAGAACCCTGAAATATGAGATAAGCTTGTGACCCAGGCAAAACAAACACAACCCCTTCTTACTAAGAAAACAAGATCCAAATTTCAGATACCATAAACATGTCAAAATCCTAACTGCTTAAACAAAATGTCAGCAACCAACTCTCCTACCAACATAAAAAGTCTGGGAACTTATTTTACAAAAATATCATAATACACACTTTTCATATACTATCATAGGTTATTAATGTCAAATGAAATCAGCTGTTAAAATTCTAGTCATTCAGGTATTGCTTTGATAACAATTATAGGTATCTTTAAAGTACATATAATCTAAAACATGTAAATTAAACCAAAGGATCAAAAATTTAACTTAGGTTAAACAAAAGAAAAATGAAAAGTAACTTTAATATCAATGTTAAGAACAGTCTGCATTACCTTAGAAGTGATAGTTTGCTAAAGAAATAAAAAAGATAAAAAGGCAATCAAAGTACTATGCAACACTTTTAGTCATTTTTCATTGTTAATTAAAAGCAGATAACTAAGGAAGCTATAAAAATAAACTGTAATGGATGCAATACTGTCAGCAAAGGCAAGAAAAGGAAACTGTCTGCAGTCGCTTCTGTCAGTCCTAACTCTCTGTAATTATCCACTCAGTAGAACTGCTGCTTCAATTCGCAATGCTTCCCTCGTGAGCCAATGGACACACTAATGTAATGACTTGTAAGGACAAGGAATGTAGACCTGGCCATTACTTCAGATCTGCTTGGAGCTTAATGCAATCTTCCCTCAGGAAGACTCATGATTTAATTTAAAAAACATTGCCTTTCTCTGGCTAACACAGCACCTGCAGCCTGCCTGGCTCAGCCTGTCATCTTGATTCCCTGGAGTGAATTGTCACTGACCTTTTTGATTTCCATTTAGCAATCGCTTTATGGATAAAATTACCATCTTCAGTACTTAGCTCTTAAATGTACATCCGTGGTTTCAATTCCTGAAACTTCATGTTTTTATAGCTACATCCAAGTAATCTAGTGATTTTCCCCCCTTGAGAAAGCATTTGCCAATTTCAGACATTAGATCTTTAATTATTGATCAGCTATTATGTTTAAAACAACTTCAGTACGCAAGCAGGAGAACTACTTCGCAGTCCATAGTCTATCTGGTGGCATTTAAAGCACCTGAAACGTTTAACCTGTGATGCGGCAGTGCCTTCTGCAGTAGACTTTCCCTGGGAACTCTGTTCCTTAAAGCACGTTATTCAGCACCAAATACTTGTAGGGAAGGGAAGGAGGAGGCCACACAGCCCAAGGAGCAGCATGCAGGACACAGAGACGGAGAGGGGCACTTCCTGGAGGGGCCTGAGAAGTCTGCAGAGCAGGTGTGCCAGGTGGAGTGTCCCAGCTCCAGAGGCCAAGGAGCTCTTCTTCACCCATCGTCAATCCCATCCCCAGAACGGGTGCCTCCAGAGGGAATGCACTGCCCTGTGTCTATCAATCTGCTATTAAAGTTCAAATAAATGTGCCCAGAAAGAGTAAAATCACATTGATTCATTTTTCATTTGCTTTGTGAAAACACTGCGGAGGGTCAAACCCAGGGTCAGATTCGAGGAAAGACTTTCCATGCAGAAACAAGACGGTGACCGGCCCTGACTCAATGTGATACGTGCTGGAATTGCTCCCTGGCTGGGAGGATGGACACAGCCCCTACTTTCCTTGGATTTTCAACTCCAGTCGAGGTATGATGAGGAACAGACAATTAAAATTAGGCATGATACCAAGCAGCAGTGCCTGATGGTTTCTAAACTGTTATGCGTGGAAACACAGATAATAGGCGATATGCATTTGCCAGATAAAAAGTGACAATAGTTTATTACAATTCTGGAAACACTGTAGCATGAGAAAAGCTTTTGTGTTACTTTTTAGTCCTTTCACAATACTCTGGCAAAGAATGCAGAAATACACCTTATATGCAAATTACTGACTATTTGAAGTCGTGATATGCCCAAAGTCAAACTGTTGGTAAAGCCCAGTTTTCCTGCCTTAGAGCCTAAAATCCCTTTATGATAGCACAATGCTGCTATGTGGACACGTGGGGAAGACATCTGAGCAGTGGAGCCCTCCATCACATCAGTCAGGAGATCTCGACTGTGGAAGATACAGTACGTGTTAAATACTCACTGCCCAAAATGATGGTAAAGCAAAATATCTAGAAAAGCAACTAAAATTTTGCCCCTCTGAAGACTTCAACAGTTATTTTGGATACTTAGAGTAACATAACAGAAAGCTTGACATAAAGATCCATATCAAACAAAGATTCCAATGCTTCCTTTTGGGACATTTACCTTCCAATGAAAAAGCTTGCAAGTGATGTTATGGAATTGTGTCCAGTGTTTCTCCGAACCAAGGAGTTTCACCACTGCTTAAACCAACATAGTAGAATTTGCAAAGGTATTACTCACTGTTTGATAGTGTGAGAGTAGACATTAAAAATAGCAGGGACCTTTTGGAGCTCCTGAACATTTTTCTGCCAGCATAGGATGGTTCCCTGAAGCGTATTTTTAGTGCTGTACACACTCAGCTTCTAAATGTCATAAGCAATGAAATGCTGGGAGTACTATTCAAATATATTTCTGTATAAAAAGAACTACTTGATATCTTACCTATGGTTTTGATTCAGGCTTTAGTTCATCTATAAGCAACTCTTAATCCAGACATTTGGACTCATTTCCTGAACTTTAGAGCTCCAAAGTCTTACCTTATGAGCCTCTATGTCATCATACCAGCAAAGGTAACATGACTGAAAGAGTCAATCCCCTGCCATGGAATGTATCATAAACTTTCTGGCTTTCGATTTTCTTAGCTTAGTAGAGACTTGAGGATAATCTACAAACAAATTTTAGAAATAATATACCATAAAGACTATAATTGATTCTCTTATACTATTAGAGGAAAGATGATAGGTTAGATAGATAAATAGATGATGGATTGCTTGTGAGATAGATATAGAGAGATTTATAAAGATATGATAGAGTAGTAAAGACATTAGACATTCTTAAAAGGATCCACACTCTATCTACTTCTTTAAGAATGATTTATTTTCTTGTTGCTTGAAATGTAGAGAATGTAGAGTTACAAAGAGAGAGGGAGAGAGAAAAATTTCTCTCTGTATTTCAATCCCCAAATGTTTTCAACAGCCAGGGTGAGTGAGGAAACCAGAAAACTGGAATTCCATGCTGGTCTCCCATGTGGGTGCAGGGGCCCAAGATCTTGGTCCATTTTCCACTGCTTCTCCAGGTGCACCAGAAGGGAGCTCAGTTGGAAATGAAGCAGTCTGGACTCGACCCACAGCTCACATGGGACGTGGCACTGCACGCATCAACTGGATCCACTATACCACAATGCTAGCATTCATCTGCTTCTTAGTGCCCCTAACTCTAAAAAAAGCCCTGATATCTTCTACATTATTCATTCTTTTTACTTCTGACAACACCTTTCTTCAGGCCAACTCCTCTCTGCTACTCCCTCATCCTCTTTATTGCAATTAATGCTCTTGTCGTCAAATACTTTCAGAAAGGTGTCAGTGCTGTGGCGGTTGGTAAAGCCACTGCCTTCAGTGCTGGCATGCATATGGGCATTGGGTAGACTCCTGGCTACTCCACTTCTAATCCAGCTCTCTGCTAAAGGCCTTGGAAGGCAGCAGAGGACAGCCCAAGTGCTTGAGCCCCTAAACCCATGTTGGAGACCTGGAAGAAGCTCCTGGCTCCCAGATTCATACTCTCTCAGCTCTGGCCATTGTGGTCATTTGGGGAGTGAATCAGTGGATGGAGGATCTCTCTCTCTCTGTGTGTCTGGCTCTCTCCTTTCCTCTCTCAACTCTGCCTTTCAAATAAGTGAATAAATCTTAGAACAAAAAAAGATTTACTTGTAAAAACATAAATATTTTCAGGAAAACTTCAGTATTTGAAAGATGCCTAACATGACATGTGAGAAGAAAAAGTACATTAAAATTATATTGTATGGAACTGTCAAGATAATTTCTCCACCAGTCTCAACCAATAAGAGCATCATTCCAGCAGATGGGATCCTGGGTTTCTTTATGCTACAACTGTGCTGCTATTTAAAGGCTACTTATTGGGAATCTTTGTCCATGATGTAACACATGACCAGCTGAAGGAACTGTGGGCTTCCTAAGCCCTTCCTCTGCCCCTTTCCAAACGAAGAATACCCAAAAACACTCAGATGAGTTAAAGTCTGCTATATATTTTATTTATCAAGTAATGTTACAGCTTAAAACTCTTTTTTTTCATGGCTTAAGTTATTGAAGGCAAGTCAGTGGATTGATAGAAGTGATCCAGCTTCCACTCCGTAATGGACTGGGAACTCTATTGGTTTATCTTTTAGTAGCAAATGAATACATCCTCTTACCTGAATTTGCATACTTTATTTTTTTTCTTGTTTTTCATTCTGTTCTACATATTTTAAAGTTTGCCTTTTTGAAGTAACTTTTACATTTTAAGATTCTTTTAAAAGTCTGCCTTCATTTCCACAATGTGAATCTATACATTAATTGATAGCATAGATTTAATAGCATGTAAATTAATTTAATAGCATATACTTTCCTATTAATCCTGCCAAAAATAATTTCCCAATTAAATAAAGTATGAGTGCATTTGTTAAAGGCATAATTTAAGCAAAATCTCATAAAATTCCTTAACAATGTTTAGATCTAACAAAACAGAGAATTTTATCTGCTTTTTATATCTAGCAAGCCACGGTCAAGCTCTGATCATTTCTTCCTGCACCTGTGAGAGGGAGGAGAATAATTATGTGCTATTCCTACTTAAATCACATTCCCTGCACTTCTCTGTTTTTCAACAGCTTCTAAATTCTTTGAATTATTTATAGTGAAAAAAGCCTTTATTTTAAGAATACACTGTTATTTATCTCATGATATGCCATCAATATTGACTGCTATTAGAGAAACCAAACACTGCCAAGAAAAACCCTCTCCATGTCTGCCGTCAGTCCTAAGTTCAAATCCCTGAAGAACCAATGATAGTAAATAAGAAATCAGGCAGGAAATATGATGACTTTAAACTTCATTGTCCTGAGCTGAAAATAAAGATCTTACTATTCCTGACTTCATAGAATCATTATTAAGATTTAATAGGATAATGTTTTCAATACTAACATAGGCAGAGAACAAATTTTTTGCAAAAGGGCGAATTGCATAAAAATGTGTTAAAATTGAAGTCATGATCTGGATAAAGGCATAGATCCTCTCACAAAAAAGAATGGAATACTATCTGAAAGCCATCATATTTAAAGCAATCACTTTTCTTTTGTGGAATTGGTAATCACTTCCTATTAGTTAATATAAGGTATTTGGCAATATTGGACCTTTCTCAGCCCATGGTTTTCAAGTCTATTAATCCAGAATCTGGCCCATTTTCTACTCTCATAAACCTTGACTCCTTGGATACAGATGCAAGTAGTCTACAGTTTGGGACCAGCCTGAAATGGACTTCACAGTTTGTTAGTGGATGATGTCATTAGACACCATTTCAAATTGAATTCTTATTCTAGCAACTCAAAGTTCAGATTACATCAAATTACCAAGTCCCTGCATAATCTACTTGTTAACTAGAATGAGCAACATAACTCTCTATGGCTGTTCATGTAAGTCTCACTATGTCAACTTGTTTGAGTCTTGTGTCAGCAAATGTGCTCTGCTTTTGCCTGTTATCTTGCTGTAATTCATGCACAAATTATGGCTAATTGTCAATAGTCTATTTCTTCATATACTAATGTTAATTTAGTATTTTGGATGGCGATTTGGGAAAGTTGTCATTCAACTTATGTAATAGATATAGGGTTATTCTGTTCCTATATTTCTTTGTGGATTTTTATGGTTTATATGTGTCAAGGCATTGGTACATTCCATCTAAGTTGTCAAATTTCTGGGCATAGAGTTGTTCATAGTACTTTATTATTCTCTTGGTGTCCCTAGAATTGAAAAGTTTGATCTCTTTCATTTATCATATTGGTAACTTATACCTTCTTTTTTATAAAGATTTTTATTTATTTATCTGAGAGGTAGAGTTACAGTGAGAGGGCAAGACAGAGAGAAAGGTCTTCCTTCCATTGGTTCACTTCCCCAGTGGCCTCAATGGCTGGAACTGTGCTGATCTGGAGCCAGGAGACTCTTCCTGGTCTCCCACACGGGTGCAGGAGCCTAAACACGTGGGTCATCTTCCACTGCTTTCCCAGGCCATAGCAGAGAGCTGGACTGGAAGTGGAGCAGCCAGGACTTGAACCGGCATCTATATAGGATGCCGGTGCCACAGGCGAAGGATTAACCCACTGTGCCATGGCACAGGCCCCAACTTATATCTTCTCTCTTTTTTTGTTTGATTAACTAAAATATTATCAATTTTTTTGATATTTTCAAAGTGTTTGCTGTGGATTTCATTGATTTCCTTAATTATTCCCTGTTTTATATTTCATTCACTTCTAGTCTAATCTTGATGATATACTTCTTTCTTGATTTAGGCTTCAATAGTTCTTGCTTTTCTATTTTCCAAGGTACATAATTAGGATGCTGATTTTAGATTTTTCTTCTCTTATAACATATGTATTTTTGCTGTAAATTTTCCTGTAAGCATTGTTTTTCCTAAATGCCAAAAATTTTGAAGAATTGTGCATTCATTTTTATGTAATTCAAAACATATTCTAATTTCCACTCTGACCTCTTATTTTACCCATGTGTCATTCAGAAATTCATTCTGTAACTATTTGGGAGATGTTTATCTAGGTTTCCTTTATTGATCTCTAGTTTGATGCTATTAGAATCAGAAAACGTACTTTGTGATACATGTATTTGAAAAAACATTAAGATTTGCTTTAGGTTTACCCCCAATGACTATTGTATATGAGGTTGAGAATGTGTATCCCACTGTTGCTAGATAAAGTTGTCCACAAAGTTAATCTCCAGTTCAAATGTATCCTTGCTATTTTTCCTCCCCGTTGATCTATCAATAACTGTAAAAGGGTTGTTGCAGCCTCCAACTGTACTAGTGAGTTTACCTATTTCCTCTTTCAGTTATTTTAGATTTTCTCTCATGTATTTTGATCCTGTGTTGTAATGCACATACATATAAGATATTGTTCGATCTTCCTGAATAATTGACCACTATATGATTATGATCTGTAATTTTTTAATCCTAAGAAATTTCTTCCTTCTGAAGTCTGATTAAATTCAAATTAACCTCGCTACTCCATTTTTCTTTTTCGAAGCATGGGTAACATATACTTCTAAACGCATTTTAATTAAACCTCAGTCTTCTAATTTTAAAGTAGCATTATTATATAGCATGACCACTTGGGTTTATTTTCCTTATGTACTCTGAAAATTTCTTTCTATTAGTTTATTTAGACCATTCATTAGTAAATTATTTAGTGAGTTAGAATAATCTCAATATTCTAATATTGAATATTGAGATTGAATATTCTAATATTCTAATATTGAATAATGAATAGAATACAAATGTGAATGTATTTGTATTCTATTCATTGTGTCATTTTCTCTTCTTGTCCTTTGTTTCTGCCTACTCTAGTAATATATATATATATACGCATATATATTTGAAATATGTATTTTATATATTTGATTTATATTTATTAAATATATATTTATATGTCAAATATATGTTTTATATATTTGAAATACATATAGATAGATAGATAGATAGATAGATTTGAAAGGCAGAGAAAGTAAGAGCGAGAGACAGAGATACAGAAAGACAGAAAGATCTTCCATCTGGTGGTTCACTCACCAAATGCCAGGAACAGCTGGAGTTGGGCCAGCATGAAGCCAGGAGCCTGGGGCTTCATTTAGGTGTCCCAGGTGGTACTGACTCACATCTGCTGTCTTCCAGGTGTATTAGCAAGAAGACAGGTTGGAAATTGATCACCAGACTCAATCCCAGGCACTCTGCTGGCCATAACAGCTGCTCTTCTAACTTCAGATGCACATTTAATGTAATTAACATTCATCTCCTTTCTTAATGTATCAGATAAAATTTACTTTTTACTTTTTCATATTTTAACTGTTAATTAGTTTTTAACAGATTCAATATAGTTTCTAGATATAATTCTAAGAAGATAATAAAATTAGTGGCAGATAATTTAGATTACATTTATTTTAACCCCCTTAAGTCCATCTTCAAATAATGCTATCCCATTTTACATAAAACTCAAGTAACCCAAAGGAGGTTATCCTCAGTTGACTGTGTTTTCGTAGCATTATTTTCATGTTTTTCAATTTTCCATATGCATTTAAAAATGATTAAGTAGCTACTACTGCCATTTAAGTAGTTTTATTTTAGACAAATTAAGAATCATAAAATTCATAATAAAATGCTTTGTGTTCATTTATTCCATTTTAATACCTGGCCTTCATTTTATGTGGATTCATGTTTCTGATACATATTTTCCTTCTTCCTAATGATTTTCATGTAGATCCTTTATGGGTTATTCCACTGGTAAAGAATCCCCTCTGGTTTTCATTCTCCAAGTCTTTTCATTCTACTTTTGAAGGATAATTTGGCTGAGTAGAGTATTCTAGGTGGTTGTATTTTCCCGTTCAAAAACAAGATGCATCTATTTGCTGCTTGCAAGAAACATATCTCAACAATAAAGATACACACAGACTGCAACTGAAAGGATGAAAATAGATATTCCATACTGATAGAAAGCAAAAAAAAAAAAAAAAAAGAACAGGAATAGCCAACCTGAATCATAGAAAACAGACTTTAAAACAAAGACTTTTAAAAGAGATAAAGAAAGGCATTATGTAATGATAAAGGGATCAATTCAACAGGAAGATATGACTATGGTAAATGCATATGCACTCAATGCCAGGGCCCTGGATATTTAAAACAAAGGTTAATGGATCTAAAGGGAGACACAGATTCAAATACAATAGTAATGCGGGACTTCAAAAACCCATTTTCATCAATGAACAAGTAAACTAGGCAAAAGATTAACAAAGAAACAATAGAGCTAATCTACATTATGGACAAATGGACCTAACTGATATATCACCCCACAACTGAAGATTTAAAAATGAATATCACAGAAATAAAAAGAATTATCAGAAATTACTACAAAGAGTTATATTCCAACAAATTGGAAAACTTAGAAGAAATGGATAGATTCCTAGACACCTACAACCTACCAAAATTGAGTCATGAAGGCATAGAAAACCTAAACAGACCAATAACCAAGATGCACACTGAATCATTAATAAAGACCCTCCAAAATAAAGAAAATCCCAGGACCAGATGGCTTCATTGCTGAATTCTACCAGATATTTAAAGAACTAATTCCAACTCTTCTCAAGCTGTTCAAAAAAATTAAAGGAAGGGAATCCTCTATGAGACCAGTATCATCTTCATTCCTGAACCAGAGAAAAGAAACAACAGAGGCTGGCGACTCACTAGGCTAATCCTCCACCTGTGGTGCCGACACCCTGGGTCCTAGTCTCGGTTGGGGCACCAGATTCTGTCCCGGTTGCTCCTCTTCCGGTCCAGATCTCTGCTGTGGCCCGGGAGTGCAGTGGAGAATGGCTCAAGTCTTTGGGCCCTGTACCCACATGGGAGCCCAGGAGGAAGCAACTGGCTCCTGTGTTCAGATCAGCGCAGTGCGATGGCCACAGCGCGATGGCCACAGCGGCCAATGGTGGGGTGAAGCAACGGAAAAGGAAAAACTTTTTTTTTTTTATTTCAAAAGTATTTTTTTTTAATTTTTTTTATTTAAAAATGTTTTTTTTTATTTATTTTTATTTTTTTTCTTATTTAGAATATAAATTTCCAAGGTACAACTTGTGGATTGCAATGACTTCCCCACCCATACCTCCCCCCCCCCTACCCTTCCCCCTTACCCACTCCCCCTCCCCTTTCATTCCCATTCAGATTCATTTTCAATTCTCTTTGTATACAGGAGTTCAGTTTAGTATGTGTTAAGAAAAGATTTTAAACCATTTGCCCTCACATAGCATCCTAGCGTGAAGCATACTCTTTGAGTACTAGTTGTAGCTTTAAATCACGTTGTACAGCACATTAGGGACAGAGATCCTACATGATATTATTTTTTTAATTGATTGATTTTTATGTAACTTCCAATTTTTTTTTTATCATTTCCAATTGTCTTTCCATACGGAAGATCGATTCAGTATATATTAAGCAAAGATTTTGTCAGTTTGCATCCGCGTAGAGACACAAAATGCAGAAATACTGTTTCAGTCCTAGTTATTGCATTACTTCACCTTGGACAACACATTAAGGACAGATCATACATGGGCCGTAAGTACACAGTGACTACTGTTGTTGATTTAACAATTTGACACTCTTGTTTATCTGTCTCTCTCTCTCTCACTGTCCACTCTGCCTGTCAAAAAAGAAAAAAAAGAAAGAAAGAAACAACAGAGATAGAGAACTATAGAACAATATCCCTGATGGACATAGACACAAAAATCTTCAACAAAATACCAGCTAATTGAATCTAGCAAAACATCAGAAAGATCATTTACCCAGACCAAGTGGGATTTGTCCCTGGTATACATGGATTCTTCAACATTCACAAATCAATGAATGTGATATATCATATTAACAAACTGAAGAACACAAAGCATATGATTACTTTAATAGATACAGAGAAAGCATTTGATAAAAAAAAACATTCTTTCATGATCAAAACCTTAAGAAAATTGAGTATAGAAAGAACATCCCTCAATACAATCAAGGCAATATATTGCAAACCAATAGCAAGCATCATATTGAAGGGGGAAAACTTGGAAGCATTTCCACTATGATCTGGAGCCAGACAAGAATGCCCACTTTTATCACTGCTATTCAGTATAGTTCTGGAAATTTTAGCCAGAGCCATTAGGCATGAAAAAGAAATCAATGGGATACAATTTGGAAAGAGGAAATCAAATTATCCCTGTTTGCAGAAGACATGATCCTATGTATAGGGAAATAAAAATACTCCACTAAAATACTATTGAAACTAATAAGAGAATTTAAAGTTTAAAGATATGAAATAAGCACACAAAAATCAGTAGCCTTTATACACACAGACAATGCTATGGCTTGGAAAGAACTTCTAATAACAATCTCATTCACAATAGCTACAAAAAACTTTAAATACCTTGGAATAAATTTGGCCAAGGAGTCAAATAAAGAAATAAAAGAAGACACAGGCCAGCGCCACTGCTCACTAGGCTAATCCTCCGCCTTGCAGCACTGACACACCGAGTTCTAGTCCCGGTCGGGGCGCCAGATTCTGTCCCGGCTGCCCCTCTTCCAGGCCAGCTCTCTGCTGTGGCCAGGGAGTTCAGTGGAGGATGGCCCAAATGCTTGGGCCCTGCACCCCATGGGAGACCAGGAGAAGCACCTGGCTCCTGCCTTCGGATCAGTGTGGTGCACCGGCCGCAGCGGCCATTGGAGGGTGAACCAATGGCAAAAAGGAAGACCTTTCTCTCTATCTCTCTCTCTCTCACTATCCACTCTGCCTGTTAAAAAGAAAGACACAAAAAAATGCAACAATCTTCAATGTTCTTGGATTGGAAGAATCTGTATCATCAAAACATCCATACTACCCAAAGCAATTTACAGATTTAAGAAATCCCAATCAAAATATCAACAATATTATTCTAAGATCTATATGAAATGAATAAAACTTATATGGAAGCACAAAAGACCCTGAATAAATAAAGCAATCTACACAACAAAAACAAAGCTGGAGGTATCATAATACCAAATTTCAAGACATGCCATAAGGCAGTTATAATAAAGACAGCCTAACATTGGCAAAAAATAGACATGTAGACTCGTGGAGCAGAACAGAAACACCAGAAACAAATCTATTAATCTACAACCCACCAGTTTTTGACAAAGGTGCTGGAAATCAATCCTTGGAAAAAGGAGAGTCTCTTCAACAAATAGTGCTAGGAAAATTGGATATATACACACAAAGAAGTATTAAACAAGACCCTTCCCCTAGATCTTCTACAAAAATCAACTTGAAATAGATCAAAGATCTTAATCTATGACCTGATACTATCAAATTACTAGAGGAGAACATTGGGTAAAGTCTGCAAGACATTGGCATAGGCAAAGAGTTCTTGGAAAAGACTCTGGGCAATAAGGGTACAAATGGATTACATCAAAATAAGAAGCTTCTGTACTACAACAGAAACCAACCAAGTTAGGAAATAACCAAAAGAATTGGAAAAAAATCTGTTATTATAAAATGGATAAACAATTAATATCCAGAAATTATAAAGAGCTCAAGAAATGCAACAGCAAAAAAATAAACAATCCAATTAAGAAATGGGCAAAAGATTTGAACAGGCATTTTTCAAAGGATAAAATTCAAATGGCCAACAGATTCAATAAAAAATGCTCAGGATCACTATAAATCAGGGGAATGCTAATAAAAACCATTATGAGGTTTCACCTCACCCCAGTTAGAATGGTTATCATCCAAAACTCCAAAAACAACAAATTCTGGTAAGGATGTAGAGGGAAAGGATGCTTATCCACTGTTGGTGTGAATGTAAACTAGTGCAACCATCGTGGAAGACAGCATGAAGACGCCTCAGAGATCTGAAAATAGATCTACTATGTGATTCAGCAATCCCACCCCTGGCCATTTACCCAAATGAAATGAAATCCGTACATGATAGAGTTTTCTGTGCCATTATGATCAGTGCAGCTCAATTCACAACAGCTAACATATGGAGTCAACCCAGATGTCCATCAACCACTGAATGAATAAAGAAAATCCGGTATATGTATACACACACACACACACACACACACCACTATGGAATACTATTCACTTGTGAAAAGGAATGAAATCCTGTCTTTTGCAATAAAATAGATGCACCTGGAAATTATTATATAGAGTTAAAAAAAACCAGCCCTTAAAAGACAAATATCACATATTTTCCCTGATCTGTGGTAATCAACATAGTATAAAAATGTAATGTATATGAGCAAAATTGACATTTTGATATTTCATTATTATTTGCAGCCCATATCTCCACCATTGAGGAACAGTTAATTTTTCTTCTTACTATTTGCTGAATTCTTTACTTAGTGGAGGGTTCAGCTTATGATTATAAAATAAATTGAGAGTATAACATTGTCAAAATTAAAAGAAAGAATAGGAAAGTAGGGAAGAGGGAGGGTAGGAGTGTGGGCTGAAGGGAGGATAGAATGGGAAGTATCTCTACGCTCCTAAATCTGTGCATATGAAATAGATGGAGTTTGTTTGCCATATCTATATCTATCTATCTATCTATAACCCTAGATAGATAGATAGATAGATAGATATTGATACTTAGTCTTGTACTTGTCTAGGACTTTCCTCCTCAACTTGCAGATTTTCTTTTCCTGTTGTTCTATTCAGTATGAATATGACATGCTAGGAGTAGGTTTTTTATATTTATTCAGAATGAAGTTTTCTAAGCTTCATAATTCTGTAGTTTGGTATCTTTCATTAATCCTAGAACTATCTCGGAGTATCTCACATATGTTTTTCTGTTCCATTCTCCCTTTCTTCTCTTACAAATGTTCCAGTCACTATTAGGTTGTATGTTTTATACCACCCCACAAATCCCAGATGCTCCATTGTTATTTTTGCTTTATTCCCTCACTTTGTGTCATATTTCAGCTTTGTAAGTGTCTGTTAAGCAATTATCCACATCGGTGATTCTTCCCTCAGCTTCTTTCATCTACGGATAAGCCCACCAAAGGTATTCCTCATTTCTGTTGCAGTGTATTTGTCGTGTTGTAAAGATCTTTTTTAGTATAGTTGACATGAAAATGCTAACAATTCTATTTCTGATATTTATTTGGATCACGGAATAGAATCAAAGCATGGTCCAGCCGTTCTCCTGCAAGTTGAAAAGAATCAGAAGTGAATTTTATGTCAGCAGCTTCCCTTGTCTGTTGGTCACAGGGCTTTGTTCTTAGCAGTTCCTTTTGATTCTTTCTCACAGTCTCTCTCTGCATAGATACCCATCTGCTCTTGTATATTTTTGAATGTATGAGATTAATTATTTTAAATTCCCTGTCCGATAAATCATAACTGTTTTAAATTCCCTATGTGGCAATGCCAACACCTCTATCGGATCTGAATCATATGATTACATTGTCCATTCTAAATGTGCATTTCTTGCCTTTGGAATGGCTTGGCCCTTTATTTTCTTTCTCTCTCCCTTTTCCTTCCTTTCTTTTCCTTCTTCCCTCCCTTCCTTCCTCCCCACCTCCCTCCTTCCCTCCTTATATCCTTCCTTCCTTCCTTCCTTCCTTCCTTCCTTCCTTCCTTCCTTCCTTCCTTCCTTCCCTCCTTCTGTCATTAAAGTCTGACATTATTATTTGATACTTACATAGGGCTTTGGAAAGGAGATTTTCATTCACCTACCTAGGATGAACTGTATTAATATCTGCAATAGTTGCAGGTTTCAGAGGCTCAACTTCCTCAGAGATAGTATTGTCTTCTAGAACGCTTTTCTGTATTCTACTCACACTACACAAGAACCTCGCTCATATGATAGCAGCAGAGGAATGATGTCATAATTTACTCAATTACAGCCTTTTGGTGACCCTTTATTTGGGAGCTAATTTTCTAATGTTTTTCCGCCAAATATTTACTTTCTCCTCCTTGCCTCTTACAGCCTTCCCAAGTGAAGTGCTCCCTATCTGTTTCCTGAGAGCCTGACCCACAAGAATGATGACTTCTCCACTGGTGAGAAAGAACGGCAAATGGGGTCGGCAATGGGAGGAGCATACTTCTAACAAGCTTCTAGCAAAGACTCTCCCCTACAGTTAGGAGAATTATCTGGAGTATGTCACAATGGTTATTCCTCCGCCTGTCTTGCCAACGAGAAGAAGGGGCCTGTCTGGAGTTACCACAGTTGGTACTTGGGAAGACTTCTACCATGAAACTGTGAGGTCCCAAAAGACCGCAGCCTCTCGGATTTTTTCACTCTCATAGAACTCAACACTCCATCTCTAGCAGCTCATGAAAATCACCATTTAAGGGCCAACACAAGTGTGGCTCTGACAGTACTGCTCCAGGCACACACATCTTGGTCCTGACGCTCTGGATCGACCTGCCTCTGCTCCCCAGTGACTGTTTGATGGGCAACCTCAGCATTCTAAGGGACTAAGGAAAATCACTCATTTGGGGGATGCTCAGCATTTGTTTTCTTACATGGATGGAAGTGACAATTTCTAAGACCTTCACATGTTGAAGTAAATCTGAAATCTCATGGGTAATTTTTTTTAAAGATTTATTTATTTATTTGAAACTCTGAGTTGCACAGAGGAGAGACAAAGAGTCAGAAAGAGAGAGAGAGAGAGAGAGAGAGCAAGGTCTTCCATCCACTGGTTCACTCCCCAATTGGCCACAACAGCTGGATATGAACTGATCCAAAGCCAGGAGCCAGGAGTTTCTTCCAGGTCTCCGTTATGGGTGCAGGGGCCCAAGGACTTAGGCCATCTTCCACTGCTTTCCCAGGCCATAGCAGAGAGCTGGATCGGAAGTGGAGCAGCTGAGACATGAACCAGCACCCATATGGAATGCCGGCACTGCAGGCAGTGGCTTTGCCCCAGCTATGCTGAAGCGCTGGCTCTAATTTTATTTTCTTATATACTTTTAAAAATTGTACCAATGGTTGCAATATTTCAGCTGAGGCAACTAACTCATGGTTTGTATAACTCACAAGTTCAAGTACACTTAGCCTGAATTTGGATTACAGTGTTCTCCAAAGTCCTATATAAGCTGTAAATTCACGGAACATAAAGATTGCATATACATATATACTGTTTTAAAATGAACTACATTATTGGAAAATAGGATGTTTACATTTCCAATGGCTATTACAATAGAGAACAATCACTATAAATATGTATATGTGTGTATGTGTATAAATCACTATATAAATATACAGTATTTATATGATTACTACATATACACATACACAACCACTACATATGTGTGTGTATATATATATATATATATACACAGAAACACTACATATATATGTGTATTTGTGTGTGTGTGTATGTATATAAGAGACAGAGACTTGCAGAACATTAAGAGGTTTTCTCTCAATACTGCAGGGTGTCTTAGTCCATCTCGGCTACTGTATCAAAATACTTGAGTGCATAATAAGCAATTGAAGTTTATTTCTCAGAATTCTGGAGACTACATGTCCACAGTCAGGTCACTGGCAGATCTGATGCCAGGTAAAAGAATTTTCCTTGGTCCCCAGACAGCTCCTTCTTATGGCTCCATCTTGTAGCAGAAGGGGTGAGGGGGCTCTCTGAGCCCTCGTTCACAAGGGCACTAATCACCCCCTTATGAGCTGTTCATCTCCATGTCCTTACTTCTAAACACCTTCCACTTGGAATTTGGGTTTCAACACTGTTATTTGTAGGGAACACAGCAAATAGAAATATGTTTTAGCGTTTTCTGGAAACAGGTCAGAAAGGCCACACAGTAGGTAGTGACCCCATGTTTCACCCCAACACAAATACTTCAAGAAATTGACAAATATGGTCATCTAATTGATAAATACATGTTAAAGATTTTGGGGGGCCAGCGCTGAGGCTCAGTGGGTAAAGCTGCCACCTGCGGTGCCGGCATCCCATATGGGCACTGGTTCTAGTCCCAGCTGCATCACCTCCGATCCAGCTCTCTGCTATGGCCTGGGAAAGCAGTAGAAGATGGCCCAAATTCTTGGGCCCCTGCACCTATGTGGGAGACCAGGAAGAAGCTCCTGGCTGCTGGCTTCAGATAGACTCAGCTCCAGCTGTTGCAGCCAACTGGGGAGTGAACGAGCGGATGGAAGACCTCTCTCTCTCTCTCTCTCTCTCTCTCTATCTCTCTCTCTATTTCTCTGCCTCTCCATCTCTCTGACTTTCATATAAATAAATAAATCTTTAAAAATAATAATATAGATCTTTGCTTTTCCCCTATCCTTTCTGCTCTGTCAGTTGCTGATGACTTTGCCGTGACCACAGCTGCCCTTTAGCTTTGTAAATCTGAGGGCATCATGTGACAGATATGCAGATGGATGAAAATCTGGAAACATTCTGTTGGGTGTTCCACAGAGGTGTCAGGTAATTCCCTTGGCCTGTGACACAGCATATTTATCCAGGCTCCAGAAATACACTTTCATGATATCTCTTGATTAATATGTAGGTCTATACCTTCATGCTATTAACATTGCTGAGCAATTTTCTTAGCATCAAGGCCGTGACTGCCTTTACTACTAACAACTGCTCTTAACTGCGGCCGGGGATCTCAGAGCCCTCCTGAAAGCAGCATTCTGAGCTCTTGGGAGGAAATGATTATATAATTTGCAGAATAAATAACTCCATTTAAGTCTGCAAACGAGCTGAAATAGCAAGTTCCCATAACTACCCTGAAATGGAATCCACCCCAGCAACGTGCTGGTGAGCCAGGTGGTGGACTTTTTCTCAGTGCTCTGAAGTGCAAATCTCGGCTCCCTCCTCTGCTAAGCTCCAGTCAGTTTCCTCGTGGGATCTCAGGGTGTCTCCTCATTGCTCTCCAAGTGGATCTGGCAGTCCCCATTCCAAGACGACAAGTTCATAAGGGAAACTGCTTGGCTCAACTGTGAGTTTTTGGCAAGACCTAACTCACTTAAAGTGAGTACTACTTCAAGGCCTACCCAGATGGTTCACTATAGCAACTTGTTAGGATGAAGTACACATTCCTGTTGTCTTCCTTCTATAATTTTCATACTCAAAGCAGCCCAGAAGTTAGCACTCAGTATCAACAATGAACAGTGATCTTATACCATGACATCAGAGAACTGGGTGTTTCCTCATAGCTCTTTCTTTGACAATGAGATCAAGGTCCTCCTATCACACCTGACCCTGAGACATCACACTTTATGTACTGTCCATGTGTTCTCACTGCCTATTCATAATCATTGCTTAGAAGAGGCTGTTACGAGTAAACAGTGGCAACTGTGCTTGAGACATAAGATGTAAGTTTAAATTTAAACTGCCAATCTGCAGCATGATCATATATACACACAGGCACATGGCTTTAAGTGAAAAATAACTGTAACCATAGACTTGGTTGAAAAGTTCTTCATGAACTATACTATAAATTTATAGGTTTATAAGATACAAGCATGCCATTTAAACAAGGGGATGATATTGACTGATTGATTGATTGATATTGATTGATTGATAGATAGATTTGGGAGAAACTGAACCAACGGGAGATATTATCATTTAGAATACTCACAGCAATGCATCTCAGAGACAAAACGATGCCACTTTATTTCAATTCAGTTAATTCCAAGATAGCTGAAGACTTTCTTGCCCTGAATCTACAAATATTCCAAGAGGAACAACTACTTTCTTGATTATATATCCAGAGAGAAGGAAGACAATAGTACTGTCAATCAGATTGGAGTGCATACAGATACACCAGGATCTTTGCTACATGTTCCTGTCTGAAATCTCCACATCTCCTCCAGTTTGCAAGGTTAGCTTTTTTTTCTTTAATTTTAAGTAAGGAAACTGAAGATCAGAAAAATAAGCACACATCAGAAATTGTAGACTTAGTAAGGGAAAAAGCCTGGATTCCAGCTCTATCCGATTTCAAAGCCAGTGCTTTCCTACTACTCAACATATCTTCAAAGAGAAAGAAAGACAAAGTTTAAATTTAGACACATTCTCTCACAGAGCAGGGTGGGGGCTCCCTTTCAGCATTCACACTGACATCACCGGGAAGAGCACGCGGAGGCAGTTGACTGCAAAATGACACCGTGGACCCGCAGTTGGATCAAAGAAGAAGAGGGAGGGCTGCTTGGCTTTGCAGATACTTTCTGCCACTTCCAGCACGGCATTGGCGATGCTGGCGAGCGCGGTGCCATTGTGGTGGAAACGGGCGAGTCCCGGAGCCTACTGCACAGCCTCCTGTCTGTCAGACGCCTGCAGCCCTTCTGAACCCATGCAGTGGCTTCCTGCGGGAGCCTGGTCAGCCCCCTCTGAAACTGCTCACATTCCCCTTGCTTCCTTGCTAAGAATCTGCTGTATTTATAGGCCAGAGTGCAGCGCTCATTTTGTCCAGGAGAAAGAGAGGAACTACCAAGGAATTTTACTGACTGTGAAAGTTCGGGAAGCCAAATGACAAAAACATAGTTACTCAAAAATAAATGTTGAGGGAGAGCTCAGAAAGAGAATGCATCTACTGTTCCCTTCATGCATGGGACAGAGAGTTTAGCCAAAAGTAACTCTGAGCAGCAGCCTGTACCCTGACATCCTCAGAAGATAGTCACTGCATCCTTTTCATGCCAAACAGATGTGTGAGCACTACGGCTGCACCTGTCCAATGTAGATACTGATTTGCAGCCTTGCTTCCCTGATCAGAAATGTTGCTGTGGATGAGGCCATTTATTTTCCCAATGCCAAGCACAGTGCTTGGATAGATGCTCAATAATCCTTTCTTTACTAAATGTTACTAATTACTCCGTTTATTCACATGAAACAGAGAGTGGAAACTCTCCCAGGGCCTTATTTTCAACAAAAGCCCTGCTCACAGAGAACTCTGCAGATCGTGTCACCAATGTGTGCCTCTGTGGCTCACTTAGTCCTTCTCCTGCCCATATGGTCTGCAGCATTTGCTGGTGGGCCAGCATTGAGTTCCATGTCCACCAGATGTACTGCAGATTGGGATTCCATTTTCATAGCTTCTCTAACTCTAATTAATCTTAAGAGGAGCCACTGACAAATTTGTAACCAATGGAATGGTCCCCATGCTTTCAGAATCATGTACACACTGCCAAAATGCACGCCAAAACTCGCTGCTATTCTTTGGGGTGCCATAACTAGAAGAATGTCTCCAGCCAGCAGCTGTAACGGATATTATTGTTTGGATAGAGCCCAATTACTGCGCATTCTTCTTAATTAATGTAATTATCAGAGGAATCTATAAAAATAGGGCTGTAATTAATTGTATCCAATTAAGATTTTAAATTATAAATTCAGTGATCATTGTTTCATCTATTAGGTGTGATGCTGCATTTCTTACAGAAAAAAAATTCCTAAAGAGAGAGATGGCAATATGGTATCTAAATTAGGCAGAGGGAAAGATTTAAAATTATAGATGATTCATTTGAATTCAATTCCCTGAATAGATTCTTGCTATAAAGTAAAATGAAGTTATGAGCCTCTGCAGTGCTAAGTTCAGTTTGTCTATTACGAATCTGTAGCATGCTGTGCACGGAATCTGAGGTTTAGGAGAAATAAGACATTTCATTTAACCACCGGAAAACAGAGAGATCGGGCTTTTGGTCTGGTAAACTTTCTTGCAGATCCTCTATGTAAACACTGATCCATGACAATGAACTCTGAGAAAACAACAAGCAATAAAAATGAGATGTTCTTCCATTGAAGTGTGTAAGGTACTTCCTCAGTTTATGAGACAGCCCAAATAATTCTGCAAACAATATAATGTCAAGGAAATTCTATGGAATGCCCTGTAGATCTTTTGGGGTTGGACCCATTGCTATTTTGTATGCCTATATGGAGATTATAGGAAGGACATGGACATTCTCAAGTCAAAGAAAACACGAAGAGAGTCTTTTATCCAAAGACGATGACACACTTCCTCTTTCATATCAAATTCCTGGGTGGTAGCCATCGAATCCTTTTGATAAGGATTCTAAAGTCACATGCAGTTCCTCATGTCAAGTAAGGCCCAGCTGCATCATCTCCATACTTTCATTATAATGTATACAAAATCACACACACACACACACACACACACACACACACGTATATACTCATGGCTAACACACACATACCATACACATAAAGAAGAATCGAACACAAACACTCTCTTCCCAGACACAACCCCTCTGCACCCCACCCCCCAAGTCAGACTGTTCCACATGGGAAAGAACTGCTAGTTAATAAAATGTGTGACATATAGCCAGACAATCACAGAGTCTGTTGCACATTTCAGGCAGGGAATTGCCCGGTTTGAAGAGGAAAGACACGCCTGCATGCATGGTCCTCTACTTGTCAGCAGACTGTGTTTGCCTTCTGGGTTTCCACGAAGTAGCTCGAGAGTCCAGAAGCACAGTACTGAAGCTCATGAAATTGTGTCTCCAAGACAGGGTGGAGGCAGAGACAGCTACATGTCTACTGTATACAACTCTGGTTATTGGTCCCCAAGCCTTTCCTGCCTTGACTTTTCCAGGAGGGACAGTTAACACCTGACTGTAGTGGAACTGGAATAAACAGCAAGTTACACACATCACCCCGTGTTTGGAGACAGACATCCATTTGGATATTCCTGGCAGAGACTCAAACTTTTAGCAGAGACACTTGATGCATAGAAGACTTGGCATCTTGGCCACAAGGAGACCCATCTGTTGGAGTGGCAGGCTGCCTATTTCAAAGTTGGTTGGATCTTTTCAGTAAGCCATAGGTGCCAGGCAGGAGTGACTCTTCACGGGGAGTCTACGCAAAACTGCAAGTATCATCTCTTCTACAGGAAGCCCTGCTCTCCTGCCAGCCCCCAGCCCTGGCCCAGAGCCTCACAATAGCCACACCTGTTGACACTCGCTCATAGAACAGACTACATTTGCCCTGGAAAGGCAGAGACAGCACTTCAAAGCAGGGTCAATGCCAAAGAGACAGGTGGTGCTTCAGCAGGCGTCTGATGAAGTCAGGAAGATAACTCAGGGCATAAAAATGTTTTTATAAAAGAAAGTAGAGTACTCTCCATGGGAGCACATTGGGGCAGCTCCTTATATGACCACAATTATAAGCCTAAGTGGAATGTTAACACATTAGGATTACAAGAAAAAAGCTAATATCAAATTGTTTACAAATAAATTATAAATATGACACGATTCTTTGGGAAGAGGACCAGGGTGACAGAATCAGTGTGCACTGGAACATACAACATGGTGTTCATTCACTTTTAAATCAGTTGTTTGTCCATGAAAAATTTTTGTTCCTCCTCCAGAGAACGTCTACTTACTTCCTAACTCATGGAGATGTGAAAGCTAGAAATAGAAAGTGCTCACGATACTCAAATGCTGCCCTGCTCAATAAAACACCTCAGGAGGATAAAATGGAAGAAGATGAGATTGCAGATTATCTTACTTTGGAAACTGCAGCAATAATTTGTAATGAAAATATTCTGCATGAGCCACCCAAGAACTTCCTTTGCAGATGATTTTGTTTGGGCAGGTCTTTAACATAGCCTGGGTATGATGATATGAGGACGCAGAAGAAGTTCTAAGGGTCACTCTTTAACACGGCTACAGCTAGAGGTTGGCCTAGGCTCGGGGTTTTAACTGAGTGCTATACTAATTTTGAAAGTAGCTTTCACATGTAGCAGTCACCCTGAAACTAAAATTTAATTTTGCCGGAAATTACACACTTGAGTAACTTCACACCTCTTGATGATGAATTGCAACACGCACATGAATAGGGCAGCACACATTCCAACCAGACATCCCCAGGGGTATGACCCCAGGAAGAGCCCCTCGCCCATGGATACATATGAATCCAGAATGCCAACCCTACAATCCAAAATCGCAAACTCCAGGATATGAAAGTGCTGTGAGATGGTGCAGCAGGCCGCCATGGTTGAAATGCAGGACAGGATTTCTGAAGATGGCAGCGTTTGGGATGGGCCTGGACAGTTAGGTGGACTCAGACATTGCTGCTACTCTTAATGCATGTAGAGCCAGGTGAGCGAGACAGGAGGTGCATTAAAATACGTGTTTGAGAAGATGAGCATTGTGATCATCCTTGCGTGACAACAAAGCAGGAATGACAAAAACATGCATTTCTACAATTATACTAAAGTGGGGGAAGTATGTGATCCCATCCACTTTACAATTGTAAATTGTCGCTATTTAAAAGAAAAAAAATAACCCTCCCATGTTTGTTACACAAAAAAATTCTCTTCGGAGGGATCCTTCCTGGCATGCCTGGCACAGGGCTGCTGCCCAAGGGGACACCTGGAGCGGATGGAGACAGGGCCATTGGCCTCCCTCTTCCCGAGCACGCCAGGCTACTGCAGAGGAAACGTGCAGTCCTGTGTGCTTTGTAACACACAGTGTGCTGACTCGCTCTGCTCTTTGCTGGAACTCTGGGTGCCCAACTGAGCTCTCGTCCAGGCCCAGGGCTGGGGGCTCACTCCTCAGGACACACCACCCTTCCCCTGCCCTTTCTACTTTCCACCTGACTCCTCTGCTCTTGTTTCACATGCTGCAGGATGTGTGTTTCTGCTCAAACGTTGACTAGCAAAAGGATCAGGACATAAACTTTTTAAAATGTCAAACTTTAATGCCGAGACAACTGTGACGTTGGGCTTTAAACAGTTATAAAGGTAAAAAGTCAGAGCTGAGTCCAGGTCTGTCAAACTGATAGACGTTTCATTTTTGTTTTTATTTAGAGAAAGGGAATACGTTTCAATTATCACCTGTCTTACTGTTTTAGTGAATGAAGTTCATTATCTGAATTATAAATAGTTCATAAATTCACCAAATACTTCTCATTCATTAACTTGACAAATGTATGTGCATGCATGTGGATGCCTTGTATCATGTAACACACATGTTTGTACCTATTAGCACATTTATTACCCACAGATATACCAAAGACACGTAATTTCTGTAACTCAAAAGAGTTTTCATTTTAAAAATAGATGTATTTATTTACTAGAGAGAGACAGGGATCTTACATCCACTGTTGCACTTCCCAAATGAATGCAATAGCCACGTCTGGGTCAGGCTAACGCCAGGATCCAGGATCTTCATTCAGGTCTCCCATGTAGGTGGTCGCGTCCCAAGTACTTGGGACATTTTCCATCGCCTTCCCAGGAGTGCCAGCAGGAAGATGGATCAGAAGCCAGGACTCAAATCCACACGGTGTTGCAAGTAATGGTTTAACCTGCTGAGCCACAATGCTGGCCCCAGAAAGTAAATTTCTAAAAATTACATTAAAAGAATAAAATAACAATCAAAGGTGACTGAAGGGGTTTCTGAAGTGATTGTGTGTGTGTGTGTGTGCGCATGTGCGTGTGTGGTTCATTGGTTGTTTTTTTTGTGTCTTTTGCTCATTACACCCAGAAGCTATTGTTTGAGCACCTAAAATATGTCACAAAGTAAGCCCTGTAGATATACAGATAAATAAAATAGAACATCTGCCTCCAATAAAATGATGATTTAATAGAGAGGATACTCATTTACTTATTTAAGTAACATTTTATGTTTCACTTATAAAAGGCTAGTGCAGAAATATATTTATGAACTTAAAATCTCTGATATAAAATTAAAATCCTGTAAACTCAAAATACATTTGAAATTAAAATACATTCTAATATAGTCATAGCTATATCTCAGAAATAATATTTTGATCAAAAAATAAATTCTGCCAAATTAAATATATTTAGAATCAGAATTTATATGTAAATGTCACCTTATCTCATGCTACAAAACTTTGCCAACACTTCAACTCCATCAGAAACAAGTAATCTAACCATTCAGTGCAGCATAAATATGGCTGAATTTTCCAATATGCAAACAAAACTTCATGAGGACTCAGTTTCCCTTATTTGATGCATCCTATGGTGAATGAAAACATGTTATAAGTTATTTTGTAATAAAATAGTGAAAAGTTATATTAATTTCATATTTTTCATAAAACATTGACACAATATGAAAAGATTCAATAGCCATTACTCTCAATCCAGTAACAATTTATATGATAACATGTAAAGATTCACTATCGGCCGGCGCCGTGGCTCAACAAGCTAATCCTCCGCCTTGCGGCGCCCGCACACCGGGTTCTAGTCCCAGTCCAGGTGCCAGATTCTGTCCCGGTTGCCCCTCTTCCAGGCCAGCTCTCTGCTGTGCCCAGGAGTGCAGTGGAGGATGGCCCAAGTGCTTGGGCCCTGCACCCCATGGCAGACCAGGAGAAGCACCTGGCTCCTGGCTGTGGATCAGCGTGGTGCGCTGGCCGCGGCGGCCATTGGAGGGTGAACCAATGGAAAAGGAAGACCTTTCTCTCTGTCTCTCTCTCTCTCACTGTCCACTCTGCCTGTCAAAAAGAAAAAATTAAAAAAAAAAAAAGATTCACTATCAACACTCTAATTCTCTCTACCAATAATAACCACAGTTAGAGGAAAGTATCGGGAAATGACAAGAGTTAAGGCTGAGCTCAACCAAAGAGTTTTTCAGGCAATGTCCCACCTCAATCCTAGTTGTGATATTTGTCATTCTGAATGAATACCTTCCCTAATAATCTTTTGCTAATGCAGTACCACTCTTCAAACTGGTCATGACTTTCACCCCTAACTCTACCCAGATTTACTGTAAATAATGTCCTTTTCCTGGCTGCAACAACAGACTCACATGACTAATCTTTGGAATCCATACTAGGGAATTTTGGAATATTTAATGAATACAATCTTTAGCTGGAAAATGCAAACTGGAAAAGCTAATGCCACCGGTTCAGAATATTGAATCATATCTTAAAAATCAAGTTTAATAGAAATAGTTTTCCAACAGGAAAATAGATTTCTGCACTGAAATCGTTCTTCTCCATGTTGCAGATAAAGATGCTCCAGACCTGCTCCCAGGAACTGTGGCCACGACTAAGGGTCAGAAACAACCAAGTTCAGGTGATCTGTTGCTCCCACCCCCACACCTTTTCAATGCTTCTACTACCACAAGAAGCAACACACAAGAGGTCTCCAAGAAGTTCAAGGAAAATGTGAAGTGTGAAAAAAACTATGCTTGGGTTTAGAAAAAATTTGGGACAAAGAGAATTTATCTTTAATTTCATTTTTCTACAAAGTTTTTAAAGTCATCCCATATGTGTATAGACATCATTTCTTGATCCTTGTTGCAAAACCTTTCCCTGTCCCATCCCATCTCTATGTTTGCCCAAGTATTGCTAATAGACCAAAGCATTTTCCCATGAGCTATCTTAGGAGATAAAATTTTAAAATTATTGGTTGAAAAGCATTTGGCATATTATAACTCCCATGCCTTCTTACCACTTTGAATTTGATTTGTTTAGATGCCTAGGCAAACCGTTTTTGTCCTCTCATTCTATGCCTGCTCGCATTATCCATTTATTTTCTGTGAAAGCTATTGGTAGAGCTCGTGAGATACATACCTCTCCACCTTTCACAAGGTCCACTTTGAGCAATTTCTCAGGGCGGCACTGCACACCCCCAGTCGCACATCCATCATTACTAGTTTTCTGTGTTCTCTTGGTCCTAACTTATCAGAAAGTTAGCTATCAAAGGACACAAAGTCACCTCAAGACACGTTTGCTCTTTTTTTTTTAATTTTTTTTGACAGGCAAAGTGAACAGTGAGAGAGAGACAGAGAAAGGTTTCCTTTACCGTTGGTTCACCTTCCAATGGCCGACGCGGCCGGCGCACCACGCTGATCCAAAGCCAGGAGCCAGGTGCTTCTCCTGGTCTCCCATGGGGTGCAGGGCCCAAGCACTTGGGCCATCCTCCACTGCACTCCCGGTCCACAGCAGAGAGCTGGCCTGGAAGAGGGGCAACCGGGACAGAATCCAGCGCCCCGACTGGGGACTAGAACCCGGTGTGCCGGTGCCGCAGGCGCAGGATTAGCCTCTTGAGCCATGGCGCTGGCCCCCACATTTGCTCTTAAATGACTGTGACCTGAGTGCTACTTCACCAAGTCGTTCTACAGCATGAGTCTTCAAGGAGTCTCCTCTACATTTCAAGGATCTCATGTCCCTCCATCTATCTTCTACTCCTAGTGTGGAGATCTCTGACTACCTGGCACTTTCCAGGACAGAAACACCCACATTCACCCAGCAGTGGGAGTCCTTAGCATTCACCTGAGCTGAGTGGGAGCTGCTACCTAGCCATTAGGCTGAGTCTCAATCCTTAGAACAACTATCTCAAACAGAGTTTGAAACAAGGGAAAATCTGTTACACTAGCATGAAATTCAGATACATACTTAAAAATATGCAGTACTCTGTTTTTTAAAATTTTGGGGTGACCACAAAATTTTTCTCTTTTTTGACAAGAAACCAACTTGTATTTATATTTTAAACTAACAGATATTTTTCTGTATTTTTATCTTGTGTAACATGCTATTTTGAAGTATACACACACACACACACACACACACACACACACATAAATGTATATGTATATATACACATATTGAGGTATGGTTAAATATAGCTAATAACATGCATTCCCTCACATATTAGTTAAGGTTTCCCTTCAATAGTCAGATAACAGCAGATAGAGTCGTTCACTCACTAAACTTGTTGTTCATTCACTAAACTTCTTTTTCCCTTTGCCCCTTCACCATTGGCTCATTCATGCCTCATTCTCACAGACGATAGTGGTGGATGCTTTTGCACCAGCTTGGAAGGTGAGCAATGATTTCTAGAAGCATTACTAACTGGAGAGATTAAAATGGAAGAGTGAAGTATCTTATGATGACAATATAGAGGTTTTAAGTAGGTGGACTTTACACTTTAATGCTACAATCTTATGCTCCGTGCACTCACTCATGGCCTCTCAAAATGCAGCTATCCAAGAAAAGAGGTCCATGAGATGACCTGTGTGTTGGAACCAGGATGACTGCAGAAATTTACCAAGTACACTCAAGGAATTCATTCCACATCTCTGAGATTCGGTTTTCTACGTTGGAAACAAATTATAAATACAACCACAGGATTTTTGTAATAGTAAAATCAGATAAGAAACAATGAGTCCATATTGTCAACCAATGGTTTAAATGTTATTTATTTATGTAGGTGTCTTTGGCTTGACTTCCAGGAGGAAAGAAGGTAATGTAGCAAACTGTTCTTGACTTTTGAATCTGAGTCATCCATTGATTGTTTCAGAAAGTTTTGGAATAGAATTCACTTTTGTCCTCAGCCTCATCTTATTTTGCTTGAAGTCCCAATCACCATGAGAAGAAAAGTGATGAGCAGATCTGCTTCCCACCCCATGATTGACAATCCAATCAAGCACTGGCACACAGATGGCAATCTCTGGGCACTCTCTACACTGAATAGAAATTTGACAATCTGTGTTAAAGTAAAAGCTGTGGTCAACTCTGAGTTCTGACTGTGTCAGTTGTGTTTGTTTCTGTGTGGCAAAGAGAACATGGCTGAGAACGGCATGTTCTATCATTTTGGCAAGATAATTTGATCAAAATATCTTAATTATTTTCGTGTAAAATGTATTTTCCTTTAACGAATTTGAATTTTCTCTGTTCTGTCTTTATTTACTAAGCTATGTAGTGTTCCCAATAAAATACTTGACTGTAAACACAGTAATTGTGAAGCATACACAGAGATTTCCTAAATATGCTGTTAAGAGTCAGAATTCTTGACATAGTCATCCTGGTCTTCCCATATTACAGATTAGGGTAGTGAAGGTGAAGAAAGAACATTAATTTCCCACATCTCCCCAACTAGCAAAAGACACAGCTATTTTATAAACCTGCACTTTTACTCTCCAAACCTCATTTCTTTCTGTGCATTATGAAATTTCATAATTGCACAAGTAGATTCAATCAGTATTTTTTGAATGAGTGAATGAGTGACTTGAATAATTGTATGCAAAAAGTACTACGGGATATTAACAAATGCATTTAAATATCCCATGTGTCAAAATCAAGATATATCATCATGAAATTCAAGTGGAACAGAAGAGGGCATGCTACTATCACACGTTTCTCACTGTTCAGTCTGTGGGCAATAGATACTAAGAGAGACAACCCTTAGCATGATTTCATCAGAGAACAAAGCATGATCACTGTCAGCTTTGTGACTTATTTCAGAGTAGGCTACTTTTTCTCTGGGGAAGGGGCTTGAATAATTCAACCTGAAGGCTAATTTCTAGACACAAGCAGGGTCTTGCCCATCAAGGCGATCTTACCGAGTCTGTAGTCATATGATTTCTATTGAAATTCTAGGATATCCTTAGCGGTTACATTACTAACATTTGAAGTAAATGCATTTGAAGTAAAATATGAAACATATAAGATACATCTTCCCTGTAGAACTTACTTCAAAGAGTTTCAAAAATCAAACACCAAAGTCACAGAACTTTCTAATCTGGGCCCTTGCTTACTTCTGGTGTGTTCTTTCTGACAGTCCCCAAATATGGAATGGCGTTCATTCTGCCCTGTCTACAAATCTTTCTCTTTCATTTCTCTGTGTGTTTAATGCATTTCCATCCAGAGCTTTATATTTTGTTTTCCTATTCTGGTTTTGGCAATTTATCCTTTCCAGACTATACTTAATGAGTGCGAAAGCAAGAGCTCATAAACCAAGCTAAATGAATAAAAAAGCAAACAAATGTACATTTCAGAGGTGGACGTGTGCTTTTGAATTTTTTAAAAACCTGCATTTTATTTATTGTTCCAGAGCTGATATTCATGAGACTGCTGTGTCATAAATCCCGAGGACAGCCAGGCCTATCAAGTCTGAAATATTCAAATTGCAGGGTAAGGAAAGGGGCCGCAAACACGTTTATTTTTTCTTGTGGAAAAAATGAATAAATGGATGTATCAGATGTAAACATGAATTTTGTTATGGCTCTGACTAAAGGAAGTAATAAAACACCTATCATTTCTGGAATATCCTTTCCTCTGACTCTGTCATGAGCTCTTTATCTTTACAGCAGTTTCTTTACTTGTGAGATTAACCCATTGGGCTATGCAATTCCCTCAAACTTAATGCTGGCAACTGAATAGAACAGAGACTTTGGAACCTCAAAATTGGTTATCATTTTTATGTGAATGTGTAAACGCAATCTTCTTTGTTTTTAAGTAATCACTTTAAATATACAATGATGTAGACTTGTGGTAACACAAATTCAAGCAATCAAATAAAACAGAGTTAGGAGTATACTGCCCTCTATCACTTCACCCTTAATGTCCTTGTTTTGTTTTGTCCTGGTTAAGGCAAGCAGCCATTAGTCCCCTGGGTTCTGTATTGTGATTTCCATTGTTATTCACCAGTGCTTTTGTGTCCTCTGTCTGGATTGGTACACCAACTGCTACTTCACATTTTAGAAGGCTTCTTAACATTCCTCTATATATCTCTGTAAATTTTTGTTATTAATGGACTTTAAAACTTCCCAGGTTTTTTTTTTTTTTTTTTTTTTTTGGTATTATGAGCAAAGATATCTTCATTACAAATAGCTTTTAAATCATTCACTTGAACTCAAACTTAAAAATATAGAGGAAGCATTCAGGTAGAGAACACACTATTTTCTTTCTTAAAAAACCAAGGAAGTAAACACTTTGTATCATTCTATTTGATTTACAGGCATCGTTCAGTTTAATCTCAACATAAATTGCTGTCTGATAACCTGAGCAGTTGTCCGTGATGTACAGAGTGAAAGTTATGTGCAGAGAGGGGGAAGTGAGGCCCTCGGCTCACATCTCTATTGATGTTTTAGTGAATAATCTGAAATGTACAGGATCTCCACAAAGCCACAGAAAGGCATAGAATGAAAAAAAAAAAAAAGCAAAAACAGCTTGCATCTGAAAACTTGGCGCTAAACCAAAGACACCCATAGTAATAATTTTGCATGAATTTTTCAAGTACTCTTGTACTTGTCTTGCTTTCCCAGAGCAGGGGAGACAGGAGGCAGAGCCCACCTCCTCCAGTGTAATTTTTCTGATTTGACAGCAGCATGAGAAACAAAGAATATCACATGTGATCTCTCTGGGAGACAAAAGTGATTGGACTGAGTGCATTTCTATACCAAAAGCCTTGGGTTCCAGCTCAACGCCTCCCTGGTCTACTGCTACGCCTACAGCTGTGGTAACATCTGCGTAGCAAAAACAGCTGCGCCGGAGACCTCCACGGGCTGAAGGGCCGAGGTTGGATCTCTTTGGAGAGGGGCCTCGGGCACCTCCGGTAGAGATAGAGGTCAGTAATGATCTTGTCTCTACATAGTGGAAGCCGAAAACCCTTCCTGTGTTGATTCCTGCGTTTGCTCTGCCCTCTGTACATAACGTTAGAAATGATTGCAATCTACCTTTGCTGCCTGTATTTGATCTGGGCTCATGCCCCCATGGACACGGAACAACAATAGGATTACCGGGAACCCATTATCATAACAAACAGTTCCTTTAACATTCCTGAAGAAGCAATTCAGAACGTCTCGCTGTTTGCACCGCCAGCTGTAAAAGCCTTCCTGGAAGAAGCCTTAGCAATCAGCAATCGGACTCTGGGAGACTTCTTGGACGCTATGGAGCAACGGGAATTGCTAAAAGAAAGCAAAAATGACCCTGAGGAAACTCGGGTCGAACAGCTCATAGGGAATCCACATTCAGACCCAAACTGAAAGCAAAAGGAATTGTTAGCAACAATCCCAAAAAGGACTCTTCCCGGAGGATATGAACAATACCTAATTAATGGTAGATGGTGAACTCCCCCGCGATAGAATCCCTCTGTCATGTTAGATCCGCTTCCTTACACGGGTGCCTATGATGATATGGGTTGCAGACGGGTTAATCATGAACGGGAAAAGGCAGCATTGGGATCAATTGCCTTTTATGACTAGGTTAGCTAGGTCCAGAATCCCGTGGTGTATTATTGACAAGGCAGAAAAGACAACAGGTATGGGAAACTATAAAGATGGCTAAGGCAGTGGGCAAACAATGGCATGTTCCTCATGATTGAGCACAGATAGCAGAGGAATATCTTCCTGGCATACGTGACCTGGGTAAATGAGGCCTATATGCGGTTAAAATGTTACCACTATTCCCTCATTGTTACCGCACTGCTCTGACCATGTTAACCTTTACTCTTCTGTTAATCAATGATGATGCTTTTCCCTCACACTTTAGAAGTTTTACTATAAAAACCCTGACTCAACAGACAATAAACGCAGCAGCATTAGTACTACACTGGTGTCTGTCTGTCATTTTCCTCGCCGATTCCTTGTCTCCCTAAACGCCTTCATCCTGTTCTCCCTCGGTCTGTGAAGTCTCTGAGCTGACAGTCCGCGGCAGTCTACCCCAACAAACCCTCTAACTCTGCATCCAGTGCACCCAGCCCTGCCTGTACTCCAAACTCTCCGCTGGAAGGGAAACATTTTCTAAGTGTTCTCCACACATCCTAAGTGATTCTTCCAAACAAAAATCTGCCCAATCACTCCCTAAGCCCTTGCAGAAAAAGGGAAAATCCTCCCATTGGTGCATCACGATCCCCACACCTGGCCCCAGTATCTCCCTGAGCTCCGTGATGAGTTCCCTTTTTTCTGCTCTCTCTGCTGTTCCACCCCAGTCTTAGCTCATCCTGCACCCTGCAAGCTCTCCAAGCCCTGGACTTCAGCGCTCCATCTGCACAGCTGAGGATGCTCCCCAGAAATCAGCAGCCAGTGCAGCTCACCTGTGTCTTCCTGTCCATCTCAGCTCAAACACCCCAATCAGAACCAGCTTCCTTGGACACCCAGACACACACACACCCCTCTCTTCCTTCTCCTTCAGCATCTTGAACACCATGTCCTATGGACTCCTATGGACTGATGGGATCATTTAGTTGCTTACGGCCTACTCTGACACAGGAGAAGGAACATTACTTTGTTGCTCACTGATACATGTGAACTGCTGGGATTGTTCCTGGTGCAGTCGGGACTCAGGAATCCAAGTGAGAATGTGAACCTGAGCAAGCAGCAAGCCTTTCTGAAGAATTCCTGCTTCCGCGACGTGAAGTGACAATCATACATCCCACTTCTCACAGATCCCTGTGATCACTGAATGAGACCACCCACAGAAGTGCTTAGAGAGTACATGGTGGCAGGGAGCCAGTGTTGTGTCACAGCGGGTTAAGCCATTTCCTGTGATGCTTGGAATCCCATATGAGCGCTGGTTGAGACCAGTCTGTTCCACTTCCAATCCAGCTCCCTGATAGTGACCTATGAGAGCAGTGGAGGATGGCCCATGTGCTTGAGACCCTGGCAAGAGTCCCAGATTCTTGACTTTGGTCTGGTCCAGCCCTGGCTGTTGCGCACATTTGGGATTTGGGGAGCAAACTAGCAGATGGAAAATACTTTCTCTCTCTCTCTCTCTCTCTCTCTCTCTCTCTCTCTCTCTCAACTCTGCTTTCAAATAAATAAATCTTAAAAAAAAAAAAAAAAGAAAGTATCTGGCACACTTAGGGCTCAATAAGCAGTTACTGTTCCTAACAGTTTTCTTCAGGGTGAACTGGGTCCTCCCAGAATTCCTGTGCTGGAGCCCAGATCCCCAGGACCCCAGAATATGGAGGCATTTGGAGAGGTAGCCTTTCAAGAGGTGACTAAATTAAAATGAGGTCCTATGGCCGGGCCCTAATAGAGTCTGACCTGCGTTCTCACCAGAAGGAGAGATTGGGACGCACACCGAGAGACCAGGGATGCCAACCCACAGGGACAAGACACCCAGAAGAGGAATCAGGAGGAACCAGCCCTTCCAGCAGCTGATCTCAGGTTCCAGCCTCCAGAAACACAAGGCATAAATCTCTGTGAATCAAGCCACACACTCCATCCTATTTTGTTACAGAAGTCCCAGGAAGCTAATGAAACTGCTGAAGGTCTTCTGCATTAACAGGTCTGGCAAAAACAGGCATTCCTAAGGGGGATTTTATACACACAGTTATAAAACATTGTGTATAAAACACTGTGGACTGAGAACTTGTAGATATTGCCCAGGAATGCTGCCTGAGTGTTCCAGAATGGATGTCACAAATCCTAGTGCATGCAAAGGGAGCATCGTCTGTCTCCATGTGCACACTAGGTTCCTCTGTCCACTAATGAGTTAGTGCCTTGTCACAATCTGGTCAGTGAAGCCACACATCACTCTTTCTGACACGCCTCAGAAGCTCTCAGCTTCTGTTTCCTGATTCCCCCTGGAGACTACCCTTCACCAATGGGATTCCATGATTCTCAAAGCAGGATTACCTGGAGGCTGATGGTGGGGATGGGGGGAGTGTGCAGACACCTCCATGCCTCACGCCCTAATGGAGTACATTGCTGCTGGCAGGCTCAAGCTGTACCATGGCACCCATGACGCCAGTGTATTACACAGGAGCTGCTTTTGCAGCTGACAACACAGCGTGTTGTAGGAAGGCAGCGATGGAACACTTCATTAATGTTAACCACTGAGAAAGAGAAGGCAGAACTCAGTGGACCAAGTAGGAAAAGACCTGCTTCCAAGCTCCAGCTCTGTTACTGCATTTATGTGGCCATGGTTAAATAAGTGTGATTGGTTCACTTTCCAGATTCATGTCATATAAAATGAAGACAAAGATAGATGCTTTCATTTCCGAAACCCAACCAGTGTATTTTTACACATTAGGTGTTTTATGCTTATTAATCATATAAATATGGAAACAAAACTTATTTCATATGACAAAGTGATCTATAACTGATATGAACACCAATTCTGTTGACTGTGATGTGATGATATAATCCTGATTTCACACATGCTGACACACACATGCACACTTTTGAGAAATAGGCTTTTAAAGAGAAATTTGACATACTGTTAATTTATTAGTTTACTCAGCACAGCTGTGCTGAAAATTGCCAGAAACTATATCTGAGCCTACAGCTGAGCAGGCCGTTTCCTTGCACGGGCATACGAATGTGTCTAAACTTATCTAGTTTAAGGTCCCCGACTGCAATTGGCAAGCATGAGAACACAATTACATTTATCACCTGTCTCTCCAAAGACTAGCTCCTGCCAAATCCAGAAACATTAATATTCCCTACCCCAGGTATCACTTTTTAGGTCATTTATATTGTGGATAATACCAGCCAACTTTCAGTTTTAAATACCGGAAGGTTATGGGGTTCTGGAAAGTGCAGAAGTACACAGAGCAGATAAAGTTTTACAAAGTGTAGACACACATGGAGAGGAATGTTTTAGAAAGTGCAGACACACATCGGGGAAATTTCAGCTACAGTGATTCCATTTATTTGTGCTATCATCAAACACGCTGGATTCATCTTAAAATACTATTTCATAGAATACCCTACATCTGAAATCTAGTTCTTTTGCATGTTCCAGCATCTAACACAGTGCTTATCATCACAGAGAATCTGAACCTTACATATCCTTATGGAACTATGAGTTTAAAATAAAAACACATAAAGATGATACATAGCTTGTCAATGCAAGCATGAGAAAATGTAACCCTGCCATTAAGTATTTTTGACTGCACTGATCATAGAAATTGGCTTGGAATTCAGCCAGTTATACAAACATTTCTATATTCCATTAGTCTAATATCATTGATTTTATTAGTTGTTCCTTAATCTTTATCTTGCTTGTAGCAAACTTATTGGGAGCAGACCTAAAAGATTAGAATAAGGCCCATCCTCCTTTCCATAAAATATCAGTTTCTCCTTCAGACTTGAGCATTTCCGGGGGCAGAAATCATTTCTGCTCCACGGTGCTTCTCTCATTCTGGTACACAGAAGGAGGTAACAGCCATCCCTTTGATGGCAGGAAAGGTCATGCACATGGCTTTGGCCAGTAACACATCAGTGGATCTGACTAGTCACTGTTAGCGAGTGTGTTCAGTCACCAATGCCAGTATCCGTGAGTGCACTCTCTCTGCCCCAGCAGTCCCAGGTCACACCTAAGTCATCACCTGTGCAAAGGTGAGTCACCTAATGGAAGGGACATGCTGCGCCATCATCTAGCCAACAGAAGACTTCACCAGAACACTTCGGGGGTTGCATGTTGCCACATTATAACCAGCTTTATCATATCACCATAAAAGTAAGCTGCAGGCTGGCGCCATGGCTCAATAGGCTAATCCTCCGCCTTGTGGCGCCAGCATACCAGGTTCTAGTCCCAGTCGGGGAGCTGGATTCTGTCCCAGTTGCTCCTCTTCCAGGCCAGCTCTCTGCTGTGGCCCGGGAGTGCAGTGGAGGATGGCCCAGGTCCTTGGGCCCTGCACCTGCAAGGGAGACCAGGAGAAGCACCTGGCTCCTGGCTTCGGATCAGTGTGGTGCGCCGGCCGCAGCGCGCTGGCCACTGGAGGGTGAACCAATGGCAAAGGAAGACCTTTCTCTCTGTCTCTCTCTCTCACTGTCCACTCTGCCTGTAAATAAATAAATAAATAAGCTGCCTCCCTTGCTGAAAGGAATTACATATGTATTTCTGCTTAGGCTACATAAAGTAAAACTAACCAAGATTTAATTCCAAGCTATTCTCACGACAGTCTTGCTATATAAATGATCTGTAGACTGTATCTATCCTGCAAAGGCATGGTGAGGGTCAGAGAGCCAATGGTGAATAGTTTAGCTTTTTAAGCATGTTTAAATGTGGAACACTTCAGGATATTTTCCAAATTCTTTAGTTTTTTGGTTTTTATATAGGCATAAGCGTTTTACAAATATTCTTTGTAAACCAGAGTGCTCATATAACTTAACCTTGCACAACATGTGTCAGTTATTCAGACCCAGAATAAAAATGGAAAGCTAAAACTAATTTTAAAGAGATTAATACAGAAATTAATAAGTACAATGCTAACATTTCTATGTTGCATATTAAACAACAACATGCTCGCATTTATTAAAGCAATTTGCACTTGGAATTTTTCAAGGTTCAATCATATCTCTGTTGCTTCTAGATGAATTGATTAAATCAACAGAGAAAAACTGCTATAATTAAAATTGTAAGCTTTGAATTTGCTCTCTTCACTTCATTTTGGGAGCTTTTTAAATGTAACATTTTTCTTATTTAGAGTGACTTTTACTTACATTGTTTTAAAAAGTAACATTTGGTATCAAGCACTACCCACTTGACATATTTCGAGAAAAATCTGATCTCAGAACTAGAATATCTGCAACAGCACTTGTTCCTTCTGCGAGCCGAAGTCACAACAGCTTATAGGATCTCTCTGTCAGTGTATTTTAAACAGAAATAATCTACTACCTCATTAAGACCTGGTTCAACTAAAGTGAAATATAAATGAAAGGATTTAGCCAGAAACTAATTGAAAATAAACTCTATGCTTGTCATATATGTCTTTGTCTTGGAAACCTAACAGTCCAGCATTTTGGCAAATACAGCCACTGGTTTTGCAAGTTGACATGTCCCTGTGCGTCTTTAGAAACTGTTGCTTAATGGCCGGCGCCGTAGCTCAACAGGCTAATCCTCCGCCTTGCGGCGCCGGCACACCGGGTTCTAGTCCTGGTCGGGGCACCGGATTCTGTCCCGGTTGCCCCTCTTCCAGGCCAGCCCTCTGCTGTGGCCCAGGAGTGCAGTGGAGGATGGCCCAGGTGCTTGGGCCCTGCACCCCATGGGGAGACCAGGAAAAGCACCTGGCTCCTGGCTCCTGCCATCGGACGAGCGTGGTGCGCCGGCCGCAGCGCGCAGACCGCGGCGGCCATTGCAGGGTGAACCAACGGCAAAAGGAAGACCTTTCTCTCTGTCTCTCTCTCTCACTGTCCACTCTGCCTGTAAAAAAAAAAAAAAAAAAAAAAAAGAAACTGTTGCTTAAGCTCCAGAAATGACTCTGAAATAGTAAATACCAGTGGTGCACAATGGGGTGGCACTGAAATGAGCAGTTCTAACTGTCACACTAAAATCACACAATTCTGCCTTGATCTAAACATCAGTTTTCAAATATTTACTAGAATTTTAATTCTCCTTTTGTCTCTGCCATTGAAGTTGTCAACTACAGGCTCTTCTGTCTTCTCAAAACACAGAAATCCCAACTTTGCAATGGCTTCAATTTGCTGCTGATAGTATAGTACATTATTATAGGTACCTTACATAGATCTAGCAAAAGTGCAGGAACTGGCGATGGGTTATTTAAAACGCTTACTATAAATATTTTCCTTTGCTGATGAGTTCAAAGACTGACTTTTCTTTTACTCTACGGAATCAGGTAATTAATAGTGATTTCTTTGGCAGCTTCAAGCATTTAATCACTTTAAATCCTGGCCTGAATTTATCCTCCAGAAAGGCTGAGTTTCTTCTTTGCTCTTTTCTTCTTTCTCCTCATTTCTTCTTTCCCTCTTTCCTTTGTCCCTTTCCTCCCTCCCTCCCTCCTTCTTTCCATCTTTCCTCCTTCCTCCCCTCCCTCATGTCCTTCCTTCCTCCCTCCCTCCTTCCCTTCCTTATGAACTACCTCTCTCTGTCCCTCCCTCCCTCCTTCCTCTTAGTCATGGTCTCCTATTAAGCTTAGGATGGCCCTAGTAAATTTTAGAAAAGCAACAGCAAAATTGTCTCAAAGGAGCACAATCTGTCCGGCTGCACAATCATGTGTCAACGTGCTGTTTAAATATAGTAGCCCCACTTTTGGTAAATTCTAAGTGCAGCTGCCTCCTCACCTTCTGTTCCAATGGGGAAAAAGTCATATTTTGGGTCTTTGTGTCAAGATAACAAAAATTAATTTCAAAATCAAGGAGAGAACTATTAGCACAGAAGGTAAGTAAATGCCAGCAAGTGCTCTGTGAATTCCAAGACAGAAAGGAAAATACTTTTGGAAAGTTTCAATTTGATACGCATAATTTAGAAGGTTTCACAATGATCAGAGCATTCCCTTAGCAGCTAGTGTAGGATCCACTTTCATTAGATATTTCTGAGTATATGTGTGGGAGGGTGGACAGACAAATTGATGGACAGATAGACAGACAACAGATCCAAGACAATGGATGAATAGATGGTTGGATAGTGAAGGAAAGACTTCCTAACTTATACTCACTCCTTTCCTCCTCTCTGTCTTCTAAAGGGACCCAGTTGTAATGCCCATTGATTTATGTTGAATAAAAAGCATCTAATATAAACATTCACAAATTCAGATGGAGCTGAGACACATGACTCCACACATTGTTTCATATGTTTAGTTTCACACTTCAGAACTAACAGAATCATCTTTGCCCACACAGCCACTCCCACCTCCACAGTTATTTGTGTTTATTTGATTAATTATATTTTAAATAGATGGATATGTTGTGCTTGACTTGGGGTGAGTGCAAGGGAGGATCCCTGGAAGACTCAGTTTGGTGGGTGCCAGGCAGAATGAGATCAGTGGCTGTGAGCAGGAGCCAAAATAATGAGCCCAGCAGTACCTCCACTTTCCTCCACACCGTCCTCTGGCAGTGCGGGACACGTGTTCTTCTGGGGATGGTTTTGAATCAGACAACACGCCATTGTGCACATCAGTAGTAACCTTATTATGCAATGATTTCTTTCCAGTTTAAAAAAATATTACTTTATGGCACAATCAAGTAAAACTGATCACTCAAGAAGCTGTTCCTTATGTGGTTTTCCCAGAAAATCTCCACTGAGACCTCTGGAAAGTGCTGCCCAAGTGTGCGGCAGGGACCTTGCACTGACACAAATTGCTACCAGCCCTAAGATGGTCTTGGTGCAGGTCTGTCTTTCATCCTCATCTCCCCAGACAGCCATATATGTATCGACCTCCTCTCCATGTCGTGCATCGGCTGATTGCCCGGCCATCTATTGATCTCTTATCTATCTGTGATCCATCTATCCACATGCCATCAATATATCGTCCTATCTACCTATCAGTTTCCTACCCAGAACTGACGGATCTCTATGCTCACACCTCCTGTCACGGCATGACCCATGATGAGGATCCCACACCATCGCTTGTGGCTTCCCCATGCTCACTGTATGTGTAATCAGAAAAGAATTTAAATCCCCTGACCACTTTGTGCTTCCTCACTGGTGTGCCTTCTTAAAAGTGCTGAATAGACCTGGATCACTTCTTACTCCACACATTCCTTCCTTTTTTAGCTCTATTTGAGCTAAATTGTTCTCTATGACTGAAATCAGGCAGAAAGTTCATTAGGAAAGATCCCTGAGCCCCGGATGGAGACACACCTTGGTCTGTATCCCCATCCTCTGCACATGTAATTCGTAAGCCTTTTCACAATGTGCCCATTTCCATTGCTTCTTTGAAATCTCAAAATATTGGAAACAAGAAATTGTGTCTTTGAAACCAAACGGGCCAATACATGTTTGAATGGATGCATAAATATAACCATACATGGATATGAATATTTTTTTCTTAATTTAACCAGAAAGGTGGTGAGCCTTTTTTCACGGTGATACTCAAACAACTAAATTCAGTCTTGCTGAATGGTATCACTCCTGAGATTTGAGAAGAAAGTTTCATAGGTATTCATGTATTGGTAATATGTAGTTAAGAAACAGCCCATAGATGATTTGATAGAAGAAAATAAAATCTTAGAAATTCTTTCATAATTTGGAATTAAGAAGAATGATACTAGAATGGGGATTGTAGCCTGAGAGCTACGTTTACCTTTTACCCAAAGCAGACCCAGCGCCATCCAGCAGGCACCGGCACAGTGGTGGCTGCTCTATCACCGTCCACATCCGGTAGGATGCTCAGGGACGTACCATTGCCTGTGCAAACTGTGAGAACTGACACCATCTGTGCCAGCACATCACAGAAGAATCAGCAAAGTGGACAGGAGTAACAGGAGCCTGATGTACAGCTCATTAGAGAGCGGAGGCATCATCAAAGAAACATCAAAGGCAAACTGAAATCTTCCCAGGCTGCAGTGGAGGTAATTACAGTCCCAGGGATGCACCCTGTGCCACTACACAGGCTCTCCCCCTGCATCCAGACCCTGGCATCCCCAGCACGTGGGTGCAGGGAGCTCCTGAGTTTCCACAAACTGAAAAGGTGCCCTTGGACAACACCTAATCAAATCGCAGATATTTCACCATAGGAAGTTTAGTTTTTAAATTTTGTGCAGGGAATTGTGAATTAAGAAGATGGGCAGGCCGGCGCCGTGGCTCAACAGGCTAATCCTCCGCCTTGCGGCGCCGGCACACCGGGTTCTAGTCCTGGTCGGGGCACCGGATTCTGTCCCGGTTGCCCCTCTTCCAGGCCAGCCCTCTGCTGTGGCCCAGGAGTGCAGTGGAGGATGGCCCAAGTGCTTGGGCCCTGCACCCCATGGGGAGACCAGGAAAAGCACCTGGCTCCTGGCTCCTGCCATCGGATGAGCGCGTTGCGCCGGCCGCAGCGCGCCGACCGCGGCAGCCATTGGAGGGTGAACCAACGGCAAAGGAAGACCTTTCTCTCTGTCTCTCTCTCTCACTGTCCACTCTGCCTGTCAAAAAAAAAAAAAAAAGAAGATGGGCAGAGAAAACTGAAATAACCAATCAGCCTGTTCAAGGATTTGGGAGTGGGCAGCAATATAATCTCTAAAAATTAAAGATGTTCTCCAATGGATGCAAATAGAAAAAATAAAGGAGAATGTATTTTTTTCCAGAACACACTATCATGACAGGACTCTTAAGTTTTGCTCACCTTTTCAAGTTAATCTTTTTTGTATGTGGTACTTTTAGGGAAAACAGTAGCATGTGTTTTTAAACATATATATTAACATTTTAAACAGCCTATGGTTCTGGTAGATGGATTTTAATCCATTATTTTAATAATGCATTATCAAACATTACCTATGACTATTTTCACCGCAATTATTTAAGCATCAATTTAAAAAATAATTATATAAACCCATATTATAATTTTTCAGAGGTGTTGCCCTTAAAATCACACTCAAATAAAAGAAATTATTTTTTAAAAAACATTGAATAAAAATGGCAAAGATTCAATATAAATCCTCACTGTTTTTTTTCAAACTTATTTTTTCTCCTGTGCTTTATTAAATTAAATGTTGTTTCCCTTCAAATGTATGGAAAAATCCAGCAGCGTAGTGCAAATTTCTTTATTGGATGCCTTCACAGAATCCAGAAGTTACCTTCCACTGTTTATTCTAGCAGAGTGCTGAAAAGAACACCTCTGGGTACGGGACACCTTGAAATCTTACAGGGAAATGTTACTGGTTGAGGAGTTCATAGTGTTTGGTTTTATTTTACTATGGTGAGTAATACTGAAGAAAGCCTGCTCTGATGTCTTGGACAAAAAGATTGACAGGATGGTGACCCAGATGGTAGCCAGTGACCTTCTGCACCAAATCCCTGCACCATCATCAGCGTGATGCATACAGACCAGGAAAGTCCTTTAAACTGCTCAGGATGCCAAGGCGCTGAAGAAACACAAAACACACACGCAAACCGTTCCATCCCATTGAAAATGGAGCGTCCCTTTCTCTGGGTAATGAATGATGTCCTGAGTCTAGCCCAGGCAGAGCTAAGATGAGGGTGATCTGACTTAGAAGGATGATGTTCACAAGACAAACACACAACTACAAGGATGCGTACAGTGTGTGCACACCCACACACTCGCACACACACTACCAAAGGTTCCAGTGTGAGTCACAGAGAAAACCCACACTGAGTCAGAAGAAAAGTGTCAACACTACAACCACTGCCATATCTGTTTTCCTGCTTCCCCAAATGCCAGATATCCACTTCCCTAAAGTTTATTTCCTTTCATTGTGTTTGAAAGCAACTCTGTTGAGGTTTTTGATGCACCCTCCCCAAAACTATCTTTGCAGTCATTAGATGAATAATTGATCAAAAAGTACAAATTTTCAAAATGATTAAACTGTTACCCCTTTAGAAGCAACAAAGATTTTTAGGTTAGTAATTGAAAAAAAATGCCTTATTCATACTAACGTCAAAGTGCAATCAAGAGAGTCTCAGAGAAATGCAGAATAGGCAAAACTGTTTACCTTTCGCCACTCATAGAGCTCTGGAGAGACTGCTAGGGTAGACAAGGGTTACCAATGACTTTCAAGACTATTTCTTTTTTTCAATATTTTATTTATTTATTTGAGAGGCAGAGTTACAGATAGAGAGAGGTAAAGACAAAAAGAGAGGTCTTCCATCCCTTGGTTAAGTCCCCAAAAGGCTGTAACAAGTGGAGCTGTGCCAATCCAAAGCCAGGAGCCAAGAGCTTCTTCCAGGTCTCCCACGCGGGTGCAGGGGCCCAAGGACTTGAGCCGTCTGCCTCTGCTTTCCCCTGCCATAGCAGAGAGCTGGACTGGAACTGGAGTCTCGAACCGGCACCCATATGGGATGCCGGCACTTCAGGCCAGGGCGTTAACCCGCTGAGCCACAGCACTGTCCCTGTCAGCCCCTTTCAAGACTATTTCTATTGGACTATGAAGATTTGGTAACTTGGGGGGAAAATCTTTAAGGGCAAACTATTGATATGTTCAGATTTCAATGACTACAAAACACAACTGTCCTATTATTAACTTTGCATGGTGACACGTATCATTCCCATGAAAATGTGACATACACATACTAAACTGTCTCTTCATAAAAGACACAAACTTTTACTATGATTTAACATAAAGTTAGCCAGTTTTTTATGTAGATATTTGGTGAATACACAGGCAGTGTGTTGGGTACAATAAAGAAAAGATTCCCTGCCTCCATGGGGTTTTCAGTCTTGTGGGTAACACACATAGTTGCATACACATTTACAAACACATGTAGATTACTGCACAGCTGCAATCAGTGTTTGAACCCCAGTATGGAGCCCAAAGTGGAAGGGGTAGAAGAGGACAGAGGGCCCGTTCTTGGGATATTTTAGTTGGACCTTCAGAAAGGATGACCTTCTGTTAGCATGAGTGTCGAGAGGCAGGGCATATGTTATCCTTGGCAATTTTGAAAACAGTGACATCCACCCAGTCGGTGTGAGGTGATGTCTCATGCCCTTTGATTTGTACTTTTCTGATGCTCAGGGATGTCAAATACCTTTTTATGCACCTCTTGACCATTTATGTCTACTTGAGACAAATATCTATTCTGTTCCTTTGTACATTTTTTAAAAATTTATTTATTTATTTGAAAGGCAGAGTTACAGAGAGGCAGAGGCAGAGAAGGAGAGAGAGAGAGAAGTCTTCCATCCACTGGATCACTCTCCAAATGGCTGCAATGGCTAGAGCTGGGCCAATCCAAAGCCAGGAACCTGCAACTTCTGGGTCTCCCAAGTGGATGCAGGGGCCCAAGCACTTAGGCCATCTTCCACTGCTTTCCCAGGCACAGGAGTAGGGAGCTGGATCAGAAGAGCAGCAGTTGGGACTTGAACCGGCGCCCATATGGGATGCTGGCACTGCATGCAACAGCTTTGCCCACTATGCCACAGTGCCAGCCCCTTTTGCATAGTTTAATCAGGTTATATGGGTTTCTTTAGCTATTACATTGTTTGCATTGCTTATAAGTTGTGAATACTAACTCTTTATCCATCATATGGTCTGTAAATATTTTCTTGCATTCCATAGATTGTTTCTTCACTCTGTCGATGGTTTCCTTTGCTGTGCCAAAGGTTTTCAGTTTAACACAGTCCCATCTTGTCTATTTTTGTTTTTGGAGGAAAGAGAACTCTTTTACACTGTTGGTGGGAATTTAAATTGGAACAACTATTATGGAAACAGTATGGAGCTTCTGCTAAACATTATAAATACTACTAGCATAAAATCCAAATAGAGTATATATCCAAAGGAAATGAAATCAGTATGTTAAAGTGATATCCGGATGCCATGTTCACTGTAGCACTCTTTACAGCAGTCAAGGTATGAATCAACCTGTACCTCTAACACCAGGTACCTGGACACAAAATGGATGCTGCTCAGTTTTCATTTGAGACTACATCAGTGAACATGAAGGAGAAGTATGTGAAGCAAGAGATGAACTGATCTCTTCACACCTTAAAGACTGACCTTGGCCATGCTATACCGAGTGAATTTCAGAAAGATAAGAGTGGAAACAGAAAAATTAAGACGCCATGGGGCAGAAACCATAAGGTGATAGTGTTTCAGTTCTGTTATTTTTTTTACTTGCTTATATTCAAATCCACATTTTAAATTGCAGAATGATGTGAAAATATATAGCTATAATATCTGGGTTAAAAATCGCAACTATGTGGCAACGATGTACTTCTGATGAGCTCAACTTGTAAATAAAATGACAAGCACCCTCCAGGAGCTGGATGGGTGTCACTGTGTCCCACTTCCTCTGTGAATCTGCCCCTTGGACTGGCTTTGCAGGAATCAAGCTGCACACTTGCCTGAGCAATGCCAATGGACTCCAGCCACACTGATGTTTCTATCTCGTTTACTAAGGGATAAATCCCCTCCTAGGTTTTCAGAGGTGTTTACGTTCTTCAGTACATACATCAACACAAAATCAACACTTTACAAGGTTCAACCAACCAGCAAAACTGTTCCTATTTGGCTCACAAAATCTCCCGGGTGGGCGCCAGTGAAAAGGTTAAGAGTTCAGCACAGGACAAGCAATCAGAAATCAGCAGCAACGTGAGCCAGAATCTCTACACAACACAGTAGCTCCAAGCTTATGGCTTGCCGGTAGGGGTTTCAAGTTGCTTTTTTCCCTTGGGCACTTTGGTCAGCATTCCTTCATTCTCCAAATTGAGAAGCAGTCTGGGAATATTTATTTAGTATCTGGGTTTAAAAGATGCATAATTTTTTCAAAGGTACAAGAATGAACCATTAATATGGTTCATATATATATACTTGACAGGCAGAGTTAGACAGTGAGAGAGAGACAGAGAGAAAGGTCTTCCTTCCATTGGTTCACCCCTCAAATGGCCGCTATGGCCTGCGTGCTGCACTGATCCGGAGCTGGGAGCCAGGTGCTTCCTCCTGGTCTCCCATGCGGGTGCAGGGCCCAAGCACTTGGAGCATCCTCCACTGCCTTCCCGGGCCACAGCAGAGAGCTGGACTGGAAGAGGGGCAACTGGGACAGAATTTAGCCGCCAGACCAGGACTAGAATCCAGTGTGCCAGCGCCACAGGCAGAGGATTAGCCTAGTGGCCAAAACTGTACTTTTCATTTGAGTTAATTTTATATTATTATTTTATATATTTTATTATACTACATTATTTTTACATTATTAGTTTTATAATCTGACAGATTAACTATCTCAAATAATATTAATTCAAATATAGGGCATTTCATTAGTCTCTGCTTTTGATGGACCAATTTTACAGCATTAAAATAAAACCAAAAACTTATAGAGAAATATTTTTATATACATGCACAGTTTTTACAGGTTCTTTTGGAATTATATACTTTGTCCTTGGAAAGCACAGACTTCAGATTAAATGTTTTACCTTTTTTGAGTAGATATTTTTCACAACAAAAATATTTTCTAGTGACAATCTAAAATATTTCTGACATTTTGTACCGAAATGTTTACAATGCAAGCCACATTGTTCAGTAACTTTTTCATAACTTCAAAAAGACATAAATTTATCTTAAAAAATCAGTTGTTTATATTTGTAATTTATTTTTTAAGTTTTTTTAATGTTCTTGTCTAATCTGTTAATGGACACTATCAATTATTGGATGACAGCAAATCTGTGACCAGGATTGTTTACCCCTGCCTGAATGAGCACGTGGCTGTTTAAGTGTGTGCTCTTCACTGTAGTGGACGTCAAATGAAAGAAAATTCATTCTACTCCAAAATTACCCGAGTAGCTAGGACGGTAACATTGGAGTGCTTTAAGAATAACTTTCTGCTTTCTTTACCAAATTCCCTAAGTAGTCCACTCTACATTAATTACAATCTGAACCTTTTCCTTTTTTCATGCCACTTGTTCCATCCAATGTGTGCACGCACACACACTGGGCTTACTGAATTTTTTCTTTATTTCTGAAGTCACTTCTTCCCTCTCCACCTTGATAAAACTCTTTACAATTCAACAAAATGCATCTGTTGGTCCACGGCAGGCTCTGACAGGTGGAAAGGCCTACTGCTTCCTACCGCTCTGAGGATGCCTGGCTCGCTTGTCAGTGCTGCGCCCACCTGTTACACCAGATTCCGATCCAGGCATGAGTGCTGCCCCGATCAGATTGGCAGAACAAGGCAGTGTTCACATGTCTAATGTCTTTTAATGCACCTTTGTCAACTTCATTCCTTTTAAAATGTCTCCCCATGACTATAAAAGCAATGTGCAGATTAGTAATGCTCACATATTCAAAAGAGTGACTGGACTCTAATGAATTAGCCAGTATCAAAACCAGTGCTCCAGTATGTATTTTTGTACATTCCAACATCTATCCATTAAGTATGCACATCTGAGGCACTTTCTCATTATGACAGCAATATGGCAAATGGAAATCAGCACAGAAGCCCATTACTGACCCTAATAAACATGGCCAGGGAGAAATGCCGCACACAGATGAAACAGCAGGAAATTACAAGCAGCAGAATAAAAGAAGTTGGAAGAGTGTGTGTGAAAGGATTCCAGGATAGAGAAGCGGGTCTGATTCCAGACCCGTGACAGACGCCCTCGAGATAGGGTGCCTGAGACAACAGCAGTGTGGATGAGTGTGTGGCCGGCGTGAGGGCCCTCAGGGTGAGGAGCACTTGATTGAGACAGCTGCAGAGAGGGTACAGAGCTCCCAGGACTCTGCAGGGCCTAGCTTTCTCTGATCAACACCAGATAAAGAAATATAAAGACATGAGAGTAATTACTGGCAACAGATGAAGAACCTTTATGATTCCATAGCATTCTTAATGTGAAGGGAAGGTAGAGTGTTATTTTCACTTCTACCAAGTTAGTAACCACTGCCCAGTGCATACCTTTGTCAAAGCCTATCTACTTCTGCTTTGAAACTGACCACTTCTCTGTAACCAATTACATCTATGTCTCTAACAATTATGTCTTCCATATACCAAGTCAAAAAAGTCTCTGTGATCTCTACCATGTGAGACAAGCTATCCTCCCTAAAATTTGCAGACAAAATATCAGATTGGTCCCACATGTAATATGATGAAATATTGCAAGATAGCTCTCAACTGATAAACAAAGACTTCTATTACATGACAAATCAATGATATTCGAAGAGAGGTTGTCCAGTGATGGTATTCAGAAGAAAGTAATCAATATTTGCCTCAGAATTAGCCCTTAGGACATTTGGATCTGGCTGAAGAGTCCATGAGAGTATTTTAGGCATGGAAAGCCAAGACACTCCGGAAAAAAAAAAAAAAAAAAAAAAAGAAGACCTAAATGAAAGATCTCTGCGAGTGAGATCCCAGTGGAAAGAACGGGCCATCAAAGAAGGAGGTACCTTTCTCTGAAGGGAGGAGAGAACTTCCACTTTGACTATGACCTTGTCTAAATAAGATTGAAGTCGGCGAACTCAAAAGGCTGCCATAGCCTTGGCAACTCATGACTAGAGCCTAGGGTGATTACTGACGCCATAAACAAGAGTGTCAAATTGTTAAGTCAACAACAGGAGTCACTGTGTACTTACTCCTTATGTAGGATCTCTGTCCTTAATGTGTTGTCCAATGTGAATTAATGCTATAAGTAGTACTGAAACAATATTTTACACTTTGTTTTCCTGTGTGGGTGCAAACTGTTGAAAACTTTACTTAATATATACTAAATTGATCTTCTGTATATAAAGATAATTGAAAATGAATCTTGATGTGAATGGAATTGGAGAGGGAGCAGGAGATGGGAGGGTTGCGGGTGGGAGGGAAGTTATGGGGGGGAAGCCATTGTAATTCATAAAGTCTACTTTGGAAATTTATATTTATTAAATAAAAGTTAAAAAAAAACAAAAACAAAAAAGATTTAACTAGAAATAGGTGAAAGAGCTAGGGATCCTTAAAGACTTACAGACTTGAGATTATGGAAGGCTGGGCTTTGGACACAGACTGTGAAGAGACAGAAAGTATAACAAGGGAAAATCACTGGCCAGAGCTGTTATTTGAGAAATAAAAAAAGAAAGAATCAGGAGTCAAAAGAAGGTCATTCTGTCAATCGAAAGTCCAATGAGGAATGAGGTAGACGTTTGCAAACAACGGGCTGTGGAGCAGACACAGCCACATCCGAGTTCAGCCGAGGATTAGGCATCTGCATTTCTGGAAGCTGCCATTTGGAAGAGACAAATCCAAATCTCAGATCTGAAAGTCCACAATTGCTTGGTAAGTGAAGACCCAAACAGCACAGAAAGAAGAGGCGGCCTGTCCAGGCATGGAGGTCCTTCTCTCCAAAGTCCTCAGAGTCAACGCAAACTTTGCAAAGGAGGCCATGAGGCAGTGGCCCTGAGTGACAAGGGAGGCCACCATAAAACGCTCTGTCCTTTAGACAGTGAGAGCAATTCCTAGTCAAGCTGTTGGTGACAGACTTTAGCCTCTTTCTTGACTCTGCCTCTGACTACCTCTCATTTCACAGGGCCTGGGAAAACTGAGGTAATGTAGCAGAGATTCAGAGTTAGAGCAGAATCCACTCAAACAGAAAAAAAGACCACAAGAAATACCTAGAAAATGTAGTTCAAAACTGAATAGGAGCCTGGTCAACAGCACAGGAAATGTGCTCCATGTCCCCGAGCATTAGAGACATGCACACCAATCAGAGTCATCACCACGACCCATCAGTGCGGCTCCAATTCAAACAGCACAAAACCACCTGTGGGAAAATGAACATCACTGCTGACCATGTCAACTCTACATGTGGCTGAAGAAATAACATGATGATTCTCTGAGTATGAACTGGCAGTGAAATTTCAAGTGTCTGTTTTCCACCTACACTTAAACGTGTTGCCCTCCTGTCGGCCACCAAACAGGAAACCGCTATTTAGCTTTTTAGTTTATCATTTCTAGCTTTTAAATACATATATATTTAATCATAAATAGTTTTTTCTAAAATATGTCGTTTTATTTTGCATCCTTTGTGCTTTATAAAATTAGCATCCTACTCAGATTTGCTTTCTTTTAATCAGCCATCCATTTCTAAAATTCATCCATGTGGTCACATGGAGCTGCATCTCATTAATCTTCATTGACAGATGAAAGGACATTTTGTAAACATGTCACATTTTATGGTCTGTTTTCTGGTGGAATTTGAGTTATGTCCAGAGATTTTATATGTCTACTCTAATTGAATGATTTGTTATCTATGAAGAATTCTGCTGCTACAAACTTCCTTCCACATGTCATCTGGTGCTGGAAATGCCAGTTTTTCTAGGGATGTAAATGCACTAGTACTGGAATTGTAAGGTTATTGACTCTTTAAAACGCAATCATTTTCCAAATGGCTGTGTCAGTTCCTATACTGCCATCAACAAAACACAAGATCAAGATTTTCCACTGATCAACATTTTTTAGCACTTGTTATTGGTGTAGGTCATATTTGCCAACTGAGAAGTTGTCAAACAGTATATAAGGTTTTAGTTTTTATTGCCTTGTTCAGTAATGAAGTTTTTATTTTTTAAATTTATATATGGTTCTAGGGTGTTTTTTCTTTTCTGATATACCAATTCAAAATATTTTCCTACTGAGTTTTTCATTTTCTCGGAATTATTGTTTATATATTCTATACTAATCACAGCAGTTACCCTTACTGGGAATAGCTAATTCAGAATTTTCCAGATCTTATATTTCTTCTTACCACTTGGAACAAAAAATTTTAGCTGTAAAATATAAATGGTATGGTTGTGTTGTTTAATGTCATTGATGATTGTGTTTTATTTAAGAAATTCTTATGCCAGGAATGCATAGTATTATTTATTTTATACTAAAAGCTTTGAAGTTTACTTTTCATATGAGTCTTTAACTTATCTGGAACTAATGTTTACAAATAATCAGGAATTATTTGTAATAATTCCTCAGAGATAGCTTAGACATTGTTGGCATGTTATTATTTCACAAAATTATTTTTAATTGGCTTGTCAAGTCCAATTCTAAAAAGAATGTTGTTATTTGGTTTGAATGGTGTTGGATCTAGAAATTTATGTGAAAGAACTGATACAATTTTTAAATTTTCTTTCTTCCTTTGTTTTTCTTTCTTTCTTTATGAGAGAGACAGAGAGACAGAGACAGAGACACAGACAGAGACAGAGTGCAAGAGCCTCCGTCTGCTGGGTCACTCCCCAAACGCCCACAATTGCTGGGACAGGGACAAGTCGAAGCTGAGAGCCAGGAGCCCAGTCCAGTTCCCCCACATGAATGGCAGGAGCTCAGCTACGAGACCTCGCTGCTGCATCCCAAGTGGAGTCCGGAGGAGGAGGGATGAGAACTAAGGCTCTCTGATACGGCCTGTGGGTGACCCAGATCAGATAACTGGAAATGTCTGAATTTAGATCAACAACTTTCATTAACAATATTTGTATTTCATGTGTAATTTTATGAATATTGATCTTTCAGGTCTACTGAAATATTTATTTTTAATAACTATGTCTCATTGCCATTTTAAATAGTGACTTTTAAAATTATACTAAAAATTATTGCTGAAGTACAGAATTACAAATATGCAATTGTTGCTAGGGTGCTATTCTTAGAAATTTGAGTTTACAAGCTTTTGAATTTTTCCGTGAGGGTGTCTGTATCATTTAAGAATAATGATATACCCCTTTATAAACCTGAAACCCTTAATAGATTTTATATCACATTTTTATCCTATAATAGAACCCCAGGATATAGTTTTTCAAAAAATTCGATGGCAGAGATCTTTCTTATTCTTATTTTAAAGACGATGTTTTTTCATCGAGAATCATGTTTCCTGTAGATTTTTGGTGGATATAATTTTAGATGCACTTTATATAGCAAAGCTGATATAATTTATCACTTTAAGGAAGCTTCCTTCTGTTCCTAGTTTGTTAAATGTCTTTATCCTAAATGAGTGCAAAATTTCAGCAAATGTGTTTTCCCTTTCAGGACTTTTATATGGAAAGTTAATCTGTACATGTGACACATAACAAAGGTATTCTAATATTAGATCTCCTTATATTCTTAGGATAAACTTAATTTTAACATTATATTTTCCCTTGAATGTGGCTTGTAAACATTTTTTACACACGTTTGCACCTGTGTTCATTATTGAGCGTGGCCTGGGATTGTTCTTTTCTCACAGTCTCCATGTTTGTTTTGGTATCAAAGTTATCCTAGCTTCATAATTGATAGCCTTCCTTTTCCATCTTCAGAAGTGTTAACACAAAATTGCAGTCATCTGCACCTTCAACATTGGGTGGAACTCTCCTAGGCAATTTCTTTGCACTTTCTGTGGGAAAACAATCGACTGCTTCATCTGGTTCTTTGAGTCCCAAACAGGGTTCCTGGCCAACCAGAGGGCGTGTGGCACTGTCTGCAGACATTCTGAGTTCTCACATGTCCCAACTGGTATCTAGCGATGCTTCTAACATCTGAAAATCCCCACTCCATTGTACCCATAGGCCCCCAACCAAGAAGTCTCCAGTCCAAAAGAGTGCCAAGGATAGAAAGTCTTACATTTGTTCATATTAAAGAGTTTTAATTGGATCATTTGTTAAATTATATTTGTCTGGACATCGATCTATTTTATATTAGAAACAAATTGATGTGAAGTTTTCACAGCATTCCCTAAACTCATATTTTAAGCAATATCCAACTAACAATTGAGCAATAATGTTTTACACAGTTAGTGGAAATTGCTTCAATCTAATTCATCATAACTATGGATTATAATGAAACAAAATGGCACAGAGAATGGGGTCATGAGAACAGAGAGATGCAACTAGAGAAGACAAACATTCACACCTGGACATTGTTGCAATTTCTGAGTGTCTGTGTTGCTGGAATGTGGGTCACTTTCAAATAGGATTGTGCTATCACAATCCTTTGTACAAATGTTTTCTGAAAAGTATCTGATGATTATCTGAACCAACTAAATATACGAAATGGATAGTTTATGGCAAGCAAATATCCTCATTATTTTTCAGTGAATTCTGTTTAGTGAATGAATGGTTTCCCACGTGAGAGCTGCGATTGTCTTTAAAAGAGAAGATTTATTATTAAGCAAAAGTATGGTTAATTCAAAACACAATGTCCCCTATGAAAATAATTTTAAAAATCCTATTATTTTAGATATATACATTCGATCTCTTTAAAAATTAAAACTATATCATAGAAGTAAGAAATGAATCAGCATAAATTTACTAAATGTAGGCTTTTGCTTATAAAAATGTGGTTGCTCCAGTAGAACTCATGCTACCCTAAAACACATTATAAGATGAAGAGAAAAACAAAGTCACTACTGCGGGAATTTTTTTTTTTTGAATGGCTAAGGACTTCATGAAAGAGAAAATAGAAATTGCTTTGACAGTACTAACAATGACAATAGTTACACATCCAACACCATGTATTCATAAGCAACATAGAATCACCCACTGGGGGGCCCCATTCAGCCTCACCTGCTGTACCCTACCTGGGTTCAGAAGGGGCACCGGGGATGCAACCATGGGTGCCTCTTCCAAGTACCACACTTGAGGCTGTCTGTCAAAACAACAATGTTCAAACAGAAAGGGCTATGAATAATTTAATCCACCCAAACGGCTCCCACAAATACAATGAAGACAGTAACAATTCAGTATGATTTTCCTTGTCTTATTTTTTAAAAACATTTATTTACTTGTATGTTTAAAAGTCAGAGTTACAAAGAGAGAAAGAAAAAAGCCCTCCACCCACTGGTTCACTACCCAAATAGCTGCAATAGCTGGGGCTGAGCCAGGCCAAAGCCAGGAGCCAGGAGCTTTTTCCAGGTTTCCAACCTGAGTTCAGGGGCCCCAAGCACCTGGGCCATTTTCTGCTGCTCTTCCAGGCACATTAGCACAGCGCTGGATTAGAAGTGAGCAGCTGAGACTCAAACCAGCACCATAAGGTATGCCAGAGTTGCAGGCAGCAGCTTTTACCAGCTACACCACAATGCTGGCCCCTTGTTTTACTTTTGACTGACACATGATAATTGCAGAAGTACAATAGGATTTGTTGATACATGTATAGGTGTTTGTAAGGATGCAACTGTTGCCCAGTTAAAATCGTGCAGTAAATTTTGATGTTCTGTTGAATGATGTAAATGGGCTCTTGTCTCTTCACTCTCAGATAGTGGTGAACTGCTTAATGAGAAATACCTCCAGGAAAATGTCTGTCTTTCTTATACAAGCCCTCTTGTTCCAAGGCTCCCTTGTTTCTACACAAGCCATTGTCCCAAGTCGTACTTTCACGGCAGTCTACAATGTTCCCTAGTGATCCACACGGATCCAGGAGAGACCCTGTCTTCCTTGTGCCACTATCAGGAATACTCCGTCTCTGAAATTCTTCCACGTTCAGTCTCTAGAGTCCAAGACAGGCATTTGGTCTAGCGGTTAATATGCTAGCTAGGATGCCGTTTTTCCCACATTGAGATTCAACACCCACTTCCGATAACTGACTCCAACCAGCTCCCTGCTAGAACAGACATGCTGAGGGAGCAGCAGCGGCTCAGGTCGTGGGGCTTCTGTCTCCCGAGGCAGACACCTGGGTTGAATTCTCCGCCTCCAGCTTTGGGTCCAGCTGAGGCCCGGTCATCACAGGCGGCTGCGGAGTGAACGAGAAGCTGACCGCCCACTATCGGTGTCTCTCCACGCATTTCTCTGTGAATCAAATATTGTTTTTTAGAAAAAAATGAAATGTAAAGTACAGACTTCACAGACCATATTTCTATCACTTGAGCTATTTCTGCTAATTGCTAATTGCTCCAGCCTGGCTAGTCCTGAAGGTGTGACATTCCTTCAACATGTTCTTCATAAAAAAATAAATAAAAAGGCCTGCTGAGAAATGCCTGTAAATACCCGTGAACAACTTCTGAGCCTGTTAAGTGTTTTGTTTTGTTCCCTAACTTTAGTAGAAAATGAGCAATCCTGTAAGAAAACAGCACTTCGAGATTCTTCCTATATTAGTAGTCAGTTACTTACTGTCCCATCCCTTCACCACCCCTCAAACTTTTATTAAAACCTTAAAACCCCTGCACAACATAGCTCAGAGCTTTCTCCTTCTCATAACAATCATCAGAGTTAATACACAGTTCCCTGGACCCATAATATACAATGTGCTGTCAAATGTGACTGTCCTTTTAATTTGTTTAGAAAAAAGTCTTCCTGAGAGCCTAATTCCTTAATACTGTTTGCCTTAGACAGAGTTAGTTACACCTGAAATACGGAGAGCATTTACATGCAAACCATACTTTACACAACGCTATGGACAAATATACTGCAATAGTATTAACATATCTCAAATATATATGAATATCTTCATTTTATCAAACACCTGCCATAAGCTATTGTGCTATGATTCATTGTACCTATGTTAACCATAATAGTCATTAGTGCAATATAGAGGTGCCTTTTACTCCAGAGCTACGCATTTATGTTCGTATTGAAGTTTTCCCACAAGTGAAACCAGAGTGATCATTAATATTTGAACAGATGTAAAGAGTTAAAAAAAGAAGTCCTTAAAAGAAACATTCACTTAATGGAATTTAAAAAAAAAGTTGACTCAACTTACATTGGTTGGATTTGCAAAGTGGAAGATATTCTCAAGGCACAAGACAGCACCATGGGAGGAAAATCTTGTATTCCTAATGAAGTTTGCTAAATAGTCTCCAGCGGTATGTTTTGAACATGTATTTCCAAGCAGCTTCACTGAGTCAGTCTTTTAGAAAGGGCGATGGCTATTCAAAATGAACTTGCTCTAAGTGCCCATTAACATACTGAATCACGAAGCACCTTTTCCAGAGGTGTATGTCATCAAAACATGTCACCAATATGGATGACAAATGAAAGCATGATTAATGCTATTACTTTAAACACAAAATGAGAGTCTCCTGAAGAGGATTATTGATGACCCCAGTGTTATTCATGGTGACAAGTTTTGTATTTTGAAATGTGCCCTCATAAAGCCTTACAATCATTTGTTAGCGACTGCTGACAATAACTGTTAAGTAGTTATAAGGTTTAGTAAAGAAAAATCGTCATACTAGCGGAAATAGACAGAAGTCGTCAGAATTAAATGTTAGTCTCTCAAGAAAAGAATTATCAATGTACTATTTTTAAAGGTTGCTACATATGCCTATATCTCTCCCCAGATCTGGATGGAGATCAATACCTGTCTGGCTGCTCGTCTGTCTCACGGTCTGTCTGCGGTAATTTTCCTAAAGTGGGGTTGATGAACTGCCTGCACCAGGAAGACCGTTTTTGCTAAAATGCAGACTCCTGGGACTTAAGACACAGACTGTCCAAAAACAGGGACCAAGGATTCTTGTGTTCAAGGGATTCCCCTGCTGTGTCTCATGCCCACTGAAGTCAGAGAACTGTGCTCTAAATGAAGACTCGCTTTCCCACCCCTCAGCCTCGAAGCACTGAGCACTTTTTTTCTTTCTCAGATTTCATAAATATCTTTCTTCCATGTGCACCAATTCAAATATCAGTGAAGAACCTACTATTTGGCATTAAAAATAAATTAGACAAACAAAAGCACATTACACATTCCCTAACCTCAAGGAGCTCATGGCTTAAGGAATTATTTTTAAACAATTACCAATTGCAATACCGTGTGATGTGTCGTAACAGAAGTGCCAATAACAGGTTTGAAGTAACAGAAGCTTGTTATTAAAAAAGGTGATTTTCCATTTGTAACGCTAAAGTTACAAGAGCTTTTTTTATTGAAGCTGCTGGCTCCCATTAGTACCCCATTCCTGGATGGAGTTTGGGTAGCTGACATCATCGACTGATTTGATTGCTGACTAAATTCAATCATGTGATGTAACAAAAATAGATTACAAAGTGACCCTCAATCCATCTGTAGTCGATTTTCTTTACATAAAATAGCATATTCTGTTACAAATGCATGTTATCTGCACATTTTTAAAGAATATATAACAGAACAAATTCCCATCAAATGTAAATACTTAACTCTGCACTCACTTCGATTAGCGTACGGGAAAATTTCACATAAACCATGACAACTTATACAATATTATGGAAACAGAGAAAGCCTACAGGAGAATAGCAGTATTAATAATAATTACTGTTGCAGAGAACTCTGAGTTGTGGCTCTAATTCTGATTCCAGCTTCCAGTTAATGCACACGCTAGGAGGTAGCAGGTTATGGCTCAAGTTCTTGGGTCCCTGCAACCCACATGGGAGACCCTGATGGAAGGTCTGGTTCCTGACACTGGCAGTATATTGGAGATAAATCAGGGGATGAGAGCTCTTGCTTTGTCTATTTTTCTCCCCCTTCTATAAATTAAGTAAATATATTTTTATATGACTTAATGTATTTTATCTGGGTTTCCCCTGTCCTTTATCGGTGGAGGAAACTAGCTTATTTTCTCTAGACCTGCCTGGCTGTGTGTCTTCTAGGCTGGGTCCTGGGACTGGGACCTGGGATTGGCCATGGCCACACCTCTAGGAAATGAATGGTTAGATACTGGTGCTGCTGTCAGAAATCGTGGGTGTGCTCAAGGTGGCCCCGACCTGCTGAGAAGAACAGAAGTGTTGGAGCCAAATCCCTTCCAAAACGATGAGCAAGCTCTTGATTGTTGGGCTGGTATTTTCTTCAAATTTGGCTCAATGACAGTGGAATGTGCACAGACATTTCCAGGGAAGTCCAGTCTCCCACAGCTCCCCTGCCCCCCAGATTATGTATGATTAAGACTACGGGTACAGGATGATGCTGTCTGACAACACATTCCTTTATGGAATTATCTGTGGTCCACCCACGAAAGATAAATGAACAAACTACCATGGAGGCATCACTGCCCGCCTAGGCTGCCATGCCCCGTCATACCATTTCCACCCTCTCCATCCAGCCAGCTCGTGGAACATGTGTCTTTCCACCAAAACTTTTTGATAGTTGTTTAACATAACAAAATCCTTACTCAGATTATAACATAAAATAAGCCACTATAAAGCGATTATTTCAGGCAATAAATAGGTTTTCTTTCACTATTTCTACTCTCCACTGATTTTTAGAAACAAATTTGATAAACTGATTCTTTCTTTAAACTTTTATTTAGTAAATATAAATTTCCAAAGTACATTTTATGGATTACAATGGCTTTTTCCCCCCATAACTTCCCTCCCACCCTTATCCCTCCCCTTTCCCGCTCCCTCTCCCATTCCATTCACATCAAGATTCATTTTCAATCATCTTTATATACAAAAGATCAATTTAGTATGTATTAAGTAAAGATTTCATCAGTTTGCACCCACACAGAACATAAAGTATAAAATACTGTTTCAGTACTAGTTATAGAATTACTTCACATTGGATAATACATTAAGGACAGATCCCTCATGAGACGTAAGTACACAGTGACTCCTGATATTGACTTAACAATTTGACACTCTTGTTTATGGTGTCAGTAATCACCCGAGGCTCAAGTCATGAGTTGCCAAGGCTATGGCAGTCTTTTGAGTTCGCCGACTTTGATCTTATTCTGACAGGGTCATAGTCAAAGTGGAAGTTCTCTCCTCCCTTCAGAGAAAGGTACCTCCTTCTTTGATGGCCTGTTCTTTCCACTGGGATCTCACTCACAGAGATCTTTCAGTTAGGTTTTTTTTTTTCCAGAGTGTCTTGGCTTCCCATGCCTAAAATACTCTCATGGGCTCCTCAGCCATATCCAAATGACTTAAGGGCTGATTCTGAGGCCAAAGTGCAGTTTAGGGAATCTGCCATTCTGAGTCTGCTGTGTAGCCTGCTTCCCATGTCATAAATTGATTCCTAATAGTTTCTTTTAACTTTTTTATTATTTGTTTTTCAAAATTTATTTAAATGTAGGAGGATTTACTTTATTAGGAAAATCATTTTACACTGAAATACTGAAATATTTGATGAAATATTTTTAAGCCAAAAAAAGTTCTACCATATGACCCAGTCATCCCACTACTGGGAACTTACTTAAACAAAATGAAATCAGCATATGAAAGAGCTATCTGTACCCTCCTGTTTATAGCAGCTTAATTCACAATAGCTAAGATATGGAATCAACCCAGGTGTCTATCAATGAATGACTAGACAGGAAAATATGGCACATAAAAACTTCTGATTACTACTCAGCCATAAAAGAAAACGAAATCCCATGTTTTGCAACAAAATGGATGTAATTATGGTTCGTGAAATAACCCAGCCCCCCAAAAAAGACAAATATAGGTTTTCTTTGATTGTGGCAGTTAATATAGAATACAAAAATACATATAGGAATGAAATGGACATCTTGTGATTTTATTGTTGTTTTCAGCTCTTGTTTATGCTCCTATGGAAATGTGGATTTCTATTTTTTACTTGTTGAATATTATGGTTGGTGATACATGAAGCTTGTGATTATAGAGTAGACTGAATTTATATTTTTACAAATTAAAGAAAAGAGAATGGAAGGAAGGAAGAGGATTGAGGGAGGAAAAAGAGGAGGAAGGGAAGAGCAGTTCTTTTCTTATCATTGTATCCATTAAATACATGAAATTTCTTCTCTTTATATTAATAAAAATAAAAAGGTTGAAATCCTGACATCTACAACAAAACAGATGGAACTAGAGATCACTGTAATAAGTGAAATAAGCCAGACAGAGAAAGTCAAATAATGCTTGCTTTCTCCTATTTGTGGAAGTTAATGCAGAGAGAGAATAAAAATTATGTGGATGTCATATTATTTGGAATACAGTTATTAAGATTGTCTTCACTAAATTATACCATGTACATGACAACATATACTTCTTTCCTCACTTTATGAACATTGTCATGAACCGCACATTTTGTAATTATTAATACCCCTGTTTTCAAGAAATAGTATATATGTATATGTGTGTGTGTGTACATAATATGAAGTGAACATAGAAAAATGCTAAAAATGCCAAATCTTACAATTAAGAAATTCAATTATAAAAATAAAAATTTAATTGAAAAATATTTAAAAGTAAGGCTATTTAAATTTGGATGTGACATTCATATTTTGATTAAATTCCTATTTTCCCTAGCCCAAGGCTTATGTAACTTCAAAATATTTACAACCATTGGGCATCCCACTGCACCTTGGTGTGAATGGGATCCACTCCCATTAATGCCATACTACTTTCAAGGAAATGTGGTTGAAGATTAGCGGGATGCCTGTAAAGTCCTTCATTAGATAATTATATGTGTCTCTACTCAATGCTAAAATAAAAATTACTCTGTTTACCAGCATATTTCAATAATTAAACTATTTTTATCTCTCAGAACGAAGTTTCCATAAATTTTGCAAGTCATTTGTGAAATGCAGTAAGCATTAAAAAACTGATAAGGTTGTAATTCAATAAATTATATTTTATTACTAAAGTCAAAAGTAGAACTTAGCATTTCTTGTGCATTTTGTAGCTCTTCACTCCTTTGTTGTTTATATCAGAAGCAATTCACACTTGGAGGGTTGACTCGGTAGACACACAGAACACTGTGCCATGGCGCGTCTCTTCCAAACACAGTGGTGCCATGACTGCAGCTTGGAATCGGCCATTGTGGGATGTTTGCACCACAGAAATTGGCAAACTGCACACTAATGCCCCTTACCTCCTGAAAATCATTGTGGAACATTTATCAGAATTCCACACACCTTTCTGGTTAATCAAATGAACCCAAAGTTTTAGAAGAATGACTCTCTGTGATCTCCTTCCCAGTACAAGACCCAGAGTTACACAGAACCAGGGTGAGTTCTGCTCAATCAGGAGAGAGTGGTCTGGTTATTAGTCTACATGAAGTTAGTGATCTCCTCCCTCATGTTAATAAAATGCTTCCTAGAGTAGTTTTCCCTGAGTTTTTCAAGACATTTAGATCCCTCATTAACCTCTAATAAAGCTAGTTTTTTTTCACTTAAAAGGACAGACACTACTGACAAATTTCTGTAATTAACCAATTAGTCAATAAATATGATTAAATTCTACTATAAACATACGATTGATTATGTAAGGCATGCTGAATCTATAACAGTAATCTATAACAGTAATCTATAACAGTATAAAATACTGTTATAGATTAATACTAATATACACTTATACTATATATAATATATATATATACTAGTATAATACATATACTAATATTAGTATAACATTATATAACACTGTTATTATAGAATAAATACAAAAAAGAGGGAAAATGAGATTATAGAAAGAGTAGTTAATGTTTAGTTACTCACAGGAAAATAACCCTAATATTCTTCCAAAATCTATGTAAATAACAAGAGTAAAAGATTTTCAGGAATAGAGACTCACAAGTACAACAATTCTACCAGCTACTCAGGCATTCCTCTCTCACCTGTTGCAGCAGGGGTAGGTCATTATGAATCAAAAATATTCTCCCCATGTGGAACATCAATACCAAACAGTGGTACTCATTTCTGACCAACACATTTGCTCTTCCTCTGGGGGAGAGAATCAAGTACTCAGACAGCCTAATCATGTTCCTGATCTCATCAAAGTCAAGGCAGAAGCCCTATCCACCCAGGAGTCTGAGAAGATATGAGGGAATGAAAATTATTCTAACTTTGAGAAGAAATATATTAATTTGAGAGTATTGACAGATATGCTAGACATATAAAACTTAAGAGAGAATAAATCATTAAGAAGAACAAAAGTAGGAAAGGGGAGGGTAGCGGGTGGGAGGGAAGTTATGGGGGGGGGAAGCCATTGTAATCCATAAGCTGTACTTTGGAAATTTATATTCTTTAAATAATATATATATTATTTAAAGAATATATATATATATATATATATATATATAAAATAATTGAGGACTTCCCAATAGGATAGACCAAACCAGACAAATGTGTAATGGAAGTCAATTTGAGTGTTTGACCTATGAAAACTTCTCCCTGTGTACCTGTAGTGGAGCTCCCAAGCCACTCCTGGTTTGCAGCTGCCTGATGCATGAATTGTTGTTTGGTCAAATAAACTCTTTGAAATTTAAAAAAAAATAAAAAATAAAAAAAGAACAAAAGCAATCAACCTGGTAATTATGCAAACATTCTCTTCATGGCAATCGGAAGACTTTGATCTATAAAGTCAAAGCTGTAGCAAGGTGTTCTGCCTCACAGGTGCCTAATATTAAGTTGTTGCTCTCAGGAACCCTGACATTCTCACCCCAAGCCTGGTGTAAAGGCTATAGTAGTTCTTAATAGAGACAGAGACTAGCAGTAGATAGTGAACTGGAGGAGTTAAAAATTGTCTTTCAGATATGAGCTGAACACAAATTACTCATCATTATGATCAGAAACCTCACACCAAAGATGCCCTCTGCTCTCGCCTGACTGAGCTACCCCAGTAATATCTGGGATGTAGTAGAGGGGAGATAACTACATTTTCTCAACTTTTGGAAAGTTTTATACAAGAAAATAATTGTGGCATCAGCGTAGAAGATCAAAAATAACTTTTAACAAGTTCTTCAAATAAAAATGCAAAAAGGCTGAATTACGTCTACCTTCCTAGAGTTAAAATTGAAAAAAAAATAATTGTCGTGGTAAGATTCTTTTTCACTCCGGACTTTGCTCCCTTCCACCGTCCCCTTCTCTACTAGTGTTGAAACTTGAAAGCCAACGGAACAGGAAACACGTGCTAGGTAAGTGGAGAGTGCGACTGAAAACACTGGGCTTGTCCATATGACCGTGCCAAGCCTTGCAAGATGGAAGTGTAAATTGATGAAGCTGGTGTCTATAAGAGAAGTGTTTTAGTCATTTACTTGAAGTACTCCTTCTGCTTCTCCCTCCTTAGTAAGATGTTATTTTTTCCATAATTGTGTGATGTCAACAGATGGTACAAGTCACGAAGTTGAAGAGAAAAAAAATCCTTAGCACTCATTTAATTATTATGCAGCAAAGAGTACTCAAAATCCATCAAATGGATCTTTGGAATTCTATGAGGTCTTTGGTGTGCTTAGAACTGATGACCCTAAAATGACGCCAAAATTCCTGTTGATCCTGTGTTTACCACACCCTGTTTCCACATTATGTTCTGTATGTTGTTCATGAATAGTTATTATATTCAATATAAGATTAGAGAGATAGCTTTAAGAACATTAACATGCTTATTATATCAACATTACTGTAATTTTTGGAAACATTCCATTATCATATCAAATTTAATATCAACATGGTTGGTCCCCATTCATCCATTTTCAACCAAAATCAGTGAATTTTTGTGACTAGGTATGTATTATGTGAAGCCATAATAAAGGCATATGAAGGTTAAAAGTATTAAGAGAAAAAATGCAACAGATATTGAAGATTCCAAGGCTTACAAAATCAAGCACACCATAGTTCAGCCAGAAATACTCCCATAGTTAATTTATAAACTCTTGAAATGAATAGAAATTCTGACAGCTCCTTAAGCAAGGCAGTGCTCCGAGTTCTGCTGCAATAATAATAAGCTTTTCAAGTATGGAATCTATGTGAATCAGTCTTTCTGATTTTGTGAGTTACCATGGAGTTTTCAAGAATAATAGACCTAATTAGATTTAGTGACTCAATAAATAAATGAAGCTTTTTTATAAGTCATCAGTAATTTTCCCTGTTTTAAGCTAGAAGGGAAAAAAAGTAGAGCTTTCATGCAGAAAATACATCCCATGCTTCTGACAAATGTCTGAAAAATGCACATCCTTTATTCAAAGAAAGTGGATAATTTATTGACTTCTCATTCCTTCAACAAAAGGACTATTTTTAGAAAAAAAATATGAAGAACTGCCCTTTGATTCCTTAGGTCTTACGAGAATTGCAAAATTAAAAATTAGAAACTTGTGAATTATGAAACCCTAATTTCATGTGCCAACTGAGACTGCACATGGCCATGTTATACAGAGGATGGACCACAACAAATGGAAGACAGAAGACGTCAGGTAGTCTTTGTTCCCATGCAGATTGTAAATGTCAGTAGGACAATTCAGAAACAGACCTCAAATATTCTTGGTTTCCATGACAGACCTTTCACAATGTTCCGCTCAGCATGAGTGCTACAAAAATAATAGCTGATATGTGTTCTGAAAAATGGTTCTGAGGTCGTAGGTTTTGGAAAATCTAAGTGAGTGTAATAGGGTTAGGACTTCTCAGGACATTGTCATTCCATATGTACAAGAATGCAATGCCCGGGGGAGGACTTGTGCGTTTTATCATCAGACAGACACAGAATCTCACCAATTTTCAGCTGACTCACTATGACAATCTGCTCATCTACCTACAGCAACGGGGGTCTATTCACTGCACCCTCATCTTCAGATGTTCTAGTCCCTATCTGGCAGATATCTAGTCAAACTTTCTTCAAAATTCCCACAGACACCAAATGTCAATGTCCTACCAACCAACTTGACATCTTGCAGGAATGTTTTTAGACATCTCTTCAGTTATCTCCATGAGCACAATCTTCTTCTGTTTCATGTTATTGCTAGAATGCTCTTTTCTCGGACATACACAGAGCTAAATATCCAACTTTATAAAGTGTGTTAAGACATCAATTTAAGAGTAAGGTGAACCTCCTCATTAGAACCCTAAAATATGTGCGTGCATCTCATTACTAAAATGTCTGTGCATCTTCAATTGAATGCATGCTCAAGAAACCAGATCCATCGACTGCAATTACCCAGGATAGTGCCAAATCACAGTGGAAACCTTAGAAACAACTGCAGAATAAAAACCTTGTTATGAATAATATATTGCACTAAGTACTTCTGAAATTAATTTATTATGCTCCAAAAACCCGATTTCAATTGTTTTTGAAGATCATTATCTTGCTTAAGAAATTTTCATTTAGTAGATACAGGGGACAGAACAATAAAAATATATATAATTCAGGACTTTGGGATGTCCCTAAATAAAATACAGATAAATTCCATGGTCTTGCATTTTGCCTATAATCAAATAAAGAAATATCACTGAGAATGTAAATTTGAAGCACTTGACAGGCTATCTACCTCTCTCTTCTTTCTCACTACTGCAAGTGAAAGTCAAGTACATGTGCTAGGATAAACCATTGCAAAGAGAAAGACCAGGTGACACTGACTTCCCATTCAGTCATTCCAGGAAGACAAACATACACGTGTCGGAGGATCCCGCAGGCTTTACACAGAACAGCCATAGGTGCACACACACGAAGCCCATGACTTGATTTGATCAAAGTAAAACTATACATCTCTTCATTCCTCCCGGTGAACTCAGCCTCTTATGTGCAAGTAAAAGAGAAACGTATCCATCATAAAAGAGCAAAATTATTATACCAAATGAATACATGTATATGATCTTATAAGCTATCCAAGTACGAACAGCTTATTTTAAAAGATTCAGCAACTTCTGAAACACAACAATTTATAATTCATTTGGCTATTTCTTCTGATTTAGTTGCACATTTCTTAATACTGTACTTTGTCCAGCTCATCTACTGACTTCCTAATATGAAAGATGAGCATTTACCTCTTACATAAAGGTATCCTCACTTCGTATCTTACAAAAAAAATCATCATCTTTTTGGTTACATTAATAATCAGTGATTATTTATCACTAAAAGAGCCAATTAATCATTTTGATGAACTTCTGATCTTAAATATCTTTTTACATCTTCCTAAGATTTGTAGATAGCTTATTGGTGAGTGCATAATCTTCTATGTTCTCAGGTATTCTTTTTTCTAAGTTCTCTATAGTTGTGTAAGATTTTCAAAAATTCATTTGTGCATCGTCCAACACATGCAGTGGTCACTCCATTCATGTTTTCCACTGGTGACCTCATTCCCAGAGCTTTGTAAAATACATTTTCAATGCTAGGCTTTCTCTAGAATGTTCTTTACTTCTCTGAGGGGTGCTTCATTTATTTGTCCTCTTCTGTATTATCCCCTCAAGACTGTGGAACAGAGCCTTCACGGACTTTTACTAAACACCAATAAGTGCTTTTCTGTTAGGCTGGGTTTGAAAATCATTTTCGTTAAGCATTTCATAGGAACGGCTTGATTGTCTAGATTAATGGTTGCTGTAAAAATTTGTGCTACTTTGATTCTCAAACTTTTGAGTGTGTTCTATTTTTTAAAATCTCATATATAGTATCTTCCTCTTGGTATCTGTGAAATATGAATAATGTAGTCTCATTTGGTTGGTATTTTTTCCTGTGTTCAAATAAAATTTTCAATTTGAGATTTTTGTCATTTAATTCTGAACATTTTGTATTATTTATTTGATAAATGCTGATAGCTTACTGATTTTCTATTATTTCCTATTTTTGATCTCTTAATTTCAGCTTTAATTTTATTATTTTTTAACTTTTTGAGTTATTTTAAATGCAGAGAAATGGCGGAGGTGGGGGGAGAGAAAGAGAGAAAAAGAGAGATCTTCCATGTATTGGTTCACTCCCCAAATGTCTGCAACAGCCAGTGCTGGGTCAGACTGAAATTGGGAGCCCAGAATCCAATCTGGGTCTCCCACGTGAGTCTAGAAACCCAAGTCCTTGAGCCATCACATGCTGTCCCCAGGCTGTGTGTTAGCAGGCAGGTGTATCGGATGCACTGCAGGAATTCAAACCTGCACACTCCCCTGTGGAGTGCAGAGGTCCCAGGTGGTGTCTGGATTGCCCTGTCAAGACATTCTTGATCTCTGAATTCATTTTGTTTCTCTTCATACCCTAATTGACACAGTCTATTTTTTTCATTTCTTCCTTTCATTCTTTCCAAATATTTGAAGATGCTGATTCAAGAAAATAGAAAAATAAATTCAAAATAAAACAAATCAACAGGTAAGAAGTAACAGAGAACAAAGAAGGATGGACAATAACTATTAATTACTCTTCTCAGTGTGGGATCTTCCAAAAATACAGCTTTCTGCACTCTTTAAAAAAATTTCATCTTGGAGATATTCCATTCTCTAGGTTTTAGAAACTAAATTATAAACCCCCAAAAACATTTTTGATAAATGAAAACTTTATTATTCAATCAGAAAAAAGGCCATTTAGCAAACAAAATTTTTCTTTTTATCATCCACTTACAACTGTTACGCACTCAGCACTGGTTTTATTAGAATACTACTGTTGTCTAGTTTCATTGTTCCAACTGTATTTTGCTGTTATAAAGTAGAATTTAGGGACCAGAGATTTTTAGCACATTAGCCCTTGATAAATTAATCTTGCTGTTTCTCTGTACCATGCCACTTGCTACCTATTGGCCTGTTCTGCTGTGGGTCATTTCTTCACTTCAAATCTGTCTTCCACAATGCACATTCTTGCTTTACTTTAAAGAAGGAATCAAATAGATTTCAAAGGCCTGAAAACATCTATTGTAGGTAAGTAGAGTACACAATATGAATATGAATTCCTGCTTTGACCGTGCATACAGATAGTTATACAGAGTATACAGAACATCATGAATTGTGAAATTTATTTCTAAAACATATATAAAATATATATAAAGACTAAACATATATAAGGACTTTTTAAATATTTAAAATTAAATAGAGGGGCTATGTATGATAATTAGCATTTATTGAGTGCCTACTATGTATCAGAAAGTTACACATAAAAGCTTTACAGATATTTATTCAATCAAAACAGAAAGTCTATTCAGGGCCTACCTCCCTAGCCATTTTGGTAACCAACCCCACTGATTAATTTTGTCAATCACAAGGCTGACATGTTAGAGTGAGGAGGTAGGACAACAAAAATCAGAATGGCTGGGTCCCTGCCATTCTCCACACCCTTGACATGCAGTGCCCCCAGTCATTTAACCAGGTTCTTTTTTTACCTTTTTGTTTATACATGGAAGAATTGCATTTATCACAACGTTCACTGGATTTCACTTCCTATATGCTAATGTTTCGACTGTCCCCTCCAAAACTCATGGTGGAATTTTGTTGCCACTGTGACATTTCTGAGTGGCTCTGTACTCGTGAGCTGATTCGCGTCACTGCCTCAGGAGCGGATTCCTGATGAGAGGATGAGGCTCAGGCCCCATCTTCGCTGTTGCCTCCATGCTCCCTTATCCCCTCCTTCTGCCAAGTCATGACATACAAAGAAAGCCCTCATCATATGCCAGCACCTTGCTCTTGCCTCCCCCAGGTTCCAAGACCACGAACAACATAAACCCCTAATATTTATGTTGCTCAGCCTTGAAGTTCTGTTACAGCTGCGTAAAATGGACCAAGACAGATCTGCATGTATACATGGAAGAAAAGCACATGCGCCATGTTCCTCCATGAGTTTGTTTGGACTTTCAAATCACATAATAGATGTGAACAAACTGAAATCTTTATAACACAATATCAATGGTTAGTTAAGGACGGAAATATTGTCTGGAATTACGTCTCATTTAATGGCTTCCGAAGACCTTTAGGACAAAAGGAATGCATTAGCTCTTTGACTTGCAGGATACACATGGTAAAAGAAGGAAGATACACGTGTTGACAGATGCAAAGAAGGAGAATGTAAAGTAGTACCTGCCGTGTAATCTGAAATGATCCCTTGTCACTTGTTAGCAAAACTCACTTTTGCACCACGGTCTCCAGCATGCAAATCAGACTGATGAACACCTTCTGAAGAAGCAAATAATTTAAGTTGAACAATAGGAAACTCACGAAAATTAGAATGGGAAGAGCTCTAGAGTTTGTCCTGTTACTTGGACATTTATTTGTTGAACTAATGGCAACTGATTGTCATCTCGATCCCAGTGGGGACACACCCTGAGGTTCTAACATCTGAACCCCAGACTCCCAATGTTTCCCCTGGGGTAATTGATGAGGATGCCACACTGAATCTTAGATGTATTTGTGAGTGAGATAGTTTCTAATGTTCAATATGTAGATTCATAAGCATAATAGAGAAACAAGCATGATAGAATCTACCATCAAAATCACACAAAGGATCCTTCCAATAATTTTTACTTGGAGGAAAACAAAATTATAGAATAGGATTTAACATACATGTCAATTAAAAATAACTCACATATATTTAAGCTGTGAAAATCCAGAGAATTTATCTTGTGTTGTCAATGTACCCTTCAAATGACTGGAGTTTATTATGTAAGAGCAGCTTTCCCTATTCACAAACACAGTTAAAAATATCAATCCAAGAACTGAGCACTGGCAATACGATTTTGCAAGTTCCATGGAGAATTTTACTTTTTACCAATGGCCATCACATTTTCTGTCATTTTTGTACCAAGAATGCCCTTGCAAGAAGAAAGTGACCAGACTTCACGGTGTTCTGCAGAGGGAATAGTCGGTTCAATTAATCATTGATTTAAAATGCTTGAGCAGATAAACTCATCTTCAAAAAAATTACAAATCAATCAAGGGAAGAGACTCCTTGTATGCCGAGAATAATTTTTAAGACTAAGTACTGTTAATTTCTCATTTGCTTACAAAGAGACAGCACAGTGGTAAGCAAATAATCAAAGCTAAACATTACATAGATTGAGCTCACATAAATTCTTCAGTTGGCTTTAGTTTTTTCACTCATCTTTAAATTTTCCTCTATTGAACAATAAGTCCCAAAATAATCAAGAATACTGGTAAGCAAAATTATCTGTTATGATTAAAACTATTGTCCCTATAAAACTCAGTTATATTTCTAACAAGTATACTAATTAAAGATACAGTTTATTATAGTCATGAGACTATACACAAGCTGATGAAATTTTTTCATTATTATATCTAAACTTGGATCTAATGCTTTCTTTCATACTAGTTTGAAAATTCTTACTCAGTATTTCCAATTTTAAGAGAAATAGATATGTGTATATGTGTGTGTGTTTCAGATCTACATACAGAATTAGTTGGTTTCATCACCAATCTGCATGAACACCCATCTTGGGTAATTTTCTTACTCAAATGTTAATGTCTACTTACTTTCCATGAGCACAGCACTGGTACATCAACATTGAGGCTTCCCACCTCACATGACTCACAAAGCTAAAGAATGGGTAGAATTAAGGAGCAAGGCAGCCAGATCCAAAATCCGAAAGGAGAATGGAACAATTGAAATAACAACTTCACACCTCAAAAGACATGCCTGTGCCTACTGTCCTGTTCTAGTGATTTGAAATGAGAACATTCTAAACCTTCCAAAATAATTGAAAATGATATGCTTTTCTTCTTACAAAAGGACGGTAGGGAGATACAACGTGGACAGAGTTTCAAAATGGCAACATTTTGAATAATTGAATTTGACATATAAGAAAAGTCATCCAAATGAGAGTCCTTAGCTTAGGCATGAAATAGAATTTGCTTCATGATGGATTTCTATTCAAATACAAAACAGAAGTGGTTTTCATAAGGCAGAAAAAATACAAATTCCATATTCTCAAAGAAAGATCATGCAAGTTAAAACATCTTCATAGATTGTGATGTAAGAAAATGTAAAATTAAAAATTTAATTCTCACCTGCATTCCTATAAACTGATTATTGTGAATATCATCCAAAATGGTCCAGTCTGTGTAGCGGGGATAAATGATTCACTCCATCTTATATTTTTTTCCCCAGAAGGCCATTTTTACATAGTATTTGTATTTGTCTCAACAAACTTTTCCAGTGCCCATTAACTCCCCATGTGGTACCTGGTCAGAAGCTTGCAAGTAAATGACAGGCACTGAGTCCCTGATACCTATCTTGCCAGAAGTAGCTTCAGAGATCTTAGTTCCCTTAACCTCTGGAATCGCCTGCATGAGCCATGCAGACTCCCCTTCCTCAAACAAACTTCTCTCAACCGTCTGAGTATTCACTTCAAGAAGAGGCTCAACAGGCTCAGGGTCTCTCTGCAGTCAAATACTCACCCATCCCAGTTGCTGCACAAGTGGGTTTGCTTGCTTATTTAACAGCCCAATGGAACCCTCCCTAACTTAAGAACCATAGCTGTCTGTCCTTCTTCCCCGTCCCCATGCAGGAAGGCAGGATGAATTTTAGTGCTAACCATACAGTCCTATTCTGCTTCTGGATTTCAACCACTACCCCAATGTGCAGCCGAAACATCATGTCGTTAACTCCACCATTCCATGAATGCTCAGGCTGCTGTGTGGTGAAGGCAAGGACACTGTTTCTCTTGGAAAAAAAGCCAGCATTCTATCTTAAAAATCCACCCTCTGTATTTGAAGTACTGCCTGGCTCACTGACTTGACAGATCCCTTCCTGATTTCCCAGGCCACTCTGCACACTAGAGACCCAGTGTGGGCAAGTGCGTTTCCCAAGTCCCTCAACAACAGAAAACATGATGCTCATGATGCTCTATCTATCTATTTGTCTGCATCAATCCATCTGCATATCTCTACCTATCACCTACCTATTATCAATATACATCTATCTATGTATCACTGTCTACCTATCATCTACCTATTATCAATCTATCCTTCACTCCGTCCAAGCAGTAAGAAAGCCAACTGCTAGGAAATGAGGTTACTTTTATCTTCAAAGGACCCCCACCTACTTTCATCTGAAGAATACAGGATTTATTGAAGTGCAGGTAGGATTAACTTATCAGACGTGCTGCTTATTCCACACCAGTGAGGTCAACGCACCCCAGTGAATGGAGAAGACTCCAGTCTCCAGTGCTTGTCCCTCTCTCCTTGGCTGTGAAATTCTAAGCCACAGGTTTGGTTTTCTGAGAAGAAAGTAAGACTTCTGTTTGGAATCTTAACAAGTCTAATTTTAAAATTTTCTCAGATAATACTGGATTTTATCTCTCTTAACTTAAACAAGTAGGATATAGTGTTACAGCAGATATGCCTAAAGAGTGACAGATGAAACAGCTACTTGATTTGGGTATTTTTTTAAAGATTTATTTATTTGGAAGGCAAAGGGTTACAGAGAGAGAAGAGGGAGAACAGGAGAGGCAGAGATGAGAGAGCAGCAATGGCCAGCTGGGCCAGGTGAAAACCAAGAACTCCTTCGGGGCACATCAGCAGGGAGCTGAATTGGAAGTGGAGCAACCAGGACTCAAACCACCATATTGAATTCTGCTGCTGTAGATGGCAGCTTAACCTGCTCCACCACAATGCTGGCCCCAATTTGGGTATTTTACTATTAAGTATATTATGGTCAACACTGGATATACAAACAAAACATGTGAGTATTTTAGGAAGTTTATATGGTTTATATGGTTTATATGGTTCATCCATCAGTTACTTCTTTGATACCTAAAAATTCTAAATGCAATTTAATGGTCATTAATAGAAAACAGAAATGACAAGATTATTTTGTGTAACATAAATTAATATGGAAAATAATTGTATATAAAAAGCTGTAAAAGTTGAGCAGCCTCCTACTCCATGATCTGATCACTGCAGGGGGATATTGTGGCTTCAGACTTGGGCTTTTTTCCTCATTCTTTCATTCATTGTCATTAGGAGCTGGTCATGTTGTGAATCTTTTTGATCTGTCTGCAAACGGCAGCTCATTTGTCTATTAAAGGGTAGTCAGTGCTACAAGAGACTGTGCATTAAAGCATCCAGAACAAAGAAGTTCAAAAGGTGATAGCAATTCTTAATGCTATTATCATTGTTTTTATCTTTACTGGTTTCACAAACATAATTCTTGAAAGATCTCCAATGTGAATAAAATGGTGTAAATCATTCATAAGCTCCATTATATTTCTACTTTTATGTCATAAAGTTAAGAAAGAATTGTAATGACTACTGTGGTAACTTTGGGCAACACACAAGATGAATGATACATACTATTCTTTTTAATATATTTTACCAGAAAAATCTCTGCTATAGAAAATAATATAAAAGGTAGTTGACTCTACCATTTAAGTACATCATAAACTATATAAATTTAAAAATTGAGAAACAAATCCTTATCAAATGCTGTTTCTCATGACCCTGACTCTGGCAGAGCTAATGGCACTGACATTTCACTTGATAAAACAAAAAAAAAAAATCTTAACTTTTCAACTGAGGAATTTCCAAGATGATACTAGTCCTAATTGTAGGAACCAAAGTAAAATCTAATACATTTAAGTAGTTTCGTGTTTCACAGATAGAGATTAGGAAAATGCACTGTTGTGTAAGCCAGGCTGGACGTCACATTTCTATGCTCACCTGTGATGTGCCCTCAACAAAGCATATGAACGTTGGGGAAACATCGCGGGTGCGTAGGCCAGGAGTGATGATGAAATCCTGAGCTTTATTCAGGACTTTGCTCTTAGTCATGTCTGCCATGTTTTTTTCTGTTCTTATAATCTATTAAGTTTTGAGCTCAAAAACCAAGGATGTGCTGATGGAACGATGGCATCTTTGAAAACAATGAGATTTAATGATACCAAGCACCTGTAACAAATTGATGAAGTGGCTAAATATTATTGTGCATAAATATCTGAATGTAATTTATTCCACATTCACTCTTGAGTCATGAATTAACCTTGATCTTATAAAACCCCAACTTAGCATTCCTGTGGTAAAATAAAACCACTACAGAAAGGCAAGTTCAGAGAATCACTCCTCTCCAACACCATAATTCAAATATCCATAAACTTAATCTAGTGAGATGAAGGTAGGTACACAGGTACTATTTGTCACAATTACTACACATCTAAAGAAGGAAAAGGATAAAGACTCATTTTTCTGACTTAAATTGTTGAGTTTTAATTCAAAATTATATTTAGTAATGGGCTGAGTTTTTAATTCAAAATTATATTTAGTAATGGGCTGAGTTTTCACACATTCAAAGTCTACAATTTCCAAATGCAAATGTGTACGTGAAAACACAAAGTATTATTCTTCTTTGCACACATATGACTGAATAAAAACATAATTGCCTTGATATGATCCCTTCTTTTTAGAGACACTGCAAATTTTATGTCACATTTCCCCTAAAATTACTGTAATTCCTCTTATTATAAGCGGAAACACCAAATTCAAAGACAAGTTGACTTGTCTGATTGAATCGCTTTCGTAAAGAAACGGCCTGTGAACCCTTGCTGGCTTATACATGCTAACACATGATGATTTGTAATACCTTTTACATAAAATCAATTCACTGAGAGTAGACACCATGCACTTAGGGGTAATAAATAGCTATTACTGATCCACATTTGTCCCCAAAGAAACCAATAGTTACTGAAAATCTTAGAGACCCTCAGAGGCAGACAGGTGAGGAGGGAAGAAGCGAGAGGTCTGCTTCCAAGCAGTTTCAGATCTGGTGCGGCAAGGACGAGGCTGTCTTCCTATGCTGCTCCCAGGGCAGATGCAGGAGTTACGGCGATGGAGACTTTGGTTTCCCATGCAGAGATAGACACTTATCCTTAAGACAGTCCCTGAGCCAGAACCCTGCATCAGACAATAAAGGATGGTCAAAGAGAAGCTGTTGAATTTCTTTCAAGAACACTGGGAAAAAAAGTTCTCCTTAGGGTAATAAATTTTGTTCTTGAGCATGTGTGATTCAAACACAGTTTCACACTTAAACTCCAAGCACCACGAAGCAGACAGCTACGTAGTCTCCTCTTGATCTTTCTGTCTTCTGAATGGTGCCCAACACCTGGAGCGTAAGTGAAAGTGCATGAAGATTTCTTCAGTGAATGTAGGTGCTGGCTCCTACATTTCCACAGGGTACTCCTATAAATACTGCAGCCCTAACTCACCACTGTAGCTATTGTTTTGACTCCAAGGTCACTTAGATTTTTCCGTGTGAGTTGGTCATATAGTTACATATCTCATATTTTTACGAAGATGTCTTACAGAAGGCAAAACAAGACTTCAACTTCCAACTTCAACTCTGTTGACTTCTATAGAAACCAACAGTTGCCCAGTGCAGTAGAGTCATTAAAAGGTGTCTTCAATCACCAAGAACTTCACTCAATGCCATCTCTGGGCCTGGGCCTCCACAGGTCTTCAAGACATCGCTGCTGCTCTCCAAGTATGAGTGTGAATTCTTTATCTGCTCTTGACCTCTCGAGGATTCTCGTGAACCCAGGGAAGCCAACCTATTCATTTCATATCAACATAACAAATCCAACACAGCTCCCTGAAAACATTTTCCTCCCAAGTTTTCTGTTTCCTAGGCTAAGGCAGAAAAGTCATTTTTAAAAACTTAAGATGATTGACTAGGAATGAGGCCAAGGCAAGAAGAAGTTTGAGATTATCCTTTCTGGACACGGTTTTATTTTTACAAAGATTATTTCACGGCCTCACAGTGTTCAGCATGCCAGTTAACACTGAGCTGCACTATTAAAAGGATCCCCCGATCATTTCCAATATGTATATTTGCAGTCTAGACATTTTAAATATTTGGCAGAATGGAAGAAGATTCTCTGCTGCAGTACTGAAGAACGGGTATCAAGGAAAACGCTTTCAAGAAACATCATCTGAGCGTCAATTCAATATGAAAAATTCCTCAGTAAAAGACTGTAGTCAACAGTCCAGTGTATAACAAATAAACCTACACATAGATTTTTGTTTCAAAAAATCTTTTTATTGCATCAATGCTTGCAGTTTAAAGGCAGGGAGAAAATGATTAGATTAAAGACCAAGCGCGAGACAGAAATTGGAGAGCAATGCCCTTGGTCTTTGCTCTGAAACCCAGAACACGAGTCTTGCACAAGGTGACTTTTTGAGTCAAATTCTTTGTCAGGAAAATATGAGATGATAAAATACAGTATTGAGCTGTCTCCCAAAAGTGGTGCATGCTATTAAGTGTTATAACTAGGTTACAACTGTATAAACTATCACTTTCCTAACAGAATTGTTTATGTTGGAGGTGGCATTTAAATAGACAGTTATTTTATAGTAGATTCAGGTCCAAAATTTATATAGGGCGGACACTGAGAAAGTACACGCTTTCTCCTTTCTCTGCTGGAAGGCAGGCACATCTAGAGAGCAGCCAAGCAAGAAGGCTGCTACCCCAACACTGCAGAAAGCAGGGATCCTCCAGGAAGTGGGGGCGGGGCACTCACCAAAGACATTAGGTGTGATGCAATGAGTGCAGATGCCACAAGGCCCAGCGCTGTCAGTGCCCCCAGGTCACTTCTACTTTTCAATGGGGCTCTGAAGATAATCAGAAAAAAGACTTAAGGCAGATTAATTTCAATTTGCACTAATTAAAGGAAATATCTGCTGTATATAATTTGAAAAATGTAGATTATGGAGTTGAACACAACAGAAATAAGAAATAAAAAAAAAAACTCACATTCCCATGCACACCTCTCCTCCCCTCACCCACACACACACACACACACACACACACACACGGCTCCTTCTGCCTCCTGGATGCAAGTGGCCAAATGCTCTGAGCTCTTCTGCCTGCCCTCTCTGAGTACTCATTATCAGTATCATGGCCAGTGAACTAACAGCGGAAGTGAGAGAATGTCAGGGTTGAAAGTGCTAAGGCCGGCGCTGTGGCGCAGTGGGTTAACGCCCTCACCTGCAATGCTAGCATCCCGTATGGGTGCCAGTTAAAGACCCAGCTGCTCCACTTTGATCCCTCTCTCTGCTATGGCCTGGGAAAGTAGTACAAGATGGACCAAGTCCTTGGGTCCCTGCACCGCATGGGAGACCCAGAGGAAGCTTCTGGCTCCTGGCTTCGAATTGGCACAGCTCCAGCCATTGTGGCCAACTGGGGAGTGAACCAGCAGATGGAAGACCTCTTTCTCTCTCTCTGCCTCTCCTTCTCTTTCTGTATTAACTCTGACTTTCAAATAAATAAATAAATCTTTAGGAAAACAAAAGTGCAAAGGCCAAGTCATTTCTGTCTGGGTGAGAAAATGAAGTTCAAGAAGGCCCCAAACTACAAAACAGCAGATGCTGGATGGAAGCCCCTCTGTAGGCTTCAGGTACAAATGCCACCTATGAACAAAGCAGGTGTTAACTCTGCAGTGAGCAACAGGAAGCCCTGAAGGGGACTGAGAACATCTGCCCCTCTGAGCTCTTCACGGCATCACTAGATGTGCATTGCTGTCCCGTGTTCTGTAGGGAAGACGGTGAGAACCTTGTGAACAAGGCATAAACTGTGCACGTCTCATCTGCAATGATAGGAAAGAAAGAAAACTTAGCAGATACTGAGCAAGGGGCTCAGAGTAGTCCAGGATGAGCCCACCAGGCCAATATTAAATATTGCATTCCACGTTGCTTAGCGTTTCCTTATCTGCTATAATCTTATTTCCTATGACAAGATCTGCTTGAAGGGGAATGGTTGCACAATGGATATGTACACCCTTCTGGTTTCAATGGAGCTGTATTGAGCTGAAGGTAATAACTTCATAGACATAATAAGAGTCAATAATCAGTTGATTATAATTACATGTCCATATGAACTCACAATTTTCTTCTGTCACCATTTATTTACCAATGTATGGAGTAAGTGCCTCAAATGTTGCACATTGCTTCCCTTTGTTTCTTTTAATAGTAATTCTTAAAATATTTATTTGCTCTATTTATGTTCTATAATAAATTAATGAAAGGATAGTAACACAGTATAAAAATAAAAGTATGTTCTTAAGTAAAATTTTAATAAAACTACATAAAATAAAACTTCACAATATCCTAATGCAATTTTATCTTAATGTATTATTAGCTTCTTTGCATACCTAATGTCCAACTCACATAAAATTCTTCAGACTGATATTTTTTATCTCCAAAGGTATCTGATAATACAGAAATAGTTTTCAAAATGTATCATGTGTTGGAGCTTACAGCAGCCTAAATATGCTAAGATTGCATTTTGCTTTATCATTTGTATTTGTTTTAATAAACCCCAACTCCATGTCCAGATGTCCTTGCTAAACCGATTTTTGCTTCAGAAGGAAATGTGATATGGTAGGTACATTACACATCACTTCCTTCCACTGGCTTCTTTCTCTATTAAATATTCATTTGCTTAAGTGCCACTTTGGTGCAACTGTGCTTAAAGCTACACTGGCACATTGCAAATCCACTGCAGAAATAACTCCAGTAGAGCACCTGGTGCTTTCTGACGGGGTGGAATGAAAGCACATTCTGTTGTGTTTTCCTCCTAACCCTGAGATTCGTCAGGTGTTCTCTGTGCTTGAACTGACCAAATGAAGTGTCGCCGAAGAGCCAGTTTTATGCAGCCCTAAATGTCAGCCAGGATACTGGTGTTCCCAGGGAATAGGCCCCTCAGCAGCTGGCCCTGGGACTTTTTATTTGATGTTGATCACTGGTTTTACACTTCTGTTCATTATTTTCTCCTTCTCCTCTCTCTCTCCTTGCCCCTCTGTCCCTCTTTTTCTGTAGATAGATAGAATGATAAAAGATAAAGGTACATGGATACACATAGACAGATTCTAATTTATCATGTAGGCCCTTAAATATAAAATTATTAAGAACATGGCTATTCTGAAAAGATGAGATTAACACTGAAAATTCGGCTCCTGAAACAAAGCCAGGGCACCTCCTCCAGTCTCGCCTTTCCCACGAACAGCATTGCGAATCACAGCATATGTGGCAGCTCTTTCCTGGCACGGTCAAAGTGCTGCAAACCAGAGGAGACTGGTGTATGTGAGCGGTGTGTGCTCATCCATGACCACGCACACTGGGAAGAATGTCTCCTCTTGGGGCCAGTATTTGTGGCATAATGGGTTAAGCCACTGCCTGTGATGCTGGCATACCACAGGGGCTCTGCTTTGAGCTCCTTCAATCCAGCTCCCTGCTAATGAACCTGGGAAAGCAGCAGCACATGGCCCAAGTGCTGGGAGACCTGAATGGAGTTTCAGGCTCCTGGTTTCGGCCTAGCCAAGCCTTAAGAATTATGGCCATGTAGGGAGTGAACCAGTGCATAGATGCACCTCTCTCTCTCTCTCTCTCTCTCTCTCTCTCTCTCTCTCTGTAACTCTGCCTTTCAAAAAAATAAACCTTAAAAAAGAATGTCTCCTCATTTCTGGGCTCTTAAGTTTTCTTTTTGGTGTGGGAACTTGTATCTTCAGATCCCCAGGGGGATCACATAGCTACACACTCAAGCCTGGGTTGGGGTTGATCTCACTGCAATCACTCTACTGAATGTACAACCACTCAAAGAGACTGCCTTACTCTGTGCATACGCAAGCTCACAGCATACACTTGTTGAAGTAATGCTGAATGAGTATTCCCTCAGGGGATCCCATTGAAAAACCAAACTACAGAACCACTGGTTAGTTTGCTGCCAAGTCGGCATTCGCTGGAGAAGACAGCACTGACAGCAGAGGCAATAGAGCCTGAAGCAGGCCCTTAACTGAGTAAATGCAGGGCTGGCCTTTCAGCAACAGAGGGAGCACAGTCCAAGTGGGGACCCTTCCACTAGACAATCAACTCACTCATCTGCACATGCAGCGAGAGTCCGGTGTGCAAGGCCTGGCAGAGTTGGTGTTATTTCAGGATTTCAGGCTCATAGCACAAGGGAGACAGGCAGATATTTGCTTTGAAAGCCAAACTCTGCGTGTGAGACATTGGCAAGCGTGTAGCTATGTGGCACATAACATGGTAGTATCCCCTTGTCCATGGTTTCACCTTAGTTTCATTTACATGCATTCACATTCAGTCAAAAAATATAACATGGAAAATTCCAGAAATAAGCATGTCATAAGTTTCAACGTGCACAGCACTCTAGTAAGCGTCATGAATTGGTGGGCTGCCTGCTCTGTGCTACCTGGGGCACGAGGCATCTCTTGGTCCAGTGCATCCATGCTGTACGTGCTGCCCACCCATTAGACACAGAGCAGCCATCTCTATTACCAGACGGACTGTGGACACAGTCAGTGCTTCCATTTTATCCAAATAATCCTTCTTCTACTTGCACCAAGTGCTGCAGTGGTGCGGCTGGCAGTCTGATCATGCCAAAAATACAATGTGAAGTGCTTCCTTAAGTGAAAACGTGAACATTTTCAGCCTCATCCACAGAGGGGCACACATCCTATGTTCCTGTGAGCTATGGCAAGAATGAGTCTTCTGTCTGTGAAATTGTAAAGCAGGAAGAGGAAATCTGCACAAGCTTTGTTGTTGCCCCTCACACTGTGAATGTTACACCATGGTGTGTGTTAGGTGATTGGAGAAGATGGAAAAGGCACTGCTTAATGGGTTCAGTCCTACGTGCAGTGTCACTGTCCTGTGGGGACCTTGGAATGCATTCCTCATGGGTAAGGGGGGAGGCGCTGTCTTGACCACCACCACATGAGTGCGGGGTGTCCCATTCTGAATGTCTTGATCACAGCGTCATAAAAGGAAAATCTAACTCCAACAGCACCATTTGGAATTTATGTTTGTCTTCAGAACGTGGGATCTTCAGGTGTCCAGACATAGAACAAGGAACGTTGTTGGTACAGCTCGGGAGTCAGCCCGATTTGAGTCAGGACCATCAAACTGGGAAACTATGCCAGAAAGACAAAGTGAGACCCTATGGACAATCATAACCGTCGTGTTGACTGGAGCAGGTGAACGGGTGGGACAGGGAACGAACTGGGCACTGACTGGTTCAGAGATTTCAGCAACCTGAACGTGGAGTCTCTGACCCCACTGACAATTTCTGGCTGGTCAGCCCTGCAGATGAAGCTGTCTGAAGCAAACAGCAACCTTTGTGCAGAGCTGTTCCCTTGAATATGGGAGCCTGAACACAGGAAAACAAAGACAAACTATTACAGCATAAAACACTCACGGCCGGCCTAAATAATGGGCTGTTTTTTTTTTTTTCATTTCTGTGTAGTCATTTCATTATTCAGTTGATTTCATAAGTAAAAACTTTTAAATGCAAGTGTTTAATTGTTCTAAGTAGTCTTAAAATATTTCAGTGTGGTGATATTTAATGTGCTGAGCTCTTCAGCATTAAATATTGTGGATTAACAACTCCTCTTTCATCCCCTCTTCCTCTCCTTCTCACTCTCCCTCTATCCCATAGTTTTGAGACACACTGGGAACACCCCATACAGCAAGGGGTGACCCCTGCAACCAGAGGGTGAGCCTTCATCAAGAAACAACAAAAACCAAAGTGCCTAGGACAACAAGGAACAGAAATCCACCCTCCCTGAGCCATCCCAGAAGTGAATACTTCCCCTGCTGAGTCTCACTTGGGGCTCACTAAGGCCCCAGCCAACACTGGATGGCCGTCTTGTGAGACCCTCAGCACAGGCCCAAGTGGTGTCAATATACACCTGACCACCTGTATGGTTGTTGTTCTTGGCAATGCCTGGTCTTGCACAGAGGAAAGACAGAGAATGGAGGACCAACCACATGAAATCATCTTGTTACACACGCCTCCTGCTCTCTGTCTCTACCCACCCGTATCTGAGGACAAAGAGTGAGCACTGGCATCAGTGAGCATTAACAAGTGGTTCTGATCTCTTATTCTGAGTGTAAAGCTGTGATAAATGGCACCAAATCTCTCTTACTTACATTTTTTTCCTTCTCGGGGTTCTATTCGTAAGAAATAATAGTGGGTTCACCTTGTCCTATGAAGAGAAACACTTGATAATATTTTTATATCAACTCTTTTTAAAAGTCCTATTACTGTCCATCCATCATAAACATGGAAAGGAAAACACATCTGCTAGGAGATAAAAATCACGCCCCAGAGTTCAGCTTGGTGTCCTTATAACCCCATCAGGTCAGGAGATGCTTCGTCTTTTCAGTACCATGACAACGCGTCCTCTCCATTTCTCTCATTGTCACCAAAGAACGCTGGAAAGGTAATTTTGTAATTGCAGTTGTAAAAGAAACTGATTAGTTCCTCTTTGTTCCATAATCCTCTTATGTAATTCTTTTAAATTAAAAAGCTGAGAGATAAAATAGTCATGAAGATCAAAATGACAATTGCAGGTTGTCATATCTGCTCAACAAGCTCTAATAGTAAATTGTTGCTAAAAGAAAAAGATGCAAACATCTTAGATAACTTAATCTGTACACAGAGAAACAACCATAAAAGAGAATCATAAGTGGATCAAGTAAGCAAGTATGGCAAAATAGTAACTTGGATATATTGATGTAAGCCAGTTATCAGGTAAGTTCTGGGCCCAGTGCTTACAGGGTGAGCTGACGAAATCATTCCTGATGGCTTCTGTAGGTTATCTCCATGAGGTGCTCCAACAAGTTTTTGCAACACATTAATCTGCCCCACTAAACATACATTGTATAGGGTGACAGCATTTGAGGACTCATTAAAGAAATCAGGAATGTAAAAGACACCAGTATGAGAGTCTCAATAGTTAAATGAGTATCTCTCAGTTCTCCAGGATGTAAAGATCCATGCAGTAAGAATGATATAAACAAACAAAGCCAAATCCTGCAAACAAGAATTTTTTGCAAAAGATCCTAAATTCAGTTCCCTACATCATGGTTAATGAGTATTAAAGACAGGTAAGCCACAACAAAGTTCAGATGAAGAGGAGATTAGGTGACTGCTTCCCAGGAGAGATAACAAGAAGTGTACTCAAAGGTGGGTGAGCGTAGGACAGAGGGAAACGTCAATGAAGGCTATAGTTGAGGAGGTAGAATGCAAAAATTGCTCATGTGCGTTTAGGGTACGTCTGCTATCTCTGATGTTCAAGTCCCCAGGGGGAAGCACAAGGAGAGCTGGAAAGACACACTGAAGTCAGAGCCACGAGGACTTTAAGAGCCAGCTGGGGGACATGCAGTGTGTTCTAGAGACATTCCTAAAGTACCAAGGAGGCCGCAGCACAGTGTGGTTAACCACTGAGTGCTCCTCCGGCCACGCTCGGCGTCTGGTCGGTACTCAGAGCTGGAAGGCATCACCTAAACCATACAACAGAAAGCACAACAGTCCTGGCACGTGGGCCAGGGACTTCACAAAGGGCAAAGGTTCTGCTTTCCTGGGAGCAGGTGACTTTCAGACAAGAGTTTGGCCCCTTGGCTGTGTGAGCAAAGGAGGAAGTCAGGTCCTGAGACAGGTGTATTTTTTGCATACCCCAGGAGAGGGGCTCCTGGAAGGGACTGATTTCACTTCCCTCTGGCCTGGCTTTTAAGGAGCTGTCCACGAATTTTAGAGAAGGAAGAGGAGCCTGGTAGCCACTGAGTACTGAGCACCAAGTCTGACACCTCACTAGAACTCCCTATGGAAAAAAGAGTTTCCTATTCTTTTGCTGTTTGCTCTCACTTCCGTTCTTTAGGGTTTCACCAATTCTCCTCCTCCCAGAAAAAACCCTATGTGACCTTGGCAAGACATATGACATCTTTGTCATGTGGGTGACATTCGAGTAAATACTATTGTGTGGGTGATCTTCCTTCTGCACTAAGAATCAAACTCCCTGAAGGCAGCTGAATTAAGATTCCTCTTCATCACCAATGTGCTGGAGACGGCCCCTGGAGAAGGTGGTTCCAGTTGGTGCACACATCATTCTTCTCATGAGCTGAAGGATTACACCACCCTACCTAGCGATGAAAACTCCCCACACCTCATCTTTGAACTGTGAAAGTCTCCAGTGGTAAGCATCTGAACAGAATAAAAATACATGTACAGTTCCCAAATGATAGTAGTTGCACCCAGATAATTAACATCAGCCAACACTACAGACAATTCCATCTAACAGTGACTTTTCTCACTTGACTTTGTCTCCACATTATTGTCAATTTAGAAAAAAAAAAAGGTTTGGAATTGTATTTTTAAGAATCAACCTCTTCAAAAAAATTCCCTACTGTTTCTGGGTACAATGGAGTAGGCATGTTGAACAGATAACCTGCAACCTCATGTACACACGAGAAATCACCAAAGAAAACCCTGACAGCTGGATTAATTTTATGTTGCCTGCATCATTACATTTTGCAAAGAAAAGGGGAGGGGAGTGAGAGAGAACAAGAAATGCCAAATTAATGCTGAAGGAACGTATATGTCTAGAGGGAAGTACCAGCAATGCTCAGTCCATTTCTTGTAAACATGTGACCCTTCCTATGTCGACAGTGTCCTTGTACTTCTTTATGTGGAACGCCAATCATTGCCTGCAAGTCTTCACTACCCAGAGCCGCACTGGACTCACCAAAATAAAATAAAATAAAACAAATGTGAATGACAGTGATGACAATTACTGATAGGCTTTGAACACACTAAAAGATGGTGAGTAGTGTATCCTTACTGATCCTTTTCTGAAGGGGAAGCCTCCTCTCACTCCCAGGATCTCCATTTGCATAAGAGAGAAAGGTCTGTTGTGTCCACTGTCAAGGGAACAGTCACTCAGGGAACTATGGGTCTGGGTTGTAAGAAGCGCAGCTGTCTAATGCTCCTCAGGTACTTAGCAAGAGAGGGGGACGAATGGTGAGCATCCTCACCATTCTTAGGGACATCAACTTCATATGGAAAACTGCAAACTTTGAAGACATCAATGAAGACACATCCTATTAAAAATAAGAGGAGAAATAAATTTCCTTTTAAAAGAAGGCTAGAGATTCTCCAGGCATCTGGAAATTTCCTGCTTAGAATGCACAATTAACTTCAAGAGCTTTTAATTCATTAGAGATCACTCCCCAAATAATTCAGATTTTAATCTAACATTTAGCTCTTTCTTACATAACACTAATTGTGTCAGAGTATACTAACCAGTGAAAGAAAAATATAAAATAATTCATTGCAGCAGTATTCTTGTATGAAAGAGTATAATTATCCCTTGAAGTCTCACCACAGTATAAGCATTATGGACAAGGAACTTGAATCTCGGCTTTGTTGTAAATTCAATTTTTAAAAGGAGATTAAACAGCAAAGAATGATGCACATTGATCAAGAAGGCCCTTATCATAAAGAAGAAATCTTCTGAAATAATTGGGAATTTCTTCCTATAGTATATTCATAACGAAATCAGTGTGGGTTAACAGTCTGCAAAGGATCAGTGGGTATGTTATTAGAATTGGATGCCTTTCATTGAAAGGAGATGGAAGTGGGTGACAGACTCTATCTTTCAATAGAAAGCTTTGCTACATTATCAACCAAGTACTACATGTCCGTAGTTTGTTATATAAGAGAATATTTCAGTTGCATTTTAACCATCTCAACGTTAGAAATCCTAGGAGTGTAGTTCAAGAACTTCATGGAAAATTCAATGGAATGGTTGGTTATTTAAGTGGGAGAATACTAAAATCTTTTCGAAGATGTCTCATGCTTTACAGCCATACTTGGTGCACAGCATAGTGTGCCTCTAAGTGAGAGATTATTTGCGTTGTCAACATCAGCCTTATCAGGGGCAGAAGGATGAGGTACTAAATGAGAATGCAGACCTCCAAAAGTCTGCATCCAAAAGTCACTGAGAATCACTTTGGGTAGAGGCATGGAAGGTGTATTGCAACAAGTGACTGGTAGGCACCCTAAGACTGCAGGAGGATATTCAAAACCCTGCACTATAGTCACAACAGTGATGAGGGTGACAGACAAGTTTAGTACAAAAGCAGACTGTTGACTCAAGGCTTTGGGGAGGTGAGTGTTCCACTCTCCAAAAGCTACTCCAGTTCCTTTGGGGCTCATGTGCTCTGTAATTATTTGAGTAATTCAAACAACAGTTGTAATTATCTCTAGAATATCCACACATTACATCAGTTCTTCTTGACTTTTATTGAAGTTGAAGTTCTCCAAATTACAAAAAGCTAACAAACTTCTCAGTGGCACTTAAAATTGGACCAGTATCCTATACTGGTAAGTCTCAAGTGGCAACAGTATTCTAAAAGTGACTCATTGGTGAACAAGCTGAGAAGCGGCTCCAACAATGTGACTCCAACAGTTTGCACTTCTCTCAATCTTCTGCCAGCAATAACAATATTTTTATATCAAATACCATTATATTCACAACTTACTACTTTACAAATAATGTAGCAAAACTACATGAAAATCGTGAGCATTAAAATGGAAGTATTACTTTTATCTTACTTGTATTTGGATGGAATGATGATACGGGAAGTCTTTTAATGACTCCCCCCAAGTCAAAACAAGTACAACATAAAACATGGAGATATCACACAACAAACTGAAAATGTGTCAGTAGCATTAAGGTTATAGTAGTTATTTTTAACAGATTCTACACCTGCATGTTTTTTTCTTTTTCATCCACCAGTGAAGTGTTAGATGGAGATAAATCTTGTCAATGTGGGTCAGAGTTTACACTGACTCGAACTCAACTTAAGTGGTTGAATATCTCTCTCCTCTATGGAATGCTTAAATTACATTCAGAGTGGGTTTTCTTAAAGGAGCCAGGGCCCCTTGTGGATGATGAAATCTCTCGCCCAGCAAGGACTAAGATGTTTTAGTATGAAGAAAGATCCAGCAGCTTCCCTAAAGAGCTGACGGCAATTCCTTCTCTCAGAAATTACTGGTTGATGGGAACAGTTTAATGAATGCAGCTCAACTCAACAAGGAATGTGTTTCCCACTCTGTATCCCAAGAAGCTTATCTGCTGGGGGAGTTGGGGAAGAAGGTGCATGCTACCAGTCATAAAGCTCCCACAATTAGTCACTTTCAAACAGAAAACTTAGGCACTTCTTTCGGCCCTCTGCCGTACAAAGAGAATATTAATTCTGTGATGTATTAACCTCAGTACTGGGGACTAAATTCTACCCTAAATACAGATATATCAAGAAGTCAAAGATCATTGATTGTCATCTTAAGTCATTACCAGAAAGACTAACTTCCTTCCTCTGGGCATAAACCTGGCAATGTTATGATTTGATTTTCATGCTGATGGTTGTGTGATATAAGCCTCCAATGAGTCGGGTACAGCAACTGTGCAATGAGAGGCAACCTCAGAAGGCCTCCTTTAACACTGATTCATTTCAGCACAGCCAATACACCTCCTTCTTTGCCTTAGACTGCATGTCCAAGACTGTTCTCCTTTCAAAAATAATGATCTGCTTGCAGTCATCATGCTGCCCAGTACACAGAATCAGAAAGACTTGATGCTGTCATTAGCACTGATGGTTTGGAAGGTAAAGTTCCTCTTCCTGTAGAGGAATTCAAGCCAACAGCCTTCCAATGTGCCCATGTAACCCAAGGTACAAACTGTGGACTACAGAGTATCTACATCTCCACTCAGATATACCTCCAGAATATTTATTAACCAAAGTTGAAGAAGGCACACTTTCTTCATCTACTATGTGCAAAGCTGTCCAAGCAACATCTTAATTATCTTATAAAGAAATTCACCCATAAGAAATATTAGAGGCCACAGAGAAAGCATAGCTTAAACTGCACGTACACAAGTTGCAACGGCTTATTTTCACTAGGAGCTCAGCAGAAAAAGGACCGGAGGCACATTTAGAATTCAGTAGAGCATAGAGTATTTAATATGCCATTTGCATTTTGACAGCTTAGAAATGTCTACACTGGATTTGCTGGATTGTCTGCAGTGAGCACTAACCAGCCATTGAGCCTGTGTTTATCTATTTCTTAAAGGAAGCAGAACCATTTTCTTGACATTTTCCAAGCTGATTTGGTGTCTGTTTTGAGACAATAAATAGGAGAGGAAGCAGCACTGGCCCAGGAGAGACTGCTTTTGCCTGGAGGAACTTTGACATGGAGCTGTGGTAGTTTTCGCATCAGCACCGTGGGTCAGCAGCTGAGAGCCGGGGGAAGCCAGCCATCCCCCTGTCTCCTGAGGCCTCCCTGGCTGCAGGCGCCTGAGATCTGGGGGTTTCTACTACCCCGCAACCCCTGGCTCTGGGTTTTCTGAACTTGTCTGAAGAGAACGCTTTGTCCCACCACTCCAGCTTGGAAACCTCTCCCTTCAGAAGACAAACCGCCTTACTTACCTTTTCCAAGACATTAAGTCTCAAACTACTGACTAAAGGGTGCCCCAGAAGTCCCAGGAAGCCTTCTGCAGAACTGCTCAGAATTCGAAGAACAAACAAAATACCGCGAATACAGAGATACTAACTTCATTCAACACAGTCAGCCTGTTCAGTGTATAATGGATTAGGAGTTGTCTGCCCGAGCTCCTGTTCAGAAGAGCCCCCGGGCTCCACCAGGAGAGTGAGGACGCCCTGTGGACTGCCATAAAGGAACTGACCGGCAAACGAAAGGGTGCAGCATCCTTGATGATGCGAATTTTTAAAAAGGCAACTCATCGGGAACCCTGTAGATCTGAGTCTCCCTCATCCTCCTCCATCCCAATCCCAAATTGATTTTATGGCTTCTGTAAAATCCTGCAATGTGGGACATTCTCTTTGCTGGGCAGGCCAGTGGACCTCAGAAGCGCTTCTGCTCAGCACTCAGTCTTTCTCCCCAGGCGTCCTCAGCTGAGGCCGCTCAGGGCCAGGGCTTTCTGTGCTCCTAGTCGCCTTCCGGGTGATGCTAGCACACGCCTGCGCTCTCCTCACAGCACAAATGCAACAAACAATTCAGAAGCAAACTTTGTTTGCCTAAGCAGCCACATGGCCGGCGGATCAGCCCCGGATTCAGGACGCCAGTCTGAGCCGGAGCTCACGGAAGAGCGATTCCCACCAGTGCGTGGGACCAGCGGCCTTCTTCCTCCTCTCGCGGCCCTTGAAGATGCGGTGCTTGTCAGAGATACGCGCCCTGGGGGCTCAACCTGCACGCCGCCACCCACAGCCAAAGAGCAAAAGGGAAAAAATCTACCACGGAGACCTAGTGTCCCCAAGGTTCCACCGGAGCGCGCCGCACGGTCCTGAAAAGCGGACACTCCGGTCCAACGCTAACAGGTTCCGATGGCCTCAGCTTGCGGCCGCCGCCCGCCTCCCGCGGCCCGGCATACAGGTCACGAATCACGCCCCGCGCACCCCAACTCGGCGTCGCCGTGGCCTCCGCGCCAGGCGCCACCTGGGCGCGCGCGGCTCCCTCCGCGCGGGGGCTCCTCCCCGGGAAAACCGGACTGCGCTCAAGCGCCCCGGAGCGGGGCGGCCGAGCCCCCAGGGCCCGGCAGCTACGCCTCGGGGCAGAGGCCCGACCTTGGGCGCCCGGGCCGTACTCTGCCCGGGGAATTCGACCCCACCCTGGTGGCGGGAGCGCACCAACTGCGAATCTGGCGCTGGCGTCATCCGCCTTCCGCCCGCCTAAGGGCCCCCGCACCCCGCACGACCCTGCGGGCGCCGAGGAGACAGGGCCCCCAGCCCGGGTGGGGTCCGGGAAGAGGCCGCCGGGTCCAGACCATAGCGCAGGGAGCCCGGCGACCGAGCGCCCGGGTCCCCCCCTCCGCTCCGGCGCGCACACGCAGGAACCCGCGCCACTCCGGTACCGCACACGCCAGGGGCCTGAGAAATCAGCTCTACTCATGGGCTCTGCCCGGGGGTCTGAGGCCCCTAGTCCCTCAGGCTGCCTCTGCAGGCTCCTGGGCGCCCAGCCTGTGCGCCTGGTGCCCGGTTCGCCCAAGGATCGGCCCAGGACGCCCCCGCCCACGGCCCGCCCTCCCGCCTCTGCCTGGCGCAGCAGCCCACCCGCATGGGGGCGGAATCCGCCCGGCACACACGTGTGCGGATTATTAATAAAGCAGCCGAGCCAGGGCCGCCGCTGTCTCCACGCAGCGACCTCTGCTAATTGCGGGGGAAGGGATCAGGGGGCGTACGGAGCTCCGGAAAACAGAGTGGGCTCCCAGGCCGAGCTGCCTGCCGGAGGAGCAAGCCCCGGGCCCAGAATGGGTGCTGCGTGCAGGGGAAGGGCGGGAAGTTTTTGCGGAGTTGCATGGCAGGTGTTTCCTCTGCACGCGGGGCTCTGCCGGACAAAGCTCGGCCTTGTTCTCCGGCCCCTGCTCGCTCCCCTGCGGCACACACCCGCGCACAGCTGACTTTTTCTGCTTGGCCTTTCAATTCCCAGCCAGTCCTGGACGACCCGAGGCTGCTGCTGGCCTGGCCCTCCTCGGATGCCGGTGCCTCCGCAGCCCGCAGCCGCCAGGGCCGTGCGTCTTGACCGCGGAGCGGGTGGGGAGCGGGTTTGTGTCTGCGGAGCCCGCCCCAACCCTGATGACCGCGAGCTCAGGACGTCAAGACCCACCCGGGTGCGCCCCTTCGCGGGGCCTGGGGTGCGTTCCCGCGGACACCACTGGCCAGGGCAGATGCTTGGTGGGGGCGACAGGTGCCCGGCGGTCACTTCCCGCCCAGCCCTCGGCGCCCCGTGGGGCGAGCCGTCGGGAGGGGAAACCCAGCCTGCAGTTCTCTCCCTGTCTCTCCAGGCTGATCTAGAGTTTGCTAATGGACCAGAGCCCTGCTTCTCCTTGTCAATCACCCTGGAATCTGGACCACTGGAGTAGCAGATACGGGGGAAAGAGAAGATGGAAGGAGCTGGAGAGAAAAGGAGAACAATCTCAAGTCACAAGATTTGAATGCATCCTCTGAAAAGGATAAGAAAAAAGAAAGAAGGAAAGAAACGTATACAGTATAGATGTCCGCGGGAATCCGCCACCGGCGCTGACCGCCCTGGGAAGCACCCAGGAAGGCTGGATATAGGGGCAGGGACTGCCGATGTGAAAATCAATCAGATTCTCTCTCTCTCTCTCTCTCTCTCTCTCTCTCTCTCTCTCTCTCTCTCTCTCCCAGGAAACAGAACAGTACCCGAGCTGTTGTTGTGTGCCAGCCCCGGCTGCTCACAGCCAAACATTCCCTAACTCGTTTCTAGGAGAGAACCAACTTGGCAGAGCCGCAAGCCCCCGCAGCCGCCCCGCGGGACCCCTTTTCTAGACCCCAGAGTGCAGAGGAGGCTCGCCCCGTGCCCAGGGCGCAAGCACCTGGCATGGGGGCCCGACCTCAACTCCCGGCCCTCTGCGTGCTCCTAGTCGGCTCCTTGCAACTTGCGAGGAGCGAAGTCCGGGGGGCGGAAAGCGGGGGCGACCGTCCAGAGGCAGCTGAGTGCCTTGGAGGAGGGCAGGAGAGACCCGGGCTTGGGCTGGAGGGTGCGGGAGGCGGGCTGGCGGGCGGGCTGCTACGCCTCCTACTACCCCGATCGCGAGGCACAGCCCCCGGCGCTCAAGGCCGGCGTCGCAGGCCCGCTTTGCCAGGCGCGCAGGGTCCGGGGAGAAAGTCCGGGAAGTGCCCCCTGAGCCCCCACGACCCGGCGTGCCCACCGCCGCCGCGCAGTTTCAGCCCAACTCGTGCGGGTCTCCCCGCTCCCTGACCGCCCACCGCCTCGCAGAGGGGCACCTGCCAAAGCCCCAGCGCGGGGAAGCCGGAACGGGGGTGGGGCGGCCGGGGGCGGGCGAGGGTCGCGGCGAAGCGCGCGGCTAGCTCCGCTCCCCGGCGACGCGTTCCCGGAGCGCCGGCGATGGAGAACGCCCGGCAGACGCGGCTCGTCCTCGGCGCCCTGCCGTCCCCAGACCGACACCTGCGCTCGCGGACGGGGCCTCCGCGGGGCCGGCCGCCTCCCCCGGCCCCGTGGCGAGCCTCGCTTACCGTCCGCTGCAGTGACGAGCCCGGCGCACAGAGCCGCGGGCAACAGGAGCAGGAACAGCGACTCGCGTCTCCTCCACGCAGTCATGTCTGCAGCTATTCCACACGCACACGCCGCCGGGGCCGCTTCTCAGATGAGCCCGAATCCTCCGGGGAACGGGAGGGCTGCGAGCACAGCCAAATATTCACCCTCGGGCAAAGCGAGCCGGAGAGACCTCGGTCCCGAGACCGGCCGCGCGTCCGACGCCTCCTGCAGGTCTGGGCGCCCGGCTCGCCTCCCTCTCATAGCATCGGTCCCGAGCCACTGCAGGGCTGGCGAGCGGCTCCGAGCGAGCGCGGACGCCCGGGCTGCCGGGGCCGGGGCCGGGGCCGGGGTGGAGCGCCGGCCGAGCCGGGCAGGAAGGCACCAAGGCGGCGAGGCTGCGGGAGGGGCGAGGCGCGCGGAGGAGCGCGCGCAGCCGGGAGAGACCTGGAGAGGAGGCAGCTGGAGGGAGAGCCAGCGAGTGGGAGACGCGGGAGGGGCGCGGGGGGAGGAGAGAGCCAGTCTGCGGAGGCCAAGGCGGAGAGCGCAGAAGACAGGCTGCTAGCGGCACCGGGAGCCGCTGCCGTGGCTGCTGGACTCAACCATCCCTACCCACAGAGAGGGGAACGAGGCTGGCTGGGCACGGCGCACTCCCGGACGGAGCCCGAGCCTCGGGCCCTGGGCTCAGCGCCCGGGGCTGCGCTCCACGCGGCCTCCAGCGCGAGGGCGCGAGGGCGCGCAGGCGGCACAGGGGAGACTTGTTGGGCGCGCGGCTAGGGGAAGCCCACGCCGCACCCAGGCGGGAAGCGGTGCGTTCGCGCCACTCCGGAAAACGCGGGGGGCTTTTGCGGGGGACACAGGCTGGTCCCTGCCTCCAGGTCGACCAGCGGGGAGCCCCCGCATAACTTAGCACTGAAAAGCAGCAAAGGGTGACGGGAAGAGAAAGGGCACAGCGTTGATCCCAAGGGAGAGAGAGTAAAATATATATATTCACACACACACACATATATATAAATGGACACATACATGTTTTTCTATACGGACTATGACATGTATTATACTTACATATAGAAATACATGTATATGCTATGTGGTATGTAATATATATGTTACGCACATACATATGTATGCTATATGGCATAGTGTGTATTATACACACAGACATACATGGTATAAATATACATACATATGCATGTGCACATTATATATGATGCATGCATTACATGTATGCACACGCAGATTTGTGAAACTCATCCTTGATAAAGTGACTCTTTCTGAGGAGTTTAGATTTCCTCACTTGGGGCTGCATTAGGGTTACCCACACCCCAACTCCAGGTTCAGTCCACCCTCAGAATGAGAGGGATCCTCTGGAACCCACACTTGGGTCTGGCCCTGAGCACTGGCTCCTGCCACACCTGCTGGTGGAACTAGACAGCACAGCCAGTGGTCTGAGAAGGGACCCTGATGCAGCACCGGCAGAGCTGGGCTCTGCAGCACCCGGGTGGATGCGCTGAAGTGGATTTCACCCGTGCTGGCAATACATTAAAGGCTCACCATTCCTGGGGAACAAGGCAACCCCACACCTGGGCACATGGGCCTGTCCCAGCCCTGTGAGAAGCTGTTCTGTCCAGGGCACTGAGAGGTTGTGGTGGGATGGGCACTGTTGGCCAGTCCTTGTACCTGCATTTTTCCTCCCTCAGGCTTGGGGAGTAAACAGGTTGAGGATTTCACACCCTCCTTTGACGTAGACTCCCTGACCCTGTGGTCTCCAGACTTCATTAAAATGTGAGGTTGAATCCAGACAATGCAGCAGAGGGTGGAAAGGAAAGCCCTAACGCACAACTTCCTCAGGACCCCCTCCAGCCCCCAGAGCAGCTGGAGCCTCCTGCATCCACAGACGCCTTCCTCTCACACACTGGAGCGTCCCCACTGAGGGTGCTGGTCTTTCTTCTCTCACAGCTGCAGTCCCAGATGGGGCTCCCACCTTCCCCAGTGCATGCCTGCTTTGCTTGTGTGGTCCTCAGAGGGGAATAGGAAGCCAGAGTGGCTCTGTGGAAGGGATGCCTTCATTCCTGGGAGTGACCTGGGCACGTGGAAGACAGGGTGGGCCCCTAGTCCCCAGGCAGGCCCCATATATCTGAGATTCAGCAAGTACACAAGGAATGCTTTTAAATATCCAGTAAGTGCCCCAAAACAGTTCGTTTCGAGCTCCTCATCAGGGAAAATTGATCTCTTTGAGGGAGTTAAAGAGCTCACTTCTCCTTGAGAAATGGCGCCCCGTCTTGGCACTGCCGTTCCTAATGATGCGTGCCACCAAGAAGGATTCCTGCCATTAACAAACGTTTCCAAAATCTAACTGTCCCGAGCTAGGACTCACAGGTGAGTTTTATATTCATGGGATCCAATCAGGAACGCCAGGTGTCACCTGAGAGAAACTGGACGCCTTCACCTGTCATTGTGGCAAGCTCAGGTTTCACTTCCCCTTAGTCAAGTTACGCTGAAAAACCTCGCAGGCCTTCGCCCCTCTCCACGGTGTAAGAATCTTCTTGATTCGAAGTGTTGAGAAACAATGATTCCAATAGCCAGTCCCAACAGCCACTCAGTTTTCCTGTTACTAGTAATGGGGCGTTTTCTTCGGTCAGTTCATATGTTAGAGACGTACAATGATTCACACCAAATCTCTCTTGGTCGGAGGTATGAGCAGGGTAGGAAACGGCTGTCAAACAGACCGGCTGGCTTTGTAATGTGGTTGTATTTTTGGATTAATATTGCGATTTCTCCCCCCCCCATGTCAAAATCGGTTTAAGCTGGAAGAAAAACATGGGGCACTGCTGCCATCTAGTGGCAGGCTTTCCCCGGCTGCCGTTTGCAGGGAAGTCGGTGGTCCCTGCTCTCATCTCTTATCTGATGGGGGGTTCCCACCTGTTCTTGCAGCATCCTTCCAGGGCACCTAGTCGCCCTTCCTGTCATCATGCCCATTATTTTACCACTGCAGGCCTTGTCTCTCCTCGTTGATCTTTAAGTGATTGTGATTTCTAAGTTCTAAAGCCGGTTACTTAGAGCAGCCTTAGCCAAGTGGGAGTAGAGCAAGAGATGGACCATGGGACCTGAGTCTCTGCAGACCTGTGTCCCTGTCTGGAGAGGGCTGGATGCCTGGAAGACTGCAGCTCTACAGATGAGCTCCACTTGATTCCCGGCTGAGACAGGACACCCTCCACGGACCCAGGACCCTGACTTAGCAGCACTGGGAACTGCACCAGCACTGATGCCCACAGGGGGAGCTGAGCAGTGTCCTGTTGGGAGGCAAAGGGGCTCTGCCGCACCAGAAAGGATGCACACCACCTCCAATCAGGTGGCAGCTGCAGAAAGAATCAGCCAAACCACCAGAGCAGAGCAGTGACTGAAGCAGGAAGGGACGGAAAACACGAGCTTGATACGTGACATAAAAATAGAACTTAACAAAAAAATCACAAATGAGAATGGCAATCAGCAAAGAAATCTGTACATGTGTGAAAATCTGGGACATGATGGCATGTTGCCCTGATGGCCAATTGTGACGTTGTTTGCTTATTGAATGTCATGCATGAAAAAGAAAATGATGGAAACTAAACAATTCAGGGAAATTCTTTCCTAAAAAGAGGGGTCAGCGTTGAGGCCACGTGATGCATCTTTTCCCAAATGCAATGCCTATGCTGGGAGGGCGACAGTGGGAGGAGGCTGGAGCAGCAAGGACTGGAGTGGGTTTGTGGAACGTCCATGTGTGTTCTGGTGCTGCTTCTCATTCCTAATAACTCGCATACTGGGAAGCATCAGGTGATGACTTAAGTCACTGGGTCCCTGCCACCTACATGGAAAACCTGGGTTGAGTTCCTGGCTCCTGGCCTCAACCCCAATTGTCACAGTCATTATGGGGAAGTAAACCAGAAGATGCAAGATCTTTGTTTCTGTCTTCTACTCTCTCTCTCTCTCTTTCTCTCTCTCTCTCTCTCTCTCTCTCTCTCTCTCTCTCTCTGTGTGTGTGTGTGTGTGTGTGTGTGTGTGTCTCAGTCAAATAAAATAAAGTAAATTAACACAATTTAAGAAATCAAAGCAAATGTTAAAACTGACATTTACTGTTTGCAGTGGCTTTTCCCCATTGATACCAGGGCTGTCTTAATTCTCTCCTCCCAGTAATTAGGAAAGGGTGGCTCCAGTGAAGTGTGGCAGGTCACATCTGAAGAAGGGCCAGAGTGTACGGGGCAGGTTTTGTGTCACTAGGGGTAAAGTCGCCGCCTGGGACACCTGAAACCCATGTCAAGTGCCTGCTTGAGTCTCAGCTTCCCACCAGCTTCCTGTGAATGTACCTGAGAGGCAGCAGGTCCTAGCTCAAGTCCCTGAGTCCCTGCCACCACATGGGAGACCCAGATGAATGGCTCAGTCCTAGCTCAAGTCCCTGAGTCCCTGCCACCACATGGAAGACCCAGATGAATGGCTCAGTCCTAGCTCAAGTCCCTGAGTCCCTGCCACCATATGGGAGACCCAGATGAATGGCTCAGTCCTAGCTCAAGTCCCTGAGTCCCTGCCACCACATGGGAGACTCAGATGAATGGAATGGCTCAGTCCTAGCTGCTGCAGGCTTTTAGGGAGTGAATCAGAAGCAAGAAGATCTCAATCTCTCCCTCTCTCTCTCTCTCTCTCTCTCTCTCTCTCTCTCCCCTACACACACACACACACACACACACACACACACTGCCTTTCAACAAAATAAATGAATAAAACAACAAATCTTTAAAAGGGGTCGAAAGGTGAATTGCTCTCAGGCCTCTGGATGCATGGACACTTCAAGCCCACTACTCCTGCCCCCTCCATAAGCTGTAGTTTGGAAATTTATATTCTGTATATAGAGATAATTGAAAATGATTTAAAAATCTTGGTGTTAAAAAAAACTATGCATGAATTTTGAAATATTTTAAACCAAAATAAGCTGTTTTGAATTCCATTTTCCATGAACTCTTTGAAGTGTGTGTACTGAGGTCACATGTGAGGCACTAGCGTGGCAAGCAGAGCTGAGCCAGGAGATGACCCACGCTCTAAACAACCCATTGAGAAGGAAGAGACAATCACTGATGCTCCCTTTCACAGTTGGGTGCCTCAGCTGCACTGATGTGACCTGCAAACCTCAGCCTGCCTCACAGCGACTCCAGGTGTCTTATGGGGCACAGGTGCTGACCCTAGGCCCAGCATCTGGTGCAGCATGTCTGGGATGGGGCCCAAGCATTTACTTCTGTACCAAGTTCCAAAGTAAAGCAAATACTTCCTGGACCACACTTAGAGAACCACTGGTATCCCATATCTTCCACTTTATAGACAAGAGAACTTATTAAAAAAATACAACAGATTATCCAACTGCAAGTTTCCCCCTCACACACCTGTTGGAAAAATGACACTATATATGTGCAAAACCTGATATACAGTAAATGCTCACAAATATGATTTTCCTTTCCCATCCAGTCACTCTCTGAAAGGCACGAGAAGAAACCCAGATGGAGAAAAGCATCGCCATCTGTTCTGATCCGTATTTTAGGAGTTGCAAACTGGGCTTAGGGAGGGAGCAGAAACCAGTTCAGTCGCAGTCTCCCAGATTGTCTCAAGGTGAAGCCAGCAGGAATCCATGAGAGGAGGCCGTGGGTTTTATCGTCTATGACTTTTAAGATCAGCTTGCAAGTCTGCCTCACACCTGGATCTTTCCCAAGGCCTGTGGAACACTAGCAAGCTTGGGATGCTCATCTGGAATCAGGTGAAGAGACATCTGTCTTCACGCTCGTTAGCAACCCTTCCCTCTCCCAGGAAGCAGCACCAGGACAGAGAGGCTCTGGGGAGGGGACACACAGCCTGGTGCTCTGGGACATCAGGTCAGTGCCTCCCCAAGAAGACACAGGTGAGAACTGGTCCAGGCGCAGTGGTTGCAGGAGCACTGGGGATGGCTCACTCTTTCTAGGGACTTCCCCTGACAGCTGTTCCCCAGTGGGACTGAATTTCAGAGAGGATACACTCAAAATTAATCTCTCGCTTTAGAAAAAAACCACTTCAGTTCTGTACCTCAGCCTCATCATCTGTAAAACACTGGGCTTGGAGTAATGCTTATGCTGCATTTGAATTCTCTAATTTGTTCCTGTCCAACATCCTTCAGTTCCATCATTCTCTTGTCCTTCAGCATACTCTGAAACACCACATGTTGATAGGTCCCTATGTGTGTGCAATGTATTCTTTATATTAAGGGCCTTCCAAACAGAAAATATATAAGTCCCATTTACCAGAGTGGTGTACAGAAGGCAGCCACAGTTAACACATAAGCATGCACACACATGCATACCCCACACAAATATGCACACCCCCCACACACACACACCTGAATGCAGACCATCTCCACAGCAAATTTCAAATGGCTCTGATTTATTGCATTAATAGAACAGATATCAAACTGTGCAGTGGTCACCTAGCTTTCATTCTGTAGGCACATGCCTTGCATTCAGATACGGGGAAGAGTGGGCGACATCACCCACTGGCTGTATCAATTCCATCCTTCCAACAGTGACTTGCTCCCACAAGGTAATTTCCTTCCACTGAGAAAATACATACCTAAAGTATTTTCCCTCTTTCACTTTCAAAACAGGCACAGAGCAGCCATCCCTCCACTAGGAAACTGGTGCTTGGGTCCTGGGGATGTTTTGTGGAATCTTGTGGAACAGCTGAACTTGCAACTTTGTCTTGTGGCTGGAGGCACCGAAGACGGGGCCCTCATTGAGTGTTGAAGGTGAATAGACAGATTGTGCTGGGGGTTCTTACCCCCATTCTCCTTTTTGAGGATTTTGTGAGCTGTAATTCGGCAGAGGCCTCCCAGCTCCCTGGGGATGGAGGCTTTGAGCAGGGGAGGATGAGAAAGACTTGGAAAAGGCCTTTCAGAGAGGGGAGCCAGGCATCCATGGAGTCTCTCCTCCCTTTGTTTGCCTCTGCCTGTGAGTTCTGCCCCCTCTCATTGCCTCTTTCTCTCACCACCAACCTCACTTTAGGCAAACCATGAGATTGCCCATAACTAAGGGCCCTCATAGTGCTCCTGGAGAATGTGAGTTAGGAAAACATTATGCATGAGTTTCAGCAAATATTTGCACCAAAATAAGTGTCTTTTGTTACAAGTTGCCATGAACTTCTTGAAGTGCCCCCAAATATTCTCTTGTGCTTCTCCAGATCTCTGTGAGGTTTTTATCCTAGAATCTTGTCCTCATAGTGTTGAAGCCTTCTCTGTGTTGAAGAGTGCATTACATGCTGAAGACACCTGTGGGGCTTTGCCCATTGATGTTTAGCTACTGTCTTCCCACACGACCTTTCATGAGAGGACAAGACACACAGGCAGAGGGCATGGGTAAAGTATGGAGGTGAGCAGGAAATAAATGCCCAGGGTAGAGGGGCATCTGAGATGAAGAACGGACAAAAGTTACCTTGCTGGACCCAAGGTCTCTGTCTGACCTTGTATCTGCTTGCTGTCATCAACCCCCAGGAATAGGGAGATTTCTCATGTGGATGAAAGGTGGATCCTCACTAGTCTTCAGTATGGTCCCAGTGCTTTCTTGGCCACCCAAATGGTCTTTTTTTTGACAGGCAGAGTGGACAGTGAGAGAGAGAGAGAGACAGAAAGGTCTTCCTTTGCCGTTGGTTTACCCTCCAATGGCCGCCGCGGCCAGCGTGCTGCAGCCGGCACACTGCGCTGATCCGAAGGCAGGAGCTAGGTACTTCTTCCTGGTCTCCCATGGGGTGCAGGGCCCAAGCACTTGGGCCATCCTCCACTGCACTCCCTGGCCACAGCAGAGAGCTGGCCTTGAAGAGGGGCAACCGGGACAGAATCCGGTGCTCCCAACCAGGACTAGAACCCGCTGTGCCAGCGCCGCAGGCAGAAGATTAGCCTATTGAGCCATGGCGCCTGCCCCAAATGGTCTTGTACATTTACCAAGTCGCAAAGAAAGTCTCCATTGCTGAATTCTCACAGCATTTTTAAAGATTTATTTATTTGGAAAGCAGAGAGCGAGAGAGAGAGAGAGAGAGAGAGAGAGAGAGAAATCTTCTATCCACTAGTTCTCTTTCCAAATTACCACAATGGCTGGGGCTGGGTCAGGCCAAGGAAAGAAGCTGGGAGCTCCATCTGGGTCTCTCACATTGATATCAGGGGCCCAAGCACTTGTGCCATCTTCTGCTGCTTTCCCAAGCACATTAACAGGGAGCTGGTTCTAAAGTGCCCTCATATAGGATGCAGGCACCCCAGGTCTCCGCTCATACCCCTTAACACACACACACAGATGTTATCATTAATTAATAACATACATAGAAAACATCGCTTTTGAATTCGAGAAGAAATTCTTTCTACAGAATTTTATTTTCACTTTTACCTCTGAGTTGTTTAAATGTATTTTGATTTCCCACCCCCTTGAAGGATTGCTGTCATTTTCTTACTGACTGAAATTGGATTCATTAAAAATCTCCTGAAATTGTATATGCAAAATCTTCCCTATTGGAAAAGCTTCTTTAGACATCAACTATCTTTCATTGAATGACTACAGTGCAGTCAGTCCTTGGGTTTTCCCTTTTAAATATGGATGGATATATTTATTTAAATATGGATGATTCCATCAAAGCCAAAACAGTAGGTAGTTCCTGCCAGCTCTACCATAACAGCAACGCCACGGCTTGGCTGGACACCCCGAGTGCCTCGACCTGTGCAGTCCATGCTGTGACACAAAGGCATCAGGCCAGGCTCTTAGCTGGATAAATCAGAGAATGTACACGAATAGTAAACCTAACACGTGCCAGAGACGTGCTGACATGCTCAGATTCTGAAACATTAATTCACATGTCTTGGGTTTTGCTAAGTAGTTAGCAGAAACAGGAAGCTGGAAGTTCAGACTCAGGTCACGCCATCCTGCAGTCTTCAGGGACCGTAGTGAAGACGGCTCCTTAAGCCAAGGCTTTGGCGAGCTGGAAGGAAGGGAGAGAGGCACACAGGGCCTGAAGGATGGCAGCATATTCTATATCAACAGAGAGAACCTATTCATGGGACTGGAGAGGTATTTGCATAAGGAATTCTCAAACGAATCTATGTTTTGTGAGGAGACTTGTTAAATTCTGTTTTAAGCTTGCTAACTTTACATGAGCTTTTATTATAGCTTTTATTATAACCCAAGTTACGCTGTGTCAGAGAGGAAGTTAAAGATGCAACACGCACACGGTGCACGTCATTGCAAGGCTGCCCATACAAGGCGCCTCTGCCTGCTTCTGCCCTGTAAGCCACAATAACCCACCCACCTCAGTAGCCCCCTGCCCTTCCCCATGACACATTTCAGCTTCCTACTCTCCTATCAGAATAGTTGTAGGAAACTGATACACTCTAAGACACTCTATGGAAAACTGATAACCGAGGATGACTATTTTATCTTCTGAAAGACTTACTTTTTGTCTCGACTTGCCTCATATGTGGAATCAGACTATCCACGTCTTATCCATCTAAATACCATCAGGGGGCTTTTAGTCTTCTACTCAGTGATTTCCCCTATCCAATTCTAAGCCTTGTGATGTAAGATTCACTTTTCTTTAGAGAAACAGTGATGTACACCACAATTTAAAAACACATTTTATCTGTTTATTATATTGGAGAGATAAACATAGTAAGAGTTAGAGATACAGAAAAATAGAGAGGGGGAGAGAGAGAAAGAAAGAGGGGGGGGGGAGGAGGAGGGGGAGGGAGAGGGAGTGTGAGAGAGGGAGAGGGAGAGGGAGAGGGAGAGAGAAAGGAAATCCTCCATCCAATGGCTCACTTTACAAATGCCCAAAACAACCCAGAGCTTGTCCAGGCCAAAGCCAAAAGTGAGAAACTCCATCCAGATCTCCCATGTCTGTGCCAGGGACCTGAATATTTGAGCCATCATCTGCTGCCTTCTAGAGTATATGTTAGCAAGAAGCTGGAACTGGCTGTGGACCCAGGACTCAAACCCAAGCGCTCTGACAAGGGATGCACGTAGTGTAAGCAGCGTCTCCATCAATACATGCCCACCCACCCAGGTCCGTGTTTCCTTAGGAAGCCTCAGGACAGGCTGCAGTGGGGAACAGCCCAACCACCTGCTCTTTGTAGATGGGCTGGCAAGTTGCAGACCGACTTTCCGCAGGCTCTGAAGCAGGTCAGGCTGGGGAAGCCTGTGTGGACACAATGTTGCTTCTCATTCCTCATCCACACACGGTTGTCAGTTCAGATACCAGGCTAAAGAAAATGCTGAGTGAGATTGAATTTCTGAAAGGGGAAAACGAAAACAAGATAGATCTTCACAGCCAGGACTGCTGTGTGGTGGAAATGAGATAGCAGTTATCTTGCTGCTCTCCAGGGAACAGACCTGAGCGTGAGGTGCCCACTCCGCTTGCTCACAGATACAGGCAGGTCCACGCTGCCTGTACCAGGGAAACAGAAGGCCGAGCAATGCCCCAGACACCATGGGGCATTTGTGTGGGTGTTTTGAATGAAGGTGCACAGTGTCCAGTCTCAACTTAGACAAGATCAGCTCGTTCAGTGTAAGCCGAGGGTCTGTTCTTGTGATTGCATAGCATGTCAATCGGGAATAAAGAGCTAGGTCCCTAAAGATCACCTCCCTGTTATCCTTGGTGAAGATGAGTGGCCAACAAGGGACATCTCAGAAACTGCAGGGCATTTGTAGCATCTTCTGAACTCACAAACCAACACTAACCTAAAAGTAGTGCCCAAGCTACACTCAATAACACACAACCCGTTCAAGACCTGGACATTTCCTGTAAGAAGAAGGGATTCTGTGAAAAGTAGGTCAGTACATGGGATGTGCAATAGGACTACCAGCAGTTGGCCTACTCTATGGGCTGTAAGCCCTTGGAGATGGAGGGCGACTGCTTTTCTCTCCAAGCCACCACTGCAGGATGCTGGCCATGCCTCAGACACAGGACACTAAGGAGAAAGCAGTGCCAAGCACACATCAGCACCAAGAAATACACGTGTGGTAATGTTGAACGTGCACTTGCGGAGGCGAGCTTTGAAGGTGGAGTCATGGGTCTGTGGGACAGAACCTCAGCATTACAGGGATGCAAATTCCATCATTCATGTGCTGTCTGTGCCCTCCTCCCTGAGTGGGAGGGTCACCCTAGCCATTTCCACGTGAGACCAGTAGCTGACGTGGGTGTCTTTAAGCTCTGGCTTCATGTCACCAGCAATGAGACAAGCTTCCACCTGCCTTTTAAAGAGACTTGTATCCACCTACACTGTAGTGTGAGAAACTGGTCAGAGTAAATTGCCACTAGAATCATTGTTGGGGAAGCTTTGCTGGAGAACTTCAGACTTTGCCAGCAGACTGATGCGTTCCCTCCTCTCCTAGTTCTTTCTATCTGTGAAACTGATTCAGAAGCATAAAAGAGAGGGGCCTGATGTTGGCTGCTCTCTGGAAATTAACTGGATGATGGGATTAAAAATATAGGCAGAAACCTACGTGTGGGACTACAATTGAAGCCAGGAGGACACAAATCTCCGGTATTGCAACCCTGACCAGCAAGCCTTGGAAAGAGAAAACATGTAGAAGAAGTAGATGCTTCAATATAGCCATGGGCTCTGGTCAGAGCCAAGCTCACCGGTTTGCTTCAAATATTTGAGAAACTGCTGCAAGTCATGACAAATGTGACCATTTCTATTACTACAAGATTGATAGCGGGGACAACTTCTTGTGGATTAGATTCAAGGGGATAAATGTACATGTGTGCACACAGAGGATTGTACGTACTGACACATAAATGCATACACACCCTGAACAAACACACCTGCCATTGTTCCTAGAACTCTGAGTTGCAAAAGTCTCGTTGCTTCTTTGTTGACAGAGGCACTGGATCTTTTAATTTCTTTGTAGAACTTAGAGAAAGTGACTCCAAGGGCCTTCACAAGCTAAGGTGAGGAAAAGAAGTTAGAGCACTCCGATGAACCACACCAGCTTCCTGGGAAGCAGTCACATGCATAGAAGGGAGCCCTGTGGTAGAGACTGCAGAGGAAGGCAGTAGACCTGGCCCTGGTTGGCCTCTGCAGGACACTGCTTAGAGCTGGGGACACAGTAAGATGGAAAAAAGGAAAAAGAAAAAGAAAAATCTTGGAGAAGGAAGACCTGGCACCAGTCACTGGGGCCCATGGACCAGATGTAAGAATTTAGGACAGCCCTGTAGTCTCACTCCATCCTAATCTCTTACCTGTATCATGCCAAGGCCAGCAGTACCTGCTGTACTCACCGCTTATAGTAGAAAAGCACTTAAAAATTAAAAATCTTGTACAAATACTAGTTATTATTATTTTTAGTCCAACTGTATTAAAAATGGGTTTGGAAGTTTTTTATATTCCTCTGCCATTGCAGACATTGAGGTATGAATTAAAGTGACTATCATTGTGGCAGCCAAAAATATGGATTTTAGCCCGATTATTTACAGTGAAACGCTATACTTTGGTCTTACTTTAAATGCAATGAAATGATAAATGCCCCAAGATATCAAATACTACACTTTTCCATTTTACAGAGGAAGAAACTGAAACTCAAAGAGAATTATTTTTCTGAGTCCTTAGCATGTGCTTGATATGTTCTGCAACTCTGCATAGCACAGTGACTGACCCTGCACGGGCCACTATACGTGCACTTCGTGTGTGTGCTCTCCATCTCCCTCAGCCTGCAGACAGCCCTGCACTGTGGTTTGTTGACACAAATCTCATGCTGAGGCTTACTTCTGCAATGTGGCCCTGTCTCAATATGGGCCCTTGGGAGATCACCAGGTCATGGCTGCAGCTCCCTTGGGAATGGATTAATGCCTCCCTTGAGAGACAGAGTTAGGCGTCATGAGACTGGGCAGTTACCACAAGAGTGCACTGCTATAAACCAAGTGTACCCCTGGTGTTTTGGCTTCTTTGCAGGTGCCTGCTGGCCACTCCGGCACATTCTTCCACCATGTGGTGTCATCAGGTGTGTTATTGTGCAGCACAAGGCCCTCACCAGAAACAGCTGTCAGATGTTGAACTTCTCTACCTCCTAACTGTGGAGAAAATAAAACTTCTTTGTAAATTAGCTGATCTGTGGTATTTAGGTATAGCAACCAAAATTGAACTAAGACACCTCGGCTTCAAAGTTGATAATTTCTACATGATCACCATGGGGTTTGGCAAGCAGGTGACCTGTGCAAAGCCACAGTTCACATCAGGATGTCAGTCAAGGCACTGGGGAGCTCCTTGGAGGCATATTTGATGGATTTCAGAATTCAAACAGGTATTAGAGTCTCGTGAAAATGTCTAAGTAATTGAAAGAAAATTCTGGTAATCACTACAATAAAACATTTTCCACCCAAATATTAAAAACCTGAATCACTTAAGAAAGCCTTCCAGATGAGTAATGAAAGAACATATTTTCAAAATTATAGGAAGAGGGAATTTAGCCTGGTGCTGAGCACAATGCTCCCAGGTGACTGAATGACTGCTCCAGCTGCGTGCTAATTTTTCTGGGGAGATGGCCCACACCCCGGCATGTTAAACCCTCCTGATATGAAGAGCTGTTAAGGTTAGAAATAAACCTGGTGATGAGGCCTCTCTCATAGCATGCTGCCCTTAGGTTTAAAAAGAGAAAACAAGCAGAACTTTATCAAACAGCGCACACCCCTGCTAGTCAGGGAACAGCCCCAAGAAAGCATCGCGGAGAATGACTGCTACGATCCTGCCCCCCTGAGTCTGGTGCTTTAATCCCCATCGCCTGCCAGGGCAAGAGCCTCCTTATCACAGTTCTGGAGCTCGGTGCAGCCTTGCTGTAGGTGTCAAAGTGACTGAGTTTCTATCACTTTTGTTAGGGAACGGCTCTCCACCTGGAATAGCATACTGTGAAAGCCCAATGCTGAGAACATGAAATTTGCTTCCCTCGGTCTTACCTGGAGTGGCACAGCCTAGGTGTGGGCTCTTTCAGACCTGCTGCGCAGACCTGCTGTGTGTCTGTGGGGCTGAGAAGTGAGACCTCATTGCTCCAGCATGCAGGCCTGCTTCCAGGATGAATGTGCGTCCCAGCAGGGGAAAAGCAGCAGCCCACAGGGCCTCCAAGCTCCCTGGGGGCATTGGGTCCTGAACTCTAGCCCCCTCCTTTCAAAGCCTAATTGTTATTATTAGCTATTATTATTATTATTATTAGTTATTATTATTATTATTATTATTAGTTATTATGATTCTGTAACCCTTTGCCTTCTCCCACTCCTCTCAGAGGAACAGACGCTGTCTGTAGGGCAGACAGAGAAACAAGGACACAGCACAGGGAGGAGACCATCCCGTACGTGCTGAGATGAGGCACAGGGTGGTCCTGCAGAGCTCATCTGCCCTGAGCCCCCATCCCCCGGAGACAGCTGAGAGCCACTCCACACCTTTCTGAGAACACAGCTACTGCGAAGAACCACCTGTCCCCGTCAGACAGCTCAGACTCCAGGGGCCCTACCTGACCCAGGACAAGGCCAACCCCGTTTGGAACTACTTGTCCTGTTGAGCAGGCTGGACCAAATGCTAAGTTGGTCAACCTGCAGGCAGGTTGTGGTGTCCCCTGTGGTGTCCCCTGGCTCCTGACCCTCAGCACAAACTAGAGCTTGGAGCACAGACCATGCCCTCCTGGTGACTTTCCGGAACTGACTGACCTCTGGCCTCTGGAAAGAACATTCTCCGATGGGCGACCACACCCTGCCTCCCCCTCTGCATCTGCTTTCTGGTATTGCTCGTCTAGTCTACTCTCCTCCTCAGAAAGCCTGGCTCTTCCAGGCCACAGAGACCTTTGCAGACCTCATGCTCCCAGTGTTCTCCCTTCTGCGACAGTCCTCACCCCCTGTTCGGTCATCTTTTCCTGAACACTCTGCCCTCACCCGCCTGAACTTGTTTTACCTGACCCGAGCGGCTGGGATGCAGTCCCAGCTCAGTAGCTCGGCAGCTGTGGTCTGCGGTCCTTTTAGAGACACTAGAGATACTGAGCGGCTTTTCTTAGTGAGGATTGCTGCTTCCCCATCAGATCTTTGTGTTACTTGGTTTTTGTATCTGTGGATATGAGGTCCTGTCGCCTGCTGTATGGGAAACGGCTGCAGTCACTTCCAGGGAGCATTGTTTTAGATTCCCTCTCCCATGTTGGTGGACAGTGAGCTGGGCACGTGCTCCACTTGCAGAAATCCATGTTTGCCTCCCGGCTTTTGCAGATTTTGTCCCTCTACCCAAAGGCTCAACCCCATTTCCCTGACAAGCTGCTCCTTCACAGACACCTTTGAAAGTTTTAAATTATGGAGGCTCTTCTAGAAAGTCCTGTAATTAAAATAGTTCTATGCTCAACTCATTGACAGACATTTGTGTAATTTTGAAGCAAGTATTAAAATTAAGAAGTTACATATAGACCTCAAATTTTGACTACTCAGTATTATCATAGTCTCCAGCTTGCTATAATTCACTCAGAATTTCTCTATGTTGTGTGTATTTAGTGTTCAATGATGAGGACATACTATAGTGTGTTTAACCACTCACCTGTTAAAAGATATCTGGACTGATTCCAGGTTTTTTTTCCCCATGAACTTTTCTATACTGAGGATATTCATGGCCAGATATTTGGATGAACATATTTTTCATTTTTCTGGGTCACATGTCTCTTGCAGTTCTCTTCAGTTTCAATGATATTTGTATCAAACTTTTGGTGAGAAAGTGTCTTAAGTGTCATAGGGAACTATAATGTCATTTAAGTAATCTAACATAGTTTATTAAAGCCATGGTGAGAATAATATTCTCTTGTTTACTCCTTTGGGTTTCAGGATTGCTTCTTTATTTATTCCCTTTCTGTGTGGTTAACTCTCTTCAGCTGATCTCTACAAGTAGGATGGCTAATGACAAGTCAGTTCAGTTTTCCATTCATTTGTATGAATTCACCAGATATTGAATTTGCACTAGGCATTTATTTTCATTCAGTACTTGAGAAACATTGTGTCTTTCCTTTAGGCTGGAGTGGTTTCACATGAGGAATCTGCTGCCATTCAGATACTGGGTTCCTCTATAGCTAATTTAACACTTTGGGTCTTCATTGTTTGTTAACACCTTTGGTTTTCAAAGGTTTATGATGCATATTTCTGCATTTTTCTGGGTGTACTTATCCTGTCTGAGGTTTACTCAGCTGCTTAGATATGTAAACTTTTGGGGGCTGGGACCCTGGTGCAGTAGATTAATCCTCCACTTGCAGCGCCAGAATCCCATACGGGCACCGGTTCTAGTCCCAGCTGCTCCTCTTCCAATCCAGCTCTCTGCTGTGGCCTGGGAAAGCAGTGGAGGATGGACCAAGTGTTTGGACCCCTGCATCCACAAGAGAGACCTGGAAGAAGCTCCTGGCTCCTGGCTTCAGATCGGCACAGCTCTGGACATTGCGGCCATTTGGGGAGTGGACCAAAAGAAGGAAGACCTTTCTCTCTGTCTCTCCCTCTCACTGTCTGTAATTCTACCTCTCAAATAAATAAGTAACATCTTAAAAAAGATATGTAAACTTTTATTTTTTGACAAATTTTAGGAGTTGCACCCATTATTTATTCTAGTACGTGTTGGCTTTTCTCTCTCTCTCTCTCTCTCTCTCTCTCCCTCTCTCCCATCTCTCTCTCTCTCTCATCTCCTCCTGGAGCTTTGGAAAGGAAAATTCTGGACTTGTAGATTTGGTCCTGGCAGGCTGAAGCCTACAGAACAACCGAGATGAATGAGCAGTTTCTCTCCACAGAGGAAAGTCCACGCCTTGAGATGCAAGAGCAGCAGCGCATGGTGGCAGCAGATCAGGCTGGGAAGCAGAGCCAATTTGTAAGGACCACAACAAGAAGAACCAGAACCCCACAGAGCTGTACCCTCAGCCTCAAGAAGCAACAGCTCTGGAGACTGAGACAGGAAAAGCAGAGACAAGTTTCGTTTCACAGAGGAAGGTCTGTGAAGGGCAGTGTCTCAAGAGGCGGCAGCAGCCAGGGGCTCAGAGAGGCGGTTTGTATCTGCCAGGACTCATGGTTGCGGGGCTCAAGCTGACAGTGTTGTCTTGCAGGCGCTGTGCTCGCATGCCCCGTCAGGCAGGTTGAAATGTTTTGATGAAGTCTCCAAGATAGCCAGGTGTGAAGAGTTCCTGGAAAAGAGGTCTTGGAGAGAAAAAAAAAAAGTAGCTTAATGTGCACTTTATTTTGATTTGAAAGGAAGGAATCCTCTCTCCCTGACGTGTCTCACAGGTCCTTGAGGCTCTGCTAAGGTTTTTTTCTTTGTCTAATTTATCTTGCTGTTCAAGAGAAATTCTTTTCTCTTCAAGTTCATTGATAGCATCTCTGTCATTTCCACTGCTGGACGTATCACTGAGTCTTAATTCTGTGATTGTATTTTTTGTTTCAATGTTTCTATTTTTTATTAGAATTCCAATATGCTTACTGAGATTTTCTATTCTTAGATATATCCCAAAATTTGAAAACTAGGTGGAAAGTTATCAAGAGCATAAATTAATGTAGAGCTTACAAAGGGAGGACAACAGCAGAGAAAGCAGATGGGGAGAGAACAGACAAGTAAATGAGAGAAAGAGAATCTAGCCACAGTGAAAAGACAGATGCAGAGGGAAAAAATGCAAATAGGTGAGCAGACTAGATTGGACTGCCAGGATTTCCTCCTCGTGTGTGTTTTCATAAATATCTCATATAATAAATCATGTTTCCAGAAACACTCAAGCCCAGCCCGTTCAGACTTCATCTTCTGCAGATAGCACAGAGTCGGGTAAAGGACACGGCAGATTGTAGCAGAGACCTAGGGTCTGAGCCACTATGACTATAAATTTGCTCACCGATCCCTCAGGATCCTGAGGTTTTCTTATTAAAATGGTCTAATAATTCATCATAAAAATAATGCTATAAAATCAGATGATAAATATGACAAGTTTCTCAAAGCATGGAGTGATTTCTAACACTTATCAATTCATGTGGAAAATGGGAGGCTGTCTCTCTGTCTTCACCATGGCTTCTTCCAATTTGTTGATGGGTTGTAGGGTCTGAGCTTTGATAGCAGGTGTTACATGGCCTTTCATGCTGACCCGGCTTCCTTGTGTCTGCCTTCCAACAGTGTGAACACTTGTTGGACTCCATGCACCCTCCTGACTGGAAATGTGATTCCTTCCTCTGCATTCACAAATTCACACAATTGCTTCCACTGTGCCGCTCTGGGTTTCATTGGGAAGAGCAATCTCTCTGGATGCTTATTATGGCTATCTTGTTAGGGAGCCTGCAGTGACGGTAGCAATGCCTCGCTCTCTTTTTTATTTTAAGATTTATTTATTTGTTTTAAAAGTCAGCATTACAGAGAGAGGAGGGGAAAGACAGAGAGAGAGAGAGGGAGAGAGAGAGAGATCTTCCATCCTCTGGTTCACTCCCCAGATGGCCGCAATGGCCAGGGCTGGGCCTGGCCAAAACCAGAAGTCTCATCTGAGTCTCCCACATGGATAGCAGGGTCCAAAACACTTGGGCCTTCTTCTGCTTTTCTCAGGCCATTAGTAGAGTGATGGATGGGAAGCAGAGCAGCCAGGACATGAACTGGCACCCAGACAGGGTGCTGGTGAGGAAGGCAGCAATTAAACTCACTGTGCCACAGTGTCAGAGCTTAGGTTGGTCCTTTTCAATCCTCACAATAATACTAGGAGTAAAATGCTCTTATTTTCCTTACATATAGAACATGTCTGCCTTACTCTCAATAGCATATGCAAACTTGAGGAAATTTAAGTATAAGCTGAAGGAGGTCTTAAGACCATTAGATGGCAACGCTAGGTTTGACCCAGGGTTTGCGCTTCCTTATTCAGTTGTCTGCTGATGGAAACATACTCCTACGCGTTTCCTATGTCATGAGGAAGACTGAGAAGAGAGAGAAATGTCAAGGGGATGCGACTTGTTGAGATTCCCTAACAACTTGAAGTTGGAAGCAAAAATTGCCATGTTTCAAATCCACAGTGTGAACTGGGGTCTGTTTTTTCTTCAAGTCCCTAATAGCTTAAGGATTATACTTAAGCATTAGAATGAGGGTATCATGTTAGAAGATTGCTCTAAATGGCCCTAAAACCCTTCTCTTTCTTATCCTGTACTTAATACAAAGTCAGGTTTTGGTTCTGCCTATCCTTGGGCATGGTGGTTTGTTAGACAGCAAGAGGATTGTCTACACTTAGGAATTTAGCTTATGATTTTTCTGCAAGAATGAGTCGATATTTAATGTCAATCTTCCCACATAAAATTTATTTGCAATGTGTGCCTCATCTATTCCTTTATTTATCACTGATTTATAGGTTTTCCAGTGTGTGCATCCATTGGATTAAGTATGTTATAAACATACAGTACACATAGGGGACACTGAACTTCCAGAAATGACTCCCATAGAACACACAGGGGCACCTATTTCGAGAAGCCTGAGTGTGAATGGGCAGAGAGAACACACTCTGTAAAGCAACACCAGAAAGAAGATTATATTAATATCCTTTCTGGCCTTACCCCTGCCACAGGAGTCAAGCTGTGAGTGACGGATGTGGAAAGGAGGGCTGGAGAGACTGCAGGAGCAGCGGGAAATAAGGAAGGGGATGAACAAGACGCGTACAGGTAGGAACACCAAGAGGACATGATTCTCCCTCATCCTCGACATCCGTGGAACAGAATTCATTTTAGATAAAATAACAAGGAATTGAGCTTATTGATAAGGAGTCTTACATGCTAAGCTTGAAAGTAGGTGTGGAACCAAAATAAGAATCCCATCGAATGTTGGAGTCCCGCTTACCAAGGAAGGCAGTGCAGTTGTGCGAGCGGTGAGGGGAGGAAGCAAAAGGAATTGATGATGGGGAAACCATGCCTACGTTCAGCAGCAGGATCAGGGTACATTAGCGGGAGGAGGGATGTGGGGAACATCCCCACAGCACAGGCTTTACAACACTGGATTGAAACACAGGGACATGCAGTGGGAGAGCGACCCGCCTCCCAGGCAAGGAGCCAAGGACACACAAAGGCATTGTTCTTGTCCCCACCTTGGTCTCTGGTTTTGCCCCCCATCCAGGGATCACCCAGGGTGCTTCATCTCTAGGCTTCTTCAGGCTCCATCCCCACCTCACTGGCAGTGACTGACACAGCCCTCTTCATGCATTTGCTGGTGCTGAAAGTAAAAGCAGCTCTGTTTATTTCTGGAAAATCCCCACAGTAATTCTAAATCGTTGGCTCTGTCTTGTCATTTAAATTCATACAAAGTCAAACTCCCCAAGTCAGAATCCAATGTCTTTACACATATGCATCTGCATTTTGCTTTCTGAAACTTTGAGCTCCAAGCTAAAATCCATCTTCACCTTCTACCAAGGAGAAGCTCAGTGGAAGGCTTTGTAAGTGACCCCTCTTTCAGAGGTTGTGTGGGAATTGGCCCTTTGGAGGGAACTGGGTTCACGTGGGTATGCAGAGCTTAGAGAAAAGCAAGATTTTTAAAAAAGCAAAGAGGGGGAGGTGTTTGGGCACAAGTGTTCATATTGGGAGAAGTTCAGGTTGTGTCACTGGGGCAAGAAACGTGGATGCAGGTATGTGTGGGTGTGTGTGCATGTGTGTGTTTGTGTGTGTCTTTACATCTGAGAGAACGGCTGTATGTGTCACAGATGACATTCATAAGTTAACGAATGATTTCCATTTCATGATGTTGCTGGCATTTTTTCTTTTTAATGTCTTGCTTTCTCCCCAAATAGAGTCAGTCTAGCTATAATTTGTGTTTCTTTGATTCAAATTAGCTCATACATATAGCATACAATCATTAGCTTGTAGAAATTCCATTGGTTCATGGACAATTTTTCCTAGTACATTGATGATTTGAAAGGATTATGGTCTTAGTTCTGAGAATTAAAGATAAATACAGCATCAATATATGAAGATTTGAAGAAATAAAAAGGCAAAATCTTGTAGAAGTAATCAACTTTGGTGCAAAACCTTAGTGACTTAGTCTTCAGTGTTTAGCATGTTAGGCCTAATGAGGAAGACACAAGAGCAAACGCAGAAGCTGTAGGAAGCTTGCTCCTGGGCACTAAGTACCACTTGTGAGGTTTATCTGAGTTGCTTTTCATTTTGACGGAGCTGGTTTTCATCCGAAATAAATGCACAGATAGCCCTGAACTTCATCCTGGTTGCAAACATGGATGGAAAGTACTTCTTTCTCTCTCTTTCCCAAAGAAAGGAGGCCAGTCCGGGTGGTCCATGATGACTGAGGCCCCTGCACAAGGTGGGTGAGAGCCTGGGAGGAGGACAGCAAGAAGGTTTGTGGTTTCCCAGCCCATAGCTGCACCTGGCACCAGATATGTAAACTCTTCAACTGAAGCAGACAAGAACTCCCACTTTCTGATCCCTCCTCTAAATGATCCAGAAGAAAAAAGAGGCTTTTTTTAAAAACATTTGCAAGGCTTTTTTTTTTAAAAAAATTAGACTTCCTCCTTATTTATTACTGTTTTGCTAAAAGTGAAAGTGACTTTGGTCAATACAATTACCCATTGTGAGACCAGATGCCAAGAGCTCCAGAAATGACACCTGGTCTCAGGTGATTCTAATCTCCTGCCTTTAAGAGATGGACGGTGAGGACGACAGGGCCTTGGGGAGGTGGGGCTAACAACTCACAGGGTTATGGTCTCCATGTGTGTCACCTCAGTCCAAGCTCCAGCTCCCACTGTGGCTGTGTTTGAGGGACTGTCCTCTGAAGAAGTCATTCAGGTTAACTGAGGTCAAGAAGGTGGGTCCCTAACCCAATACAGTCGATGTCTTTGTAATGAGAGGCAACAGAGCTTTCTCTCTCTTTATCCCTTTCTCTCTTCTACATCTCTCTATATCTCATTCTCTCTCTCTCTCTCTCTCTCCCTCTCTCTCTCTCTCCATCTCTCTCTCTCCATCTCTCTCTTTCTCTCACCCACCCCCCCATCCCATGGGAGGACACCATGAGCACAGGACTAGAGGGGCCATCTTTGGACTAGGATGAGCACCCTCACCAGAAACTGCATCTGATTACGTGTTGATGTGGACTTCACGTCTCCAGGACCCCCTCAGAAAATAAGTGTTTGAGGTTTATTTTTATGCTTATGGCCACTCCAGCTGACTCAGACACGTGGGGCTGGGCAGCAGTGCAACCAGGGGCAATGCAGAGCTGTATTCATCCATGCTGGTGCTAATACTCACCTTCCCTGCAATCATTCTAATCACTAGGCATTGGACTGATAAATGTGCTCCTTCAACTTCAGAAATAGAAATGCATAATCATTAAACATATAAATACCATGTGACTTATAATCTTGCATTGCAAAACTCTCAACCTCAGAATTTCTTTTGAAATTAGCCTTCTAATGTGTGTAATTCAGGAGAGTGTCTTTGACTAACTATAAATCAAAGTACTGTGCTATTTCCGGATGAATTTGCTGCCATGGAAACCTGTATGAGGTCACCAGGAGAGCCCTGTTGCTGTGCGGTGTACGGGATGCGGGCTTACCTCTCTTACCTGCTAGACAATGATGTCCAGTTTTGAATGGAATGAGATAATGCTGTGTAGCCAAAATGTGAGTAGCTGCTATTCACTGTTAATTATCTGATCCTTATTTACAGATGCCCAACTTTCTTAATGGAGAAAATATCTGACCATGTGGCTGTTGAACTAATGGCATTCAAATCCTAATGCAATATTGATTTAATGTAGGTTTCTCAAAGGTTAAGTATCCATTGGCTTCTGCATAAATAACATGGAGCAGAAAAATGCAAAATGCCACAGGAAAGGAATCTTGGTCTCCATGGCTTAAATTCAGAGACTTCAGAAGAGGCAGACTCAAAATTATTCACTATTTAGTTGTGGTGAAATGCCATTAAACCCAACAAAACAAATGCAACAACCTGCATCCTTCATCTGTCAGCACGCTCCCTGTGTACCTGATCCCCCTTTCTCAGTTGCGAATGTTGGAGTTTGCTCCTCCTTTTATTCCAGTGAATTTAGAACTTTGATATGCGGCATCTTGACATTTGGCCCACTGAGAAAATGTTCGAAACCTCAGGACATCCACAGTCATCACATCAAGAGCTATTTGTATGGGCAGATGCCTAAAAATGTTGTGCTACTTGCTGTCTTAATTATCACAGAAAAATCTTAAAACACAGAAGGGAACATTACATCCAGCTCTGGAGAGCCCTGGGTGGTACAGCGAAGGATTGAATCACCTTACAAAGCTTTGAGTCACAGCCTGCTCAGCTGCTCCGGGGCTGTCATCAAGGCTCTTTGCTCCAAAGGAGTTTATTTCCTGACACTAGCAGGATGGGAGTTTAGACACAAGACAAGCACATCACCAGGATTGATTTCACCCAGGATCACCGAGGAATCCACTGAACTCTGAAGAATACTCACGTCGCACTCATGCCCTTTCAGTCACACTTTTGAAATGATCTCACGATAATAATTTAATTTCCTTAAAAAGCAATCCCTTGCTTCCTTTTGCCTTTCACTTATGATTGCATCTGGCAGAAGCAGCTTGGGTAACAGATTATTATGTTGCAGCCTCGTTATTTGTCAAAATATATTCATTCTTACCCTCCCTTCACAGTAATGTTAAATCATGCCATCTAGGATGCAAGCAAAACAAAAGCAAAGACAAACATGTTTTAAATGTTTATTTTTCTCATTTACTGGAAAGGCAGAGCAAGGGAAAAATTATATATGATATATAATATATTATGATAAAATAATCTCTCGATACAGACACACACATACACACATACACACACACACACAGGGGGCAGGAGAGAGAGAAATCGTTCATCTCTGGGTTCCTTCCCCAGATGATCACAACAGCCAACAATGGGCCAGGTTGAGAACTCCAACTGGGTCTCCCACTTGAGTGCGAGAAGCCAAGCACTAGAAGCATCTTCTGCTGCTTCCCAATGCATGAGCTGGAATCTGGATCAGAAGTGAATAGTCAGGGCACAAACCAATACTCTGATATGGGAGAAGAGCATCCCAAGCTACATATTAACTTGCTGTGTCACAATGTCTGCCTGCCCTAAGATAACCATTTTTAATTACATACATTGCACCTACAAATTACAAAAATAATTCAATAAACACTTGAATATATGCATTAGTGAGCATGTGTGGGTGTCCGTGCATGTATGTATGTTTGTGTGCATGTTCATTCATGGACATATTAATGCACACTCAACTTGCAGCAAACTAGGGAAGGAAGGAACTGAAAGAAGCCATATATTTGCTACTGTTGTTTTTGTTTTCTGTAGGTCAAAATAAAGCAAACAAACAAGCAAAAAATAAAAATGACAGATGTTGTTTCTGAACATGAAGGACCAATCAGGTTAGTTCTGTAGAGATCAGCCCTTTGCTAATCTTGAGGTTAAACATGGGCTGTATATTTCAACACCTGACCTCTTCCATGGACTTGTAGGGAGATGCGCACACGCTGCACGCTTCAATCAGAATTCTCTTGTCTGTTTGCAGTGTTCACTATGGACATTCTCTTTGGTAGGGTAGTCTCAGGAGAGTCTGACCACATACCCCTGGCAAGGGCCCTATCTGATCCACAGGATGGAGCTACATGAGAAGGACCTGAAACAGCTCAGCTCTGTGCTGTGAATGAGGCTGGCAGACTGAAGGCAACTCCAAGGATGTAGCATCCTCCAGAGCTGTGGGGACTCTGCTTAGCCGCATGATGGCACAGTCATCACCACCCACACTATTACTCCCAAAAAATGCTTAAAATCACAGACACCTTAATCCTCCTAATTTCAATCTTGCACACAATGCAGGAAGAAGGAGTTATTATCATATGCAGAAAGAAAACTACTTCAACAACCTCATGAGCAAGACCTTACTCTCCATCTCATTAAATTCTCACCTGCACAACAAAATCCAAAGGACAGCTTCCTTTCTCATCAAATCAACAAGAATTTTCAGATACTCCGTATATTATTCCCAGAAATTATACCTGCTTTTAGCTCATTTTCATCTACTAAATTATTGAATTTCTAATCACATCTAATAATGTTCTGAGTTTATTCCACTGATTATAAAATGCACTGTTTATCATTTACATTTTTGTATATCAATAAGATGCATTAAGGTAGCATTTTGCTATAGTTATTTATGCAGTTGGTCTGATTATTGCTCAGCCTCTTCAGCATGTTATTGAACTTTGAAACAGCTGCTGAAGAATTTCCTTTAAATGTAGTCCATGGATCCTGGGAAGTTTTTCTGACTCACACAAGTTTGATTGTACTAAGGACTTGATAAGATTTTGCACTAAAGTAGATTCGTTTTCAACTTGTGAACACACAGGTGAGTAGTGGGCACTAGTGGTCTTATGAGCCATGGATTCCACATTGCCTGGGAGTGCAATAGCTCCTTTCTGGACTGATTTGTTCACATGCCACTGGAGAAGAGTTGGACAAGCCAGGCTATCAGCTCCCTGAAAGCAGACAGCTGTTGAGGGAGATTACATGATTCATGGTTTTGTGAGCAGTCCCTGTGTCTCCTCAGGGGCCTGTGGCCCCATCCACCCTGAGCCCCGTGTAGTGGCTCTGCTCTACCTTTGCTATGCACCTCTACATGTACTGAGAGCAGGTTAGGTGCCTAGCCCTGTCACTTGCTCTTGACTTTGATTCTCTGCTAGTCATTTCAATGCAACCTATACTTGTGGCTGCGTAAAGGAAGTATCTCTGCTGCCAAACAAACTGTTCATGTGTTTGTCACATTTTGAAACAGTCACTGATTCCAGAGTGGAATTCTCTTGAGTGATAGTACTATGCGACTGTCAGTGGTTCACAATGCCTATTAATATGTTGTATCTTTTAAAAGTTGCATTGGTAAATAGCCCTGTTTAAGTATTTTTTAACCTAGCACCTACCATATTCATCAACTAGAAAGCCCTTTTTTGGGGGGTTGGATGCAAATTAATATGCTTTGTGCACCATTGTCAGAAAGGGTGCAGGATGGCTTTTGTTTTGGAGCCTCAGTAGAAAATAAGACAGGAGTGGCATTAACTACATAGGAGTAGATGATGCGTTTGACAAAATCAACTCTGGATGTTAAGATGACAAAAGCTGGCACCCAGCAGAGGAAGCATTTTGGAAAGTGCTTATTTTCTATGACCTTTAAAATAATCTGGGCAGGACTCCGAGATCACTTAGGTCTGGCCTGGCATCATGATAATTCTAAGGATCTACAATTTATTATGATTTATGTTCTTAAGTGAGAAGAACCGAGGGATGATTCCAACTTCCTGCTAATGTACACTGTTAGAGGCAGGGGCTGACAGCTCAAGGACTTGGGTCCCTATTGTCCACATGGGAGATTCCCCACTCAACTACTGGTCCCTGGCTTCCGCCTGATCCAATCTTGATTGTTGAAGCATTTTGGGAGTGAACAGCAGAAGGAAGGTCTCTATGTTTCCATTCCTCTCTCTCTCTCTTTCTCTCTCTCTCTCTTCCAAATGAATAAAAATAAAATACATTTTTTTAAAAAAATTCTGTTGAAAAACAATTTTAATACACTCTATAATCACAGGCTTAACACACCGCTAACCATAATGTTCAACAAGTAAAAAGTAGAAAGACTATGGAATCATAGTTCCATAGGAGTGTAAACAAGGGCCAAAAGCAACAAATAGCAGATGTCCCTTTCATTCCTATAACTGACACATATCAGATAAAACATATGATGTTTGTCTTTTGGGGGCTGGCTTATTTCATTAAGCATAACTTATGGTTTGTAAAAATTAAAGAAAAAAGGAAGTAGGGGGATTGAAGGAGGGAGAGTGAGGTGGGGAGGGACATATGGTTATCTCCTTATAATTAAACCTATGAAATACATGAAATCTGTTCTCTTTATATTAATAAAATTTTAAAACAACCATATATCAGGAGAAAGATATGGAATTTGTTAAGTATATAAGTAGGAAAAAAGTAAATTTGCCGATCAGCGCTACTGATATCCACACCCCTTCACTAACTGGTTCCAGGATCGATGTTCTGCCTGTGGTTGAGGGATGCATACCTGTCATGTGCATCTCAGAGAACAAAAACAAGACCACGGAGGTGATATCAAAGGGACTGGTTGTGTCCTGTTTGTGCTTCCCTTGAGAGCGCTGGCATGTCCCTGGGGACGGTGTAAACGCACATGCTGCCAGTTGCTTAAGAAGCTCAGTTTAAACCTTGGTGACCCCTCACTCTGATTTCAGTTTGTTCCTGGGATGTTTTGGAAAGGTAGCTGTTATCGTTCACTGAATATTGAACACAGATGAGATTTAAAATGCACTGACATCTTGGCTGCATTCACCAGAGACTCTATTGTGTACATTTAATTAGCTGTGGTGAGGGAAAAGGATTTTCCTATCTCCAGGTAGTCCTAAGGCCCACTAAGGATCAGAGTCCCTGCTTCAGAAACTCCAGGATTTGAGCATCACACAGAGGACTATCTCCTCAGCCAGGTGGCTCAAGTGACCATGGATGAGGCAGCAGCCCTGCTGGGTGACTCAGGCCCAGTGTGTCCACTCATCAATGAAAGGGCACCAGCTCCCTCTTTGTGGCACATCCTTGAGGAAACAGCACCCAGTGTTTCGGATTCTCCCTAATGCCTGTGAGTCCTGCACAGAAGAAATCAGCTCCTCGGCCTGTCACTTGCCATGTCTAGTGTGGTAGCAGCAAGAAGAAGGGAATTAAGAGAATCAGCCTCAAATAGCATTGTTTTGGATCTCCAACATCTGATCTGAAATATGAACAACTTAGTAGTCCTCACTTTCGTGCAGTACCCCCCAACAAAACTGAACAAAATGAAGATTGGCAAATCTTCATACATTCATCAGATAAATGAGGGTGCAGAGCACCAGTGCCATGAAGACAGGAGAGACAGAGGGGTGGGTACAGGGAACCACAGTTGACCAGGAGAAGAAAGAGCAGCAGATGATCATTGAAGCTTAAAGGCGACTGCTTATTGCTGGAAGTTTAGCACAGGCCATCCTAGGAGAATAAAAGCATCTGCATATCTTATTTCAGGAGTGCACCAGAGACAAATCCCCTCGTGGACAGAAGGTAGGGCAGGAAAGCCATCAGGTTTACACACCCAGAACACGTTTCATCACTGGCCAAGGTCTGCCTTCCAGGGAAGCTGTTTAACTTGCCTGAGTTTCATCAAAGCCAAACAATCCTGGGGGACAGACGTGGACCACTCCAGGCCTCTCTAGTCCTCCTGTCTCACCAACCCAGGGGAAGATGAGGAGCACATGTGTTTGTCACAGAACAGAGACACAGCCCACTAATGCCACTAATGGACTGTGGCTCCCATGGGAAGGTGGAGTGCCTGCTCTGCCTCCCCACAGTGCCACGTCACCGATGGCAGGGAACTGCGGTGCCAGGGACTGCCAGACCTGGCCTCTATTTGAGAAGGAGCTTCTAGGGAAATCCAATTATAATTGGGGCATAAAAACAAGGACAATCAAGAAAATTTAGCCTCTGACAGCTACAGATATATCAAATAGGAAATATACTGATAGGCCTATACCTTCACATTCAAGGCCTATTAACCTCAGTTCATTTTATTCCATTTATCAGGTTTGGTTCTCATCAAAGAATTATAAAATTCTTGATAACAGGTAGGAAAGGAAGCATCAGTACCAGACGTGGATATGACAGGGATTTTGGAATTACCAGAATTTGAAGCAGCTATGATAAAATAGCTATCTGCAAAGGAATCTATTAGAAAAGTAAACAGCATGTAAGAACAGATGGTTAGTGGAAGTAGAGAGATGGAAACCCAAGAAATGAATCAGAAAGAAATGCTGGTGATCAGAGCATTTTAACAGAAGTGAAGGATGTCCTTGGAGACTGTCTTGATCTACCAAGACTGTCATCACAAAGTACCAGAAACTGCATGATTTCATGACAGAAATGATAAATCTGATGATGTATCTCAAATTTTCTCTTGAGTCTGGAAGATAGATGTGACAGTAGGGATGGCATCTTCTAAGCAAGTACACCTTGACTTGCAGGTGGTTGTTATCTACATATGTCCCACACAATCCTCCCTCCAGGTGTGACTGTGTCCTAATCTCCTCTTTTGTGAGGACATTAGTCATGTTGGATACCTGTTTTTAGAGCCTATGAACAACCACACTCTGAGATACAGGCATTACTATCTAATACAGTATTAGATATTAGTAACTTCCATACATAATTCACCCTATAACATCTCCCAAACTAGAATAATAAAAAAAGTAGAATGGGAGAAAAATCTAAGCAATTTATCCAATAGCTACGGGATAATTACCAAAGTTCTCACAGTGGATAATGGGTAAATGAGAAGTAGAAGAAACAGAAAAGAACAGAAGACATATTTGGAGTGGTAATGTTTGCAAATAAAAAGCCATGATGCTCACACACATGCCCACCAATGCAGGGAGCTCAAGAAACACTAAGTAAATAAACACCCAAAATTTACAACCAGGTACATCTCCTCAAGTGGCAGAAGTCAATCAAAAGGGCAAAAGCTTGAAGGGAGGCTGGATGGAAGCAACATCTCCTCTATAGAGAAACCAGGATATGAATTGCAATGGACTTTCCTTCAGGAACCATATAAGCAAAAATAAAGTGCAGTGAAATGATTAAAGTGTTCAAAGAAAGAAAAAAAAAGCTCATTAACCCAGAATCCCTGCATCCAGTGGATTTGTCCTTCAAAAGTCAAGGAGAAATAAAGACACTTACAAACAAACCAAATTAATTTCTAATCAGAAGACCTTAGTTACAAGGCATTCTAAAGCAAAGAGGGAAAATGGTGCAGGCTAGAACCTCAAATCCAACCTCCATGGCCTTCGAGTGGGATCTATGGATCTATGTAAGATGGAACAGTGTGTGGGAAGGAATAAATAAAGGTAGAATCATCTTTTATTTCTCTTATTATTGATTTACATAAATCATTATTATTCAAAATAATAACAGAAATAAGAGAAATATGACACTGGTGTCTTCAGAAGTGGGAGGAGCTGAGAATACCCCCATCATACCCATACTACCATGAGGTGGCAAAGCAAGTTTAAAGTAGTTGTCAATGAATATTGCAAATTCTGTGGCCAAGTCTGTGCTAATCAGAAAATGTACATCAGTTGAACGCATTTCAAGTAAAAGAATGAAGTCCTAGCATCAATTTCCCAAGCTACCACTTCAGGAAACCAGAAAATGAAGAACATCTGAAATCCAAAATAAGCTAAAGAAAAAAGTTGCTAATATCAAATATTAAAAAGGAGGTGGGGCCTGTGCTGTGCACAACGGGTTAACAACCTGGCCTGAAGTGTTGGCATCCCGTTTGGGTGTTGGTTTGTGACCCGGCTGCTTCACTTCCAATCCAGCTCTCTGCTCTAGCCTGGGGAAGCAGTAGAAGATGGCCCAAGTCCTTGGGCCCCTGCACCCACATGGGAGACCTGGAAGAAGCTCCTGGCTCCTGGCTTTGGATCAGCATGGCTGTTGTGGCCAATTGGGGAGTGAACCATCGGATGGAGGACCTCTCTCTGTCTCTTTCTCTCTCTCTCTTTCTCTCTCTCCCTCTCTTCTCTCTGTGTAACTCTGACTTTCAAATAAATAAATAAATCTTTTTAAAAAAAGGAGTCAATCACTGAAATTTAAAGGATAATATAGGAATATTATGAACAGCTCTATGTCTACACATTTGGGTAAATTCATAGAAAGACACAATGTACCAAAAGAAGAAAAACCTCACAAAAGGAGAAATAGGCAATAATTAGTCACATCCTAAACAGAAAGTATTAGCCCCATAGAGTTGTATTGATAAATAAATATATTTAATAAGCATATTAATCTTCTACAATCTCTTCAAGAAAAGAGAAGAAGAAAAACATTTCCTAAATAGGAATTGGGACTCTTTTCTTGCCAAAGTTGATTTGGACATTTGTTATTTATTTATTTATTATGTTTTACTTATTGTTTATTTTCTTTTTTCTCTCTTTTCTTTTTTTAACTTTTATTTAATTAATATAATTTCCAAAGTACAGCTTTTGGATTACAGTGGCTTTTCCCCCCATAACCTCCCTCCCATCTCCCATTCCCTCTCCCATCCCATTCACATCCAGATTAATTTTCAATTATCTTTATATACAGAAGATCAATTTAGTATATACCAAGTAAAGATTTCATCAGTTTGCACCCACACAGAAACACAAAGTGTAAAGTACTGTTTGAGTACTAGTTATACCATTAACTCACATAGTAGCACACATTTAGGAAAGAGATCCCAAATGGGGTGTAAGTGCACAGTGACTCCTATTGTTGATTTAAAAATTGACACTCTTGTTTATGGCGTCAGTAATCACCCTAGGCTCTTGTCATGAGTTGCCGAGGCTATGGAAGCCTTTTGAGTTTGTAACATGACTCACAGGCCATACAGAATCATCTGCTTAAACATCAGTCAGCTATAGACTGGTTGAATTTCCAGTCCCACCTGCAGTTGCTTTAGCAGGGAAGGGGACCCCACCCCCGTAGATTCAGCATTCTTGTCATACCAGAACCAGACAAGGATTTCATAGGGGACAAACAATACAGATGGGAATCCCTTTTGAATATAGATGCAAAAATCCTTAACACGTTTGCCAATCAAATCCAATTATATATAAAAAGACTAAATTATGCCTAAATGAGACTTCATCCAGGTGCTTAAGGCTGGTTCGAAATTCAAAGCATAATTAAAGTAATCCATTGCGTCCAAAAGAAGAAGAAGGAGAAGGAGAAGAAAAATCATACAATTGTTTCAATAGATGGCAAAAAAAATACTTGACCAAATCCAAGAACCATTTATGGTAAAATACAAAAGAAAGCAATGCTAGCAAGACCTCATACCTGTCTAGGGACGTGTAATACAGTAGCATCGCATCGTAACAGGAATGAGTGTGTAAGAGGAGAGCCTGAACATAGCATTCATTTCATCATCTTTTGCAGCAAGATGAGGTATGCTTGAAGGGTGAACCATAACACCCAGGGACTCTGTCAGGTTTTCATGAGAAATAAGAATGCTTTGTGCCCTTCCCACCTTGCAGATGAAATTGTAGGAAAGTTTTCTTCTGTTATATTCCAACATTTTGCTTTTGCTTTTTACTTCTATTGCTTGACCCTACTTTTGAAGAAATTGAGAATTAAATGTCCCTATCTTCCTAAGACGTCATTGTTTATGAAACCATCATTGTCTCTGATGCAATTTGCAGGTTTGCAGCACCTGGTTACAAAGCAAACCAAGCTTCCCAAGCTCACTTCTCAAGTCCATGTTGTTACCAGTTCCGGAAGAGATGGCAGTAGCAGGAGTGAGTTTCACGGGTTCTTTTCCTCAGCTTAGTATAGAAATTAAAAGCCAGAAAACAATTGGAAAAGAGGCAAAAACTTTTATTTGACAGAAAAGAAACTTTTATTTGATTGGCAAGTGACAGAGAAAGCGTCTGATCCCAGGGGAGAACAGGCAGAGTGCCCGAGTGGGTCACTGGCTTTGAGGAAGTGTCCTGGGATTTTAAGGCATTATTGTTTTTTTCCCTCCAATTGGATCATTCTACTGGGATGCCCATTGGACAGGGGTTTCACATATGTATGCTGATTGGCTTGGGGCTCATGGAAATAGCAGGGGGGTCTCCTTAGGGGCTCAGCCAGCTCTGGGTGAAAGATTGCAACCAACCTAGAAGTCTGATTTAAAGTCATAAGGTCACACAAGATAATATGATCTCCTGGAGCCAGGTTGACTCTCCCCAGGGGCTCACTTCTTCCTCTCAGCTCTGGGTGAAAGATTATGACCATTCTGAAGGTGTTATTTAGAGCTGCAAGGTCACACATGCAGAACAAATAGCTGTTAGTGGGGGGGTGCTGGCCAGTCTGGAGACAGGATTTCCAGCCACAGCTGGAAGGACATTCCACCCACTTCTGAGAGGCCCTCAGACCCCCAGCCCCACTGAAGGTCTCAAATGTATTGAAAAAATAGTTTCTATTGATGCCTTTGAATCATTTCATCTCCTTTTGAGACTTCCTATTTTTAAGCAAAGTCCTTTACCATAAACTATGATAAAATCATAATTGCGTTTCAGTTTCTTTGTGTAGTTAACTTTAGACAGATTTCATACCTGTGTTTCCCTGTTGAGTATTGTCTCCCTTGCAGGTGTCTTCATATACAGTGAGGTTCTTAGTTATTTTTTCAGTAATTAATTATGTCTCAAAGGATTTTCTTGTGCTTATTTCTACGTGTGCATGACCTAAACAAAATTTGATGTAGTATTTCCTTAACAAGGGTACAGGGCATGCAGTCAGCACACAGTTCTCAATCTGGATTTGGGCTTTTTACAAATGTCTCTTCAGGAAATGCTTAAAAATCACTGTTATGAATGAAATGTATTTCTTGGTATTTGACAATAGGAATTTGATAAGATTAGTGGCAAAAATCTCTTGAGGAAGAGTGACTATCTTTCTGCATTCCACTCAGTGTTCACATTTCTAGTCCATAGAAATTTTCCCAGACATAAAGTTCATAGTGGGAAAATTTAGAAAGTTTGTCAGAAGAACTTCCCTGGTGTTCTCCAAGCTACCTCTGGTTTCCTATTGAAACTCCAGAGAATCAATACAATCGTTTTGCATAGCCCATCCATATGACAAAGATAGTTTTTAACCAAAGATTGTCTGTTTCAGAATTTTTGACCTTGTTTTGAAGAAAATGTCTTTTATTCTGTGTGAGGCTTGAATATTTATATAATAAGTCTCAACAACCTCTTTTATTTGTGTCCGTGTTTCATAACAGGAAGCAGGCAGTGGAGAGCTGGGAACTGTGGCTTAGTCCATCCTTCACTGAACACAGAGATATTTTGTCTATTTTGTCCTCGATTTCGGGAAAGGATCATGAACTCAAAAAGATTAAACAAACAAAAATCATCTTCCCTTTTTTAAAGATATTGCTTTTTCTTTGACATTTTAACTCCTCCCTCCATAATTTTGGTTGTAAGCAATTTACGAGTTACTGCATTTCCTCATGAGGCCCCTGCTCACATTCTCTGCTCACTTCTGATCTACTCTGTATACACTGCCAGCTTAATTTCTATAAATAAATCATAATCATAGTGCAAAGGCTAGTAGGGGCTATAACATTTATTCATCCATACAGCATACACACACAGAGAGAGAAGCTATTGCAATGATGCTAAGAAATAGCTGAGAATAAAATTTTAAAAGTCTTTATTTTATAGAATGATATAAAAACAGTAAAAATACTAAAGGAATAAATTTATGCTAAGAAACAATAAATGGTATAAAGAAAGAAAAATTGACAGAACTGCTTTTATAGTTAAGATTCTCAAAGATTTACATAGAAAAATGATATTTGAACAGAATCCAAGCTGTACTGAGGAACTGAGTAATGTTAATATCTGGGGAAGAGGATATTCCAAGCAGAGGGCAGAAAAGTCCAACAGGTCTACATGGGGCTAGTTTCAGAATGTTTAAGGGACAAGAGGGAAACCCACATGACTGGGACAGTATGATAAGGCCAAGGAAGATAGTAGATGAGGTGAGAAGAGTGAGAGAGAGAGAGAGGCAGAGACAGAGAGAGAGAGTGAGTCATGGACAATATTATTCAGAACCGTCTAAGTCACAGCAATAGAGAGAGCATGCACCCATCAGCATGCATGCAGTGGCCTCAGAGAAACCAGAAACAATACAATGACTTAGGTATACAGAGAGATTCCTTCCACATCTGTGCCACCTCTTTCATGTTGGGTAAACTGAAACACAAAGAAGCAGAAGTCTTCCCAAGGCAAATTGTACTCCATAGGGTTCTCTGTTCTGTCTGAGGGGGTCATTGAATTTCCATTACGATAAATCGGGTCAGAGAATCAGGCTGTTGGGCAGAAAGGGTCACGGAGATGATCCCTGAGTCTTGGTGAGTCCACCTTTGTTGTTGTTGTTATTTGAAAGTGGGAGAGAGAGAGAGAGAGAGAGAGAGAGAGAGAGAGATCTTTCATTCAGTGGTTCAATCCCCAGATGCCTATAGGAACCAAGGCTAGGCCAGGTCAAGCCAGGAACCCAGAGATCCACCTTCTCCTCCAAGTGGTAGGATCCAAGTACTTGAAACAGTGGATGCTGTCTCCAAGGGTGTGCATTAACAGGAAGCAGTATTAGAAGTGGAGCCAAGACTCAAACTAGATGATCCAATGTGGAACACAGGTGTCTAAAGTGGTATCTTAACCGTCGCACCAAACCTTGTGAAATTTCTGCACCACAGTGTCACTTGTTCTTTTTGCATTAATCATCACTAGGCAGTGAAGTGGGAAGAATTTTGGTCTTGGAAACTGTCAGATCTGCCACATTCTACTCTGGACGTTTCATGAATGAACTGCATGGCCTCTGACAAACAACTTATATCCTTTGGGTCTTCATTTTCCCATAAGAAGAATGAGAATAAATTCACTACCTCAGAGGGTTGCTGGGCTGGTAAATGAGGCAAGGATAAGGTAAACTGTTTTGTAAAGTGGGGAATCTATGGTGAGGTACTGAACAGAGACCAGTGGACTTCTGGAGTGTGAAGGAAGAGTCAGGAAAACTCAGCATTTGTTCTGGCCTAGGTTGAAGGGTGGCACAGCACAGACCTTGAACAATAGCATTTTGTACTTCACTTTACCAATTGCATGCCTTGACTTTTGACAAGTGATCTTTTTAGATGGCTGTCAGATATCCATGTGGACATCTAATGAGCAACTGCAATCAATAGTGTGGAATTTAGGGGAGATATAGGATATTGAAATGCCATATTGGGAAATTATCAACTTAAATATAGTATTGAAATCCCAAGAACTCATATTGGCTTATATAAACAGTAAAGATAGGAAAGGGAACCAAGAACCGTAGGTATGGAACTTCAACATCTAGGGGCCAAGAAGAGATGAATAATCTGATGAAGGGTTTTAAGAAGGAGTACGCCATGAAAAAGACAGAAAAGTAAAAGCATGCATTGTCCTAGGAGCCATGAAAATACGTGTTCCATGAAAAAGCAAGGAATTCCCACATCAAATGGTAAAAGTGAAAATAAAATTAAAAAAGAATTGAACACCAGACTGGCAACATGTAACTCACCAGTGACCTCGGAAAAAGATATTTTTTTCCTATGAAATTGTTAAAATCTGATTGAAATGGCTTCAAAGAAAATGGGAGGTGAGGAAGCCGAGGCAGTAAATATCGAAGCCTGCATTCAGAGTTTTGCTTTAAAGGACCTGGGAAATTGAGTGGAAGCTAAAGGTATGACCAGACTTACAGGCAAAGTGTGACAGATGCTCTGATGATGATTTGGGTTTGTTTTGTTTTTAAATAGAGAAATGCACAGCATATTATCTGTATCCTCCTACAGTGCAATAGAACACCAGAACCTCACACTCCTATTTAACTATGATTTAGAACCTTTCGGCCAGGCTTTCCTGTTCCTCTGCCCCCTCCCTTTGACAGCTTCTGGTAATTACTGTTATGCTTTTACCTCCTATGAGTTCATGTTTTATTGGACTCCACATATGAATGAGATGATGCCAAACTTATCTTCCTATTCTTGGCTTATTGCACTTAACGTGATGACCTCCAATTCCATTCAGGTTGTTTTTACATTTTCTCAGTTATGTAAGAACCAACATCATCAGATAAGAGAGAAAATGGAAGGTGTTAGTGGTTTGAAGAGAGACATGTGTGAAGTAGTTATTTCAAAAATAACTGACTAGAAAAAATAAACACAGTCAGAATGAGAGCTAGTGAGGTTTTACAAAGTTTGTTGCCAAAAATATGCCAGAGAATAGTCAGCTGATTTGTGTATATTTTATTCTAGTCTTTCCCCAGCCTTAATGATTTTGAGGCATTTCCATGTGGGCATAATTACAAAAGTGAGATTTAATTCAGAGATTAGGAGGAGATCAAAGTGTTTGGAAGGGGAGGGTCATAAACCCAACAGGTCACTGTGACGAAGTGGGGAGTGCAGAGGAGGCAGTGTTTGTTGGGGGCCATTCCAATGGGTGGAAATCTTAGTGGGGCTCAGAGTACTGATGAGATAAGAGGTTGGGGAGTGGGAAGGCAATGCTTTCAGTTGAGCTTTTGAAGATGTAGTTGTGACACAATTTCTGAGATGTACTCAAAGGCACTGGATGGCCAAGTGTAATGGACGATACGTTAGCAGCAGGGAGTGGTCAAGGACCTAAGACACCTGAGGCAGAGAGATTGTGCAGTTCCAGCCATTACAGAGAACTAAGAGCATCAGTGATGACTCAAAGACTGCACAGCAGGCTTGAAAGAGCTCAGTGAGTGAAGGGGGAAGCACATGGCTGAAAAGCATGGGTAGCAACAGTGTTGTCTCTGCCTGCCCTTCCACCAAGAAGGTGTTGAGAAAGGAGAGGACCACAGTGTTCTGGAAGCTGGAGTCAGGAGTGAGGAGGGGCTCTCTGCCATCTCCAGGCTCACTGGTGTAGGGTTGTAGAAGAGAAGCAAGACAGCCCTGGAGAAGGGTAAGGTCAGGGTGTCCCTGTGGGGAGGACGGGGTAGAATTCAAGGAGGCACAATGTGGCAGAGAAGAAAAGGGGAGTGTTTGGACAGGCTCACAACCTACAGCACTGCTTGGAGTTACGAAAGCCAGGGTGAACCACGGGAGACCAGGGTCTTGGAGAGGGCAAGGATCACAGCTGAGTCCCAGGGGCCAAGGATGGGTATGAGGAGGCTGGCAGAGGAAGTGCTGTGAGACTGGGGGCAAGATTGCTGCAAGAGTTCAGGAGACAGATGATGAGATCGGGAGTCGAGACAGTGATAACTGCGAGAAGGCAAGAAGGTTGAGGGGCAGAAGACAGGATCAGGGGCCAGGCGAGGAGGGAAGGAAGGAAGGTAGGAGATGAGGGAGGAAGGAGAGAGGGAGAGAAGGAAGGAATGAAGGAAGAAAGGAGAGAGGGAAGGAAGGAGGGAGGAAGGAAGGAGGAAAGGAGAAGTTCAGAGAAGGTGGAGTGGAAGTGAAAAGAAACAGGATTGGCACTGCATCCTGGGTTGGTAGTTGCCAGCCTGGGCAGCACCCAGAAGTCTTCCAAGTACAAAGAGTTGGATTCATTGCTAAGGGTTGGAAAGGGGGTGGCCAGGTACACTATATTGTTTGTCTCTGAAATATGCACAAAAGCACTAGCACTGCCATCTCAGCCTGCCAGTGGCTAAGGGTAGGCCAGAGAGTATGAACTAAGACACACAGCAGAAAAGTGCTCAGACTACTTTTGCAAGTGTGTGTGCCTTCTGAAATGTCCTGTTTTGAATTTCAACGTTTTAGGTCCAATTTCTAAAATTCTGAAATTATTTTGGATGTGTGGGAGCAGAATAAGAGATGGGAAATGTGAAGTGAAATGGAGTAGAACGAGAGGCAAGTCATATTTCCATTCTTTAAGATATGTGAGCAGAGGGGAAAAGACTCTTTTCATGCTCAGCCAGACAGCTTCTCTGCTCAAATGACTGGAAATCAGCTGAACCCAGGAAACGTAGACCTCACTCCAGAGACCACAATCAGGAAGGGAAAACTCAAACCAAGGCAGAGCAATAGGGCAAAACATAACTGAAATATTTACATTTGAAAATAAGGGTCCAAACTCCCAAGTTTTAAGGACTCCCTTTTGAATGCATTTTGTACATTTCTGCTAAGTGGAAAAGGGCAAATAAAAAGGTAAATATAGTGCAATTTATTTTCTATTGTAAGTGCATAAAAAGGTAGTATTTTTACAAAAAGTCTAAGAAGTCTAAGAAAATATTCTTTAGGATCACACTAAATTCTGAAATAGTAATTTACTCACCCTGAATGTTTTCATAGGATCTCTTATTGTGATTAGTAATTGATGGACTCCTGGTGAACACCTGGATTGCTGATGAAACAAGAGCTTCTGACGAATTAGTTTTATAAGCGTGAACTTTTTATTCTGGTTTACTTGTTTTGGGAACATATGTTTTTATATGATTAAAATCAGAACCAAAATCACTGTGAACTTACCTTTCCTAAAATATCCATAACATCAATATTTGGTAGTGTTAATACATTTTATTCATGCAAAATACTAGGAATTCAAATGGAGTTCACTGTGTGGAGTACAGGGCTCTTTGCAGGGCTGCTGAGACACAGGAGACCCAGGGAAGTGGACTCGTGAATGTAGACGACTCCTGCTAAGGGAGCTGTGGACACTGCGAAGGAAAGGGAATTCTGTAGGGTTTGCAGTGGCTGTGGAAGCTGTCAGTGAGTGCTCACGGAGGCATCTCTTCTTCAAAAGGTCCATGGGCCTCTCCTTGTGCCAAGCTCGGAAGACTGCTCGGATCCTTGAAGCATCCCTGGTCTGCTTCATGGCTTTGTATGATAATTAGGGCCTGATCAATCAGGAGTGAAGACATGGAGAGAAAGAAAGCAAGAGTGCCATTTTGGGGAAATAGAATTTAGAGGTAAATATCTGGGCCTGGCTAAGCATTATCTCTTCCAGTGGGCTGTGAAACTTTCCACGCAGGGCAAGAACCCGTCTTCACTCCTTCTCACTACATTGTCGTGAGTATCAAGTACACCCTCTTGGAATGCATGTAGCTGGTAAATTACATGGTAGCCTAAAGATGAGGGCTATTCTTCTTGTTTTGTTAAAGAAGTCCCCCTGTCCACATGGTCTATCTTGCAACACTCTCATTGGGTGCCTGAAACTGCAGACAGCCTCAAATCCTACATATTCCATGTGTTTTTCCAATAAATACACACCTATGAGTAAGTTTAATGTATAAAAATTAGGCATGGGAAAAGATGAACATTTAATTTACAATAAAAAAATCATCACAATGCTATGACGAAAGTTATGTGCATTGGCCTCTGTCTTCAGAGTTGAGACAAACATTGTTTGCAGACTGCACCTGACAAAGCACAGCTAGAACCACAGGAAGAAACTTGAGGACAAGGGGATGGAGCACTACTGGGTGAAGAGCTGGGTCCTTGTGTTTGTCCCTGTGTTTGGGATGGGGCAAATCAAGTTAAAAGGAGGCTCTGGGACCACCTCAAGAACACAGAGTTGAACAGGGCAGACACTGAGTTCAGACTGGGGCCTCCCCTGACGACGCCTGGTGAGGGTGTGAGTTTGTGAAGAGTGGGATTCTTCCCCTCAAGAGGAGCCCTGAGGGCCCAATGTCCTCAGGTCAAGGGAGGAAAGAACACCGTGATGTCCTGGCTGCTGTGGGGCTCCGCGGAAAGCACCAAATAGCCAGGAAAGTGGGAGACGAGCTGACCAGTGCTGACAAGAGTCATCCTGCTGACGTTTTACAAGGCTGGTCCTGCTGCAGGGTAGATGAAGTGTCCATAGTATCTTAGCGCCCTGCCCTGGTCGGTTCACTGTCACAAAGTTACTAAAAGCCTAAATAATCATAATGCAATCCTAACCATCAAAGTTGGGCAAACTGAAAAAAAAGTTCTGTTGTTTTTAATGTGTTAACGCAAATATTGAGGAAAATACTCCAAACAAGTGTGGATACTTCTGTCTACCATCGCACGCAAATCAGTGTCCTCGATTGACAAGTCCTGTCTTAATTTTGCATCGTTTATGATCACTTTTTAGATCGGTCTCTCATTGAGCTTTCAGCCACAGGCTAGTGAGCTGATCTTTGGAGTCATCTGAATTAATGCAGAAAACACCAGCAATGTTCATTTTTCAGGTGTAAACGATTTCCCGAAATAGCGACACCTGCTGCATCCCTCCCCTCAGTAGCTGTGTGGATTGGTGCAGACGTCACATGGCCTGCCATGATTTTGATATTGGGCCTTCAGACAAATACGACTCTGTTTCTCTCCAGATGTTTGCAGATGATCACAGAGGAAGAGCAGAGCTGGAGAGAAACTCACCATGTTGATACCTGTGAGCTACTTTGAAAACATACGAAGGTTTTGACTGCAATAGGTTTTTTAGATGACTTGTAATTCGGCATTCTGATAGACTCTCCAGATAACCTGGAAAATTGGACACTGAAAATATAAATTTAATAGAATGTGTGATGAGCAAGATAATTTCAGTTTATCAGGTATTTATCATGATTCTGCAATTTCCCTGATAATATGTATTTTCCCCAGACTGATTTTGCTGTGTTTAACACACTGGATTTGCTTTCAGTCACTAAGTGAGGACATAAAGCAACCTCAACCGGAGGAGTACACTGTCCTTTCAATGGAGCACGGGCAAGCAGAGGTACAAACAGGCACATCCCCAGCGATACTCCAATTTCTCAGTCTTGGTTTCTAGATTTTCCAGATTTGGTGCCCACTGTTGTCCTTAGGGTGTGAGCTGAGGCATTTGTTCTCCTAAGATGCTTTTCAGGCATTTTTCCTAATTAAAAAATATTAATATGCATCATCATCTACAAGATATTTTGTGCCCAATTCACTATCCGCATGACTCAGCTTCACCTCCCTGCTGATATTGTTTCAAAATCTTCCTGTGAAATCCTTTGTCACTCTTTTTAAAACACGCAAGATATTCCAGATCATGCTATCATGAGGCAATTTTTTAAAATTTGTTTCGCTCTTGCTGAGCACTTTTGTGCTTTAATCTTTTTCCTATTACAAACAATGTTCTGCAGATGCTCTTGTTTATGCATTTGGAATTTTTAAAAAGTGCATCCATAATTTAAATCCCTAGTACTGGAATTGCTCATCAAAGTTTAATGCACATGTGAAATGTAGAAGTCTATTAGCAATTGTCCTCTGAAATGGTTGTGCCTTTTGACTTTCTTGATTGAAGAGCAGGGGTGTGGTATTTTCCCCAGAAAGCATAAGGAATGTTGACAATGGTCCTTGGCTTTGTTGTCTGGATACGAGTGTTTCCCCAAAGTTCAGCAGCTTTCCATATGTTCATTATGTTTATTGGACTTCTGTCTGTCTCCTTGAGGAGTTGTCAATCCATCTGAACCATCCATTTTTCTCTTCTGGTGTTTCTTTCTTTCTTGGCTTCACTTTTGCCTGAATTTTGGGGGGAATTAACTCTTTGTCAGGCATATGCAGCAATTCATGTTATTCATGAGTTTTTCCTCAGGAGATGTCTTGCTTGCCTCTGTCATCAGCTTTGAAAATATTGATTTTTTAAAAATGGTAACGCTTTAGAATAATTAGAATAATTATGGGCTGATTGTAGATACTAAGTGTAGCTTAGACATTATTAGTATTAATTGAAAGAACTTTGATTCCAAGAATATATACTTATAAATTAGTCTATATTTTATTTTAAAATTCATCTTTGATCTAATTTAATATGTTAGTTATTACCTTGAGCAAATATATAATCACAACAGCATTTAAAATATTTTTAAAATTTATTTGTATTTATTTGTTTAAGGAGAAGAGAAACAGGGAGAACGAGACAGAAAAACACAGAATGCTCCCATCTGCTAGTTTCCTTTCCAAACACCCCCAAAGTCTAAGGCTAGGTCAGGCTCAAACTGGGAGCCAGAAACTGCATCCATGTCTGGCACAGGGGTAGCAAGAACCCAAGTGCTTGAGCCATCACCTGCTGCCTCCCGGGATATACATTAGCAGAATCATAAAACTGGGACCAGGACTGGATCCCAGGCACTCTGATATGGAATGCAGACATTCTAAATGACATCCTCTAGGCCACATGCCTGTCTCCACAATAAGATTTTGGGACGTTTTCTTATCTCCACTGACTCAAGCCTTGGAGCCAGTGTGTATGAAGTTAACAATGATGCTAATTTTTAAAATGTTTGATAACATATATTTAGTATATGATTGCATAATTTCCCTGACAGCAACTATTCTTTTATATTTAAAACTCATTTTTTTATTCATTTTTAATTTATATTATTCTCATTTATTTCTGTATGTGGATGGCTGTGTCAGTTTGCAAAATTAAACACAATTCTCTTGCTATGTTAAATTTTATCATGTTGAAGCTAAAACTTAACTCCAGGAATGGGGCAGGCGCAGCAGCAAAAATGCCACTAACAGCACCCGGAACCCATAACCCCTATCACAGTGCCCAATTCGAGCCCCGGCTCTGCATCTGATTCTAGCTTCTTGTTCATGTGCACCCTGAGAGGCAGCAGGCGATGGCTGTAGTACTTTGGCCCCTGACATCCCTGTGGGAGTCCTGGGTTGGGTCCTAGACTTCTGGTTTCGGCATGGCCCAGCCCCAGCTCCTGCAGGCATTTGGGGAATGAACCAGTGGATGAAAGAACTTTTCAGATAATACCGACAAAAGACTCTAAAACTGATTGAGAATTCCCATTTTTACAAAACCAATCTTTTTTTAAAGATGTATTTATTTATTTGAAAGAATTATACACAGAGAGAGAAGGAGAGGCACAGAGAGAAAGGTCTTCCATCTGCTGGTTCACTCCCCAGTTGACCACAACAGCTGGAGCTGCATCGATCCAAAGCCAGGAGTCAGGAGATTCCTCTGTGTTTCCTCCACAGGTGCAGGGGCCCAAGTCCTTGGACCATCTTCTACTACTTTTCCAGGCCATAGTAGGGAGCTGGATTGGAAGAGGAGCAGCTGGGACTTGAACCGGCGTCCAAATGGGATGTTGGCAGTTCAGACAGTGGCTTTACCTGCTATGCCACAGTACTGGCCCCAAAATCAATACTTCTAATTAAACTATGTTTTATATTATCATTTTTAAAGTATCAGTTATGTTTAAACATTCTATTAATTTCTGCACAATGATTACTCACTTACCTTTCCAGGCATTTGCAGCATAAATGCAATAGGTCCATCTATTATATTGTCTTACTAGTCACCTTTATCATGCTAAAATGATTAGATTTTACACAGCAATTTCAGGACCCTTTGACTTTTTCTGAATTTCCTATATATTTTTGTTGTTTTAAAATTGATTTTTTTGGTGGTATAACAATACTGCACAAAAAGAATTAAAATTGTGCCTCTTCCTTCAAACACTACCTCTGGGTGTTTTTTCACATCAGTAAAGTGGGAATAATTGTCTATTTCCAAGGGGTAGCAGGGTATCTTCTCTAAAAGTCCCTTAAACTGTGACTCTGATTGTGTGACAGGCCTGCCCACCACGTCTAGCGAGCCAGATGCGCCTTTTCCCTGCACAGTTTCTCACACAATTGAGAAATAGGACAAGAACTCAGGTCGGCTGAGGCCCAGTTTCCCTGTGGACAATTCACCTGAGTAGGCCGTGTGTTGTGGAAGACACTGAGCTTCTTAGCATGGGCTTGAGGTTGGAACATCTTCTCTGCTTGTCCAGGCAGGGCTGGAAAAAGAATGGAAAGTGTGGTTCCTGCAGACAGGACCACCCCAGAGGGGTAAAGCGTGGTGAGTTCACACATACTGCCCTGTGCAGAGCCCCAGGAGGAACAGACAGAACCCTGGGTCAGATCTCTCTGCCCCTTCAACGTGGAAGGAGAGATTGGGTGTGGGGAGGAAGCCATCCTGCTTCGCAGGTGCCCCCGTCAGATCCCTCAGAGGCAATGGTTGTTCAAACCGTGCTATGTTTCCCACAGGCACTGTGTGCATCTACTAAAGTGAGCCTGTGTGGCCACTCACGGATCTGTTGACACAGCACAGTGTAGTCCTGTCCCAGTATCTTCATATGTCAGCTTTACTGCAGATTCAGATGTATTTAGATTGTATCATGCTATCATCTCATCTGGGTTGTCTGTAACTCAAATCTCCATTTGTGAGCTGAATTAACACCATTTGGTAAGGGTGTGTGCTGCTGCACCATGTGTACTGACAGTCTTGGTTTGCACAGGGTTCTGTTTGTGCACGAATGTGTATGAGTGTGTGTGCATGAGTGTGCATGTGTGTGTGTAACTCTTCTCTCTCTCTTTGTCAGGATTTTGCTGAGTCCTAAAAATAGCTTTGGGGAACGCTCCCTCGGCTTTGGCAGCTCCTGTGGGTATGTCAAGTGGGGTGTGAGCTGCTTCTGGACATAAAGTGAATGTGATTCAGCCCCACCTGCCCACAGGTGAGAAGTTCTGCAAACTCCATGTGTCACGAGTGGAGGCAGGTGGCGACCTCTTACCACTACTGTGCTCCTGCGACCCAGTGTCCCCCAGCTGCACTTCAGCAACTTTCAGCGTGATCTGAGGCACACACCTGGACGCGGGCTGCGCCCTTCTGAGAACCGCACTGTTCAGTAGGTGTCCCGGGAACCGCTGCTCCGCCTTCCCCAGATCTGCTCTCCATGCCCCTCACCGCGCAGGGGCTCAGTCAGGAGGCTGACTCGTGAGACGCTTTCACACGCCTCTGTGGGTTTTGGATTTGGGTTTTGGGTTTGACAAGGGTTCAGGGAGACGCAGTGCATGAGTCCTTCCCAGTGGGTCCCTCACCTGGCTGCACAGCAGCAGGCTGAGCATCAGGAGTGGCCCTGCTGCAGTCGCCCTTCCCAGTCCCCTGGGTCTCTTCCCACCCACTGCTAGGACACAGGTGTGCAGAGGCTGCCTCCAGCTGGCCAGTTTTGGGGTGGAGTGCTGTACTCAGCCTGGGCTTTCAAACTCTTTATCCAACAATCAAGCCACCTGTGTGAAGTGACCACTGGTGCATTGCCAGGACCTGGCACTTAGGGGAACATATTCCACCTTTTGGATGTCCTGTCTTTGAGACTGAACTGCTATTGGCAGCAACAGGATACTCGTTCATTACCTGTTCACTGTATTGGTTTTTTTTTTTTTTGACAAGCAGAGTGAACAGTGAGAGAGAGAGATAGAGAGAAAGGTCTTCCTTCTGCTGGTTCACCCCCTAAATGGCTGCTACGGCCGGCGCACTGCGCCCATCTGAAGCCAGGAGCCAGGTGCTTCCTCCTGTTCTCCCATGTGGGTGCAGAGCCCAACCACTTGGGCCATCCTCCGCTACCCTCCCAGGCCACAGCAGAGAGCTGGACTGGAAGAGGAGCAACCGGGACAGAATCCAGCGCCCCAACCAGGACTAGAACCCAGGGTGCTGGCGCCACAGTGGAGGATTAGCCTAGTGAGCGCTGGCCCACTGTATTGTTTAGTCTGATCTTTTCCTTTCAATCTTTTCACTCATTTTTTCTTTTTTTTTTCTTTTTGACAGGCAGAGTGGACAGTGAGAGAGAGAGAGACAGAGAGAAAGGTCTTCCTTTGCCGTTGGTTCACCCTCCAATGGCTGGAGCACCGCACTCATCCGATGGCAGGAGCCAGGTGCCAGGTGCTTTTTCCTGGTCTCCCATGGGGTGCAGGGCCCAAGCACTTGGGCCATCCTCCACTGCACTCCCGGGCCACAGCAGAGGGCTGGCCTGGAAGAGGGGCAACCGGGACAGAATCCGGAGCCCCGACCGGGACTAGAACCCGGTGTGCTGGCGCCGCAAGGCGGAGGATTAGCCTGTTGAGCCATGGTGCCGGCCATTCATTTTTTCTATGCCATTTAAATTCAGGCTTTATATTTCAAACTACTCCAAATTTTCTTTTCTTTCACTTTGAAATCTGTCCATCTGTCTCTTCATTATGAATTTAAATTTCTTCATAAGGTGATATTTGTGGTTTTGATTTCATCATTTCAACTATTTTTATGTTGCCTTATTTGGCCGTATTTCCTATAAACGTTATATTTTCTGGTTATTGTTTCAATGTATGTTTTCAGAGGTAGGTAGACATTTTCTCATTTGGCAATTGGAAAATTTAGAGCCTAACATTTGCAATATTGTTTTTTAGGAATCTACACTTTATATAACATCTCAGCACTGTAGAAAACAGATGTAATGTCTCACCACTGCAGAGGAAAACATCTCCTTGTTTTTTAAAGATTCATTTATTTATTTTATTTTATTTGAAAGATAGAGAGTTATAGACAGTGAGAGAGAGAGAGAGACAGAGAGAAAGTTCTTCCTTCCGTTGGTTCACCCCTGAAATGGCTGCTACGGCCGGTGCTGCATCGATCCGAAGCCAGGAACCAGGTGCTTCTTCCTGGTCTTCCATGCGGGTGCAGGGGCCCAAGCACTTGGGCCATCCTCCACTGCCCTCTCTGGCCAGAGCAGAGAGCTAATCTGGAAGAGGAGCAACTGGGACTAGAACTTGGTGCCCATATGGGATGCCAGCGCCGCAGGCGGAGGATTAACCAAGTGAGCCGTGGCACCAACCCCAAGATTCACTTCTTAATTTGAAAGGAGGAGGAGAAGGAAAAGGAGGCAGAGGAGGAGGAGGCTGGGGGAGAGAGAGAGAGAGAGAGAGAGAATATCTTCCATCTACTGGTTCACTCTCCAATTGCCCACAACAGCCTGCGCTAGGGACTCCATTCAGGTCTCCTGTGTGGATGTTGGGGACTCCAGTGTTTGAGTCAGGCACTGTTGCTTTGCAGGTGCATTATGTGGGTGCGGGATCTGAAGTGCAGTAGCCAAGCCTTAAACCAAAGCTCCGAGATGGGTTGTGAGGGTCTCAAGTAGGGGCTTTAAGCCACTTCCCCCACAGTGTCCATGCCACGAAGAGGAGACATTTCAGCATTTCTTACCAAATTATCTTCCATCTCTGATTGTTTTAAAATTACACTTATTTTTAGTTATTCTGAATGCTACCTTTATTATTTAAATGCTATAAGTAGTCTTTAATTCTCTGATATTTAACTTTGAAGAATGTAATTTGTTTTCAGGAAATACCAAGAATTGAGGCTTGCATGATTTTCTGATTTCTGCCCACCCAGACTTCTCTTCTCTTCTCTTCTCTTCTCTTCTCTTCTCTTCTCTTCTCTTCTCTTCTCTTCTCTTCTCTTCTCTTCTCTTCTCTTCTCTTCTCTTCTCTTCTCTTCTCCTCTCCTCTCCTCTCCTCTCCTCTCCTCTCCTCTCCTCTCCTCTCCTCTCCTCTCCTCTCCTCTCCTCTCCTCTCCTCTCCTCTCCTCTCCTCTCCTCTCCTCTCCTCTCTTCTCTTCTTGACAGGCAGTGTTAGTGAGAGAGAGAGAGACAGAGAGAAAGGTCTTCCTTTTCCGTTGGTTCACCCCCAAAATGGCTGCTATGACCGGCGCGCTGCGCTGATCTGAAGCCAGGAGCCAGGTGCTTCCTCCTGGTCTCCCATGCAGGTGCAGGGCCAAGCACTTAGGCCATCCTCCACTGCCTTCCTGGGCCACAGCAGAGAGCTGGACTGGAAGAAGAGCAACCGGAACAGAATCCGGCACCCCCACAGCCAGACTAGAACCAGGAGTACCAGCCGAAGGCGGAGGACTAGCCTAGTGAGCCGAGGCACTGGCCAACCCAGACATATTGATAGGAGGACTCGGTCTTGAAGATGCTTTTCCATTATTTTCCACCCTGAATGTGCTGAGCTGGAGTCTGAAGTCAACCTAGCATTTTCACATTTTTCTTTTAAACTTTGTTATGTCTTCCTGTGGAATGCAAGTCCCTGAGTTCCTTGGCACACACCTTACCTTGTCTTTGCAGCAACCACTGTGTCATAGGAGTCACTGCCACTCCCACTCTTTGTCTTCCCAGCTATCTCCGCAATATCTTCAGACCTTCATAGCCTCCAGGTGCCACTCCCAGCCACGGAGGGCTGTGCCCGTTCACTCTCACCAGAAGCCAAACCACTGTGGTTCTGTGAGGGACCTGGACTCCCTCGGAAGGGATGTGTGGGTTGTGCCCCTCTTAAATAACATTTTATATTATTTATAAAATATTAAATATTTTTCTCTTAAAGTGTCACTGGAACTAAGCATTTTTCTGAGACTAGAGAATGAAAATAGTTTTGTTTTCATAGGTGTATCCATATAATGATTAAGACCCGCATGTATTGCGCTTCCCTGCTCATACCCGTCTGGTAAAATCTACCCTCCAAGTGTTGGAATGACAAGACCCTCTCTTCACTCTGTCCCTGGCCCTTGACCTCTGTGCCCTCCCACTCTTTCCAAGGGGAAAAATCCAATTTCTAAGGTACAGCCCCATACTTCCTTTAACTAAAACTCATTTTCTGAATCTTAGTTTCACAGAAACTTACATAAAAAGTTTTCCTATTAAAAACATCCTCTGAACTCTGTCTCAAGCCCATTAAATGAGAATCTTTGGTGATGAGGCCAGGCAATCAGCTGTTTTTCTGGAATGCGAGATGATTCCCATGAATAGTGAGTGCACAGTCCATGCCTGACTACAGTTTCCTTGCGTGTTACCTCATTCAGCTTGGACAGAGTAACAGCTGTAAGGAAAACACAATCTATCATGAAATACGTCATGTAACATGATGATAATATGCAATGTAATAAAATATGTGTCTAAAATGTAAAAAACTTTTCTTTGAATCTACTATGTGAGGTGTGTTTTAACTTGGAATTTCTTTCTCCTACCATGTGGGACTCAAAATCATGAGGAGATTTCAAAAAGACCATGGAAAATGGAATTAAAAGATAAACTTATTTTAGTGCAAAATACTTTTAAGTCCATGCGTATCAGAGCTCTTCAGAAAGCCCATTATAATGAATATTATTTAAAAACTATGTGTGGATCAAAAATTTTTGCTCCAAAAATTTATATTTTAATTATATTTTCACTAATTTTTTTTGCAAATTTTAAATGTAGGGGCATTTCCATCGAATTCATAATCACCTGTGCTCATATCAACTGATGCTACATAGACAAACTTACTCCATGGCTAGCTCTGGCACAGAAACACATCACATGGTCCACAACTCTCATAGGTGCATGGTTTGACAGGTGCACACATATGCATTCACTGTTCATTAGAGTCTGCTAATACAGTATCCCAGGAAGTAATCTTCTCAATGCTCAACAGAAATCATGCTCCTTCTCTGGATTTAAGTATCCGGAGACCACAAATTTCCCATACTACATTTGATTCCTAATCCTCAAATCCAGTCCTTTCTTCTATGTCAGAGATGCTGATTCAGTTGTGAATGATCAGGGCTGTCTTCCCAGAGTTGAAGTGGAACATGAAACAAAATCGTTTCTGGATATATCCACACGTTTTATTCCCATTTACCCTGAGTGAGGTTTTGTGCAAATACTTTGGTGTTGGAATTTTTGTCAAGCACTTTTATTATATCATAATCCTAGATTGCTTGATGAAAATTTAAGCTAATTTACAGTACCAGAGTCAGGTTACATCAGAGAGAACATGCTGCAAGTTTTCTTTTTAATTAAAGTATAATTTGTCTTGGCAAGTTTAAGAATTGCCGTGATAATTTCCCTTTCCTGAGAAATATTGACTTTACAAACCAGTGCTGAAATTTCAAAATCCAGTCTTCCTATGTGACAGCCTGGTTTCTTTGATGGACAGACTGAGGCCTAGCTAGGTCAGACTGACCTCAGCAATCACTTTCACACTCTCAATAAATAGAGTCAAAAATTGGGGAGCTAGTGTAGTGGAGATGAAAATTCACGTGCTAGGGGGACAGAGAGGGGAAAGTGCTGCTGGAGCTGGGAGCTAAAGACAAGGCTAGAGAGGGAATGGCCACAGCCCTCCGGGCTCTGACACTTGAAGACTGGGGTTGAGGGGCCAGCCTTGGGGCATCATGTTGGGCCATCACCTGCAGTGCCAGCATCCCATTTGAGCAATGGTTCAACTCCTGGTTGCTCCACTTCACAAACAGCTCCCTGTTACCGTGGATGGGAAAGCAGTGGAAGGTGGCCCAAGTACTTCCGCCCTTGCCACCCAAAATGGAGACCTGGATGGAGTTCCAGTGGATGGAAGATACCCCCCGCCCTTTCTTTCTCCTTTCTCTTTTTTCTTCCTCTGTAACTCTGCCTTTCAAAAAGAAGAAAACAAAAGAAGAGTGGCTTTTCCCGAGGCCTGCTTAAGGAACGTTTCTTTGGTAGGTTTCTAGAAGACTCTTCAGCATTGTCTCAATAAGATTTACCATTAACTTGGAACTTATTTCAAACTTGACTTGTTATCTGCCACAACAAAGCCTTAGCTAAGATTCTTTTCATAAAGCTTCTCAATAAAAACAAGGCTACATTCACCAAGGGTAGTGGCCGGCAATGTTAACCCACGCTCTGGAAATGTGGATAGGAAAACCCACTGTTATGCCTGCAAACTCCAGGTGAAATCTAGTGCCCTCTTTAAATACGAGTGGGGGCAACAGAACAAAGCCTCAGGAGCAATGTCTCTGGCTGTGTCCCCAGGAGAAATCACAGATTTCTCATAACAAATGCTAGTTGGATTACAGAGAAAAGAGAACCGCAATCTCCTGTTGGTGAAGTGCAAATTGGTACAGCCAGTATGGAGAACACCATGTGGTTCTTTAAACACTGAAAATGGGTCGATCATATGAGCCTGCTGTCTTATTTCTGGAAACGTATACACAAGAAAGTAAGTCAGCAAATCAAAGAGACAAATGTACCCCTGTGTTTACTGTAGTCAAAAATCACAATAGTCATTTATAGAGTCAACCTAGATGCCCATAAATGGGTGAATGAATAGAGGATATGGAATATATACATACTACTCAGCCATAAAAAGAAGGAAATCACGATATTTGCAGCAGCATGGATAGAATTTGATGAACACTAAGTGAAATAAGCCAGAAACAGAAAAAACAAATACCATATTTTGTCTTATATGTGGAAGTTTTTATTTATGTGAAAGTTTTATATACATAGAGACACACATATATAGTAAAAATGTGGATGGCATAATGGCATATTATCTGATGTGTAAATACTTAAAATGTTGTCTTTCCTAAATTATAATCCTCATGTACTAGTAAATCCTTTTGTCATTAAGGAATAAATAAAAATAAAAGATAAACTTCTTGAAATAAAAAATAAATGTTGATACTTTTGAAAGATTTATTTATTTACTTGAAAGTCAGATATACATAGAGAAAGAAGGGGAGGCAGGGAGAGAGAGAGAGAGAGGTCTTCCAATCCGTTGATTCACTCCACAGTTGGCTGCAAAGGCCGGAGCTGTGCTGATCTGAAGCCAGGAGCCAGTAGCTTCTTCTGGGTCTCCCATGCAGGTACAGGGGCCCAAGGACTTGGGCCATCTTCTACTGCTTTCCCAGGCCATAGCAGAGAGCTGGATTTGAAGTGGAGCAGCTAGAACTAGAACAGGCGTCCATAAGGGATGCCGTACTACAGGCAACAGATTTACCCGCTATGCCACAGCACCGGCTCCAATGTTGATACTTTAAAATCTGCAACTTGCATCCCATAAGGGCCCCTGCACCCATGCGGGAAACCCGGAAGAAGCTCCTGGCTCCTGCCTTCAGATTGGCGCAGCTCCAGCCATTGCGGCCATCTGGGGAATGATCCAGAGGGTGGAAGACCTCTCTCTGTGTCTCTACCTCTCTCTGTAACTCTGTCTTTCAAATAAAAAATAAGTCTTTAAAAAATCTGCAATTTTTGGTCACTTTTAGATATGATGTATTTACCTTCCTAACCAAAATCACAGAACGTGTGGGGTTTCACAAGGAATGACTGTGGTGTTTCTCTATTACTTTTTTTCCCATCAACTTATCCTCAGTTAAAATAAATCTAGAAAAATGTTAATTTTGTTTATGAGGGTTGAATACAACCAGCTGCAGTCCCAGGGGGACATTACTGCTTGGTATGGCTAACAACTCTTCTTTGGGCAGGCTAATTTCACTGCTTGACACCAGTGGTTCATTTTGCAATTTGTAATCGAATACAGATCTAATCTCTTTGGGCTCAGCTCATTATACAAATATTGAAATCTGTGGAAATGTCCCTCTGTGGCCTTATGTGGATAAGTTAGAAAAGAGAAAGCAGATTTTAGCCAAGTGATCATAACACATCACATTTAGGAAGAGAAAAACTGTGAACATCCAAATCTGTGGGTCAGGAATGACCAGGGTTCCTCACCTCTCATCTTCCTACCCCCAGTCACAATCCCTATGCCCGCTTTCTGATCTTTCCACTATTTCCTAAGACACTTGCAATGACGCAAACTTCTATCATTAATCTGTATACTGACCAGGCTTTCCTAGGCTCCTAGTAGGGAAAAACAGTACACTTTATTGTACCTCTAAATTTCAATAAGGAAAATGAGAAGTAATACGTATTCACAGCAGGGCTGAAATAAAGCATCAAGAATTAGGAAGACCAGAAGCCAACTTTTGCAAGGAAGTTGGGTGCAGTCTTGCTACTGTGGATGACAAATGCTCTCCCAAGACCCATGGGTTGAAGACTGACTGCCTGACTGGTGCTGGTGCAAGGTGGAAAGGATGGCATTAGTGAGAAGTCCCCAGGTCACTGGGGTCATGCCCTTGATGAGTGGTTCTCCTGGGACCCCTTGGGCTGCAGTAATGCTGTAGTTACAAAATCTGGAGCTTGTCCCCGACTTTTTCTCCATTTCTGGCTCAAGAGGTAACCTCTGGCCCCAACACACACCATCATCAACTTCTGCCACCCTGACCCCAGGCCCGACCTAATGGGGCACTTGAGCTTGGAGTCTGCCTCCAAAGCTTTGAGCTAAATAAATCTTTTCTCCCTGTAAAGCTAATTGCCTCTAGTATTTTGTTGCAGTAATGCAGAGCTGGCTAACACTTTCCCTCTTTTTATGCAGGGCTTTATTTAATACCTCACAACAGTCAGCGATGCTAAGGAAACATATTTTAATTCACACAGCTCTGCCCTACGTGGATGCACAAAGCAAACAGTATGCAAGGTGGGGCAGAGTGACATAGGTGGCTTTGGGCCATCTCAGCTCTTAGTCCCCAACCCTTTCCACACTGGAGAGTTTTGGCAGCTCACCCTCCTCTCCCAGGTCTCCCCACACAAGGTTTTCAGGACCAGTTCCTGTTCTTCTCCCACCTGTGTGACCTTCGCCCTTGACAAACAAGCTGATCCTTGTGTATTTTTCTTTCTGCTCGGGTTCTCATCACATTGTGTTAAAACAATGTTTGCTTATTTATTTGTTTTCCGAACTGTGAACTCCCAGTGGGGAAGGATGTTTTTCTTTTTACCCTTAGGGTCTGGCACATAGAATTTGCTCAATATTTTTTCTTGTGCTATATTACATGGAAGTGATGCTTGGCATGTCTTAATCAATGAACAAGGAGGTGTTTCCTGCAGGCTCACGACCTGTATATAAAAGATTTTGGAAAGAGTAGCAAGAATAAATTTAATTCCAACTTTAATAGATATGTGAAAAAGAAAGAAAAGTTCAAAAAATAAAGGGACTTTCTGGAGTTGACATGTTGGGACTGCCACTGAGTCATTCTTGGATGTTTATGCAAAATAGGAATATTTGATGGGATTTCTTGTCACTCCAGCTATCTGTGAGCTTTTGAAGTTAAGTGTTTAGCATGCTCCAGTTGTAAGGTCAGCAGCTGCCCGGCAGGATAATTCTACTTTCCTTTATTATTTTTCCTTCCTTCCTTTCCTCCTTCCTTCTTCCTTCCCTTCCTTCTTCTTCTTTTTTCTTGGATTACCAATGACCTACTTTATAAAGTAGATATTAAAGGCATTTTTGAAATGTAGAGTAGAAGCTCCTGACAGACTTGTAAATTTGATGCGGGTCAGCATACTTAGGTAGTCCTTTGCAAGCTTTTTGGAGAAAAGGGACAAAGAGACAAAAACTCGTATGGGCAACCACTTTGCACTCAAGTGAAATATGTATGGTTTTAGGTAAATACTAGATGGAAGAACAAAAGACAGGGAGCACGTGCTAAGATTTCACCAGCAGGGGGTGAGGGCTGCTGATTTATCTCCTGTAACGCTTAGGGGTGCATGGAAGCGACTCGTTTCTCCAACCGGGAGAGTCAGGGTGGCAAGCACCTGAACCCTGGCGTCTGGAGTATGCAAGGCCCGATGCGGCATCAGAGGCACACCTTCCCATGGGAGTGGTCCGCATTGCTACAGGAACCACCTCAGTGCTCTGCGTGTCGTGGAGAGTCCACTCAGCACTCCCTGTGCTCTACTGAGGACTTTCCATCTGTAAATTCATTTAACCCTTAGGAACCCCGAAGGCACAGGCAGGACCATTGTCCTGGTTTCACAGTGCCAGGCACTGCATCTGGGGAGGCGACCAAACTGCCCAAGCAAATAGCCAGCAAGGTGCCGAGCAGGGAGCCTCCAAAGCCAAAACTCCAGTGGACTACCAGGGAGTCACTTAGAGTTTTGCTTTGTTTCCTAAGCTTTTTCTCATGACCTATTTTTTCTTTTTTTGCCTGAAAAACCTTTTCTCTTAGTTGATGTACCCACAAAAGGTGACCATTAAGTAAATTTATCAGCTCTGCTTTAATGTTGTTGTTATCACAAAAATATCCCAATTACTTACTGAGGAGACGTTTCTGTTCTCAAAGGATGGTGATTTATCTTCAGAAGTCCCTCGATTCTCAAAGCCCCCTTCCTGTGTTGATCAGACAAATCTTGATCTTGCTGATATTAAAAGATTAAGCAGGTATAATTTTTTAATTGGAGAACATCAAAGGAAAAAGTTCCTGAGGACCTCATCCTTGTCTTAACTCCAGATTGACTTTATTTAACAAGAGCTTTTTACTTTCCTTTATTGTTTTAAGGGGAAAAAAGATCTCTTGAAATAAACACAGCATTTTCCTTGTATTTCCTTGTTAGTTTTTTCAAAAACAGAGGATAGGATTAAACTAGTCTGTGCATTTGAAATGAAGATAAAGTTGCCAGCACAAGGGAATTCCGATTTGATTTCCCTGTTGAGAAATCACCTCACATCCAAAATCTTTTATTAGGATATTTTTCTGGTATTCATTTTTTGTTATTTTATGCTACCTTTCTGCCTCAAACACACACACACACACACAGATACAGGATTATCTTAAAAATCATATTTATGTTACAATAAAATAGCCTCTCTTACTTTCATTGTGAAAATCTTTAAGAATGTTTCATATAAAAATAGTGTACCACCACAAATTTTCCAAATGTGCCCTTCTCAGCTTAGAAAATTCTGGCTATTTCATTTGTTATTTGGAAAGAAGAGTGGAGGGATACTGCTTCTAACATCATCTTTTTGGTGATGTTTCTTTATTTTCTTAATGAGAGAAAGGAAGTTATATACAACTAAAATTTTCACACAATTTTCTTGTCCTCAATTTCTTTACCCTTAATTTCAATTTATTTTAAAAAGAAAGACATTAAAACTTGTAAATTTTGAAATAAGTGAAATAAATGTAGGCTCACAGGAGATTAAGGCCTTGATTTAATAAAAATCATTGTAGAAGCAGAGTGACAGACAGAAGCCAGACTTCCCATCCGCCAGTCTACTGCTCAAACGCTTGTAATGGCCAGGACTGAGCTAGGTTGATGCTGGGAGATGGAAACTCAACCCAGGTCTCCCATGTGGGTAGTGTGGACCCTACTTGAGCCGTTGCTGTTACCTCTCAGAGTGTGTAGGAGGAAGCTGGAGTCAGAAACCTGAGCTGGGACGCACACCCAGGTGCACAGGTGTGTTGTGGATGCAGCTGTCCTAACTGCATCCTTCACTCGGCTTCTGCTGATGACAACAGAGGTGGAGTTTCCACATAGTGCTAACCATCACTTTATCGCTCGAGCTATGTGCTCCTCAGTTGCCTGACTTTGGTGCAAGCTATACATACAGTAACTGAGGACTTCTATGTGAGGGTAGTATGTTCATAAGAAACATTTAAAAAGGTATTTAATTAAAATATGCCCTCCAGTTCTTTCAAAATTAACTTTAATTAAAGCTGGTGACAGAGGTGCACTAGGCTCTTAGAAGTAGAGGTACTTCAGCAAGTGCAGCTACTCTGTCATGAAAAGCAGCTCCTACACCAATGTCCTGACTTGTGCAGAAGATGAGAAGTTGCTTATAGCTGGCTGTGGCCAAGTGACTCGAACACAGAGACTTCCGTAAGGGGGACTCTTTGCAAAGTTGCTCTTATTCAAAACAAAATAGTTGAGGGCATGACTGAGGCAGAAAACTGACAGATAAGAATAAGACACAATGTGCTTATGCACCTCAAAGTAAGTTGCAGCCAAACAGTATCCAGCAGTTACTGTGGAAAACATGATTCAGGAATGTGGTTAAACGGCAGAAATTTGCACAAGGAGGAAAAAAGGGGGAAGAGAGAAACTAGGACATTGATGAGTGAGATGGCCAGGCTACCTCAGCATTGTTTTGGTGAGGTTGTTCTCATCCAAGAATATTCCAGAACATTCCAGTAAGTTGCCTGTGAGCTCAGGTTTTGAATGTGGACAGATCTTGTCTCTGTAATCTTTGCCTGCCCTCCTTGTCGGCTGTGAAATATGGGGCGAGTCACTGCTCTTCAAGCTTCACATTCCCTTCTGGATAATAGAATTATTGGAGCAAAAGGATGGTTTGTGGTGGGCTTGGTGTGCCACCGTGAACGAGTCCATGTCACTTCCTGACATGTGGCAACCTCTGGCAGTTAGGCACTGTGGCCATCCTCACCAACAGCTTCAGAGTGCTGCCTCTGATGTGGTGTGTGGTCCAAAGGGGCTCTTACAATGGGATCTGCACTACTGTTGAACTGGGCTAACAGGATGTCATGAAATCATGTGCATATTTAAAGTCCATAATGTTTATCATGGAAACAAATTGCAGACTATGCTGGAGTGAGTAGGGATGGAAGGACTCCAGCAGGAACTTCTGTGGGATTTAGGGTCCCCTCTTCTGTTTCAGCATTCATCTCTATAAATAACTAGGCAGTGCCCACACTTCTCCCTCCTCTGTTCTGAACATGCACAAGTCTTCTCACTCTGACTGGGCTACCCGTGATGTGGTTGTAAAGGGACATTGAGGGAATCCCTGATGCCTCGGGCATTTTAAGTATCCTGATTTATCTAAAATGCACTGAGATCTGGCACCACATTCTGCGGTTTGTCATTGTCTTGCGTGGATGTTGCATCTGCTTTGGAGTAGTTGGTGAAGGTTTCTAATGAGCACCATGACGCCTATTTTTTAAACTTGATTTGGGAAAATAAATGAGATATTCACATAAGTAGCATGACGACTATAGTGAACTCCCATATTACCATGGCTAAATTTTAAACAAATTTTAGAAATTTTGTTACTTTTGACCCCTATAACCACTTTCTCGTTTATATTCTGGTTGTGTAAGCAAATACCACACATCATGTTATTCTACCCCTGCACATACCAAAATACATCCCTAAAACGTGGACATTTTCTTACACAACCATAATGTGATTATTAAATTAATAAGCATGACAGTAAGTTGTTTCTCAGTCCATAATCATCTATTTTGAGATTTGTAATGTTATGCTCTTTTAACCTTGGTTTGTTTAATTCAGCATACAAAAATATTACTACGAAACCAAACCATTTTTTTTAAACTAAAGGAGGACCTAAACATAAACAAGATATTAAAAAAAAAATTATGAAATTTAGCAGCAAATGCTGTAATGTGGAACTCAACCAGTAGGGGGAGCAGAGCACCAACTGGCATTCTTTCCTCAGGTTTGCCACTGTGGCATTCACTAAATTTGGGAGGGAGGAAATATTGGTTGGAAGGTGAATTCCAGAAAAATGTAAAACTAATTCCTCATGGTTAAAATACAAAAAGAACCAAACGAGACTTGAAAAATGTAAAATCACCAGCAATTAAGGTCCATCAGCAAGAACATTTTTCATATTTGGATCTACTAAGGTTGTTGGGCATTAGGCAAAACCAGTAGAAACAAAAACTAACATAAATAAAGTTAAAAATACAATGTCTAATTCCATGATGTGCTGTAGACTATGTCATTCATATTTAACAAAGTTCAAGAAACTCATGTGTGTGGGGGGGTAAATAATGCACAACAACTAGGGCGTGACCTCTGGGTGCTTTCCTTCATTCAGTAGATGATCACCAGGCTCTGACTACTTGACCAGCATGATGGAGACCTTGTAAAGAGTACCGGGAATAGGTAAGCTTTCTAATTAGAGTGTACTACAGAATCAAAATTGGTGTGTGTGTGTGTGTGTGTGTGTGTGTGTGTGTGTAAGATTTATTTATACTTTTGAAACACAGAGTTAAAGAGAGGAGAGAGAGGTAGAGAAGGAGGGAGAGAGAGAGAGATCTTCCATCCAATGGTTAACTCCACAAATGGCCACAAAATGCACAGGGCTGGGTGGAGACGAAAACAGGAACTTAGAGCTCCATCAGGTCTCCTGTGTGAGTGACAGGAGCCCAGTACTTGACTTTGCCAGGTACATTAGCAGGGAGCTAGCCGCCAGGGCTCTAATCTGTGTCACAGGCAGCACATTAACCTGCTGCTTCTAGACACCAGCCATGAGGAGTTATGTTTTATACTCTAAAATGGAAATGCTGGGTCGTCATGAATTTCTGTCCAATGTTTCACATTTGGGAAAAGTTGGTAAATTGGGAAAGTTGTATTTTATTATAAAGGGATATGGTTAGAATAGATATAGTTCTTTTTAAAATAGTAAATCATCTGAAAAGATATCCTAAAAAGTTTTAATTTTATTTTGGTTACCTGCTTTTACTTGAGAAGCAGACAGATAGATAGACAAAAAACTCCCATCTGCTGGTCTTCTCTCCAAATGGCTGCAATGACTAGGGCTGGACAGAAGCTAGAACCGGGGCTAGAAAAATGATCTAGGTTTCCCACGTGGATGGAAGGAATCCAGTTATTAGTTCCTGTCACAGTTGCTCCCAGGGTCTGCAGTAACAGGAAGTTGGAGTCAACAGCCAGAGCCAGGAACTGAACCCAGGCATTCTGTTGTAAGATGCAAGTGTCTTAACCAGGGTAAATGCAAACTGTCAATGCAAACAGTCACTCATGGAGAATTTATTAATTAATTTTTAAATAAAAATGAAAATGTTGTATGAAAAAATCTTCCAGTGATCATATGCGTATCAATGTCTAGTATATTTTGGTAAACATGGTCTTCATGAGAGCTGTGCAATCCTTCATGTTATTTGTTAAAATTATACCTCATATAGTCAGTGATGTACAAATAAAAATAATAGTTGATATTTTCCTCATTATAAAGAGTATCAGCTGCTTTAAAGTTTTGAAATGTTTTTGATTATCTATTAAATTTAATGCATATTCCTTCATTTCTAGAACTAGCCAAAATATTTGATAGTTAATGAAAAAACATTTGAGAAAATAGTGTTAATGAGAATATTTTATTAGCTCCTATACCTTTTGTGAAAAACATTTATGTTCATCAAACTTACAACGGCTGTTAAATCACATCATTTCCAGAATAAGAAAGGAACAGTTATGTTCAGATATTTATCTAAGTCTCTTAGGTTTGTCTAAAGTTGACCTATCTTTTTTGCTGTATTTCCATATTCAGACAGTAAAACCGGGAATGTTTCTTAAGTTGACTGACAACTGCAATCCTAAAACCTTTTATTTACATTGCATTTTGAAAAAACGCAACAATGCAAGTGGTTTTGAAACAATCATGTTGTAACCAACAGAGACAGGAGTGTTAAATGGTGACAGCCATGTAATGCGACATAATTTAAATAATTGTGGTAGAGAATGAGCTTTGTCTATGTCAAGTTCTACTACTCCTTGAGGTGCAGGTGTCTTGTGTGTTGTTTCACTTAACTAATAATTCATGACAAACTATTTGAAACTTATAATTCATAACAATCTATTTGAAACTTGCTTAGCTAGATGACCAGAAGGGACATGGGTTTCTACTTCGTTTTATTCAAGGATATGAGAATCATTAGTAAATAACTTGACCCAGAGTCATAGTATTGCTAGGATATCTTTGCCCCTGGACTAGAGTGGTTATTGTGCATTCCACTGATGGCATTCAATGATAGTTTCCTGCATTCTTCTGTAGAAGAGGTATTCCTTGTAGTGGGTACACTGTCTGACACCACATAGATGCTGTGTAAACAATTCTTAAAGTGAGTGGATCTTGATATAGATGGATAATTTTTAGAAGCTGAGATAGGGAGAAGTCAGGCATGTTGAAATATCTTTTGAGGCAAAATGGCCTGGATTGTTGATAAATACTTAGAGGGTAAAAAGAAAGAAAAAGAAATCGAAGAAGATTTTTAATACTCATAAATGATGTTTATGACTAGATTGACATGGGCACTTATTAAAACAGAGAACAGTTTTGGGTTAAAATGTTTGGTAAAAGGAAAAAGTAATATTCAACTGTAAAATATAATCAAATGGTAAAACATGTCCACATGGGGACTGTAAAGCAGGGTTTTGGCTAACATTAGGAGTGTAAGAGCTTTATGCCTACAGAGAGCATGTTAGCACAGAGCAACCAGTGGGCTCTCCCAATATGGAGGATGTGCAGAAAGAGAGAGAATCTTTATAAACTCTGGAAGCCTCTAGGTCCAATGTCACATGAGCCTGGCTGCAAGGGGCTGAGAAGCAGCCGACAGGAGGAGGGGGCTCCACAGCAGCCCAGCAGCTGCCTCTGCAGCCACGAGCCAAGTGCAACCCACCCTAGCACACAAAGCAGGGCACTGTCCTTGCCTAAATTAAAATAAATTTTAAAGCATTGTCAACAGAGGAGGAGGACAGCTTTCCTGTGCTCCTGACATCTTGACATGAACTGTAAGACCTCCCATTGGAACCACAATGCCTCCGTCCTTTCTACAAGGAATCCAACATGGTGAAACCTTCCCCTTTGGGAGTTTTGAGCTGTGCTCCATCCTCTGTTTTTTCTAGGCTAGCATCAATCACAGGCCCTGGAAGCATGCTTCTGCCAGATGTTTCCACAGCTTGGGTCAGGATACTTGTGGGAGCCGATAAAAATTGAGACTCAATTTCCATATCTGTGAAGTGAGACGCACCCCGTGACTGCAGGCGTCTGTGAGGTTTAAAACATATAAAATACCTAGTGTAGTATTCAGCACCCAATAGGATCTCAATAAATGCTACTCTAACAAAGAGTCTCTTTATTCAGTTTTTAAGTTTCACAATTGTCTTCTGGGGTAAAATGTAATTTCTCTATAAAGACATTCTGATGAATTACAATGTTCCTTAGGCTGCAGGTAGTTTTCCTGTTAATCACACCTACTTTAAAAAAAAAGCTAATCTTGTAGACTCCCCTACAATTTGACAATCTCGGAATACACATCTCTGTCATTTTTCTACAAAAAGTAGTTTGTGTAGAATGAGCATTGAGCTCCACATTTGCTATTGATTTTCCAAGTATAAAGAGAAGCGTGAATGACAGTACACAGAATGTCCCATAGAGTCAAAGGGTCTAGAAACCGAATTAAAAAGTGGGAAAGTTCTTTACTCATGCAAGCTGAAATATCTTTGTATGTTGCAGTGAAAGTAACAGATGTGTTCATATATGCTGTAGGTATTTTGAAATCATGTTTATACTCATGATCACTCTGCAGTTTGGTTATCATTTCTATGTATTTAGATGAAAACTCTGGTTTTCTGTTAAGTCGGTAACAATTTCTACGTGGAGAATTAATAAGCACAAATGTGTACATGACTGAATTAATTTCCATGCTAAGAGACTGAAGTATTTTAGCTCTTAGGTCAAATGTCACAACACAGGAAACAATTCTGGGGTGCGATGCCTCACCCAGAGTCCACCACCCAGCACTTCCAGGTCAAGTGTTGTATCAAGATTTTCCCCAGTTCTTATAGAAAAACTCCTTTGTCAAATTGTGTGTCCATTACTGTAATTATTGTTCCTCACCTATTCAAACTACTGAAGCCTCCAGAGCAGAAATTCTGTTGTATGTCCCTCAGTACTGGATCTTTGAATGCAGTGTAGAATCTGATTTCCAAAATGATATGTAATTTTAACTGTTTACTTTCATGTGTTAATTTAAGGAATAACTCATTGCCCAATCCTAACAAAGAAAATCTCAGCAAGCAAATATTCAAATATACTAACACATATTCATCAAAATTCACAGAAAAATAAAAAATATGTATCTCTGTATCTATGGTCACCAGTAGAAACAAAGAAAGATTTTTGAAGATAAGTCCTTTTGTTCATATTGAACAAAATAATGAATCATTATGATATCAAAGCACAGAATATCCACATCAATGTTTCTCAACCATTTGTGGTCCAACCCACCTGGAATTCACATAAGGGGTACCTGCTGTCCTGTCTCTGACAATCACCAATTTGTATAAGATGGGGTCTCACTTTCAGTATCTGTCAGCCAACATGCTTAGACTGATAGTTTTGTATGGAGTCAGTTTTATTTATCATGTTCCAATCAGGTATTATAAAACTGACTGCAGATTTCATTCTATGTCCTTCCCATCACCTCTTGTGAGGTGGTCTTCATCCAGAACTCCTGCTCCGTAGAGCAACGGGAAACACAGAGAGGTGACAATCTTGCAGCGTGTACATTTGAGGAACCTTAACAGGGTTCAAAAGGGATGTGGGACTCAAAGATGACCAAAGGAAGGCATTGACTTCTTTAGATTTTATTTTTCATAGCTATAAATGAAGGAGGTAGAACAGGAGATCTTAATAGTCAATCTGCATGTTGTAAACTTGTGTGACTAAGGCTGTGACTTGGCATTATTATCATAGAGAACAAGGTAGATGGAGATACTCTATAAAATTAATGGGATATAGTAAGGTGGTATTGTTCTTCTTTAAGTAAAAGTTGTTTATATATAGCTGGATGGAAAATGGAATAAAAAACACGTTCATCTCAGTGCTCAGTACAAGATTTCAAAAATTTCATGGAAACTAGTACTATGGATAAACTGTGCAAGGGTTTTGACATGGTATGCTAAATAAAATTACCTGCATACACTACTTAGATCTTTCTTTTTGGAGAACAATAACACACAGCTGGATGAGATGAAATCATGCTAAACTTGAGATGGATCAAGTTCTCTGCAGTTTTATCAAGTACTGCAAAATTTAAGAAGCACATAGAATACACAGATTTTTTTACTTAAAATTACTTAAAATTTAAATATACTTTTAAAGCTTTATGTCCAGCTTTTCAGGATTGCTACAAAAATTGCAAAGAAAAAAATATCAAAGACAATGAAACTTATTTCCTCTATTTACAATAATAAAGATGGACATTCACATTAAGACAAAGCATTGTGGGTACTGTAACTCAACAGGGTATAGCTCCAGAACCCAAGTAGATGGCACTGTCCCTAAGCCACAGGTTGATGGTACTGAGGGAACAGCCATTTATGCTTGATCCAATTATCTTTTCTGGCAGGTGTGGCCAGAGAGGTGCTGCAGTCACTGTGGGTGCCCTTGGAAGGGAGTTCTGGAAAGATCGTTGAATATAACTGCTGAGTTGGGCCTGCTTCTCTCCCTCTTTTTTCCTAGTTGCCATGCAATCTTTCCTTTGCACAGGTACTCACGTCACTAAAGTTCTGAACCAGTAAACTGCAATCTTAGCCTGTGAACCTCCAAAGCTTGAGGCAAAATGAACATTCTTCATAAGTAGCTTGTCTAAGGTGTTTTGCTACATTGATAAAAGCTGTCTAATACAGTGGGACAGATAGGAAGTTGGCCCTCAAGAGGTGTTTTCTGTACCTCGAAGGGTGTTTCCTCAGAGTTTGAAATCCTGTTAGTAGGAGAACTTGACCATATACTAGTAAATGTGGAACACTTTAGGTCGAATGGAGCCTGCATTTCTCAAGTGATTTTTAAAAATGTATTTCTTGTCTTCATTTTTCTTACAAAATTCCTTGTCAATAGAAATACTTCACTGTGTTCTTATCCGTCAATCTTCCTAGTCCACCTTCAGTCCTGTATTCATTTTTGTAGAGAAGTCACTCTAATGCTCTCAACATTTAATCTATTGGCCTTGCATATTTAGTTTTAGCAAGTACCTTATTTATAGTAACACTGATTATACTAGCACCATTTTAAGTTTAATTTTAAGACTGAGACGAAGAAGCATGTGGAAACACTTTTTTTAAATACATAAAGCGTGGGTTCTCTTACATGCATATACATTGCACAAATATCATGCTCCTTTAGAATTTTCATAATTTAACCAAAGTACATATCTGATGTTGACAGTCTTGAATTTTAAGTGAATTTATATTCAGACTGTATTATAAACATCACAGACTACTACATTTTTAAGTATTTCTAAAAACATAGCTTATATTATTTGACCATTTCAAAATGGGAAATGAACAGATTTCCCCAGCATTTTCCTAATATTTGATTTAAATTATCAAATAGCTTTTTGCTTCATACATTCAGATTTCTTGGGTTTGTGTTACTGCCACTTGTGTCTCCCTTCCCTAGGGCAGGGCAGGGCCGGATGCAGTCCTGAGTTCTGAAGCTTCAGGACCTAGGATAGCTCTGCAGCGTTGCAAGCTGTTGGTCGGGAGGTTCTGAAAGAGCAGCATTAAAAGGTAAAGTGGGAGAGGAGGAAGAACGGATACCACTTTGCAGCTGACTTTTATGCAGGCTCTCAGACATTCAGTATTTAGTAATGTTACACACTCAATACATTTATGCTAAACTAAACTCTTTTCAAGTTACTCGTGCTAGCAAGGCATTCTAAAACTGTGAAGGATACATTTTTTCCCTAATGAAACTAGATACCCTTGCTGAAAATGAAATTGCTATAATGTGGAGGAGGAAAATTGTTTCCATATTTTGAATTAGGTGGAGTTTTGCTTGCTTAAAAGTAATCAAATTATGTTTAGTCAGATGATGATCTTCTGGAATGTTTTTTCGCCATAACGTGTCAGGAACAATGAAGAATTTACTGTGTCTGTAACTGACTATTCAGGATCTGCCACATATTTGAGTGTTGCTCTTCAAGGAGAGTGCATTTCCTCATTTACAAACTCATGACTGGGTTTTAATGTTGCCTTTGAATAGCTCTGCCCTGTGTCAGCAAACACCATGAAAACTTCTCTGCTGTATTAATGAACAAAATAAAATGAGCACAGCTTGTATTATTATTAATTGTGCATTTCGTAAGCATTTTAAGAAGTTTACTCCTGGAAATTATTCCACTTTCTGCTCATGGGGATTTTCCCGTCAGAGCTCAGAGCCTCAGCGGTGCTTGTCCATTTCTCAGTAATAACCATCTCACCCCGCCAATGAGATTATTTTCCAACACATTCATTATTTTACATGAAACCTGCCATCTTGTTAATCCATCTTGGTCGCATTTTGCCTTGATTCTTTTACTCAGATGGATTTAAATTTAAAAATTCCTGGATTCCTGTGCTTTTCTATCTTTTTTTTTGGTCTATGTATGAATTTACTGGTGTTTATATGTGAGTAATTTGAATGATGTATACTGATTAAACTTCTCCTTCAAAAACAAAATGAAATAGCAACAAGAAAAATTCATTCTCAAACCAGGGTTCAGTTTTAGCACCAAATCAAACAACCATGGGGAAGATGCCCTTCTTGTTATCTGCCTTCTACAGAATGAATCCAGTCATTGAACATCTGCTCTGGAAAATCCCTGGGGTGAGGCCATGTCAATACCTTCTTTCTTCATAAACAAACACTGAGAATAGCTTCATGGGCAATGTCACAGTACTCCGAACGCCGTGCTTCTATATGTCTACATCTCTAAAAGTAGTGATGTGTTGTATATTCTTCAAAACATTACACATTTGGGTCATGGAAAGGGAAAAAAGTGTTTCAGAGGAATTTATCCAAAATAATTATGTGGTAATACATCATGAAGATATCTATGTATAAAGATTCTATCCATCTATCTATATCTGTATCTATCTATCTATCCATCTATATGTGTATATCTATCTATCTATCTATCTATCTATCTATCTAGTAAGATTATCTATGTACCCCTCCATTCGTTCATCTATCCGGGCTTTCTATCGATCGTCTATCTGGAACTCAAGATTATCTGTCTATACAGATTACCTATCTATCTACCTACCTAGAGGTTGATTTTATGTGAGTGGCTCTTGCTATGGGGGAGGCTGAGATCCGTATGTCTCAGCCCCAGCAGGCTGGAGAACCAGGGGACTCAGCAGTGGAAGACCCAGCTGCAAAGGGAAGGCCCACAAAGTAGGGTGCATGGGTCCCCCAGCAGGAGGAGATGAGGAGACCCCGACCCCATCTCAGTCAGTTGAAGCCGACATTCTCCCTTCTTCCATTTTTTTGTTCTTTATGTGGCCCTCAACACACTGAATGACACCCAGTTACACACAAGATGGCGAATCTTCCCTCATTTGACCACTGCTTCAGAAACTGATCTCTTCCAAAAGCACCCCAAAAGATACACTAGGATCTTGTCTGATTAGCTTTCTGGGCATTCCTTAGCCAGTCAAATCAACACATAAAACTAAACATTACAATCGCATATATCATATATCATACACATACACACATATCATATACCATAGTAATATTTGCCTATATGTAGAGAAAGGATGGAGTTTGGTAAAAGTTAATATCTAATGTTGCCTACACAATAATCCTAGTTTTATACAACTATAGCAAATCCTCAGTTTATGCGTATAAACAGCTTTATAACACAGGACCTTTAGAGTGTATTCTTTTGTAAGTTTTTATGTATTTACTTGAAAGAGTCACAGAGAGGCAGAGGAGGGGGAGAGAGAGAGAGCGAGAGAGCAAGAGAGAGAGAGAGACCTCCATCTACTGGTTACACTCCCCCAGATGGTCGCAACAGTCGGAGCTTGAGCCAATCCAAAACCCGGAGCTTCTTGGAGGTCTCTTGAAGAAAAGTGCTTTATTTCCCGTAAGGTCCTATTTAAATCTTCCTGATATTTTTATTTGTAAAAGGTTGTAAGATTTTGAGGATGTAATTAAGCACCATAATGAATGTCATTTTTTCCTGTGATGGGACAAATACTTTACTTGCCTCATAAGAATAAAGTATCCTGGGGATGTCCCCTGGATAGGCTGGGTCCAGATTCTCTCTGCAGCAACAGGGAATTCAAGGATGGAACAGAGGAAGGTTAGCAGAGAAGCCACATGTATTTACCATAGTGATGATACACACTCAGAATGGGGGGGCAAGCAAACTCAGGAGGGAGAGCTACTCTCAGTAAGGTTCTGGGCTCTCCTTTCATACGATCTGGAGGCATGTGGATGGTGTCCAGGGCAGGCTTAACTGAATACTCTCAGGGGTCAGAGTTTGGGATGTGGCTTTAGCACCTCCCATTTCCTTGCCTGTTTTTGGAACTCGTGTAGGTGTTATGCCATGAGGTGCATGATGGGAATGGACATTTAATGATCTAAAGATCTTGATGGGGACACAGCTTGCAGTTGTATTGGATATTTCTAGGTGGTTCTGGTTCTCAGCTGCAATATCACAGAACTTGTTGTCTTTTGTTACACAGAAAGGGAGGAATCTCTGGGCAGTGCACTGTATGGGGATTTATGTGGAGCACAGAGTAGACCAGCACTGCCATGCAGGTGAGGTGTCTGGCAGACCTCAGCTTTTCTTGCTATTGCTACCTCCCTGCCCACATCCCCAGGGGACATCTTCTTGTGAATCAAACATGAATGCAGAGGAAATGAATCACAACATTTGTGAGGAGACTTGAGTCACTTTTACACATGTCTGTTCACCTGCCCAAGTCCACAGCATGTGGTTCACAGCCAGCTATGGGGAACACTCACCGTATCTGTTATTGTAAAACCCAGTACAAGTCCAGGTTTTCACAGGCCTAATATTTAAAACATAAATGTCCCATGAGAATATCTTTGTCTTAGGGCACTCTTGTAGTGACTCTCACCTCAAACTGTTCGCAATCAAACAGAATTTAATTCAACAATTCATCAACAGATATTTTTGAGTCAACAAAATGATGGATTTTTCAAAACAATTGCCTAAGGAATATGTACTCCTCTGGAATTTCAAAAACTCCATCTTTATAGTAAATTAAATTATCAGAAAGGCACATACCTTGACCATATGGCAGCTGTAGAGTCTCCCAAGCCTGGGGATGTGCCCTTTTTTGAACCAGGCCACACACTGGTCATCTAATAACAGTGAAAGAGAAAGCTCAGGGCCAGAGCCAGAGAGCAGTGTGAGGTTGGTGCATGTCCTCTGCCTAACTCCCAGATGTTATCCATATGTTGCCCGAATTCTACCTTGGAGAGGAAACTTTGCTATGCAGGATAGCCTTGCTTTCCGGGGATCACTTGGTGTCAACCTCTGTCCCTGATGCCCACAACCAGCTTGTAGTTCCAGTGAGTTAGAGAATAGGGGGAAAAAGGGCACAGAAATGGGAGGCTACAGTGCAATCTAGCTACCAATCCCATTAGCATAAGAAGGGGTAGAAAGCAGTCTGTGTCCCAGTTCTGGCACTGGTAATTGTGTGAGCACGGGAAACTTGACTGCTTTGCTCTCAATTTCCTCCCTTGTAAGAGGGGTCAAAAGAGTAATGCCTTTGTCACAACACTGATCCAACAGTGAATGAGTTCATCAATGAAAAACTCTTGGGAGAGGCCTGGCATGCAGTGATTATGTGTGTTTGTGGTTGTTATTCTTCCCATGTAGTCTTTGAAAATAAAGAATCAACTTCTGAATTACCCATAACACAAAACAGGGCAAGCAGACAGCGCCTAATAAAGGCATTTTCATCTTGTAATTGGTTGTTATTTACTCTTCTTCAATGAGAATGTAGATGAGAGGTGAAGAGTGGGCTTAATGACTGCCATGCATTATCAATTTATCTATTCCTCTGTCAAAGAAACTTCCAGTTTATGGTAGAGGCAAAGGATTTAGACTTCATTCAGGTTTTTGTCTTTTATGAATCTCTCTGAAAAACTTACTTAAACTACCAAAAAACAACAGTCACAGAGCCACAACTGAATAGTGTACTTTAAAAATATGCATTATAATTATAAATAATTTAATATCTATCTCATAGATTTATATAGTGTATTTAGTGTCTTTTTTTTCTTTTTGACAGGCAGAACTAGACATAGAGAGAGAGACAGAGAGAAAGGTCTTCCTTCTGTTGGTTCATCCCCCTTATGGCTGCAGTGGCCAAAACTGGGCCAATCTGAATCCAAGAGCCTGGAGCTTCTTCAGGTATTCCACGTGGGGGCATGGACCTAAAGACTTGGGCCATCTTCCACTGCCCTCCCAGGCCACAGCAGAGAGCTGGACTGCAAGAGGAGCAACCAGGACAGAATCCGGCACCCCAACTGGGACTAGAACCCAGGGTGCCAGTGCCACAGGCAGAGGATTAGCCAAGTGAGCCATGGCGCCGGCCATAGTGTATTTAATAAAAATTGTACTTTTTCCCTCATGAGTGGATGAATAAGTTCTATACTTCTCAGTATTTACATTCTATATAAATGCCTTTCTAAAGAAACAAGTATCTTATTACTATTTTAGAAAGAAAGGAAAGAAAGAGACAGCAGTGTAAAATCTGATCATGGCATGCCTCTGTGAGTTTGTAATCTAATACCATTTAAATATTTATTTATTTATTTATTTATTTATTTATTTGGAAGTCAGAGAATTACAAAAAGGTAGAGGCAGAGAGAGCCAGAGGTCTTCCACCGCTGGTTCACTCCCCAAATGGCTACAGTGGCCAAAACTGGGCCGAACTGAATCCAGGAGCCTGGAGCTTCTTCAGGTATTCCACCTGGGGGCAGGGACCTAAGGACTTGGACCATCTTCCACTGCTTTCCCAGGCCATTGCAGAGAGCTGGATCAGAAGTGGAGCAGCTGGGACTCGAACCCATATGGGATGCCAGTGCTGCAGGTGGCAGCTTTACCTGTTACATCTCAGCACCTACCCACACAATTTTAAAAAGGAAAACATCATGCTGAGTGAAATAAGCCAGTCCCAAAGGGACACATATCATATGTTCTCCCTGATCTGTGACAACTAACTGAGCACCTAAAAGGAAACCTGTAGAAGTGAAAGTGACACTATGAGAAACAACGACTTGATCAGCCCTTGCCCTGACTGTCAAAGAACAGATTACTATTTTATTCTTTTTAGCATTTTCTTTTCCTTCTTAATACCATTGATTGAACTCTTTAATTAACACATAATTATTCTTAGGTGTTTAAATTTAATTGAAATTTGATCCTTGTTAAAAATATGAATGGGAATGAGAGGGAAGAGACGTACAGTTCGGCACTCACTCACTTGGACTTACCCCCAGTGGTAGAGCTAGAAACGTGGCATGGAACTCCAAATCCCATTAAGTTGGCATATACCGATGCCATCTTACTAGTTAAAGAGATCAGGTTAAATTCATAATTGATCATAAAGATAGGATTAAATTTCAAAGGGATTGCATAAATAACACCAGTGTCTGCTAATAATAATTGATAGAATTAAAAAGGAGAGAACAATCTAACATGGGAAGTGGGATACACAGCGGACTCATAGAATGGCAGATGTCCTAAACAGCACTCTGGCTTCAGAATCAGCCCTTAAGGCATTCGGATCTGGCTAAAAAGCCCATGAGAGTTTCTCAGGCATGGAAAGCCAAGACACTGTGGCAAAAAATGACCTAAATGAAAAATGTCTGTGAATAAGATCCCAGAAGAAAGAATGGGCCATCACATTAAGAGGTATCTTTCTGTGAAGGGAGGAGAGAACTTCCACTTTGACTATGGCCTTGTCTAAATATGATAGAGCTTGTGTACTCAAGAGGCCTCCATAGCCTTGGTAGCTCATGGCAAAAGCCTCGGATGATTACTGACGTCATAAATAAGAGTGTCAATTGTTAAATCAACAGCAGAAGTCACTGTGCACTTGTTCCCCATGTAGGATCTCTGTCCTTAATGTATTGTACTGTGTGAATTAACAGTAAAACTACTACTCAAACAGTACTCTATACTTTGTGTGTCTTTGTGGGTGCAGTCTGTTGAAATCTTTACTTAGTATATACTAAGTTGATCTCCTATATATAAAGATAATTGAAAATGAATCTTGATGAAGAATGGCATGGGAGAGGGGGTGAGAGACGGGACGGTTTGCGGGTGGGAGGGAGGTTATAGGAGAAAGGCTGCTATAATCCAAAAATTGTACTTTGGAAATTTATATTTATTAAATAAAAGTTTTCTTAAAAAGAGAAAAAGGAAGAGACAGTATAGAATGATCAAATTATCAATTTGGATCCTAAGGACATAACCTCAAAGCAAGATTTCAATGCAGTCTGAGGGATTATAGCATCTTTTAATTATGTGCACTGTACACTCATCTAACTTCATGTATTCTCTATAGTTTTATTATTATAGGAAAATTATCGTCTCTGCAGTTTATGAAGGTCATATAAAATTAAGACTACATATATTTAGATAATTTAAAGTATATAGTTCCTTTTTATTAAGAATATTTGAAAGCTAACTTAACATAAACCCAACATTTAGATTATTTAAGTACTAAAAATAATGGGGTGGGCAATTGATCTACCAGTTTAAATGTCAATTAAGATACCCATATTTCATATTGAAGTACCTGGGTTTGATTCCTGGTTCTGGCTCCTGACTTTAGTTTCCTGCCAATGTGTACCATAGGAGGAAGCGTTGTTGGCTCAGAGTGATTCAGTTCCTGTCCTGAATGTGGGAGATCTGGATTGAGTTGCTGGATCCCAGCTTCTGCCTGGTCTGCCTTTGCCAGGTGGGTGATTGTGGAGTGAACTAGGGGTGAGAGCTCGCTCGCTCTCTTTCTCTCTTTCTTTCTCTCTCTCCCTCTCTCTCTTTCTCTCTGAAATAAATACATTGGAAAACAATGAAAAAATAACATATATGGCTTACATTCTAATTAGAAACAAACCAGCCTTTTAATTAGCACTTTTAGAGAAATCAATTACACTAATTGTACAGTTTTTATTAAAAATGAGAAAAAAAACACACCATTCTATGAACCTACATGGATGCTTAAGCCTGGGTTTCAAGAAAATCCAAAACGGAAACAAAAGTAATACTGGTGAAGAGGACATGGAAGGGAGAACAGAAGATAAGTTAGGCGTGACTAACGTTGTGACTACTGACTTTTTGGTATGAGGAAGCGTAGCATAAGGGGCTGTGAACTGAGACTGGAATGACTGAGTGAGAAATAGTGCAAGAGGTAGGAGTTGTTCTTTCTAGGGCATGTTCAAATCTTATACTTATTAGCTATCCCAGTAGAAACTCAAGATGTGAGTTGGAATGCATGGCTCTGCTTCTTCAGCGCTGTGTGGGATGAAGGAGAGGTCCAGGTGTTTTTTTAAGCCAGGCACTTCCATGATGTCACCAGAGGTGAGGACCAGTGGAAAGAGAGGAAGACGAGGGTCCACCAGGAAGTGGTGGTCAGCCTGGTGAGAACTACTGGGGAACAACGTCAGGAGGAAGGTGGTGAGAGGACCATGCAGAGAGGGCTTTCTGTGGAACGGTGGGGGGACACAGGTGGGCAGTCCTGAGAAGAGCATGCGAGGCCCACCACCATCCTCTGTGCAGTTCTCTCATTTGAGTTCACTGACAGCACGATCACGTCCCCTGTGTGCTCTGCTTCAGCAGGGCTGTAGTTCATGCTCCTGCTGTATGTAATTCCTCCTGTGAGCTTCTCTCTGTCTTTTAGAAAATTCTACCTTGCTCATGTGAAGATACACACACAAAGGGATAATCTGACTTCCTGATTCCTAACGTGTACCCCCTCAACTGTTTCCTTACCTAATTGCTCTGGCTATTACTTCCATAATTATATTGAATAAAAGCAGTGAGAGTGGACATCTTCATCTGGTTCCAGACCTTAGAGGAAATTCTTCCAGTTTTATTATGTTATTTTAATAAGAGATCCTTTTTCTTTAAAAATTTTATTATTTTAGATTTTTAAAAAATATTGTTCCATATTCATTTCAAAGGTAAATAGCATATGCGTTCACATGTATTCTATATTTTTGATGATTCTGAAAGAAAATATGTTAATATCATAGAATTAGTGATCCGTGAAATGACCATGATGTGGTGAAAGAGGAATACGTTGTCATTTACATGGTATGATTCTGTAAAGCGATATTTATGACTGAGAACCCAGTGATACGACACCCACACAGTTTTTAAATCCATTATATACATGTGTATATTAACTTTTACAAATAAAAAACAACATGGTTTGTCTGAGTACAACTTATTTCACTTATAATAAGGGTCACCTGGTGCATCCATTTTTTTTTTTTGCAAATGTCAGGGTTTAATTCTGTTTAATGGCTGGGTAATATTCCATCATCTTTATAAGCCACATTTTCTTTATTCAGTCATCATTTGATGCATACCAAGTTGATTCCATATGTTTGTTATTGTGAATTTAGCAGCTATAAACATGTGAGCAGTGAAATCATATGCTGATTTCATTTCTTTGGACATTTGTGAGAAGTAAGCTGGATCATACGGTAGATCAATTTTTAGTTTTCTGAGGAATATCCATGCCGTTTTCCATAATGGCTGTGCCAACTTACATTCTCACCAACGGTATATTAGAGAACTTTTTTCTATACAATATCACCAACATTTGTCACTTTTTGATTTTTGGAAAATAGACATTCTAATTGGAGTCAGGGGATATATTATTGTGGTTTTTATTTGCATTTCCAATAAGCATGTTAAAAATTCTCAGGATTATTAATTGAAATTCTTTCAGCTTTTCTCCACTCAATATGATGTTGGCTCTGGCCTTGTCATATATGCCTTTATTGTGTTGAGATATGTTTCTTCTATACCTGATTTTTCTAAGGATTTTCATCATGAAAGGCTTCTGTAAACTCAAATTATTCCTATTACAGATGACATTATTCTTTATATGGCATAACCAAAGATTCCACTAATAGACTATTAGAGTTGATAAATGACTTAATCAAAGTTGGAGGATACAAAATCAACATTCAAAAATCAACAGTATTCTTTTATACCAATAATAATTTGGATGACAAAAGTCTTATGAAATCCATCCCCTTCACAGTAGCCACAATAAATTTAAATACCTTGACATGAATTTAATCAAGTGTATGAAAGAACTCTATAATGAAAATTATGAAACATTAATGAAAGAAACAAAAAAGATTACAAAACTGGAAAATTCTTTGACATTCATAGATTGAAATAATTAACATTACCAAAATGTTCATATACCAAAAAAATTCACAGAGTCAAAAATTCTCATCAAAATTCCAAGGACATTCTTTATAGAACTAGAAGAAAACAATCCTAAGATCCATGAGTAAACACAGAGATCCTGAATAGCTAAAGCAATCTTAAACTATAGAAACAAAGCTGGAGGCATCACAATACCAGATTTCAAAATAGAATGTAGGGCTATTATAAACAAAACCGCCTGTTATTGGTATAAAAATGGACATGTAGATCAACCAATGGAACAGAATAGAAGGCCCATAAATAAATCCACTCATCTGCAAACAACCATTCTTATAAAAACATTCTAAAAATGCTCCCTGGAGAAAGAACAGTATCATTAACAAATGGTGTGGGGAAAATTGAATTTCCAAATGCCAAAGTTTTGAAACAAGGCTCCTACCTTATGCCCTATACAAAAATCTAGTCAAAATGTTTCAAGGATCTAGGCTTAGATCTGAAGCTATAAAATTAGTAGAGGGAAACAAGAAACATAGTAAGACATTGGACTAAGAAAGGACATTTTAGGTAAGTCTCCTAAAGTACAAACAATAAAAACAAAAATAGACAAATGTGAGTATATAAAGCTAAGAAGCTTATGCACAGGAAAGGAAAAAATTAGCAAACTAAAAAGACAACCACCGGAATAGGAGAAAACACAAACTATGCATCTGATAAAAGGTTGCTATCCATAATATATATGAGGTGCTCAAGAAACTTAATAGCAACCAAACAATCCAGTTAAGAAATGGGTGAAGGATATGAACAGACATTTTTCAAAGGAGAAATAGAAATGGCCAACAGAAATATAAAATTTTTTAGGATCACTGGCCATTAGGAAAATGCAAATAAAACCACATTGATATATCATAATCTCACTCCAGCTAGAATGGCCATTATACACAAATCAAATAATAACAACTATGGTGAAGGTGTGAAGAAGCAGTGACAGTTGTGCAAATTAGCACAACCATTATGAAAAACAGTATTGAGGTTCCTCAAAAAACTAAAAATTGATGCACCATGTGACACAAATATGCCATGTTTGGGAATATATCCAAAGTATAATCAGTGTATGGAAGACACACTTGCACTCCCATGTGTATATCAGCCCACTTCACAATAGCAAGGGTATGGAATCAACCTAGATGTCCATCAACTGATAACTGGATAAAGAAAATGTAGTGGGTGCTGGCACTGTAGCATAGCAAGTTAAGCCTCAGCCTGCAATGCCAGTGTCCTATATGGGTGTTAGGTTGAGTCCTGGCTGCTCCACCTTGATCCAGATCCCTGCTAATGCACATGGGAAAACATCAGAAGATGGCCAAATACTTGGGCTCCTGCACCCATGTGGGAGACCCAGATGAAACTTCTGGCTCCTGGCTTTGGTCTGGCCCTACCTTGGATGTTGCAGCCATCTGGGAGGTGAACCAGCAGACAGAAGATCTCCCTCTTCCTCTGACTCTGCCTCTCCCTCTCTCTCCACAATTCTCTTCCAAGTAAATAAATAAATATTTAACAAGCAAAGAAAAAATGAGGTATATTCAAATGATGGGAATATTATACAGCATAAAAATGAAATATCGATACCTACAGCAAGATTGATGAAACTGGATATCTTAACAATAAGTGAAGTAAGCCAGACTCAGAAAGATAAACGCCATGTATTTTTTCTTGTTTGTGGAAGTTAACATGTAGAGTGTGGGTGTCGGGTGTCATATTATTTGGCATGCAGTTATAAGGGCTGCTCCCCTGAATGATAGCATGTACATGACATGCACCTTGCTTTCCCCACTTCGAGATCATTGTTATGAATCCCTCACTTTGTGACAGTAACATCTATGCTTTTAAGAAAAATTGTATACATGCATGGGTATAATATCTACATATGAACTGAATATGGCAGAATATTCAAAATTGTTAAATCTTAAAATGTTAAAATAAATTTTAAAAAGAAACACATACATGTAGATCATATAAATATTATACCATAAAACCTAACAAATCTTTTTAAACTTTTATTTAATAAATATAAATTTCCAAAGTACAGCTTTTGGATTACAGTGGTTCTCCCCTCCATAAATTCCCCCCCACCCGTAACCCTCCCATCTCCCACTCCCTCTCCCATTCCATTCACATCAAGATTCATTTTCAATTATCTTTATATACAGACGATCAATTTAGTATGTATTAAGTAAAGAGTTCAACAGTTTGCACCCACACAGAAACACAAAGTGTAAAGTACTGTTTGAATACTAGTTATAGCATTAATTCACATTGTACAACATATTAAGGACAGAGATCCTACATGGGGAGTAAGTGTACAGTGACTCCTGTTGTTGACTTAACAGTTGACACTCTTGTTTATGGCGTCACTAATCACCTGAGGCTCTTATCATGAATTTCCAAGGCTATGGAGGCCTTTTGAGTTCGCTGACTCTGAACTTATTCAGACAAAGTCATAGTCAAAGTGGAAGTTCTCTCCTCCCTTCAGAGAAAGGTACCTCCTTCTTTGATGTCCCATTCTTTCCACTGGGATCTCACTCACAGAGATCTTTCATTTAGGTTTGTTTTTGTTTGTTTGTTTGTTTGTTTTTTTTGCCAGAGTGTCTTGGCTTTCCATGCCTAAAATACTCTCATGGGCTCTTCAGCCAGATCCAAATGGCTTAAGGGCTGATTCTGAGGCCAGAGTGCTATTTAGGACATCTGCCTTTCTATGAGTCTGTTGTGTATCCTGCTTCCCATGTTGGATAATTCTCTCCCTTTTTCATTCTATCAGTTAGTATTAGCAGATGCTAGTCTTGTTGATGTGATCCCTTTGACTCTTAATCCTATCATTATGATCAATTGTGAACTGAAACTGATCACTTTGACTAGTGAGATGGCATTGGTACATGCCACCTTGATGGGATTGCATTGGAATCCCCTGGAATGTTTCTAAATCTACTGTTTGGGGCAAGTTCAATTGAGCATGTCCCAAACTGTACATCTCCTGCTTCTGTTATTCCCACTCATATTTAACAGGGGTCACTTTTTGGTTAAATTTAAACACATAAGAATAATTGTGTGTTAATTAAAGAGTTCAACCAATATTATTAAGTAGAACAAAAATATACTAACAGGGATAAACTATTAAGTTGTTCATTGACAGTCAGGACAAGGGCCAATCAAGTCACTGTTTCTCATAGTGTCCATTTCATTTCAATAGGTTTCCTTTTTGGTGCTCGGTTAGTTGTCACTGATCACGGAGAACATACTATATTTGTCCCTTTGGGACTGGCTTATTTCGCTCAGCATGATGTTTTCCAGATTCCATCATGTTGTTGCAAATGACTGGATTTCATTGTTTTTGACTGCTGTATAATATTCTACAGAGTACATATCCCATAATTTCTTTATCCAGTCTATTGTTGATGGGCATTTAGGTTGATTCCAGGTCTTAGCTATTGTGAATTGAGCTGCAATAAATATTAAGGTACAGACAACTTTGTTGTTTGCCAATTTAATTTCCTTTGGGTAATTCCAAGGAGTGGGATGGCTGGGTTGAATGGTAGCATTATGTTCAAGTTTCTGAGGAATCTCCAGACTGACTTCCATAATGTCTTAACCAGTTTGCATTCCCACCAACAGTGGATTAGTGTCCGTTTTCCCCCACATCCTCTCCAGCATCTATTGTTGGTAGATTTCTGAATGTGAGCCATTCTAACCGGGGTGAGGTGAAACCTCATTGTGGTTTTGATTTGCATTTCCCTGATGGCTAGTGATCCTGAACATTTTTTCATGTGTCTGTTGGCCATTTGGATTTCCTCTTTTGAGAAATGTCTATTGAGGTCCATGGCCCATCTCTTAAGTGGGTTGTTTGTTTTGTTGTTGTGGAGTTTCTTGATCTCTTTTAAATACAAACAACAATCCAGCCTCAGAGGTCATTTTAGAAAGTATAGATTTATTTGAAAAATTATTTTGACTAGCTTCTCAGAAGTACTATGTTCATACACTTATTTATACATTGTCACTATATTGTGCAACACATCTTTTAAGTATAACTTTCATATTTAGATAAAATGTTGTATCATTTGACCAACAGCTCCCAGTACCCCTAGGTAATCACTATTCAATTCCGTACTTCCATGAGGTGAACGTTTTTCTATTATATATATATATATATATATATATATATATATATGTGAGGTCATATGTTGTCTGTTTCTGCACCTGATTTATTTTATTTAACATAGTGTATTTTAGGTTCAACTTTGTTGTCATAAAAGATAGAATTTCCTTATATTTTATGAGCTGAATGGTTTTCCCTTTGCACATATTCTGCATTTCCGTTATCTGTTCATCTGCTGATGGATGGTTAGGTTGATTCTATATGTAATAGTACTGCTATAAACATAGGCGTGCTCCCTGATTTCACTTCCAGTAATGAGATTAGCCAGTAATGAGACTGTCGGATCCTCTAAGTTGTTCTATTTTTAATTTTTTGAGGAACCTCTCCATTGCTTCCCATGACAACTATACTATTTTATATTTCCACCAACTGCACATGGTTTCATTTTCACATCCTGTCCACCACTTCTTTCATGTTTCTTGTGAAAGCCATCATAACAGATGTGAGATGTTATCTCATGGTGATTGTTTTTTCATTTACTGAAGATTAATGTTGTAGATTTTTTTTTCAGATTCCTATTCACCATTTGGATGTCTTCTTTGGAGAAATGTATGTTCATATAGTTTGCTAATGTTTAGTTTGATTTATTTAAAATATTCATTTATTTATTTGAAAGAAAGGGTGAAGAAATAGAGGGAGAGACAAAGACAGAGAGATGAAAGAGAGTGAGAGAGATAGAGAAAGACATCCAGGTCATTCCTCTGTTGCTTCATTCCTCAAATACCTGACAGCCAAGGCTGGACCAGGCTAAAGCCAGGAGCCAGGAACTCCACCTGGGGCCACTCAGTGGTTATGAGCAACCGAAGTCCTTGGGCCATAGTCTCTGTCTTCCATGCATATTGGCAGTAAGCTAGTTCCTTCCCAGGCTTTACCATGTGGGTAGCTGGTGTCCCAATGCTAGCCTAGTCAGCTGTTCCACATGCCAGCCCTTGCTCTTTGATAAATTGGGTTATTTGTATTCTTGTTATTTAGCAGTTTGAGTTCCTTATGTATTGTGGATTTTAACAAATTATCACATGTGTGGTGTGTGGATGTTTTCTCCCTTTCTGTAGGTTTTCCTTTAACTGTATTGATCCCTTGGATGGATAGAAATGTTCTATTTTGATGTACTCTGTTTGTCTATTTTTGCTTTGGTTGCCTATGCTTTGTGGTTAATATCCAGAAAATCATTGTTCAAACTGTTGGCATATATAGTGGATATTTATTATTTCAATTTAAACCTACCAAAATCACACAAAAATGTGTTGTCAAGAAGTAAATATGCTGTAAAATTTGACACACAAGATTGTGAAACGTGGATGAATTGTATTGTGCCATGAAAAACCCACAAAAAATGCTCAAAATTTCAGAGATTAAACACAGATACAAAAATGACATAATCACTAGATTTATTTTAAAATATGAATTACACTTCATTAAAATTTCATATTTGTATGTGTTTCTTTAGATCCCTATTGAAATTACTATTCAAAGTAATTCTCAAGGCATGTATGATTGCTCCAGTGATTTGCATATAAGACAAGAATAAATTAATGTATATGATACAAATGATGTGTGTATTGTGTGGTATATAATTTTATTTTGGGCATATTAAGTTGCCCTGTCTACAATCTCCATTTTATATTCAAGGCTACAATACAACCACCAAAGGCATGAAAAGGGATACCTTTCCATGGCTCATAACCCAGTGAGAATGACATAGTGTAGCAACAAAATTTTCTCCCAATTCCACCCAACACAATAAGATGGTCAATTCACATACATGGAGGTGTATTCACCTACAGTGTCTCCACTGACGCTCAGTTTATATACTCAGTTGAACCCACATTCCCACGGTACTTGTGTTTCAGGTAAACAAAGACAATGAAGCTAGTACAGAAATACAAATGAGTAGTTTTCCAACATGAAATTGTAAGCCTTGTTGCCCTGACCTCAGTAGCTGGAAGCCCGTATTAGTGTCCCCTACTGCTGTGTCTACCATGTAAACTTCAGGAAGTCCTTGATCCACTGGCCCCAACCAGCAAAGCAAGGCTTCCCTCAGTAACAACCAATTTGATCCAGTCTCTAGAAACCCAGACACAGACCCGGCAGAGGTTGTATTCATACAATTCCCCCTCACCCTAGGTCAGGATTTCAGGAGACTTCCTGAGACACACCATTCACCCCACACTGCACCGGCCTCTCCCTTCCACAGGTTCTGGGCCACTGTCGCTGCATCCCGGAGCAGTGGTGCCTCCCTGAAACCCCTGTTTTCAAACCAAATAGACTTAGCCCTGACAGGCCTCAATGGTAACTTTTCTTTCATTCAGTCTTAAAGTCTTAAATGTTGAAAACAATTGTGCTCTCGTTTGACCCAAATGCTTGAATGCTTTTCAAGAATGTGCAGTTTGCTTCCTCACTCCTGCAAACATCTGATTTGAGACTTCAATATGTCCAAAGATAGCCCAAACTGCAGATACTACTGTGTGGTGTTTCCGAGAACACGCTGAGAGTAGCTCCCCCTATTGAAGCGTTTATTCCGTATGGCTGTGTGCTCATATATGCACATATTAAAGTGTTCTAGATGTGAGAACTTTTTAACCCAAGCGAGCAATGCATTTTTAATGAAGAAATCACTAGACAAATGCAGCCAGCTTAAGAGCCCAAAGAGGGGCCGGCACCGAGGCACACCAGGAAGAGCTGCCACCTGCAATCCAGTATCCCATACGGCCGCCGGTTCAAGTCCCGGCTGCTCCACTTCCAATCCAGCTCTTTGATGTGGCCTGGGAATGCAGTGGAAGATGGCCAGAGTGCTTGAACCCCTGCCCACGTGGGAGACCTGGAGTAGGCTCCTGGCTTCAGATTGGCACAGCGCCAGCTGTTGCGGCCAACTGGAAAACAAATGGAAAATGCAAATGGAAAACCTCTCTCTCTCTCTCTCTCTCTGCCTCTCCTTCTCTCTCTGTGTAACTCTGACTTACAAATAAATAAATAAATCTTAAAAAAAGAGAGCCTATATAAAGTCATTTTTAAAGCTTTATCCAAAACATTTCAGTTCCGTGGTGGTCACACAACTTTCAAGCTAGCACTCTTGTCACCATTTCTTTTATCCTACAGCCAAGGACAGGAAAACCAGGTCACAGGTACCTCATTTTTCCAGCTTCCCAAGGTTAGAGACTGTTTCACTCTCATGGGCTCAGAGAGCACGTTTTTTATATTTCAAATATTTATTTCAGAAGAATTTCATATTTATGAAATGAAAAGTGTGGAATAGGGAAAAGAATTACCATATACCTTGCGCCCAGCTTGCCCTATTTTTTTCCACCCAAACTCCCTCTATCCCTCCCATTCGTCCTAGCCACTAGTAGTCCCCGTCATTCTATGTTCATGCTATTTTTTTTCAGCTCCACATATGACGGAGAACATGGAGTATTTGTCTATGCCTGGCTTAGTTCACTTAACATGATGATCTCCAGTTCCATCCATTTTGCTGAGAATGACAAGACTGCATTCTGCTTTGTGACCAAATAGGGTTCCATTGTGAATGAATATGACACTGATTGCAAACGGCCTTGAGGCAGATGTTGGGTCCTTCCACCTTCTCTCCTGTGTTACGAGGCATTTACACCAGGCATCTGTGTGCTTGTTCACATGCCGCGGCGTTGGCCCCAGCTATCCTATTCAAGTGTCTCTTGAAAAATCCACAAACGAGAGAGGGCTGAGCAGAGGCCTCAGGAGAGAAAGAGGTTCCTCTCCCACACTCTGTCACAGAGCCAGTTGTTAGCTATTTGCCTTGTACTCAGTCGTTCACCAAAACACACTGAGTGTGTCTGCTTTCTTGTTCAATTCTCTTATCTGTTTTCGCAGAGTCTTGAGGGGTCATTCACATACTAACAGTTCATGGGTACACAGGAGCCCCTCCTTCTGTCATTTTTCTGTGTTGCTATCATTACTGGAAGACTGAGCTTTGGAATTTGGGGGACATGATGCTAACATTTTATTGTTCTGAAAAAACAGCAGAATTAAAGTATGAACGTGTCTAAAGTTTGAGGTCTTCAATCTCCCTTTGGTCTCAGGAATAATTTCCAAACGTGAGGTTACAAGGAACGGCTCAGACACAGAGCAGCCGTCTACAGTAATTGCAGGTGGAACTCATGCAGAGTCTCATCGTTCGTTCTGTGCTCATTCCCACCCACTAAATCATCACCTTCATTAACAGTCATTAAAGCTAAGCCTCAATGCAGTCAGAGTTGGACGGATTCTCAGTTCTTTCTAATGACTCTAGTCTAAAGCACCCTTCTGGGAAAATGAGCTCTCTCAGAGCTGTGGACACAGAGGATGAAGAGGGCTAAAGATGCCTCAGAGGTCATGTGGGTTTGAAATACAGAGAACGGTCAAGTATAGGAGGGGATTTTTCCAAATTCAATTTTTATAATTTGCAGTGCTCACAGCCTTTACTTGTAAGCCTAATTTCATAGGTATGAAGCAGCTGATATATTCAGGCTAATCAGAAAGCGTGATGTGGAGATGAAAATGTCAATTATTGCCTATTTCTTTTGGCTGAAGTAAGGTCCCACACATAGCTTTAAATTATTCTTCACTTTATTCAAGAGCTCATTGGAAATCTTGAGTGTTGTGGCGAAAGTCTCACTTCTAAAACTTTCATATCAATTGTGGGGAAATATCCACCTGCCCAATATTGTAATAATATGTGTGATTTTTATAAGCTATAGATGTTAATGCATGCTATAAAAAAAAGAGAGATTCTGTTTACAAACTATGATTCCAATGACAGAACATAGGGATTCTTCTGGATTGATCATAATTGTAACTTGACTTTCCAACTTCAGGAATTTGCAAACATCTTAAACATGATGAAAGAATTTGCTTCCCTACTAAAAATGTCTTTAAATAGGTAAGCTACTCTGAATTACCACTTAGCTTGACATTGCTGATGTAGTATTGTAGATTCCAACTGTGATTAGATCTGGGAATGACAACTGGGAGAAAAAGAAATTCCAATAATGAACTAACCAAGGAGACAGAAAAGACAATATAAAAGGATTATGAATGAAGCAATTAAAGGAGGTTTTAGAAAAACTGTATCATTGAATATACATCTTCTCCTTTCCTTAAATTCTTCATTGAGTATCTATAAAGGATATTAGGAAAAATAAGGTGGCCTGACATTTAAAATATAACTAATTTAATGCTCTGTATCTTGCCTCTAATAACTGCTCTAGCCATTATAGCTCAGTAAGAGTGAACAGCTTCCCTAAACTATGGTCGTATGATTGTTCCTTATCATAATCCCAGCCTGCTGAATTATCAGGCTGGGAAAACAGATGTGAGAGAAAATTCTAGCATGTGTTTTCTCTTTTAAATGAAATGGTAATTTGGAAATGCTACTGTTTGACCCAGTTGATGCCATAGCTGCAGGGATAAAACAGAAGTTTGTCAAGGGTTGTAGAATTTACTACTGAGTTTGCTCATTTACCAATTCCATTATTCTAATTTAAAGAAGAAAAGAAATCTGTATCATCCCAGGATTTGCATTCAAACACATTGCACATAACATAGCATCTTGTGTTTACCCAGACTGGAACTTTAGTTCATAAATTGTAATCCTGAAAGCCAAACTGAATTCAATACACTGCTGTCCACTTTGCACTTGAGCCGGGCATAGCACCACCAGTTCCATGCAGCTCGGAGAATGGGATGCAGGCCTGGGAAACCGAGCAAGGCATCCTGCAAAGAGAAGGCTCAGGGCCAATGGTCAGGAGGACAGGGAGTTTGGGAAGCAATGTCAAAACTGAGAGTCAGAGTGGGAGGAGAGGCTTAGAGTGTGGGCACCACGTGGCAGAAAGGCCCTCCAAGTGCGATGACAGCAGGGACACTTGCAAAGCAGGAGGCAGTGGTGTGTGTGCAATCAAATCCTCTCCCAGAGATTGGGGTTGTGCCGGGAAACGGAGGGGGTCAGGCCTGCTTTGAAGAACAAGGAGGGAATGAGAAAAGTTGGCAAAGAATGACACAAAGGATGATTGAAAGAAGAGAAGAACATGAAAGAGGAGGCATGAAAGATTAATTCTGCTCTTTAATGAAGTTGGAGAAGGAGACGTTCAACATATCCGGGGACACGCATGGGTTCTTAGGTAAGTGGAGCAGCAGAGACCAGTCTTTAAGCACTTTGCTTTCTTAATCGTCTGATGGTCAAATGGGCCAATAGCTGTCAGGCAGGAGTTTTGTAGAAGACCTACATGGGGAGGGTGGTGGGCTCCCAGCTGGGCGGTGTGGGGGGGGCACGTGGGGCCTGGTATGAGGCTCAGAGGGGTGAAGGAACTTCTGAAAAAAAAGAGGAGAAAGGGAAACTGCAGGGCCTGTGCATGAGAAGGAGAGAGAGAGAGAGAGAGAGAGAGAGAGAGAGAGAGAGAGAGAGAGAGACTATCAGTGTCAAGAAAAAATAATGGAGTGAATCCACTCCAGCTGGTGGGATGCTGATTTTAGGTGAAGTAGATGTTGGGAAGTCATACTGATGCAGAGTACAAAACCATTTGCTTGTGGAACTGTTTTAGGACTAAGGTTCCACATAGGTAATATATATTTATCAATTGAATAGGAAGACATCCGATCCCACTCATACTCATTTTATGATACAATAGTTTCTTAGGAGACAGTTTCTTTTCCTTGGTGACAGAGAAAGAAGCTTGTTTTTACTGAGGGATGTGACATCTATGAAACTTGTTCTTGGAATCATAGACGTTTCAGCACATATTCAATTAAAAAAGCACCAGTTCTAGTCCCAGCTGCTCCACTTCCAATATTGCTCTCTGCTATGGCCTGGGAAAGCAGTAGAAGATGGCCCAAGTGCTTGGGCCCCTGCACCCACATGGGAGACTGGGGAGAAGCGCCTGGCTCCTGGCTTCGGATCTGCCCAGCTCTGGTCGTTGAGGCCATTTAGGGAGTGAACCAGCAGATGGAAGACCTTTCTCTCTGTCTCTTCCTCTCACTGTGTGTAACTCTACCTCTCAAATAAATAAATAAAATCTTAAAAAAAATGAGTAGTGGCGCTGTGACACAGTGGGTTAATGCCCTGGCCTGAAATGCTGGCATCTCACATGAGCACCGATTCAAGACCTGGTTTCTCCACTTCTGATGCAGCTCTCTGCTATGGCCTGGGAAAGCAGTGGAAGATGGCCCAAGTTCTTGGGCCCTTGGACCCATGTGGGAGATGTGGAAGAAGCTCCTGGCTCCTGGCTTCGGATCAGCACAGCTCCAGCCTTTGCAGCCAATTAGGGAGTGAACCATCGGATGGAAGACTTTCTCTCTCTCTGCCTCTCCTCTCTCTGTGTAACTCTGACTTTCGAATAAATAAATAAATCTTTAAATAAAAAGATGAAAGATTCTAAAAATTCTGTGGAAACAGTAATCGTTTAAGGAAAAATTTTAAAATAAATGAAAGATAACTGAGGAAGGGGATGGCCTACTGTCAAGAGGCCAGGTGAAGCATATGTACTTAAAAAGATTTATGGTAATTTCCACAACACGTCCTGCCACTTATGGGTTACTTCCAGTTCACAGTATAGGTAATGAAGACCTTCTTTTCATTATAAATGCTGTAGTTGTAAGGAGTGTCTTGATTCAATGAAATGGTCATGGAAATGAATACAAAAGGAGAGTACACACCTATTGATTTTAACTTTTTAAGATTCGATCATTTATTTGAAAGGCAAAGGGAGAGAAATATTAAATCCTTCCATCCTCTGGTTCACTACCTAAATAGCCAAATTGGCCAGGGTGAACCCAGGGGCCAGGAGCTTCATCCAAATCATCTGCATGGGTGGCAGTAGCCCAAGTACTTGGGTCATCTGCTGCTGCTTATCCCAAGCCATCAATAGGGAGCTGAATCCGAAGCAGAGCAGCTGGGACTTGAACCAATATCTGTATTGGATGCTGATGTTGCAAGGCACAGCTTTATGGGCTACACTACAATACCAGTCCCAGAACTTACCAATTTTAACTGAAACAATACCTATTACCACCTACAGGAACAAATGATGAGGACTGTAGAATGTGTGGAATTGAATAAGGAGTGAGTTATTAAAAACTAGAGAAACATTTTTTTATTGTGAACATGTGAGGGTATGTAAAAAAGTTCATGGAGAATGGAACGGGAAGAGAGATTTTATTTGGTGCAAAAGCTTTGCAATGCATGCATGATTCTTTCATTAGGTGCTTTTTCTATTATTTATTTGAGATATGAGAGAAACTGAAAGTGAGGCACACACAAACACACATACACACACAGAAAGAGGGAGAGGGAGAGGGAGAGAGAGAGAGGTCACCCACAGGTTCACTCCCTTTATTAAGACCCCTCATCTAGTTAGTCACAGATCACTGTGAGGACAAACTCTTTGAAAGCTCACCTGGCAAGAGAGGATAAGGTTGCCCGGAAGTTCACGGAGATGGCAGTTGGAAGGCAACTGTGCAGTAGGCCAGGCCTCCACCTGTAGTGCCAGCATCCCCTGTGGGCTGGTTCAAGTCCTGGCTGCTCCTCTTGTGATCCAACTCTCTGCTTATGACCTGAGAAAGCATTGGAAGATGACCCAAGTGCGTGGGCCCCTTCATCTGTGTGGGAGACCCAGAAGAAGCTCCTGGTTCCTGGTTTCGGATCCACTCAACTCCTGTCATTGTGGACATCTGGGGAGTGAACCAGCAGATGAAAGACCTTTCTCTCTGTCTCTGCGTAATTACAGGTGACATATTTACTGGTGAAATATCAAGCAAAAATAATCTAGTTAATGCCATATATCAACCAAAGGAAACAGAGTGGCAGATTAACAGCTGGGAAGGAGACGATCTCTTCAAACAGTGAGGTTTTGGGACAGTTCTGCTCCTGACACAGCTCAAAATGCACTGTTTCTGTATTTTGTAGAACTCAAACTTTGTAGAACTGTACCTTTGTAGAACGCAAAATGCACTGATTTAGGAATATAGTGGGATCTCCACCTCCCCTTCCACCCCTGACACATTCCAACCCCTCCTCCCCCTCCCTCTCAGATTCCTACTCAACCTGTACCATGATCAACTTTCAGGATACTTAATGATCAGAGAGTTAACCCAACTTTAAGTAATGGAGCTCAACAAATAATATGAAGAGAAAGAAAACAAAACAGAACAGAACTAAAAGGAACACTGTTCTTCAGTGGAAGAGACAAGGGCTGTAGACAATCATTGGTTCTCAAGATGTCTACTTCAGTCCAATAGATTACATTCCAGGTATTCTATTAGTTACATAGGATCAGGGGAAACATGATATCTGTCTTTTTGGGATTGGCTATTTTACTAAGTATAATGGGTTCCAGTTGTGGCATCTTGTGACAAAAGACAGGATTTCATTTTTTGACAGCTGGGTGGTATTTCATAGTGTATACATACTATAATTTCTTTATGCAGTCAACAGTCGATGAACATCTGGGTTGGTTCCATGTCTTGGCTATGGTGACTTGTGTTGCAGTGAGCATGGAGGCACAGTAACACTTTCATGTACTGTTAACTTTTGGTTTGGATAAATTCCCAGGAGTGGAATGGCTGAATGGTAGGTTCAGATTCATGTTTCTGATGTATCTCCATACTGTCTTCCAGAATGGTTGTACCTGTTTACATTCCCACCAGCAGTGCATCAGGGTAGGTTTTTCCCCACATCCTCAGCATTTGGCATCTGATGGTTTCTGTATGCAGGTCATTCTAATTGGAGTGAGGTGAAACCTTGTTGTGGTTTGGATTTGTATTTCCCTTATGCTAGTGATCCTGAGCATTTTTCAAGTGTCTGTAGGCCATTTGAATTTCCTCTCTTGAAAAATTTCTGTTTAAGTGTTTTGTCCATTTCTTTACTGGATTGTTGGTTTTGTTATGTTGAATTTCTTGAGCTCTTTATATATTCTGGCTATTAACCCTTTATCAGTTGTGTAGTTTACAAATATTTTCTCCCATTCTGTCAGTTGTCTCTTCACTTTGCTGAGTGTTTCTTTTGCAATTCAGAAGTTTCTCAGCTTGATGTAATCCCATTTGTCAATTTTGGCTTTGATTGCCCAAGATTTTGGGGTCTTTTCTAGGAAGTCTTTGCCTATGCTGATGTCTTATAGAGATTTCCCCATGTTCTCTAGTAAGATTTGATTCACATTTTGACCTTTTGTATATTAGTGGCTTGCAACTGAGCAAGACCCTTCAATTTTCTTAATCTTAGTTTTGTTGCTGGTAAAATGGACATGATGGTGCCTATATTAAAAGATTCTTACTAAATCAGTCTTGCAGGTGTTTCCAGTGAGTCAAGTCATGAGAATACATGCAATGACAACACACTGTGTGCTGTGACTATCTTACGTGCTCAGCATAAAGACATGAATCTTGCACCAACTGTACCTTTGTAGAACTCAAAATCTGGAGGGAAACAGGTTAACATTATAAAAGTAGTGGTAAGGGCTGTTGAGAAGAAAATAAAAGGCAAATGATAAATAATCAAGGATAATGAAAGATGTACTAGGAATTTGCTTTAAGTGCAATCTGTTAAAATATGTTTGTGTGTAGATATGTGAATTCCAACATATAAAGTAAATGAGAGAATTTCAGGCATAACTGTTAACATTGTACCAGACAGAGCAAGAAAAAGATAGCTTGAATTGAAGCTAAGTTTTAGAAGAAAGAGAAAGGAAAAGGAATTATATATATATAAACATATATATACATATATGAAACACATTTATTTATATATATCCTGTTCCATATATATAATATATATGGCCTGTTCCATATATATATATATATACATATATATGAATAAGAAACAAATAACTGTATCAGATAAATTGTGTTTGTTTAAAAAGTAATTTCAGATGAATGCTGGTTAAAATACATTGATTTATTCTTAAAGGTAAGACATAGCATTGTGACCAGCTTAGAGAAGCAGCAAGTTGTTAGAGCTAGGGTGGTGGTAGTGGTGGTAAATACAAAAAATACCAGAAGAAACTTCTTGTTTATTTTAGCAGCATTGCACATACATGTAACAATAAGCACATTCAATTCATTTGATGTAGATAACGTGAGACTAGCATGTTATTCCAAGTCAATATAAATGAATCACGTGAAATGGAGTATAGAATACAACAATATGGATTGAATGTGACAAACAATTGAGTAGAACTTGAGTTTAGGTTACTGAGTCAGACCTAAGTCTGAATTATAATAAGTCAATCATAAAGGTCTTAGGAACCTTAATTAACTTCCCCCGGGCTCAGTTTCTGCATTGGTGGAATATGACTATAATGATCACTCCCAGGAGTTCTGACAGAAGTAGGGGCAGAGTTTGTAGGAGCATCATAGGAACAAAGAAGTCTTGTTGTCACTGTATGTTGAGTGACAGTAGGGAGAGGGTGAGTGGGAGGAATTGTTGGTCATGGTGCTGGCTACTGGAGAGGTAGCAGATCCCTCAGCACAGCACCAGGATGTGCCAGGGAAAATTTACTTGTCAGGTGGTCTGATAGACCGAGGTTGTCCGATGACCACCACAGTGTCTCGGAGTCCTGAGTGCCATTCAGCAATGTGTTTGCTAGTGTAGTGGGGGCAGTCCATGAGAGCTAAGATGTTCTTTGAAGTCTGTATAAACATAGACTTACAACTCTGTTCTGAAACTTTTACCACCTAATCTCTATACTTAATCAGACACATACTAGTGTTCAGACTCTGCAGCTAGAGGAAGTATGGAAGGTGAAAGGGGGCCATGTACGTGGGTTCTGAACTTTTCATCCACTGAAATGACACAGTTTAGGGTGCTCACACTATAAGGAGACCTCAAAGGGGAGACTGCCGTGGGACACAGTGAAGCCACAGTTCCATATTTGAGGAATAAATACAGTGACAGCACAGACCACCAATGGCACATGCTGCAGAGTTTCATCAAACTGAACTGAAGAGGGACAGTTGAGGAGCAGGGTAGTGAGAGGTTTCTCCCTACTTTTAAAAGGGATGGCAACACTAAAAATGTGGAAACTAGTAGGAAATAGACACACATGTCTGAAAGATGGAGAGTGCGTATACAGGACTGCCTGAAAGGGGTTGTCTCATGCCCACTCAATGAGGAAACCAGGAAAAATGAAGAGCATTTAGCAATATCGGTCAGATGTACTCAATAAAGTTATTTTCAGTGATATATTGTATTGCTATTAAGGAAACAAGAGGTAAAAGCCATGGACCAGCAAGCTTCAAATTATATCTTCCTGAGTTTGGAAGAAAACAGTGAATTTCCAAGGAGATAATGCATTCAAAACCGAAAGACAGAAGGTAGCACACAAACAACAAGGTCCTAAATAAAGAAACCAAATCACATAATATTTAAGGAAGGTTTTAAACATACAATGGAATTGAATAGATAAGAAGATTTAAAATATTTTTAGAGGCTGAAGGAAATAGCCAGGATAAAGTAAACATCATAGAGAATGTTTATACAAAGTTCTAGTTAAAGTCATTTTAGAATTTCAGAGGAAGAAAGCTTTCTATATGGTTTACAATAGCCTATTATACATTTTATGAAGAACTAGAGAAGGGAACACAAAGAAACAATGAGGAGATAGAAACGCTAATTATCCTGCATTGATCAGAGCATATTCTGTATGTGTACACTATACCACATTGGTATTTAGAGTTGCTGAATGTAAATTAAAAAGAAAACCAAAATTTTAAAAATTAAGATTTTAAGAAAAATCTAACAAGGCTATGACGGGACACCAGCACTGCTAGTGTGAAGTCTTTTAACAAGTGATGGGAGACAAACCCTGTGTGAAGAATATTAATACATCGCAGAGCACACACCCTGGACTCACGCACACCGTGAAGGTTGGTGATGTGGCACAGTGGGTCAAGCCTTTGCCTGTGACGCTGCTCCCCATGTGAGCTACAGTTTGCTGTGGAAGCTCCACGTCCCATCCATTCCCTGCCACAGAACTGCTTGGGCCCCTGCCACCCACATGGGAGTCTGGGATCGAGTTCAGGTTCTTGGCTTCAGCCTGGCCCATCTCTGACTGATGCAGCCATTTGAGGAGCGAACCAGTGGAAGGAAGATCTCTCTCTGCCAGTTTCCTCCTCTCTCTCTGCAACTCTACCTTTCCATTAAATAAATAATTAGTTTTTAAAAAATAGAACACAGAACATACACCTTCTACTCACATATAGTAAGTGAGACAATTTTAATACACATCCGATGCTCACACAGGGTAAGTATGAAGGATTTTAGCAGAACACAGGACATATATTCTGTCTTCACAGCACTGTCAGTGTGAAGAAACTTAGAAACAATGAGTATGGATTTTGAGGAAGAATAATCACACAACAATTACAATGAATGTTGTTAACTTGAAAGGATAAAATATGATTTTGGAGCTAAGTGAGATTCTGAAATGTTTGCCTTCAAATGTTCACTTTAGCAGGCTTATGTCTAACTTTGTGTTTTGAATACAATGATGAATATAAATGCAAGGAAAACAGGAGACAGAAATGTAGGATCTATGTGCTCAAATTGTAGTATAGTAAAATAATTTTCGTGAGCAATCATGAATATGTGAGCAAGATTAAATTCTATTGCCATCACTTGCAGACTTACTGACAAATCTAATAAAGATTTTAAAATTAGACAAATGAAATTATTCCAAAAAGTTAAAACAAGATCAATATAGATAATTAAAGAATATGAACATTGATTTAGGAAACCAAAGCCAATAAGATGTGAAGACAACTGGGAAAAGAATGTGCGAATATCTAAGTAGGAAAAAAATCCCTGAAACATTTTTTTTTTAATCTGTGAGAGTCTTTGTTAGCCTCAGCAAAATAAACACAGAGGTTTCATAACTGAAAGTTATTGGTCTCCACCCATTCTCCATGAGTGCCCAGCTCTTAAATCCTAGGCTCTCTCGGGACGGCAGAGACTTTTGTTGGGAGCTGGGTGCCTCAATCTATCGTTACCAGACCCCACTAGCTTGAGTTTTTCAAACCTTGTTCTATTTCTTTTGATTGCTTGTGATCAACATATGACCTTCTGATTTTGTTTGCCAATACTGCTTAGCTCTGAGGAGAGAACTGAATTTGTAAGTCTCTGTTGGTAGAAGTTCTGAGGAATACCATTACCTTTCTATCAATGGCTGTGGGACTAGTCATTTGGATGTGCACTCAGAATTATGTTTTTATGACCTTCTACCTTACATAACCAAAATTCAAGCCGTACGTGGAAATGACAATTTTCACAGTAAGGTGATTTAGGAAGAAGACCGTATTTCTTGAGAGGAGATTGAGAGGAGAAGCTGGTTCTAGGTTTATGCTACTCTGTTGTTGTTAAAGAGGAAAAGAATGCCTAGGTGTTGTTATGCAGCCGGCCCCTGAGATGAGCTAATTCAGGTCAGCCTGTGGTCCCTGGATAGGATTCCAGGGTAGGGGGAAGGCTCCACAGAGAGAGAATTTCAGACGTATGCAAGGGAGTCCCCTGGAGTATCCATTCCTGTAGTAATCACTGCATGTGTTAGAGATGCTCCCTCGGCTGGTGAAAGAATCAAAAAGTTTCTATGTAAGCTCATATGGCTCCACAATAAAGTTCAAGAATATGTACAGGCGTACTAGAATAGAACACTACAGAAGGCAAAGTTCACATTGTCTTCCAATATGGAATTCTATTCCCAACAAAATAGCTTTTCAAAAAGCCAAAATAAAAACTTTCTAGAAAAACAAAAGTTGGAAGAATTGATCATAAATAGGCATCTGCTTTAAAATAATGTGAAATAATAACCTACAGACAATGAGTGAGAGCGGCAACATTCTATGACTGATGTGGCATAATATAACCTAAACAGTTACTGTATGAGCAATCTATAAACATTAAAACCAGCACAAAACTGACAAAACATGTTTGCCAAAGAAGCCAACAAAAGAGAAAAAAAATAGGAGAATAAAAAATGTCATCTCAAAGAAGGAAGAAAAGGAGGGAAAGATAGACAGGTTAAGGAGGGATAAATACAAACAAATATCATGTTGAGATACTTTAGTCATATCTACCACCACATTAAATGGAAATGGTTTAAACACTGTAAATAAAAGGCAAATATTGTCAGAGCCATCTTTACAATTCCTGTAAGAAACAAATTCTAAAGAAACAAAGTAAAAGCAAGTTTAAAACACACCATGAGGACAGGAATTTAAATAAAATCTGGAGTAAACACATTAATGAGACAAAAAGTTTTCAGAGCAAATATTGCCAGAGATACAGATAAAGGAGTCAAGTCATAAAGCAGAAAAGCAATCCTAAATGTATTGAAAAACCCAAGGAACCCCTACTTCGGTGTCCTGGTGTGCTCAGTAACAAGTGTGGTTAGGAGCTAACTGTACATTTTTGCTTCTGTACCTGATCGCTTTGCTTGCTAATACTTGATCTTGTGAAATCCCCCCCCCCCCCCAGGTTAGCCAATACTCTATAGGTTTCGATTTCCTGAGAGTTTTGGTTCTCCGAAAGTTCCGGTTTCCCCAGAAAAGAAACTGATCATAACTCCCGCCTGGGACAGCCACTCCCCACCTAAAGGATCCAATGAGTACTCATGGTAACCTTCAAACTGGCCAATCAAGCCAAAGCCCGCGGAATATGTTAATCTTGTGGATTTTGTCTTTAAAAGCTGCTGGTAACTGCCGCTCAGGGCTTTTCTTCGCCTTTGCTGGCAGGGAGCCCGTTTGCGCAAACGCCTAATAAAATCCTCTTGCTATTGCATCTACTGGTCTGGAGTTTGGGTCTTTGGGCGGCCACCCGAGCGCGTTGGATTCCCAGTTTTGGGGTCCTTCAGTGTGTGTACCTAATGACAAGGCTTAAAAACATGTAATGTAAAAACTGATCCAGTGACAAAGAAATTATAACTGGATAGTTCAAAATAATTACTGAGCAAGTAGACAAAAAATTGGCAAGGGTACCTAAAATTTGAAATTTATCTTCACACTTATTGTCCTAATTCATATATATCTATATGATGCTCCATTCATAACAGCAGAGAATACATTTAATTTATTTCTTAAATAGAACATATTTAAACAAAAAACAAATTCTAGATCATAAACCAATGCTCAAATAATATGAAAGGATTCAAAGCATACAAAGAATGTTCTCTCACTGCAATAAAATCAAATGAAAAATCAATAGCATAACTATGGAAAATCTCCAAAGTTTTCTAAAACTCAGTAACACAATTTTAATTCATGAGCCAAAAAGGAATGCAAAAGGAAAATTAAAACTATTCTGGATTGAATTAAAGTAAATAAAAACACATTACATGGAATTTTGTGAGATGCTATTTAAGTTGAGTATAGGGTTACACTTATATTAGAATTTAAAATTAAAAACTTCAGCTAACATTTTAAGTAAACAGACATAAAAAATAAAGCAAATAAATAAAACAATAAAGATGATGAAAGTCAAGAAACAGAAAACAGAAAAACAATTTAAAAATCAATAAAGTAAACACTGATCCTTTGAGATTGATAGACCATAAGCCATATTGATGAGACAAAGAAAGGAAGATCAGATTTCAGAAATTAAGAAAGAGTGGAAACCATTTAGGTTTTACAGAAATTAAACAGTAAAGGGGGGGCTGGCGCTGTGGTGCTGGCATCCAATATGGGCACCAGTTCTAGACCTGACTGCTCCTCTTCTGATCCAGCTCTCTGCTGTGGCCTGGGAAAGCAGTAGAGGATGGCCCAAGTCCTTGGGACCCTGCACCCATGTAGGAGACCTAGAGGAAGCTCCTGGCTCCTGGCTTCGGATCAGCCCAGCTTTGGCTGTCACCGCCATTTGGGGAGTGAACCAGCAGATGGAAGACCTTTTTCTCTGTCTCTCCCTCTCACTCTCTGTAACTCTACCTTTCAAATAAATAAAAAATAAAAAAAAGGTATACCATGGTCTTTTTATTCCAATAGTGTCAGCAATGACAATAAAATAAAAATAATTCTTCAATGACACAAACCTCTAGTTTCATTCACAAGGACATGGATACCTTGAAGATCTAATACTCATTTTAAAAATTGCCTTTGTAGTTAAAAATATCATATAGAAAACTCTAGGCCCACATGCTTTCAAAGGGCCTTACTGCCAAATATTGAAGAAATAGATATAACAGTCCTACAAAGGAAAGGATGGTCTTTTCAACGAGGGTATGGCACAATTCAATATGTCTATACAATAGAATAAACTTACATCTACACTTTCGTGGTTTGGATGTGTTTAAGTGTTCTCCAAGGCTTCCTATGCTGAAATTTAATCCCCATGGTGATATATAAAGAGTTAGAAAACACAATCCTACCCTGGTATTTAGAAATACAGCCTTTGGAAGTAGACTTCAAGGTCTGCTGAATTCTTGTTGCTTAATTAGAAGATGGACAGAACTCAGTGCAGACACTCACAAGCTAGCTCCTGTTTCTTGCATGTGATGTCCTGTGTTAGCTTGAGGCTCCTTGCAGGAAGGCAATCACTCTTGTTCTTGAACTCCAAGAGGTGAGCACAATAAACTTCACTTTGTTAAATAGCCGGCCTCAGGTATTTCCTCACAGTAATGAAGAATGGAGTACAACACATATCACACACTATTGAATTGACTCACAAACATAAATGCAAACCTCCAAACTATAAGAACTAGATGGTAAAATAGGAGACAGTCTTTACAGAGACAGCACCAAAAACACAATCCATACAGGAACACATTCAATAGACTTATTTTAAAACTATGTACAATTACAGATTTGTAGAAACTGCACTGGTAAGAGAAGGAAAATATTCCACAGACTGAGAAATGGGATTCAAAGTGATCAATCTGACAAGGAACTTGTCCATGACATACAAAGTACATTGACAAATTAATAATTGCAAAAAGCAAAAACTTGATAACAATGACCACACAATTTTGAAAGATATCAAAATACATTAGATTGCAAATACACATGTAAGAAATAATGTCAACAACTATTAAGATTAAAACTGAACCTACAGTGAGATATCACTAACTCATCAGTTAGAATGAAAACAATTGTTTTGGGGCTTGCACGTGGCTCTCTTGGTTAATCCTCTGCCTGTGGTGGCAGCATCCCATATGGGTGCCGAGTTCTAGTCCCGGTTGTTCCTCTTCCAGTCCAGCTCTGCTGTGGCCCGGGAAGACAGTAGAAAATGGCCCAAGTGCTTGGGCCCCTGAACCTGTGTGGGAGACCAGGAAGAAGCACCTGGCTCCTGGCTTCGAATCAGCGTAGCTCTGGCAGTTGCGGCCATTTGGGGGGGGGGTGTGAACCAACAGAAGGAAGACATTCTCTCTCTCTCTCACTATCTAACTCTATCTGTCAAATTAAAAAAAAAGTAAATAAGGCTGGAATAGAAATCCACAATTTTTTATATATATATACATGTATATATATATATATATATATATATATATATATATATATAAAAGAAAACAATTGTTTTTAAATGACCAGGACAAATATATGGACACACGCAAAGGAAATGGAACTCTACTCCAATGTTTGTGGGAAAACAAATGGTACAACCACTTTGAAAAAGAGTTTTGCAGTTCTTTAAAATATTAAATGTACATTTTTTATCAACCAGGCATTTCACTCTAAGTTAATTATTGGAAGTAGATGAAATTACATGCCCACACCTGTACCTCCACATTAATAGTCATAGTACTTTTAAACGTGCCAGGGAATTCCAATACAATCCCATCAATGTGGCATGTACCAAGGCCATCTCACTAGTCCAAGTGATCAATTTCAGTTCACAATTGATCACACTGATAGGTCTAAGAGTCAAAGGGATCACACAAACAAGACTAGTGTCTGCTAATACTAACTGATAGAATCAAAAAGGCAGAGAATGATCCAACATGGGAAGCGAGATACACAGCAGACTCATAGAATGGCAGATGTCCTAAATAGCACTCTGGCCTCAGAATCAGCCCTTAAGGCATTCAGATCTGGCTCAAGAGCCCATGAGAGTATTTTAGGCATGGAAAGCCAAGACACTCTGAAAAAAAAAAAGAAGACCTAAATGAAAGATCTCTGTGAGTGAGATCCCAGTGGAACGAACGGGGCCATCAAAGAAGGAGGTACCTTTCTCTGAAGGGAGGAGAGACCCTCCACTTTGACTATGACCCTGTCGGAATAAGATTGAAGTCGGCGAACCCTAAAGGCTTCCATAGCCTCGGCAACTCATGACTAGAGCCTAGGGAGATTACTGACGCCATAAACAAGAGTGTCAAATTGTTTAATCAACTTCAGGAGTCACTGTGTACTTACATCTCATGTGGACTCTGTCCTTAATGTGTTGTCCAATGTGAAGTAATGCTATAACTGGTATTGAAACAGTATTTTTACACTTTGTGTTTCTGTGTGGGTGCAAACTGATGAAATCTTTACTTAGTATATACTGAATCAATCTTCTGTATATAAAGATAGTTAAAAACGAAAAAAAATCTTGGTGTTAAATTGGAAATTGCATAGAAAATTAATCAATTTAAGAAAAATATATCATGTAGGATCTCTGTCCTTAATGTGCTATACATTTTGAATTAATACTATAACTAGTACTCCAACAGTGTTTTTCAATTTGTGTTGCTATGTGAGGACAAACTGTTGAAATCTTTACTTAATATATACTAAACTGATCTTCTGTATATAAAGAGAATTGAAAATGAAAAAAAAATATTCATAGCACTTTATTTGCACTAATCAAAAACTAGAAAGAATCAAAGGTCTTTCAACACGTGATATGCAGGGGATGGCATAGATGCGTAATGGAATCTTGCTCAACAATCGGAAGAAGGAACAATTAACACACATGACAAGGGTGGTTCTAAAGTAGCACACATATTGAGAGAAGAAATAATTGTATAGAGTGGTTTTATCCATAAAGTTTCTAAGGAATGCAAAGTAATTTAAAGTGACAGAAAAGGAGTCAATGATTGAGGAGAATTTAGAAGGGGATTGCTAAGGGTCACAAGGAAACTTTAGGGGTGATATATATATATATATATATTTACCATATAATATATATGTAATATATAAGTCCATTGTATTAATAGTGGTGATGGTATGAATAACATTTACATATCTCAAAAATAATATGAGATATTAAGTTAATTTTGTAAATGTCATAAGACTCTGACTTCATTATTTAGCATGCATGTTAATATCCAGTTTTTGCTGCCACTATTTGTTGAAAAGACTGTCCTTTACCCATTGTTTCAGTACCATTGTCAAAAATATGTATCAGCCTGTTATGTGAATATGTATTCTGGGCTCTCTATTCTAATCCATTGGTTTATGTGTCTGTTCTTTTTTTTTTTTTTTTTTTTTTGACAGGCAGAGTGGACAGTGAGAGAGAGAGACAGAGAGAAAGGTCTTCCTTTTCCATTGGTTCACCCTCCAATGGCCGCTGTGGCTGGCACACCGCACTGATGCAAAGCCAGGAGCCAGGTGCCTCTCCTGGTCTCCCATGTGGGTACAGGGCCCAAGCACTTGGGCCATCCTCCACTGCACTCCCGGGCCACAACAGAGAGCTGGACTGCAACAGGGGCAACGGACAGAACCTGGTGCCCCAACCAGGACTAGAACCCCGGGGTGCCGGTGCCGCAGGCGGAGGATTAGCCTATTGAGCCATGGCACCGGCCTATGTGTCTGTCCTTATGCCAGCATTATATTGTTTGTATTGTTTGCATTACAGTCACTTAGCAGTTACTTTTGAAGTCAGAAATTTGAGTCCTCTTTGAAAAGGAACAAATTTGTTTTCACCATTTGAGTTCCCTTGAGATTCTGTGCTGATTTTAAATTAATTTTTCTATTACTGCAAAGATGTTCTGGGGGCTTTGGTGAAGCTGGTATTGAATCCAGAGATTGCTTTGAGTACTACTGACGTACTGAATCTTCTAACCCAGGAGCAAAGGATACCATTACATTTTACACAATTTTATTCAGCAATATTTTACAGTTTTCACTTTAAAATATTTTCCTCTTTACTTACAATTATTTCTAAGTATTTTTTCCTTGGTGTTGTAAATGGAATTGTTTTCTTAATTGGAGGAGGAAGGAGACTGGGAGAGAGAGAGAAAGAGAGAGAGAGAGAGAGAGAGAGAGATCCCCTCACTTCTCCAGTTCTGTAGCTTGGCTTTTCTGGCAGTGGCAACTCTACATGGACGATCTGGGCCTGTTGTGAAAGCATGAGGTCTCCACAGTGTGCCTCTAAGGACACGTGTTGCCAAGGCATGCAAATGAGAACATAACCTTCCCTATACAAGTAGCTATCACTTGCTGTCCTAATTTCCCAAAGAAATGCATTCTGAGTTCTAGATGCTCTGCTGTGTGCATCCACCTAGGATTTCTTGTGCCAGGCATCAGTAGATTTGCATTACCATGCGGCATTTGAGAGTAGTTCCATCAGTTTTTCACCCTAGGCTATGAGCTCTCTGAGGCCCAGATGACCAACAGTACTTCAAATGCCCCCAGCTAAGTTGAAACAGACATACAAAATAATTTGCAAATAAGATCAGTCTTGCCCCCTTCAGTTCAAGGAGAGGGGCTGGGGACCAGTTTCCAAAACTCAACGTTGTTGGCCACTACACTGTGGAAAGGCTGGCAAAACGGTGGATAAAAGTAGCACGGAGCTGTCATTCCATCTGGAAGGTGTTTTCCAGAGCTCCTACCGAGCTGAATGACAGAAGTTGAACCAGACGCTGCTGGTTGTTACTTTTTAAGGTTTCTGTGCGGGAATGGAGGCCTAGAGCATCCTATTCCTTCATTTTGCTTAATTCACCAGTTTTGTCAGTTTTTTCTTCCTGTTTTCTGACATTCTGTTGTTAGACACATTAAGGACCATTACATCTTTTTATCATTATGTTACTCCCCTCTTTGTCTCTATTAATATTCTTTATTCTTGATATTGCTGTGTCTGAAATTAAAATGGCTATTCCATTTATTTTGGTTAGTATTAGCATGGTGTTTCTCTCTTTCTCTCTCTCTTTTTTTTGACAGGCAGAGTTAGACAGCAAGAGAGAGACAGAGAGAAAGATCTTCCTTCTGTTGGTTCACCCCCTAAATGGCTGCTTCGCCCGGTGCACTGAGCAGATCTGAAGCCAGGAGCCAGGTGCTTCCTCCTGGTCTCCCATGCGGGTGCAGGGCCCAACCACTTGGGCCATCCTCCACTACCCTCCCGGGCCACAGCAGAGAGCTGGACTGGAAGAGGAGCAACCAAGAAAGAATCCAGCGCCCCAACCGGGACTAGAACCCGGGGTGCTGGCGCCACAGGTGGAGGATTAGCCTAGTGAGCTGTGGCACCAGCCCACATGGTGTTTCTCTTATATTCCTTTAATTATATTCTAACTATACTTTTATGTCATAAACATAGATTTAAGAATTTTAAGAAAATAATAACTCAGTCTCTTATTTTGTATATTTAAGCTTTTAATATTTAAAAGGGTTATTAGTATATGTGCATTGATATCTATTATGCAAGGTTTTGTTTTCTTTTTGTTGTCCTTTTTTCTTACACTATATTGATGACATATTGGTTTTAAATCAAGCATTTTAAGTAATTCAATTTTTCTCCTTTTATGTATTAGTTACATGTCAATTTTTCTTTTATCATCACTAAATCAAGTCTTATCTCAATGCTGTTTCTACATTGATAATGTAAATATCTTATAAGATTATTCCAAATTCCTTCTTCTAATTCTTCATATTATTGTTTCCAACCATTTCACCTAACTATAAGCCACAATCACTGTTACTACTTCCTCTTTAACAGACTAGTATTTGTTAGTTCTATTAGAAACAGCTCCTCAGGCTTCTCTCTGCTCCCTCTCCACAGCCACCACTCTGGTTTCCATGTCTATGGATTCGATCCAAGTCTCTGATCCATATTTTTTTTCTTTTCCTGATGAAATCCTTTACTACTTCTTGCTATGGAAATCTACTTGTCAAAACGCCCTTCATTATTTTGGTCTAACAAAGGCTTTGCAGCTACATCTATTTTGCAGGATAATTTTTGTTAGATTCAGAATCTCACTTGCTTGAGCTTTCATTTTCAACTTGTTCTGTATTTCGCATCACTGATGCAAGCATGGTTTCTGATGTCAAGTCCACTAGACACCTTACACCTGATCCTCTGTACATAAGGTTATTTTTTCTTTTGACCCTATTAAAACATTTCCGCTTTGCCTTTGATTTTCTGCAGTTCAAATACGACGCACTCAGGTACAGAGCTGGGAGCATTTATCTGACTTGTTCGTCTCAGATTCCTGGATCTGCGGCTTTATGTCTGCCAGTAATTTGAGAAGCTGGGAAATTCTCAGTACTTTATGTTTCTTCTGTTCCTTTCTACCTTTTCCTGCTTCTTGCATTCCTATTATGAATAGTCTGAGCACTTTTTGTTTCACAGAATTGGATATTTAGTTCTCTATTTCCATTATGTTTCTCCTGGTATTTTAGTTTGGACATTTCTAGACGTCTCATCATGTTTGCCTGTCCCTTCATAGTCCCTGTCTGGTCTATGGTGTTTTCATCAGTGCTGTCCCTGATTTCCACTGCAGTGGTTTGTGACTGTTATTTCTACCAGTTCCTTTTGCTGCCTCCCTACACTCTGTGTCCCTCTGCTCCTCTGGCCCATCTCTTCCTGTGCGTTGTCCAACTTCCTGCAGAGGGATTAGCATACCAGTCGCTGTGTTCTTTAAGTTCCCTGTCTGTTAGTTCCAGGATGTCTGCCATATCTGACCCTACTTCTGATGCCTATTTTATTGCTTCATACTGTTTATAGTTTTAAACCTTTTATTACGTCTCATCATTTTCGTTAAATGTAGGGTATGATGTACTGCAGAAAAGGAATTCAAGTAAAGAGTACTTTATTGTAACATATGTTCCTCTCTCTTGAGGTTGGGCCATGTTTATTGGTTTGTCTTTTTTTTTTTTTAAGATTTATTTATTTATTTGAAAAGCAGAGTTACAGACAGGCAGAGGCAGAGAGAGAGACTGAGGGAGAGGTTTTCCATCTGCTGGTTCACTCCCCAAAAGGCTGCAACAGCCAGAGCTGAGTTGATCCAAAGCCAGGAGCCAGGACTTTCTTCTCAGTATCCCACGTGGGTGCAGGACTTGGGTCATCTTCTACTCTTCGCCAGGCCACAGCAGAGAGCTGGATTAGAAGTGGAGCAGCTGGCATATGGGGTCACATACGGGATGCAGGCACTGCTGGTGGTGGCTCTGCGCGCTGTGCCATAGCACTGGCTCACTTATTGCTTTTGTAACTGGAAAGGTCAGGGGCTAGAATTTCCTCTGATTCCCTTGTTTTTTCCATCCCTGTTGTCTTTTGTTTTCCCTATAAGCTCTCAGTTGTGTTGTCTGTCATTACACAGGAACTCTGTTGCTGAGGATTTAACTGCATTGGAAGGGCAAACACCAGCCTCATGACTAGGTCTCCATCTCTTAGTGAGCCTGTGCCCCTTACAAGTGCTTCTCCCTGCACCCACCTCTCTGATGCAACGGGCGGTGCAGATGGCTGGCCTTGGGATTCCCTCTCTCTACGTGGCAGCTCTGCACGCCTGGATTTGGGTATTGTTCTTCAAGGCCCAGCAGGCCTGGCTGTGGTGAAACAGCTTCATTGAAGAACAGTGTACTCTGCCCTGTATCAAATGCCTCCTTTTTCTGTCTTCTGCCTGATTTTCTTTTCTCTGATTTTCTCTGATTGTCACTGTGAGGACCTCATCTTGCTTGTGGAGGGAAACTCACAAAGTGTGGAGTCCGTCTTTCATTGCGTCTTTGCTTCTCAGCCTTGTTCACATTGAGCACACAGCAATCCATAACCATAGTTCAGGTTTTCTACGTTGATGCTGGTTCTCCCCACAACTCCTGCTCCCCAGCCTGTGCCTTCAGGAGCTGTGGTTCTCTGTACCCGTCTCTCTGTCTCTCTCTCTCTGTCTCTCTCTCTCTCTCTCTCTCCCTCCCTCAAGTTTTGGGGGCAGAGTCTACTCAGTGACCTTATTTCTCTTATTGATCACTTGATTGCAGCATCTTCTTGCACTGTGGGTCGGGGTAATCACTTTGAAGCTATGACATCTAGAAGGGAAATCAAGATTCCTGTGCTGTAAATTTTAAAATTCAGCAGTAACTATATCACAATTTATCAGGGATTCCTTCCAAAGAACCCTAGAAAACGTATGGTGCAGACAGGTTAATTCTTCTGAATATGTCTTCTTTTTCTCTTCTGTATGCTGTTTTTTAAGATCCTTTGTCTAGAGTATTTTCACTGGAAAAGTTACTTTTTGGAGGACTATCAGAATTTATCAATAACCAGCAAGGAGTTTGTCCCCCCCTTTTAATTGATGTATTTCTTTATAAAATCACACTATTTTTCATTTTTAAAAAATTATTGATATAAAAGGCAGAGCAACAGAAGCAGGGGGAGACACAGAGACAGAGAATCTTCCGTCTGCCTGTCCACTCTCCAAATGATGGCAGCAGTCAGATCATGGCCAGCCTGAAGTCAGGAGCCATGACTCCGTCCGGGCATCCCACAAGGCAGACAGGGACCCAAGTACTTAGGCCATTTCTCATGGCCTTCGCAAGCACGTTAGCAGGAAGCTGGATCAGAAGCAATGCTGCAGGAACTCCAACAGGAGCTCAGTGGGATTATGATGTTGCAAGCAGCAGCTTCACCCACTGTGCCACAACATTGGCCTTTCTGATTCAAATCGAGTTATCAAATGTGGGTGTTTGCATCCAGCAGTTGTGTTAGATCTACTGAGTTACAATTCACTGAATTAGCCAGTAGAATGCAGGTGACTGCTATTTACCGACGTCAAAGATTTGAGGTTGCTGTAAACATTCTGGAAGCACTATATTTCTTATTGTTTATGTTCTATATAGTACATTGTAGTTTTAGTCTATAAAGGAGCTCTGTCTCACTTCTATCTAAACATATTCTGAAAACTGCATGCCTTTAAAGCTCACTGTCTCTGTAAAAAATGAGGTTTATTATGGTAAAACACATACAGTCTAACTTGGATGATTCATTGAAACAGAGGACAAGCAATGGTCACCAAGTGTACTTTATCTGGTTGGCTGTGGGATGCAGTTAATGAGGTGGTGCTCTAGGACTCTGTATTAGCACCCAAGTACTAACAGATAGTGATCTATATAAGGTCACTGCTGAGTCACCTAAAATATATGCAATAGAATAACTTTCTTTAAAGCAACAGAATTAAGATTAGTTTCAGGTCATGTACAAATATCTTGATATTCCTTTTTGTGTGATTTTTCCAATATCATTGGCCAAAATGACTTCAGTTGTTTTATTTTCCTACCTTGGTGTCATCTAGTGGGTAATACTGTTTGAACACAGACAGCCTCATTGCTGAGAGTAGGCAGGTTTTGTTGTCAGGCCAGATGTGGTGAATGCAGACATTTTCCAATGATTTTCAAAATCTCCAGTATCATTGTTATCCAATTTCCTTTTCTTCCCAATGTGAATGACTTTCCTCCCTGTATTAATGTATTTCAGCTTTCAAATGAGACTTTGAAAGCAAAATTAATTTCGTTTAGTTTATTGTCTGATTTCTATTGGCATTACTTCAATGAGTTCTAAATATGACTTGGGGATCCCTTTAAAAAATGTCTCCATTCCCACAGTCACAATGAGTGCTGTACATATCTATTTTTAAGAAAAGAGTTATCAGGGGCCGGTGTTGTGGCACCATGAGTTAAGTTGCCATCTGAGGTGCTGACTTCCTGTGTCACAGTTCCTGGCAGCAGTCCTGGCTACTCCAGTTGTGATGGAACACTCTGCTGATCTGCCTGGGAGGCAGCAGATGATAATGAAATTATCTGCATTTTCTCCATTAATGTTGGAGACTGAGATGGAGTTTGTGGCTCCTGGATTCAGCCTGGCCCATCCTGAGCTGGGACATTTGGGGAGTGACCCAAAGGGAAGAAAGACAGAAGATCTCTCTCTCTCTCTCTCTTATTCTCTCTCACTCTCTCTCTCTCTGCCACTCCACCTTTCAAATAAATAAATAAATTTTTAAAGATGTTTGTACCCTAAAAACTATGTTCAATACATATCATGTCAGTTCATAAGGACAACAAAGGGTGGAATTAGAAAGCCCTAAATGAAACATGGTTTTCTTTTTATTATCAAAAAGGCTGTTAAGTAATGTATCAGACAAGTACGAATGAGCACTAACCTTCTGCAGAGGTTTCTTCCAGGTGGAACTGGCATTTTCTCCCTGTTAGATTATGATGTAAGTTTTATCACAAATGTTTACAAATAAACTTTATGACAAAATAGTTTACAAATAAAACATTAGTCAACTACAGATACTTGAATATAGAATCAAATACAAAATAGAAACATTAATCCAGTCTCTGGAAACCTGGGGTGGGGAAGAGTGCATACATACAGAAATTAGATGTATAATGTGCTAATAATCACAAGTACACAAAAATAATGGCTTAGGACTTTTTTATTCAAGTTTATGCGTATGCATTTGAAAATTTGGATGAAACATGATTTTTCAATACATTTAAATTAATACTTTACCTTCCTAAGGATTTATTAAAGCACTAAAGAAATATTACCATAGAATAAATTGAGACAGTTTACAAAAATCCACCTCCCTCCAAGAAAAAGTCGAAGAATTAATTCCAGACAGTTTCACAGGTGAGTTTAGCAGAATGTCAATGAAGAAATAGCTACAATTCTCTTTGATCTGTTTCAGAGATAGATGTATATGGAAGGAAATAAATTATTTTTATGCGGTTTCATAACCTTTATAAAAGATTTGATACAACACATACCAAAATTCTATACTAGTTTCACTTATGATTAATAATGCAATGATGTTTAATGAGATATTAAAATATATATTGGAATAAATTCAATAAAGTAAAATTTAGAAAACTAATAAAATGGTTCACACTTATAAAAGATGAAAATGTCTTCCTAATAGCTCTAATGAACTTGATGAAATCCAATGAATGGAAGATCTCTCTCTCTCTGTCTCTTTTATCTATGCAACTCTGCCTTTGAAGTAGATAAATGAAACTTACACACACACACACACACACACACACACACACACACACAATGAAAATCATGGATATGACAAAGATTTCCCCAATGACCTGAACCATTGGCATCTTTAATTTAATCACAATAAAGGAAAAATGAAGCCAATGAGTTGTGGTTTTGTAAAGTCTCCAATTAAGACTTAATTAAGACTTCACAGGTTGATTTTAATGTTATTTGACTGCTCCATGCAGAAAAGGTTATGTACTTTGGTTTGTCTTGCAGAGAGAGGTTGAGACAGAGACAGAGGTTTCCACCCTATGGCTCACTCCCCAATTGGCAGCAACGGCCGGAGATGCGCCAATCCGAAGTCAGGAGCCAGGAGCTTCTGCGTCTCCCATATGGTGAAGGGGCTCAAGGCCTTGGGCCATCTTCTACTGCTTCCCCAGGCCATAGCAGAGAACTGGATGGGAAGAGAAGCAGCCGGAACTAGAACCGGCACCCATATGGGATGCTGATGCTTCAGGCCAGGGCTTTAACCCACTGTACCACAGCACCAGCCCCAAGGTTATGTACTTTGTAAAGAACATGAGAACAGTTATGAAAATTTTAACTCAGTGTCCCCTAAAAAGCCCACCTCTTTGGAATTAACTGGTTTTTATTCTGTTTTGTTTTGTTTGAAATATATGTAACTTGAATAATAGACTCAATAAATAAGGCAGGATGCGATTGATCCCTAATCTCTGAAAATGGTCATGTTTTGAGGATGAACAAACTGTGGAAGAATTGGGAAAGATTAAATGTATAAGTTACACATACATTGTTTTGTGTATATTTAAAGTTTTCAGTCTTACTGACTTGTTTTTCGGTCTTAACTCAATGTTGTTTTCCAGGCAGCCTACACAGATATAATGCAAGATCATATTGTGCAATATATACACAGATAAGCTTTAATTGTAACTTTATTTTGAAGTTACAGATCCTCAATTGGCACTATTCCTTTTTTGGGTGACAATTTTAGATGCTTTTGTAGTTAATCATCCCACAAGCTACTACATATGCATGATGTGGGATTGCCCCAACACTAGAGTATTCATATGAGAATAAACTTAAATTATTTATCTCCCTCTAAGTTGATACAACTCATTGTCCCTCCAGCAGGTCTCACACATATGTTCAGTTATACAATGTGGAACTCCATGGAATTCATCAAGAAATGATGACAGTTCAGCTTGCTCCCCTAGGTTACAACTAAGAAGAAAGAAGATGTGCCTTCACAAGTTGAGGTTGTACTGGCTAACGATACTGCTTTCCATACTTTGCAATAAACATTCTGACTACTGTTGTAACTTTTGAAACTGACGATGAAAGAGTTAATGAAAATTCACAGTTCCTGGAAGAAGAACCACAACCCAAAATACCCTTCAAAGAATTGAAGAAATATGACACATCTATTTTGTGATAAAAAGATTTTGATATAATTGAATCAAAGCAATTTTTTTTTTTTTTACAAAGCATTATGACAGCTCTGGACCAGAGACTCTACTGCTCCGTCATTGCCAACCCTCCGTGGTCAGGCGGCCAGGGAAGGCTGACCTTGAGAATGTCTGAAGCAGACGATGCAGCAGAAGCCTCAGCGAGCTCATGGGCTGTGGGCGGAAGGGCGCTGTTTCTCACCCAGCCTGCAGTGCAAGGGAAATGGGAGCAGCCCTCCGACTCCATCTTCACCTGGTGCAGCATCCTGCAGCTACTTCTTTCAGAAATGACACTGTCAGCACAGCCCACACTGGGCAAGATGCTCTCCACCAGATTAGGGGCAGGGGGGCGGACAGGAAGCAAGCATCTGTCTTCACACTCCTGAGATTCAGGGCTGTTGTTCTGGTCCACTCTGACCAGGGCTTGCGCTCTGCCACACATGTGCTCCACATCAGACCGGAAAGTACTCCATAGATTGCTCTCCTGTCAGATTCAGGAATGATGCATTAGCTCATGACCCACTGGTGGGAGCAGCTGCAGTTCACAGATTCTTCACGTGGTAAAGGCATTGGTGGCTGCTCCAGGACTTATGTGATTAGCTCTCTCTGGGGCCCCCTCACCACTTAGCCCTATTAATGGCACCTGCCCACTGATGCTTCCTCCTTCATCTGCTCCCCAAGGCTCTTATTTTCCTCTGATCAGATGACTGAAGCTCGCTGGTGCTGATTTCTTTAACATCAGTCTCCTCCCTGCTCATCATAACCTCAGGTCTGTCCACCCTGTGAAGGACCTGTCACCTCACAGTTGTCTGTAACAGATTCACTCTGAGTGTGCACATGGGGGTAAATGTTCCAAGTTAGAAAATAGCCCACCTTAAATAAAACACTATTGTGTGAACAAATACCAATGTCTTCTACAGAGGTAACCTCTTAGACCCCTGGAAGGTGGAGAAGCCCGGGACATGCTGAGGGGCTGTGAGTGATGAGCGGAGTGACAAGTTAGGATCGCCCTTCACAGACACCTCTGCAAGCAGTATCTGCAGTAAAGGACATGATTTTTGGACTCGCTGTTTCTATCGCCTGCTGCCACTTAGACAGAACGCTTTGCTCCTCTGGCTACAAATGGTTTCGTTGAGAAATGGGCTATGGACCCAGGTTTTGCTTCCTTTTCTGAAACAGGGAACTTCACTTGATTTGTGAGACTTCCACACAGAAAGTCCCCTGACTGGGCCAGTCGTTTGGGCTAGTGATTACGGTGCTGCTTGGGGTAGCCCACATCCCATATCTGTCTACAGTTGAGTCCTGGTTCCTCTCGTGGGCCAGCTTCCTGCTTAGGCACACCCTGGGAGGCAGTGGGGAAAGGTCAGGTGGTTGGCTCTCTGCCACCTAGTGGCAGACCTAGATTGAGTTTCCAGGGGAGAATGTGGGATGTGACAAGTGGGTGGCAGATCCCCTCTCTGTATCATCTCCTCTTCTGTCTCTTTCTATTTCCACCTCTATCTCTGTTATCTCTATCTCCATCTCCATGTGTCTAAAATAAATACATGAATGTTTAATGGCACCTGATAACTTGATTTCAGTTGAAAGAATAAAGCAAGTGTGGAGGAGAGACAGGTAGATTGGTCCTCTGAGAGGGCCTGGCTGCTTCTCTGCATCCATGAAGCATCTCTGTTCCTTTTTTTAAAAATATTTTTTAAAGATTTGTTTTATTGATTTGAAAGGCAGAGTTACAAAGAGAGATAGAGACAGATAAGTCTTCCATCCACTGGTTCACTCCCCAGTTGGCTGCAACGGCTGGAGCTGTGACAATCCGAAGCCAGGAGACAGGAGCTTCCTCCAGATCTGATACATGGGTGCAGGGGACCAAGGACTTGGGCTATCTTCCTCTGCTTTCCCAGGCCATAGCAGAGAGCTGGATCAGAAGAGGAGCAGCTGGGACCTGAACTGGCGCCCATGTAGGATGCCGGCGCTTCAGGCCAGGGCTTTAACCCACTGAGCCACACCTCCGCCCCCATTTCTGTTCCTTTTTAAAAGTGGTTTTTGTAGATCTTAATTACTGTGAGTTTTTTTTTTTTTTGCTGTCTTTTTGATACCTGTCTCAGTTTTTTTCATTATGTTACTCTTTATTTCAAATTGGCTTCTTGTATAAAATCAGGTTTTCCAGATGAAATGGACTGTATGCAACCACATTTGAAAACAGAACAAAGAAGGCTTTTGATGGGCTGTGGCTCTAAGATTGTCACCATCCTCCTAGCATGTTTTAAGCATGTTCTTAAAACTGAAGGTACAGCTCCTGTGAGGGGGACAGCTATCCATAGCAGACTCTGAGAGGAGAGGCCCAGGTGTCTGCAGCAATGGGAGCCTCCAGGATCTCATGCATACCCCTGTCTGCATTTTAGATGTGGCTTCTACTACATAGTGAACAGGAGGCCTTAGAATGGATTTTCCCTCTCTTCACACAAAATGGGTTGAATAATCTAATCTAATTTTATGGTCGAGTTCTTCATTCACAGCACTCCCCCTAATTTGAAACCCTCTGTTAGCTCTGGATACCAGTCTCCACTGCCCCCAGGTGGGAAAGCCAGCCCCTCCTGTTCTCCTCCTACTTCTGAACACTCTGTTGTCTAGAAATGGGCTTAGACAGTAACAAAGGTGGAATTAGTGCTTCAAGAGCTCTTACCAGCCTGTGCCTATGAGCTGTGACTATGTAAGTTGTTTGATTGGTCATGAATAAGCAGCTTGTCTACAGGATTGGGGAAGCAGACAGGGAAGGGAGGGACGGTGCAGGTGCTTCGCTTGATGAGGGCTGTCCCTGGGTCTTAACAGGGAGGTCTCCATGTAAGAAGGAGAGGATCTACTTGATTCATGACTGTGCTGTGACATACATACCCATGACTCTTCTTTCTGTACATGTGTGCAGACAAGGAGTCTTCACAAGTTAATGGACAATACACATTATCATTTAATACCATTTCTCCATGACCATTTCGAAGTACCCTAGATTGATAAATAGAAAGATAGATGATAGATGTATAGGCAAATAGATAGATAGATGATAGACAGGTAGATAGATACATGTAGAATATAGCCTAGTCAGTTTTGACAACCAAGTTTACTTTCCTATTTTTACATTATAGCTTTGTTATTTTGAAAGATAATTCACATGCTTGCCTCGTTTTATTATAAGAGTATGTTACACAACATTGAATTGGACATATTATATAGTGATTACAAAAGAACAGCTTTAAAAGGGAGAATTCTCATCTTCAATTATGAATGCAGCAGTTGTGTGTTGTGTTCTTCCCTGGTCATGCTACTACACTGTGACATATGCTGCCATTTTCTCAAAACGTCTTGGGAAGGGAGAGGTAGACGACTTCTATCAGTGCCCAGATGGGAGCATTGCCACGTGCTGGGTGAGTTTACAGGAGCATCTCTCAATCTCCCAACTGAGTGAAACTAGAGTAAGAACAAATGGGGCAGAATCAAGTCTCTTATTACCACAGACTCAAATTAGGCCTCTCTGGTTACTCTCTCACAGCTGTCTTTCCTACAAGATAGCTAAATTTTCTGTAGCTCTCTGGCTACCATTTGCCCCTTCCTTGATTAAATTTTGAATGAAGGGACAGGCTCCATGTCTGCCGTGAGGCAGCACTCCAGCAGATTCTAAGCTCATCACATAGGGGGCTGCCCCCTCTCTGAGCTCATCTCTAGATGAAATGAAGCATCTTGCACCCCAGATAGAATAGGATCAAGAAGAGGCCGGCCCTTGGGAATCAAGACACCCGTGTCACATCAAGGGAGCCAGCATGAATAAGCTGGTACCTCCTCACCATGGTTTATAAAATAATTGCCGACAATGAATCAAATAAGACATGCATAGCTGAAAAAGGAGACTTCGGAGGCAGTGTAGCTTTCGAGGGGGTCTTATTTTTTTTATCGTTAGCAAGTGGTGTGGAGGAGGGAGCCCATATTGCGAACGTTTATGCATCCCTGCTGTCCCTCTTCTCTGTGTGGGGTAGCTTCCAAGAGCCCCAGTGGATGCTTGACGCAGAAGCCAGAACCGAGCACGCTATGTTTTTCCCACACATGTATACCTATGATAAAGTTTATTTTCTAAATTAGGCACAGTAACAGATTAGGAATATTAACTAGTTTTAAAAGAGAACCATTACAGCAATATACTGGAATAAAAATTGTGTGAGTGCGCTCTCTTAGAAGAGTAAAGACAAATATTCATACAGGTGTTTCCAGTCCGTGGGTGATATAGGTAACTGAAAACACAGAAAGCAGGACTGAGTTCCCATGGGGGAACTGCTGACGTCTGAGTGTGGGTACCCTGAGTTCTATTTTTTTATCTGTCATCTCTTAGTGAAACAGCTTTAGGGACTTCACATTGCTGGGCCTGCATTTCCTTACCTGAAACATTAACAAATAAAGCCTGTGTTTGTGATTTAACATCTTACAGCAAAAGGTGGAATCAACACCACTGAGATCATATCCAGAGCTGAGTGTGCTCCCGGGGGAGTTACAGGAGGAAGAATGCATGCAGAGAAGGGGGCTGGGACGACAATGCTGGCAGGAAGATGACCAGCGCTCTCAGTGAGAACTCGTGAGTCCCCTCTCTTGAAGTTTACTGATGTTTGCCATCTGATTTCAGTTATGCCCGTTACCATAATAATGCATAATAATAAGGTATTTTTTTCTGGATACATCATTCCTGAGGTTGGAACCTACAGCCTAAGTGCATTCTCTGTTGTCCAGTGAGTGCAGGGATGTAGAAAGTCATCAAGAATCTGGGGAAAACAAGCCACGATGACACTCAGCGTTCTTCTGAAAATGCCCCTTTTCCCAAACCACAGATCACTTCTACTTGTCAACGCCTTTGACATCCCACAGGAAGACAGGCTTTCCTCCCACGTGTCAGGTATGGCCTATGTGTTTCTGTGTGTGATTTGCTTCCCCAGTTCACAGCGTGTGATTGGTGTGTGAACCACATGTGGAAGTCAATCTCTGTCTCTGTCTCTCATGCATACCTGCCAATAGCTTCCCCTCAGAGGGGAAAAGATCCTGACTGTGTGCCATGGTTGCCCACACTGAACTGCCTCTGCTGTCTTCCCCTTTGGTGTGATGTGACTATTTTCATTAAGACATCCTGTAAATGCAACCCTGTGCGACTTACTGTTGTGCTGGTTGTGAAAGACAATCTTTACCACATCGCACAAGCTTATTCTGTGAAGCCCCAAGGGGACAGACTTCCTTCTTACAGGGATTGAATAACAGTGGTGTTTATTTTTATTTTTTGCACATAAACTATAATCAATTCCACTCCTCTTTATCTTTGACTCCACTGGCTACCCAGTATCTAATGCTTAACAAAAATTTAGGCTTTACAACAGAAAGAGTGCATATGGCTTTAGAGAGCAGTGACTGCCAGAAACAACCAATTAGATTCTTCCGGTTGCTTAAGTCAAGGAGTCCTTGCTATAGGGAACCTGTTATCTTTAGCAGTCTGGGAACAGATAGGTTTGGCCTGAATACGTCATTTGGAGCCAGCAAACATCCTGTCCTCTAATGTTGCTCTTTTACTCTGGGACCCAAATCTAATATCTGTTGGGGCAGATATTAGACTATCTGCCCTTTCTTTATCTGCTGGCCTTCATTTTAAGATAGACTTCATAAATCAAATACGTGGCTTAGTTTGGTTATTTCTTTAGCCCCAGTTAAGTGCACTACATAATACTAGTTTTTCTAATATTTGTTTATTTTCATTTTATCTGAAAGATGGGGGCGGGGATGGGCTGGGAGAGAGAGAGATCAATCTTCCATTATTGGTTCATGTTCCAAAAGCTTGCAATAGCCCAGGCTGCACCAAGCCAAAGCCAGGAGCTCATAACTCAGTCCAGATCTCCAACATGAGTAGCAGAGACCCAAATATGTGAGCCATTGTCTGCTGTCCGTCAGCATGCACATTATCGGGAAGGTGCATAAGAAGAGGAGCTGGGTCTCGCACCAGACGTTCTGCTGTGGGATGTGGGCATCTGCCGTGCAAAATGTCCACCCCTAAATAATAGTGCTTGGGCAAGTAGTTTTCAAAAATAAAATTATCCATGTACCCTTTTTAAAAAGTGTTCTTGGGGTGGACATTTCGCCTTGCAATCAAGACCCTGTTGGATGCCCAAATCCCATATCTGAATGCCTAAGTTCAAGTTCTGGCTCCATTCTGGATTCCAGCTTCCTGCCCCCTGCTGTCCCTGGGAGACAGAGATGATGACTCAAGAGCTTGGATTCCTGCCATCCACTTGGTAGTCATGGATCGAGTTCCTAGCTTCAACCTGGCCCAGCCTGCCTGTTGTAGAGACATTGGGGGAATGAACAAGTATATTGAAGATCTTTCTTTATCTATCTGTAATTCTCTCCTCTCTGTGTCTCTCTGCTTTTAAAACAAAATGAATAAATAAATTAAAATGCAATTTTAGAGTACTCTTACTTTACAGAGGTAGGCATTGTGCCACAAGGATGCTGGCTTCCATAATGCAGCGCCAGTTCAAGTTCCAGCTGCTCCATTTCCAATCTCGTTTCTTATTAATGCACCAGGGAAGAAAATGGATGATGGTCCATGTGTTTGGAACCTTGCCATCAACGTGGAAGTCCAGGGTGGATTTCCCAGCTCCTAGCTTTGACCTGGATTAGACTTCATTGTTCACCCCTCGAGTGGCTGCTGTAGCTGGCGCTGCGCTGATCCGAAGCCAGGAGCCAGGTGCTTCCTCCTGGACTCCCATAGGGTGCAGGGTCCAACCACTTGGGCCATCCTCCACTGCACTCCCGGACCACAGCAGAGAGCTGGACTAGAAGAGGAGAAACCGGGACAGAATCTGGCGCCCCGACCAGGACTAGAACCCGGGGTACTGGCGCCACAGGCGGAGGATTAGCCTAGTGAGCTGTGGCACTGGCTGAACTAAAGTCCACTCTAAATGCACTATTTCATAGAATAAATCAGTTTACATGAACAGTGAGAGACTCAACTGTGTTCCTGACACCACTGGTTTGTAATTAATTAACTTGTGAAAGGTGGATTCCAAATGACATCCTCAAAGCTGGGACAGATCAGAGCAAAGTGTGAACCCAGAAACATCTGCTCAGGACTGAACTCTGTTTCCCATTTTCCTATTTCTATCTATCTATCTATCTATCTATCTATCTATCTATCTATCTATCTCTATTTACACACCTATTTGTGCTTATTCTCTACTAACTACAAAAAGCATGCAAATACTTCTAATGAACCATAAGTGATCTTTCACTCTTTTTAAAAGTACATTCTCAGTCTACTTAAGGAAACTATATTCTTTGTAAAAAAAAAAATGGGGCTGTTTTCATTTTGAAATGCTAGCCAATTTGATGATGATATGGTATAATTACTCTCACCATCCTCAGTTACTGAAGCTAAATTTACTTGTCACCAATGATAATTGGATAAGAAACCCCGTATTCCAAAGAGTTTTACTAATGAGTTGAATTTTTTGTCACAATTTGCTTTTTTTAAAATCAAATGAAATAAATTGTCAGTTAGAATGTCATGTCAATGCAGTATTTTCTTATTTAGTTTATTCACTTTGGGTAAAGGCAAAGAAATATCATTTTAACGCTTAGAATGCTTTATCAAGGATGTAATACTCTGTATGATATACTCAAAGTATAGTCTTACTGGACTTGATCTCTCAATAGTAAAGATACCTGCTTGAGAACTGTGCTTGCAAACTAAAAAAATATAAAATAAAAGCAGATGTGAGTAGAATGGAGAAAGAGAAATTCAGAACTGACCGGTCATTTCAATAATACACTTGAGTCAAATTTTGCAAATCGCCATGATCCACCTGCCAAACAATGTTTGACATAATAAATTTATAGTCATACATTTTTTTTACAAAAACTTGAATTAAATAGATGATAGTAATGTTAGAAAGATAATAGTTGGATAGAAATACAGGTAGATGACAGATGGATAGATTGATGATAGAAAGAAAAAGAAAGAAAGAAAGAAAGAAAGAAAGAAAGAAAGAAAGAAAGAAAGAAAGAAAGAAAGACAGAAAGAGAGAAAGAAAGAGAGAAAGAAAGAGAGAAAGAGAGAGAGGGAAAGAAAGGGAGGGAGGGAGGGAGGGAGGAAGGAAGGAAGGAGGGAAGGAAGGAAGGGAGATGATAGATAGAGATGGAGATCTTAAATCTGTTCCTGAAGCCAGCACTGGCTTTAATTTACCACAGCTGTCTTAATGATAGTGACGGAGTCCAGTTCTCAGAATCTATAAAGACTGTCCTGAAATTTATTGCTAGAGGTGACCAGCAGAGCACAATCTTTTCTTTGGCTTGTCACTTCAGTAGTATTTTTAAAGGTTTGATTCATATTGTGCTGCTAATTTTTATTCATAAAGAATTTTTTATGACTGCCTCTTCCAAAGAATGAGACTTTGAGTGCTGGCCAAGGATTTCTGAAGCTCTAGTGTGTTTTACAAAAACAAAAAAGAAAGTGCTCATGTTGCCACAGTTGGAACAAAGTCAAGCAAGACTGCACACTTTGTCCTCTGAAGTTTTTTGTTTTCATTGATGTGTTTTGGATTTTTGTAGGGAGATTGTTGGGTCTTTGAAAAGGAAGAATGGATGCAAGCTCAGGGTCGTGTCCTTGGAAATTCACGTGGCTCCTGGATTATGTCACATGGTTTTTGTCCTGGGCTGCAGTGGGAAGATTGTTCCTAAGCTCTGCTTCTTAATGTTGAGAACGTAGAAACCTGGACAGGTTACGGTTCCCAGTGTAAGCTGTCAGGCAAACATGCAGGTCCAGCTCGGTCCAGCCGGAGAGAAAGCTCATTATCAGAGATGTGAGTTATATGAAAGCCACTTGTAAAGTCCATTGTGAGACAGCTCTGTTCAGTCTAAGTGCTTTTGATCTACTTTACCATTTGCTAACCATCATCACATTTGTGTGCCCAGCCTAAAACTTCCTTATCTTCACTTACGCATGGATTTTAACTTTAATTCATACCTAACAACAATTAGCATACTCAAGTTTTGGTGCCAGTTAGCTTAAAGCTCCTAGGACTTTTGGTTTTTAAGTGATATGTCCTCTGGCCAGATTTATCTGCTTACTATATGCACTCACTTGCTCACTGTGAGATGGGCTAGCATTAGAAAAATCAAGACACACCCATCAGTGTGTCCCATCAAGATGCTATTTTAAAAACTCAGGAGTTAAAAACAGTTACATGGATTTTTTTGTTTAATGTAAATAAGAATCCATATCTCATGGTGAACTGACAGTACTAAATAGATCCAGTACTTTTTTATGACTTTCAATAAGCCATTTCCTTTTCCTCATACTCCAAACAAATCAGTGTCCATGGATAGAACTCTAAGTGAAAAGTACCAGAATATTTATACAGAACAGATTAGTCTATCTTCTAGAATTATTTATTCAGTGAAGTGAATTTTAGACATTTTGTTTAATACAATATATTTTTTAAAAAAATATTTGAGAAGCAGAGTTACAGACAGAGGGAGAGACAGAGACAGAGAGAGAGAGAGAGATCTTCCATCTGATGGTTCACTTTCTTTTCTTTTTTTTTTTTTTAATTTGACAGGTAGAGTTATAGAGTGTGAGAGAGAGACAGAAAGAAAGGTCTTCCTTCTGTTGGTTCACTCCCCAAATGGCCGCCACTGCCAGCACTGCACCAATCCAAAGCCAGGAGCCAGGTCCTCTTCCTGGTCTCCCATGCGGGTGCAGGGGTCCAAGCACTTGGGCCATCCTCCACTGCCCTCCTTGGTCACAGCAGAGAGCTGGAGGAGCAACTGGGATTAGAACCTGGTACCCAAATGGGATGCTGAGGATTAACCAAGTGAGCCACTGTGCCGGCCCCCTGCTGGTTCACTTTCTAAGTGGCTTCAGTGGCTGGAACTGGGCTGATCCAAAGCCAGGAGCCAGGAGTTTCTTTCGGGTCTCCCACATGGGCTCAGGAACCCGAGCACTTGGGCCATCTTGCACTGCTTTCCCAGGCCATAAGAATAGAGCTGGATAGAAAGAGGAACATCCTGGACACAAACCGGCACCCATATGGGATGCTGGTGCTATATATATATTTGACAGGCAGAGTTAGACAGTGAGAGAGAGACATAGAGAAAGGTCTTCCTTCCGTTGGTTCACCCCCCAGATGGCCGCTACAGCTGGTGCTGCGCCAATCTGAAGCCAGGAACCAGGTGCCTCCTCCTGGTCTCCCATGCAGGTGCAGCACCCATGCACTTGGACCATCCTCCACTGCCTTCCTGGGCCACAGCAGAAAGCTGGACTGGAAGAGGAGTAACCGGGACTGAACCTGGCACCCCAACCGGGACTAACACATACTATAAGTGAGCCATTGTTTGAAAAGCCATCAGCATAAATAACTTAATAAATGAGTTCTTGCAACAGATGAGATTGTGATAAAGATCCTATTTTTTTTAAAAAAAAGGTGCACCTAAGAGGCTAATAAATGAGATGTGACACTTCCAGCCAGTACAGATGAAAAGTGGATTTCTTTTTTATAAAGTAAAGTCCAAATAAGAGTTTTCCAAATTCTCACGTTTCTCAGCCTTGTAAAGAGCTTCAACATATTTGAAAAATAATGATCATAAACTTTCTCATTTTCCTCTTAAAAAGTATTTACGATTTTATCCTAGAGAAATAGTAATGCCTCATTGTAGGAACTTTGAATAGCACAGAAAACACAGACACAAAGTAAGCTTGTCACTCATCATCCTACACAGAAGGTACTGAATCTATCTAGGTGTTCAACAGACAAATGGATAAATAAAATGTGTTACAGATACACAACAGAATACTACTTAGCCATAAAAAGAATGAGATCTTGACATTTGCAGCAAAATTAATGGAGAGGGGAATCATTATATTAACTGAAATAAAGAAGACAAACACAAAATGTTCTCTTCATGTGTGGAAATTTATATAATAAGAATATATAATACATATTTGATTCAAGTTTAAAATATGGATTCTTTGAGCTTTGGAAGTGTCAGAGGGGTTGAGGGAGTTGGGACAATGAGTTGTAAAACACAGCTAGGTTGCTGGTGTTTGTAACACAATGGGATGATTATGTACATGGCAGGATACAGTATTTTGCATAAAGTACTGGAACAGAGGAGTTGATGGGCTCCAAACACAAAGAAAAGTGAAGAAAATAGAAATTGGTTAGCTGGCATGTATAGTTAATGGCAACTTCATGTGTTGAAATGTTACCCTGTACCCCTTAAAAGTATGCATGGATTACTATTAATGCAGAATTTAAAAATACATTTAAATAAAGACATTCTTTACTGATGTTTCAGGCATTCCCTTTTTTAAACTTTTATTTAATAAATATAAATTTCTAAAGTACAACTTTTGGATTATAGTGGTTTTCCCTCCATAACCTCCCTCCCACCCACAAAACATCCCATCTACTACTCCCTCTCCCATCCCATTCTTCATCAAGATTCATTTTCAATTATCGTTATATACAGAAGATCAACTTGGTATATACTAAGTAAAGATTTCAACAGATTGCACCTATACAGATATACAAAGCATAAAATATTGTTTGAGTAGTAGTTTTAATTCACATAGAACAACACATTAAGGACAGAAGTCCCCTACATGGGGAGCAAGTGTACAGTGACTCCTGTTGTTGATTTAACAATTGACACTCTTATTTATGACGCCAGTAATCACCTGAGCCTCTTGTCACGAGTTGCGAAGGCTATGGAAGCCTCTTGAGTTCACAGACTCTGTCCTTATTTAGACAAGGCCATAGTCAAAGTGGAGATTCTCTCCTCCCTTCAGGGAAAGGTACCCCCTTCTTTGATGGCCTGTTCTTTCCGTTGGGATCTCACTCACAGAGATGTTTCATTTAGGTCATTTTTTTTGCCACAGTGTCTTGGCTATCCTTGCCTAAAATACTCTCATAGGCTTTTTAGCCAGATCCGCATGCCTTAAGGGCTGATTCTGAGGCCAGAGTGCTGTTTAGGACATCCGCCATTCTATGAGTCTGCTGTGTATCTTGCTTCCCATGTTGGATCATTCTCTCCTTTTTCATTCTATCAGTTAGTATTAGCAGACACCTGTCTTGCTTATATGATCCGTTTGACATTTAATCCTATCATTATAATCAGTTATGAACTTAAACTGATCACTTTGACTAGTGAGATAGCATTGGTACATCAGGCATTCCCTTCTATAGCACGCCCCTCCCGTGTTCCACACTGGCTTCTGTGTGCACTAAGCATCAAGTGCTCATCTCTTACTGGTTGGTGCTTCCTACACAGCTCCAAGTACTCAGAGACTGGTGGTTTGTCCTGTTAGGATCTGGAAATCAGTGGATATGCGCATGCTAATTGGAATGGTTGTCATGGCAACTTGCCATAGCTAAAATGTTTACAGTCTCTAAGAAGCAATTGTAATCTGGGTGTGAAATGTGAGAGAAATGTACAGAAAAAAGATATTTAGTGCAGTGAGGCTGCGAGGCCCTTCCAAAGGAATGAGTCTGATTAGGCAGCAGTGCCAGAGATAGTTCTTAAGTCTGAAAAGTTTGCTGTGAGTTTTGTGAACCTCTGATCTATGCACCTCAAGCAAGTTGAAAGCATTATGTACTTAGAAATAAGAGTTTTTATTTTGCATGTTAACAGAATTTATAGTTAAAATAAGTCTTTCTGTATTTGTAGGTGTCAAAGTATGTGACACATCCTAAGCAATCTGCAAAATATCTATTCCTACCAAACTAATAAGTGAATTTGTCAAGGTCACAAATTAAATTATACAAATGTATGTTCTAACCACAAACAATTGGGATAAAAAGTAATGATCTCCATTTACAATAGCAGCAAAAAACCCAGCAAATAAAAAAAAAAAAAAACTTAAGAAAGGAAGTACAAGCTGTCTCCACTGAGATCGGTATGGCATTTATAAAGACGAGAGACAATGGCATTGGATGGAATGCCTAGATACTGACTCCTTATCCTTCATCTCCAAGAGCTATTCAGACTTAGGACAATCACATAAAACACCAATACGCTTTTATAGAAATTGACCAGCTGATTCTTATGTGTAACTACAAATAGGCTAGAATAGCCAAAGCTTTTGTTTTAAAGGTGTATTCATTTATTAGCTGGAAAGGCAGAGCCAGAGAGAGCGAGCTCTTCTACTTGCTGATTCCTTTCTCAAAAGGCTACAGCAGCCAGAACTGGGCCTGTCTGAAGCCAGGAGCCCCATCCAGGTCTCCATATGGGGGCAGATTCTTGCCTTCCCAGATGCAGTCGCAGGGAGCTGGATCAAAAGCCGAGCAGCCAGGACTGGAACAGATGCTATGACGTTGGGTGTCCAGTCCCTAACAACTGAACCTGCTGTGCCATGACCCCAGCCTTCCAAAGCATTTTTAAAAATAACACATTCGAAGGATTTGAGTGCCCTCATTTCAAGCCTGGTAAAACTTTAGTCAACCGGAAAGTGCAGCATTGACTTAAGTAGGAACCCAGAGATTAATGGGACAGATAGCTCAGGGAAGTAATGACCCCCAGAGAAGGACAACTGCTTTGGTCAGTCTGCCAGGAGAGGTCAGTGGGCAAAGACAATCTTTTAAGAAAATAATACTAGGGCAAATTAATGGAAAATGTGTCACAAACTTATATCTAAAAAGCTAAACTATGATTCTTCTAAAATAAAACACAGGAGAAAAATCTTTGTAAGTCTGAATTTGGCAAAGAATGTTTGGATAGGGCAAAAAAAGGCATGGATTATTAAAGAAAAAATAATAAATGGAACTTTATTGGAATTGGAAACATTTCTTTTTCAAAAACACCATTAAGCAAGAGAAGTCCAAACCACAGAACTGGTGCATTTTACAACTTGCCTGTGTATTTGTCAAAAGGCTTATCTATCAAATTCTTATTATTCATTCTATGGAGACAAGACATCAAAACACATGGGCAAAATTCTGAGCATAAACTTTATAATAGAGGACACACAGATAGATGGTCATGAGCCCACCAAAGGTGCTCATTGTGTCATCAAGCAAACTCAAGTTAAAAATCACAAAAGGGGATATCACTGCACATTTATTAATACAGAAAAACCTACAGAGACCCATAATGCCAGCTATTGATGAAGATGGGAACTAGTGGAACTACTGCAACATTGATGGGAATTTAAGCTCTACCACAGCTGTGGAAACCTGTGTGCCAGTTTCTTTTAAGATTTATTTATCTGTGAATTTGTTTATTTGAAAGGCAGAGTGACAGAGAGGTAGACACACACACACACACACACACACACACAGAGAGAGAGAGAGAGAGAGAGAGAGAGAGAGAATCTTCCATCCAATGATTCAGTCCTCAAACGGCCACAACAAAGCTTTTCCAGCAGACGCCTGGACTCAGAAGCTCCATTCTAGTCCCCAGCATGGGTGGCAGGGACCCAGCTCCTTGGGCCATGTTTGCTGCCTTCCCAGGAATATTAGAAGAAACCTGATCACAAGCAGAATATCTAGACTCAAATAGGCACTCTGATATGGCATGCCAGGTCATGAGTTTCTGTCCAACTCCTAGCACTTCAATGCTTCCCTGTCAATATCTTGAAAGTTAAACACATAGTTACAATTTGCCCCTGCAATTCAGTTCCATGTTCTTACCTAAGTGAAATGAAAATGTAGGTCTACAAATTATTTGCAAATAAAACATATATCAACCTGTGAATGAGCAGAAAAATGTGATAAATCCATACAGGCAAATCCTATGTAGTTATACAAATAGAGACCACAATTGGAGTCATAGCAAGGAACAATCTCAAAGTGAGTTTGCTTAGTGAGAGGAGCAAGTAGAAAGAGTGCATAACATAATATCCCAATTATTTGCAACATTAGTGATTTAAGATGCAAACTGATATTTATGGACATGAAGTTTGCCAGCCCAAGGCTGGATATAGACAGTTCTGGATTCAGAAGTGTCCCAGGAAACTTTCAGAGGGTAGAGAACATTGGAGATCCTGGTTTGGGTGGCGTTTTCCTGTGGGTCCAAGATACTCTTTCATCTTTCATTCAACAAACTACACTTTGCATCAATGTACATTCTTATTACCAAACTATATTCCAGTGAAGTTTTTTTTCTAGGTTTAGGAAATAAAAATATTTATTTTCCATTTATATGACAGGAAAAGTGACAAACTGGGGGAGAGAGAGAGAGAGAGAGAGAGAGAGAGAGAGAGAGAGAGAGAGAGAGAAATCTTCCATCTGCTGTTCATCCCCTAACTGCCTGCAACAGTTAGGGTTGGGGTAGACTGAAACCAGGAGCCATGAACTCAATGTAAATCTCTCAAGTGAGTGGCCGAGACCCAACTACTTGAGCCATAACTTGCTGCCTCCCAAAGTACACATTAGAAAAGGGCTGGAATCATAAATAAGCTGGACCTTGAATCAGACACACCAATATGGGACAGAGGCATCTCAAGCAATATCTTAACCACCGCAAAAACACTTGCCACAATATAGTTGAATTTTGAATAATAATATCAGAAGAAAAGAAAATCAATATATAAAGTTGACTATGACATAAAGTAACCACCATACAACAGTTTAGTAAGTATTTACGGAATTAACATAAACAAAGGCTGTAATTCTGCAACATTAAGGGTGATGTTGGGGCTAGTGTTTGACCTAGTGTTTGCGGTATTGTGGTGCAGTAGGTTAAGCTGCTATTTATGGTGCTGGCACCCCATATGGGTGCCAATTCAAGTCCTGGCTGCACCATTTCTGATCCAGCTCCCTGCTAATGCACCTGCGAAAGCAGTGAAGAATGACCCAATTTCTTGGACCACTGCACCCATGTGGGAGTCCCAGATGAAACTCCTGTCTCCTGGCTTTGGCCTGGCCCAGCTCCAGCTAATGTGGTCATTTGAGGAGCGAATCAGCAGATGGAAGATCTGTCTCTCTCTGTTACTCCCTCTCTCTTTATAATTCTGCATTAAAATAAATAAATCTTTAAAAAATAAAGATGCTGATTAGGATGCCTGCATCCCATATGGGAAGCTTGGATTTGATACCCACCATTGGCTCCTGACTTTGGCATGATGCTAATGTAGATCTTAGGAGGCAAGGGTGAGGTCTCATATGACTGGTTCCCCGTCATCCACATGGGACATCTGGATTGAATGGCTCGCTCCTGATTTCAGCCCTGCCCAGTCCTAACTCTTGTGGATATTTCAGAGTGAACCAGTGGATGAAAGTTCTCCCTCTGTCTCTCTCGTTCTGCCACTCACCCACAGCGGAACACTTAGTCCTCTTTGCGCTGTTAGAAACAGTTTCACTCCTGCACTGGGATAGGTGACAATCTGGCAGAAAGAAGTATTTATGTTGTTCTCAACACTGGGACTACATGGCTTTGTCACCACTTGTCTCATAGACACGAGAGCAAGTAGGAATGCAAGCAGAAGGCACAAAAAGACACCATCCATGCAAATCCTGTCTCACACCCAAGCATATCTGAACAAATCTAGAGATTTGCCTCTGCTGGTTTTCTCAGAATTTTGAAGTCATAGACGCTATATTGTGCTTCCCTGGTCCTTCATTCCTGCAACTACAGGCAAACGTGGTAGCTGAGGACTCACAACTGAGTCTCAGATGTGGAAACTGCCAAGTCTTTCATCCAAAGCTGCCCTCAGCCACAGAGAGCTTTGCTCAAACTGAGGCTTTCCCCTGGGAGCAGCCTGCAGTCAGTGTCTTCTTCCAAGAGGGAGTCTAAGCCTCAGTTCTGGGTCTGTTTCAAGAGCAGCCTGTTCCAGTCGCCTGCAACATTGGCTGGGGTCCTTCTGCCAGGCACTGCAAATTTGTGCCTCTCTCACTAGTGGTACTCTTGTCCTACTTCCTGCCTCCCATAGGGGCTTCCCTCAATGTATTTCCTGCCAGAGCAGCCCTAGTTCAAGTGCTCATTCCCAGAGAGTGTTCTGGCAAAGAAGGCTTGATAATGAGTGTGTGCAGGTGTATACTTTTCTCAATTGTCTGGCCATCACTGCCATGATGTGGACTTTGGGTAGTCTCAGCACATGGTGACTGGGTGTTGTTCAAACTTCTGCTGGGGGAAAACAGGGTTGTGTGATGGAGGGGGAGAGACACTGGTGGGGCACTGTTCCCAGCACCTGAGAGCCGAGGGGGAGTCATAATTAAAGGAATAATAGGATCAGGTGATTCATGCTAAATGCTATGGATGTACAGGCAAAAGGAAAGAGTGATTAATTACCAGTTTAGTGAAAGTGTGACAGCCATTCAGACACCTTGGTAATGTTTAAATAAATCTGCTGTCTCCTGCAGCTGGGAAGGTCAGCCCAGGACTTCATTACAAGAGTGCTGAAGTGATTTCTCAGTGACGGCAGTGCGCTGCACCAAAGCCAGAGCCCCACATAAGGAACAGGATCCTGAGACCAGGATGGGGACGTTGGGTGGATGCTATAGAGAACCCGGCAACTACAGATCCCCTGAACTGGCTGAACCTGCAGAGTGGCCCTACTGTTCCCGACCACCGTCCAGCACTGCAGCCTCTGGGCTTGAAGACCACGCAGAGCTCCAGCAGGGGTATGTGCCCCCTGGATCCCCCTCCCTCACCTGCATGAGATGCTACTCGCTCTCGTACTCAGAGTCACAGCATGGAGCAACCAGAGAGGGAACATAGGGGCCCCAGGGGAGGGAAGCAACTATTCCTGGACGGAGCTTTGGGAATGGTGACAGGCACTCGGAGGAACCAAGGCAGTACACACGTGGTTCCGGCACTCAGGACTGTCGTACCCTGAGTGCCTGAAGTCGTCAGCTCGGGTTGTCAAATGAAACCAGCACACACCAGAAGGCATCAACAACAGAACTTATTTTCTCTCTGTTCTGGTGCCAGGAAATGTCACCTGGTAGGTGTCAGCAGGATGCATTTCCTCTGAGGCCTTTGCTCTATACTGTGGGGACTGCTTTCTCCCTCTGTCTTCACACAGTGTTTCTTCTATCAGCGTCTGTGCCATGATTCTTGTTATTATACAGACATCCGTCAGACTGGGTTGGCGCCCACCCTCACGGCTTCATTTTCACTCAACTACTTCTTTTACCTCCTGAATCCATGTAGACAGTAATATTCTCGGGTTCTGGGTGTCAGGACTTCAACCTAGGAATGTAGTGAGGGGCATGATTCAGGCTCTGCTGTGCCAAACAAGGTGACGGTGAGAGAGGTGCATGTGGCTGGGAGAGCCGGGAAGTCTTCATGTCTTCAGCAGGAGTGTCCACACTGGGGTTCCAAATAAGGCAAGACTGCTGTTGACTGGGTGAGTTGCTAGGAGACAGAGTACTTGTAAAATCACCCAGAGAGTTCAACTCTGAGCATTCAAACACACCCTGGGAGATATACAGTTGCTCACCCAAACTCTGGGCAGCAAGTAGCAGTCATCGAAGTGATAGCGAGTCCTTCCAACAACATTTAAAATGCAAGGGCCAGTGTTTTCAAAGTTGGGGGGTTCCAGGTTGAGGGGGTTCTGAAGTTTGTTAATGTAGAAAAGTTAGTAAGCTCCTCTGCTGATGGGCACAATGAGAGCACTGTAACAGACACATTTTGGTGTCAGTCAATGTGTATATTGCAGTGTTGGAATTGTGTGTACAATATGTACATGGACCTGAACACCACACAGTGCCCATAAACACGCATGGTTCTTACATGTCAGCTAAAATAAAAAAAATAAATTGAAGGAAATACAGCTGTGATTTCTATTCAGGCTTCCAGACTGGAAAAACTGTTAAGGATATTGAAGAATCTAGTCTCCCTGATTAAGTTGAATGTTTTAACGGTGTGCTTGGCATCATTCAGGTAGAGTGGTTCCTTTTGGATTCATGGACTTGGAGGTGGGAAGAAGAAAAGTGTTTGACTTATTCCAGCCTAATCAATGGAAGAGCGCACAACTTTTGTCTTACATGCACACACGAAATGCACTAAGATGTAAAACAATCCAGTGATAACAGAGTATTACTTGATTAATCACAGCAAAAGCACTTTTGTGTTTCAAAAATTCATAGCTGCAGGAAATCGCAATGAATGGCCCGCTAAAGTCTCCGTTTTCCTTTTAAGAGATAACTTGAGAAAATGAACTCAACTGGAATGATTTTCTTTAGCAATTCCCAAGATTTAAACTGTTCTGTCAGCAAGTTTACAAACCAAGCAGATTAATCAGAACTAGCAGTGTGGGCTTTTGGTGAAGAAGGACAGAATTTCAAGACTGAGTTTGTTGATTCTTAGCCCTGAAACCTGAGTCCAGTTATTTAATTTCTCTAAGATCCAGATTTCTCTGAAAATTCAGCATTCCTCAGTGTTATTTTATTAATGGATGGAACAGGCTAGGATAATGAACCTAAAAGAATGTGTCCTATTGAATCTCTCTTTCCTGTGCGACATTTGAAACTAATATATGTGTCACTTTAAACAGCATGTGATTTTCAAAATCTGAATCAGAAAATCCTACTTCCCCAGCAAAGGAGGTAAAAATAATTAACACGAGGCTGAGAATCTGCTCTGTTCAGAATATCGTCCTCAGGATAAGAAGAGTTTTGTCCCCTCCTGTCAGACTTTGGCCCTCACAGGAAAGCAGAGGACATGTGGCTCCCAGAGGGGGTCAGGGTGCATTAACTCACATGCTTCCTTGTTGCATTTTCTTCCTTGAGTGGAATGTGTAAGTTATTGGTCAGAAGCACGAAAATTAAATAAGGAAGGAAACTTTGACCACAAGAATGTCCATCCAAGGTGGTTTTTGTTTTGGGGAAATAACTGTATATTATAAAATGTTAATTATATTAGGGTGCTTCAAAAAGTTCATGGAATATAAAATTGAAAGAGAATGCACATTTTCCCAAACACATTTTCTAGTATCCACAAATTGTTTTAAAGTCACTTATTATAATAAATCCACTAGAGCTATTGCAGAAATGACTGACATTTCGGCAAAGTCATATACACAACGTAATGCTATCAGGACAAATATGCAACCCATGCTAACAATTTTCTAGGAACTATCTATCAAAATGTTATGAATTCATTTCTGTAGGTCATATAGCTTTGCTGTTCTGCTATTCTGCTATCTAGTTTTGCAAAGTAATATCTACTTTTCTGCAATTAAGGTTGTATATTAATACCAATAAACCATAAGAAAAGATATTCATATGTTATGTATATGAGGTTTCTCCCTTTTTGAATTCTCTGAGGTCTTAAAGTTTCTCTTACAGTAAAAACTCCATTTCCAATAAAATATTTATCACTCTCTTCTCAGCATCTCTGACAGCCCTGACTAAGGTGTTCCCACAGACATCAGCACTGAACGCAGTCCTTCTCAGAGTCACCCTCATGCAGGGACCTGCCCTCTGGCGTGTGTCCTTTGAAGTTGGGAGTGTGAGGCTCAGACAGAAACTTTTATGCCACAAATCACATATATAAGGCTTTTGTCTTCTGTAGAATTTCAGATCTTTATATAATCTTGATCTCCAAATATCCTTTTCTCATTATGGCATGTGCTCAGTTTTCCGCTCTGTGTAGTGTTAGTTGCCAGACACAGGGGGTGGCTGCTCATTAGGTCTGCTCTGAACACCTTCCTCACCTGTTCCAGAGACATCAGAACACTTCTGAGCTTTGGTTCCTCCAAACACTTCCCAGTGAGCAGAGTGGCATCAGGTTTCAGGACATCCCTGGAGTAGTCAGTATGCCCCAGGACTTAGGAAGTATGAAACCTTGAGACTCTCCATGCCTGGAGGATCCTGGTGCATACACAGCCCATCCTTCTACTTTCTGGAAACATGAAGGAATACAGCAGGGCTAGGAACGCTTGTCCACATTGCAGACTCTTGGCTTGCAGAGGTCTAAGTGGTCATTTGTAGGCACTCTTGGTTATGATACTGACTATGCTCCAAACAACCCAGCTCTGACTCCAGGTGATCAAGGTGGCCATCACTCCACTTGAGAATGGCCAGCACCACTATTTTCCCCTTGGTGACTTTGCTGTGCCCCAGTTCCCATGGACTCTAAGCCCTTCCACACCTTTTCAGTGAATGGACAGTTTGCTCTGTAAACTGTGCTCACAGTTAAATGAAAAGCAAATTCTTAGGGGAAGAAGAGGCCATTAAAACAATTCTGATAGGTATTCATCTTATTTTTCTCTTTTAAAATATTTTTTGTGAAAGATTTATTTGTTTGGAAGTGAGAATTAAAGCAAGAGAGAGAGAGAGATCTTCCAGCTGCTGGTTCCCTCTCCAATGGCTGAAATGGCTGGGACTAGGCCTTTCTGAAGTCATAAGCCAGAAGCTTCCTCTGGTCTCCTTCATTGGCACAGGGGCATAAGGACTTGAACCATCTTCAGCTGTTTTCCCAGGTACATTAGCAAGGAGCTGGATTGGAAGTGGAGCAGCTGAGATTCGCACTGGCACCCATATGGGATGCCATAGCCTCAGTTGGTAGCGTTACCCACACTTCCCCAGAGTCAATCCTTGAGGTATTCATTTTAGAAAGCACTCTATTAGCATGTTCTTCTGAACATGTTTGGCTTCTGAACAGAACATTTTCAGGAGCCAAGAAGAAAAAGAACAACAACAACAAAAAAAGTAGGCAATACTCTACCTTGGCTTATTTAAGGATGAAATCACTGGTTTTCATTAAGTATCTTTCATGTCAGCCCCTGTAGTGATAATGGAAGACAAAGTATATGGTATACTAAGTACTGGATGTTATTTTATGAAATTATTTTATATTGGAATAAGTAGAAATCAAAAGTGGCTGTTAAGTTCCATATAACTTGTACCTGATCATAATGAATAGTATTCTACAGAATCCAATATATATTCTAAAGACATTTGATTTTCCTCAATTTTAGAATTCATCACATAAGAAAATTCTAATAAAATTTAAAAATACATAAATGTGTCTTCTCATTTCATAAATGTGCCATAAATTTGGCTAAGTGAGGAGGAGACACTTCATATTAGGTAAATATTGTACAGCATTCCACTATTGGCCAAATTTGTGTTGTCAGAAGCTGTTAGTCTTTACTCATGTAAGTGACATATGTATGTATAATGGCAGAATTTTCAACTAGGCAACTGACATCATCACCCAGTTTTAGTGTTTGCTAGAATTTTACACAATAACAGTATTTCATTGCATAGCTCTCACTAAAACAAAGCCCAGTGATCTGTTCTTTTTTTTTTTTAATTTATTCATTTATTTGAAAATCAGAGTTACAGAGACAGAGAGGAAGAGATAGAAAGAGAATCTTCCATCTGCTGGTTCACTTCCCAAATTGTTGTAATAACCAGGGTTATGTCTCCCAAGTGGGTACAGGAGCCCAAGGGTTTGGGGCATACTCTATAATTTTCCCAGGTGCATTTGCAGGGAGCTGGATTGGAAGTAGAGCAGTCGGGACTCAAACTGACACCCATATGGGATGCTAGCATTGCAGGTGGTGGCTTAACATGTTACACCTCAATGTTGACCCTTGAGCCCAATTTTTATGGCACGGCCATAACATGTGACACAACACAGCAGGAATGGATATGTCTCAGGTGCTAACTAGTCAAAGAACAAACAGTGAATGTGATCCTGATGCCTCTTTTTCTATTTTTTTCTCAATGACACCATCTAGGAGATGTTGGCTGAGTTCCCATGCTGTAAGGTCTTGGATTCCTGCTCCATAGAATCCATAGCATGAAATGTTTTTGCTCTACTATGTTGTCAGTCGTTTTGTCTTAGTCAGGGCTGTGCCTCCATATCTAGAAAAATGACTTATGAAATTTAATAAATTCATAGATTTTCATTGAATGTAGCTCAGAGTGCAGAGAAAGACACCAGCTAATGAAGATGAAACTGTGAACAGAAGCAGGAGTAGCACAGCACCTGGTCCTGCTTACAGTCCACAAATTCTAAGAGTCTTCATAGCTATCTTTAAGTCTGTCTGAAACCTTGTTTTGGGAATTTTGTTTAATAATGAGTAAGAAGTGAATAACTACCAAGATTTTCCCTTTTTAATTTTCACTTACAGATAATTGAATTATTCTGTGTGTATATGTATGTGTGTGTGAGTATACATATATTTGTAAAATGTACTTTTTTCCAAATCCCCCAATGGTTTCAAATGTTCTACTAATTGAACTTGTATATCTTGTTTCATACGTACTTCAAAAGGAAATTTCAGCTCTGCTTTATAAAGGGTATTCATATCCCTCTTCCAATGATATTAAGTATGAAGTCGGCCAGCATTTTCTTCATGAGTTGGTTCTATGTATAAGCGAAAATGTTTCTGTTTTTGTATAAAGATAAAGTATAATCTTTAAACTTCAAGTTAGAAAGATTACAAAAGTTGACTCTTACTCCCCAACTCATGCAGGACCATCAACAAGGTGCTGTCTTGTTCAGCTTTAGATGAATGTCTGAAGGGAAGGAAGTGAATTAATATTTATTCAGTGCCCATTGGAGAAGCCATTAGATGCAGGAGTCTCAACACAGAGGTTCTTCAAGAAGACCTTACTGACAAGTATTGTCTCGTGATCACTCACTTTTAGTCTCATTAGAATAGAGATTTCATACAATATGCTATTGTGTACAGGAAATGGCCCTAGTATGGCCTCTACAGCCAGAAGTCAGCATTGTGTCATTATCATGGTATCACTGGAACCAGGTGAGGTGTGGTGACTAGCTCTTCCAGTACAGTACCATGATGCCATCCACACATTTGATGATTTGATACAATGTGAGGTAATAATGGTCAACTGTGATGTTACAATTATCCTTGAGTGTATTATATGTAGCTCCTTTATATAATGGATTATTTAAATAATATCTAAAGGCCTTGTAGTTAGATTAAGTTTATTTTATTCTGTTTTTGCCATTTTGTTGGAGTAAAATATCTTTAAAAATGGGAATTTCAAAACTAGTTGGGATTGAAATATTCCAGTTATCAGTTCACATACCAGTATTCTACATAGTATTCGATAAACATGCCGTGACTTTTGAGATATATGCTGCTGATCCAATTTTACACATAACTATGCATCAGAGTTTTAATTGGTTTGATAATGGCTTCATGGTCACAGAATCCCAACTTTGTCACTCAGATGCAGATTTCCAGAGCTGATACGCTTTTCCAACTCCAGACTCCTTGACACTTAGAGATGCTGATGTGGAAATGAGATTCAAAAAGCAGCTCATGCATTATGATTTTAAATTCTCAGCTAAGGGCCATTCCAAACACATAATTGATGCCTTTTCAAAATTTCCCAGGAATTTACCTGTCTTTATTTTTCTTTTCTTTGTATACTTATTTCTCCCACTAGATTATAAACTTCTAAACATTTTTACTTTGAAAATCAGAGGCAAGGGGAAATACAAAGAGAGAAAGAGAGAGAAATCTTTCTACTTGTTCATTCCTCAAATGCCTGCAATAGGCAGAACCTAGACCAGTTGAAGCATCAATCTACATATCCCACATGGGTGGCAGGGACCCAAGCACTTGGGCCATCACTTTCTGCTTCCCAAAGTGCCTATTACCAGAAAGCTGTAATCCAGAGTGTAGCTAAACTGGAACCCAGACACTCTTATTCGGCATGTGAGTTTCCCAAGTGGGTATTTTACCACTACAGGGAAGGCTCATTCCTAATTTGCATCTTTGAGGGTAGAAAGTGGTTGTTTGTAATCCACCATTGTGTCCCCCACTGGGCCTAGGACAGAATACGTTGATTCCTCAAAGTAAAGTGCTTTCACTCACTTTTGTGGTGCCAGGCTTGAGATTTGTCACATTACCACTGAGCAGTGATGTATCTATACTGAATTCCAGTTTCTACCCAAAAATTGAACTCATATTGGAAATTTTAAGGTAATTCAGTGACTTATGGTTAATAAAAGGAAAAAGCCTTTGGCTAACTCAGTATTCACATTTGGGCAATTCATGAGTCTTCCCGGTCCTCTCTCCTCCCAAGCTTTCATGCCCTGCTTTTCTGGGGTGGAACTGGAGTTCTAGCCGCATCCTTGCTGCTCTGGTCCTCAGTACCTCGTCCTGGTTGTGCCTTGGGGTCCTTCCTGGATCCCACTGAGGTGTGCCTCCCCAGGGATTTCCTGCATCTCCCACCGACTGCCATGCTGAAGGGTCCATAGCTAGAGGAAGCTGTGATGTGTCCTCTCCGAGTGGGTCACTGTTCTGCCCTTCTCTCCATCTGCCATGTAGTCAATCCTCAAAGTTGTGTTGTCTCCACCTGTTCTTGTGGGGTTGTTCACCATGCACCCTTGGCTGTGGTGTCTCCCACATCTATATTACAGCAGTTCCCTCACACTAGCTTCACTGTTTAGCAACTCTCTATGCTTTGAGGGCCAAAGCAACTCCAATGAGTTTGAGTCATGTGTGCTGGAGAAACAGAGAGTCATTTAGTTTGGGCAGGTGCTAACTTTTCTCAGGTCACCCGTCTCTAAATGTCTCATGGCCACTTCTATCTTCCCTGGGGGTGTTCTTCCCAGAATTCTAAAGAGTGAGTGGAGTCAGAAGTCTCCTGACATTGAAGCCACAAATTCTCCCAGAGCTTCTCATCCTGTTGAAACCCACTGGGGCTTCCAAGTAAGACAAAGTACCCAGGGTCTGCGCCTGAGCCCACCCCAACCCCAACGCCTGTGTGTGCTTATCTCTCAGACTGCCTCGCCATCCCCCATCCGTGATCCAGAAAGGGGTTTTATGGACCTCCTGAGATAAATGATGAAGCAGGTCTTTTTCCATACTTTTCACACCACTAATACTATGAATTGTAGTGAAAATTTTATGATCGGATCATCAGATGTCTCTGTTGATAGTTACAGTCTGGTGCAGAATGTTCCTTTCTCTCAAGTCTTACGGTAGAACTCTTTGGAGCATTTTAAAGTTCATTTTAAAAGTTGGGCTGAAATGTGACTCCTTTGTTCTTGGAGAGGGTTCTGCCCTTCCCACATAGCTTCAAGCTTTTTCAGAAAGTCCCTGTTCTCAAGCTCTGAATGGTTTTCTCAGTAACACCATTTATTCATGAGACAACAGATATCTATATCTATATCTATATATATAGATATAGATATAGATATAGATATATATACACACACACACCATATATATATATATATATATATATATATATATATATATGGCACCTGTTATGTACCAGGCACATCTAGATTCCAGGCTATGACAGAGGACAAATGATACAAATATGAAATATACTCCTAAAACTGTATGTATGAAATACATGAAATTTGCTCACCTCATATAAGTTTAAAAATGAAAAAATGAAAAATTTAACATGCAATAAAAGCAAACACAAACAAAAAGACTCCAGATTTTTAAACAAATAAGAATCCACATGTAAAGACATATGAGTCCTTGTCTTGTGGTTAGCAGTGGTTGGAACCCTGATACCCCATGATTTCAGTGTTACATAGACACAATCCCAAGGGATGACATTATTTATGAGATGCTAATAGTCACGAGGTTTGCTGTACTATCTCTGACAATCTGCATTTCTGGAGCCCCTAGAGGACATTTGTATGTAATTCTCTGTGGTCAACACACACATGTTTCCTTTCTACAACACAAATAAGTTGTGGAAGGATTTCCCCATTCTGTGTGGTGTCTCTGAGCTACATCCATTTCAAAGTCTCCTGAGAGAATCAGAGTGCTAGGCTCTTTGTGTTTGGTGTATAATGTGACTGATACAGATACGTTTTGTGGCAATTCATATTTTTTTGAGATTTATTTTATTTCTTAGGAAGATAGAGTTATAGAGAGGCAGAAGCAGAGAGAGAGGAAGGTCTTCCATCTGCTGGTTCACTCTCCAGATGGCCACAATGGCCAGAACTGTGCCGATCTGAATCCTCCAGGTCTCTCACACAGGTGCAGGGGCCCAAGGACTTGGTCCATTTTCCACTGTCCTCCCAGACCACAGCAGAGAGCTCAATCAGAAGTGGAGCAGCTCAGACTTGAACCAGCGCCCATATAGGATTCTGGCACTGCATGCGGTGGCTCTATCCACTATACCACACTGCTGGCCCCATGGCAATTCATTTTTCCTTTACTCTCTTTACCAAACTGACAAAAATGACAGTTACTTATTTATAATATCTACATTTGATCATTAAGTGCTGCCTCAACTCTATTAGTGTTATTTCTTATTTTATACCAAGACTCTAATATTCTGTCATTAACACTATATTCAGAAAATATTCAACAGAAAAATATAAAACAAAATGTAGGTTCAGAAATGATTTGCTTGTTTATTTTGTTTGTTGTTTGTTTGTTTCTTTTTTCCTGGGTGCTTCTCTCTTAGTAACACTGATGAAAAGCTGGATAAAATTTAGCTCCATATCAAGAATCGAAGATTTTGTTTTTCTACTACAAGGCTTCTAGAAAAGAAGAGACAGGAACTAAATGAGCTTTTCACTCCCCTGTATGCTTATTCTTCATTATATACCCAAATCACACCCCATGTGTCCAGGGAATTACAGGGGACTCTGCATCCTAGAAGAGAGAGAGAATTATCTTTGCACATTCCACAGATTAGACTAAAGCATATAAGAGCTGCCTCTGGGCTTCTACCTGGATGTCCTGTTTGGTAGTGAGCAGAACTCTTTGGTGCTATGCTGCCAGTTATTCCATGTATATTATTAATTGTTCAAGTTGGAATACAGGGGTGACAGTGGAAAGGGTGAGTTAATAACAAAAAAAATCCCATACGCAGGTTACTCAGGCTTTCCTATTACAAATTCTGTATTGGTATATCTGATCTCACTGAAGTATGTATAGAGAAATGACTACGTGGCAAGAATCTTATTCTTTCTAGAGAACAAGGGCCCCTCAGTTGCTGTCAGTGCTGCTGTTGAATGTGGCAGGGAGGAAATGGCTGCTCCATTCACAACAAGACCCTGGGAAGCAGAATTACAGGGTGTGCGTGGCTCAGGGTGTGCAAAAGGCCAGTGTAGAGTTCCCTTTGACCCAGTAAGGTTTTTTTTGAGTCAAGGCAATTTTACTTAGGATTCCTTTTCTCAGCAATGGACATTAGAAAATGTGCTCATTTGCATATGTTAAAATTGTCCCTGAAGGCATTCCCTGCCCTGGGGAGGAGAATGTGTAAGAGCTCTTATTTGGCTCCCTAGTCATGTGATTCATCAGGCTTAATTCTTGAGCTCTGAAGAGATTTCTGCTTCCGAAGGGAGACTGCTGATTTCTGACTGTAAACGGTGAGTGTGTATTTCTGATTCATGACATCTCAGTCACTCCCCAGAATTACAATTGAAAGCAGCTCATTTATTGTTCATTTTCTATGGCTAAGCCTGAAAACCATTCAATTATCACAAAAATTATTGAGTTTCCACTCACTTGTCCTGGTACTTTCTCAATGTGTGGTGTGACTCTGTAACTCTCAAGTTACTGTGTTGCCCTAATCACTTGATTGGATCACAGAATGGTGAGATGTTTTCATGAGTACTAAGAGCTACATACCCAGCTGAGCACTTGGGGCAGGGGTAGGAGTTAAAGTTGGATTAGTGCTCCTCTACAGCCAAACTTTCTGTCCTCTGAGATATCTGGTTGCCATGGAGACTAAGTGATGGACAGACATAGCACCTGTTGCCAGAGAACACAGGCTCTGCCCTTTCTCTCTATCATACCACGTTGAGCATGTACTGTGGAAAAAAGCCAGTGAGTACATTTAACATAGATACTTCTCTGAGAAATGCACTTTATTTTTAAGTATTGACTTGAATAGGCTTTTATTTGAATAATTGATTATGACTGGCTATTATGTTTATAATCTTCCAATGGCTGGCTGTGGGTAGTTTATTTCAACGACTTTCTAGTGAAACAAGCCACAGGGAACGGCTATAGTATGCATACTCAAATCATGCTACTTACAATTGTGAATTTGTTTGATACTTACAAAGTTGATCTTGCTACCCCCCCCCCAAAAAAAACAGCTTTGCTGATTTTCATGAATACATTGCATTTATCTCAGAGATGGGAGAACGAACTTCAAGAACTCAGGGTTTGTCAAATGATAATCATTTTTGAATTTTTTTTTAAATTTCCTTCTAGAGTAGTGCGTAAGTAATGTTATGATTGGTGGAAATCACTTTCGCTGTGTGGATGAAAGATTATCCAAGCCAAAGTTTATATAAAATTATAAGCGAACTATCTCTATAGACTCTATTACTGTACAATGATGCCATGAATGAGGAAGTCCTAACAGCATTCTTGGCACTGAGTTTCACAGAAGTTTCTTCATTTATTATTTTTCTTTCACTTATTTTATACAATGGTTATTCAAAATATTTGTGAAAAGTGGAATTAAAGATAAGTATATGTTGGTATGAAATTTTTTCATGCTATTAATTTTCTAAGAATTTAAGTCCCTTCATGCATTTGAATATGAAAATCTGACACTTAGCCAATTGATGGAAAGAAACTTGCAGCACCCTAAGTTTTTTGCTAGAAATTTACAAAGAATGCTAAGCAGCTTACTAAGAATCCAACACCTATTTCAAATGATCAGGAGGGGAAAGAGTTGTTTATTTAACAAGTATTTATTGATTACTCATGCTGGGGCTATGGATACAGAAATGAAAGTAAAACACAGTCCCTGCCCGCACAAGGCCCCATCCTGGTCACACGATGGATGCAACAGGAGATCCTGAAGACAAATAAAATGCTGCAGAGACGCCGGGGTCTCAAGGGGAGCAGAGAAAGGAAAAAGCTCCGTGCACGTGGCGATGGAGGGCCAGGGACAATTCCTAAGGCAGTGCCACAGCTGAGTCCGAAACAGAAGGATGTGGAGGAGCCTTGTAGATGAAAATAAGGGGATTGCTGTCTCAGAACAGGGCACAGCTCCAGCCTGCTGTCGGCTTCTCCACGGTCTGTGGAAAATCTAGATGGCAAAGTCACCTAGGGGTGGAGGCCAGGGCAATGGCCAAATCACTGTGGGCTCCTGTGCCACCCAAGGCACATGACTGTCATCCTTTTAAGAAAAAAAAAAAAACTGCTCTGTTTTATTTTCTTTGAAAGCTATTCTAACAGCCCTGCTCTTTAAAAGAAAAAAAATATTTTTATTTCGTTTTATTTGAAAGGTAGTAAGACAGAGATTTCCCATATGCTAATTCATTCTCCAAATGCCTTCCACACCAGGGGCTGGGTCAGGTGAAAACCCGTAGCCAGGAATTCAATCCACATCTTCCACGTGGATGACAGGGACCCTAGTATTTGAGCCATCTCTTTAAATACTGCCTCCCAGGGCTCACGTCTGGGAGTGGAGCCAGGACTTGAGTCCAGGCACTCTGATTTAGGACGTGACCAAGTCCCAAGCAGCCTCTTCATCACTGGGCCAAACATATGCATCACTTTCATTTTTATTTAATTTTGACAGTGACATGGACAAATGCATATTTTTGGTGTCTTTTTCTGGTGGTTCTGTAGAGAGTGGGACTGGGGAGAGGAGCCCAAGTGTTCCTACAAACACTGTTTCAGCAAAACCTAACAGAAGCATGAGGGCCCACCTTGGGCATTACAGTTGGGAACAAGTGACAACAAATTGGAAAGATGTTTAAAATGTGATCCTGTCCAGTGTCATAATTGATCGGTATGGTGTTCAGACGGTGACATCTGTTAAGATGAGGAACTGGAGTGTGGATTTTTCAGTCCCTCCAAAGCCCTACCGTACTTTATTCCAGTGGAGAGTTGATTGCCTCCTGATAAGGAATTATTGGCTCTCAGAGTTCAGGATCTGGTGGGGCAGGTGATCCCTTAAATGCAGGTGCTCATCATTCACAGTTGGGAGAATGTTGGTACCAACAGTCTCTGTAAGTCCAAGTCCAGTCGTTCCTCTGTAGTATTTGCTACATAACTCAAGGGAACAGGAAATCATCTAACCAAGCCTTTGAGTTGGAAAGAGGGAAAGCGACTGGCCAACATGGTGAGGCTGGCAGTGTAGAAACTGTTCCTTAAAACCATGTGCCTGCAATCAAATGCTCACTTCATCCCACTCCTCCCCCCGTATGACACCATCGTGCAAAACTCTGGCCTGTCTTTCACAAGGCATCATACATATCATTCTCTTTCATTGTTTTAACTTTCATACCTCTTCATGAAAAAAATAATTCTTTTACTTTGTATCATAAGAACGGCATTCAGTCTTCAGTCTTTCTTCAAATGTGTTGTCACATCCCATGGCAACAGCGGTTGGCCCTCTGAGTCATGATTCTTCCTTTATTTACAGATTTCAGGAACCACTTGTTTCCCTGTCTTTGAAACCATCCCAGTTTATTGTTTAATAACAACCATTTTATTTGTAATATGCATATTTATATTTTAGGAAGGTTATTTTGAAGATAATCTACTCTTTGAAGTAATGAGACATATATGACTCATAGTTTAGATGCTTAGCAAAGATTGCTTATGATAACATAGTTTGTTTATTGAGGTTTTTTTTTAGGAAACAGATATCTTATCTAACCCAGCATTATGCATGCTTAATTGGATACTCTGAATCATGTCCAAGGCAGAAGAAGCAATAAAACCATACAGGTGGGTTAAATTAGAAAATTGTTTTTGCAGTTTTATTTCTAAGTATTAATTTTTAACAATTTTTAATTTTAATTTTTAGTTTTTAGAAGATTCAATGTGCTTTGTAGATACAATTCTAAGAACATAATGATATTCTCTTCCTTCATACCTCCCTCCTTTCCTCTCCCTCTCTCCCTCCAAATATTCTTAATATACGTTAATCGAATTCTTAAGGGCAAAAAAAGACCCTCAACATAGACACAAACAGAGAAGAGACAAAAACAGGAATAGAATAATGTGGAAAAGAGATGGTAAAATGAGAACTGTTGAGTAGATCTTAGAAAGTGAATCCTAACATGACTTTGGGACAGACTGGGAAGAACATGCATTTCTGCTGATGAACTGTGAATTCTTGGAATGCAGAGGGGAGGCAGCACTGTACCCTGGGAGATGGAGAGGGAGCGGGCTGCACACAGGCTGACAGCTGAGAAGCCTGCAATACACCCTCCCCAATCTCACCATGCCAGTGGCTGGGATCTTTTTCAGCAGAAGACTAAGTAATTATTTTCTGGGAAAATTGAATTTTAGGATTCCTGGATTTCAAGATCCTAGACCTCATTGAAGGTAATCCTTTCATTTTGAAAGTAGAGAAATTAAGTAAAAGTTTACACACTGAATATCAAGACACTCAAATTCCTTTCTCTATGAGGATTCAGAAACTTGATCCTCACATTTTTTAAATCATTAGTTTAAAAGTAGGCTCTTTTATTCAAACATATATAATGATGAATTGGGACTAATCAGATGGCAAATGTTTCAACATATATGTTCTTTAATTCAGTGTGTAAAATGACTTTCATTTGGTGAAACTCCATATACCAATTTGGGTTCACTTTTGTAATTACACTCTATGGTTTTACAAGTACTCTGTGCAGCTGTTGGAATTTGGAAGCCATTTCCAAATACCAAAGAAGTCCTTGGGTTCTGGGTAAGTTCAATGTGATCTCAGCAAGTGTTTGTAAATAACCTTTGTGGGGTCCATGGGATGTCTCATGGATCAAGGGTGAAGAGATCTCAAGTATTGTGCAGAGTTCTTCCAGCCCTTCAGAGGGTGGGCAGGAGCGCTGCAATTACAGAGCTTCTCAGTAGGGACTGTCTGTGAGGGTGCCCACTTTGCAGATTCAGTCATCCAATCGAAGCTCAACAGGAATGATGCATTGGTGTCATTGTACATGATTTTCTTTCTGAAACAAAATAAAAGGATTTACATTTGAGAAACATAGCACAGAATGAACAGAACCTTTAATTTTCCAAGATCAATTCTAATATATGCAATGTTAAGTATGGCAGCCTATTAACTCATGAGAAAATTGAAATTGGAAGGTTTGAGTTCTAAACAGCAGATCATCAGTTTCTTTTTAAATAAAGCTTTTATTTAAAGAATATAAATTTCCAAAGTACAGCTTATGGATTACAATGGCTTCCCCCCCCATAACTTCCCTCCCACCTGCTACCCTCCCCTTTCCCGCTCCCTCTCCCCTTGCATTCACATCAAGATTCATTTTCAAATCTCTTTATACACAGAAGATCAGTTTATTACATATTATGTAAAGATTTCAACAGTTTGCCCTCACATAGAGACACAAAGTGAAAATACTGTTGGAGTACTAGTTATAGTATTAATTCACAATGTATAGCACATTAAGGACACAGATCCTACATGATTTTTTTTAAAAAATTGCTTAATTATCTATGCAATTTCCAATGTAACACCAAGATTTTTTAATCATTTTCAATTATCTTTATATACAGAAGATCGATTCAGTATACACTATGTAAAGATTTCATCAGTTTGCACCCACACAGAAACACAAAGTGTAAAAATACTGTTTCAGTACTAGTTATAGCATTACTTCACATTGGACAACACATTAAGGACAGATCCCTCATGAGTCGTAAGTACACAGTGACTCCTGATGTTGATTTAACAATTTGACACTCTTGTTTATGGCGTCAGGAATCTCCCTAGGCTCTAGTCATGAGTTGCCAAGGCTATGGAAGCCTTTAGGGTTCGCCAACTTCGATCTTATTCCGACAGGGTCATAGTCAAAGTGGAAGTTCTCTTCTCCCTTCAGAGAAAGGTACCTCCTTCTTTGATGGCCCTGTTCTTTCCACTGGGATCTCACTCACAGAGATCTTTCATTTAGCTCTTCTTTTTTTTTTTTTTTCAGAGTGTCTTGGCTTTCCATGCCTAAAACATTCTCATGGGCTCTTGAGCCAGATCCGAATGCCTTAAGGGCTGATTCTGAGGCCAGAGTGCTATTTAGGACATCTGCCATTCTATGAGTCTGCTGTGTATTTCGCTTCCCATGTTGGATAATTCTCTCCCTTTTTCATTCTATCAGTTAGTATTAGTAGACACTAGTCTTGTTTGTGTAATCCCTTGACTCTTAGACCTATCAGTGTGATCAATTGTGAACTGAAATTGATCACTTGAACTAGTGAGATGCCCTTGGTACATGCCACCTTGATGGGATTGTATTGGAATCCCCTGGCATGATTCTAACTCCATCATTTGGGGCAGGTCCGATTGAGTATGTCCCAAATTGTACATCTCCTCCCTCTCTTATTCCCACTCTTACATTTCACAGGGATCATTCTGAGTGAATTAAGCCAGTCCCAAAGGGACAAATATCATATGTTCTTCCTGATCGGTGACAACTAACTGAGCACCAAAGGGAAACCTGTTGAAGTGAAATGGACACTATGAGAAACAGTGACTTGATCAGCTCTTGTGCTGACTGTTGTTGTACAATGTAATACTTTATGCATTTTAGTATTTTTTTTTATCCTAGTACTAGTGGTTGAACTCTGTAATTAACACACAATTATTCTTAGGTGTTTAAATTTTTTTTTTTTTTTTTTTTTTTTTTTTTTTTTTTTTTTTTTTTTTTTACAGGCAGAGTGGACAGTGAGAGAGAGAGAGACAGAGAGAAAGGTCTTCCTTTGCCGTTGGTTCACCCTCCAATGGCCGCCGCGGACAGCGCGCTGCGGCCGGCGCACCGCACTCATCCGATGGCAGGAGCCAGGAGCCAGGTGCTTTTCCTGGTCTCCCCATGGGGTGCAGGGCCCAAGCACCTGGGCCATCCTCCACTGCACTCCCGGGCCACAGCAGAGGGCTGGCCTGGAAGAGGGGCAACCGGGACAGAATCCGGCGCCCCGACCGGGACTAGAACCCGGTGTGCCGGCGCCGCAAGGCGGAGGATTAGCCTGTTGAGCCACGGCGCCGGCCTGGTGTTTAAATTTTAACTGAAAAGTGATCCATGTGAAATATAAGATCATCAGTTTTAAAGTCTAATCTACCCACATGTTGTGGTATGACCATTTTCAGAAAATCAACTTACAGAAAAGAAGACACCATCACTATGGAAACCCATGATGATGAACCCAAGTTTTCATTTGTGAGTAGGAGGAGGAAAGTATTACATATAACCCTCAATCTCAGTCTTCTGTCTATTTTTAGAAGTATCTTTATTAATTTACTTTTAATTGACAAATCTTGGTTTTGCTCTTTGGGTAGAATATACAATATGTTTTGTTGATATATGAATGCAAAATTTAATGACAAAACCAAGATAATAGCATGTCAACATCCTCATTTAATTTAACATTTCTAGGGGTGGTGCAATGACATTCCTATAGCTATTTTGGAGGTTATAATACATTTTTATTGATTATAACAATCCTACTTTATAAGAGATATCAAAATTTAGTCCTTCTGTCTAGCTGAAACTTTGTGCCCCTTGATCAACAATCCCCTCATTCTCTTGCTCTTCTATACCCATCCAGCCTGATAACCATCATTCTACTACCTACTTCTATTAATTCAACATTTCTCTCAAGATTCCCCATATGACTGAAATCATGCTGCATTTGTATTTCTGTGTATAGTTTATTTCATTTGACATAATGGTGTCTAGATTGTGTTATCCCATAGGACAGGATTCTATTCTTTTTTAAGAATAAATAATAATACATTGCATATATATAGATAAATACAGAGATACTTAGATAGATAGATAGATAGATAGATAGATAATATGTTCTTTATTCACTCAACCACTGATGGACACTTCAATTAAGTTCAAGTCTTGTCCAGCAAACCCAGAAGTGGAATTATTGGATTATGTGTTAGTTCTACATTTATCTATTCATTTATTTGATGAACATCCACAGTGATATCCATAATGACTCTACTAGCGTACATCCTTTCCTACACTGAACAAGAGTTCCCTTTCATTTTCATTCTGGCCAACAATGGTTATCTTTCATCACTTTGAGGAAAGACATTCTAAAAGATGTGAATTGCTAGATGTTTATGGTTTTAATTTGCATTATTTGTATTTTCTCAGTAATTAATGATGTTGAGCATTTTTAAATGAACTAGTTTGATTTTTCTTGCTGTTTAGTTGTATATGTTTCTTACATATTTTAGATACCATGCTTTACTCGATGTATGGTTTGCAAGTATGTTTTTTCAGATTTATAAGTTATCCTTTTAATCTTTTAGTTTTTTCCTTTGCTTATAGAAAGTTTTTAGTTTGATGCATTCCCATCTGTCTATTTTTGCTTTTGTTGCCTATGCTTTGGGGATCATATCTTCAAAAAAAAATCCTTGCCCAGACCAAAGTCATGAATTCTCCATGTATTTTCTTTAGCATTTTTACAGTTCCAGGTCCTAAAATTTAATTTTTAATCCTTGTTGAGTCTAGTGTTTGCATGGTGTACTATAAGGATCTAACTTAATTCTCTGTATGTCAATAACCATTTATTGAATTTACCCACGGTATGCACTTGGCATCTTTGTCCGAAATTAATTAACTATAAATGAATTATCTTATTTCTGGGTTTTCTATCCAATTCCATTGGTTAATGTATTTATTTTTATGCAGTATCATACAGTTTTGATAAAAAAAATTTGTATTTGAAAGTATGGTGTCTCCAGTGTTATTCTTTTTGCTCAAGTTTGTTTTGGCTATTTGAGTTCTTTTGTGGTTACATATGATTTGAAGAGTTTTGCTACTATTTATCTGAAAAATCACATTGGAATTTTGACAGGGATTGCATTGAATCTGTAGATCACTGTTCGTGACGTGGACAGTGATACATGAATCTTTCAGTGCCATGGCATGGGGTATCTTCCCACTGACTTTGATTTCCTTCATTTCTTTCACTAGTGTTTCATAGTTTTTAGCATATCAGTCTTTAAGTTCTTTGGTTTAATTGAGACCTGAGTATTTTATTTTTATTTTTTGTTGCTATTATCACTGGGATTTTTTTTTTCAATTTTATTAGTATAAAGAGAACATATACACATATACAATTTGAGGATAGAATGTTATTAGTCTAAGAAATTATGCTGCTGCTAGTGGGTTGATTTTGTATTCTGTAGCTTTGTCAACTTGGCTTATCAGTTCAAACAGCATCTCTGGATTTTTATATCCATAAGACCGTATTGTTGGCTAACAGACAATTACATTACATATTTTCTGGTATAAATATGTTTTATTCCCCTCTGTTGCTTAATTACTCTTGCTAGGACTTCAAACACTATGTTGAAAAGAAATGGTGATAGCTGACATTTTTGTGTTTGCTCTAATCTTAAAGGAAAAGTTTTCATCTCTTCACTTTTGGATAAAATTTACCAATTGTTATATATACTTTTTATTGTGTTAAAACACTTTTTTGTATGCCTATTCTGTTGAGACATTTTATTATGAAAACAAGTGTTAGATATTGCCAAATGCTTTTCCGTTTCCTATTTCTATCAAAGAGTGATCTCAGATTCTGAGTTTGAGCTCAGGGTGTATAGGTAAATAGTAAATACAATTATCTTAGTATTGTAAAGTCTACACAGGAACACTTTTGAATGAATATGAAGATAAAGGCTTGTGTTTTTGTGTGTATGTGAGTGCAATGTGAGTGTGTGTTGTGGGTGTTTGTATGTATGTGTGCATATGTGTTTGATTCTGATTTGTGTCTGTATGTTTAATGGAGAGGCATATGTGTATTATGGCTGTTTGTTTTTTGGATCATTTGCCAAACAGCCCACTGTGCCCCTCTGAAATGGCACTCTGGCAGTTTCTATGTCAAATGACCACAAGAATCTCCCCTTCTGCATGTTCTTTTGCATTGTAATGTTGCCACTCTGCTTTGTGAATGCAGACAGGTCTTATGATCAACAAAGTATGCTGGAATCCAAATCCAGGAATAGTCCTCTACAGAATGCAAAGTTTCTTTCATTATTCTTGCCTCATAACCATCTCTATTCATTTCTCCCAAGTTCAGTCACCATGCTATGAAAAGCCCATACCTCTTGGTAAGGACATGAGTAAGCTAAGTAAGAGGTCACAAGTCCCAGTTGATCTTCAGCCAACAGCTGGCACTGACTGGTGTGTGTGAGACAGCTAGTTGAGACCTCCAGCCTCGTTCAGTCTTCAGATGATGCAGCTCCAACCATATTTTATTGAAAATGCATAAATGACCTTGAACAATATGCCTAGCTCATTACAGTCCACACACAAAACTTTGGGACATCATAAACTGATGCACTGAAAAACCGAATGTTGGCATCTTTGGTTATACAACAGTAAAGCAAAACTCCCACTGGACTGGCCAGCTAACATTACTGGAACATTTTCTCTAACTTGGGCTAGGTTTTCATATACATAATGTGTTTCTATTGCAGAGTTTAAAACAAAACTTTTTTCAGATTACTTTGTTTTAGGGTACAGACTTGTGAACTAGCTTCATAAGTACCTTTGGATGTCTGCACAGAAATGAATAATTTTAGGGGAAAAAACCATCTGTGGATAACCTACTCTACTTTCAGAGGTGGTAGCTGTGGGCATGCTGAATATTTAAAGGGAAGGCAGAGAGTGCAATCGGTTGTGTGTTGACAATGGTGAGCAAGTTAAGCCACCTCTGCAGGACAGGGCAGAGGACAGTGCGTTATGGGTTATGACTTTGAGCATTATCCCTGGTGACTACTCCTTGAGTGTGTTTCTTTGATCATTCAAACAATTCTTTGACTCACTTGATAAACTTTAATGAATGTATTTTCTACTTCAACTATTTAGAGTGAATTCTATTTTTCTGAAGTTAAGAAAAAACTAATTTATATAGAACTCATGGTGTGCACAAGACCCAGCTTGGCAACTTGAATAGAACAAATGTGACAGAAACTTGTTATGGTCACTGCCTCAAAAAAGAAATTGCTCCATCAGGCTGAGCTGCAGATTCAGAAAGACACAGCTTGACACCCATAATGCCTGGACTGCTCCAGATGGCTCCCCAGGCACATACCCTAACAGGGCAGACTGTGCCCAGTGAGTCAAGGCTATGCCAGTGACTCCCTACCTGTGTGGCCTGAGCCAGGGGCACCAGCAGCTCCTGGAAATTCACTAAAAGTTCAAATTCTCAAGTCTCAATCCAGACCTTCCGACTTTCTTGAACTGTAGTTTAGCATTGTACCTTTTAAAAAAATACCCACTAGCTGATTTTGATACATTTTTTCTTTTAAAAATCTTTTCTGGTTACCTAACACTCCTTTAAAAGAAAAGTCAGAATGTGGTGACAGTAAATGGCTCACACTAGGAGACCTGTGTTCAGTGGAGCAGAGAGCGTGTCTTCAGCCAAGCTCACACAGCCCTGAGGAAGCACATTTCCTCAAATGCATTGCCCAGTGTTTAGCAAACTGATCTGCTAGTTTCTGCCTTCCTATGATATAAAACAATGGGATTAAGTACTCTTAGGAGTCGTGCGCCCATCTTGGGTGTCTCTTTCTTTATAACATTTAATGGACTGCTTTCAGTTCTAGAGTGTGTTGATTACAGAATACATCCTGGAAGCTGCTTTTAGAAGCATGGTGAATTTATGAGCTTTCCTTTTACATTTAATATTCCATAAATATTTCTATTTCATAATAGAGTGTGCATAGTCATGTTACGACTCCTCATAATCTTTTATTCTGTGCGGCTTATTTCCTGTTCCTCATGGACTGAAGATAACAGAAATGCAGAGGCCCTTCCTGCACAAAGTAGTGTGACCCTGTGACCCTGTGACCCTTGACACTGTCCCTGCCCTGCCCCAGTTCAGTATTTCATATGCTCAGCTTCGCTGCTCACACACGGCGTTCACTTCACAAGGTTCAAGCCTCTTAGCCGTAAGCAGGGCTCCCTTTGTCCTCCCAGAGGTCCCTGTGAAGTTCACATTAAAAAGAGTGTGGGGTGGGCCTTTGACCTAACGGTGAAGCTGCCTGGAATGCCTGCAGCCCATACCGGAGAATCTGGCCTGGGCCCCAGCTTCCTGGAAATAGCAGTGATGGCTGAAGTAGGTGCCCTCCATGTGGGAGACTAGGATCAAGTTTCTGGCTCCTGGCTTTGGCTTGGTCCAGCCTCTGCTCTTGCTAGTATCTAGGGAGTGAACCAGCAGAGAGGAGATGTTTGCCTGTTTCTCTGCTTCTCTAAACAAATAAATAAATAAATAAACAGATAAATTTTGTCACCCAAGAAATGTTCAATATGATTAAAGAGCTATTGCTGGTAAAAAAAAAAAAAAAGTGCTCCTCACACATGTGAAGTCAGAGCTGTGACTGACTCATTGGTTCAAGATAGCAATGTGACCTATCTGTGGCTGATTTCTGCCCCAAGTCTGGGCCCTGTGTTTCCTTCTAGAACTTTGGGAAAGTGAACAAACTCTACGACCTCTACGCACAGACTGAAAGTGGGAGAAAGTGGTCAGAGAAGACTCCATGGGGTTGTCAGAAAGAGTGGGAATGACTGATGGGCGGGGGAGACAGCACTCTCCAATGTAGCATGAGTTGTACCTCCTACCCAGACTGATAAGCACGTAACAGTCAGAGTCACCATGAGTGACAGCATTCTAATTCTGCAGATGATGCAAATCAGGGTAAGACAGGCACTTCTGTGGTCACCAACCCAGTGGGTGCAGCAACCTCTGTGAATTTTTGCTGCGGCATGGCCTGGTGAAGCCTCACTGATTCTGTTGGTGCAAAAGTAGAAAGCCAAGGTGCTATCCAGAAACTCATAAGATGGGCTTCCTTGCCATCTTTTTCATTAACCTTTAAAGATATGCCCATCTCAATATTATGAATGGTTGAAATTTTTAATTTGCAAATGCAACTCACAAAAATATGGTCAAAGGCTTGCAGATAATTTGTCCCAAAACTTGATGATGAGTAGCATATAGAATTACATGACATAATCTAAAAAAAGAGGTCTTCTTTAGGTCTGAAAGTAGAAGGATTTTGGATATTGATAGCGGTCATTGGTTGCATCCTTAAATGTTTTGGATGGTAGCAGAAAACTTGAAAAGTAGTTTCTCATGACTTTATTTTCAGTCCTTATATCAAGGCAATTCAACAGAATGTCAAAAGTATAAAGTTTACAACACATATTTAGAAATACACAGACAAAATGTGTGAAGCATTTGAACACCTAATTTTTCAGAAGAAACTATGGATGTCCAGTGAATACAAGAAAAAGTGCTCCACATCATTGACAACAGGAGAATGCATACCCATCAGTGGCAGGCATTTGGTTCATCAGTTAGGTCATCGCTCCAGACACCAGCTAGCCCATACCAGAGTATGTGATTTAAGTCTTGGCTCCTCCTCTTGTGATTCAGCGTCCTACTTATGTGGACCCTAGGAGACCGTGGAAGATGGCTTGAGTAATTAATTGTGCCCTGATACCCATGTGGGAGATCTGGGTTGAGACTGGTTTCAGACCAGCCCAGCCTTTATTGTGTGAGCATTTGAGGAATGAACCAGTAGAAGTATAATTTCTCTTTCTTTCTCTCTCTCTAAATGAAAAATGAAAATAATTAAATTTAAATTTAAAACAAATAAATAAAATCACAATGAGATATACCCCAATGGGATACCTTAAACTATAAAGATTTGAAACAGAAAAAATGAACAAGCATATGGAACAACTGAACAATAAATATTTGCTACAGAAAGAATTAACAAGCACGTGGAACAACTGGAGTAGTGGTGTATTGTTGGAAGGGTGTCAGGAAATGCCACTCTGTGAAAAAAATTCCTGGAGTTTGTTATGAGTTAAGCATATAGCTAACCTATGATCCAGAAATTTAACTCTTAGGCAATTGGACAAGCCAAAGAACCAATGGGATCACACACACACACACACACACACAACGTGTTCAAAAACGTTCACAGTGACTTGGTGCATAAGAACAAAGGCTGGATCAGGGGAGTGAACACAGGAGGCCTTGGTACAGGGCCCAGCTCCCGAGCAGCTGGAGGGAAGTCTTGTGAATCCAGGAGAGCAGGCATGGGTCTCAAGGCTTAGGGCTGGTTTCATTTCTTCATGCTAATTCTTGACAAAGTGGATTTAAATTTTACGACTTTATCGGTCCTATCCTGAAAAGTTCTTTCTCATTCCTTCTGTAGATAAATATTCCCTTAATTGCTTCCAGACTTTATGCCTTCATTTTTTCCTTCTTTAAAACTTATCAGCAATTAAACATGGTGAATGATCTGAGGCAAAACTCTACTTTCATGTGTTTCACAATAATTATTTTTCTTAGCATCCTTGTGGACTCTTTACCCACTAATTAAAATAAGGTTTCCACCATTTAGGAAAGCCTCACACACAGGGCTGGCTTTTTCTTGTCTTTTCTGTGTGAAACCCAGCGTGAGGCACACTGTCTTAGGCTTCTTTCAATACAAACTAAATTCTGTATACTTTGAGATGAATTAATCAGCCACAGATTTGTGTGTGCGTGTGTATAGTATATTATATATACATGTATCATTATATGTAATGTAGTTGTTATCATCTTTAAAATGTCATTTATTTAAACAAGCTACTGATAAGAAATTTAAAAAATACTAACATATAGTAGTTTGATTCTGGGGAGGTTTCTAACTCACTAAAACTCATCACAGCTGCCGGTGCTGTGGCATAGCTGGTAAAGCCGCCGGCTGCAGTGCCAGCATGCAATGTGAGTGCTTGTTGGAATCCTGGCTGCTCTACTTCCCACCCAGCTCCACGCCAATGCATCTAGCAAAGCCACGGAGGATGGCCCAAGTCCTTGGGCCCTTGCACCCACATGGGAGACCCAGGAGAAGCTCCTGGCTCCTGGCTTCAGATGGCCCCATCTCCAGCCATTGAGGTCATTTTGGGAGTAAATAAATCTTTAAAAGCCTCATTCTTGACTTGATTGTAGTGGTTTAATAGGATATAATCGAAGTGTTTATATAGTAGAGTGGATTTTGGATAGTTGGGGTAGAGAATGCACAGATTCTAACTTTGCACTTGCTTTGCAGTGAAAACATGGAGTTATTCTAATTTTAAAGTTAAAAAGGATCCAAGAGCCAGGTCATTCAAACATCTTGATTTTCCTGATGGGGACCTAGTGCCTCCTGCACGCGAGTGTAGACCTCCCAGGCCCTGCTCTCCTCTGTCAGCTGACTTCAGAGAAACCACCACACCAGAGTGTGGTTCTGCACAGGGCTGCCCCATGCAGGGCCGGGCAGCGCTGTGATGTCTTAGGAGAAAGGCAGCTGGAGCAGGGCTCCATGCACACGGGTCGGAGCTGTCCGCTGCAGGCTGCAGGCTGCAGGCGAGACCCGCGTGCGCCGGCCGCGGAGCCGGAGCAACGCTCAAGGTGGAAGCCGCTGTGTCGCGGGCGTCCCTTGGATGCCCCGCAGCCTGCGGTCTGGAGGAAACGCACAGGTGCCCCACAGCTCCGTACGCACTTTGAATATTGCTCAACACAGTGGTTCAGGCGCTGCACCGCGGCCGTGCTCGCCAAGGGGACGGGAGACAAACTGGGAGCAAATGACTGCGTTGTCAGAGATGAGTGTTAAAGAAAATCGTTTCCCCAGAGAGGGCTCTGCTGCACAGGAAAATCAGTCTTTGTGAAATGCACAACTTAACAGGCCGTTTAAAAACTTCCAAATGTGTCATGAGAGCAGGCAGTCCCCCGCAGAAGCACCGCTTCTTAGGGGAGAGAACAGTTTTCTTCCTGGTACTGTTCATAAACACCCTTGGGCTTAGCTACCAAGACCTCAAATCATTTCATATATAATTCTAGTATAATACATAATTTTATCTAGCTATAACAGCATACTCATGGATATTGTAGCAATAGACCGTAATAATGCAACAATCTCACTACGCTGTTTTTTCTTCAAAAAAGCACTTCTGCGGTCTAACTTAGTGTAGAGCTGGTTATAACCATGTTAGTTTTACCAGAACTGCCCCAATCATAGGTTGTTTCTCCAGGAAGCCCTAACCCATGGGTTATCTGCCGTATAATAGACAATGAAAGGCACTTCCTAAAAGCCAATGCTTGCATTGCTGAGGGACTGAAACGTGGACATATCCAGTCTGTTATGGAGATGTGCGAATTTGGTCATCCTTGATATGATATCAAAGTTAGGGGAAGCTTTATGGAGAAAATGACTGGCAATTTTAAATTCTACCCACTCGACCACCTGACCTCAGGCTGGTTCTGAATTATTGTCTTCAGTGGGTAGAAAACTAGCAGAAAAATATACTGATTTCACAAGCCCAGGGTTTCTTCGCCTCCACACAGTCTCTCCCTCAGCTCTGGAGTTATTCAGCAGTCTATGATTACATTGGGTTATCTGCAAAATGGTGAGGTGAAAGAAAATTCATAGCACAAGGGGATTACAGTCAAGTTAAGGCCCTAGAGTTACTTATAGGTCTCATATACATAATTCTATATGTGAGATATGTATTATATGCAAAATTCTATGAGAATCCCTGTACACGTATATACACATATAAACACACGCTGTGCATACATGTGTGTAACGGTATGTGCACATGTCCATGCAGATGATGCTGCTTATTCTTTTAAAATATTTGAAATTTTTAAATTATTTGAAAGGCAGAGAGAGAGAGAGAGACAGAAAGATCACCCACAGACTAATTCCCCAAATGGCTGCATCTGCCAGATCCCGACCAGGCCAAAGCAGGAGCATAGAACTACATCCAGATCACCCACAAGGCAGCAGGGCCCCAGGCACTTGGACCACTTTTTTGTTCAGGCACATTATCAGGGAGCTGGCTTGGAAGTGGAGCAGCCAGGACTCCTACGGGATGCTGGTGTTGCAGGTGGTGGCTTAACCTGCAGCACCACAACACTGGTTCCATGATACTTAACTCCAGCTGTAGAAGAAGGAACGTGAAGTTTTGAGCCTGTTGTTGCCGTGGATTTCTAGCTCTTGAAAAACAACCTGACTTTGTGCAAGTGTGCCCATGGTATTTGAGGCAATAGCCCCAGATGTGAGCTTTGGGTACAACTGACTGACTTTGCTGGATGCTGACCCTCACCAAGCAACTTCCCACTACCCATGGATTTTGTACAACCACAACCACAACCACAACCACTCAGATTCCATCAAGCAGAGTTATCTATTTTTTCTGTGTATTGGTCCATGATCATAGGATCCCTAGAGTGATTGTTCCACATGCTGAGTAACACAGTGCATGTGGCTCTGTGCATAGACTCTGGAGAATGGGTCTTAATCTGATTTATAGACTAATTAGCTACCCTTTTGACTGTTATGACTTAATGAAATAATAACAGAAATAAAAGCATAAAGACATGAAAAATAATATATATGAAAAATACTCATATTATTAAAACAAACTCAAGAAGACTTATGATCATTGAAGTAGAAGTTTCTAAATAAATCAATATGTTCTTATATTAATCAACTAATATGGAAATAATATATAATGTATGTATAATATATATATACATGTATATAAGAAAACACATACTATATATTCATCACATATAATGCTTAATATATAACATGGAACTAATATATGCCTAATGTGGAACTATTAAACAATGTGGAGCTAATGCATACTACAATATAATGACATAGTGTGTTTCACAAAGTTGCTATAATGTGACTTCACACCTACAAGTATGTGCATCTATTTTAAGTCCATTTATGTAATGGTCACATGATCATGGCTCAGAATGTGTTACTAGTGGTAATAGTTAAAGCCAGTGTGAATCATGTAAAATGGAGCGTGGGGACTGACTGACTTCTGTGTATCCATTTCTATAGATGATGGGGATGCATACCCTTGTCTGATATTTCTCAAATGAAGGCTGTTAGGTTAAAACTGAACAGCATTGTTAAGGCTTCATTGTTGGAAAATATCAAAGTCATGCACTGAACCTCTTTGCTTTCCTTTTACAAGGTTCTTTATACCATATAACATTTCCTTTCACGAAAAAAACAGAAAGCAATTAGAGTTCTGTTCTGGACCAGCAACTATATCTTTTGTGTTAGCTTAAAGGTAAAATAAGCTAAGTTGAACATGATTACTGGGATTCAGATGTCATTGGGACTACAATAATCCTTTGCAATGCATAATCAATTCAAATCATAGGTCATCAGGTACCAAGTACCCATAACCCATACATAATGAGGCCCAGAACCATGTCATGTGTAGGAATCATAGGAATTTTTGTACAGATAGAACTTAGCTGCATGCATTACGGAAACACTCGACAATATAAAAACAAAAGATCATACACATTTCTTTCTCATTCAAGTAAGAGCAGCACAGTGTCGTGGAGACTGTGGTTTCACGTGGTCTTCATCGGCTTGGTGACCCAGCATTCTGGATCTGTTCTGCCATCCCTTGGATGCTCATCGCCACTGTGTAGTGCCTCCAAAAGAGGAGGGCAGGGGACGGGAAGGGGGGAGGGAGAGAAGAGGAAAGAATAAAGGCTTCGCTTCAGTTGCACCCTCAAGTGTCATTGGTGAGAACTTATCACCCAACCAGAACTGGACACAAACAGCCAGGGAAACACAGTCCCTCAAATACAGTGCCAAATATTTGCCACTAATAATACCATTTTTTTTTTAAAAAGAGAGCTCCTATTTTCCCATCTTTGTGATCTTGTTTGCTATGTTGACATGGCATTGTTTTGATCAGCCGGCTAATGATGCTGTGTGGCCAAAATCCTGTCATGCAGAGACATGAATCTCCCCCAGGCTACATCGGAGCTCTAGGTAAGAGGTGTGGTATGCAGCAAACACACCTTAGGGCTCTGGGGTTCACGGCTCCTTTTTTTGTCTTTAGGAATGAGTCACATGGACTTGTCATTAAACTCTCATCCTCTTTCTCCCAAGTACAGAACCGTTTAAGATGAGGACTAGTGCAAGAGGGGAAGGGATGCCTCCTGTCTGTTCCCAGCTCAATCCTGTGACAGCAAACAGGGTATGTGACCTGCATTTCTCATTTGCTCCCCAGGACTCCAGATGGTAACTTCTATGAACACACCAAGGAAGTCCATGTGTGGTTTTGTTCAGAGAAAAACGTAACAAGATCCAGGGCTTTTCTGGACATACATGAGGCGTGGGCAGCATTTGAGGTGATAGTGCTTAGTGATAACTGATCATTCAAAGGATTCACTGCTTCTTGGCAGTTTGTTTGTTGTAGCCTCTTTTTCCTAACAGCTCTGTGATTTGGGAATGTCATCCCCACATTATCAATGAAGAATTTAAACCTCAAGAGAAAAATTTAATGTCCCAAATCTGCAGACTTTCTCCTAATGGAAACCCTCTTCTGTTGACTCTCTGCATCCCTCCACAGAGTAGCGTTCTCCAGGTGCGTGCTGATGCTGGCCACATCGAGCAGACGACAGCAGTCTGCTGTTTGTCCCTTCCTCGGGCTGCAGCCTGGCAGGGAGGTCTCTCACTGAGGTGGCCCACACACCAGCAACCTGAAAAAACTCACTCAGCTGCTCACCACTCTGCTTGCCTAGAACTTGTTCCTTGGACCAAGTGACCTGCCTTTGATTCTAACCGATGTTAGCTCTGCAGTCCTTGTGTCTCATCATCTCTTATATTTTGGGTGGAATTAAAGCTAAATACAAGCAGAGTTGCATCATTTTCACTTAATTTGATCACAAAAAGGATGTATTCCATGAGATAATAGATACGACCATGACCCACATTGCTTATGCCAGTCTATGTTTTTATAAGGTATCATCTAATTTGCCATTATAATTCAAAGTAACTTTATTTTCCCTGGTGGAGTACTGGAAATTACTGTGACTTATAATTTTATGGTAATTATAGTGAGAAATCACATAATTAGTATATGAAAATCACTGTTCTATTTATTTTCCCAAATGAGTCACGTCCCTGGCAGGGACACTCTTGACGTGTGGGTTGAAAGTTTCAAGCGCATTCCAGAATTTATGATTTGCTCTCTTTGCCATCTCCCTTCTGTAAAAGATTCCCTGCCCAAACTGAAGAAACATCAAAGTTTAAGGTGGATTAATGGTAGAAGTCGGGTATGTGTGAACCACTGAAGATGTATTTATACAGAGGAAAGAATCTCTTGATACTTGCTCATACTTGGTCTCAGGTTTTCATGCATAATGCAGGTGGGGCATCTCTCACCTGACAATCCAAACTCCAAACGCTCTCATGTGTCTGAAGTGCTCTGAGGGCCAACATGAAGCTCCAAGTGAAGAATTTCACATCTGGTGTCTTGTGACAGGTCACAGTCGACACACACTCACACTAAACATATTGCAAAAAATTGCCTTCATGCTATGTGTGTAAGGTGTATAAGAGACCAAAATGAATTTCATGTTTACCCTTGGGTTCCATTGCCAAGATCTCTCATTTTTATATGCAAATATTCAAAAATCTGAAGAGAATCTGAAATCTGGAATGGTTCTGCTTCCAAGTATTTCACATTGGGGATTCTCAGCAAACAACTCACATGCTGACTGCAGGGTTCACCTGACTCCCTCCCTCTGGCTGGGGACTCCACCAATCTCCTCAGACCCTTTGTCTCAAGATTTGCTGACCCCATGCATTTCCATTCTTTGAAAGTGAGATCCTTATGCTTCTGAAGCTTATAGTAAGAATGGTGCTGGATTGTATCTTGCACACTCTTCAGGTCTTCTTCTCCATTTCCATTGTTACTGCCTTTGTCCAGGTGCTAATTACTTCCACCTTTGTTCAAATTCTTCTTGAACAAACCCTCACCTATAATCACTCCAGGCACATTTGCACATACTTTAAGAATAGCATATGCTAAAAACGCATTGGCAAGAAATAAGAGCCACAGAGACTTTCATAATCTGCTAGGGGGAATGTGGGTGAGGATAGGCATTTGGAAGAGTATTTGGCAACTTGGAGTATAGTTGGAGATGATTATAGCCACAGCCAGGATATTCCACTTACGAATTCTATTATTAAAGTGTAACTCTAGGAACTTGCATGAGAAGAAATGTATAGGGAAATCCCAGGCAATATTGTTTCTGATATCAAATAATAAGAAATAATCCAAGGTCTTTCAAGAGGAGGATGCACAAATAAATTGGTATTTTATAGAAAGCAATAGCTAACATAAAATGTAAGCTATGAATTATTGTGTCAACAGTGGTAATCTCTAGTACACAATACAGAGAAAGAAAAGGGCTGCAGAACACAATGAAATTACCATCCCGTAATGTGTTGAAGAAATATGTAATGAAATTGCCACAATAACTGAACACTTCCTCCTTGCCCAGCATAGGCGTGTGCACTTTGCTCCAGGAATGGAAGCGCAAGGGTTTCCCAAGGAAACGTGCCTGCGGTGGGGAGGATGGGAAACAGGCCCAGGGAGGGTCCTAGTGTCCCGGGCAAGGGTGCGTTTCTTTGCAAGTGTCTCAGCAAGAAGGCAGCCTCTCCAGCAGACCTCTCTTGTGCTGAGACTCTCGCAGTCTCAGAACCTACGCTTCTCCACTGCCTTCTGAGAGAAGCTGAGGAAATGGACGTTTTCCGGATGTTAAGGACACTCCTTGGGATGGGCGTTTGACCCAGCGGCTTGACTGTTGCTTGTGCCTCCCTCAGCCCATACTTGACTGACTGGTGCACGTCCTGGCGAGCTGCTCCTGATCGTTTCCTGCTGAGGTGCGTCCTGGCAGGCAGCGGGTGATAGCTGGAGTAGCTGGGTCCCTGCCACCCATACGCAGGATCTCTCTCTGCCTACGTCTCCATTTCTCTCTCATTCTCCACCTTTCAAATAAAATGAAAACAAATATTTCAAGAAATAATGTTCTTGGCCAGCTCCGTGGCTCACTTGGTTAATCTTCCACCTGAGGCACCGGCATCCCAATGGGCACTGGGTTCTAGTCCCGATTGTTCCTCTTCCAGTCCAGCTCTCTGCTGTGGCCCGGGAGTGCAGTGGAGGATGGCCCAAGTGGTTGGGCCCTGCACCTGCATGGGAGACCAGGAGAAGCACCTGGCTCCTGGCTTCGGATCGGCGCAGTGTGCCTGCCGTAGTGGCCATTTGGGGGGTGAACCAATGGAAGGAAGACCTTTCTCTCTGTCTCTCTCTCTCTCTGTCTAACTCTGCCTGTCAAATAAAAAAAATTTAAAAAAATAGAAATAATGTTCCAAGAGTCAAGTCCAGTAGCATAATAAAATATACAAATTGTGTTTCTATGTGGGTGCAAACTGTTGAAATCTTTACTTAACAGAAACTAAATCTATCTTCTGTATACAAAGAGAATTGAAAATGAATCTTGATGCGAATGAAAGGGGAGAGGGAGCGGGTAAAGGGAGAGGGTTACGGGTGGGAGGGAAGTTATGGGGGGGGGAGAATCATTGTAATCCATAAGATGTACCTTGGAAATTTATATTCTAAATAAAAGTTTTAAAAAAATTGAAACACAGTTGGCCTTGCCTATCCACAGAAGAAATCAACCATGGACTGCAAATATTTTTAAAAATTGCATCTGTACTAAATATGTACAATGTATTATTTTTTTAAAAAAAGATTTATTTATTTATTTGAAAGCGTTACACAGAGAGAAGGAGAGGCAGACAGAGAGAGAGAGAGAGAGGGAAAGAGAGAGAGAGAGAGAGAGAGAGAGAGAGAGGTTTTCCAACTGCTAGTTCACTCCCCAGTTGGAGCTGAGTTGATCTGAAGCCAGGGGCCAGGAGCTTCTTTCTGGTATTCCACATGGGTGCAGGGGCCCAAGGACCTGGACCATCTTCCACTGCTTTCCCAGGCCATAGCAGATTGCTGGATCAGAAGTGGAGCAGCTGGGTCTCGAACCAGCGCCCATATGGGTTGCCAGCACTGCAAGCAGTGGCTTAAACTGCTACACCACAGCACCAGCCAAGTACAATTTATTCTTTCCCCATCATCATTCTCTAAACAATACAGTACAACAACTTCTTACATAGAATTAACACTATATTACACACTGTATTATATAAGTAATCTAGAGATATTTAAGTATATAAGGGAATGAGTATTGTTTATTTGCAAATATTACACTGTGTCCTATTAGAGATTTGAGTATCTGTGGATTTTTTATACCCATGGGGAACCTGCAGCAAAGCCTACCCAAGTGGGTGACTGTACTCTTAATTACATATCCAGGAATAATTAAGAAACAAGGAAGTGTGGCATTCTCATGTCTAGCTTCAATTCAACTGGCAAAATACAAAATTTTAAAAATAAGTAAACAAACTATTGCTCACTAGTGAGTTGCAAGATATTTGGTTTTGTAAAAATACCAAATGAAATTGCTAATCATACTTGCTTTCATTAAAAGATTGTTTCTTTGTTTTGTCAATTACTTTTTTAGAATAAAATCTCTGAAACTCTCCTCTAAACACTAAGTGTATGTTGAATTATAAAGCAGCACTCTGAGTTTTACAATATGTGTCACATCACATATTGTTCTGTGAACAATCTCTTACAGCAAACAACCAGAAAACTGGATGGCAGGTACGAGAGGACAGTACCCACCAACCAGACCCCAAGACAAGCAGGTTGCAATGCTTAACAGTAGAAGCACCAGCAAGGAAAGCATCCAACAGGCCCTGCGCAAGGCAAGGATACAATATGGGCCATACTGGAACCAGAGTGCATGGACAGGGAGCCAAAGTCATTACAGCCGGATAAGTTCACAGAGTTGAGAAGACGGAGCTCAAAATTCCCTAAAGCTAAGATGGGAAGAGTGGAGGAGATAGAGATAGCGAGAGAGAGATAGCGAGAGAGAGATAGCGAGAGAGAGAGAGAGAGATGTGAAAGAGGGTTGGGAAAGAGAGAGAAGGAGGTAAAGGAGGAGAGAAGCAGAGAGAGGGGAGACAGAGAGAAAAGGAGAGAGAGAATGGAGAAGAGTGATAGATAAGGGGGAGAAAGAGAGATAGAAAGATGTGAAAGAGGGTTGGGGGCGAGAGAGATGTGAAAGAGGGTTGGGAGAGAGAGATGTGAAAGAGGGTTGGGAGAGACAGAGAGAGAGAGAGAGAGAGGGATCTTCCATTGCTGGTTCCATCCTCATATGTCCACAATAGCCAGAGCCAGGCCAGGCTAAAGGCAGAAGCTTGGAACTCCAGCTTCTTCTTCAGGTGGGTGGCAGGGGCTCAGCACTCAAACCATCATCTTGTACCTCCAGGATGCATTAGTCAGAAGTTGGATCAGAACTCCATCTGGCATTCTGATATGGGATACAAATGTCCCAAGGAGTAGCATAACCTGCTGTGCCACCTGAGATGGTGAGCTCTTAAGAGACAAAACATCACAGGGCGGTGACCAGATAGAAGAATGTTGCAGCAGTCTAGAGAAGGATCCTTTGAATTTTTGATAGAATGCTGCACATATGAGGTTAAACTTAGTTGGGAAAGAATCAGGGGACAAGACATCGAGCAAGACATGGAGCCCCAGAGAGAACTGAGAATAGTTTGTCTTCATACCAGGCACAAGGTAGAGACCCTGAAATACAAAGACATTTGCAAGGATGCTGCCTCAGACAGTGTGGACAGCTTTAGCTCTGAACTGAAGAGTCTCTAGTTTGCACCTCCCTGAAGCTTATTAGCAAGAAGTGAATAGATCAAACCAATGCTAAAAAGTTAACAGAATCCCACCCAAAAAGTTCAGTACTATTGAGGAATAGCTGAAAACTCAGGATCTTGCAATGTAAAATCACAACATCTGTAATCTAATAAGATATCAATTCTTGATATCTAATAAGATATCAATTCTTTGATAATAGAAACAAAGCCACGGACATTACAATACCAGATTTCAAGATTTAGTACAGGGCTTCTATAACCAAGACAGCATGATACTAGCATAAAAATAGACATGTAGAGCAACGGAACAGAATAGAAACCTCAGAAATAAATCCACACATCTACGAGTAACTTATCTTGGACAAACATATTAAAAATTGTTCTTTGGGGAAAGGGTGATGTCTTCAATAAATGAAGTTGGAGAAATTGGATTGCCATATGCAGAAGTTTGAAAACAATTTTTAATTTCACTTTGATAAAAACTATGAGTGGGGCATCTGAATCTTACATTCCATGTGTTTCTAGCTTTAAGGAGACTGCTGAATTGCATTATTCTAAAGTGGTAGTATTATATGTATTCATCCAACAGTGTATGAACATTCTGGCTGGTTGTATATATTTTACTGGTACTGTAATTTTAAAGCCTTTCTAATATTGAATAGTGTTATCTTACTGTAGTTTTGAATTTTCTTTTGCTTGGCTACATTAAATGTCTTCTTACATAAATCATTGATGTTTATGCACCTCTTTTAGTGAAAATCTTTTCAAACTTTTGCTATTTTCTTTTATTGGAATGATTTATTTACATACGATTGAGTTTTCACAGTATTTTCATATTCTGGATACAAGTCTTTTATTGAATGTGCTTTAAAAATATATTCTTCTATTCCAGATTCCTATTTTTATTTGAAAATTTTATTTATTTTTAAAAAAATATTTGAAAGTAGAGAGACATATAGATACAAACAGACAGATTTCCCACTTGCTCGTTCACTGTCCAAATGCATGTCATAAGCCAGGTCTGGGCCAGGCTGAAGATGGGAGCCCAGGGACCACATACTTGAGCCGTCACCACTCAGCACTGATCTGTCAGAGTGGACATTAACAGGAAGCTGGAATTGGGAGCAGAGCATATGGCATACACATTCCCCAAGTCTTTTTTGAGCTTCTATGCCAAATACCTGCTCCCCAAGCTGTTTTTGAAAAACCATTATTTATTGAAATCAAAATGTCACTTGAGCCCACGTTGAAATAGAAAACTTAAATTTATTTGTATTGATTATCTCACCATAATGAAAGTATAGTCAGAATAATTTACCATGACAGGTATCTAAATACTTTATCAATTTTTTAGTGTTTTCTCATGCTGATATTTTTATGAGATTTTAAAAATTATAGCCATCTTTTTTTTTGTGAAATCACCTTCAACCATCTTTAAAATTACAGTTTTTGTTTAAGAAACTTGGAAATAATTGACACCTTCCATTGACACTTTTGCATTAGTAAATGAGTAAATACTGTTTCTATGATGCATATGTTAAGCTTGGAGCAAATTATCCTCATTACAATATGTTCTAATTTCTCATTTTAATAGAGTAACTTATACATATTTAAGGAATAATGAAATTTGGTCAATATTTCCTTTTTTATTTGTTTTAATACCTTCCACTCCGAAATATCTTTTACAGCAGTGCATATATCAGTAAGTTTTATCTATCTATGATTCTTCCAAGTGTTTCATCAATTTTTTAAAAGATTTATTTACTTATTTGAAAGTCAGAGTTACACAGAGAGAGAAGAGGCAGAGAGAGAGAGAGAGGTATTCCATCTGATGATTCACTCCTCCATTGGCTCAAATGGTCAGAGCTGTGTTGATTGGAAGGCAGGAGCCATGAGCTTCCTCTGGGTCTCCCATGTGGGTACAGGGGCCCAAGGACTTGGGCCATCTTCCTTTGTTTTCCCAGGCCATAGCAGAGAGCTGGATTGGAAGTGGAGAAGCTGGGACTCGAATCGGCACCCATATGGGATGCTGGCACTGCAGGTGGTGGCTTTACTCACTACACGACAGCGCTGGACCCTCAAATTTTTTACAATATATATTTATTTATTTGAAAGTCATTGAGAGAGAGAGAGAGAATCTTCCATCTGCTGGTACACTCCCCAAATGGCAATGATGGCCAGCGCTGTGCCAAAGTCAGGAACTTCATCAAGGTCTCCAACATGAGTGACAGGGACCCAAACACTTGAGCCATCCTCCACTGTTTTCCCAAGGCATAAACGGTGAGCTGGAATGGAAGAGGAGCAGCTGGGACACAAATTGATGCCCATGTGGGATGTTGGCCTTGTCACAGGCAGTGGCTTTATCCCCTGCACCACAATGACAACCCCAATCAAATTTAGATACAGCAAAATCATAGGCCTTTGTATTTTTATTCCATTACAGTTTAAGACATAAATGCACACAAATGAAACTGAGAGCTTCATCAAACCCATCATGAAATCCCATAGAATAGTTACAAGATGCAAAAGTTGAGTATGTTAGGGCTTTGGGCCTCCATGCTACTAGTTAGATTTATTTCAAAGAACTACAACCTATAAAAGCATAATAAATGGAACTCTGGGATTTTATTTAAGTGTCTCAATTGATTTTTTGTGAACTGGAATAAAACTTTAAGGGGTATATTTACAATATTGTTCAATATTGGTCTAGGGTTGAGTAGCTGATTTATAAAGTAGGTCTTCAAGGCTCAAATGTTTCTGAGATATAAGTGTGCTTGGATATCCAAGAAGGATATGTATGGCCTGACTGACTTCATACTCAGAATTAGCATCATAGGATGGATGAATGGATGGATGGATGGAGAAAGAAAAAGAGAAAGAATAGATGATAGATAAATAGGTAGATAGCATTTGAAACTTTTTTTGTTGGTTGGTTTTTGGGATATTTCTGGATGTCAACTTTAAGTTATATAATTTCCTTAATTTTTATTATATATAAAGCTTTTATTTAAAGAAAATAAATTTCCAAAGTACAGCTTATGGATTACAATGGCTCCCACCCCCCACAAATTCCCTCCCACCCGCTACCCTCCCCTTTCCCGCTCCCTCTCCCCTTGCATTCACATCAAGATTCATTTTCAATTCTCTTTATACACAGAAGATCAGTTTAGTACATATTATGTAAAGATTTCACAGTTTGCCCTCACATAGAGACACAAAGTGAAAATACTGTTGGAGTACTAGTTATAGTATTAATTCACAATGTACAGCACATTAAGGACAGAGATCCTACATGATTTTTTTTTAAAGAATTGATTAATTATCTATGCAATTTCCAATTTAACACCAAGATTTTTTAAATCATTTGCAATTATCTTTATATACAGAAGATCAATTCAGTATATACTATGTAAAGATTTCATCAGTTTGCACCCACACAGAAACACAAAGTGCAAAAATACTGTTTCAATACTAGCTATAGCATTACTTCACATTGGGTAACACGTTAAGGACAGATCCCTCATGAGACGTAAGTACACAGTGACTCCTGATGTTGATTTAACAATTTGACACTCTTGTTTATGGCGTCAGTAATCTCCCTGGGCTCTAGTCATGAGTTGCCGAGGCTATGGAAGCCTTTAGGATTCGCCGACTTCGATCTTATTCTGACAGGGTTATAGTCAAAGTGGAAGTTCTCTCCTCCCTTCAGAGAAAGGTACTTCATTCTTTGATGGCCCCGTTCTTTCCACTGGGATCTCACTCACAGAGATCTTTCATTTAGGTCTTCTTTTTTTTTTTTTTTTCAGAGTATCTTGGCTTTCCATGCCTAAAATATTCTCATGGGCTCTTGAGCCATATCCGAATGCCTTAAGGGCTGATTCTGAGGCCAGAGTGCTATTTAGGACATCTGCCATTCTATGAGTCTCTTGATCACACTGATAGGTCTAAGAGTCAAAGGGATCACACAAACAAGACTAGTGTCTGCTAATACTAACTGATAGAATCAAAAAGGGAGAGAATGATAATTTCCTTAATTTAGTGAGAATACTGTTTTAATGTGCTATTTTTCCCTAACATTGTCTTTGTATCATGTTCATGTTTCAAAAACAATGAATTTTCTGCTTCGAGGTTAAACTTCAGAATTCACTGTTGGGGCTGATGCTTTGGACCTGGTCTGAAGCACCGGCATCCCATATGGGTCCTGGTTCTATCCCAGCTGCTCCTCTTCTGATCCAGCCCTGTGCTATGTCCTAAGAAAGCAGTAGCAGATGGCCAAGTGCTTGGGCCGCTGCAACCACATGGGAGACCCAGAAGAGGCTCCTGGATCCTGCCTTCAGATCGGCGCAGCTCTGCCCATTGTGGCTATCTGGGGAGTGAACCAGTGGATAGAAGACCTCTCTCTCTGCCTCCACCTCTTTCTGTAACTCTTTCAAATAAATGAATTACATATTTTTTAAAAAAAGAATTAACTGTAGCATTTACAGCAATCTTAGCTCTTTCACCTTTAACAAAATTAATTACCAAGAGCTTTAATTTTGTTCCATAAATGAAGTATTGGAAGTTCCCTGGTTTTCAAGTTGGTGAATGCTGCTGTGAGAGTGGTACCAGTTCCAACACCTGAAAGAGTCTATCCCTGCTGATGGAGCCAACACATTAACAGCCCCTCTTTGCTTTTCATGCACCCCAACCTCTACCCCTAACACCCACTTGGAAGTGGGCGTGAGATGCACTAAGTGAGAAAACAGGCACTGGTTAAGTAGAACCTGAAGATGGGAAGTGGTCCTTACGTATCCATTCTGCCACTCAGTGTGCTGAACTACCAGACTTCTGCAAACTAACCTCAAGCTTTGGAAGCAGATGCTGCTGCTTCTTTCTCTGATTTGTGCTGTGTGGTGTCCATGTGGACCAGCAATGACCAGCATAGACCCACAGGGAAGGCTCAGGCACTTTTGCAAGTCACATGCTTGAGTGACAAAGCTCTTGAGTGATGAAGTCAGCACATTGTCTGACACACGTTCTGCTTGCCTGCTGGTTGTTGCTTCATTAATCTGAAACTGGCTCTGAAAACAGGAAGCCAAGCAGACATCAAGGGCTGTTTCTTTGACTGAGATGGAGACAGTTAACAGGTGAGAAAGGACTGGAGGTCCAGCTCACAACTTAGCCAAACACACTGTGAGGAAAGAAAAACGTAGGTGACAATCAGCAAATCAAAAGGTAAAGCTCTTAGAAGGGCCGTTAGAGACCGAGAAGTGAAATCAAAGTCAAGGCACAGCCCCACCCAGCAAAAGTTCCATTCCTGAGGATCTGCCTGAGAGCTCTCCAAGAAAACTCAATTAATGGAAAACCTCTGTCCTGTAAAAGGTTTATTTTTTCATAATAGAGAAAAATGAATCCCTACTGATTTTGTACGTTTAACATATGCTTGAAGACAAAACCAGATAAAGAAAACACTTCATAATATAGCCCTGAGACTCCTCAGTATGATATCGTCTAATGAAACTCAGCAGTGCATAAAAATAATAAAATATTACAATCAAAATGAGTATATTACAGAAATGCAGTAATTTTACAACATTATATGAATTAAAGCATTTAATACATCGCTTCAATCAACAAAACATAAAATTACATAATTATCTAAATAGATGCATAGAATATTTTAAAACCTTAAAATATAATTTAGTGTACATTCTCAGAAAACCTTTATGAAAGATGGAAATTGCTTTAAGTGGAAAAAAAAGTCAACTGCAGAATCTTACAGTGAACCTTCCCAAAATGAATAATATGGTTGCACTTCCTTTTGTATTTGGAACAAAGCACAACACATTAATTTTACCATTCAACATAATTCAGAAAGTCTTGACTGCAAGTAAGATAAGAAAAAGCAACCACTGAAGTTTAAGTCTCAGTAGGTTCTTCAGGCATGTAGTAGGTGCCACATCTTTCTCTTTCTTTCTTTTTTTTAAAGATTTATTTATTTGAAATGCAGAGTTACAGAGAGGCAGAGGCAGAGAAAGAGAGCGGTCTTCCATCCACTGGTTCACTCCCTAGAACGCCACAATGGCTGGAGCTGAGCAGATCCAAAGCCAGGAGCCAGGAGTCTCCTCTGGGTCTCCCGTGCAGGTGCAGGGGCCCAAGGACTTGGGCCTTCTTACACTGCTTTCCCAGGCCATAGCAGAGAGCTGGATCTGAAGTGGAGCAGCCAGGACCTGAACTGGTGTCCATATAGGCTGCTGGCACTACAGGCAGCAGATTTACCCATCACGCCACAGCCCCGGGTAGACACCATTTCATTCTTTCTCAACTCCATGCCTTTTGTTCTGGCTGCTACTTGAATGACTAGTTTTGTGTGAGCAATCAGATGCAATCAAGTGTGCCCTATCGATCTGTACCCTGCTGGGCTGTATCCTGCTGCACTGTCCCCAGGGCCACCTGTTGGTGTCAATTTATGGCACATGATGGGCCATTGCTTGGCACTAGGGCTGTGAGATTCGCAAATGTCCCCAAGAGCCAACATTTGCTAATGGGGATTTGGGAACTGGGAGATAAATTCTCCCCTTACTTCCTCCAGGGAGAACGGCAGCTGATGTTGTGTACTGCACTTCTTGGAGAACACACCTTATGTACAAGGCATAGATGCACTTAGCAGCAGCCATCTTGGACCTAATGCTACTAACTCTCCATGTATCTCTTTCACCTTTGTCCTGCCACTTCACTGAATGTCTCTGAGATCTGTCTCCCAAGGAGTTGTACATGTGGCTTTGTCTCAGGTTTGTTATGAGGAATGATGGCCAGCATTAGCCCTGGGACATTATCAAAATACAAAAGTTATAAAAACAAATGTAATTCAAAGCTCCTAATTGGCTTTTATTTGCAGTTCTAGGATCAAGTAAAGTTGCACCCTGCAGAGCAGAATGAGCAATCCAAGGAGGTTGACTTTATAGACAGAAAAGAGCTGAGAAAAGCAGAAACAGGATGAAGAGTAGGTTGGCCCTTCAAAGTTATTTTCCTTGTAGGAGGTAAATCAGAGGGATGCGATTTTTTTAAAAAAAGATTTATTTGAAAGGCAGAGTGACCACTGAGAAAAGGAGGGAGGAAGGTAGATAGGGAAGGAGAGAGAGAAAGAGGGAAGGAGAGAGAGAGAGAGAGAGAGAGAGAGAGAGAGAGAGAGCTCTTTCAACTGCTGGTCCACTCACCAAATTGTATGGATCATCATTCACTGCTTTCTCTGTCACATTAGCAGGAATCCAGATCCAAAGTAGAGCAACTCAGACTCAAAATGGGTTCTCTGATAAGGGTCATGGGTGTCAGGGACTTCTTTATCATGCCAGCTTGTTTGTGTATTTGGCCACTGTCTCTCTCCTGATTTCTTGGGAGGTCAGATAACCACTTAGTTTCACCTTGGTGGCATGAGCCTCAGCATATGTGACCCTGTTTGGTTTGGTCTATGAGGTCTAGTGCAGAATCCTAGTCCAAGGCAATGGGCTCCTATCAAGTTTATTTAACTATGTATTCAGATTGGCCTCCATATTGTGATTTGATAGCTAGATTATTCAGCAATCTCAAGATTGTATACCACCCAAATTCCAGTGGTGGCAACCACTGGCATTCAATGGCTTTTGTATGCAGTAAATAATGATGAGAAATAGGTGGACAATGAAGCATTAGCCTCTAGTACACCAGTGCATTTGAACTGCATGAGAACAATGAAAATAACTAGAGGAAAATTGGCTCATATTAATTACACTTCGAATTCTTTATCAAAGAAAATGATATGCTCATGGCAGCCCACTTCCAATTCAAGCTATACTCTGAAATCCAAGAGTTTTTCATAATGGCTTTGAAAGAAACTCCAGTTCTGCAGCTGTCCGGGAAGGGCAGACTTTGTGGAGCTCTGTGGGTAGGATCTAACTGTGAACCCATGGCAGAGCTCCAAGAAGACTGACTGTATCACCCCAGCCCTTTCCAAAGTCAAGATCAGAGCACTGATGGGAAGAGAGTGGGTTTCTAAGAAAGAGGATGGGGAAACTTGGCTTGTGCACAAGGAAACTTGTGCACCCAGCGTCTTGAGTCCTTAGATTCTCCTGCTACCGCTGGTTGGTAGAAGAATCCTCTTTGAGCTTTTTCCAAAGGGAAATAGTCTCACTTTTCCTGAAGCAGTGAATGACCCCACCAGGTGTCATGTGTGCTACAAAGATATCTTGATGCTCTGGAGGAATTTGGTACAAGCTTTCCATGCATGGGAGGTATTGGACTCAGGAGAAACCACATGAAAATCTTCCTCTTTGGCATACTGACTGCTGGCTGTTTAGAGAAACCACAGAACAGGATTCACTCTGAAAAGCTGCTCTTCTGTAAAAGACATTTATATCACTAGTGAAGATGTCTGTACCAAGAAGACAGCTGCTTAGAAAAAACTTCTATCACCTGCAGACTCACTTGCATAATGTGAAAACCTAGATTCATGGTACAAGTATTCCCCCTCTCTCCTCAACATAAAAGGTAAGTATACAAAGCTAACTGCAGAGAGATCAGAAACTGATGATCTGGGACAGGAATCCAACAACATTATGGCCCTAAATTTGTGGAATTATATTGAAAGGTTTATCAGATGGGTGACAAATTAGGAGTAGACTGTAGAACATCAAAAAGTATCCAGGAGTCACTATCTAGATTAGCAAAGGAAATATTGCAAATTTGAGAAAATAGCTAAAGCGTGAATGGAAAGTTTGTAGACTGGGAGCTGAAGGGCAGCACTGCTGTGGCCAGTGGCTACGAAGTGGAAGGAAGTGGAAAGCCAGAGAAAAGTCCTTCAAAGCGGAGTCACAGTCAGCCCATTTTCAATTGAGGAGACACTGGGTAATCGAAAGTAAAACAAATGTTTCATAGTTGAAGAATAAAGAAGACATTTAATGGTATATCAATGAGTGCATTTTAATTTCAATGATAAGTAAAAATAAAACGCATCATAACATTTCAAATGAAATAGTGTCTTCGGCATGATTGGAGATAGTGATTTTCAGGATTTTGCTTTTGCTTAAGTGATAGAGAACCAGAGGGATCAAATGCCAGAAATGAGAAAATAAAATGAAGCCATCTTGCTAGGTCTTAGTATCCAACATTTTTTAAAATTTTAATTAATAGCTTTTATTTGTGAGCAGGTAGTTACAGGCTTATAGAAAACATGAGTGTAAAGCACAAAGAGTATACTTCTCTCCACTCCCAGTTTATCCTATTTTTGATATCTTGCTTTGGCATAGTAAATTTGGTTTACTTGACAAGGAAATAGTCATCTATTATCATTAACTATAGTCCATAGAGTTCACATTTAGCATGGCAGGTTCTGTGAGTTTTGACAAATGCAGAATGGTGTAGATGAATGATTATACTATCACACATTGTAGTGTCATGGTATCAACCATCTTCTGTACTCTGTTGATCCCTCCTTTCTCTATAACCCCTGGACTAGGACTACAGTGGTCCTTTAATTTCATAGATTTGAATTTTACAGAATGTCATGAAGTAGGAATCATATCACATGTGGACTTGGTTGCCCCTCTTCCAGGCCAGCTCTCTGCTGTGGCCCAGGAGTGCAGTGGAGGATGGCCCAAGTCCTTGGGCCCTGCAACCGGATGGGAGATCAGGAGAAGCACCTGGCTCCTGGCTTTGGATCAGCATGGTGTGCCAGCCACAGCACACTGGCCACGGCGGCCACTGGAGGGTGAACCAATGGCAAAAGGAAGGCCTTTCTCTCTGTCTCTCTCTCTCACTGTCCACTCTGTCAAAAAACAAAACAAAAACAAAAACAAACGACAACAACAACAACAAAAGATTGGCTCCTTTCACTTAGAAATATGCATGTAGGCTTCCTCCTTGTTTCTGTGGAGGGCTGTACCACTACTTTCTGTTGCAGAGTAATCCCCACAGGTATCGAAAGGCCAGGCAGTTTTATTATTCATAATAGCTGAATCCATAAAAGCTGCTGAAAGCTCTGTTGTTCTCAAGTTTTGACAATTAAGACTACAGCTGCTGTGACCATTTAGGTGCAGGTTTTCTTTATGAACATACGTTTTTAATTCCTTTGGCTAAATACTAAGGAATGTGTAAAGGAGTTTCTTACAAAACTAAACATTGTCTGATGTCTAGGTTTTCACATTACACAAGTGAGTCTTCCAGTGATAGAAGTCTGCATGAGATCTACACAAATTATTCCTGGCATCCAAGTTAGTTTATTATTATTACTATTATTACTACTGAGCTATGCTAACTCAGGAGTCTTGATATTTCCCAGAATATCTGCTGAAAATTGCATACATTCTAAGAATAATGCTCATAACCCTTATGATTGCCATTTATTTCAGCTGTGTAGAAGTTTTGCCTTAAATAACTGTCCCAAGCTTCGTTAGGAGAGCCTTCTGGAGGTGGTGTCATCAAAGCTCAGAGAGGCACGAGTACAGTTGAGCTTTCTACATTCTCACGTGAGTGATCACTTCCCATTTTAAGATGTTTCACACTACATGTGCACAGATCCTCTCTAACTCATCTCTTGCTTCTTCTTGCCTTTTAAATTCCAGTGCTATATTTAGGATACAGGGTAAAAGGGATAAACTTGATTTTCCTTTTCCTGCACCACCCACCTGTCATTTTGAAGATGGAAAGGATAGTCACTATCTACTGATTCAAATTAAAAAGTCAACACCTCCTTTCTCTCTGTCTCTCTCTCTCACTGTCCACTCTGCCTGTAAAAAAAAAAAAAAAAAAAAAAAAAAAAAAAAAAAAAAAAAAAAAAAAAAAAAAAAAAAAAAAGAAAAAGTCAACACCTTCCTTCTCTCTCCCTTATGTCTCAGATCTACCTGCTCAAGGATTGCAACTTGCTCTTTCTCTAAGGATCTCATCCTCTCTGCTCTGTCCCTTTGTAAGTACCTTATTTAGTTGCCATCATCGTTTTTGGACAGCAGTCCATTGTAAGAGCCATAGAATCTAAATGTCGTGGGTGGGTCACAGTAGTCAACGCCTTTCTGACCATGTTCCTCTCTGGCCTACCCACACTCCTGTGCCTGTCCCTACCATGACCAGTGCATGACCAGTGCCCTGCTCTGCCAGTGGCACTCACAGCTGCCAGGTAGGCAGGAGTCAGGTGGTCGCAGCTCAGCTGTCATGAGCACTCTGTAGGATCACCTGCCCTACTCACCTGTTCCTCCGAATGTGATGAGATGCTCTTTACCCTTTAAAGACTTTTCAAAAATTCTACTCTAAAGCCACAGTGTGGAACTAATTAGATTTTTCTCTGTTACAGGACAAGACAGTGTTCCCAGACCTTGTAACACTTGGCATCTGATATCAAACTATTGGTGTCTGTCTGGGAGTCAGATAGTCTCTATAGCAATAGTCTCTATCGCTACAGTAAACTTCTCAAGGAGGTGAGTCCAGAACCTGCTGTGCTTGCACCAGAGTCCTTATCATGACATTTGGCTCTTTGGAGACAAACGTCTGCTTAAAGAAAGGAAGAAATGAAAACATGACAAAAATTATTTGCTTAGGATGTAATGTGTACCCTTGTATGATTTTCGTAAGACAGAGAAGAAATACCCCACTGGGTTTTTGAGAACTGTATATGTTTAGCCAAACTACCAATATTTGACTTGAAGATCTTTGCTGTGAGAACAACAGTTTGAATATATCCATTTCTGTCTTCTCTGACTGAGACTTTTTGGCTGATTGATGGATGTGATCTAGTGACTATGCAAAAGTGCCAAGAAATGATTGACTTTTTTTTTTACTTTCTTTTTTTTTTATAAAGCTTTTATTTAAAGAATATAAATTTCCAAAGTACAGCTTATGGATTACAATGGCTTCCCCCAAACCCATAACTTCCCTCCCACCCGCTACCCTCACCTTTCCCGCTCCTTCTCCCCTTCCATTCACATCAAGATTCCTTTTCAATTCTCTTTATATACAGAAGATCAGTTTAGTACATATTACGTAAACATTTCAACAGTTTGCCCTCACATAGGGACACAAAGTGAAAATACTGTTGGAGTACTAGTTATAGTATTAATTCACAATGTACAGCACATTAAGGACAGAGATCCTACATAATTTTTTTTAAAAAATTGATTAACAACAAGATTTTTAATCATTTTCAATTATCTTTATATACAGAAGATCGATTCAGTATATACTATGTAAAGATTTCATCAGTTTACACCCACACAGAAACACAAAGTGTAAAATACTGTTTCAGTACTAGTTATAGCATTACTTCACATTGGACAACACATTAAGGACAGATCCCTCATGAGATGTAAGTACACAGTGACTCCTGATGTTGATTTAACAATTTGACACTCTTGTTTATGGCGTCAGTAATCTCCCTGGGCTCTAGTCATGAGTTGCCGAGGCTATGGAAGCCTTTAGGGTTCGCCGACTTCGCTCTTATTCTGACAGGGTCATAGTCAAAGTGGAAGTTCTCTCCTCCCTTCAGAGAAAGGTACCTCTTTCTTTGATGGCCCCATTCTTTCCACTGGGATCTCACTCACAGAGATCTTTCATTTAGGTCTTCTTTTTTTTTTTTCCAGAGTGTCTTGGCTTTCCATGCCTAAAATATTCTCATTCTCTAAAATATTCTACATGCCACCTTGATGGGATTGTATTGGAATCCCCTAGCACGATTTTAACTCCATCATTTGGGGGAGGTCCAATTGAGCATGTCCCAAAATTTCCAATTTCCAATTTAACACCAAGTTTTTAAAATCATTTTCAATTATCTTTATATACAGAAGATCGATTCAGTATTTACTAAGTAAAGATTTCATCAGTTTGCACCCACACAGATGTAATTAACACACAATTATTCTTAGGTGTTTAAATTTTAACTGAAAAGTGATCCCTGTTAAATATAAAAGTGGGAAAAAGAGAGGGAGGAGATGTACAATTTGAGGCATGCTCAATCGGACTTGCCCGAGATAGTGGAGTTATAAGTGTGCCAGGGGATTCCAATACAATCTCGTCAAGGTGGCATGTATCAAGGCCATCTCACTAGTCCAAGTGATCAATTTCAGTTCACAATTGATCACACTGATAGGTCTAAGAGTCAAAGGGATCACACAAACTAGACTAGTGTCTGCTAATACTAACTGATAGAATCAAAAAGGGAGAGAATGATCCAACATGGGAAGCGAAATACACAGCAGACTCATAGAATGGCAGATGTCCTAAATAGCACTCTGGCCTCAGAATCAGCCCTTAAGGCATTCAGATCTGGCTCAAGAGCCCATGAGAATATTTTAGGCATGGAAAGCCAAGACACTCTGGAAAAAAAAAAAAAAGACCTAGATGAAAGATCTCTGTGAGTGAGATCCCAGTGGAAAGAATAGGGCCATCAAAGAATGAAGTACCTTTCTCTGAAGGGAGGAGATAACTTCCACTTTGACTATGACCCTGTCAGAATAAGAGCGAAGTCGGCGAATCTTAAAGGCTTCCATAGCCTCGGCAACTTATGACTAGAACCTAGGGAGATTACTGACGCCATTAATAAGAGTGTCAACTTGTTAAATCAATATCAGGAGTCACTGTGTACTTACGTCTCATGAGGGATCTGTCCTTAATGTGTTGTCCAATGTGAAGTAATGCTATAATTAGTACTGAAACAGTATATGATTGACTTTTTAATAATGGACTCTGAAAATTGCACTTTTTAATATAATTTGAAACATGTATTTTGTGAAATAGTTTTACTTGGCCAAGACATATGAATAAATGCAAATTTAATGCACCTGCAGCCCCAGGTTTCAGGGTTTTATGGTTTTGCGCGAGCCTATGCTACGTTTAATTTTGTTCCTGTGTGATAGGAGGCACATCTCCTTGTAGTTGGGAGGATAGAAAGGGAGGAAAACTCAAGCTCATATTCTGCATGGATGTGTCAGAGCAACGAGGTCCTGCTGCTCTGTCGGTTGTTGTAAAAACCCTGAGAGTGCGCACTATGACGTAAGCACCCACGTTTGGCTCTGAGAATTCCTCCTGCAGTTACATATTATTGGAGAACCTGACAGTCTGAAAGGGGCAAGAAGTAAATCAAATTCGCTGCTGCCTGAATTTTCAAAACAAAGGCAGCTGCAGCGGTTCTCACACTTTTCTTCTGAATATATCAGCTGGGGAAGCCAGGAGTACACCTGCTGTAAGTGAAATGCTGATTTATGTGACAGCATCGCAAACCCCATCACAGCTGGCCTGGAGTTGAGTCCAAGACTCCAAGTAGCGAGATCTGTGTGAGCCTTTGCTTCGTAAGGCTTTCCTAGGGGAGAACGTGGCAAGGTTCTCTTTATTAAATCTGTTCCACACGGTGGAATGTGCTGGCCATGTTGTTTCCAGGACGCTGTGGTGTGCTCGGTGTTGTGCCGATATGATGATGGGATGGCTGGCTGGCCCTGCATCCTGTGTGGAAATGCATGGGCCAACCTCAGGACATGAAAACAAATAAAATCCAAGGCACTACACACATCAAATGGGATGCGTGTGCTGTGTTTGCAAAAGCAGGTAAGGTAAGGGTGGGGGAAATGGCTTCCCTCCAGCTTCCTAGGTTCTTTGGCTGGGCTAAAATTACATTGAAATCACAGCAGATTTGCAGGAGGAATTCAATTCTAATTACACACCTCAGCACAGGAGTCTCACAAATATGTGACACCCAGACAAGGACTGGGTGGTTGAGGGTGACACAGCACCCTGAGCTCCAGGGAAGATGGGAGCTGAGTTGTGGAGGAGGAGGAGGGGGACAAGTTCTGGGAGAGGAGGGGGGCTGTCCCGTGGATGAGGAATGCTAGGCTGTGCAGGTGAGAACCTCTCGTTTCATGGAAGTGTCTGTGCCCGGGTGTGTTCCTGCTGTAGACACCCGTAATAATGAAAATCTCCTTACAGATATAAATGCCTTAGCCAAATGGAAACTTTATACTTTATTTTAGGTGGTTAAAGGGAAAGTTAAGCTTGTTCCTTTCAACATTTTGGTTGGGTCTTGGTTTCTTTAAGCTGATCAGTATGCCAGCAGCATGTGGCTGGTCTCCTGCTGTCAAATTCTGGGGTAGTGAGTCCTGAGCCCCAATAATAATAAGGATGAGAATATATAAGAGAATTTTAACAAGTTGTGGGAAAATGGGATTAAGAGATCAGTTTCTTTTCAATGATCAGTCATCACACCTGTAATAAACCTCATTGTCCACAACACTGCCACTGTGCAAAACTGATTTATTTTTATGTAAAAAAAAATTTTGAAATCCACTGATAATGTGTTCCTAATACCTTCTCATGAAATTTTTGAAGATCCTTCATATGTATGAATCTGACTTTTTTGCACTAAAATGAACTCATCTGGGGATTCCATTTCCCTCACATTTGCTGAAGAAGGACTCCTGTAATTAGCGTCCCTCTGACTGGGCCCCCCTTGGCTAGGGGTGTCACTCATCCTGGGAAACTGCAGGGGCTGATGAGGCCGGAGGTCTGGAGGAGGGCATGGTGGAGGCTTTAGCTGAGCAGGAGGCATGACTTTCTGCAGACACAGGGCTGAACACCCCCTGGACCCAAACTCAACCAAGTATCTTGAGTAGGAGCACACACAACCCGCTCAGCTGTTACATGAGCTTGGTGTTTCTGTGTCTTTCCCAAGTAATTTTCATCCCAGGTAACTCGGAATCTCATTTTCTCTTGGATGTCCGATTGCTCATCCTGTGACATTTAACCAGAGCCACGTACCACAGTGAGAGAACTGAGGTTTCAAAAGATAAAAATACGACAACTTTTCTTCCCCACTCATGCACAGGGGCAGCCTCCATTCTGCAAGATGAGTAAAATCTCCCACTGGGTAATGGTGGTAGAGTGGGTTCTGTGAGCTGGGGACCAGAAAACAGAACAAGAAGTGTCGGATTCCTTAAAAGTTTCCATTTGCTTCTATAGCACACAGTATTTGTGGGCCCCATCCTGATGTGGTCTGGCTTGCTGGATCCTGGAGTGGGATCTCCGTCCTCCTACCATTTTCAACGTGAGAAAACCAGCCTTGCCTGTCAGAACTGGCTCATCCTCAAGAAAATTGATGACCTCTTTCCCTGTGAGATCCCCCGTTAGTAAGAGGAACAGCAGAGCGGTGCACTCAGTCCCACAATGTTTGGAAGCCTTTACCACCCACTAAGGTGCAGAAAGAATGGAATGGGAAGGGGAGATATAAGAGCAAGCGTGCTGTGCTCTTGAGGGAAGGAAATCAGATTCTGACTTCTAGTGCAGCCCCATCTGCGTTTCTCTTCCCCTCTGCCTCCTTCACTGTGAAGTTCAGCATGAGAATTGTGTCCTGTAATTAGTGCCAGCCTCAGGACAGGCTAACCTTCAAGTCTTCAAATATTTTTCTACAATTTCTGTAAATGGTGAGATGTCTTGCAAATGTTTAAGGTCCATGGTTCAGAAAGTAGTATTCGGGTCTCCCGATACAGATCTCTTCATGAACACACTGGGCATGCATCACTTTTTCAGGGGTCATATAACTGCTGTGGCTTTTCAATAAATGTAAGAACAGTGACTAAAATCCAACTAATTAAATGCCAAATAGAAGACAGGAATGTCTGGATGTCCATTTTCATTGCGTTGCATAGAAAATGCCACCGAGTTTCAAACCATAGCTTCAGCTTCTTGGTGACAAAGAGGGCTCATGCCAGCTTTCCAATTTGTCTCTGGAACTGAAACCAGAGATATTAGCTGTCTGTCAGTGCTGTGGCAGCCTGAGCCTACCCTTCTGCATGGTAGATTTTCACCTGAGCCCTCAGTGAGTCCGCTAGGAGAATGCATGTGTGACCTACAGCATATGGCCTAAGATAATGGGGTACATTTTGGAAAGGCTATTTTTTCAAAGATTTATTGTGTTTATTTGAAAGACACAGTGACAGAGAGGGCAGAATAAGAATTGTTCCATCTGCTGGCTCACTCCCCACATGGCTCCAACAGTCACAATCAGGAACCAGGAGCTCCACTGGGGTCTCCCACATGAGTGGCAGGGGCCCATGCATTTAGGCCATCTTCCACTACTTCCCAAGAGTATTAGCTAAGAGCTGGATCAGAAACAGGGCACTAGAGACTCAACCCAACATGGCGACATGGGATGGCAGCCCCTAGAAAGATTATTTTTAGCCTATGATGCCTCTCCACCGAGGAAGCTTTTTTTCTCCTTTTGAAACATGGGAACCTGATCCTGCTTTTGCTCTCAAATCACATTACTTAGGTTAGCAAACTGCCCTCTCATTTAGCAGCACTAAATGTATGATAAAAGAGGCCATTACTATTGCATAGTAGGCTAAGCCTCCACCTGTGGCACTGGCATCTCACATGGGCTACAGTTCCTGTTCTGGCTGGTATTCTTCCCATCCAGGTCTCTGCTTATGGCCAGGGAGAGCATCAGAGGATGGTTCAAGTTCTTGGGCCTCTGCACCCAGGCGGGAACTCTGGAAGAAGCTCCTGGCATCAGTTTGGCCCAGCTCCTGCTGTTTCAGCCATTTGGGGAGTAAACCAGCAGATGGAAGAGCTGTCTCTATTTCTCTCTCTCCTTGTCTGTGGTTCTGCCTTTCAAATAAATAAATGAAATCTTTAAAAAAATGGGAAAAAAGCAAAAAAGGTCAATATCATATGAATCTTTTAGTTTGAGCAGAGTAAGGGAGAGCAAACAAAATTGATTATGAAAGACCACTGCTGCCAAACAGATCCAGCCCCTCAACTGGCCCCGTGGCAGTTCATTAAGCACCAGAAGACATTGCATCCATAGGCCTCTGGAAGAGGAAACTGGACAAGGAATTTAAATTAAATTTAAATTTTTCATAGTCCAGTTCTTTCATTTGTTAAGTAATATAAAAACATCACCCTTCCAGTCTGGTAGTGAGAATTATATTAACATTCACATTCTCTGGCCGTAGCCATAGCACATGTTTAATATATAGTTTCTCTTCTATCAGAAAAAACCTTGTCATTTCCATCGTGTGTGATGACTCACTAACCTGGATGAACAGCAAAGGGGACTGAGAGTTCCCTATCGAGGCTTGTGCCACACCTAACACCATGCCACAAGGAACCCTGGGGACATAGGTGCAATCCAGTTAGTGCCTTCGTGGGCCATGTCAGTAGGGGGCTGGATCAAAGCGGAGCATCCACTAGAGCTCTTATGGGATGCCAGCATCACATGTAGTGACGTAACCTGCTATGCCACAGTGCCAGCTTCAAGACTGGGCTTTCAGCTCAGTGTGAACAGAAACTGTGCCTTACTCAGCACTGCATTCCCATTCAGTCCTTTGTATTTAGTAGTTTGTTAGCAATTATTTGATTTGAATTGTCCCTTGTAAGCTTGATGTACTGAGTATGTGTATGCTTTTGGCTTAAGATCCATTGTGGCTATAGTTGGGAGAATGTTTAGCATATAGCTACAGGGAAATTGAGTTGAGAACAAGTTTAGTGTGATTATGAGATTTGCAGTCATTTCTGAGTACAATTGTATATAAATGTTTTCCAGTATGATTTCAGCCTGTGGAATTAACCTACACAGTATTATAATGCAATTTGAAGGCCAAGAATTGAGTCACTATGTGAAGATCCCTTATGGTAAACTGCCATTGTAAATATGAAGGTGGTAGACAAAAAACAAAGTTTGAAATGTGTGCATGCACCAGCCAAACCTCCAAAATTCTTGCAATTATCAAATGCGTCATACATTTGTTAAACATGGTTGTTGCCTCATCACCCATTGTTAGGCCCAGCCTAAGCTATGGGAAACTCAATTGTACCCTGCCAGCTTTGACGTTATTTCACTTCCCTTCCCATGTGGTTGCCTGAGATGCAGCCTGCTTGTTCCATATCCCACTGGCCCAAACTCGTTGCACCCCACAGCTCCTGGCCACAGTAAAAGCTAATGGTCAGCACTAGTCATGTCAATAAGTTTGCCTGTTCTCACGTTTATTTGAACTAAGCCCATCCACACCCGCCTGGGGAACATCTACTGGTAAAATGGATTGGCATTAACGAAGCTCCAGCCACAGGTCTTCTTTCGGGTCACCCTACAAGCCTATGACCTCCCTGCTGCCACCACACCTCTGCTGGCCTCCTGTCTGCAGCTATGACCTCTCTGGTATCTGGAGGTAACCAGTTCCTTCTATTCGCTGCATTTTGGTTTCTCCTCCTTGTGGTGTCTCACCTGAACCTAACCCACACCTGCCTCTCTGGTCAGGGCTCTCCTAGGAAAGAGCTAAAGGACAAAACCTAAAAACAAAACAATAAAAGTGATAGCAGGTACATAAAGCAATAGGCAGAAGATCCAAGTCTGGTCAAATCATAGACTTGACTCCTGAAAAGTCCTCACTGAGCATCTCCATAGTGGATGGGTAAGGCTATGGGTGGATGGCTCTGGGTGTCAGCAGCAAAGGTGCAGGGCTGATTGATGGTGAGCTGTGCTTCCTCCAGTGTCTCTTTACCTACTTCTCTGTTCCTTCACTGTTTGCTCATCTGTGTGACCAACCTTGGCCAAACGAATGAGGTGGAAATACTGAGGTGTCACTCTTGGGCCTAAGCCCTCAGAGGTTACTGATAGTTCTCATTGCCTGCTCTATACTACTTCCATGAGCAAAGCACACCGGAGGTAGCTCACAGAACTGGGAGTGAAAACGACGTCAGGAGGAGCAGCAGGGAGCAGCAGAGTTGCCCCAGCTGTGTAGCTCGGCTAATCTCAGGCAGTCAAAGGCCAATCTCTCCATAGATCCAAGAGGATGGAGAATCACTGGTGACACCATGGAATCTGGATAGCTTTTCATGCAGTGATTCTGTTGCAGCAGCTAAATTATGATATGATCATCCTTTTCTGATAGAAACTAAACAACATACAACTCATCAGCATCAACACATTTGAGAATTCTGTATATGAGGGTATGTGCACAAAGTGTAAAGTTACATGTTTCATGTAACCAATCATCCATAAGAAATTTTGAGCAGAAGTAGTAGAGGAGAAACTAAAAAGTCATTCTACTATCACTACCTAAAATACAACAAAATCAGTACCATATGAAAATTTCAGAGCTTTTAAAGATTCAGAAAATATCTATGTGCAATAGGGATTTTTAATGGTATATATGTATTGTGTATTTGTGTGTATAGTTTATGGAAATGCCAACTTCTTTAAATTAATTTTTAATTAATTTTTTAAATTTGAAGGCAGAGAGAAACAGACAGACAGAAAGAGCTCCTGTTTGCTGCTTCACCCCCCATTTGGAATGAATAAAATAGCCATAGGTTGAAGCAAGGAGCCACAAGTCAGAAGCCAAGAACTCAACTCAGGCATCCTGTGTGGGTGGCAGGAATCCCACTGGTTGAGGCATCATCTGGTGCGCCCATGGTCTGAGTTGGCAAGAAGTTGGAATTGAGAGCCGGAGTGAGGAGTCAAACTCAGACACTCTAATGGATCAATGGAGTGTTGTTACTGTTGTCATCACTAGGCCAAAGGCCTGCCCCTTTTGTAAGTTATTTTTTTATTATTTACTTTATTTATTTGAAAGAGTTACACAGAGAGGTAGAGCCACAGAGAGAGAGGTCTTCAATCCACTGGCTCACTCCCCAACTGGCCACAATAGCCAGAGCTGAGCTGATCCGAAGGCAGGAGCCAGGAGCTTCTTCTGGGTCTCCCACTCGGGTGCAGGGGCCCAAGCACTCGGGTCATTTTCTGTTGCATTTCCCAGCCCATAGCAGGGAGCTGGATCAGAAGTGGAGCAGCTGGTTCTAGAACTTTAACCTGCTACATCACAGCGCCAGCCTCTGTATGTCCTTAAAGCCGCTTTATTAAGGTGCAATCACCATAGAAGAAACAGCACATATTCAAAGCATACAATTAGTTTTTATATGTGTGTAGAATGGAGACACTATCCTTACATTCAAAACTATCAGTATATCCACTGCCTCAGCCAGTGTGGTCACACCCTTGGTCATCTCTGACTTCTGGTCTTTGACTGTTCAGGATCTGCTTCACTGATCAAACACTGATCAGTAATTCTGCTTTCTAGAATTTTATATCTATGAAATAGCAGTCACTCCTTTCAGTGTGGCTTCTTTCCTCAACATATGTGCTTTTGCAAACATCCACATTCCTGGAACTGTGATTCTTTTGTTTCTCATCTTCCTCTTGCTCTGCTGTGAGAATACACCAGAGTTTGTTTATCCAGTCTTTTTTATGATGAAAATGTGGGTCATTTCCAGCCTGTGTATTTTTAAAAAAATATTTATTTATCTATTTAAAAGGCAGAGTTACAGAGAGGCAGAGGCAGAGAGATGTCTTCCATCTGCTGGTTGTCTTCCCAAATGGTCACAATGGCCGGAGTTGAACCAATCTGAAGTCAGGAGCCAGGAGCTTCTTCCCGGACCTACCACATGGGTGCAGAGCCCCCAAACACTTGGCCCATCTTCTACTGCTTTCCCAGGCTATGGCAGAGAACTGGGTCGGAAGTAGAGCAGCCAGATTTGAACTGGCACACATACGCAGGCAGTGGCTTTACCTGCTATGCCACAGCACCGGCCCCTCCAGCCTGTGTATTCCAAACAAATCTACCCTTCACAATCGTCTTCAAGTCTTTCATGTTGTGCACTTTTATTTCTCTTGGGAATACTCCTAGGAGTGGGATGAGTGAGTATAAAGTAGCTGTCTAACATTTTTTTTTTTGACAGGCAGAATGGACAGTGAGAGAGAGAAAGACAGAGAGAAAGCTCTTCCTTTCCCGTTGGTTCCGTTGGTTCATCCCCCAATGGCTGCTATGGCCGGTACACAACGCTGATCCAAAGCCAGGAGCCAGGTGCTTCTTCTGGTCTCCCATGCGAGTGCAGGGCCCAAGGACTTGGGCCATCCTCCACTGCATTCCTGGACCACAGCAGAGAGCTGGACTGGAAGAGGGGCAACCGGGACAGAACCGGCGCCCCAACCAGGACTAGAACCTGGTGTGCTGGCACCGCAGGTGGAGGATTAGCCTATTGAGCCGTGGCTCCAGCCAACTGTCTAACATTTTAAGAAGTCATTAATTCCTTTTCCAAAGTGAGCTATTGTTTTCTACTCCCACCAACATTGTGTGAGAATTCTAGTTCATACAGAACCTTGGCAGCATCGGGTATGGAAATTCCTGTTGTTCATCAATCATTCTAACAGGTGAATAATGACTTTGCATTATGGTTTTAATTAGCATTTACTTAAAATGACTGGCCATTGACTAACTTCCTTGAGCTAAATTGCTACCTATACATTCTTTGGTGAATTGTCTGGTGCGATATTTTGCCAATTGTAGAGGGTTTTTTTTGCTGAATATTTTTATAAGCTTATTATTTTAGTTTTAAAATTCATAATGTTTTACATTTTGTCATGTTCACTTCATATGTAGACATTATACATGTACACAAATAGGCATTTTTTCTTGAAAATAGAGACATCAATATCACAAAGTTAGGAATTCATAATATTGATCATTATGTGGGGCAAGAATTATCATATATATAGTATGATTTAGTGAAGCAATGACATCCACACAGTTTTTATACTTTCTCTGTATATTAATTCCACAAATAAAGCAAAACATGTGGTGTTTGTCTTTCTGAGTCTGGCTTATTTCACTTAGCCCCTGGCCGATGAAGAAGTATTTGTTGGCAGCCTTCCCTACCTTGTTTAGTGTCAAGCTTCCTTCTACCTCCTGATGGATGGCTATGAAGATGTGGCTGAAAATGCTATTTTTGAGTATAAATGTGCATAGGAAGTGTGACAAAATCATGATTCATCTGATTAAGAAGCTACTACTAACATGGAGTCCTTTTTTAATAATATTTATTCATTATTTATTTACTGATTTGAAAGAGAGAGAGGAGTACAGGACAAGGAGGGAGGGAGAGAGAGAGAGAGAGAGAGAGAGACTGAGACTCTCCCACCCACTGTTTCACTCCCCAAATGACTGGGCCAGGAAAAAGCCAGGAAGAAGGCAGGAGCCAAGGAAATCCATCTGGAAACCCTCTCCCCCCAAGAGGTACAGGTATTAAATACTTGGGTCATCCCAACCTTCCTTTCCACAAACATTAGCAGAAAAATGGATCAGAAGCAGAGCAGTTGTTACTTAAATTAATGCTCTGATATGTAATGGTGGCACAACGAGCAGAGGCTTAACCTGCTGCTTGGCAACACTAGTCTCCATCGTCCCTTCTGTGGAGCACCCCAGAAATTATTTCTAACATTGCAGACCAGGTACACTCACCTTGTTTCAATTTGATTCAATATTTGCAAATAAATAAATGTGATACATTAACAAACAGAGAATAAAATAACATACGATTATCTCAATAGATGCAGAGAAAGCATTTGATAAAATACAACATCCTTTCATGATTAAAACATTAAGCAAATTGATTATAGAAGGAACATTCCTTAACATTATCAAGACAATATATGAGAAACCCACCATCAGTATCATACTTAATGGGGAAAAGTTGGAAGCATTTCTACTAAGATTGAAACCAGAGAAGGATGCTCACTTTCACCATTCCTATGCAATATAATCCTGGAAGTTTTAGCTAAAGCCATTAAGCAAGAAAAATAAATACAAATTGGAAAAGAGGAAGTCAAACTATCTCTATTTGCAGATGACATGATTCTGTAGATGTGAAGCTAAAGACTCCACTAAGAAACTATTGGAATTAATAAGAGTTTGGTAAAGTGGCAGAATATAAAATTAACACACACAAATCAACAGCCTTGGAATACACAGACAATTCCATGGCTGAGAAAGAATTTCTAAGGTCAATCCTTACAGAAAAAATTAAATATATTGGAATACATAAAACAAGGAGGTGAAAGATCTCTATGATGAAAATTACAACATTTAAAAAAAGGAAATAGAAGAGACAGAAAGAAATGGGAAAATCGTCCATGTTAATGGACTGGAAGAATTAATATCATCAAAATGCCCATACTACAGGAAGCAATTTACGATTCAGACAATCCCAATCAAATATCACTGACATTCTTCTCATATATAGAAAAACTGATGCTAAAATTAATATAGAAACACAGGAGACCCAAACTAGCTCAAGTAATCTTATACAACAAAAATAAAGCTGGAGACACCACAATACTACATTTCAAGACATGCTACAGGACAGTTATAATCAAAATAGCCTGGTACTGGCCAAAAAAAAATAGACATGTAGACTAACAGAGGAATAGAAACTCCAGAAATCAATCTGTACATCTATAACAAATTAATCTTTGACAAAGGAGCTAAAATCAATCTCTGGAGCAAGGACAGTCTCTTCATCAAATGGTGCTGGAAAACTGGATCTACACATGCAGAGGTGTGAAACAAGACCCTACCTTACACCTTATACAAAAATCAACTAAAAATGGCTCATGTATCTAAATCTATGACCTGGTACCATCAAATTGCTGGAGGAGAACTCTGCTATACATTGGCACAAGCAATGACTTCTTGAAATCAAAACAAAAATAGACAAATGGAATTACATCAAGCTGAGAAACTTCTGCACTGTAAAGGAAGCTCTCAGCAAAGTGAAGAGGCAGCTGACAGAATGGGAGAAAAATTTGCAAACTATGAGAAAAGAGTAATATCTAGAATCTATAAAGAGCTCAAGAAACTCAATAACAACAAAACAAACAATCCAGGTACGAGATGGGAAAAGGATTTCAACAGGCATTTTTCAAAAGAGGAAATTCAAATATCCAACAGACAAAAAAAAAATGCTCAGGATCACTAGCCATAGGATAAATACAAAGAAAAGCCTCAATAAGGTTTCACCTCACACCAGTTAGAATGGCTTTCTTATAGAAATCAACAAACAATAAATGAGGATGTGGTGAAAATGGTACCCTAATCCACTCTTGGTGGGAATGTAAACTAGTACAGCCATGGTGGCAGACAGTATGGAGATACCTCAGAAAACTGAAAATAGATTGACCCAACAATCCCATTCATGACAATGTACCCAAGGGAAATGACATCAGAATATGAAAGAGTGATCTGTACGCCATGTTTCTTGCAGCTTAATTTACAATAGCTAGGATATGGAATCAACCCAACTGTCCATCAACTGATGACTGGTTAAATAAATTATAGGATATATTCAATATGGCTACTACTTCTCAGTGAAAATTATAAAATCCTGTCTTTTGCAATAAAATGGATGTAACTGGAAACCATTACAGTTAGTGAAGTAAGCCAGTCCCCCCAAAACAAATACTGTATATTTTCCTTGGTCTGTGGTGACTAATATAGTACCAAAAATGCAGTGTATAGGAGTGAAATTAACATTTTGAGATTTGGTAATCATTATAGCCCTTGTGTTACTTCTGAGGAACAGTTTTTTTTTTTTTTCTTACTATTTGCTGGACTCTTTACTTAGCATAGAGTTAATCTTATGAGTATAATGTAAACTAAAAGTAGATCTTTGTAAAAATTAAGAGATGGAATAGGAGAGGAAGGAGCATGGGCAGGAGGGGGTTAGGGTGGAAAGTATCACTATGTTCCTATGTATATATGAAATGCACAAAATTTGTATATCTTTAAAATTAACACAATTAAAATGCTATTTTTCCATTTAAAATAATTATGTATAGAGAAAGGGGATTTTTCATTTGACTGACATAACTCAGATGATGTTTATATGTGGCCCATAGGTTGTGCAACGCCATTAGAACAGAACACTGAAACTACTATGAAAATAAAACAAAGAATAAGCGAGAACCTACAAATTACCCACTATCCAGGAGGACTCACAGATCTTCGGTTAGGATTTTCTGTAATGTGAATGCCTGTGGTTTTGACTGCTTTCTGTTCATTTCAAAATATCCCTAAATATCTTTTCCATATAAGAGGAATTTTACTTTTCCCACTTTTCTGAACTGGCTTCTACATTATGCCCTTTGACTCTTGTGTACTTATGTGCAGCATGAAAGATCTTAATCCTTGACTCTTGAGAAAAGATAAGTCAAATTTATCCACAACCATACCCCACATGTGTTTTCTGGGACATTTTTACCCAATTGAATTCATGACCATGAATGCTATGTCGACTAACTTTGTGCGTTACCGTTTTTATTTTAGCATCTTCAGAAGTTCCTCTCACTGTAAGAATGTCAATGTAGTGTTCTTCCAGAAGTCCTTTATTGCAAAATGTTCAGGGACATTAATGACATCTGTCCTGTATAGTATTCTCTTTCAGATCTTCCTTATTTGTCAGATTTTTAACTTACTTGTTCAGCAGTTGGCGATTGTGAAAGGCCCAGGATTCAGTGTGTAACCTGAGCTTCACCTTCATAGACAATTCTCTGCATTCATATCACAGTCCAGGTGGAGAATTTTCATGGAATAAAGCAAAGAATAAAGCAAAGGACCAAGATTTTGAGGACAGGGCCAGCTCCCAGGTGACATCCATCTGTGATGTGTCAATGAATTCACACATCAAAGAAAACCATGGAAAGTATAGCCAGGAGGAAAGCTAAGATAAAACAGAAGGAAAGAGGCGGCCATGGTGTCACGAGAAAGCCTGTGTCTAGGAATGGCGGCCGCTGGGGAAAGGAAGTGGAGAGAAATGTGAAGAAACGAGGTGAGCCGATCAGACAAGCCCCCAGGGCAGGGCAGCCCTGCTCATAGATAAGGGGTGGTCTCTGGGGCCAGGCAGATCCAGAGTGAAACACTAGCTGCCCCTTGTCATCAACTGGGGAGAAGTTTTTGTTGAAGTTTTCCAATTGGTTTTACATTTTTGTTAATTTATTTTCATGTTATTTGGAAGGCAGAGAGACAGAAAGACAGAGATCTTCCGTGCATTGACTCATTCCCAGTGCTGGCAAGGCTTGGATAGAGACAGGAGACAGCTAAGGCCTAAAGGAGATAGCAAGAGACCCAGGGCCTGAAAGGCAAAGACCTGATGTGGAGAGGGGTATACCCAGAACAAAACACTCTCACTACTCGAAATCACGTTACAGGAACTGAGAACAAAACCAGATGCGGCTGGATGCATCCAGCTACAGAAACCACCACCCCTAACCACAGCACTCCCTCTGGTCCTCTCCCATGTGTGTGCATGTGAGCTCCCTCTCTCTTCTAGAAGCCGAGAGCTCAGCTTCAGATCCTGCACATTCCTCAGGCTGCTGCACTGGATTAGTCGCCAACAGAGCGGTTGCCATCATGTCTACCGTCATACTCCTTGAAGCACACAGTCTTACTGCTTCCTAAACATCTAGTGGAACTGTGTTTTCCTTAGACAGTTCCTTCCCTAAAGACTCATACAGAAATACTTAAGGAATTCCTGGGAAGCCCGGAGGGGCCCACTGCAGGCGTCTTCGGCACTGCGCACCTGCAAGTTGAGTGACAGACTCTCTCTTTGCCTTGGTGACTGCCTCTGTCCACCGTTTCCTTTCCTCCTGGGAAGTAAGCTGTGGACAGGCTTGGCCTGCTGGGTCCTCTGGTAACACCAAGGTTATCTTCGCCCTAACACAGTTTTTTTATACCAGTGCTTATCTCTTCCTTTTCTTTGAAATTCCAACTCTTCTAATGCATATGCAGTTTCTGTAATCTTTAATTGAACATGGTGTTAGTGATATCATAGGTGTTGAAATTATATTTACTGAGTTAAATTAAAATATATTAAAAACATTGATTCAATTTTTCTCATTAAAAACAACATATGGAAGGTAAGGTCAGACTCTGATTCCATACCAATCAAAGAAGCTATTTTTTTATCCACTTATTTTTAGGAGTCATTTTTGCTGTACCCTTCTAGAACATTCAAAGTAATAGTGAAAATGTATTCAACTTGGCTTTGAAGAAAATATCACAGAATTATAATATCATCTAAATTTCACTTTTTAGTGTGGATATGATCATGATAGACTAATTTTTGAGCATATCCAGTTTCCTTCCAAAACATATTCAAGAGAATTTTTAAAAAACCTATGAATTCAAATTTGGTGTTTGTAGAAGCATCCAAAATAATGTTTGATCAAGTGGCTGGTCCAAGTAGCTGATACACATGCTTCTACATCACAGTAAGGAAGCTGCTGGTTGTGTTGGGTGCATCGCTCTCGTCTTGTTGCACCTGCTCGTTCCCTCTTCCCAACACTTGTAGATCATCTTTAGACTTTGTCAAAATGCAGCCCATCAAGAGGAGATTGGCATGTCCTACGGAGGAAATAACTTTGAATTCTCTTATAATAAAACTTCCAAGAAATACAAATGAAAATAGGAAAGAAATGGAATGTTTACTTATTATCCCCAAACATATTGAAGTTTTCTACTTTCAAGAGTTTGTAAAGCACGTCCAGGCATTGAGGCACACACTGACATGCGTGTACCACTTGACATCTCATCCCCACAAGAGGGAGTAAAGGGCCCCAAGATGACTTTTGCAGTACCGCATGCTCTTTGAGTCCTCTATCAATTAAATGGATAGAGATCTGGGTATAGGCATTACGTCCACATGAAGGTGCCAGAATCCAACTTGCTAACACGAATAGAATCCTGTCTAAGGAATGCTGCAGACGTTCTGATGGGAATTGTTTGCATGGGACATGCTATTCAAAGGAAATTAATCTGGCACTTCCCATCCCACCTTGGCACTAGGTAGGTGCTCAGTGCCACAGCAGCTCTTAGCCTGTTGTGGAGTGTGTGTCTCTGCCAGGATTCTGATGAGGCTCGAAAGCTATTTCCTTTCAGCCCATGCCCACGTACCAGTCTTCTGATTTAGGAATGCTGCCTGGCCGGTGCCGTGGCTCACTAGGCTAATCCTCTGCCTAGTGGTACCGGCACACCAGGTTCTAGTCCCGGTCGGGATGCCGGATTCTGTCCTTGTTGCCCCTCTTCCAGGCCAGCTCTCTGCTGTGGCCAGGGAGTGCAGTGGAGGATGGCCCAAGTGCTTGGGCCCTGCACCCCATGGGAGACCAGGAGAAGCACCTGGCTCCTGCCTTCGGATCAGCATGGTGCGGTCTCTCTCTCTCTCTCTCACTGTCCACTCTGCCTGTTTTTTAAAAAAAAAAAAAAAGGAATTCTGCCTGTTAACGAATGCACTGGGATAAACATCTGGTCCATGTGAAAATCATTAAGAGTTTAAATCTGACAGTCTCTTAACATTCTGCTTAATGATAGCCATTGTCAGCCCCAAGGTGGAGTCACTCTCCGTGCCTGCTCTGATCTGCTTTCTAAGTGCTTGTGTTTAAATACCAGCCTTGGACTTGTTGAGTCCACTAATATACCGTTTAACTAGGGCAGACTGTTTTTCTAGTGACTCCAAAATTCCATAGGTCATCACACAAGCTCAGATCTCCATTGGCAAAGATTGTTACTGCACGTTTTCAAAGTGGAGGGCTCCTTGCTTTCAGCCCTCTCCCTCTTGCTGTTGAGGGCCTTTCGAATGGAGAGTGAAAGTAGTCTGGGACCAGTCCGTGCAGCTCAGAGAAAGGGGAGGTAAAGAGAAACAAACCAGCAGCAATGTCAGTAGAAGATGATCGAGTTAATACAAAGCAATTAATTCCTTGAAGAAATAACACCAACAATCAATTCAAGTGCACTCACAAGATTTGATAGTAATTTATTTTGAAGAAAGCACTGCTAAAGACGTTCAGAAGCATAAACTTTCGTGATTTTAAAAACCATTTTATCTGACAGTATTCAAATTATAACTGATGATGAAAAGCAAATATGACCATTCTAATGTGACACAAGTATACTTATTTTTGGAGCTGCACAGAATACAATACACCATTTTCATTTGTAAATGGATGTGGAATTATAAATCCACTCTGCAGTAAATGTGGGTTATGCTCCAAAGTCACAGCCACAGGTGCTGCGCTGTCAGGATTACACATGTGAAATCACATAATTGAATGGAGAAACACTCCATTAGTATATTAGGGGAATGATGAACTAATGTTTTACACCAATATTTCCTATTAGTAAGGAAGCCACTTATTTGCAAAAGAGAGAGATCACCGGTGCCATAATTCTTTCCAATGTTATTAATTTTTAAAATAGATTTCAGAAAAAAAAATTGCCATTGGGATTTTAAAAATTTATGTGTACATTTAGTCATAAATAATGCAAATATTTTTCTTTTAAATATTAGCTCATGTATATGAACTAAATATATAGATTTATATATTGATATTTACCTCTCATTTATATATACATATACATATACATATACATATACATATACATATACATACACATAGACAGAGAGAGAGAGAGAGAGAGAACAGAGGAAATGCAATATTTGCTTTTCTGTGCCTGGCTTATTTCACTCAACATGATGTTCTCCAGTTGCTTCCAATTAGATGCAGTGGTAGAATTCCATCCTTTTTCACAGCTGAACAATAGTCCATTATACATTTTCCTTATCCATTTATCTGACTATCGATACCTTGGTTGATCCTGTATTTTGGGTGTCATGAACAGTATTGCTATAAACGTGATGGTAGTATATCTTTGATACAATGTGTTCATATCTTTTGGGTATATACCCAGGAGTGAGTGAGATGACTGGATCATATGGAAAGTCTATTTTGAGTTTTGAGAGAAGTCTCCACACTGTTTTCCACAGCAATTGAACTAAATTACATTCCCAATAGGAGTGTGTAAGGGTTTCTCTTTCTCCACAATCCCACCAGAATTTGATGCTCTCTCTGTTTCGGATTTTAGGCATTCTCATGTGGATGAGGTGATATCTCATTGTGAGCTTGATTTGCATGTTCCTGGTGGCTGGTGACCTTGAGCGTTTTTCCATATGTATATATTGGTCATTTATATTTCTTCTTTTGAGAACTGACTATTGAGGTCCTTTGCCCATTTCTTCATTCGATTTTTTTTATTATTGAGTGCTTTGAGTTGCTTATATATTCTAGGTATTAATCCTTTGTCAGATAAGTATCTTAAAGTATTTTTCCCATTCTGTCAGCTGTCTTTTCACTCTGTTGATTGGGTCCTTTGATGTACCGAAGCATCTGCATATGATATAATCCCACTTGTCTAGTTTTGCCTTTGTTTCTTGTGCTTTAGGGGTTTTATCCAATCATCACCTACACCAATGTCTTACATGTTTCCCCTACATTTTATTCCAGTGATTTCATACTCTGAAACAAGAAAGAAGAGAGAGAGGGAGGGAGAGAGAGAGAAAGAAAGAGAGAGAGAGAGAGGAGGAAGAAGGAAGGAGGAAAGAAAAGAAGGAGGGAAGGGAGGGAGGGAGGGAAGAAAGAGACACCTATGTGTATCAGTATTAATGCAAATATACCTCTCTCAAACTATGCTTTATATCTTTGTCAAACTATATCTAAGAATTATATACTACTACAGTTTTAGTAATCTGTGATTATTTAAAATTATTATATGTGACTGAAATTTACATATTTTCGTTTGATTATTGTCCATAGTCTTTGCCTATATTTCCACTCAACTATGGTCTTATTACATTTTACTTGTTGATCTCTTTGCTTAGTGGAGCATTAATCCTTTGTAATCTAGATTAAAAATATGATATCTTAAAAATTAAAAAAGGAAAGAGAGAGGAAAAGAAGTATCGTTATATGATCAGAATGAACTACATTGAATCTGGTCTCTGTGTAGTCATATCACATTAACATTTAACTGATGAGAATTGTGCTTTAGTACTTATCATACATTTGCCATGGTCCTGAGAATCTAATGTACCAATAGCTTCATTTAAATAAATAAATGGTATATTGCAAAGAGACTCCGTTCACCCTCCGCACACGAGGAACAGCTTGTGAGACTACAGTGCTATCTCACAACCTGGGCGCTGAAGTTCATGCAATAAAGGACCACACAGTTCCATCACTGAGAACCCTCAATCCCCACTTCCCTCCCACACACATCTCCACATCCTCATTTCTTCACTCCGGTCATCATTTCTCTAGTCTCCATTTCTGCAGTCTTGTCATCCTAGACTGTATGGAAAGGTGTTTATAAGGAATGTAACCTCTTGAGTGGGCTTTTTCTTTTCTTTTCTTTTTTTAAAGATTTATTTATTTATTTGAAAGTCAGAGTTACATAGAGAAGGAGAGGCAGAGAGAGAGAGAGAAAGGTCTTCCATCTGCTGGTTCACTCCCTAAGTAGTCACAATGGCTGGAGCTGTGCTCATCCAAAGCTGGGATCCAGTAGCTTCCTCCGGGTCTCCCAAGTGGGTGCATGGGCCCAAGGACTTGGGCCAACTTCTAGTGCTTTCCCAGGCCATAGCAGAGAGCTGGATGAGAAGTGGAGCAGCAGGGACAGAGATGGGCTTTTTTACTCAACTTCTTTGGAGTTTTGTGCGAGCTTTGTGTGGGTCAATATTTCCTTTTTTGGTTGCGTAGTGTGGCTGCACCACAGTTTGTTTAACCACTCAACTATAAAATGGTGCGTGTGTTGAAGTCCAGTTTAGATTACTATGAGCAGGGATGAATAGACGTCCATGCACGTGTCTTCATGGGTATGTAAGCTTCATTTCTCTAGGCGTGGTTTCTGCCTCACGCAGTTGTGGCATGTTTGGCTTCTTGAGAACCTACTAGCCTTCAGCAGAGTGGCGGCCCGTGTTACATTCCCAACAGCACTGTGTGAGATGCACTTTGTCTGCTCTCTTGCATACTTTGATATGGGCACTATGCTATACTTCGGCCATACATAGAGGTATGGAGTGGTTTCCTCTTTAGGTTTCAGTTTTTATTGTCCTGATGGCTAATCAAGCTAATTGTCATTTTATGGGCTCCCAATGTGTAGGTTGTATCTCCCCATAGCTGATTATTTCCTTTGGTGTGCAAAGGGCCTTTATTTTTTTTACTGTGTTTTATTTTGGTAGTTTCAAAGTTTAAGTTTTTTTTTTTTTTTGGATTTTAATTCATTTTGGGTTGGTTATGTACATGGTGAGAACAAAATAAAACTAAAAATAAGTAACAAAGGAACTTTGAAAACTACACAAATCCATTGAAATTATGCAACTCAGTTCTGAAAAACAAGTGGATTAAAATGAATAATGAAGAAATATATAACTTTTGTCAAATAATTAAATAAAAACATCAGTGTAAAACCCATGAGATACAGAAAATACAGTTTTAAGTGGGAAGTTTACAGCAATCAATGTCAAATGTCAAAACGAAAATATTTCAAATAAACAATTTACCACTCCACTTCAGAGAAATAAAAAAAAAAACCAAAGCCAAAATTGATAGAAGGAAATAAATAATAAAACTCAGAGCACAAATAAATGACCTAGTGTATTTAAAAAAAATCTTAGATGGTATTCTTTGAAAACATAAATGAAATTGATAAAACCTTATCTAGACTAACCAAGAAAAAAGATAGAAGAGTCAAATACAATGAATCAGAGAATAAAATGAAGATATATGAACACTGAAATGTAAAGGACGGTTAGAGAATTATTATGGCCAAATGCACAGTACAAGTTGGTTGTATTAAAGAAACGCACACATTCTCAGACACATAGGCCTCCTCAATAGTGAATAATGAGCAAATAGGAAACCTACGTAGATTAATAATGAGTAGCAAGATTGAATCTGTAATAGAATACTTCAGATCAAGCGAAAGCCCAGGAGCAGATGGCTTCCCTGCTGAATTCTACCACACATTCAAGTAAGAATTACCATGAATTCTTCCTAAAGTATTTCAAAACAGAAATAAGAGAGAATTCTTCAAAATATATTCTATGAAGGTAGAACTACCTTGATACAAAATCCAGAAAAGGACACAACTGTGAAAGAAGCTAAGGAATAGTATCTTTAATTAAATCAACACAAAGCTCCACTAGCAAATCTAATCCAGTGGCACATTAAAAAGATTACCATGAGCAAGTGGAATGCCAACATAATGAAGGCCATTTATAATAAACCAACAACTAGCATCATAATGAATGGGGAAAAACCTGAAGGCATTTTCTCTGTGGTTGAGAGCAACACAAGGATGTCCACTTTTACCCCTTTACACTAAGTAATGGAAACCCTAACAAGAACCATCAGGAAAGAAAAAAAAAAAAACAGAAGGAGAAGGCATCCAAACTGGAAAAGAGGAAGTCAAATTGTTGCCGTTTACAGAGTGTCAATTTATCCATACAATTTTTTGGCTTCATTGAAAATGTATTCGAATTAACTGACAACTCCAGCAAAGTTGCAGGATGCAAAGTCAATGTACAAGCTGGCGTCATGGCTCAACAGGCTAATCCTTCGCCTTGCGGCACCGGCACACCAGGTTCTAGTCCCGGTCAGGGTGCCAGATTCTGTCACAGTTGCCCCTCTTCCAGGCCAGCTCTCTGCTGTGGCCAGGGAGTGCAGTGGAGGATGGCCCAAGTGCTTGGGCCCTGCACCTGCATGGGAGACCAGGAGAAGCACCTGGCTCCTGGCTTCGGATCAGCGTGGTGCACTGGCTGCAGCGCGCCGGCCTTGGCGGCCATTGGAGGGTGAACCAATGGCAAAAGAAGACCTTTCTCTCTGTCTCTCTCTCTCTCACTGTCCACTCTGCCTGTCAAAAATTAAAAAAATTAAAAATAAAAAAAGCAATAACTTATACAATAGATGTAGCAAATAAAGTAACTGGGAATAAAACCACTGAAAGTGGTAAAATATCTCTACAATAAAATTTATGTCATTGATGAATGAAATTGAAAAGGATAAAAGGAAATAGAAAAATATCACCTATTCATGAATTGTGAGAAAGAATTTCATTAAAATGTATATTCTATGCAGAGTAATTTAAAGATTTAATGTAATTTCTATCAACTCAAAGACAATTTTCACAGATATAGTAAAAACACTGCTAAATTTTGTAAGGAACCACAAAAGACACTGAACAGCCAAAGTGATCTTTAAAAAAAAAATCAGGAGCCATTATACTTCCTGACATTAAAATATATCATAAAGTTATAGTAATTAAAATAAAATATTATTATGTTTCTAGAATTGTATCTATAAATCACATTGAATCTGTTAAAATTGATTAAAATAAAAAAATAGCATACTATTGGCATAAAAACAGATCCATAAACCAATGGGACATAATACAGACTATTGAAGTAAAACAAACACCTAGAGCCAAATAAATTTTGACAACATGTACTGGAAAAAATATAATCTAAATAAATCATGCTGTGGAAATTGGAGAACTACACAGAGAAGAATGAAGCCAGACTTCTCTTTAAAACATTGCAACAACTCCCACAAAGCCTTGGTTTTATACAACATCAAACTCTATTATTAAAGAATACAACCATTCACACTGAAGAACACAGAGATGTAATTTTTAGGAAAGAATACGAACAAGAAGGCCCATCCAATGACAAGTCCTCTCCAACTCCCAGCCAGTAGCTGCGGCTTCCTGAGTCTGCTTTAAAAATGTGGGACTTGTCCTGGTTCAGTGACAGTGAAGTCACTACAAGTCCCACTATGGATGAAATGTGAATTAGCCTTTCCTATCAACAAACAGCGTCTCTCCAGTTCAAATCGCTTTTGCAGTTCCCTACTCCTTTCTTAAAAGTAGCTCTTCTATAAAAGGAATGCATTAAACATCATACCTAAGACTCTCCACTAACTTCAAGTGGTGAGAATTTGCATTAGGTGGTTGAACTCTGCATTCTAAAACTGTGGATAATGCAATCATTGCTTTAACTGTTCAAGTCTGTGAACACAAGCATTTGTAACCCATCCTTTAATTCTTAATACTTTGGAGACCAGGACATTTTTCTGGCAAATTCTAATTACACAGAGTTTATATTCTAGACATAAACACATGGCAAATATTCTCCTTTTTTTTAGGTGGAGTTTCAGTTTGATCAGTTAAAACTTGTTAGTGACCACTTGTTAAGCAGATCCTTGTCATTCAGTTGAGCACATTTTAGATTTTCTCATAACTTTGACAGCATATTGTGTCTGTCAGGTTTTCTTTTTACATAGTAAATATTTATTTTGAAATTCTGCACATGAAAAATGCTACACATTGAGTACTGCTGATCTGAAATGCTTTTGAACAGGAATGTTAGAATTTATCCAATTTTGGAATATTTGCATGTGCATAATGAGATATCTTGTGGAATGGACTCAAGTCTAAACATGAAATTGACTTATGTTTCCTACATCCCTTACACACAAATCCAGAAAGTAATTTTCTGCATCATTTTTTGGGTGCAGTGATTTGATTGTGACCTCTTACCAGAGGTCAGGGTGCAATAATTCACTGACAGAATCTTCAGTGCTAAACAAACTTTAGATTTTAGATCATTTTGAATTTTGCATTTTATGATCAGTGATGGTCAATAAGTCACCTGTAAAAATGTAACAAAATACTTTGATAAAGAATGTCCTATGTTTTCATTGGGAACAGAAGTAAATATTGAGGTCATTCTTTTTCTGCATTATTTTTTGAAATTCTTTTACACAAGTACATAAAACAAATTAAAAATATTTTGCATTAGCATAATTTTGTACACAATTATTCAATTCAAATATTAACATTCAACATACAGAAATTTTCACATTCCTTCTTTTTATTTTTTATTTTTTTACATTCCTTCTTTTTAAATAAATATTTTTGAGTTTTATTTTGCTTATTTATAAGTCAGAATTACAGAGAGGGAGAGATCTTCCATCTCCTGGTTTACTCCCCAACTGGTCGCCACAGCCAGGGGTTGGGTCAGGCTGAAGTCAGGAGCCAGGAGTTTCATCCAGGTCTCTCACATGGGTGCAGGGGCCCAAGCATTTGGGTCATCCTGCACTGCTTTCTCAGGCACATTAGCAGGGAGCTGAGTCAGAAATGCAGCAGCTGAAACCCCTACTGGTGCCCATATGGGATACCAGCATGGTAGAAGGCGGCTTAACCTGCTATACCACAGCTCAGGCTCCAGGTTTCCACATTCTTTAGATGCAATCTAATATAGTAAATATTATTTTTTGCTATCGATAAAATTAACTGCATTTTTGGAAAAAATTTCTATGATTAACAACCATCTTTTGGCAGCAAATGTAATGCTCAGCGTTCATGATCTGAATTGCCTGCTTGCAGTCTGAAACTGTTACTGTTTTTTTAATTTGAAAAGTCTATTGGCTCAACATTTCTTCTTTGGACCTAAAAGTAAAATGATAGAGATTCTATAACTTCAAAATCACTTCTGAAATAGACACTTAGCAATTGTTTATTTAGTTTTATGTGTATTTTTAGTTTCTATATAAAAACTTTAAACGGACCTTGTTTTGACTCCTTATCCACTTTCATTTTTCAATAAATTCTGCTTGTTCAGCTGTTATACCCAGCACAAAGAAAGAAAAATTCTTATGTGTTTAGAAAAAAGAAAATTCACATGAATCATGCGGAGTTGTAGAAATAATTTCGGCCAAGTGCCTCTTCCGAATTTCATGCAATTTTGCAGTAAAGGTCGTCTGTATTCTGACAGTGTTAAACATTTATAGTGGTTATACTGCAATGTGATTAAGGAACTCTAAAACCTACAGAGCATAGCTTTTCATCTCAGCTTTGCCACTTCTGTCTCGCCCGTAAAAGAGGGACAATAATACCTGCCAACCTCAGTTAATGGACTTGAAGCAATTAGAATGTTGCCTGGCACATTCCCAGTCCCAGGAAACATTGGAGTTCCATGATTTTCTAATACAGTTTCCTTCTCTCATCTGGCAGCTTCGCCTATCTGCCTTTTCATTTAACAGTGATATCCTTGAGAAGTTGTGCGGGAACAGTATCAATTATAGTGCAGTGATGATGCGGTCGACTACGTAGTCTCACCACCTGATCTGTGAGATTTTGAGGGCAAGTAATGCTTTTATATTGCTTTTTGTATATGTTTTCTACTATATATTATATTACCCTATATATCAATTATTGCATGGCTCATAGATATATTTATTTATGTTAAGTGTGATACTATTATTTATTAATACATATTATAAGACACCATCATGCAATAAGATGATATAGTGTCACATAGTATATGACTACATTTTATATCACATATAGTACTATTCATTATTGCACAGTATTTTCATTGTACATGGTATGCACAGGCTAATACTGTGCTTTAGATGACAATGCTCATTGACTCCTTTTTAAAGGCTGATTCTCACCCCCATCCTCTCTACCCTCATCCTCATTATCTATAGTGCTGTCTTCTTTTCATTTTTGTGATGTTGAAAACATTGTACTTCACATTACCATTCATTCATTCAACAGATATTCATAAAGATTTATTTCCTAACAGGCTTCATCATTCTAATCATCACACTCTGTACAACTAATCATGATCCTGTCTGAAGGTTTGCACTTATTGATTAGCTAGACAGTGTCTCCTTAAAGGCAGAGATCAAAGATCAGGTACTCCACAGTGACAGCCACATTTCTGGAAGGAATGGGGAAGAGAGAGAGATAATATATACACATATGAAATTTCACTGAATGCTGATAGAGTAATTGATGTCCAGTTCATATAGCATAAGTGAATGTCTTGCCCAGGATGTCAACAGATAAGTAATAGAGATCTTCGGATATTCTTTTTTTTCTAATTTTTTTTGACAGGCAGAGTGGACAGTGAGAGAGCGAGACAGAGAGAAAGGTCTTCCTTTGCCATTGGTTCACCCTCCAATGGCCACTGCAGTCGGTGCACCGCGCTGATTTGAAGCCAGTAGCCAGGTGCTTCTCCTGGTCTCCCATGTGGGTGCAGGGCCCAAGCACTTGGGCCATCCTCCACTACACTCCCTAGCCACAGCAGAGAGCTGGCCTGGAAGAGGGGCAACAGGGACGGAATCCGGTGCCCCGACCGGGACTAGAACCCAGTGTGCCAGTGCCGCAAGGCGAAGGATTAGCCAAGTGAGCCGTGGCATCGGCCGGCTATTCTTCATCTTCAAGTAAATCACCATAGTTGACATAAGATCCCCACACCTGGAGCTGGAGCCTCAGCCAAAAGAAGAGGGTTAAGATCAGGTGTCTAGTGAGGAAGAAGAGAACTGACCAGTGAAAGCCCAGTGACTATCACAGAAAGATGTGTCATGGTAAATATTCTCAGTAAAACATTCCATTGTTCAAGCTATGTCTAGCAACCTAAGGTGTGAGCCACAGTTACACCTTCTTCTACCAATGTTGATCAAACCAACATTTAAAATTTATTATTTTTGTTTTAAAGTCAAGCTGAAATAAATTATCACAGCCAGAGTTACAGGTTGCCTTGGTAACAACATTATAACTGAGTACTGCCATGTGACTCAGTCCCAAGCTGTATATCACTGGGTGGTTGTCTGGAGGCATGTGCCCACTTCCATCACAGCATTTGCCTTGCCATGGATCAGGTGGGGAGTTGCCTGCCACCAGCGGCTCGTGTCCTGATGTCAAGACGGTACCACTGTGGCCTATTCATAAACAGTGCCTGGGGTGTAGTAGAGTGAGATGGGGAGAGTTAAGCACACCGACTTACATTTAATTAATTATATCAGAAGGCCTCAGCCTTTGGGGCATGCACTCCTGGGACAGCCCAGGCCTCTGAGTTGGAAGACACACTCTTGAAGAGGAGCAGTGTTTTGTGGAACACTGTGCAAGCTGCCACATTGAACTTCTGATTTGCCTCGCTGTTTCTCCTGGATGATATAAGCGAGCGTGATTGTAAACATGACTTTCTTTACGTTAAATGCTCTCACCACTGAAGTTAGCTGTGTATCCAAACAAGCTGATGCTAATGGGATTTTACCTGTGTAATTGGTGCCCCCTGCTGAGGTTTGAGATATTTTCTCAGATTCAGGATTTTAACATTCAGGAGTTATACATGCAGAGGCAATGATTAGAACACACATACATGCTCAGGAAGTAGAATAGAGTTCTAATTTTCCATGTCTTTGAAGTAGTTGGAATTAATCAAATCCTCAAATGTCATCTCCAGTATATTTGTTTTGTAATCTGTCTCACAATTTCAAGGCAGGAGAAGACCTGAACTCATCAGATGGTTTGTGTCTTGTGGAAAGCTGAAGGTGGTGTCAGAAGTTAGCCTGTCACTGTGGCAGAACTAAGGTGAAAATTTAAATCTCTTGGCTGACAAAGGGGCTCAGCATCACAAACACTCCTTAGGAGCAATGGTTAAACGTATTTATGATGTTCCCCATTGTTACTAAGAGTTCCTATCTGATTGGATTGCTGAGAGGGCTAAATTCTGGTGACACTCTCAAGATCCAGAGGTAACTTACAGTAGCAACCACAGTAAAATACTACTACTTAAACCTCACTAGCATGGCCAAGGCTTTGATTTATTTGCTGATTAATACACTCAGCTCACACAACAGCACTAGGAGGTAGAAACTTAGTAAATGCTTACTGTTTGGACAAATGAGTGAAGAGATGGCTGTATCTGCATCTATTGTCTTACACAAATTACGAGAGAATTAGGTCACATGTAATTATGTTTACTCTTAAATTTTATTCCTGAAAAATAAGGGAAAGGGGTTTTATGCAATCAATATACTGTGATGGGCAACCCGAAAAATACAAAAACAGATTAAGTTCATAGAAAACAAGGACCTTCTCTGTATCAGGTGCAGAATTTATGTCTGTCCAAACTGATTGGGAAAAAATTGCCATTGCAGGTGTAACTGATGGTCCTGAAATGAGATCATCATGGATTATGTAATTGAGTCTTAAATACAGTGACAAGTATTTTTGTGAAGTATAAAAGAGAAGATGCCAACAGAAGAAAGTCCCCGAGAAGGCAGAGGCAACGTTTAAAAAATGCAGTCATGAAGAACAATGGCAGCCTCCATAGTGCATGGGGGACGCCATGACTTTGGACTTCAAGGGAGAAAGTACATTTCTGACACTTCAAACCATTCATTTTGTGGTAGTTAGTTGTATCAGTCTCAGGAAGCCAAACCTTCTCCAAGGTCAAAAACCAATCAATCACTGAAGAGGGTAAGAAGTTAGGAGCCGCAACGAAGGAGGAGTGGGAACTAGAAGTAGGCATGGAAGCCTCAGAACCAGTACTTCCACTGAGCACATTGCACTGGGACCCATCAGATCACGGAGGTGCAAGTCTGAGTGAAAACCTGACTTTTGAGGCTGGCACCGCGGCTCAATAGACTAATCTGCACCCCGGGTTCTAGTCCCGGTCAGGGCGCCGGATTCTGTCCTGGTTGCTCCTCTTCCAGTCCAGCTCTCTGCTGCGGCCCGGGAGTGCAGTGGAGGATGGCCCAAGTGCTTGGGCCCTGCACCTCCAGGGGAGACCAGGAGAAGCACCTGGCTCTTGGCTTTGGATCAGCGCAGTGCGCCGGCCGCAGCGGCCACTGGGGGGTGAACCAACGATAAAGGAAGACCTTTCTTTCTCTCTGTCTCTCTCTCTCACTGTCCAATCTGCCTGTGGAAAAAAAAAAAAAAACCTGACTTTTGAAATGGGCCAAGTCAACACAATTTGTTCAGATAGATAAAAATCAAATAACTATCGTTTCACCACCCAACATGATAGCACTGGTTGAAAAAGTCACCGTGACAAATGACTTAGATTGAGAAGAAATTCAGGCATAAGATACCACATTCAGTCATAAAGCAAAAATAAAAGGAATGTCTAAATAAATGAAAGAAAACAGCAGCAAACACTATGAACAAGCACTTGAAGACTCTCAAAAGTGAACATAGACACGTCTGAGGCCAGTGTTGTGCATAGTGGGTTAAGACACTGCTTGCAGTGCCTGAATCCCATATCAAAGTGATGTCTCAAGTCCCCATTGCTCGGCTTCCAATCCAAATGCCTGCTGACATGCTCAGGAAAGCAGCTGAAGATGGGCTTATACTTGGGCCCTGCCAACCACGTAAGAGAACAGGATGGACTTCTGCCTCGTTGGCTTCATCCTGGTCCAGTTAGGACTCTTTGGCTGTTTGGCAAGTAAACTAGCAGATGATAGCTCTCTGTGTTTCTCACCCTCTCTACATTGCTCTGCCTTTCAAATTAGCTAATTAATAAATTGATTTTCCAAATGACATAGCTAAGTGGAAATCGGGAATCTAGATAATCCTCAGGCAGTAGTCTAAAGGAAGTAATATAAAAGTGAGTATGAGACTTGCATATCTACTTTATGGTCAAGCGAAAGTCTAGAAAGAAATAACAAGGTGAGTGAAGGATAAATAGGGGTACTACTGAAAATGCTAACAACTGAATAGTCCTATCTCCTCATCAAGGTAGGAATCCAGTGGTGCTGGACACCATGGCTATTTTAAGAAAAAGTAAAAAAAAAAATTGCTTGTGTAGATATATGATGAATTTTTGGAATAGTAAAGACAATGAACAATAAGTGAGAATTTGAAACATTCACAGACAGATGGATGGATAAAGAAAACACACAACACAGACACAGAAAGACAAATGCTGAATTTTTTCTGTTGTATTTGTGAAACAAACATTAATACAAATAAATAAAATAACCTCACTCTGAATACACAATGAGCCTGGTGGGTGTTGAAGGGTTAGAAAAAGTTTGGGTTTAAAAACTAGGGGAATTTGGATGTGTCTCTTAGCTGTGACCAATATAGTAGTATGCAGTGTTAATACCAGGAGAATGAGTTGTTGGGTATATGGGCGTTATGCACTGCTACTTCAAAATTTCTGATTTCTGAAGTTAAAGCTTTTTGAAATAAGATATTAAAAAACATTCACAATCGTATGAAAACATAAAAATTGTGACATAGCATTCCAGTGGCAAAACAGCTGGTTATTTAATAGTGGTTTTGGAACAATTGGCTATTATCATGAAAAAAATTAAAATGGATGCTTATATCATGCCACAAGTTAAAATAGATTTGTTTATGTTAGACACATACATAAAAAATTTAACTTTAAGGTGACCCCAAGAAAATAAAGAAAACTATTTTTAGGAATTTATGGGAGACAATATGTTCTTGAACAGTATCTAGTTTTAACCATAATCCAATTACATTTAAATTAAGGCCTCTGCTCTTTAAAAAGCACCATAAAGGAGATAAAAGAATAATTCCCTAATTAAGAGAAACTTACAGTAATTTCAGCTATATATTGTACTCATTTCTGAGTGTGCCACAACTAAACTTATTCATGTCTTTCAATGGGAGAATGTATTAATAAACTGTCATATTAATAAAGGAATTCATAAAGTAATGCTAAATATCATTAAAATTATTTAATGTTATTTGAAAATGTAGAGCTGAAAGCATTATAGAAGTCCATATAGATTATAATACTTTTGTTCAATTCAAAAGTAAACTAAACAATCTTTGAAATTTATATATCACAAATTATATAATAAACATATGTCCCATTAGCTGGTAATTTCCAGGTTGTAAATTTGGAATTAAATTTTGAAATGAATATATTTACAGTATTCATGGAAAACTAATTTAAGTGAATAAATAAACTTCTGAATGAATAAATTCAGACACTTTCTTATTAAAATTAACATATTCAAATGAATATAATGTGTTTATGTTGAAGTCTCAAAATATACAATAAAAAATAATAAATCACATATGAAGTATAATTGCAAAATTTTATGAAGTATAATTGCAAAATTTGCAGACTTGGGTAGTAACTCTGACCTGCAAATGGGCTGGATTTTGAAGATAATCTATACCACTTTTCTCTCTCTCTCTAAACATTTAAACATAATCATAAATATACACATACATATCTGTACACACATGCACACACAAAAAACCAACTTCATTGAGATAAAATTTGCATAGTGAACAATCCACCAAGTTCTTAGTAGTTTCACAGAATTGTGCAACCATCACTACAATCAGTTTTAGAATGTGTTCATCACTCCAAAGAGAAACTCTATATACATTTGTACTCATCTCCTGTTTCTCTCCCTGACATCTATCACCTCTGGTATGTGTTTGTCTCCTTTCTGTGACTCTCCTTGTATATCCTGCATACCTAGAAATATACCTATTGTTTAACTGTAATTATTTATACTTTGACCAACACTGGCCCAAATCCCATCCTCCTTAACTTCTTTTTTTTTTTTTTTTTTTTGACAGGTAGCGTGAACAGTGAGAGAGAGAGACAGGGAGAAAGGTCTTCCTTTACAGTTGGTTCACCATCAAATGGCCGCTGCAGCCGGCGTGCTGCGGCTGGCGCACAGCGCTGATCCGAAGCCAGGAGCCAGGTGCTTCTCCTGGTCTCCCATGCCGGTGCAGGGCCCAAGCACTTGGGTGATCCTCCACTGTACTCCTGGGTCACAGCAGAGAGCTGGCCTGGAAAAGGGGCAACCGAGACAGAATCTGGCACCCCAGCTGGAACTAGAACCTGGTGTGCCAGTGCTGCAGGCAGAGGATTAGCCTAGTGAGCCAAGGCACCGGCCTCCTTAACTTCTCTAGAGTCTGGTGATCACGATTTTACTCTCTCCTATGAGAACAACTATTTCAGATTCTGCATGAGTGACAGCCTTCAGTATTTATCTCTCTATGGCTATCTTATGTGACTTAAACATGCTCTCTATTTCTACCATGGTTTCCCAAATGACAAGATTTTGGTCTTGTTATATGACTGAACAGCATTCTATTGTATTCATTTATACATCATCTGTTGACGGATTAATTCCATACCCTGGCTACTGTGAATACTGCAGCATAAACATGGATGTGCAGATGTCTCTTGGACAGACTGATCCCATTTCCTTTGGATATATACTTAGTAGTGAGACTGCTAGGTCATCTCAACAAAGTGAGGAGAGCCTAAAGAGTGGTGGGAAATATTTTCAAAGTGACAACTACTGAGGTAGTTAATATCCAAGATGTAAAAGGAACTCAAACAACTCAATAGCAGGAAAACAACAGTCTTTAAAATGGCCATTACAGCTGAATAGACATTCTCAAAAGAAGACATACAGTGGCTTACAGGTGCTCAACATCACTAACCTTAGGAATATGGGAATCAAAACGACAACAAGAAATCAGCTTACCAGTGAGAATGGCTTTTACCAATACAGAAAACGGTAAGCACTCGTGAGGATACAAAGAAAAAGGCGTTTTTACTAATGGGAAGAATGTAAATTAGCATGCCTACTATGGAAAATAGGTTGAATTTTCTCAGAGTAATAAAATAGAATTATCATATCATGTGATTGTTTTATTTTTAAAATCACATTATTGAGGGAATATCATTGGCATTTTTGCTGATCTAAAAATATATTTCACAGTCATGTTACTGTAGCTTTATCAGAAAGGCACATGTACTATTTACCACATATTTGAATAAAATTACAAGATGAAGTTGCACAATTATCAGACAAAAATGAAACTAAAAATATATTTAAAATTACCACCAATGTAATTTTCAAGAAATCATTCCATCATTTGTGTAAACTCCACCATCTGCATAATGATGTATTATTGTCTTGAGAATGTGAAATGTAATAAATTAAAGTCATTGATGTCAATAGTTCACACACACATATACACAGGGTAGGGTGGGGAGATCAGAGAGAGAGAGAGAGAGAGAGAGAGAGAGAGAGAGAGAGAGTCTTCTGTCTGTGGTTCATTCTCTAAATGAATAGAACTTAGGGTTGGGCTAGGCTGAAGCCAAAAGCCAGGAACCGGCAACTTCATCACAGTCTCCCATGTTCGTGGCAGAGATCGAAGTACTTGGGTGATGATCTGCTGCCTCTCAGGATGTGCATTAGCAGAAAGAGGGGCCAGAAGAGGAAGTAGAACTCAATACCACGTTTTTTGATTTGGGATTCAGGCGTCCCAAACCTCAGTGGAACTCCCTGCACCACAATGCCCACCTTGGGAATCTACCTACAAATATCACACATTCTTATTTTGTCTGGGAATGAATGCATGGTCAAAATAGCAGTTCTGGACATAAATTGTGGATCTTTCCTTCAAATAACTGAGAATAAACATTTCTAAGTAATGTCTGGATTTTTGTTAAGGACTTTGTTGAAACCACCAGCATTTTCCTTATATTGAAAATGTCTTATACACCTTGAATTTATATAGCAAATTAATAAGTGAATAAAATTTCTCTTACAATATTAGTTTTTAAATATTTGAGTTACATTTAGGACATCTTTATATCATCAATATCATTTCCTTTTTTTTTAATCTCAAATTATAGTAATGCCCTGCTGTTGTAGCTTGAATCCCTATTTTCACTTGGTTCAATCAAAACATTTTCAAAGTGTATTTTTGAAGCCCTATTTCTATGGCTTATATAGAAATGTGCTCTGAGAGATGAAATAAAGGAGTTTGGCATCAATGTTATACAATCAATTTACAAAAAACATAAATGACTTTTACATTCATATTTAAATATATATGGTAAATCATTGAGTCTCAAATAAATGACTAAGAGTGCAGTGGAAGCCAACGGAAATGAATAATTCTTGTACCTTGTAGTTTGAAGGATATTCATCACATGAAAAAATAATATCAAAAGGCACATTGATAGATAGATGGGTGGGACACTTCAACGGAAATGGAAGAATACACATTTGCGAAGTGGATAAATGAAGTGAGCAAAGGCATGACTAGGACTCAAGTGTTCCCTGGTGAAAACCACTGGTGCATCCTCTGCATTTGGCTATATGCCCTTACATTTCTTAAAATATAGGGCATTTTATTTATTTTCAAAACTTAGTACTATTTTTAGAATTCACATTAACATGACATCAACCAAATCAATGCTATCTGTTAATTAATTAAATGTTAACAGAAATCATCTAGGAATTTCTGAAAATAAACAAAAAGAAGCATAAAGAATTCAATGCAAAGTTGCTAAAAGGGTATTCGTGACCACACAACTACAGTGGTGGACCTCTCAGTAAAAAACATTTAAAAAGATCACAACTTTAATAATATGTGGCTATCATGTAAATATACCTATATAATGACTGTAAAATTACATATACCTATAAGACACACACCTATCATAATTTTTTTCCTGTGGCTAGATTCTTGTGGGTCAAAATAAAATACTTTGTATATGGTCATACATAAAAAGTTAAATATACTGTATAAATATACTGCATAACACACAAATATAATAATGATGTTCAGTGCTGACAAATTTGATGGTTTTAAAGATAAATCAGAATAGCCTAATGTAGCATCATAGAATGAACCAGTGTACATGATTGGTACACAAATACTGACATTCTCTTTGACTAATCAGGCCATGGAATAACTTCTCTGGGCTTTCACATACACTGTACCCATTTTGGTCATGTGTTAACATCTTGCCATTTCAATATATCAAGGATGTATATAGTCAACATGACATGGTCACAGTCGATGTTGAGCCTGGTCACCTGGCTACGGTCGTTTCTCAGGTTGTACCACAGTGAAGGGATTTTCCCTCTGCTATGCATTCTGTATGCTTTGGGAGAATGTCACTCCACATGCCTGAGCTGTAAGGATGTGAGGAGTGGGGAGTTAGCTATACCCTCTCACAGGCAAATGTTTGTGTGCTTGTGTGTGTGTAGGTATAACATATAAAATTCTGCACACATTTTTCCCTCTGATATTTAAATATTTGGTACCTAATTTATAACTGGATAAACTCATGGATCTTTATTTTTTTTAATTTTTTTTTTGACAGGCAGAGTGGACAGTGAGAGAGAGAGACAGAGAGAAAGGTCTTCCTTTGCCATTGGTTCTCCCTCCAGTGGCTGCCGCGGTAGGCGCGCTGCGGCCTGCGCACCGCGCTGATCCGATGGCAGGAGCCAGGTGCTAGGTGCTTATCCTGGTCTCCCATGGGGTGCAGGGCCCAAGCACTTGGGCCATCCTCCACTGCACTCCCGGGCCACAGCAGAGGGCTGGCCTGGAAGAGGGGCAACCGGGACAGAATCTGGCACCCCGACCAGGACTAGAACCCGGTGTGCCGGCGCCGCAAGGCGGAGGATTAGCCTGTTGAGCCACGGCGCTGGCCAGATCTTTATTTTTGTGTTATTATTTAACTTTTTCTAGCTGTGGTTATTGGTGGCTCTTTGATTGGCTCCTGTATTCCTTTGACATGTTCACATCATTGTGGGTTTGTTGTTTTTGCTTGTTTGCTTTGTAGCTGCTTTGGGCACATTGTGGGTTATTTTTATTGGAGAACGATGTGAAATATGAAGATCTGAGTCACAGGACTCATGTACCTGGGGGGGCCATTGCATCTAACCATCTCAGATGACAGAGCAACTGTGTATCCTAACCCCAGGGTGTGCACACATCGGTGCATTGTTTCTGTATTTTCTCTTTTGTGTCTACATACAATCCTCCATAGGCTCCGACCAAGGTCTCCAACTCTAACCTAGTACACTGCTGATTCTACCCTCCTGTTCTTATTGGCAAACAGCCACTGCAATGATGGGAATCCATTGCTGCATCAGATAGCTCAATTCAAGGATACATGTATAGCATATTAGAATTGTTAACTTTTAACACCAGGAAAGTGACTTTATCAACCAGACCATGGCATTTTTATCCTGTTTCCTTTGCTTTTAGTTGACATCACACTCTCTTATTCAAAGTTGCTTAAGTCAGCACCTCCTTCCCATGCATTCTGTCTGATTGCTTCATGTGCTGACAATACAATTAAATAGATTTTTTTTTCTATTTTTCATTTTACTCTGGAAAGCGGTTGATTTCCAAAAATTTTTCAGACTTCCAGACGTAGAATAAGTGACCTGTGATCATGGTGTAAAATTCTTTTCATACACTTTGGATTCATTCTGATAATACTCTCTTGAGAATTTTGCATGTGTACCTATAGGATCTATTGATCTTCCCTTTTCTTGCAATATATTTACCTGTTTTTGTCATGAAGATACTGTTTGATTCAGAATGAGAGCAGAAAAAACTCTTTTGCTTCTATTTTCTGATCAGTCCTTGTCTAGACTGTCAAGGAACAGGTTTTTTTTTTTTTTCACACTATTTGTTGAATTCTTTACTTAGTATAGAGTTAATCTAATGTGTATAAAGTTAACTGAAAATAGGCCTCAGTAAAAAAATAGAAACAAGAATAAGAGAGAGAGGAGGAGGAAAGTTGGGAGTGCAGGTAGAGTGGGAAAAATCACTATATTCCTTAAAGATGTTATTTATGGAATACATGAAGTTTGTATGCTTTAAATAAAAGGTTTCTGGGGAGAAAACTGATAAAAATAAAATTTTAAAATGTCCTAAATATTTGCAGAATTCAACAGTGGTACTATTCTGGCCAATTGCTATATAATTTAGAAAGTGAATAATTATAGATTTATTTTCACTAGTAGATACAGGCCTATCCAGATGACTATTTCAGTCTGAGTGAGCTTCTGTAGTCTGTGTATTTCAGGTCCAGTTTGTCTAACGTACTAAATTTATCTGTTTGTGAAAGAACAGGAAAAGTTGTAGGTATCCTTATGTTTATAAAATTATGATTTTTCATAAATTTATAAAAATATATTCATTATGCTAATGTGAATGCTACATCTTAAGCAATGAAGTTGTGATTTTTTTTTTAACTTACCTACTGAGATTTCTCCCACTGCAGTTGTGTGGCAAATAATCCCCATTTACCAACTTCTCATTAAATCTGTTTTTTTTTGGTTTATTTTCAGAAACTCCCCAGATGATGTCAGTAAGCATTGAATTTAATAAAAGATAGCATTGGTTTAGATTCTTTCTTGCTAATATGACTTCTAAAAACAGTAATAAGTTATTTAAAATAAGTCAGATGCCCTATGTTAAGGAGTCTAAGTCCATATAATCAAACTCCAAGGATACATGGGTGATTTTCAGAGGGAACATCTGGAGTCCTAGTTACTGCCTTTGCTCACTTTGTTTATTCACTTAGCAAATGCCTATTCTTGTGCATCAGTTTACATGTCCCATCCACCTATCCATCAAAGTTTTGTTCGATGTTATGTTTTTTGTCATGAAGACAGAAAGTAGAATTGTGACTGGTGGTGGATAAGGGAGAGGGAATGGAGAGTAATTATTTATTTGGAAGAGTTTCAGTTGTGCAATATGAAGAGAGTTGTACAGATTGGTTTCTATGGTTGCATACTTCACCCGGCTGAACTGTAATTTAACTTTACATTATACATAAAATAATTGTTTTAAGAAATTTTTAAAAATGAGAAAAAGAAAGCAATTTATATTTAACAGGGATCACTTTTCAGTTAAATTTAAACAACTAAGAATAATTGTTTGTTAATTAAAGAATTCAACCAATGGTATTAAGTAGAAAAAAAATACTAAAGGAATAAAGTAGTAAGTTGTTCCTTGACAGTCAGGACAAGGGCTGATCAAGTCACTGTTTCTCATAGTGTCGATTTCACTTTAACAGGTTTCCTTTTAGGTGCTCAGTTAGTTGTCACTGATCAGGGAGAATAAATGATATTTGTCCCTTTGGGGACATGATGTTTCCCAGATTCCTCCATATTGTTGCAAATGACCAGATTTCATTAGGAGATGTACAGTTCAGCACATGTTCAATCTGACTTATGCCTAATGGTAGAGCTAGAAACATGCCAGGGGATTCCAATTCAATCCCATCAAAGTGGCATGTACCAAGGCCATCTCACCAGTCAGAGTGATCAGTTTCAGTTCATAATTGATCATAATGATAGGATTAAGTGTCAAAGGGATCACATTAACAAGACTAGTATCTGCTAGTACTAACTGATACAATTAAAAAAGGAGAGAACAATCCAACATGGGAAGCGGGATACACAGTGGACTCACAGAATAGCAGATGTCCTAAACAGCACTCTGGCCTCAGAATCAGCCCTTAAGGCATTTGGATCTGGCTAAACACCCCATGAGAGTATTTCAGACATGGAAAGCCAAGACACTGTGGCAAAAACAATGACCTAAATGAAAGATCTCTGTGAGTGAGATCTCAGTGGTAAGAATGGGCCATCAAAGAAGGAGGTACCTTTCTCTGAAGGGAGGAGAGAACATCAACTTTGACTATGGCCTTGTCTAAATAAGATTGCAGTTTGTGAACTCAAGAGGCTTCCAAAGCCCTGGCAGCTCATGGCAAGAGCCTCGGGTGATTACTGACATCATAAATTGTGGTGGAATGAGAAGGCCATGCCAAGATGGCGGCTGGCAACAGAAACTGCCTGGCAACGGGCTGTGATTGGATGGTTTCAGAAACCACATGACAACAGAGCCTGCCTGGCAACAGGCTATGATTGGATGGCTTTGGAAACTGCCTGGCAACAGGCTGTGATTGGTTAGGGCATAGACCACCCCTTGACCAGATTGGCTGCCTCGGCTATATAAGCTGCTGTAGCAACTGAAATAAACAAGTCTACAGGCTGCTTGCCTCAGGCCTGCTTTCATTCAACTCCCGGGGTCTGTGTGGTGACTCCGCGCTTCTTGCCCCCACCATGCTCTTCCTCTCAGTAATGAATCCACAGCAACAATAAATAAGAGTTTCAATTGTTAAATCAACAATGGGAGTCACTATGCACTTACTCCTCATGTAGGATCTCTGTCCTTAATGTGTTATACTATGTGAATTAATGGCTAGTACTCAAACAGTATTCTATACTTTGTGTGTCTGTGTCTGCAAACTGCCCAAAACTTTACTTAGCATATACTAAGTTGATCTTCTACATATAAAGATAATTGAAAATGAATCTTGATGAAGAATGGGATGGGAGAGGGATTGAGAGATGGGATGGTTGTGGGTGGGAGGGAGGTTATGGGGGAAAAAGCCGCTGTAATTCTAAAATTGCACTTTGGAGATTTATATTTATTAAGCAAAATTTTAAAAAAAGAAAGTAATTTATTTTACCTTTTTTTCCCTTCAGTGATGTTTTTCCTTTCTTTTGATCTGAGATTCTCGTTTATATAATTTTCCTACTCTTTAAAGAAAACTTTTTTGAAGATTTTTTTATGAAAGACAGAGTTGGGTGGGGAGAGATACAGTAAGGGAGAGAGAAAGACAGAGAGAAAGGTATTTTCCACTTACTAGTTCACTCTCCAAGTGGCCATAGCAGCTGGGACTGGGTCAAGCAGAAGCCAGGAGCCAGAAGCTTCTTCCGTGTCTCCCACATGAATGCAGGATCAAGCTATTCTCTGCTGCCCTTCCAAGCACATCAGCAAAGAGCTGGGTCAGATTTGTAGCAGCCGGGACACAAACTGGCACCCATTTGGGCTGCTGGTTCTGCAAGCAGAGGCTTTACCCATGATGCTATGGCTCCCTTGTTAAGGAAATTCTAACATTAATTCTTGAGTAAATTTTGTCTAAGAAGGTTTATTTTTCATTCTTTTTCTGAAATTAATTTCACAATATGTAGAATTCTAGTTGTTTGATGTTGTTTTTTTCTTTATAATATAAAATGTCTTAGTTTATTCTTTTCTTGCTTATATGGTTTCTGATGAGAATCTTCTATTATTCTCTTCCTTACTTCTCTATAGTTAATTAGATGTATTTTAAAAGATTAATTTATTTATTTGAAAGACACAGAGTTTCAGAGATGGAGAGAGCAAGAGAGAGTAAGAGAGAGAGAGGAGAGAGAGAGAGAGAGAGAGAGAGATCTTTCATTTTCAGGTTCACTCCCCAAATGGTTGCAATAAGCTATACATGTTGCATGTATTGCATATGTACAGATTTAGGAACATAGTGATACTTCCTTCCATACCCTCCCTCCTGTGCATATTATAACCCTTCTTCTTCCTCCTTCTCCCATTTCCACTTTTAATTTTTACAAAGATCTACTTTCAGTTTATTTAATGACCATAAGATTAACCATGCACCAAGTAAAAGAGTTCGCAAATAGTAGGAAGAAAAACACAAGCACTGTTCCTCAACAGAAGAGACAAGATCTGTAAACAATCACCAAATCTCAGAATCTCAATTTCACTCCAAGGCATTACATTTTAGGTACTCTTTTAGTTACCTCAGGTCAGGGAAAGCATTTGGTATCTTGTCTTTTAGGGACTGGCTTATTTCACTAAGTATAATGGTTTCTAGTTTGGTCCATTTTGTTGCAAAAGGCAGGATTTTACTTTTTTTTAGCAGCTGAATAGTAACCCATAGTGTGTATATATCATAAATTCATTATTCCGGCCATAGTTGATGGACATTGGATTGATTCCATGTCTTACTTATTGGGAATAGAGTTGCAATGAATTGGGGGTACAGATAACTCTTTCATATGCTGATCTCTTTTGCTTTGGGTAAATTCCCAGGACTGGGATGGCTGCATCTTATGGAAAGTTTATATTAAATTTCTGAGTTGTCTCCATACTGTCTTATACAGTGGCTGTACCAGTTTTCATTCCCGCCAACAGAGGATTAGAATATCTTTTCTCCCACATCCTCTCCAGCATTGTTTGTTGATTTCTGTATGAAATCCACTCTAACAGGGATGAGGTGAAACCTCTTTGTGGTTTTGATTTGCATTTCCCTGGTGACTAGTGATCCTGAGAATTTTTTTCAAATGTCTGCTGGCCATTTGAATTTCCTGTCTTGAAAAAATGCCTGTTCATGTCCTTTGCCCGTTTCTTAACTGTATTGTTTGTTTTGTTGTTGTTGATTTCTTGAGCTTTTTATAGATTCTGGATATTAACCCTTTATCAGTTGCACAATTTGCAAATAATTTCTCCCATTTGGTTGGTTGCCTCTTCACTTTCCTGAGTGTTTCTTTTGCAGTACAGAAGCTTCTCAGCTTGAATTATTCTCACTTGTCAATTTTGGAATGATTGAGTGTGCTTCAAGGTCCTAGAAAAACAACAAGCCAAACTACAAATTAGTAGGAGGAAAGAAAAATTAGAGAAGTAAACAAAATTGAAACAAAAAAATACAAAAATCAGTGAAATTAAGAGCGGCTTTTTTTTAATTGATACACTATTGGCCAAACTAACCTGAACTACTAACTAACTGAACTAACTAACTGAAGACCTAAAAGGACTGACAACTAACTGAACACCTAAAAGAAAACCTATAGAAGTAAAATGGACACTATGAGAAACAGACTCGATCAACCCTTGTCCTGTCAAGGAACAACTTAACTGTTTTATTCCTTTTAGCATTTTTTGTTTTACTTAATACCATTTGTTGAACTATTTAATTAACACACAATTATTCTTAGGTGTTTAAATTTAATTGAAAAGTGATCTCTATTAAATATAAAAATGGGAATAAGAGAGGGAGGAGATATACAGTTCGGCACATGTTCAATTGGACTTATCCCTAATGGTAGAGCTAGAAATGTGCCAGGGGATTCCAATTCAATCCCATCAAGGTGGCATGTACCAAGGCCATCTCACTAGTAAAAGTGATCGGTTTCAGTTCATAATTGATCATAATGATAAGATAGTGTCAAAGGGATCACACAAACAAGACTAGTATCTGCTAATACTAACTGATACAATTTAAAAAGGAGAGAACGATCCAACATGGGAAGTGGGATACACAGTGGACTCACAGAATAGCAGATGTCCTAAACAGCATTCTTGCCTCAGACTCAGCCCTTAAGGCATTCGGATCCAGCTAAACACCCCATGAGAGTATTTCAGACATGGAAAGCCAAGACTGTATGGCAAAAAAAGAAAAAATGACCTAAACAATAGATCTCTGTGAGTGAGATCCCAGTGGTGAGAATGGGCCATCAAAGAAGGAAGTACCTTTTTCTCTGAAGGGAGGAGAGAACATCAACTTTGACTATGGCCTTGTCTAATTAAGGTCAGAGTTTGTGAACTCAAGAGGCTTCCATAGCCTTGGCTGCTCATGGCAAGAGCCTCGGGTCATTACTGACCTCATAAATAAGAGTTTCAATTGTTAAATCAACAATGGGAGTCACTGTGCACCTACTCCCCATGTAGGATCTCTGTCCTTAATGTGTTGTATTATGTTAATTAACCGTAAAACTGGTACTCAAACAATATTCTATACTTTGTGTGTCTGCAAACTGTTGAAATCCTTACTTAGCATATACTAAGTTGATCTTCTACATATAAAGATAATTGAAAATGTATCTTGATGAAGAATGGGATGGGAGAGGGATTGAGAGATGGGATGGTTGTGGGTGGGAGGGAGGTTATGGGGGAAAAAGCTGCTACATCCTAAAATTGTACTTTGAAAAAAAGACAGACACAGAAAGACAAAAAAAAAAAATGACACTAAAGTACATATGGAAACAGAAGAGATCCTAAATAGCTAAACTGATCTACAACAAAACTAAGTCAAAGGCATCACAATACCAGATTTCAAGACATACTACAGGGCAATTGTAATCAAAATAGCCTGATACTGGCACAAAAACAGACGTGTAGAATAATGGAACAGAATAGAAACTCCAGAAATCAATCTACTCATCTATAGTCAATTTACTTTTGACAAACAGCTAAAATTAATCCCTGAATCAAGGACAGTCTCTTCCACCAATGGTGCTGGGAAACCTGGTTCTTTGCATGCCGCAATATGAAACTAGATTCCTACCTTACATTGTAAACTAAAATTCACTCAAAATGGATCAAAGATCTAAATCTATGATCCAATGCCATCAAATTACTAGAGAACATTGGGGAAACTCTGAAAGCCATTTACATAGGCAAAGACTTCTTGGTAAAGTCTCCTAGAAATTTTTTTAGGTTGTCTATTTTCTAGTTTTTCTGTTTGTATTTTGCGTGGCAAAGATTATGCAGATTGTATATGATACTTAGCAATAGATTTCTTTTATTTTCTGTGCTTCTGTTTTTTGAGCTTCCTGGGTCAGTGGTTTTGTGTCTTTTATTAATTTGTAAAATTAGGCCAGCTCCGTGGTTCAATTGGCTAATCCTCCACCTGTGGTGCCGGCACACAGGGTTCTAATCCCAGTTGGGGCACCGGATTCTATCCTGGTTGCTCCACTTCCAGGCCAGCTCTCTGCTGTGGCCCGGGAAGGCAGTGGAGGATGGCCCAAGTTCTTGGGCCCTGCACCCCATAGGAGACCAGGAGGAAGCACCTAGCTCCTGGCTTCAGATCGGCGCAGCATGCCGGCCGCAGAGGGTGAACCAACAGAAGGAAGACCTTTCTCTCTGTCTCTATCTCTCTCATTGTCTAACTCTTCCTGTCAAAAACAAATTTGTAAAAGTATTAATTTATATAACTATATTTTTCAATCTTATGAGAACTTATTTCTCCTGTTTATATTCTAATTATGGGTAAGCTAACCTTTAAAATTGAACCTTTGTTCTCTGAAAGTTTAAGTGTGGGCCATTTATGTGGACATGGGCTCTTCAAGGGCATTCTTCATTTATATTTTGGTACTTTTGGAGTCTAGTGCTAACTTTCTCTCTTTGGAGTCTCCATCGTTGTGTTTGCTTACATCCATCTGTTTCATACTGTCTTCACTTTCCATTACTACCTTTAACATATCAACTACTGCCTAAAAACACTAAAATGCCCTGTCTGGCCATCCCAGCAGCTGGGCTGGATCTGGGTTTTTTGTTGAGGCTGCTGTGTCATGACATTATTTCTCCTTTTGTTTCAGCAGACTCTGTAACTTTCTGTGTAAAAGCCAGGTAGGATATACCAAGTGACAGGAACCAAGCTGGATGCACTCTGTGAGTGTGACTAGGGGTTTGTGGAATATTTGCTCTAGGTGTGGTACCCGAGGCACCAAACTTCCCTGGGTTCTTGTCTCAGTCTCCACTGCTGACTTTGCCCTTCTGTTAGTCCTCCTCAGAGACAATCTGACTTGCAGATATTCAGGCTGTCTCCACTGTTGTGTCCTTGGATCTGGGTCAGTGTGCAGAGGTACTACCAGGAAGGGGTAGTGTTCTCTCCTCTTGTAATGAAACCTGAGTTTATGATGAGCCTGTGTCTCTGGGCTGTGATCCTCACTATCATTCCTCCCTTGTCAGAGCTTCTCTTTGAGCTCTCTCAGGTGAGAGAAAATTTGCATGGAGTTGCAGCAGAAATAAGACTTTGCACAAGCTGGGTTGAAAGTCTCAATCTCTGGAGAGTCCATTTTCTTGGAGTTCACTGTTGCTGTGTTTCACAGATGTTAGTCTTTCCCTCCTTTCCTAGTGCCCACTGGGGACTGTCTTGACTCTTTCCCATTAGAACGTACTGCTACTTCCAGAGGTAAAACTCACTAAAGGGTGGGCTGCCTGCAAGACACTACCCCTCAGGAGATTTTTAACTCTTATGCCTGTCCACACTCGGCCTCCTCCAATTCACCATATTTACTGCTTACTGTCCCTGCTGGTCTGTGGCTCCCATAACTTCTGCTTCAGGTAACAGTCCTCAGCTCTAACTCTGGATCCCTCCTCTTCCTTCAGATGTTAGGGTGGTAGTTTCCCTAGCAACCATAGTTTTTCTTCTGTGTCCAGGAAGTCATCAGATGGCAGTTTGCTCAGCATTTTCTTATTGTAAGAAATGAGTGACAGCCTCTCAACTTCATAGATGTCAGAGCAGAATCCCAACAAGGAAAGACACTCCATGTGTGGTGTACATGTAAAAACAAGCACAGAGGCCAAGTACTGCAATTCAGCTGTGATTTCTGATAGGAGGTTAGAGAACTAATTCCAGGAAGTTTTTCACTGCTGGATTAGCATTAATTTACTCACATTTGAAGAAACCGTCATTAGCTCAGGAGTATCAGCCTTCAGCAGCTCTTTGCCAACTTCTCTCACTGCCAAGTTTCAGGGCTCCTGCCTGGATACAGGAGCGTGTGATTGGTGGCCACTGCTTCAGCTAATGCCATCTGTACTGCTTCCCACATAAATCGTCTCCCTTGTTGATGGGTAAATGTGGGGTTCTGCAGAAAGCACTCCAAGACAAGGGTGTCCTTTGCCTTTTACGTCTGCCCAGGTTTCTAACATGACTTACCCGTATCCGGATTTGCAAGGCAGCTTTCAATGTAGCTCCCTATGAACCATTTTAGGAATTGGCTTATTTACTGCTTCCTGCTGCAGCTGGGACTCACCCCTCCCATGATTGGAGTCAGTGTGATTTAAAACATGGGTTGAACAGAGCGCGTGTGGTATTTTGGTGTAAGTGACCATAAGGAACTATGGGAAAAGCAGTCCAGATATACCACACTCATTATCACAAGCCCTTAATTGTATTTGTCAGAGTATTTTGTCTGATGTCTCCTCCTCTTGGGAGATTTTCCAGTGGTTACAACTACAAAAATAAAGAACTCTCTGGCTCAGCCCGTGGACGAGGTGAGTATCCAGGGAGCTGAAGGGAATGGTTGCTTATGGTGATTGGCCGTTATTATCAAAGACTTGGTTGGAAATAAGCCCAGGACTTTCTATTTATTCGTATTCTATTCAGCAGCTCTTGCTGTACCGGGGGTATGTGAATACCGAATCTGTAATGAACTTTCACCATGATGAACTTAGCTTTAATAGAACTGCAGGGCTCCCTCTTTGACTCTCCTGGAAAGAAACAATATGATAATTTAATGCTGCCTTTAATCCAGGTGCCAATTTAATATGAAATGCATTTGAGAAATGTGTGGCTCAGTGATACTACCAGTTCCCCTTAGGTTGTGAACATACCACTCGTTACAGCTACCCTCACAAGCACAGTGAAGAGAGACCTTATAGAATTTCTAGAATTGAGTTTATTTTTCTATTGTCCTTACCTTCTTATCTACTCTCAATTACTAGAACAGAATAGAGAATGTGGGACTGCCAAGGGCTTTCAAGTCCCCATTACTGCTTCTGGTCCACCCAACCCAGATCTGTGCCAGCTGATGAAGAACCCAGCTGCCCCCTTCCCCAATTGTTGTGACCGTGGAAGCTCCTGTACATGGGAGAACCTCACCCAATGGCTGCCCCTTCCCAGCCATCTTTTCCTGGCTCCTTGGATGCATTTCAGACCAGAGTAGGAGCACACTGCTCTGCCAGAAAGACTCATTTAGTGCATAATGCACCCACCTATACCCTTTTGGTGCACTGGTGACGTTATCAGTCTCCACACACAAATGTGAGGAGTGGCCTTTGTCCTGTTAGTAGAGGGGCTGTAACAAATGGAAGAAAAGAATGCTCATTAACAGTAATTGCTGTTATTGCAACTCAGTACTTGATTAATCCACTATGGAATGAAAAGAAGAAATAAATAAGTAATGATTGTGAATAATCTCTTTTGTATAATTATTAATTACAGTATGATCTGCCAATTGTACATTTTCTGTGATTTTTTTCATGCCAATTATGCATCAATAAAGTTGAAAAATAAAGATTTGTAGACTAGTTGATAAAAATTCAAGCATATGATAAAATCCAAGTGTGTGATATTTATGAGGTTTTTTAACATTTAGATACACAGAAAGACTTCAGGAAAAGAGTGATTCTACAGTGTGTGAACAGAGTTGTGTCCAATGTGGCAATGTTAGCAGCCAGCAGTGGACTAGCAGAGTATACAGTGAGGAAAAAAACTGCCTTATTGAATAGAGTGCATACTGTATACTTTTGTTTACCTAAAGTCCATGTAGAGGAGAAGCTAATTTGTGTTAACAGAAGGAAGAATAGTGAATCGGATTCCCTGGGCAAGGTTGTTCAGAGTAGTTAGGAGCTATACATTTAAGGATATTTACTGCAAATGATAATGCCAATTAAAATATTAAATCTTTCAAACAACTTAGTGGTGGTTAATATTGAACAGCCTATTTTAAAATCTGCAGTCTTGATTCTCCTGTGTGCAAAATGAGATATGTAATAGGAGGTAAAATATAGAGTATTAAAAATATTAAATGATAATGCACAATGGTAGAACAGAATATGGAATATAAAGTGTAGGTTCATATTCCCATAAGAAACTAGCACGTGGTCTTTCCCACTCCATTTAATTCAATCTTTGTCAGTGATGTCGGCATTTTGACTTCAAGAAAAAAGCAACACAAGAAAGAGAAAAAGTGAATTTCAAAACACATATAACACAAACTATGAATTTATTAATAAAATAAAATGAAGTGTGTCAATTTCAAAGGTACATTTACTTTAAAACCACAAAAGGGGTGGCTGACACTTTGGTAAAATCGCCACCTGCAATGCTAACATCCCATATGGCCACTGGTTCCAGTCTAGTTGCTCCACTTCTGATCCAGCTACTTGCTGGGAAAGTAGTGAAGATGGCCCCAGACCTTGGGCCCCTGCACCTATGTAGGAGACCCAGAAGAAACTCTTGGCACTTGGCTTCAGATTGACCCTGCCCTCGCTGTTGCAGCTATCTGTGGAGTGAACAAGCAGATAGAAGATATCTGTCTGTCTCTCCCCTACCCACCTCTCTATAAAACTGCCTTTCAAATAAATAAATAAACCATTAAAAAATCAGAAAAGGAATACAAAAATTTCAAGAGCTACACAATATTTTTGAAAAAATTATAACAGTATTATTTTTAAAATTTTCATTTTAAATTTTACTTTTAATTGAATATTAACAGATTCAATATCATTTGAGGTTACAAGTATAAGAACATAAAGATATTCCCTTCCTTCCTCACTCCCAACCTTCTTCCTCCATATTTCTTTCAGGATTTTTTCTTTTCTTTTTATTTTTCTTTTTCTTTTTTTTTTTTTTTTGGTTTTGTTTTTGTTTTTGAGGTAGAATAGTTTTATTTTACTTTACAATAAAAAGGCTTAATAATTCACCAAATAAGAACTTTAACAAATAAAAAACAAAAACACCTAGTTTAGTAGGGCTATAGACAATAGCTATAAGTAACAATTGAATGTATAAGTGACCATTTCACACATGTATAGTTTTTATGTCAATTGGTCATTCATAATTTCTTTCAATGAAATAAAACTAATGACAATGTAACATCTATATACTTTCTGTGTGGTTATAATAATTAAGTTCATTTAAACTAAGCCATTTCTTTTCAACAGTTTATACATTGGAATAATTTACACAGATTGTAATGCAACTAAATATGCATTACATATTTGTACTCTATTAGTTCCCACAATGAGGGAAAATATGCCATATTTGATAATGCTTTCTGTTGCATTCATTTCATTATGAAAGACAGGATTTCAGCCAGCGCTATGGCTCACGAGGCTAATCCTCTGCCTATGGAGCTAGCACCGTGGGTTCTAGTCCCAGTTGGGGTGCCAGATTCTGTCCAGGTTGCTCCTCTTCCAGGCCAGCTCTCTTCTGTGGCCTGGGAAGGCAGTGGAGGATGTCCCAAGTGCTTGGGCCCTGCACCTGCATGAGAGACCAGGAGAAAGCACCTGGCTCCTGGCTTCGGATGGGTGCAGCGTGCTGGCCATAGCAGCCAACTGGGGGGGTGAACCAACGGAAGAAAGACCTTTCTCTCTGTCTCTCTTTCTCTTTCACTGTCTAACTCTGCCTGTCAAAAAAAAAAAAAAAGAAGAAAGAAAGAAAGAAAGACAGGATTTCATTCTTTTTTATAGTTGAGCAGTATTCCATAGTGTACATGTACCACATTTTCTTAATCCAGTCATGAGTTGATGGACATCTCGGTTGATTCCATATATTAGCTACTGTGAATTGATCTGCAATAAACATGGGGATACAGATAACTATTTCATATGCTAATTTAATTCCCCTTGAGTAAATTTCCAGGAGTGGAAATCTTTCTGAAGAATCTCTGTACTGTCTTCAACTATGTTCTAGCTTGCATTCTGACCAACAGTGGATTAGGAAAATTTTTCCCCACTTCATTGCCAATGTTTATTATTTGTTGATTTTTGTATGAGAGCTATTCTAACTGGGGTGAGGTAAAACATCATTATGGTTTTGATTTGCATTTTCCTGATGGCTAGTGATCCTGAGCATTTTTTCATGTGTCTGTTGGCCATTTGAATTTCTTCTTGAAAAGTGCCTGTTCATCTTTGGCGTATTTCTTAACTGCATTATTTGTTTTGTCATTGTTAAGTTTCTTGAGATCATTATATATTCTGGATATTAATCCTTGATCAGTTGGATAGTTTGCAAATATTTTCTCCCATTCTATTGGTTGCCACTTGACTTTATTGTAGGTTTCCTTTGCAGTACAAAAGCTTCTTAGCTTGGAATATTCCCATTTGTATTTTTTATTTTCTGCCTGTGTTCTGAGGTCTTTTCCAAGAAGTCTGCCTATGTCAATGTCTTTCAACTTTTCCCAATGTTATCCTCTAGTAATGTGATGATATCAAGTTGTAGATATACATTCTTTTGTGTAAGGTATAAGGTGGGGATCTTGATTCATACTTCTGCATGCGGAGATCCAGTTTTACCAGCACCATTTGTTGAATAAAGCTTGTTGTCAAAGTTTAGCTGACTGTTAGTGCGTGGATTGATTTCTGGAATTTCTATTCTTTTACATAGTTTACATGTCTTTTTTTGTGCTCGTACCAAGCTGCTTTGGTTATAACTGCCTGTAGTATATCTTGAAATCTGATATTGTGATGCCTCCAGCTGTTTTGTTGTTTAAGATTTCTGTAGCTATTCAGGACTCTCCAAGTTTCCATAAAAATGTTAGCATTGTTTTTATTAGATCTGAGAAGAATGTCCTTTATTGGGATCACACTGCATTTGTAAATTGTTTTCAGTATTATTGGAATGTTGATGATATTAATTTTTCCAATCCATGAACATGGAAAATTTTTCCATTTTTGTGTGTCTTCTATATCTTTCTTTATTATTTTTAACTTTCATGGTAGAGATCTTTGACATTCTTGGTTAAATTTATTCCAAGTTTTTAAAATTGTTTTGTAGCTACTGTAAATAGGACTGACCTTACAAGTTATTTCTCAGCCATAAAAGCATTGTCTGTGTATACAAAGGCTATTGAATACTTTGTGTAAATTTTGCATTCTGAAATTTTACCAAGCTGTCATAAGAGTTCCAGGAGTCTCTTAGTGGAGTCTTTAGGTTCCCCTAAACACAGAATCATGCAATTTTCAAACAGGGATATTTTGACTTTTTCCTTTCTAATTTGTATCCTTTGATTTGTTTTTCTTCCCTAATGTCTCTGGCTAAAATTTCCAGGGCTATATTTAATAGCAATGGTGGAAGTGGGCATTCGTGTCTGGCTTCATGCAAGAATTCATGGAAATGCTTCCAACTTTTCTCCATTCAATATGATGCCAGCTGTGAGACTTTCATATATTGTCTTGATTTGTTGAGGAATGTTCCTTCTAACACAAATTTTCTTAAGGCATTAATTATGAAGGGATGCTGTATCTCTGATTGTTTTCTCTGCATCTAATGAAATCATTGTATCGCTTTTTATTCTCCAATTTATTAATGTGATATATCACATTTATTGATTTGCATATGTTGAACCATCCCTGCATACCAGGGATAAATCCAACTTGGTCCAGGTGAGTTGACTCTATGATGTGTTGCTGGATTTAATTAGCCAGCATTTTGTTGAGGCTTTTTGCATCTATATTCATCAATGACATTGTTCTATAGTGCTGGTTCTCTGTTGTATCGTTCTCTGATTTAAGAATTAAGGTGATCTTGTTTTATAGATTGAGTTTGGGAGGATTCCCTCCCTTCCTGTTGTTTTGAATAGCTAAGAAGAGTTGGAATTAGTTATTCTTATGGCCTGGGAAAGCAGTAGAATATGGTTCAAGTCCATTGGCCTCTGCACCCACATGGGAGACCTGGAGAAAGCTCCTGGGTGCTCGCTTTGGATCTGCCTAGCTCCAGCCATTAGAGCCATATGGGGAGTGAACCATCAGATGGAAGATCTCTCTTTCTCTCTCTGCCTCTACCTCTCTGTACTTGCCTTTCAAATAAATAAATAAATAAATAAATAAATCTTTTAAAAATGTATTAGCATTCAGCAGTGAAGCCATCCGGTCCTGGGCTTTTATTTGTTGAGAAGTTCTTTGTTGCTGATTCAATTTCAATCTCAGTTATTTGTCCGTTTGTATTTTCAATGTCTTTGTGCTTCAATTTTGGTAAATGATATATGCCCAGGAATCTGTCCATTTCTTCTGGTTTTATAATTTGTTGGCATAAATCTATTTGTAGTTATTTGATGATTCTTTTTAGTTCTGTGAAATCCATTGTTACAACTCCTTTTCCACCTCTGATTTTCTTAATTTATTTCTTCTCCCTCTTTTTCTTTGGTTATTTGGGTCAATATTATATCTTTTTTTTTTCAGAAAACCAGCTCATAATTTCACTGACCTTTTGTACTGTGTTTTTCTTTAATTTCAATTTTGTTTGCTTCTTTAATTTTAAGTATTTCTTTCCTCATACTCATTTTGGATTTGGTTTGTTGTCTTTTTTAGATCCTTGAGATCCATTGATAGCTCATTTCTAAGACATTTTTAAGATTTATTTATTTATTTGAGTCGGAGGAGAGGCAGAAAGAGAGAGGGAGAGAGAGAGGTCTTCCATTCACTGGTTTACTCCCCAATTTGCCACAACAGCAGGAGCTGCACCCATCCAAAGCCAGGAGCCAAGAGATTCTTCCAAGTCTCCCATACGGGTGCAGGGGCCCAAGGACTTGAGCCAACTTCTACTGCTTTCCCAGGCCAAGCAGAGAGCTGGATCAGAAGTGGAGCAGCTGGGACTCGAACTGGCACCCATATGGGATGCTGGCACTGCAGGCAGCAGTTTTAGCTGCACAGTGCCAGCTGCAATAGCTCATTTATTTGATGCTTTCCTGATTTCCTGACATAGGCATGAAGTGCTATAAACTTCCCTCTCAGCACTGCTTTTGCAGTATCCCATAAATATTGATCTTTTTTTGTCATTTTCATTCATTTTAAGGAACTTTTTGACTTCCTTTTTGATATCGTCTATGACTCACTGTTCATTCAGGAACATGTTCAGTCTCCATGTGTGTGCATATTTCCTAGAGGTTTTTGAGTTATTAATTTCTAGTTTTGTCCCATTGTGGTCAGAAAAAATGCATGGTACAATTTAATTTTTTTTTTAGTTTGCTGAGCCTAGCATTATGGCCTAGCATATGGTCTGTCTTAGAAAAGATTCCATGCACTGAAAGAAGTATGTGTATTCTTCAACCATGAAATGAAATAGTCTACAGATATCATTTAATTCCATTTGTCCATAGTATAGATTAGCTATGTTGTTTATTGATGTGTCCATTGATGGGAGTGGGATGGTGATGTCACCCATTACTGTTGTATTGGAGTCTATGTCTCCCTTTAGTTCCACTAATATTTCTTTTAAATAGCCAGACACGCTGTAATTGAGTACAAATACATTTATTATAGTCAGGGTAACACCCAAGTTGGTTGTGGTAGATCTCTATTTTCAACAGGGGAGAGAGTATGTTCACTCCTGTTGTCATAATCACAACCTCATCTCTTCTCTTCCAAGGTGACAATGCCTAGGGTTAACCCACAGTGGGCACCAACTCGCCCATTCTAGCTCATGAACTGCACAAAGGAACTTTGTGTTACTCAGTGTAAGCATGGAACCCTCATCAATGACCCATTGTAAGCAGTCAGGGAGCTCTGAGCCTTTGACTCCAGACAGACAGATAACCGAGGCACCAAGTTACACCCCATGCCCTATCATGCAGCCACAAGGACTCCAACAGTTACAGCACAGAAGGCTCCCACAGTCACAGGTTGCAGAGGATCCCCACTACTCTGTGAGCCTGCCTTTTCCATGTAGAGAGCAGAGTCATTTCCAGAGCCAGCTGCCTGTGGGTACTTAGTCTAGGCAGTTTGAGCCCCAGAGCCTGTGACAGGTTGAGATCTTTAGTGGGTGCTCAACCCTGTGTCAATTCTCCCAGCCCTTCTCAAAGGCAGTGGGTAACGTGGATTTCTCTCTCTGGTAAAATCCCCTGGTCACCTGTGTGATAGCCTCGCTGTAGCTTCTGTTTTTGTCAACTTCTCCCTCAAGTTGGCAGGTGACCTTGTGGGAGATGGGGAGAAAGAAATGTGCTTCGCTTTAGCTGGGTTAGGAGATATCCTGCCTCCTGCTGGTGCTCAAGCCCAGACAGTGTGGTCCGCAAGGCTCCCCCCAGGCAATATCATCATCAGTGGTGCCAACTGCTGCAGTCTGCTCTTAGTTTGCTCTCAGAACCTGTCGTTTCCTCCAGCCTCCAGCTGTGCAAGTCATGGATGATGCCCCTGCCCGCTTCTGTATGCCGGCATTTTCTACACTGCTCCACAGGGTTCCTCCTCTTCCTGTAGCATTTCCATTGCAAGCTTCTCTCCAAATCTCCCTTGGGAATTCACTTCCTCCACTTTTTTTCTGCTATCTTCCCCCAGCCAGAATCAGCATATCATTTCCTTATTCAGCCATCTTGGGATCCTTTTACTGTATTTTGTCCTCAGTCAGTGTTGATTTTTACACATGCAGTAAACGGGGCAATGAGTGGAGATACTTTCACTTGTCTCATGGTAGGAGATGCGCATGGCTTTCAGTGGGTAGAGCTGAGAGTTGTTGCTAAATATCTCTTAGTGAAAAGGGCAAATCCCCAAGAAAGGAGTAAAGCAGATGTCAGGAAAGCAGAGAATGTCAAGGATACTGCGCTCTGGCAGTCACACGCCCCAGCCTGACGAAATGAATGTCTACGCACATTTGGTTATTAGGCATGGACTGCCACTTAGGAGGAAAGTCTTGGAGAAATGAGTCCCACCATTTCCCATGCAGAAGTCAAAATGTGCAGATATCAAAATGCCACAGACCTGGGGCCAGAATTCATTATTCAAAATTCTGAAAACAAGTTAGCAAAACAGAATTAATAAAAAATATTAAAATAAATCTGGCCTAACTTGATCTGTTTCCTGATGAAGTTATTTAGTCCCTTTATTTGTAAAATTTAATGTGAGCATTTCTTACCTTCCTGACAGAGAAAAACATAAATGTATGTATGTATTTGGTTATAGGACAATAATCTAATCATGATCGAGAAGTTCCTATAATTTTACATTGTGTATATGCTATCTCACTTTCTTAAAAGTCAGAGAATTCTGAAAGGTGCCTCTCCCTCAGTGTTTAGAATGAAAACCTGCTGCCCAATGCTAGAATTTCTAAGCAGCACAATATAACAAATTTAAAAAAATTTCCCTTCTCTCAGCCAGACCAGTTATTAGCCAAGTGACAACATATTGATAATTTATCACAGGTTCTGCGTGGATAAAATGTGTAGAATAGAAGTGGGCATTTGGCACTGTGCCCAAGTCACTGTTTGAGATACCTGCACCTTGTACCGATTGGTTCAAGACTTCACTCCTCTACTTCTGATCTAACTTCCTGTCAATGTCACCCTGGGATGCAGCAAGTAATGGCTCAAGTAAGTGTCTCTGTGCCAACTATGTGGGAGCTCTGGATTGAGTTCCCAGTTACTGGATTCTGCCTGATGCAACCCCAGGTGTTGTAGGCTTTTGAGGAGTGAACCAGTGATGGGAAGGCCTCTGTCTGTCTCTTCCTTTCAAATGAAATTAAAAAAAATAAAATTCAAAATGTTCATAATACTAACACATACTAGTTACATATAATTTGAATATTAAATGAGCAATTATTTTTAAATTTTTATAACTCTTTGTGGCCAATATTCCCTGAATATTAGATTTTCTATGTATTTTCCATTGCTATGATTTTATTGTTAAAGGAAACACGCCATCTTTTAATACTTGAGTTGAAGAATAGCAAGCAAATTAAAGAGTTGTCTTTTTAAGCTACCCTAATGTTTATTTTTAATGAGAAAGCACATTTGTACTTTCCTTGGCAACCTGATGAGATTCCATGCCTAATGAGTCACCTGCTAAACGCAAGCCAGCGGGCACTCACCTCTTCATCAAGGGTTCTGGTGGGTCCTGTTCTCACAGAGCTAACTTCGTAGGATGTACTAACAAGTCACTGTAGACAGAGTACCTGCTGCATTGGCACTGTTTGCCTCTCAATGCCCTCTATACAGAAAGCAAATCACATGTGTCCTCATTCAAGTGTAGACAGCAGATCGTGGGTGAAGCAGTGCCCTTTCTTCTCAGTGGATCTGCTGGGACATGGACTCTACATATCTCATACCTGTGGCTCTGCATTTGGAAGTCTGGCATTCTGGGTTCTTATACCTGTTCCCGTGTGCTCAGATGTAAGGGAATCTTTTCTTCTTTAAAGCAGAGACACTGATTAGGACTCAGAGTGCAGGTTCCATGTTAGTGTTCGTATGCTGCTTTGCATGTTCTTCTTGTGAAAACTTCCTAAACACGGAAGAAATAAAGTGAAGGAAGAGTGTGCACCGTGCTATCCCACCCAGAATCTCCCCTCACAGCTGGCTCACCCCTTCCCCAACACTGCTGATGACTCGCAGGAAACGCTCTCGGGATTTTCTCTCCAGCTGCCTCACCCAAGCTTAGCTTTCCTCCTAGGTGGCAGGCCACGCCTAATAACCAAATCGATGAACAGACTCCTCGCCTTAACTTAGGGCTACCTGGTATGGTCATGCCAGCTCCCGTACACCTTACGGGACTGACGGAGGCCTCAGCTGTAGCCAGAGTCCAGGCCAGCTCTTCTGCCCATTTTGTCTTCTTCACTTTCATAGAGATGTCTGCACCAAGGACATTCTCACATAGACCTGTTTACATGTTTGACTCAGAGTCTATTTCCAGGGAACTGAGTCGAATACAAATAATCACTGTAATCCATGAATACATACTACCTACTATATAGTGTATATGGGCCAGATCCTAGAGACATAATGGTTGCAGATAGTCAATGATTATGAAATATTAGGAAAGTTACCACGGTTTGCATATGTCTAATATTTGACTATTTTCCCAGCTTCTAAGAACAAAGTGATGTTTGTGCATTTTCATTTGGTTATTGTTCATAGCTCTTGCATTTATTCCCAGTGAACTAGGGTATTCTTACTTTTAGAACTCTTAATTTAATGGAGCATTAAGCTTTCTTACTATAAGATAAATTACAAATATATTATTTCAAAAACTAAAAAGAGAGAAAACAAGTCAGGAGGGAGGGAGACGGGGAAGAATCACTACATTCATAGAATTGTGTCTATGACCTACATGGAATCTGTTCTCTCTATTATTATCACATTAACATAAGGATTATGTTATTATCACATAGCATAAGAATAATGTGTTAATAAATTCCTGAAATAAATAAATATGATTATCTTAGATTAAACTTGTGTGCGGAGTACAGTGTGATAATTCCATGCAAGTATGCAATGTGTATGATCTTATCAGAGTAATCAGCACTGTCATATCCTTTAAAATTTTATCATTTATTTGTGTTGGCAGCTTTCTAACTCATCTATTTTAGTTGTTCATCAAATAGATAATAGATAAGTCACTTTAAATTGTAGCCCTGCTATTGTGTTTCAGGATGTTAGGATCTGTTCTTCCTATATATCTTTATTTGGTACCCGTTATCACCTCCTCTCCTCTTACATTACTTGTAATGACCACTATTTTACTTTCAAGTGAAAGCAAATTTTTAAAGATTTCATCTATAACTGAGAAATGTGATATTTGTCTTTTTGTACATTTGTCTTTCTGTTTCATTTAACATAGTAATATGTAGTTCCATCCATGTTGCCACAGACAAGAGTTGTATTCTTTTATGGTTGAATAATATTTCATTTTGTGTGTGTTAAATGAAGTTTTGAATGTATCCTAAAGTAAACATTAGGCATTGATTCTTGAATTTATACCTTAAAATGTTTAGCTGTAAGTGGTAAGAGCAGAATATGCCTAAGTTTTAAGCTCTCTTCCTGAATGATACCAAGGCACACGGCAAGAAAATACTAATCTTCACTCTTGTATCAACTTTCTGTATGAATTAGAAAGTAGTTTTGTTTTCTGAAGGGTCATGGTTCTGGTTTCAGAATGGTCTTTTGAAACTCATTTTTTAGATTTATTTGATTAGCCAAACACCTGTGAATTTACCCACTAAGGTTTTCAGGTACTCATACACAGGAGAAGACCAAAGATATCCACTCTGAGTGACGGGTGGAGGCAAAGTGGACACACACAAGAGATGATAGACGTCCTTAAGAGCAAAAGAATTTAAGACATGATTACAACAATGTGCTAAGTTTCTAGGTAGCTCAGTATTTGAATGTATTGGTTCTGAATCCTTAGTTCTTTTTCATTTTCTAAGTGATTAAAGACTTACTAAAGTGAAAGACAAAAACAACTCTTCTTCTATCATTGAGAAGCAAATTTTCTCGGATTCTCTCATGTATCATCATAGATATCGTAGAATTTTCATCTAAGGAAATGCAAGTCTATTTTCGTACTTCTACATCTTAATTCATTTTCCTCTCCTCTTATTGATTGAGTTAAATAACATAATTAGAACAACATAGTTTGGTGTATTGCTGTCAAGATATTATCCTTCAAATTTTTGGAGTTTTATATAATTATATTGAACAAAATATTTTCAAAATAACTCAATTGATCCTCAGGAGAATATTGGATTAAGCAAGTAATTGATATCAGAAAGTTTTTTTAAAATGTAATTCACTCTGAATGGCCCCATATGATTTTATATTTGAATGAGGTTTGTGTGTGTGTGTGTGTGTTGTGTATGCATCATACACAGCTAAACTTGAATCCATATCTTATTTATTCCTCAATTTGTTTATTATTTTGTGTATTTACATTGCCTTATAGAGGTTACATGGCATTTTGAGGTGTTATAATGACCTAGAAGTAGACCAATCCATTTATGTTCCATATTATAAATTAAGGTAAAACATGCATTAAAACCAACCATTCATAAATATTTTATACTGAAGAAAACCAAATAACAATACAAAAATACTCCTTTCATTATAAAGAAGAGTAATGTGAAATTATGCATGGATACTAACAGTGTAAGATTTTAAGTGCATCTGATGGTGTCATAAAATATTGATGTCACAGAAGAGGACTCCTTCATGTTTGCCAATCTTACTGGAAGACACTAATATAAAAAAAAACTGCTATGTTATGGCAAAAGGGTGATATACTGACAGAAAGAGCTACATTTATAATTGGGCTCAAAAAGGTTTGCGTGTCTTTATGAAGCTTTAATGCAAAATCTTTATTAAACAAATAACTATCAGTAGAAGTAAGCTCTATATAAAACCATTACCTACATGCATATTTAAGTATTCTACAAGTCCAGCCTCTCCTGTAAATAAATACAATGGCTAAGAAAAAGCAGGAAAAAAATGCAATTTAAAATTAGACCCCTGAGTCAGCAGGGAGGTCTAGCACCATAATTGTTAAAATAACTCACAATACTAAACATCAGTATGCCTATGGCGTCTACTGAGATATTCAATTTACTGGAAGGGATCTGATAATTCCATCACAAAAAATAAAGCTTTGTACCACTCCCTCCCAAAAAAACAAATAAACCAAACCAAAACAAAACAAAAACAAGAGGAGGAAGAGTGACTAAGAATGGTTTAGTCTATGACTTATTTCTGTTGTCCAGTTTTATAATGTGTTCTCTTTTTTCCCATTGAAACCCTTCAGTGTGCAGTCTTAGAGTATCATGCAGTTACATAATTGATGCTAAGCATGAGAAAATCACTTAGATCTAGATTATTGGCTGGGGAGTCCTATGTAGATTTCAGAGAGCCTTGGAACACTCGGAATTCATGTGCATCGACATTTTCAATTTTCTTGTAAAAAATACACATGAAATTACACATGATTCTTAAGATGACCTGCAAAATAAAGTCAAACAATTACTTCTGTTGGAGCTAGAGTCAAATAAACTGTTTTGGGGGCAGTAATGATGTCTCCATGGAGACGATTCTCCACGGTTCAGTTGTGTTTCTGATCATCTTTGTTCTGGACTCTCTTGACAAAGATGTTTGTTTAGCAGAGAGGGAGATGACCTTCCTCTAGAACAAAGAGCAGATTTGACTGAAGCTGTAGAAGATACCGAGGATGTCTGTCTCTGGAGCTGAATGCCAATGTGTGTACTGTAATTATTGTGAAAGGTTTCCTAAACTGAGGGGTCCATTCCTTGATGAAGTGCACTGAGTGGTAAGTGGTGCCTGAATCTCTTGGTGTCATCCTGTAGAGACTGAGACTCTGGGGACTGGGGCAAGGAGATGCTGATCATCTCGATGCCAGCCCTGCTCTGAATCTGCATATCCTCTGTCTTGGCCCTGTGATTTCTACCTTCAAAAGAGCCCACATGCATGACGCCATGGCAACCCAACTGTAAAATATCAGATCTTTTCCATTTGACCCTAAGCAGACCAAGTCATGGCTTTCTAGAATTGGAAGGACAGAGGAGTATGAAGACCTCATGGATGGATTAATAGGATTTGAAGTCTGTGGTCATAAAAAGTAACTATACTGATCCAAGTGCACTGTGAAATTTTACAGCATCACTATTTTTTTTGGACAGGTAGAGTTATAGGCAGTGAAAGAGAGAGAGAGAGAAAAGTCTTCCTTCTGTTGGTTCACTTCCTAAATGGCTGCTATGGCCAGTGCTGTGCTGATTCGAATCCAGGAGCCAGGTGCTTCCGTTTGGTCTCCCATGCGGGTGCAGGGGCCCAAACACTTGGGCCATCCTCCACTGCCTTCCTGGGCCACAGCAGAGAGCTGGACTGGAACAGGAACAACCGGGACTAGAACCTGGCACCCACATGGGATGCCTGCGCCGCAGGTGGAGGATTGACCAAGTGAGCCAGCAGATGGAGGACCTTTCTCTCTGTCTCTCCCTCTCTCTTTGGCTCTGCCTTTCAAATGAAAAATAAAATCTTAATAAAAATACTCTACATCTTCCTAGGTGGGCAGAATTGTCCATTCCTTTGAAAAAAAAAATACTTGCACATGTGTTTTCATGTGCTAAAGGCGAAAGTGGCCAATTTGAAACCACCATGACAGGAAACCAGGTGTCCTGTGAGAATGTTGACTATTACTTGGGAGATATTTTGCTAAAGGAGAGCAACAGCTAGGTCAGGCTGCAACTCAACGACTGCCGCATTCTGTCTTTCCAACCTTATAATCCCTCAGAGACAATCATGGAAGTACTAGAGACTTCTTCAATGAGTCCTTACTGGGTAAGGGAACATTGGCCCCTTCAGAGGGGCTGGGACTAGTATTCAGACTCTCACTGCCTTAGGCTGGATTTACAATGCAGAGGTGGATGACCCACTAGAGAATGACATCCTGAGAAAGGGCGGTTGGGATCAGTTATTTCAGCCATCTCCACACTCCTGGAGGACATCCCTAGCTCACTTGCTGAAATCAGTGTAGATCATGAGATGTTATATAGATGGGCTCCGGGGTGAATCACTTAAAGAAACAGCACTGTGTGACTGCAACTCTGATCAACCAAGTGATGAAAATCCTCTACTTCGTGTAAAGAGCAGTGTGGCTGACTCCTGAGTTAGGAAGTTCCGAAAGCATAGGGACAGTGTTGTGCCATTGCAAGTAAAACTGCTTCCTGCAACACTGGCATCCCATATGGGTGTCGGTTCCTGTCCCCGATGCTCCTCATCTGGTCCAGCTCCCTGCTAATGGCCTGGGGAAAAAAAGCAGAGGATGGCCTAAGTCTTTTGGTCCTTGCCACCCATGTCAGAGACCTGGAGGAAGCTCCTGGTTCTTGGCTTCAGCCAGGACCAGCACTGGATTTTGTGTTCACCTAGGAAGTGAATCAGCATGTTCTCTCTCTCTCTCTCTCTCTCTCTCTCTCTCTCTCTTTCCTCCCTCCTCCCATACCTCTTTATGAACTCTGACTTTCAAATAAATAAATACTTTTTAAAAAAGAAGTCACTGGCCGGTGCCACAGCTCACAAGGCTAATCCTCTGCCTGCAGCACCAGCAACCTGGGTTCTAGTCCTGGTTGGGGTGCCATTTCTGTCCTGGTTGCTCCTCTTCCAGTCCAGCTCTCTGGGGTGGCCCAGGAATGCAGTGGAGGATGGCCCAAGTGCTTGGGACCTATACCCGCATGGGAGACCAGGAGGAAGCACCTGGCTCCTGGCTTCAGATTGGCGCAGCACGCCGGCCACAGTGGCCACTTGGGGGGTGAACCAACGGGAAAAGGAAGACCTTTCTCTCTGACTCTCTCTTTCTCATTGTCTAACTCTGCCTGTCAAAAAAAAAGTCACTAAAGCTGAATAGAAGGTGTTCCAATGATCCCCAATTACAAGGGGGACTAACATCTCAAATGTAGAGAAAGGAGGGCTCCAACTTCTATGACTGTATTGGGCACAAGAACCCAAGTCATCCTGTTAGCAGCCTACCTGACCCTGAGGGGAGAGGAAATGCCTGAACTCATGGCTGTGGGGTTGAGCAGAGTTCTTAGCAGGGAACAGAAAGGAATTTGGCTTTGATGTTGGGTATAGGGTAGAGATAGCAGGAGTGGAACAACTCAACATTTCTCTTAGTGTGCCATAAGGATTGAGGTGCTGTGGGCTTGCACTACCCTGCCACATACACTCCAGAAAGTGCTTCCAAGAGGACCCTCTTTCCTACACAGAAGTGCTGGTGCCTTTGAGACCCTGTAACATCAGTAACCCTTTTGCCTGCAAGTTCCTCTGGGTGATGCTTTTGCCAAATGGAACATCTGGCAGAAGGAGGTGGCCTCCACTTAGAGACATCCTCTGGATTCTGGATGTATCACCCCGATACAGCTACCAGACACACCCTGTTTGAAAGGCAGCCACTACCCTTCTAATGGCGATAATGGACGGTTGCTCCAACCAAACTCTTGGCCCAGGCAGACCTTGTGGCTGATATATCCATTCTGGGCAAGGACCCAATCGCTCTCCTCTGTCAGCAGGAAGCCATACGTTCTGGAACGTGACAGACCCTCTCCCTGACCAGATTCCTGTCGGGCTGCTCCAAGCCCTCTTCTCAAGTTTGCAATCTTGGCCTTAAAAACTGTTGACTCAGTGCAGATGATGCTGCTCCAGCCCTTGATGTGAAGAGACATGGACAGACACTAACAGGTAGAGTATATTCTGCTGCCTTTAGTCAAAACCTGGTGATAGGCAGGTAGATAGGCAGGTAGGTAGGTAGGTAGGCAGGTAGGTAGGTAGATAGGTAGGTAGGTAGATAGGCAGGTAGGTAGGTAGGTAGATAGGCAGGTAGGTAGGTAGGTAGATAGGTAGATAGGCAGGTAGGTAGGTAGGTAGGTAGGTAGATAGGCAGGTAGGTAGGTAGGTAGGTAGGCAGGTAAGTAGGTAGGTAGATAGGCAGGTAGGTAGGTAGGTAGGTAGATAGGCAGGTAGGTAGGTAGGTAGGTAGATAGGCAGGTAGGTAGGTAGGTAGGCAGGTAAGTAGGTAGGTAGATAGGCAGGTAGGTAGGTAGGTAGGTAGATAGGCAGGTAGGCAGGTAGGTAGGTAGATAGGCAGGTAGGTAGGTAGGTAGGTAGATAGGCAGGTAGGTAGGTAGGTAGGCAGGTAAGTAGGTAGGTAGATAGGCAGGTAGGTAGGTAGGTAGGTAGATAGGCAGGTAGGTAGGTAGGTAGGCAGGTAGGTAGGTAGATAGGCAGGTAGGTAGGTAGGTAGGTAGATAGGCAGGTAGGTAGGTAGGTAGATAGAAAGATAGATAGATAGATAGATAGATAGATAGATAGATAGATAGAGAAGGAGATAAGCTGCTCCCCCTTAAAGCATTCCTTTAAAAATTTTTCAGTGCTATACCTTTTGCCTATCCCTTGGAGATAAAACTCTACCTCCCAGAACTGTCTTTTGCAGAATAGGAAATCAGGTTCTTTAACTTGCAAATATTCAAGGAAGTCACTCTTACCCCCTGTTCCTGCCACAGGAGGGAGCCTAACTTTTATAAGAATGACTCATATGCCAAGATGGAAATCTGCTAACCAACCCCACACCCCTGTATTGTGCAGATTCCCCATCCTCAACCATACAGGAGCCTCTGCTCCTCTCTTGCTTATTTTATCAGCCTCCCTTTAAAGCACCCTGTCATCTCCGCTCAAACTGAACTGCAGTTTAGTTCTGGCTGGACACATTATTTGTAAGAAATAGTGATTCCAGATTAAATTCTAGCCATGCAACTCCAACTAGCATCTGGCTTTACTTATCTTTGATGGACATTGCTTGTCTAGTGCTAGCCGCACCTGTCACCCACTTTCGGGAAACATTGTTTTTTGCTTCTCCTGCTGCCTGAAGCAAACCCCCATGCTCTGTTGGGTTCTGGTTGACAGAGATTACTCATGTTGGTTGAGCCTGATGAACGGATGCTCTCTCCACCTGCAAATGGGCCGCTGTGACTGCTCAACCTTAGTTCCCCGTGAACAGCACCGTCATCGGCTGTGGTCACTCTGCTCAGCTGGCAGAGCTCACAGCCCCTGTCACATTCTGGCCAGTTTTCCCTTTGATGTGACATTTTATACACTTAGTGACACAGACTATTGCCAATGGCCCAGCTGTTTGTAGTGTCACTTAGAAAACTATAAAGCGGAAGATTAAAGTTCTCTTCACTGTTCACGGTGATTGAACAGTTTGGGAAACTCACACCGTGCCTGGTCAGGACTGGGTCAATGGGAACACGTTTGGACTGTTCTGCCCAAATGGCTCCCAGGACAGACATACTTGGTCTGTCATCATCCCGAGAGGCGCACACCCTACTTAGAACACTGGGCGTGGGGCAACAGACAGGCTGCATCCTGTTTCTGACTGACTCCTGTCAAGGTGCAGCCCCTTTGTGATGTGGAAGCCAATCAGCAGCGGGTGCTTGCTTCAGTTGCTCCTCAATCCTATTCCTTCTGAGGTTATGAGTGTGTCCCACTGGTGTTGATCCTTCCTCAGTCCTACTCCCTCTGAGGTTATGAGTGTGTCCCACTCGTCTTGATCCTTCCTCAATCCTACTCCCTCTGAGGTTATGAGTGTGTCCCACTCGTCTTGATCCTTCCTCAATCCTACTCCATCTGAGGTTATGAGTGTGTCCCACTCGTGTTGATCCTTCCTCAATCCTATTCCCTCTGAGGTTATGAGTGTGTCCCACTCGTGTTGATCCTTCCTCAATCCTATTCCCTCTGTGGTTATGAGTGTGTCCCACTCGTGTTGATCCTTCCTCAATCCTACTCCCTCTGAGGTTATGAGTGTGTCCCACTCGTCTTGATCCTTCCTCAGTCCTACTCCCTCTGAGGTTATGAGTGTGTCCCACTCGTCTTGATCCTTCCTCAATCCTACTCCCTCTGTGGTTATGAGTGTGTCCCACTCGTGTTGATCCTTCCTCAATCCTATTCCCTCTGAGGTTATGAGTGTGTCCCACTCGTCTTGATCCTTCCTCAGTTCTACTCCATCTGAGGTTATGAGTGTGTCCCACTCGTGTTGATCTTTCTTCAGGCTATGGAGTTCTACCTCAGTTGACCAGCTGCTCTTAGAATTACTCTTGCTTTATCTTTCTGAACTGTTTCTCACCTGATAGCTGAGTACTTTTTTTTATCACAGAAACCATGTAACAGTTTGCTGAAAGTCAAAACATTTGAGCACCATCCATGCACCTTATTTTAAATGGTCATCAGGATTGTGGGGCATTGTGACAGATTTCTGTGGAATGAGCTCCAACAGGTTTCTGACTCAGTCTCCTCTCAGTCCTTTGGCTGTCATACTTCTGGCAAGTCAGTTTAATGCCTTATTGAAGATGTCCTTGGAAAGGAATCCTCTCCTTTCAACCTTTTCCTGGGTGATACTAAGGATTAGAGGGTTTTATAGATATTTGAAAACACAGGGTTCTTTCATGACCATTCCTGAGAATGTCTCATCTTGCCTTCCCTAACAGTGACAGCAGGCCAGCCGTGCTGGTGTACTGGCTCTGTGGCAGCCCAGCCAAAATGCTGAACGCCTCTGTCTTACTTACTTTCTATTCCTGTGTTGACGCGACATGGCCCTAGACTGTAAGGATAATGATGATAATTTTAGAACAATGCTTGCCAAGCTGCTCTATCTCTAATTCAAGATGACCCAGAATAGACACATGTGGATGTCTGTAACTTTTATTCCTATACACTCATTTCTCTCACATTGATCCTTCTAGAATATGGGTAAGAATAGAGAGTAATTAGGAAAAGCCAAGGATTTAGTCACTGGAATGGAAGACCATTTCATTTTTAATGATGGAAGGAGAGCAACAACACCAGTCCTTTGGGAAAGGAACACCACCTGTCACAAGAGGTGTGTGTGTGGGGAAAGTGTCTGTAATGATTTTTCTCAGCATTACCCTTGGGGCCTTCATCAAGAGAAAAAAAGAGGACCTAAATGAAATGTGAGTGAGATCCCAGCAGAAAGAGCGGGCCATCAAAGAAGGAGGCACCTTTCTCTGAGGGGAGGAGAGAACTTTCACTTTGACTATGACCCTGTCTAAATAAGATCAAAGTCAGTGAACTCAAAAGGCATCCATAGCCTTGACAACTCATGACCAGAGTCTAGGGAGATTACTGATGCCATAAACAAGAGTGTCGATTTGTTAAGTCAACAACAGGTGTCACTGTGCACTTACTCCTCATGTAGGATCTCTGTCCTTAATGTGTTGTTCAATGTGAATTAATGCTATAACTAGTACTCAAACAGTATTTTACACTTTATGTTCTGTGTAGGTGCAAACTGATGAAATTTTTACTTAATATATACTAAATTGATTTTCTGTATATAAAGATAATTGAAAATGAATCTTGATGTGAATGGAATGGGAGAGGGAGCAGGAGATGGGAGGGTTGCCGGTGGGAGTGAAGTTATGGGGGGAAAAGCCATTGTAATCCATAAACTATACTTTGGAAATTCATGTTTACTAAATAAAAGAGAGAGAGAGAGAGAGAATGCCTTTATATTGATTTCCTATAATATGTAAAATTCCTCACCTTTAACTGTCTTCTAGGTCTATCATCCCCTTCAACGCTGCTTTGACCACAGTTTGGTCATTACGGCCTTTAACCTGACTGTGACGTCTGTTGGAAGCACAAAGTGTACGTGCTCTGCTTCTCTCACAGGAACCATTCATCAAATGTCCACATGTCCTTCTCACTTCCATGTCTGTAGCAGTTGCTAGTTAATTCACAGAGTGACCAATACCACTCTGATGCAGGCACAGAGATAACCAGTCATAGTGATGAACTAAATTGGTACTTCCAACAGCAATGGGCAGAATTAGTTATCCCAACCAAACTGGGGATATTAGGGCTTGACAGGCCCATGAGGCCATGCTGTAGGCACTACCATTCTGTGCTTCTCAACTAGAAGACTTCTATTTGCAGGCCCCTGAAACTTCAAACAACACCTTCTTTCCAGGAGTGCCATATGAATACCAGCAGATGTAGTACTTGTGTTAAAGCCAGACATTACTTTGCTTCCCTCTTTAATGTATGATGGCCTATATTCAAGTGCCTAAGGAAACACCATTATTATACAATATAGATGTTGGGTAACTGGGCAGATTTACTTGAAAAACATCACCCTACTTTGCATTTATTTATTTATTTGAAAGGCAAAGCTAGAGAGAGAAAGAGAGAGAGAAAGATATCTCATCTGCTGGTTCACTCCACAGATGGCTGCAATAGCCAGGAGTGTGCCAGGCCAAAGCCAAGAGTAAGGAGCTTTTCATAGTTCTCCCACACTAGGAGCAGGGGCCCAAGTACTTGGGTCATATTCAGCTGCTGTTTCTAGGCCATTAGCAGGGAGATGGATGGAAAGTGCAGCAGGCAGTAAATGAACCAGCATCCAAATGGGATACTGGTGTCAGAGGTGGTAGCTTTACCCACTATGACACAATGCCAGACCCTTACTTTGGCAATTATTAAAACAATTCTGTCAATTATGCCTATGTTGGAAGTCGTTCAATTAGAAGAGATGATACAAACTTGTATGATACAAACTCATATGTTCAGTGATGATACTTTGACCTGGACAACATTTAGTTCACCTCTGACTTACTGGGCATGGTCATTAGAGATGTCAGCTTCTCCATTCTAGATGAGATAGAGTCTAAGTGATCATGGATGCATCTTGTGAGACTTTAATTAATTCTATAGGCCGAAGGACAAGTCCATTTAGAAACCTGAGGCAAAATACACTTGACTTCATAAGGTGGACTGTGATGTTTTTAGTCATAGGTTCAGCTTACTGGGTCTAGGTAGCTGGGGGTCATTGTTGAGATCAATACTGTTGATTAGTCTTATCATGTCCTTCAAGTTGCATTGGTGGTAGACTGCAGTGAATATTGTGTGAGATACATGGAATGGAATTGCCCCACCATCTTTAGCTCATATTAATCAGAATAACCAGTGGTGTGACTTACTCTCAGGAAATTTTGCCAAAACCATTACAGTGTAGAAATGAGGGACATTTATTGTTGAAAGGTAATTCTCCATGATTTGTCACACCACTGCTTATCTGACAAGCAGAGGAACCGATTGCCTTGCTACATAGCATCTTTAAAGGGCATTTTCAATAGTGATTACTGTTGAGAAACAGGCATAGAGGCTTCATGTAAAGCCAGGAAAAGCATTTTTAACTGATCATGATAGAACCGCATTTCCAAAGTCCATGTCTTGCTCCTGTAACACAGGACAGTGAATGCGCAGGTGCCACCAGCAGTCTAACATGCAGCTGTGAGGACATGTGAGATCAAGAAGCCATTTGAAAGAAAATGCTGATGTTCTGGCTACTGATAATGTTGTGAGTAATACTTCAGATTATCATGAAATGGGCAGCCTAGAGACTCATGTCCAGTGCTTGATGCAGAACTCATACCTGCTTACTGTGAGCTTTTCTTGTCAACTCATCTCAACATTTTTTCTTTATTTGCTAGCCACGAATATGAAAGAACAGTGAATTGGCATACAAGGGGAGATGAAATAGGAAATAATAACACATGCTGTTCTTCAATAGTTCACTGTATTCTTCATACATTTTATCAACTCAATTACTGAAAACATGTATAGAGTCAACATATGTGCTTAAAGTTACAAGAATACATAGAGAATGCTTCCATGATGAAGGATGTGCATGAAGCGTGAGATCCTGCATTGTACGGTAACTTCCCATCAGAGGAGACAAGAAAGGAGGATGGGCTTGTTGATGTTCCTGCTTTAGGGTAATCCACACCATGGGATTTCACGAGATCCTGTAGACGCTTTTCTTGGATGATGTTCATACAAGACTGAACAAGGCCAATTGATAGGTAAGTGGTGGTGGACATCTGCAAAATGACTCTTTTTTTTTTTTTTGCCTATGCCTCACTCCTCTAATTCCTCACTCTTGCTTCTCAGAAACTACAAGTTAATGACGTCATAACACACCATATATTTCATGTTGATGCATGAAGGAACTGAACAATGAGAAAATGGATCATGAAGGAGTTAGATTAAAGTTGGGCACACACACACACACACACAAATTTGCCTGGATATGCAGAGATGCAGCAAAGCCAGAAACAAAAAGCTTGTGCTAGCTGATTCAGAGGAAAGGCAGTTAGGATGGAGGAAAGAAACAACCAGTCAGATTTGATCATAGTTCTCGTCAAATAAAAGTCAGCTAGGTAACTCCACACTGAGGAAAATTATGGCAATTTACATTGAAGGGATCTGTGATTTCACTAGAGAACCTACAAGTCACAGATGACTGGAAGCAGGATGAATAATATCATCTTAAGAAAAAAGTCAGAATTCAAGGAAATTAAGTAACTAAACACTGAAGACAGGTTACCCTGGAAAGATTAGCAGCACAAAGAAAACCCTAGCTTCTCTAAAATCCAACACATTTTGCTCACTTTTGGTTCAGCTATAGAATTTCAAAATAATTAATAGTCTTGAGATGATTCCATTATAAATCCTGCCATCTCACCCTCTGGCTTCTTCTGTACCTTCCAGAAAGTCTACCTATAACTTGACCTTGAGTAGAAACACCTGTGGCTGTAGAACAGTAGATTGTAGGGACAAAAATCATGGAAGAGAGCAGAATTCCCAAAGTGGGGATAATGAGAAGGGCTCTACCCAAGCTTTCTGCATGACTTTGCTCAGTTACTAGAGGATGAAGAGGTGAAATAAAACAGAAACGAGGGGCCAGTGCTGTGGCTCAGTGGGTTAAAGCCCTGGCCTGAAGCTCTGGCATCCCAGAACTGACTCCAGTTTCTTGCTAATGTGGAATCTAGGAGGAAGTGGTGATCACTGAAGTTACTGGGTTCTTTCCTCCCACGCGGAAGACTCAGACTGAGTCCCTGCCTCCTGGCTTTGGCCCAGTCCTGGCTGTTCTGGCCAGTTCTAGCCCCGGCTACTCCTCTCTGATTCAGCTCTCTGCTATGGCCTAGGAAAGCAGTGGAAGATAGCCCAAGTCCTTGGGCCCCTGCACCCCTGTTGGAGACCCAGAAGAAACTCCTGGCTCCTGGCTTCGGATTGGCACAGCCCCGGCCGTTGTGTCCATCTGGGGAGTGAACCAGTGGATAGAAGACCTCTCTCTCTCTGTCTCTACCTCTATCTGTAACTCTGTCTTTCAAATAAATAAAATAAATCTTTAAAACAAAAAACAGAAATGAGATGCAGAGAAGAGAAATCAGAAGTACAAGAGGTAACAATTGAGTAGGTGCCTCCCAACAGATGAACATAGGATGTAGAAACGTAAGTGGAGTCATAGCATAAAATAGAAAAAAACCTTCAAGTGACAGGGAAATTATCTGATGAGAAATACATACCATCTTTAGTAACCAAAGAAAAGTAAAGAAAATGCATCTTTAAAAATACCAAATTGTTTTTAAAGTAATAGTCTGGTAAGGTTAGGCTGTGAGAAAGATTCCCTTACTCTGATATTTGGAAAGTAATTTGCTATAATGCATTTGGAAATCTTAGAGATATTTAATACATAATTCAGGTTATTGAATCCCAAAGCCCATGAAAGGATACCTAAAGCTAGCATTTAAGGAGTGCATAATACATTCTAAGTGCTCAGCTGATTGTTTTATAAATGATTTACCTTTCGATTTTCTACCAACCTAAAATGCAGGTAATGCTTTAATCTCTGTTCTATAGACAAAGAAATTCAAACTTTATGAAGTTAAAGTGATAGAGTCAGAACTGACTTCAAATCTCTTATGTATTGGGGGTTGGCTCTGTGACTTAGTGAAAGCCACTACCTGTGGCTCTGGCATCCCATATGGGTACCAATTCAAGTGCTGGCTTCTCCACTTCTGATCCAGCCTCCTGCTAATGTGCCAGGGAAAGCAAATGAATACGGCTTAAGTTCTTGGCCTCCTGCTTCCATGTCAGAGAGCCAGATGAAATTCCTGGCTCCTGGCTTCAGATCAGTCCAGCGATGGTCACTGCACCCATTTGAGGAGTGAAACAGCGGATAAAGATTCTCTCTCTCTCTCTCTCTCTCTCTCTCTGCCTTCCAAATAAAAAAAAATCTTAAAAAAAACCAAAAAAGTTATTATGCATTTACTTATCCATTTATTTAGAAAGACAGTGAGAGAGAGAGAGAGGGAAAGTTCATATTCCAGTTCACTCCCCAAGTGCTTCTAACAGCCAGGACTGGACCAAAGCCAGGAGGCGGGGACTCAGTCTGAGTCTTCCACGTGGGAGGAAAGAACCCAGTAACTTCAGTGATCACCACTTCCTCCTGGATTCCACGTCAGCAAGAAACTGGAGTCAGGAACTGTTACTAGAGAAGCAAAGGTTCTTGTCTTTGCACAAGAAAGAATTCCAGCGTGAGACAGAGTAGTGGAAAGCAACATAGCAAGGGTTATTCGGGAAGGGACATCCGTAAGAACAGATGGGCACCTCTCCAGACAGAACCTGAGAGAGAGTGCCCAGTCGCTCAGACTGGGAGAGAGCGAGGTTACAGGGGTGAGTGGAGAGTACACCTGGGCAGGCCAGGCAGGCGGCTCAGCACAGAGGCAGAGGGATGAGTGCGCAGTTTACATCTAGGCCAGGGCTTTTAAAGGGGTCGCTCTTGTCTTCCTGCCTCTTTTTCTTCTCCTCCTGGAACAAAAGACTTTTTGGATGTAAATAGGAAAAATTCCTTTCTGACTTTTTCCCCTGAAATTATCAGACAGGGGGAAGCCTGGCTGGTGATGCCCCAGTTAGAGGAAGGATGGGCAGGGCCCCCTGGAAGGTCAGGATGGGGTAGGATGCTTGAAGTGCAGATACTGGGAGGCACCTGGAAGGTTATCAGGATGACTTTGAGATGCAGATTCTGGACCTAGGTGTCAATGCCTTAGGTCTTTGTCATACACACAAAGCTCATTTCTGACTACCTACCTAACATCCCTCCCTCAAGAGGAATACCCATAATTCTTTTGGGGATAAATGGATGGAGTTCCATCTTCTGTAGCTACTTCAAAGCTGACATATGGGTGTCGAAATGGATATGGATATTTCCTCTTGCTATTTGTCCTATGGTGTGTGACAGTGGCCTTGGAAAGACTGTCCTTCAGAGGGTGCACCTGGAAGGTTATCGGGATGACTTTGAGATACCGATGCTAGAACTGAATGTCAATGCCTTAGGCCTTTGTCACACACACATAAGCTCATTTCTGACTTTCTACCTAACAGAACCAGAGACAAGATTCAACGGCAGGTACTCTGGGACCTGAGTATCTGAACCAGTATCTAGGCTGGATGCTCAACCCAAAGTTCTTGCTTTTAACTATTCAGTATAAATACTGTACACTATTTTATCTTGAAATATTGATATGTGAATGAGCAAAAAACAATTTCAAAAGCATTTATAATAGTACAAAATAAGAAACAACATATCCATCAACAAAATACTACATTCATATTTTTTCATGAAGTATAACCAAGACTTTATAAATATTTTTATGAAAAAGTTAATAAAAATGATACAAGGTGAATGATACAATGAACTTTTCTTTGGTGCTTTTTTGAAAACATGAACTTGTTCCAGTTTGATTACCATAGTAGGGAGAAAAAAATCTGGGATTTTATATTTGTCTATGCTCAATTTCACCTACCAGGAAGGCTAGAAAGATGAAAGAAAACTGCACAAAGCTGCATTGGGCTGCCTAGGAATACACAATTCACATGCACACCTCAGCACTCACTAACTGCCTTGTTTTTTCCTTCCTATGCATATCATAGCCAGCAGGCACCCATATCTGGAGTTACAATGTCATCCTGTCTCATTTAACTCTTCAAAAGTCAATTTCCATGAGCAAAATATTCGTTTCTTTTCAACAGATTGTACTCACTCAGAGTAGCTTCAGCTTTGCAGTAAAATGAGCAGAAGGAACAGATGCATCCCAAACACCCTCTGCCTCTTCACCCACACAGTCTCCCTCGCTATCAACACCTCCACTAGATGGCGTTACAGGAAAATGGAGGCAGAGAAATTACTGTTACCAGGGTTCTTTGTCTCAAATGGAAGAAGAATTTCCAAATGGACAAAAAAGAGATTTAAAAGTACTTTTTAGAATCAAGGATCTTCAGCCAGAGTGGAGTGGAGGGGGACATCCAAGAGGGGAAAACCCAAATAAGTACAATTTCCAAGGTAAATAAAATGAGGATTAGATTGGCATTCAGTTACCAGGTGGGCAAAAACCCATCAAAAGACCTCATTACAATTCTGCCTCCTGTCTGGCCTCCTAAGGGTGGGCTAGGTAACTTGTTTTCACAATAAGCTGTGAGCTCTGGAGGAGCTCCCTTGCTGTTCTCATGGTAAATTTGGAGATTCCAAAGGAAGGAGGGCACCTGTTTGTTCTTGCTAAAGATAAAATTTGGGGGAAGGAAGCACATATTTTATACCCCAAATTCCATTGGATTCCCCTGCTATTATCAACTCATCTAACTCCTCACAATGTACATTTGCCACACAGTGAGCCGCAGGGACACATCCTATCACCCAAAGTCCACAGTATGCATTACAACTCCCTCTGGCTGTTGTGTAGACACCCACCCTTCATGAGTTTACTGTAAGAGCATCTCTTCTGCCATAAACATCCTCTGTGCCTGTTACTCACCACTGTCTCCTTTTAACCCTGGCAACCTCCGATCTCTATAGATTTGCCTCTTCCAGAATATTAAGTAGTTTGAATCGTACAGGGTGTAGTGTTCTTGATATTGGAAATGACCCTAAAATCTATATGAAAATGTGGCCCCTTAAACTTCCTCAGAAGTCCCATCTGGGGTGCCACATATGCTATCAAAATTTGGAGTGCCATATGATATTGCCATATGCTTATTAATAAATCCCCAATATTAATAAGCCTGAAAGGGTTCTTGCCTAATATTTAGAGAAGAATTCTAGATACCGGCATCAATAAATGAGGCAGCATGGTACATTTTAAGCTTTTATTTAGTGAGAGAAATCACAGGAGAGAGAGCGCTTTATCTAAGAGAGAGGGGTAAGTCTGGGTTCATACGGAGAACCAGGAACCAGACGCATGGAGGAGCATCTAGGCCAGGGAGCCTAGGGCAGGTGGTCTGAAGGCCATGCACCTTGGGAGCACAGGGCTACAGCCAGCCCCCTCCTGGCTAGAGGCCAGGGCAACGAAGAAGAAGCCAGGACACACCTTGTCCCAGGCTTTTAACCCACTTCCAAAGGGGAGTGGTTAATTAAACTGATTGGATGATGGGCACCCAGGTGTGGCCAGGTAGGAGCATGAATTTATACATCGGCATGGCGAAGGTATCAAGTAGGACGTGAGGTCACACAGGGGCGTTTTGACAGTGTGGTCTTCCAGCTCACAAACCTAATTGATTTTAACATGTATGCCTGCCTACTTCATTCTGAGTTTATATATATATTTTATATATATGAACTACATTAATTTTGCTTCCTTTATATGGATTTTAAAAAAGAAATGTCATATTTATTACAGTATTTATATATCCTGTGATCCAGGATGTAAAATAAATAAAATGTTATGATAAATAAATATAAATAAAAATAAAATGATATGAAAATGTTTCAATGATTTTATTAGATTCTTAGCTTTACAAAGACTTATTTATTTGAAAATCAGAGAGACAGAGAGCTTCCACCCAGTGGTTCACTTCCCAAACTCCCGTAATATCCAGGGTTGGACCATGCCTTAGCCAAGAGCCAGGAATTCTGCCTGGGCATCCCATTGTGGTGGCAGAAACCCAAGTTCTTAACTCATCATCTGCTGCCTCCCAGGCACATTAAAATGAAGCTGGATCAGAAACAGAAGAGCTGTACTCAAAATAACTCTCTGATGTAGGACCACTGGTGTCCCAGACAGCAGATTAACATGTTATGACACATTGCTCATCCTTCGTTTTTGTTATTTTGAACATGTCACTAGCACATTTGTTGAATGATGACTCTCCCACTCCAGTTTTCCTATGACCTCACTGTGTGTGATCTGTTTGTCTGATTTTTATAGTATGGTGATTTGGGAGCTTACATATATTGCAATACAGCAGCACTGGCTGTACAATATTGATGGGGAAAGGACTTGGAACTCCATGTACAGTGAATTTAATCTCAATACACAATAAAAAGTGGGAAGAAATTGCACCAAAATATTGGCTATTAGTTGGTCTTGATATTTGCATGAGATTCCATGACCAGTAATATTTCTAGTATTTCTTCTGAGGGCAAGTATTTTTCTATGATTCCATATTCTTTCATATTATTTGGAAGGTTAAATTTGTGTTATTCTGAAACAAAAATTAAAATATGTCAATATTCTATTTTTTAAATAAAAAATTACATTTTGTCTTTTAGTAATAGTATAATGCTATATAACTTCATAGCTTTATGTATATTTTGAATTGACTTCATATATCATTATGAGAGATTCTGTCATTACAAATAATATCAGATATTATAGAAGAAAGTAATTTTTCACTTTTGTAAGATGAACACACAGGAATGAAGAATATTTACATGGGCTTACACTTGTTTGGGTTTATTATTATTTACTTATTTGAGAGGCAGACAGAGGAGAGACGGAGGGAGAGTAAGAGAGAAAGTGAAATACCATCTGCCATTTTACTCCCCAAAGCCCTCAATGGTTGGGGCTGGTCTGGGACTGGAGCCAGGATCTGGGGTTGTAACCCACATCTCCCAAGTAGTTGGTAGGAATCCAATTTCTTGAGATAATACCACCTTTGCTTAGAGTCTGCATTGGCATGAATCTTATAATAAGATCTGGTCCTGAGAATTAAACCTAGGTACACTGATGTAAGACATGTTGTCCACCAGGATAAACGCCTACCTCTGTGTGTTCAGGTTAAAAATATTTCTTAGTTTTCAAGTATGCTAGATATAAGACACCTGACATGATATTCTAAAACTCTGAGAAGAAAACATTTTTTTTTTCCCATATCAGTTTCTCACAAGATACTCCATGGGCATAGTTAGCCTACCAGAATTTGAAAAGAAAAATAATATGGTAAGATTTTAACTTAAATCTTGAGAAATAAATTTATTTTTAGAAGCAATAACTACTAAGAATTTGGGGACTATTTAGAGCTCAGGAAATATAATTTGGGGAAGAGTTCTGTGGTAAAGTGGGTTAAATGGCTGGCTGGAGAGCTGGCACCCCATACGGGTGCTGGTTCAAGTCCCAGATGCTTCACTTCTGATCCAGCTCCCTGCTAATGTGCCTGGGAAAACAGTAGAAGATAGCCAAAGCGCAGATGGAAGATCTCTCTCTGTCTCTCCCTCTTTCTCTATACCTCTGCCCCTCCAATAAATATATAAATCTTAAAAAAAAAAACCCTCAAATAGTATAATTTACAAATAAGTAAAGGCCAAGGATATCACCTGGATTTTCACTTATACTCAATAAAGTAAATAGCTCACTGTGTCACTTTGCTTTGTATATTGCCAGGAGATGATTTCACCCTGGGTTCTGATGACCCTCAGAGTGGCTCGTGTGATGCAGGGGATCTGATGCATTCAGACTGAACATTTGACACACTCACCGCAGAAACTTACTGCAGAAGATTAAGTGTCTCTGAAAATGCATTTTAGGAAGTGCAGTGCCGGTTGCCCTTTAGAAGATTGATCTTTGGCATCAGTTCTCTTGTACTTTTATACAATGTCAAAAGAATCTTACTCATATCGTGTTTCCATTATTGTATTTTCAGGCACTGGGTTATAACCTTGGTCCAACCTCTTGGTATATTTAACAATACTGAGATCAGGTAGAGTGTTAAGAGCAGGTGCTATTTTCATGTTTCCTCATAAGTGCATTCCTCACCTTGCTGGAAAGCACACTATTGATGTCAAGTGTGTGCTATTTGCCAGGTCTCGTGTAAGCTCATTCATTTCACTCTTCTTTCTTCCTTAAAGACAAACCAAAGCTAAATATAACCCCAGCTACAATACTCCAGCCAATCAAAAATAATTTTCTTGGACTTTTAGACTCATAAAATAAAATCACTGTCATTAAGTCTGAGAAATATGTCTGAAGATGTTAGCCAATAAAAGAAGCCAGTCAAATAGAAACTGCAGAGCGTTTTAGGAAGTCTGGGTGCTATACCCAAGATGGTTTTTCAATATTAGCTCTGGCTTTAACAAACTTGTGTTTATCCAAACCTTGGCTTTTAAAATTGGGTCAGAGTTTACATATGTATTTGTACTATGTAAATTATACATAGTCCATACATATATCCATTCCACATAGCGCATAATGATTAAATAAGAAAACTATGTGAACGCACTCTGTTCAGCATGTGGATTTAGACACATATGGAAGAGGAGTCTAAGATGGCCACATTAGCCTCAGAAAGAAGTCTGATATAATCAAATGAGATAGTCACTAAAGCTGCAAAATATTTTATTTTTTGTTAACTAATTATTTATATTTTAAGGAATACAAAATTCATGAATGCAACTTTAAGAATATAGTTATTCTTCCCAACATATCTGCCTTCCAACCTATACTCCTACCCCTTTTTCTCCTCCCTCTCTCCTTCCAAGTCCATCATCCATTAAGATTCACTTTTAATTAACTGTACATAGAATACCGACTCTATACTAAGTAAATATTTCAACAATCTGCACACATGCACACACACAAACTGTTTTGAGAGCTAGTTTTACAATTAACTCTCATAACACAACTTATTGAGGACAGAGGTCCTGCATGGGGAGTAAGTGCAGAGTGACTCCTGTTGATAATTTAACAATTAACACTCTTATGTATGATCATGCAAGGCTCTTGACATGAGCTGCCTAGGCTATGGAAGCCTTTTGAATCCACAAACAGTGTCAGTACTTAGACAAGGCCATAAGCAAAGTGGAAGTTCTACTCTCCCTTTAGAGAAAAGAACATCCTTCTCTGATGGCCACTTCTTTTCCGCTGGGGTCTCACTCACAGAGATCTTTCATGTATTACATTTTTTGTCACAGGTTCTTGGTTTGCCATGCCTGAAGTCCATGGTCAGCATCCTATAGAAGGGGAAAAGTTAGAAGAATAATCACTGAGACCCAGTACCAGACAAGGATGCCCACTCTCACCATTGCTATTCAGTATAGTCCTGGAAGTTTTAGCCAAAGCCATTAGGCAAGAAAAATAAATCAAAGGGATACAAATTGGGAAGGAGGAAGTCAAACTATCCCTATTTACACATGACATGATTCTATATATAAGAGATCCAAAAGACTCCACCCAGAGACTATTGGAATTCATAGAAGAGTTTGGTAAATTAACAGGATATAATATCAATACACAAAAATCCATAGCCCTTGTATACACAGACAATGCCAAGGCTGAGATTGCACATCTAAGATAAATTGCATTTACAACAGCTACAAAAAAACCTCAGCTATCTTGGAATAAATTTAACCAAGGATGCCAAAGATCTCTATGATGAGAATTACAAAACATTAAAGATATAGAAGAAGATACAGAAAAATGGAAACATATTCTATGTTCATGTATTGGAAGAATCGATATCAAAACAGTCTAGTACTATTACAAAACCAGATGGAAATTCCAATGCAACAGAATAGAAATGCCAGAAATCAACCCAAGCATTTACAACCAACTTATATTTGACCAAGGAGCTAAAACCATTCCTTGGAGTAAGGAAAGTCTCTTCAACAAATGGTGATGAGAAAACTGGATTTCCACATGCAGAAGCATGAAGAAAGATCCCTACTTTAACCTCACACAAAATCCACTCAAAATGGATTAAGATCTAAATCTACAACGCGACACTATCAAATTATTAGAGAACATTTGAGAAATGGTGCAAGATGTTGACACAGGCAAATAGTTCTGGAAAAAGCCTCCAGGGGTACAGATAGTCAAAGCCAAAATTAACAAATGGGATTACATCAAAGTGTGAAGCTTCTGTACTGCAAAAGAAACACTTAGGAGAGTGGAGAGGCAACTGACAGAATGGGAGAAATTATTTGAAAACTATGCAACTGAGAAAGGATTCATAATAGGATATACAAAGAGATCAAGGAACTCCACAACAAAGCAAACAGCCCAGTTAAGCAATGGACAAAAGGACTTAAACAGACATTGCTCAAAAGAGGAAATCCAAATGGCCAACAGACACATGAAAAATGTTCAGGAACACCAGTCATCAGGGAATGTGAATCAAAACCACAATGAGGTTTCACCTCATAGAATGGCTTTCATACAGAAATATTCAAACAACAAATGCTGGCAAGGATGTAAGGGAAAAGGTACCCTAATCCACTGTTGGTTGGAATGTAAACTGGTAAAGCCACTGTGGGAGATAGTATGTAGATACTTCAGAAATATGAATATAGACCAACTATATGACCCAGCCATGCCACTCCTGGGAATTTACCCAAGGGAAATAAAATCAATAAATAAAAGAGTTATCTGCACCCTCATGTTTATTGCAGCTCAATTCACAATAGCTAAGACATGGAAGCAACTCAAATGCCCATCAACAGAAGACTGTATAAAGAAATTATGGGATATGTACACTATGGAATACCACACAGCAGTTTAAAAAATGAAATCTGGTCATTTGCATCAAAATGGATGAATCTGGAAAAACAGCATACTTAGTGAAATAAGCCTGTCCCAAATGGACAAATATCCCATGTCCTCCCTGATCTGTGAGGACTAATAGAGCACCTATGATGAAATCTGTAGAAGTGAGTTGACTCTTCAAGAAGGGATGACTTGAGCTACCATTGTCTTTACTGTCGAGGAACAGTTTCATTTTTTTTTTAAATTTTTTCCTCATACTATTTGTTGAACTCTTTACTTAAGATAGAGTTAATCATATGTGTATAAATTCAATTGAGGATGGATCTCAGTAAAAACAAGAGTGAGAAGAAAGGGAGGAGGAAGTGACTGTAAAGCTGTATAGTTCTGCATACGTTCCTATGGACTTATTTCTAAGCTACCATTTAAAAATTTGTCATTGGACCTCAAATCCCATTAACCTGGGTGGTAAAAATGCCATTTTAAGTGTTAAAGTCACCATATTAAGTGTTTAAATTAATATATAGATAGGATTAAGTGTTTAAGTGATCATAAAAATAGGACCAATAGTTTGGTAATAATAATAGAATTTAAAAGGAGAGTGGGGTCAGGGCCGTGGCTCACTTGGTTAATCCTCTGCCTGCAGTGCTGGCATCCCATATGGGCTCTGGATTCTAGTCCTGTTGCTTCTCTTCCAGTCCAGCTCTCTGCTGTGGCTTGGGAGGGCAGTGGAGGATGGCCCAAGTGTTTGGGCTCCTGCACCTTCATGGGAGACCAGGATGAAGCACCTCGCTCCTGGCTTTGGAAGGGTGCAGCACCAACTGTTGCAGCCATATGGGGAGTGAACCAATGGAAGGAAGACCTTTCTCTATGTCTCTCTCTCTCTTTCATTGTCTATGACTTTACCTATCAAGTAAATTAAAAAAAAAAAAAGAATTTAAAAGGAGAGAATGTTCCAACATGAGAAGCAGTCCACACAGTAGACTCAAAGACAATCATTTTAAGTAACACTCTCACCTCAGAATCTGCCCTTAAGTCTTCCTGGTCTAATTGCAAAACATTTTAACTATAGGATGATTTTATTTAATAAGTGCAACTTCATTGATGTATTCACTCACTTCTGATAATCTTGTCTTAAATATCACCACCACTCCTAGAATATACTCAGTGTAAATATGAAAATAATGTTATTCATTTAGCTAATTGTCATATTCTATAGACTTTTATATTACAAAGAGTACATTAATGAATAAAACGTTCATAAATATTTCCATGCTTGGATTTGCATTCTAGTATACTGTAAGCTTTTACAAAAGAAATTAATTTACTATGCTTAAAACAATACAAATATTCAGAGCCCATATACACAATGCATAATCATATACATGAAAATACTGACCAGAGAGGATATTTTGACAAATGTGTCACAAGTTCTGAAACCAAAAGTTTCGACAGGCATCACTAGATTATTTGTACCACAGAGTGTTTGGTGCAACGTGCTGTAAAATTCAAAGTCAGATTTGGAAATCAGGGGCTGTGCATAGAATTGATATTCTTGGGCAAGAAGACTGAAAACACTGCACTTTATGCAGAGATAGTCCTCAAGCCAGGGCTTGGCACAGCCATTCTTTCAGCTACAGGCTTACATCTATGATGTCTGTAACGCCTCCAAAAGAGAGAAGGCAGAAGTGGCTAATGTGTGGCCTGAAAAGGATGGTAGCTGTCTAGGCTCCCATACGTATTTCAATATCTGTGCTAAGTATTTAAACAGATCACAAAAAGCAAGTACATATACATCCTCCATATTGTCCACATTATCAGCAGGGAAGGGGATGATAACAGTAATAATAATATATTAAACAATAATAATAGGGATAATTCTGTGCAAAAGAATTTCATAAATTGGGATACTTCATTTAAGGGGATTCTTCATGGAAAAAAATTACTAAAACTGATTTTAAAATAGAAAACCAAGATGTCTCCAAATAATTTTTAAGGATTCATTTGTTTATTTGAAAGGCAGAGTTACATAGAGGCAGAACCAGAGAGAGGTTTTCCATCGGCTGGTTCATTCTCCAGATGGCAGCAATGGCCTGAGCTGTGCTGATCCCAAGAAAGGAGCCAGGAGCTATTTCTAGAACTCCCACATGAGTGCAGGGGCCCAAGGAGTTGGGCCATCTTCTACTGCTTTCCCAGGCTATAGCAGAGAGCTGGATTGGAAGTGGAGCAGTCAGGACATGAACTGGCTCCCATATGGGATGCCGACTCTGCAGGAAGCAGCTTTACCTGCTATGCCACAGTGCCAGCCTGTCTATAGAATTTAAAGCAGTTGATGGCTCAAGTGATTGGGTTCCTGTCACCCACATGAGAGAATCAGATTGATTTCCTGGCTTCTGACTTCATCCCAGGCCATCCCTGGCTGTTTCAAGCATATATCAAGTGAACCAACTGATGGAAGATCTCTGTACCTCCCTCTTTGTTTCTCTGCTTTTCAAATAAAATTAAATAAATAAGGATTTAAAAAAAACAAATAAATTACTGTAGAGTAGTGCCATCATTTGAACTGTGACTGAATCTGTCTCTACTTACCATTTTACCATCTGAATTTTCTCCTGTGTGTTGCTATATCACGAATTTTTTGGTTGAAAATCAGCCATTTTGTGGAGGACAATGCTGAGAGAGTGATAGAATACGTATGTCTCTAAATAAGATATTGTTCTTTTGCTAGAACTTAATTTTCAAGTGTTGAATCAATCTCATCAAAAGCTGAGTTGTATTTAAGTTTTCTCAGTGCTGTGGCACACTTTCAGGGCCCCACAGACTTAAAAACTCTTTAATGTTATTTTATGTTTAGAGTTTTCACTCAAGGTTTCATTTCTACCCTCAGTTTCAGATCTTTCCTTGGTGCAGCTCCTCATAGTAGCTCTTTCTGGAGGGATTTGCCCCCTGTCTGCAGCCATGGCTGCCTCTAGTCAGCTCTCTGACCCACAGCCATCAGTGGTCAACCACTTTGCTAGTGTCTCTGCTTCCCATGACTGTCACCAGTCACCTGCTTTGTTAATCTCTGTATCTGTGACCATCGCTAGTCACCACCCAAAGCTGTCACTAGTCTACTGACCTGTTTCTCCAGAGTGAGACGTTTCTTTTTCTTTCTTTAGGCTCAGATTCAGATTTAGGGAAGTGACGTCTTTGGATGTCAGAGAAGGGCCTGCTCAGCAGTCCTGGGCCTTCCTTGCCATAAGAGAACTTTACTGTTTTGACCTCAGGAGATTCCAAGGCTCTTTCCAAGGGAGGGACAGTTATTTTTGTTCCTTGTTTAGATTGCTTTTGCTTGTCTTTATTGCTTCTTCACCAAACCCTGAAGGTGACAGCATTTGTTGCTCTCCCATGGCATTTTAACACTTTTGTTTCAGGGAGGAGGTAAGGGAGAAGGATTTTTATATGTTCACACTACTGCTGCAGGGCTGCCTTTCCCGCCCGTGGACCTGAGCCAAGACAGAGGCTCCCTCCCTGGAGAAGACTGGAAAGACCCCACATGGTCATGAATTCCTTTGATTGTCACAGCAGCCAGGGATCTGTATCTTCACACTGGCCCTCACTTGGCATTTCCACATTTTTAAGAAATTGAATGGAATAATTCTTATTGGGTCATAAGGTGACTGATGTCTGCCAAAGTCAACAAATACCCTAACCTTAAGTTTCTGTGGAGCTGTTTGTATCCGGAAGATTTTTTTTGTTGTTATTATTTTGCACTTCATCTCTCAGACAGGTTAGCAAAAAGTTGTAATTTTGTAGATTATACAAACTATGTTTATTTATTTATTTACTTATAGTTTTATGGGCCCTAGCAACCAACTTTCTGTGTTCCAAATAAAATTTAAGAAAATTATAAAATACTTTGGTAACTTTTTTTTAATTTTTAGAATTTTCTTCAAACCCTCATATTGGAAATGGAAATGTGAATAAAGAAAATTAAAACTTTTTAAAAAGTATAAAACCTCCAATTAATGCTTTTTAAAATGTGTTGAAATTCTTAAAATTTCATGAATATTTTATATTTGGGTATGCATATTTATATACTGTACATATGCACACACTGTATTTGTGTTAATTTCATAGAATTGCTATAGCAAATTATCCTGAACTGTTATAACAAATTATCATAGACAATTTACCATGGAACTGCTATAACAAATTATCTCATACACACATACTGCATTTGTTTTAGTTTCATAGAACTGTTAGAGCAAATTATCTTATTTTTTTCAACTTTTATTTAATAAATATAAATTCCAAAGTACAACTTTTGGATTATAGTGGCTTTTCCCTCCCATACCCACCATTTTTTCATGTGTCTGTTGGCTGTTCGAATTTCCTCTTTTGAAAAATGTCTATTGAGGTCCTTGGCCCATCTCTTAAGTGGGTTGCTTGTTTTGTCATTGTGGAGTTTCTTGATCTCTTTGTAGATTCTGGTTATTAATCCTTTATCTGTAGCATAATTTGCAAATATTTTTTCCCATTCTGTCCGTTGCCTCTTCACTTTCCTGACTGTTTCTTTTGCAGTACAGAAACTTCTCAATTTGATGCAATCCCAAATGTTAATTTGGGCTTTGACTGCCTGTGTCTCTGGGGTCTTTTCCAAGAAGTCTTTGCAGGTGCCAATATCTTGCAGGGTTTCTCCAATGTTCTCTAATAATTTGATGGTGTCGGGTCGTAGGTTTAGATCCTTAATCCATGCAGCAAATTACCTATAATAAACCACCACAGTACATTTGTTTTTCTTAAAATAAAATTCACTCTCTTCCAGTTCATGGCAGGAAGTCTACAGTCAGTGTGTCAGCAGAGCCATGCCCTGTGAAGCCTCATGGGGGCAGCTGTTCCACACCCCTCTCATGGATAATGGAGTTTGCTGTAAACCTTTTGGTGTCTCTTGGCTTGTGGAGGGAGCACCTCCTCTTGGCCACTGTTGTCACTCAACGTCTTGTGTGTCTTTGTCTCTTCTCTTTGAAGAACCTCAGTCATTGTTAATGAAGGTCTCAACAACTCTACCATAATCTCATCTTTAATGAAATAATTATATCTGCCATGACCTTATGTCCAAATTAGATTCTATTCTGCATATCAAGGGCTTAAACATCAGGATATGTTTTGGGGAGATAGAATTCCACTCATAACACAAATATATATGTGGGTATACAATTATGACTGGGGCTGTAAGCATGGTTAAACATCAGATAACACATTATTATAACCCATCATATAAACATTTAGGAAGATTCCAGAATTATCACTGGTGAAAGTGACAATATAACTTAGTGTGATACGCTAGTTTGGAGTCCTTAACTTGTAATAAATAATAAAAGAGACTTGCATAAATGTTAGGAAGAAAGAAACAATATTTTCAGTTATTCAAATACTCACTTTTTCCCTCTAATTTTACAAAGATTTATGAAAGTGAATATTTAAATGTGTGTGGATTCAAAAATGTCAGTTGTATCTTGGAAAGGCATGAAAACCCAATATGAGAAACCAATGGAGGAAGAATGTCACTGAGGGCAACTCCTGCATTGCACACACAGTAAGATAACAATACATAGAACACAGCCCTCTAGAAATAAACAAGTGCATTCCAGGAAGTCTCATTTGCTCCACATACTTCTTTTTTTTATTTATTTATTTACTTGAAAGTCAGAGTTACACAGAGAGAGAAGGAGAGGCAGAGAGAGAGAGAGAGAGAGAGAGAGAGAGAGGTCTTCATTCTGCTGGTTTACTCTCCAGCTGGCTGCAATGACTAGAGCAATGCTGATCCGAAGCCAGGAATTAGGAGCTTCTTCCAGGTCTTCCACGTGTGTGCAGGGGCCCAAGGACTTACGCTATCTTCTACTGCTTTCCCTAGCCATAGCAGAGTTGGATGGAAGTGGAACAGCTGAGACTTGAACTGGAATGCATATGGGATGCCAGCACTGCAGGCAGTGGCTTTACCTGCTATCCCACAGTGCTTGCCCCTCCAAATACTTCTTGTATGTAGTTTTACTATACTGAGTAACTGAAAATGGATTTAGATCCATAGAAAGGAAATTAGAAAGGGGGAAAGCAGAACCTCTGAACAGCATATCTAGAAATAAATGCTTCATGATTAATCAAACTGAATGGTGTTGAGAAGTAACCCCCTAGACTCATACCCCCATGCCTTTGCATATCTAGAAATAAATGCTTCATGATTAATCAAACTGAATGGTGTTGAGAAGTAACCCCCTAGATTCATACCCCCATGCCTTTGGGTACCATTTCTGTCTAGCATACATGGGGGTAAGTGCACTGCAGGAAACTCAATCTGTGGTACTGCATCAATTTCTTTTCTTCATACCATGTTCTGTGTTGCAAGTCTAAATATTAAGCAAATCTTCATCTCCCCAGGCTAGTATGAAAAAAATACCATAGAGCAATTTATCAACAACGGAACTTTACTGCTCACAGTTCTGGCTGCTGGAATTCCCACGTCAGTGTGGTAGCATAGTCAGGGTCTGCTGTAGGCTTCCTCTCTGCTTCAAAAGTGGCACCTTCTCCTTATGTCCTCAATGACAGAAGACTGGAGGGCTCTGGCTGGAGTCTCCTTTACCAGGCACTAATTCCATGCAGGAATCCATTCCCCCAAGCCCCACCGCCTTAGAGTATCACCTGGGTATTAAATCCCAGCATATGAATGTTGGGGAGATACCAACATTCAGACCAAATCGAAGATCATCCATAAGTGTTATTGGGGAGATACATTGATCTCAGTGTGTATGACTAATTATACAGCTGTTACTCTACTGCCCCTGTATGCTCTGTGAATGATAACACACTCTATGGTGCAGAATTGTCAAAGGATGACTGTGAAAAGGTTAGGGAGTTGCTTAGGATAGATGTTAAGAAAATGAAGGTGAATTCCAGCAAGCAGACTGTTGCCTAAGTTTTTGTTCTATTGGACCCAGCACATATTGTGTTAATTACACGCAGAAGTCAGTTGTCCACACCAGTGATCCCCTTTAGTGCCTCCAGAAAATCAAAAATTCTGATAGTTGAAACTCAGATCAAATGCAAACAGCTAGTATCGTCCTTGAATAAGAGGACAAAAAAATAATGCTTTAATTGCCGTGTTTATGTCTCCTTTTTTTAGTTACCCACAGAAAGTAAACATGCTTAAGAGCATCTTGGCAATTATAGCCTGCTTTTCAGACTCTGTTTAATTATGAACGAATCGATCAGTATGACTCTGCGCACTCCAATGCCTCATTCCAGTGCGTTAAGCCAGTTTTGAAAGTGAATATCTCCCATAGATTCGAACTTGTGTTTCACATGCTGCCAAGAATGACTCTCAGACATATGCTTCGATGCCTATCATTTCAGTAACTGGAGGCAGAAACTTTCATTTTTTCCCCTTAAAGCTAAAATTTTGAAAACCAAGCCCTTGAATGTGTGATAGGATAGGATATGCTGTGCCTACGGGAAGCTATTGGTGACCTTGCACCAAGGGAATGCCAGTATTTTCATGGATTTAATAGGCAGAGTTTGCTTGTTCTCGATATTACCACGTGGCAACTGACTTCTACATTATTTTTAGAGCCCTAAATTGCCATCCACACTCTTCTCTTCCCCCGTCAAATCAAACAGTGTTACCAATTTGAGTTTGGAAGTGCTTGGAGGTCAGCTCTATTGGTGAGTTGGAACTTTTAGTCTTTCCGAGTCTTCTGCTTCCAATTTTGTCCCACTTCACTGCCAGTCACTGTTGCTCTATTCGATAATTGTCATGAGTTTCTGAAAACATGAAGGTCAGATTTTAAGGTAAGTGCAAACTAAATTGCTCATTAGGTTCAGTACAGATATATTCTTATTGAAATAACCTGTCCAAGAATTGATTTTCCCACTACATCCAGAGTCTGCTGGTACTGTTCAAGTATATTGTTTAATTACTAAATATATGTGGCACAATAGTGACGGCACTCCAGTTCTTATTCTTTGGCTGATCATTGTATTGTCTCATCTTTTTCTTTTCTGTTTTATTCAGGATCTAGTCCATTAATTCTCGGAGACATGTAAGAGAAATAAACATCTTACCCTACTCTCATTTTAAGTGGCGATAAGAAGCTGTAGACCTGAAGAGCATATTGTCCTGGTCCACTTAGCAGATGCAGGTTTTGAGCTGGAATTTGATCTCAAACACAATGTTGTCTGCATTCCTATGTTACTGCTACTGAATCCAGTGCTGGTGTTCACTTCAGTCTGTGTGTACACTGAAACAGAACCCTTGGCTAAGACAAGGTGACTTGCACAGAGTGCCTCCACATGAGGATGTATTTTCCATTTCACTCTGGGAAAATGGTACTTGATCAAGTTTTATGGAAGAACCAGAGCCATTAGTTTGGACAAACAAAAGGGCACAGAATTGCTTCTGTCCCTCGTGGACTTTTGAATTGATGGTTTACACCACTGGCTCTTTAAAAAATTTCCCACCACTCATCCTAACACTGCCTTGTATAAATTTTCATTGACTAAAAATACAGAGAAACATAGCGCATAATTTCTGACATAATGTTCTCTATTTCCTCTCTCACTACAAAAAGTGAAACTACCTTTATAAGCATTGACTCAAAAGCTCCTCTTACAGGCAGAACACATTTCTTTAATTATTTCCTGGATTTAAAATAACTTAAAAGGCAACCTCAAATCTGTAATATTTTGATCAATGTTTTTGTGAATTCCACATATGCAACAAACAAAAAAAATGAAACTCTTACTTGCAGATTGCTGGTTTGATCAAGTTCGTGAAGAAAAGATATTAAAAACTCATGGCAGCAAAGTGAAGCCCAAACTAGCCACATAATGTCATATATAATACTAAAATATCTGATGTTTATATACACACATAAAAATATACCTTACAATTAAATTTCATGTTTTACAAACATTTAACCATTGTTACACTAAATTTGAATGTCTTCATGCTTATCATTTTTATGAAAATAATTAATATTTTAGTTCTTTATTTTTGAAACATTTTCAATAATTTTGTAAACACACACACTCACACTTTATTGTCTTCTTCTCATGTTAATGCATCTTTCTACTTATCAAATACTTTTTAAAAATTTAAAGTGGTCCTGAAGTAGAGATCTTTAATCTTGGACAATTCAGAAGCTTAGATTTTATACTAGGAAACCATTATTTTTCCTTGGAAAATGTAATTAACTTTCCAGAAAGATGCTACCATCAAACCAGGTGTATTCCTGCCTGAAGAAGAGTAGTCCAGTTAAAGGCAGCTTACTCTGCATGAGTGTCTACATGTGCAAAAGGGACCAGAGAGATGCAATTAAATCTGCTTTCTTTTCAGCCAATCTTATGGGAGGAAAATAATAGAATGAAAACAAAGCATTTGTAAATCAAATTGTCATCATATAACTTTTAAAAAAGTGTTACCACTTCAAGATTTACATTTTTCTACAACAGTATGAATTCATATTACAGTACTTTTCATATCTGTACATGGATACTGCTCATATAAAAAGCAATCACTTATGTCTGCCAAAAGAGTATATCTAACAGAAAAAATCAAGAGAAAACCAATAAAATGTAGAGACTGTCACAGCATAGGATATAAGAAAGAACAATGCAAAGCAAGAAGGTAACAATATGGTCACATGAAATTATTTTTCACACAAGCAATGAAAATTTTACAAATGCAAAATTAAAAGTAAAAAGAAATCATGTCAAAATGTGGGCTAGAAACAATACGTGAAATGTAGGCATCGTACGAGCCTTGCTTTCTTTTCACTGGTTTCATTCATTTCAACAAAGGAGTTCACAATGTTGAAGGAAATTTAGAGGATAACTAATTTGTAACTTTGTTCAAAATTGCTTGTAGCATGTTCATCATGAATTGAGATCTTTTCATTATAGAAATTTATTTTTTATGATGCTGCCATACTTAACCTCTGAGCTCTGTTCCCAAGGTGATTCACCCCTTGCATCTCCGTGAAATTCTTTCACTCAAGGAAATATCCGAGGGTCACCTCAACACATGGGACAACAGAGCATGGTATAATTCCAGAGACCTCTGCATGGTTCCAAAAAAAAAGAAAGGGAACAAATCTCCAGCAAGTTGTTTATGAGTTGCTGTCATCTGCAGACTTAGATGTGGACTTCAGCCAGGAAGAATGACAAGTCCTGGACAATACTCAGAGGTCCCTGTACAGGGATGTGATGCCAGAGACCAACAGCAGTCTGCTGTCCTTGGAGCACTGCCTTACAAAACCTGACTCAATCTTCAAGTTGCAGAAAGGAGTAGAGCCATGGCTGCTTTGAAAATCCATAATGCAGAGGCACTCAATTGTCCTATTTGGGTCCAACTAGGAAAGTCAAGACATTGATTGGATGCAGTATATAATCATGATCAACAACTCACATTAATTCACAAGACAACTGAACAATCTAAGCTCAAATCCTATTACAAAACAGATTATAAAAGAAAGATTTTTTTCAGCAATGAAACTCAAGGTTTCAATGTATTTTGCAACATACATCTCCTTTATATGTCTGGTGAGACACAAGTTGAAGAGGAATCTGATGGCCCTAATGCATCGAGAAATATGCCTCCCGTGCTGGGAGCATCTCATTCAGCAACACAAAATTCAGACTGTGAAGCAGGATTTTGAAGGAGATGCCCTCAACAGAAAGAGAACATAAGGGTGCATAAGGGAGAAATCTGTAATAAGTCAAATGTCATTGGAGAAAAGACAGGTAGGAAAAAAAATTCGGTAAAAATTCCAATCTCATTAAATACCAGCAATCACAAAAATATTGTAATTCTCTGATTTGAAAAAGTGTAAGATCAGATAATAGGATTCTGGGAGTGCTAGGATAGCGTTGATTTCAAACTCTGCTTTTTTCATGTTATACCTTCCTTCATTTAGGTATAATATGTTCTACCTCCCTTCATTAGAGGAGAACCATGTGCTATTCATAGCTTTAGCTAAAAAAAAAAAAACTATCATAGTTTTGATAATTGATACTCTCTTCTTAAGAATCTGACAATTTCAAGAGAGAAATCATTACTTTCTGGAAAGATGAGGACACTTGGAGAGCTGTCCCTGTTCTCAAAGAATCAGAAAGAAAGACCTGTTCAACTCATCCTTGGAAATGACAGACTTTGAGGTCTCTGCCAAGAATATAGCAGCAGCAATCCACAGGTCTTTATTCTAGCGCCCCCTCATTAAATGGGCTTCACGAATTGGGTGAAATAGATTTGTAAACATTTTTCAAGCAAGCATCAGGACGGCCTAATTAACAGGGTCAGGTTCCCATAACAGAGGTGGAGGAGATGGCTTTGCCTGGAGTTTAGATGGAAGTTCTCGTAGCAGGAGGAATGAGCTGCCCAGGACCCAAGTACTTGCTTCTAAAATGCAGAAAGTCAAGGACCTCTCTGTCTCTTTGTCCTTAGGATATTACATTCTTTTGTACCAAGTCAAAATTCCTTCCTATCTCAACAACATCTTTCCACAAGGTCTCGAAATATTGTTTCTAATACTGAAGTAGAGATGCTGTGGGTCAGAAATTGAATGTCTATGAACTCTGCCTAGATTAATGCAGAGTACTGAAACTAAAACAACATGGGATGATTTCCTTATTATGAATTTTAAGTATCTATTTTTCAAATGAGAAATCAAATTGCAAGAACATTCATAAATTAATGGGAGGAGAAAGACACTTTATTTATTTACTCATACTTTTATTGAAGACTACAATTTGTTTTTAAAATTTACTTTTTAAATGTATTCCCCCCCAAAAAAAAAATCTTTTATTTAAGGACTACAGACTTCATGCATTTCCTAAGTACAAATTTAGGGATATAGTGATTCTTCCCTCCATATCCGCCCTCCCACCCACTGGAGACCACCCCTCCTCATCCTCCTTCTCCCATTCCCAGTCCCATTCTCCACAAAGATCCATTTTTGATTAACTTCACATGCAGAAAAACAAATCTATACTAAGTAAGGAGTTCAACAACTTACACAGTAAAAAAAAAAAACCAAAAACCAAACCAAACCAAAACAAAACAAAAAACTGTTCCTCAACAATGGAGGTAAGGGCTGTTTAAAGTCTTTGCATCTTGAAGTAAATTTGAGTTCTTTTTTTTTTTTTTAGAAATTTAATTAATTTTAAGGAAGCACTAAAGAATGATACAATTTTGATGGTACTTAGATATAGCTACAATACAACTCTTTGAGAACGGAGGTCCTGCATGGGAAGTTATGCACAGTGACCCTTGTTATTTTAACAATTAACACTCTTATGTGTGATGCTAGTGATCACACAAGGCTCTTTTTTAAAGATTTATGTATTTATTAGAGAGAGTCACAGAGAGATAGAGGCAGAGAGAGATAGAGAGAGAGGATTTCCATCTACTGGTTCACTCCCCAGATGGCCACAGTGGTCAGAGCTGTGCTGCTAAGAAGCCTTTAGCCAGGAATCTCTGCCGGGTCTCCCACTTGCATGCAGGGCCCCAAGGACTCGGGCCATCTTCTACTGCTTTCCCAGGCCATAGCAGAGAGCTGGATGGGAAGTGGAGCAGTTGGGACTCTAGCCAGCACCCATATGGGATGTCGGCAACGCAAGCAGTGGCTTCACCCAAAACGCCAGAGTGCTAGCTCTTGACGTGAGCTGCCTAGGACATGGGAGCCTTTTGAATCCACAAACTCCATCAGTATTTAGACAAGGCCATAAGCAAAGTGGAAGTTCTCTCCTCCCTTTAGTGAGAAATACCTCCTTCTTTGATGATCACTTCCTTCCACTGGTGTCTCACCCACCTGTAACCTTCATGTAGGACATTTCTTACCTCAGTGGAAGACTACTATTTCTTTAATTTTTATTAATATAAAGAGAACAGATTTCATGTACTTCACATGTCCAATTCTTAGAAGATAACCGTATTCCCCTCCCTTCTTCTCCCCTGCCATTTTTCAAAGGATGAAATACAAAAGGCCAACAGACACATGGAAAGAATGCTCAGGGAAATGCAAATTAAAACCACCATGAGGTTTCACCTCACCCCAGTTAAAATAGCTCTCATACAGAAATCAAAAAAATAATAAATGCTGGCAAGGATGTGGGGGAAAAATGTACCCTCATACACTGTTGGTGCTGTAATAAGCTATGTAATTTTTGAGAATTGTGTATAACATATCTTTTTGTGCTAATTCAAGAAATACTCCTATGTCAATCACGTATGTTAAGGTGGTAAATAATATAATAGCTTTTAAAATCTGTCCACTTTAATAACAATGCATGTGACATGCTATCATCATGCAATGAGTTCATTTTTGATCGAATTTAATACGTATATCAAAGTTTATGTTAAACGTTTGATCAAACCTACTTGCTCATATATCGTCAGTTATTTCCAGTATGTGGTAATGAATTCAGTATAACATTTATGAATCTCCTAGATAGAGAAAACAAGCATATTTAAACAGCATTTTTCATTAATTTTTTGAACCAGCATTGTGTTATATATTTCTATTTAATATGGCATTTAAAAATTGTTTCAATATGACAACAGCAGGACATATAATTCTATAGGTATAAAGGAATTCAATTCTAGATGTAAAATGTAATTATTTTTGCATTTCATTTCAAAATTGTGAAAAGTTATGTGGATTTACTTTAAATACACATGTGGGAGGCAAGTGTTATGGTGCAGTGTGTGAAGCTGCCAGTTGGAATGCCCATGTCCCATATCAATGTACCAGACTGAGTCCCAGCTACTCCCAGTTCACCTTCCTGCTCCTGGGAAGCAGAGGAAGATGTATTAAATGCTTGAGTTCCTGCCACCCTTGTGAACAGGGACATGTGAACAGTTTCTGATCCTGGCTTCCACCTCAGTCCCAGCTATTGGAAAATGAATCAGTGGACAGAAAATCTCCCCTCTAGCCCTATAAAATAACCTACTTAAAACATCTGGTACAAGTTAGAAAAAGGTCATTTTTTCAAGAGAAGAGATATGTCATACAGCAGTCTCAGTATGCCATTTTTTTCTATTAACCAGAAGTAATTCAGATTAACTGTAAAGATACTTTTGTTCCGTGAGCTTAACAATGTGGACACTTTTCTGTTAATTTGTGAGTAGCTGTAATGATGTGTGTGACACTTTCACTTGAGTCCCCTGTATATTGAGGTTTGTGGACTAGTCATTAGTAATTTGGCCTCTAGGCAAATAAAGTCTCTGAGGAAGGAATCGCTCTTCAAAATACCACTTTACTGTTTGAACAAACCATGCATGGCTTAGCAGAGTATATGAAAATTATTTCCAATATAACATTTTACTTCAATATGGGGTGTCTAGTTAAATCAAGAACAACCAACAACATTGAGATAACATTTTTTCTTTAAGAATTTTTTATATTTTTTTGCAATATTACTGATTCAAGGAATAGCTCAGACCAAGTGTTACAACTCCATTCAAAAAGCCTTAAACTATAAAAGTCATGTGGACCTGGTGAACGAACATCTTTTTTTTTTTTTAAGATTTATTTATTTTAAAGTCAAGTTACACAGAGAGAGAAAGATAGGCTGAAAAAGAGAGAGAATCTTCTATCTGCTGGTTCACTCCCCAGCTGGCTGAAATGGCCGGAGCTGTGCCAACCCAAAGTCAGGAGCCAGGAGCTTCTTCTGGGTCTCCCACATGGGTGCAGTGGCCCAAGGACTTGGGCCATCTTCTAGTGCTTTCCCGGGCCATAGCAGAGAGCTGGATCAGAAGTGGAGCAGCCGGGACATGAGCCAGTGCCCATATGAGATGCTGGTACTGAACGAGCATCTTAATGTCACCCCCACCATTCAAGTTTTTAATCTATACACTTCATTTATTAACATAATTCTCTTTATTTCACCTTAGAAAGACAAACATCTTCACCAAAGAAAGGCAGGACAAAGTGATTCATTGAAACATCCCCCTCCACAGACAGAGAGCCTCAGATTGCTGGCTTCTGAAGCCCACACATGTTCATACAATTAACTGTTTAAAGAAAGAAAAATCTTTTGAATCCAGTTTGTTTCTTACTTTCAGATTCACAGTTAATCTCCTTGGAGATAATATAATTACAGCACATGAACAAGTGTTGGCTAGTAGGATCTGAGTCTTGCGTTAGAGAAGTTTCAGAAAATAAACCTGTCTTCATATAAACTCATTGGATTCAGAGATCCTAAGGAGATCCAAAACAAACCACCCTTCACACAGGGAGAACGGACGAGTGAGGACTCATGACCGACTCCTCCACAGACTGATTCCACAGTACAATGGGTCTCAGTTTTCTCTTCATTAGGGGATTTCCCAAAATATGTTAGCATTTCTTTCCATGTAATTCATATATGCCTACATAGCTGACACCATTCCTTACATGTTTAAAAATTATTCAGATCATAGTGCTTTTTTGATAATGTATCTTTTGTTATAAATAGTGAGGAGCCAAATGCAATCAATGACCAACGCTCTTAAACAAATGATTTCTTATATGCAGCAAATAACCCTGGTGTATTCTACTCAACAAAAAATTGCTTCCAGAGATAATGAAGTGTTATATGTATACACATGAAAAAAGCTTTATATGGTCATTTGTTACAAACCTCTATGACAATTATATCTTCAATTTTAGTGAAATTGTGTATTGAGATATACAATGAACAGTTCACACATCTGAAAGCTTTACCTAGCATTGGTCCTTTCTACTTCCCTTGCTCTCTTACTGGGGTACGAGGTTTCCACAGCTGTACTTCTGTACCTGCAAACTCCCAATGGATCCCCAGAACTTGCCTAAAATACTCTTTGTTGGAGAGCTTTTGCCTCATTTCTCCAAACCAAGTCCAATCCCCTCTTTGTGTTTTTCATGTGCATTGATATTCCTCTGGCTCAATAGTCACATAATCCTGAACTTGTTTGTTCACATGTCTCAGTTGTCTCATCCTAGACCAAATGAAAATCATGGAAAAGCGGTCTTCCTTTGTCTGTACATGAGATCTAGCTGAATAGTCCTTCGCTGCTGTAGGGACAGTGGCAGCAGCATCACTCATTTCTACAGCAAACATCCAGAGAAGTCCAACTCTTTGCGGCAGGAAGCACGCTCAATGTTTACCCACAAAAAATCCTCATGACCGTTACTTTCTATGAGGTCATCAGTATTATTTTAGCTCAAAACAGGGGAAAACCAACCACTGGCATCACAGAGCTGGAAATCAGTCCACCCCTATCTGTATTCCCCATCCCTTCCTTTGACGTTCTTAGAACTGTTGAATGGATGCTGAGGGAAGCAACTTGTTCACGTTGATTGATTTTATGTGAACTTTGAAATTCTACGTAAGTATCATATCTCTGACAAGCCTCTCCATCTCACCAGCTACCCGTCCTACTCCAGGCCATTCTAGCTGCACCATCTTTGGCATTCCCAGAGAGCTCGGTTCCTGTGAAGATAGCAACCCTGAGCATGGGGTGACACAGTGGTTGTCCTTTACTCTCAGGAACTTGAGGACTGAGGCAACACTCCCTACTTCCTCTCTGGATTACCAGTGATTTAAGAAATAATGGCTGACATGATCACAAGAGGTAATATCCTTAAATAGAAAGCCATTAAAGTGCCTGAAAATGCATCTTTGATTGCCAATGGTGGTCTCGTTGTTCTTCTGGAAAAGGGACTATATCTTAGAACTATCTAGAACTCTTTCAAACACACAAATTCCAGCTTCTATTTAAGGCATTCTGATCCCATGAGTAGGGCCTTGAAATACCTCCTAGACTTCACTGCACAATCAGGGGTTGTGACAGCTCTGTCTTCCCAGGGCCGGCCTTGCGCTACCGTGCTTATTCTTATATATCACATTAGTTCTAAGGGTAGGAAAAGGGAAGAAACCCCCTAAGAAAACTCCCTCAGCTCATGCAGAAGCTCAGATTGCTTTTTCTAGTTCTTTGTCATAGTTTGGTTTTGAATCTTCGTGCCAGTGCCCTGGATGGCATCAGCTACATATAGACATTTAACGAGTAGTTAATGATGAACTGTGCATGATTCAGGACGTAGCATAGAATGAACAGTAGCTCAAAGTTTTCTGAAGTGAATTTCAATATTGGCTACGTTTCCCCAAAGCAACTTTTGGAATCTGCCAGGATTTGTCACAATATTTTTTCCCTGTACTTTTAAAGATTTGTTTATTTATTTAAAAGTCAGAGTTACACAGAGAGAGAGAGAGAGAGAGAGAGAGAGAGAGAGAGGAGAGAGAGAGACAGACAGACTTTCTAGCCCCTGGTTCACCCCCCAGATGGACTGGGCCAGGCCAAAGCCAGGAACTGCATCCAGGTCTCCCACTTGGGTGGTAGGGGCTCAAGTCCTTGAGCCATTCTCTGCTGCTTTTTCCAGGGCATTAGCAGGGAGCTATATCAGAAGTGGAACAGCCTTTACTTGCTACACCACAACTCAGGCCTGCTTGGTTTCATTTTCTGATGTGAACCATTTTCTCTCCATAATTTTTGCATTTGTTTATTGTTGCCATGTAGCCAATCACCATACCCTTGTCTACTGAAAACATGCATACTGCACACATGTGTGTGAGTCAGAAATGTGGACAGGACTCAGCTGTGCCCTCCACTGGCCCCTCAAGCAGCCATTAACTTGCACTTCTCAAGAAGGCGTGAGTCCTCCTCAGATTTCTCTAAGTTTTGGCAAAACTCAGCCCCTAGTGGTGGTACGATTCAGATCCATGCTCACCCCAGCTGTATGATATAGGTCCCTTAGGGCTCCATGAGTTCATGCAAGGATGCTCTCCCAGATACCCAGAATATGTTCACATCAGGACTGTACGTTTAGCCGAGGCTACTGGGACCACAGTGCAGCAAGCTGACCCCATCCCCTCCCACACATACCCCCACTCCGGCACACAACTACAATGCACCTTACACCACTGGAGACCTGGAACAGCTGGATCTAGGGCTGTGATATTCAGATAACTGACATTCAGAGTTCTGTCCACAATCAAGGGAAGGGAACACACAGGGCTTCCCCACTCAAAGTCAGGATCATGGAGGCCATCAGAGCTCTCTGCTTTTCACACTTTTAAGAGTGAAATTTTAAAAGTTTAATTTCTGATTCTGTAGCCGAAGGAACCGCTGAACTAAAGCCAGCCCAGTATATAAAGATAAATGAAAATGAATCTTGATGCGAATGGAATAGGACAGGGAGTGGGAGATGGGAGGGTTGTGGGTGGGAGGGAAGTTACGGGGGGGGAAGCCATTGTAAACCATAAGCTGTACTTTGGGAATTTATATTCATTAAATAAAAGTTAAAAAATTGAAAACAAAGAGTTTAATTTCTGTCTAGATTTCAAAGTTGATTTTTAGAGCTATTCTCCAAGGACTGTAACTAGCATACGTTTGATGCACCCAAACATCCTTCTTCTTATAATTTTATAAGTAACAGTTAAATATTCCATTTCCTTAATGCCTTGCTTGTTTTTGTTCAAAGTTCTAACAATACAATAGGCCTTGTAGAGAGACATGGAAATTTTGCATTCTAAACTAGAGGCCAAAGACCTTGGGGCATGTAGAATAGATTTTTATTTGAAAAACAGGAGTACAAAAAGAAAACAGCTACTTAAAATTTTCCTGTAAAAGTCCATTTGCCAATAGAGAGGGCATTAATTATAAAATCCATGAATGACTTTGATTTCTGTTTCTTGCAAAGAGTATGTATAACCTTAACAGTTTAAGTGATTATTCCCCATTATTATATTTTACCAACATCCAAAGCTTTTTGCTCTCCTTAGTATTTGGCTTCCAGCTGTCATCCACCAATTGCTCTGCTCTCAGTGCTTTGAGTTCTGTGTTGATGACTGTTCAGGTCATTATAGCCCAGCATTCAAGCCCACAAACACAAAGCACCGTGTCCTCGGATTCAAAACCCGACTCTCCAGCAAGTTTCTAAGTCTGCTCGTTCCTCATTTGTGTGAAAATAATGAAACTTCTGTTTTTGGTTATTATAAAAGGCTAATGCGCAAATACCTGTAATGGGTCTGTGACAGTGGTGAACACATTATAAACATGATGAGTTCACAGTTATTTTGAGCTTACCTTCACATCCCCCTCACTTTGTCTCACTACTGCCTCACTGCTAGCATGGACAGGTACCAGTATCTCCTCTTACTTTTTTTTTTCTTTTTTCTTTTTTCTTTTTAACTTTTATTTAATAAATATAAATTTCCAAAGTACAGCTTATGGATTACAATGGCTCCACCCCCCCCATAGCTTCCCTTCCATCCGCAACCCTCCCAACTCCCGCTCCCTCTCCCATTCCATTCACATCAAGATTCATTTTTAATTATCTTTATATACAGAAGATCAATTTAGTATTTAAGATTTCAACAGTTTGCACCCACACAGAAACACAAAGTGTAAAATACTGTTTGAGTACTAGTTATACTGTTAATTCACATTGGACAACACATTAAGGACAGATCCCACATGAGAAGTAAGTACACAGTGACTCTTGTTGTTGACTTAACAATTTGACACTCTTGTTTATGACGTCAGTAATTACCTTAGGCTCTTGTCATGAGTTGCCAAGGCTATGGAAGCCTTTTAAGTTTGCCGACTCCAATCTTATTTAGACAAGGTCATAGTCAAAGTGGAAGTTCTCTCCTCCCTTCAGAGAAAGGTACCTCCTTCTTTGATGACCCATTCTTTCCACTGGGATCTCACTCGCAGAGATCTTTCATTTAGGTTTTTTTTTTTTTTTCCAGAGTGTCTTGGTTTTCCATGCCTAAAATACTCTCATGGGCTCTTGAGCCAGATCCAAATGCCTTAAGGGCTGATTCTGAGGCCAGAGTGCTGTCTAGGACATCTGCCATTCTGAGTCTGCTGTGTATCCCGCTTCCCATGTTGTATCATTCTCTCTGTTTTTGATTCTCTCAGTTAATATTATCAGACACTAGTCTTGTTTGTGTGATCCCTTTGACTCTTAGTCCTATCATTATGATCAATTGTGAACTGAATTGATCACTTAGACTAGTGAGATGGCATTGGTACATGCCACCTTTTTTATTTATTTTTTATAACGCTTTTATTTAAAGAATATAAATTTCCAAAATACAGCTTATAGATTACAATGGCTTCCCCCCCATAACTTCCCCCCCACCCACAACCCTCCCCTTTCCCACTCCCTCTCCCCTTGCTTCACATCAAGATTCATTTTCAATTCTCTTTATATACAGAAGATCAGTTTAGTATATATAAGTAAAGATTTCCACAGTTTGCCCTCACATAGAAACACAAAGTGAAAAATACTGTTGGAGTACTAGTTACAGTATTAATTCACAATGTATAGCACATTAAGGACAGAGATCCTACATGATATATTTTTTTTAAAAATTGATTAATTTTCTAGGCAATTTCCAATTTAACACCAAGATTTTTTTTCATTTTTAATTATCTATATACAGAAGATTGATTCAGTATATACTAAGTAAAGATTTCATCAGTTTGCACCCACACAGAAACACAAAGTGTAAAATACTGTTTCAGTACTAGTTATAGCATTACTTCACATTGGACAACACATTAAGGACAGATCCTACATGAGACGTAAGTACACAGTGACTCCTGAATTTGATTTAACAATTTGACACTCTTGTTTATGGCATCAGTAATCTCCCTAGGCTCTAGTCATGAGTTGCATGGACAGGTACCAGTATCTCCTCTTACTTTTTAGTAAGGATTTTAGCACTCTGGAGTAGGAGAATTATTCTCTGTAATCCCAGCCACATTTTCCCTATATTCCTATTATTGTGAGCACACTGAATTAGCTGTTTGTAAAATTTATTATTTATTTGACAGAGAGAGAATGAGAGAGAGAAAAAGAGACCATATATCTTCCACTGGTTTGTCTCCCAAATGTCCACAACACCCAAGGTTGGAACAGTCCAAATACAGGAGCTAGAAACAACCCTTGTCTGTCATGTGGGTAGGAAAGGGCCTAAGAAGTTGAGGCATTAGGTGGTACTCTCACAGGATGCACGTTTTCAGGAAGATAGAACTGGATGCAGAACTGGGACTTGAATTCTAACACTCACATACAGGTTTGGTCATCTCTAGTGTTGTCTTAAGCACTAGAGCAAACACTCACCCCTCAATTAACACCTTATCATTATTTATTACCAATTCTATATCATTGAATTTTGTTGGCTATTGATTGGAAGTAAGTCTGGTCTCGTTCCCTACCCAGACTTTGATGACTGAAGTTGAATTTTCTTCATCTCTAAATTATGCACACTAGCACTCTAAATTTTGTACTTTTCAATTAATACTTTTTTTTTTTTTTTTACAGGCAGAGTGGACAGTGAGAGAGAGAGACAGAGAGAAAGGTCTTCCTTTGCCGTTGGTTCACCCTCCAATGGCCGCCGCGGTAGGCGCGCTGCAGCCGGCGCACCGCGCTCATCCAATGGCAGGAGCCAGGAGCCAGGAGCCAGGTGCTTTTCCTGGTCTCCCCATGGGGTGCAGGGCCCAAGCACCTGGGCCATCCTCCACTGCACTCCTGGGCCACAGCAGAGGGCTGGCCTGGAAGAGGGGCAACCGGGACAGAATCCGGAGCCCCGACCGGGACTAGAACCCGGTGTGCTGGCGCCGCAAGGCGGAGGATTAGCCTGTTGAGCCACGGCGCCGGCCTTCAATTAATACTTTTCTAATAGTTCACATTTTGTGATTAAAAAGATGAAATAATCTGAACAGCATGCATCAGACAAAAGGCCTTATTCCTACCATTTTCTTGTTTATTTATTAAGCTTCTTTATTACTCTCAATTTTAGAATTAGTTCTCCTTTAAAATTCTGTGAAAGAAATTTATTCAATAATTTTTACTGAAGGGCAACGGCCTGGGGTAGCAGGGACTGAGAAAGGAGGGAGAATGAGAGGCCAGGATGCAAGAAGAGTGAACCCGAGAACAGCATCAGCCTCCACAGAGTTCACCCCACAGCGATGCTTGCTGGCGCTAATGAGGAATATTCAGAGAGAACCTGTGTATTCCTGAGCATCAAGAAGCCCAACTTCAAGGAGACTGTGATTCCCAGGTGTCTGCCAGAATCCACACCCCATTAGTTCCCTTCTGTTTCTGCACACGTCCAAGTTCCCCACTTACCCTTCTAGAAGCCACCAAAGGAAGTCAGATTCCACAGTCCTAGCGACTACATCCATCAGATTTGCCAAGGCTGTTGCCAAGAGCTAGTTATCTGTGTCTGTGGAAGCAGGCAGAAAACGTATGCCCCAGAAGCAAAGGAAGACCCACCCCCGAGGTGCCAGATGAGGTGCTGGTGGGTGGTGCCATGAACATCCCCTGGGACCAGGGTCTGTGCACCAGAAGGTCTGGCTTTCTGAGCAACACACCACCACGTGGAATGACACCACACAATAATCTTCCTCCAACAAAAACTAACAACTCCTCTATGGTGCGCTGTAATTAACAGTAAACACAGGTTCAATGTCAACTGAAATTCCTGGAAGAAACCAATAATTTTGAGCAGAAAAAGCATAGCTTAAGAAAGCTAAGAACATGTGTGAAATGGGTCTTTGTTTTAAATGATCTTATTCAATAGTTCCTTAAATACTGTTGCATCTTTCACTATGAATATCACATATATATGTGTGTATATATACATATTTTTTCTGAGTCTCAACTTTACAAGTGAGAGGTCCAAGATACACCTGAGTGTTCTACTTTCTTTATCTCTCCCGTGAAACTTCAGAAATTAGGCTCAGCACATGCAACCAGAAATAAGAATGCACCTGCCACGGGGAAATTCTTTTCTAAAGTACGCAGTCCATTTCCCGTTTTTCTCTATCCTAATTCTTCACCAGATTTCATTCACAATAACTTTTATTAAATTCCTGATGAGTATGTTTAGTCTAGAAAGTACTGAATGAATAGTGGCAAATTAAAATATAAAAAAAATTCTAGTGATTTTGTATAAAGAACTTATTTAGTCAACATAAATCTGTTATCTACAGAAGTTTTCTCTAGGAATAAACATATATATGTAAAAAGTATACTCATTGAAATTATTCTCAAATTGTTTTAAAGCTTACACATTCTCAGTATCATTAAGTTAGGGAGAAGGTGACCTCTTTGGTGCCTGGTGCCTCCTGGGAGCATCCCCAGGTGGATCCTTGAGATGTAGAAGCACTTGGCACAGAAGCATACCTCAGAGAGAGTGGAATTGAGGTGGTAGGCCAACAGGAAACAGGGGCAAATTTGAGGTGAAGCCAGAGACAAATTCTCTCTCCCTGAAAGCATCCTGTGCAGGTACTATGGGTATGACAATGTGATATTGAGTTACTCCTCCAAGAAACACAAAGAGATAAAAACACCAAAGCACAGTCATGTAAGTGTCCTAAGATGTTCATGTTCAACTCTTTTTTTAAGTGATCTTTTTTTCTTTCAGTTTCATTTATTTTTTTGAAAGTCAGAATCACAGATAGAGAGGGAGTGATGAAGAAAGAAGTCTTCCACATGCTGGTTCACTCCCCAAATGGCTGCAACAGCCAGGGCTGGGCCAGGCCAAAGCTAGGCCAGGAGTTTCTTCTGGGTCTACCACGTGGTACAGGGGCCCAAGTTCTTGGGCCATATTCTTTTGTTCCCAGGTACATTAACAGGGAGTTGGGTTGGAAGTGAAGCAGCCAGGACTTCACCTTTTGCCATATGGGATACTGGTGCTGCAGACAGCAGCTTAACGTGCTAAGCCAAAGCACGGGCCCCCATGTCTAACTCCTTGAATGGTAAATGTGTGACTTTTGCTGATTGCTCCACCAAATACAATTTATATTTTCTTTTGTATTTCAATTCTATCAAAATTTGTCTCAAGTTACCCACTATTGACTAGTGGCTCAAACTTAAAGTCTGGCTTCTTAAATTTCAGTACCTTTACCAAGGTCTTGAAATATTTTTTAAAATGAGAATATGTTCCATATTGATGATTTTATATATCTGAAGTCCCACACATCAAACTATGCTGAAATAATTAAGTAGTTTTGGCTTAATTCCATCAACATATATGACAAATTCACTATAATAAGACAGCATCAACATCAACCATGATGCTACCTATTCAGTCAAACATATATCAATTCTCTTAAACAGCTTTATTCTCTAATAGCTAATTGATAACTTTTCCTAAGTATGGATAAAGATATTTTTACTGAAAGATATATAGATATTTGCATAACCAATTTTTATTCCTATTTATGCATATTAAATATCCTAAAAAATTCAGCTAGTTATCCCCTCCCACAGTCATAAATTATGCTAACAGGATGTCACATAAATCACATTTTCTTCCCCACATTCACATATGCGCAGGAAAGGAATTGGCATGATGAAGAAACCCTGCTCCAGGAGCTACTCCCACCATGATGGCACAGATACCCCTCCCTCTAGGTATTCAAATACTCCCACCTTTTAATTGTGCCCATTAGAGATCCAGCATGGATTGGTGCAGCTGGATGAGCAGACAGACAACGATGAAGATGGCTTACGCTACCTTCATGAGGGTGAGTTCAAAGTAGTGATTTCCTGCATAAGTATCATGCCTGCCTCATAGTCACTTTATTGCTTAGCTCACTAAACATGTTCTCATATGGTTGTAAAAAGTAAGATTGGAATCTCTACAAGGCAATCATGGGTACACCTAATTATTCAGTGTCTACTCTTTTTGTAAGTATTCACATGGAAATACATATATGTTGATACTCAGATCCCATTCAGAATCCATTTACATAGTTCTTCCTCAGATCTAACTACTAAACATGTATTTTGGTATCTCCAAAAAACTCAGATGATCTGGCAAAGCTACTGGGTAAAACACATGAACTAACGTTTGTAAATAGTTCTGTTCAGCGAGGCAAAATGTATGGTCAGCTGAAGCTCTAACACACCACTCACACTTGGAATCAGCTTATTGAGAGGCGCTAGCTATGGACAAGCCTCCTCCTCTTTTTCATTGTCTTTCTCCACTTCTTTCTCTTGTTCTTTTTCTTCCTCTTCTTTTATTCCAGTTAATTCATCCTAGAGAATTTATCAAAAGTCCATAGGTGAGAATCGAGAAAGGAGCTACTACATCAGGAGAAGGTATGTGTTGCCTCGTCTGGAGACTTGTCCTTGCTTTCAAGGTGTGATCTGTCTGGTTTTATAGATGCCTCTTTCATTTATATTTAACTGTGCTGATCAAGCCTGAATTTGTGAGAGGCACATCAGTCTGCAAAGCAGATGACACTCAGTCCAACATGGGCTGTTAGGTTCATCAGTTATTTAGAATCCTAAGATCATATATTCTGCCTCTGCTAGTGCCAAATGGAAAGTTACAAGGAGCTTTTCAATTGAAGAGTAGTTGTTGGCAGGGGAGCCATGGCCTTACTCCAAAGTACTAGGACTCTGTGCTGTGATTCTCACATTAGGCCTTGCCAGATAGCAACACAGTGTCTGTGTTTGACAGGCATTTCAAGTAACGTTAGATGTTCTGGGGCTCGAGGGCCCAAATAGCACAGGAATCTGTAACACGGTCATACTGGGATTCAGCCCCATTCATATTTGACAGTCTCCTGGGTTACGCAAGAAATGTGTCAAAGCAACACACTCAAACATCCTTTATGTTTTCTCCAAAACCACAAAAGGCTCAAAAACAAGTATTCTTCTTGTTGGAAATGCTGTCTCTTAAGTAGTAGACGTGATCCAGAAAAGAGTTTAGGAGCAGGCTGATAATTCGGGATATGACTTCCAGGGCTCTTGTTTTGAAGGGTGAAGTGAAATATGGAAGGGAATCCAATGAGAAGTGAAGTAATTAGCATGTAATTGCTGTGAGCAACTGGACAGGAATTCCTCTTGGGATCTCCTAGTTATCTCATACAAAGAACAAAACCGTGTTATTTGTAGACCAATTCTAATCCATTACAAATGGAACAGGGACACTGTTTCTTTATAACACTCACCTTGTCCAAACATGGAGAGAAAGCGCTCCTGCAGTTTGAAGCATCCCTTAGGTAGAGAGTCTCTGATGGTTGCCATAGAAAACGCTTAGCAAATGTGGGGGTAATGGGTGCTGAGGGACTATGAGGGGGGCAGGGAGAATTCTGCTGCAATCTATAAGTATTGCACTCAAGGCTGTTCAATCCCCTTGTTGGCTTCATTAAGCCCTGCATGATATTTCAAGAAGGTGCCTGGTGCAATTTAACCAAAAGCAAAATTGCATAAACAATGACTAGGGGAGCAAATCACTGTGAGCAGCTGTTTCTTGGTCCTGAGGGACTGAGTAATAGTCACCACATTTTCCTCCAGCACTCATCATAGACTTCCCTTAGCCAGAACTATCTTTGATCTAGGCTACTTGCTAGTGGATCAACCCTAGACTTTCACTAAACGCTAGGATTCCCGCTCCTTTGTTAAACAATGATTGCTGCGATCTCCTGTCCATGGTTATCACCAGGCGCAAAAACAACACAGCATACAATCATGCACTGCTGAGTTCCAAATGCTCTTCTATCAAAGTCAACACCTCTGAGTGTTGCATAAGATTTCCCGCTGACCTGTTGCTGTATTAGACATGGAATGAAGAGCTTAGTTCTACTTTGCTCCCTAGTGACAGATACTATGGCATTGAACTTGGCAAAGCTTAACTTTACATGGAATTAACGTATATGTTCTCCAAGAGACTCTCTCGTGTGGTGATGGTAAGAGGAATCACTTCTGTTTCAAAAATTTGAGTTCCAAACTTTAATGCAGATATTATAAATATATTATCATATACTTCCATCAACTCAAATTGTATAATGTCTATTGAGTGTCATATTCTGAATCTGACAAGATGATAGCTCTAAACTCCCTCTAAGTTATGAATTCAATAGATCATTTTGATGATCTATCAGACCTGAGATAACAAATAAGTATTGTTGTAGTATGCTCGTTTTTACAACTTATATGAATATATCCACTTCACCGAAGGAGAATGTGGACAATACCAGATTCTATGATATAAACCAGGGCTCTTTATACACCCAAAAGTCAGTGCTATGAGAAGGACTGTAGGCAGAAAATGCAACATACCTGGAAAATATGTTCATTGAAGTAAATAAAAATTGGTTCCTTCAGTTTGTGTTCTCTTTCATGATCCTTAGTGGACAGCTCCAACTGGTTAGCACTGCAGAAACCTTGAGACAGAACTACAGAGCTCTTGATCATGCTTTGAAGCTAATGCTGTAAGATGTAAGAATAGCTGGACCTGTGGATGCCAGACTTAAACTGCTTTTGGGCCGATTGTTTAGCCATCTGGATCTCTAAAGCAGAGCCTGGCTAACTTTTACATGAGGCTTTGCCTGATTCAACCAACAGGAGGCACAAAGATCCACCCCCTTGTTTTCTCTCACTAGAGCCCATTCATGTGCCTCTCTCTAGCAATTGTATTAAAATCTCCCATACTTGCTTTTCTAAGCCTTTAACCAGCCACTTTCTACTTTTCAAGAGCCAGTAACTACCTTTACCTGAGTCCTGTTTTTCACACCAAGGTAAGGATCCAGGAGACTGTTCAACATTTTTCCCAAATGAACAGCATAACTCTGTCCTTCAAATCCACCTTTGAGGGAGGTTTTGCTCTAGGAACTATTTACTCTAATTTTAATTTGACATTGATTTTTTTTGTCCCAGTATAAAAACCAATGCATTCATAGTAGCAGTTTTTTCCTACTTAAACTAGCTATAGGGAGCTCTCACATACCTAAGCACTAGCAGCAATGACATGGGTCTTCAATCATCTTACTTCCATCCTCGGAATCTACTTCATTCTGTTCCTGTGTGTAAAACATGTATCTTACAGTGGATTTGCGCTGTGCTTGTCAATAATTGTGATGTGGAAGTGAAGTAGGTAGGCATACAGGTTAAAATTGATCAGATTTGTGAACTAGAAGATCACGCCCCTGTGTGACCTCATGCTCCTACCTGATGCCTTTGCCACGCCACTGTGTGGCCTTTTTCCCCTACCTGGCCACACCGGGGTGCCCACCAGCCAACCAGGTTAATTAACCACTCCCCTTTGGAAGTGGGTTAAAAGCCTAGGGCACAGTGTGCCCGGCCCTGCTCTTCTTCCGGGGCCTCTTGCCAGGACAGGGTTTGCTGTAGCCCTGCACCTCCAGGGTGCAGGGCCTTTGGGCAGTGCTCTAGACTTCCTGGCCTAGATGCTCATCCATGTGGCTGGTTCCTGGTGCTGGTATGAACCCCCATTCACTTCTCTCTCCTGAATAAAGCTCTCAGTTTCTTATGCATCTTTCTCACTAAATAAAAGCTTAAAACGTACCATGCTGCCTCGTTTATCTGTGCTGGTATTTAGAATTCTTCTCTAAATATTAGGCAAGAACCCTCTCGGGCTTATTGATATCAGGGATTTAGTAATAAGCCCGTGGTGAAATCGTAAGGCACCCCAAATTCCAGTAGCGCATGTGGCACCGGATATCATTTCTAGGGAACTTTAAGGGGCCACATTTCAGGGTAAATTTTAGGGGGTCTTGTCTGATTTCAGAAGGTCTAGCAATAACCTGTATCATGACAGGGGATTCTGATCTCTTGGTCAGGTACTTGGTCTCTATCAGGTCTACATGGTGTGCCAGGATCTGTTTACAAATGATAACTGTGTCTTAGTTACCCACCACCAAACCTTGCTCTTGACCAGTTAGTCTGCATTCCAGTCTTCTTGCTAGTTATGTCAGGACCATACATCATGCTTGGATCTTTCTTAGGTAACTTTAGCACCATTGAACCTACTGAGTTATGTAGACCAAATGACCACTTGTTTCTCAGAATAAATTGAAAACTTCAGCATTTCTGGAAAGAAGAACTAAATTGATCTTCTGTGTATAAAGAGAATTGAAAATGAATCTTGATGTGAACAGAAGGGGAGAGGGAGCGGGAAAGGGGAGGGTGGGGGGAGGGAGGGAAGTTGTGTGGGGGGGGAGCCATTGTGGTCCATGAGCTGTTCTTTGGAAATTTATATTCTTTAAATAAAAGCTTTATTAAAAAAAAAAAAAAAAAGAAAAAGGATAAAAAGGAAAGCAAATTTTTTTGCAGTACTGTTCAGGACATATCTTCCAAAATCAGCAGCAGGCACCACATTGTAGATCCAAGAAAGCCAGTGACTGCCAGGCAGGACAACTGCTAACAGTTCTCCAGAGGCCTGGCATGTTGGAACTGCTGCAACTAAAACCAGCAGAAAGGCTTCAAGGGAGTTAGGGTGTAAAGGAAACACAGTGCGCACAGAAGGATGTGGAGAAGCAGTATGGGGAACGTTAGTCCAGAAACCAGGCCAGCAAGGAGAGGCTGGAAGAAAACACTCAAATATTAAAAATCCCAGGACGCTTTTCTAGGATTCCGTGTCCTGTGGATTTACCCCTTATGAATAAAGGAGATTCTCTGGACTGTGGAGCAACAGTTCTTTCTTTTTAAATTTTTTCTCCTTTTCTTTTTCTTTCTAATACAAAGCATTGAACTCCTTACCTAGAATAGAGTTAATCCTCTGTATGTAAAGCTAAATGAAAATAGATCTTAGTAAAAAGTAAGACAGGAAACAGGAGAGGGAAGAGGTAGAGGGACAAGGGAGAGTGGATGGGAGGGTGGGTATGGTGGGAAGAATTACTATGTAATACATGCAAATAAAAATGAATAAAGTGATTAGCCAAGCTTGGAGAAATTTCTCAGAGTGACTTTTGTGTGGAACCAAATAAAAACCACAGATATTAAAAAAAGAATAAAGGAGAAATAAAGACTTTCTCAGGCAATAAAAATGGAAAGGATATATTGCCAGTAGAAAGGCTTAATAAGAAATAATAAAAGAAATTCTTAGACAAGAAGAAAAATAATATAGCTTAGAAGCCACACATACACAAATGAAATATCACATCTAATGAAAGGATAAGTTAAACTATAATAAAGCCTTGATTTCTCTTGTGTTTATGGGTGTAACATAATAGTTAGCTCAAAGTATCAGCAGCACAGTATGTTCATTATTACAGCTTATATGTAAAATTATATGAATGACACCAATCCTAATAGAAACAAGGTGGAACAACAGGTACTATTCCGTCTTCAACACCTGCACTAGTCATGAAGTAACATAGTGTATTTGAAAGTGATCTTTGATCCATTCGTTTTAAATGTATATTGCTAAACTCTGGACAAGCACTATTTTTAAAGAGTAGTTGATATGCTAAGAGAGGGAGGGGATGGAGTAATATAAAATGTCTACTTGAAATTAGAAATGAAGCAAAAGGGTTTATATAAACTCTTTTCTATAAAGTTTATATATGTATAAAGAGGCAACACCAAACCAACACCTGACTAAATTTATGATCATCTACAATTAACCGTCAGAAACAATTTTGATCTTGGAAGAATGTGCTGCTGAATTCCACTGAGAAAACACAGGAACCAGTACCCTTGAGTTATTTAAATCTTTGAGTTCAATGTTAATCTCTGCCATTTGACGTGAGATATTCTATTGTTTCTGACTTGCTAGACTGGCCAAGAGAAGTCGCAAGCGCTGCACTGTGTTTTTTCCTATCAGAAAGATCCGTATATAACATGTCAGGGAATCGATGCAAGGGTTCTTCTGGCTGTTAATTAAATCTATCCCAATTATGAATTCAGATGTCAAGGTAACATCCACAGAATGGGCCTCTTGTGGGATAAACTCAAGTCAGAATTTCATTGGCCTCTAGTTTGGATAGCTCCACACTAATCGGGGTTATGATGGAGTTCTGGGTGCTCTGGTGTCAATATCAACTGTTTCTGTAATAAATGCATTCAAGGAGCTGCACATGTTTTATTCTGCAGTGTTCACTGCTTCGTTTGGGAAGGATTCGGGCTTTAGGTACTTTATATACTTGCTGAGGCGCTCCATGGCCTATAGCTCTGAGCCCCTCCTGCATATAATCTCCCGGCCATAGAACAAAATCAGTTCCCAAGACTGGGGATGAGATTGTAGCTCCATTACGCAGGCCAGTGTACACCTCCTGCCTTTCAGATCTTCACTACTTCTTTTCTTGTCTGCATTACAGTGTGTCTTCCCTGACTGCCCACCTCTCTTGCCTCTAGCAGCAATATGGCTGCTCATCATCGGCCATAGCAAGGAGAAAAAGCACATGTGTGCGCACCCTGCCCTGGTGAGACCTTGACCTCATCTTGAGAAATTCAATGGTGCTTTACTTGTGTCCATCACAGGGAGTGACCGTCGTCAGTGCAGAGGTTGTACGGAAACCTCTCTGGGAAACATGTTCCTTACAATGCCTCCATCCCAACACTCAAGACCAGCAGATTCCCCATCAGGATCCAACATCAGCATGACTACCGTGAAAGTGGCATTAATTCAGTTTGTCTTAACTCAGTCATTTTTAAAATAAAATATTTGACCTCATTTTCTTGCTGTCTGCCCTTAGGATGCTAACAGTGCTAATGTAAATTGTCTGACTTTCACCCATGTCCTGTGTTGAGAGTTGGCTGGTCTACTCAGTTCTGTGCTTCTTTTGCTAGGAACCACAGACGTTTCTTGCACAGTCAGTTTTATCAGTCTGTGTGCTAATTTTTATGCTTGTATATCTTAAACACCAGGGCTATTGGATCCTCTTATACCTTGATATGTATTATTTTCCCCAAAGAGGACTGTCTTAAAAAGTTGGTGCTACATTGATCTATTGGGAGTTGTCACAAATACATTATCCCATGCCAGAAGTTCCACCTTGAAATCAGAGTCTGAAGTGTTGATAGAAAGATGGGAAATTTCACAGGGATGAGGATGAGGCTAATTCAGGCTTGGACTTTTGCTATCCTGCCAGTAATCACTGGAGACTATGACCTTGCCTTAGAGCCAAGATAGGAGCTGTGAGGGCATGGGTATAAATTAACTTCTATGCATCATTATTGGGAAGCTAGATTTAACTCCCCCATTCTTTCAACCTGCTGGTGATCAAGAGTTCTTCACCAACGTGAGAATACCCTCAGGCAGAAGCTTGTAGGGTAACTGTGTGATTGAGTTGGTGTGTGGAAGGGATCTGCCTGGGGCACTGACAGTATCTGATATCTGATACAGGGTACATGACGCTGTGACTGATGTTACACTCTGGATAAAACTATTCCTCATGTCAAAGAAAAATGAGCTCTCAGAAATTTCACCAAAGTTGTAGGCAGGGTTATCATTCAGGCTCTCAAGTGAATTTGGTTTATGAAGGCACCCAAGATACATTCTACTTCCTGTTTGCAGGTACTAGGGTCTATCAATAGTATGAATTTGCATGATGACCCTGTGTAAAAATGAAGATATTGACGTACCTGTGTATTAAATACAGGTACATATACCTGCAAAGTCAACACAGACTTGAAATAACAAGAAGACACATGCAGTGTCCCAGCCTGGTGAGATGAACCTGCCTCCAGCAATTTGTGTGTAGGCACAGCCTTAGTCCCAAGGCTTCTGATAGCCTGTACCTGCATGAGAAATAAACATATTTACAACAATTTATATCCTTTCTAGATTAGCTTTAGGGTAATCCTCTCCCATTATCAGACTATTCGTTTTATAAAAGGACAAACTTAATTAAATGGAAATGTGGTAAGACTCACCATACTTACATCTTTAAGGGCTTGATGAGGAACTAATCCTTGGGACAGGGAGGTAGTGATGCTTTGAATGCATCTATTTTGGAAAAGAATAGCAGTCCTGGGATTTCTTCCTACTCAAACATTCCTAAGTAGCTCCTACTCCTGTTTCTTACAGTTTCACTTAGGGAAGATTTGGAAGAAAGTTTATCTTTTTTTTTTTTTTTTGACAGGCAGAGAGGACAGTGAGAGAGAGAGAGACAAGGAGAAAGGTCTTCCTTTGCCGTTGGTTCACCTTCCAATGGCTGCCGAGGCCAGCGCGCTGTGGCCAGCACACCTCACTGATCCTAAGGCAGGAGCCAGGGGCTTATCCTGGCCCAAGCACTTGAGCCATCCTCCACTGCACTCCCTGGCCACAGCAGAGAGCTGGCCTGGAAGAGGGGCAACCGGGACAGAATCCGGTGACCCAACCGGGACTAGAACCCAGTGTGCCGGCGCCGCAGGAGGAGAATTAGCCTATTGACCCACGGCGCCGGCTAGAAAGTTTATCTTGTATACACATGAGCATCAGTATTATTCCTCAGGTTTTTCAAGATTCCTATAATTTTAAGGGTCAAAGACTGTCAAAAAATATTTTTGGGTGGAACTGGGTGAGGACTGAGGGGCAGGCTATGATTCTCCATCACTATGATTCAAGTCAGGATTTCTGTCGTCCCACATGGAGATTGAGACATCCCAGCTATGCAGCTTGTGTGCCCTCTGGTGATCTGCCATGCACTTCAGGTTTAGAGACTGCATGGTAAATTAGCCACTATCAAAGACCCTCCAGTGTTGAGCACCCTTTGCTAGTACTCAGCTCTCACTATATCCCCTTTCTCAAATGGTTTAATACTACCACTATATCTCTGCTCCTCCAGAATCTCATCATGTCCAGGAAAAGCTTGAGTCTATTATAATAGGAGAATATTTCTTCAAAATGTTGGCTTTGAGAGGATGTCTTACACAGCCTTTTATCTAGCCTATTTATCATTGCTTTCTTGAAGGAGTATTGTGCTTTGTCGTAAGGTATATAGTTAGGAAACTACTACTCCTTAGGACATATTGATTCAATGAAATAAATATGGAACACTGTTTGTACTTGCTCAAGTTAGAATGCTGAATCTAGGTTCTTGGTTAATCGCATAATGTGAATACACCGAGACAAACCTGACACTGATTCCTCTCCTCTTGCAAACAGCATCAGAATCCACTGAGGAATCTGTCTGCTGAAAGGCTTTTCATTGTACTGATGCTCGTTCCCTTTCCTTCCTTTCTTTGCTTCTCCACGAATACTGGGATGTGACATTGTAAGTTTGGAGGAAATGCAAGTAGGAGAGGATCACAGAAAATGATAGCACTGGAGTGTACATTTAGCCAGTTCAGATGCTGGAAGGCCATGGTCATGGCTCACATTATTGGTTCCTACCACCCATGTGGGAGAGCTGGATTGAGCTCTCTGCTTCTGCCTGTTGCTTGACCCTAGCCTGGTCATTTTGGGTATTTGTGTAATCAACCAGTGTCTCTTTCACTACATCTTCAATACATAACAATTAAAAAAATGAAAGTTGTCACAGATAGATCTTCGTTAAAAATAAGAGAAGAATATTTTATGAGGTCAAAACTTGAGAGGTAGTAATTGAAGATCTACAGCAAAGTAGAATAAAAGAGCATTATCCATGCAGAGATGACTCAGGAGCTGCTTTCTGAGTGGAATTTGAAATTAACATTTCTTTAAGTGCAGTTCAAATTTTAAACTACGGTGAAATTTATGTCTCTCTCTCTCTCTCTGTCTCTGTCTCTCTCTCTCTCTCTCCCTCTCACCACTTTGGCCATGGTATCAAAACTAAACTGACTCTTCCTTACTCTGTATTGTACCACAATCAGCAAAGTAGCAACGAATCTTAGTCTTTCTATTTTTATGCTTCATAGCCTGAGTAGAAACATCTTGTCTTCTTTCCATTGGGTATGTCACTTTCTCCTCAAAAGAGTTTATTGAAGCAGCCACCGGGGCCTACATAAAGCCGTTTTTAATAAATAGCACTTTGTCAGATGAGGACGTAGTGGATCATTGAAGTAGCAGAGTCCTCAACAGTGTCCAAGCCAAGACATACTGTGCAATCTGCATAAACTTCAGATTCATTTACTGAGTGTTTCTTGAAATGAGTTTTCATATCTATTAGTCCATTAGTCAGTGTACTATTTTCATATTGGTTAGTCTGCTGGTTAATATACAAAGCTCATGGTTTAAGCAAAAAGGGATGTATTTGAGGCATATTAAGATGCTTATATAATTACCAAGAGAATGAAAGAGAAAATGCCTAGTTATGCCAAACCAAGGAACGAAGGGTTCAAGAAAGTGCCCTCAGTTCATGATGCATCATGTTCCAAACCAGTTGTGGAGCCACCAGCCCCAGATGGTCCTGTTCTCCTGAAAATCCACTTGTAGGCCCTCATTGTTTCTTGTTCATTCCTTTTTCAATTAAAAAAGAATACATTTGACATATAGACTATAGAAGACATTCGAATCATTAATTCCAAGTTTTCTCAGAAAAGTGGAACTTTTTTCATTAAACAGCAAATAAAAACCCTCAGCTTTGCATTGTTTTTATTTTATCAAAATAACTTTTATTTTTAAAAGCTTAATTAACAGTAATTGTATATATTTATGGTATAAACTGTGACATTTCCATACATGTATTCCATGTGTACTGGTCAAATCAGAGTAATCAACATCCTCTGTATTTTGACAAAATTTTTTATGGCTGAAGCCCTCAAACTCTTCTCCATTTTAATTTTTCAAGCTCTGCAGTAGAGGTTAGAATGCAGTAGATGTTGAGCGGCAACAGAATGGGAGGGTTCTCAGGGATGAATTGTTTGTATATCTGAGCTGTCCTATTCTGACATGCTGAGTTGGCCACCTGTGATTCCTGGCATCTCCTAACAAAGGGAAGTCAGTGAGAAAACACCTAAGCACTACAAAGGCAATCCTTCATTTTCTGAGTCTAGTCTATGATTCTGCTTGCAGCACATGTGTGTGACATTTTCCAAGTAATCAAGTTATAAATTAGCAAGTTGTAAAAGGAAACATCATTTTCTGTCTCCATCGTGAAGTGTGGAGAAAAGAAGAATCATTTATTATGTCTATATTTACTGACTTAACTTACCTAAATAAATTCTTATAAAATACACAAGTATGGAGACAGACACAATGAGTCCTCGGGAGACTGGAGTGATTGGAAGAAGACCATGAAGACCGGCTCTGCCCAGCCCAAAGTGGAGGATGCTCCAGGGAGGGCCAGTGCTGGAGAGCTCAGCTGTAGGGCTCAAGGGCATTCTTCTGCTGCCGTTCACTTATGTTTGCCATCTGCCCACATGGTGCTACTCCATTCTCCCTTATTCTTGGCTAAATCCTTCCCTGTTACCACTCACATGTCTTCTTCATGTCAGTTTCTCATCTTTCTGATTTGCTACACCAGAATCTCACTGTGCCCTCTTCCATGTTTCAGTTTCTGAACTTAAAGTCCTGTTGCATGGCTGGTCCTTTCTTAAGCTCCCACATGAGCAAATCCATTTAGGCCAATTTATCATTGTTCGTAAGGCCAACCATGAGGTACTGATAGTCTGTGTATGAACTGCCCTTGATCAGATCACATTCTTGCCTAGTCAGTTGTGGTTTGGGAGACCAGACTATATGATTCAATACATCACCAAGTAGAGTTCCCTGAATTTCTGTGGGCCCATATGTTTTTTTGTTTGTTTGTTTTTTCTATAGGACCATGAGCTCTGCAGAGTCCTGGTCAACACATATGGTACTGGGACAACCTCACCCCCTGACACACACACACACACACACACACACACAGTGTCATGCACATACTCTTGATACATTTTAGAATTCCAGTTTGATTTATCTATTGGGCTTACACAGTATAAATTGTGTATCTATATAAATTTCTTAATGGTTGTTCACTGTCTATTTTTATGAGATTTGGTAAAGTGTAGGAAATTTACCTCTCTGTGTGCCCCTTTGTTTCATGTTCAGTTTATAATGCAATTGTCTTAAATATTTCCTTACAATGTTTCTAGTTTTATAATTTTACTTGAACCAAACAATGTAGCTTAGAAACCTAGAAAGAAGTAACCTATTGTGTTTCCATTGTTATGCCTACTGTTTTCTTCCTTTTATGTGGATAGTCTAAGGTTCATTCTTTTATGATCTTTTTTTATGTCTACAGGGATTTCATTAGCAATTCTCTTTTCTTTCAGTACTTGAGAAATATTGTGGCACTGTCCTCTGGTCTCTTGTGCATCTGATGAGAAGTTCACTGTCATTTGAATTGTCATTTCTGTCTCAGCTTTCAAGATTTTTTTCTTGAATCAGAGTTTAAAAATTTCTAAAAATTCAACAAAAATAGAAAGTTCCAGCAATAAAGTTGATACAAAATAATCCCAAATGAAAATTTTCAAACTAAAAATTGCAAAGTGAAATAAAAAAGAAAAAAAAAATTATAGGGTGGGCTCAACAGCAACACAGATGTTAGCGAAGAGAAACAAAGAACTTGAATATAGAAAAAAAGAAATTTCAACAGAGAGAAAATAAACTGGAAAAAATAAGAGCACCTAGGACCAGGGACTTAAACAGGGACCTCACATGGATGTCATCAACATCAGGGAAAGAGAGGAAACAGTGTGGATCTGGATAAATCCTAAAAGAAAAATGGCTGAAGGTGTAAATGACAACATCTGACTGATAATGGCTTAGGCAATGGTAACATTTCCTATTTCACACAAAAGTCTACAATTAAGTAGATTCAAAGTTCCTGCAAGTGTCAATTATGCAGGAGACTGTAAGCAGCATCTTTGTCATTGCCTGGGCTCTTTTTTTTAAAGATTTATTTTATTTATTTGAAAGAATTTCAGAGAGAGGTGGAGACACACACACACACACACACACACACAGGAAGGGAGAGAGAGAGGAATCTTCCATCTACTGGTTCATTCCCCAAATGGTCGCAAAAGCCAGAGCTGAGCCTATCCAAAGCCAGGAGCCAGAAGGTTCCTCTGGGTCTCCCATGTGGGTACAGGGGCTCAAGGAAAGCCCTCTGCTATCCAAGGTGCATTAGCAGGAAGCTGAATCAGAAGTGGAGCAGCCAGGAATCAAATTGGCTTCCCAAATGAATGCAGACTGGGGCTTTAATCCCCTGCACCACAAGGTTGGCCCCTACCTAGGCCCTTGTATCTCATAATACAATAGCTACTACAGCTGCAGTCATTACAGATTTACATTAAGAGATTGAAGTCATAGGAATAAGTGGACAGCAGAGAAGAAATGTCTGTTTATTAAGGAGAAAAACACCTCACTTTGAAATATACTATTTCATAAGATTTCAAATAATTACCTTTCTAGCTTTTAGGGAGATCATCAAACACATGTTTATTTTTTCCTAATTCTATTAGGTAAGTGACAAAAGAGAATGAAAATGGAGTTTGGGTAAGTCAACCACAATCCCAAATATTCTACATTTATCTTTTTATTTATCAATTTCTCTTGAATATCCACCTTTCTTGAATATATCAGTTTATTTGTATGTGGTATTTGAATAACATAAAATGATTGAACAATAATAAAATACTTATAGCATTTGTGGGATCACTATAGATCACTGTTCAATCTAGAGGATTAAGGTACAACATTTAACCTATCTTTTAGAAGTACGAGTTCTTATTTTCATTTTTAGGCAAAGTAATTGGAGTTGAATCAAGGTCATTAACTTATCCAAGGTTAAAGAGTGCATTAATGGGGAAACTGCTCTCAGTATCTATTTAGAACCAGTTCAAAATTACTTATATTCTACGCCATTCATTTCACACTGATAGCCTAGCAGGTTCCTGCAGCATAGCAAGTCTTGATGAAATTAAGGAACCTATGTGAGTGGGTAGAAGTCTGTCATGGATTTGAGTGAAGGTCAAAGGGGAGAATAAATGCAGAAACATTTATACTTGCCTGTTTCTGGTCTTTCTTCTTTTTTGCAGCATGATTTCATGTCACCACATGCTGGCATTTCTCCTATTTACTCAATACTGATTTGATCCTGTGGTACAGCCTGTTCATAGTGGCTCTCAGATTCTTTATTACTACTGCATCCCTACAGTCAATAAGTACAAGGGTAATGCAAAATACATTCTTGGTTAGTGGGTTTTCAGCTGGAGATACAGGAGTCTCACTTTAGAGGGTTTTCAGCCTTACATCAATTCTAGCTTCCAACCCTACTCTTTACCATTACACTAGAGTGGTTTCAGTTTCCAATTTGGATGATACAGTCAGTCATCTGGCTCTGATTTTATAGCACCGTGGAAACCCACACTAATAATGTATCATCATGAGAGAGTGAGATTTCCCTCTCATATATTGGAATATTTAGAACCAGTCAATATATGCAAAGGTAATAAAAATCATGAGTCATTTAATATTTATTAGAGGTGGTGTACAGATGGCCTGACCATGCTTACTACAGAATCAGAAAACCTTCTTTAATATCCATCAACAATCAGAATTATATAAAACTCTTCCATTTACTCTGAAATAAAATTCTGTTTTCTGAGAAACATGGTTTCCCCTCACGTGTGACTGGTGATTCTCATTACCTGTTCATCTGATACAAGCACAGCACTTTGCAGGAAGGATTGTGAGGTACAAGGCAGGACATTCTCCATGTGTTGTGGTTTCTTCATATTATGTGGAAGCGCAAACACTTCTAAGCTGACAAAGTCCAACAGTTATCTTCCTCTTCAGTTCATTATTGAACTGGTAAAACAAACAAACAAAAGGCAGGAAGGACAGGTGTGTGCTCTGGTCACTCCCGTTCTTTTCATGATGTCACCAAGGTTAAATCTCGGGATCTCACCCTAATTATGATACCTGATTCTAGTCACCTCCACCTCTGAACACCATAGTCAGATTAAGTTTCTGGCCTCTGAATGCCTCATAAAGGCAAGAAAATTCAACACACGAATCTTTGGGGGGGGGGGGGGTAGGTCACAAACCATATCCTAAATATAGCATGTAGCATGTGTGTGAAGAAGTTCCCTGAACAATTTTGCAATATTTTCCTGTCTAAATTCAAAGAACTTTCAAGTTTGAGTCCATATAATTTATAAATTGACCAGTGAGTGTACATATTTCAATAGAAACCGAACATGACAAAATGGCAGTTCATTGTAACGATGTTAGGGATTTGGTTCAAACAGGCTGAAACAGGTAGCCAGGATCCCTCTAACTGAGCAAGGTAGTAGTTTCCTCTGCTTGGTCTGTGTGGTTTTATTGCTCATCAACAGGATTTGGGCACCTCCAAGTTCAGTTCAGCTCAATTTAGCTGCATGGAAATGCCAAATTTGAGACTTAGATGTAACAACAGTGTAATAAGGAGAAGTTAATCTAATGGAAAGAAGAGAAAAATTACAAGTAAGCAAAATGAGGGTGATAGTAAGCTGATAATTTATTCAAATAGTCTTGCCTCACATGTTTGTATATTAAACTTCCTCAACCCAGCCACTGGGAGATATTCCCCCATGTTTCCTTTAGACAATCAGTTTTTAATAACGCACATGGGAAACGGCTGTTTACTGTTTGTTTATTCACCACGGTTGGTATCCACAGGTGGCTGATTTTCTGTGCTCTCTGACCCTGCCTGGCTCACAGAGTGGGAAGTACACTACAGGAGGAGCTGGCGATCTGGCCAGCTGTGTGCATGCGAAAATGCCTGCGTCGTCTAAATTAGAAGGGCGGACCTTATCTTATTTCTCCAATGGTGAGGATGAGTTATCTTTGTAAAATTGTTCTAAGAGATGCTTAAAGTTTACCCTGACTTTGCTTTCCATTTTAAATATCCTTGCATTTTTCCCTTGAGAAATCCTGATTTTTTTTTAATTGAACAGACACAAGTTAGCCATAAATTGGATGGCAAGTAACCCAGAATTCAATCTGCTCAGGTAAAGATCATTCATATAAAAACACTTACCAGGTGAGATTTACTTATAAGCAAAAATTACTAAAAAACAAACACAGTGACATTTTTACAAATCAGGACAATGAATATCTTTTACTGATATTGCCTGACTCCTTCAATAAATTTGTGTGATTGGACCCAGCAGGAAATTGAAATTTCACTCATTACTCTTTTGTCACCCTTGTGATTAGTAGGGCAATGGGCTCGGGTAGCCTTTTTTCAGTGAAAATTCTGCCTATTAACATTCAAGTGAAAATGAATGGTGAAATGACTCAAGGTTCGTCATTTGTAGACATCTAGATTGCAAGACTGAGGAAGAAAACACTGATGCCAATATTGTGTTGCCAATACTTGAGCCCCTTATGATTTCATCGAGGGACAACTGGGTACCATTAAAGCAATCTTATATAATCTCATATCTGCTTAAAGGAATCGTCTATCATCTTCTTCATCTATGGAGAGAGGTAAATTTTATTATTTTAAAAGTTTCATGATTCTGTTGATAGGTAAGTATCCAACCAGGAGAAATATCATCGCAACTGTGTCTTGTTGGATTTAGAGCTGCATTCATAAACATCTTACAACAGTGCCAGGTACTAGAAAACCCGAATGTCGTAGGGAAACCTTGTTGTCAAGCCCCTTATTTGAGCATCAGAATGTGTAGAGTCAACCCAAAAACCACTGAACTGGATTTTTTTTTTGACAGGCAGAGTGGACAGTGAGAGAGAGAGACAGACAGGGAGAAAGGTCTTCCTTTGCCATTGGTTCACCCTCCAATGGCCACTGCTGCACCGCGCTGATCTGAAGCCTGGAGCCAGGTGCTTCTCCTAGCCTCCCATGTGGGTGCAGGGCCCAAGGACTTGGGCCATCCTCCACTGCACTCCCTGGCCACAGCAGAGAGCTGGACTAGAAGAGAAGCAACTGGGCAGAATCCGGTGCCCTGACTGGGACTAGAACCCAGTGTGCCAGCACCGCAGGCAGAGGATTAGCCTATTGAGCCATGGCACCGGCCTGAGATGGATTTTTTAATCACTTCAAGATTTCCTCAACTATGTTATTCTACCTGTCAGCTAAGTCTTACTATATATTTCAGTTCACCTTAATTATAAAGATATAAGATATACGAAGCAAGCAAAATAGTCAGATAAGGCAGGAGTGATCAATACAAAACACACCCAAGGAGTTACTCTTAAAAATAAACATAACAACTTATATTTTTGTCTCCTTTTATTTATTTTTTTTCTTGCACCCAAATGTTGTGTGATGACTTATTTTTGCATATGCCCAGGGACATGATAGGAAGTATATATGAGAACATTTTTAGAGTCGTAAGAAAAGTTTAAAAGAGTTAGTGGCTCTGAGTTTTAGTGCTACTTAAATGCACTGAAAGAATGGACTCTTTATTAGCCTGTCTTTGCCAGCTTTTGATTTTGCACTTATAAATTATTTATCACAAGGGAATGCGTGTCAAATATTTTTATTGATTTCCTCAGGAATATTGGTTTCTCCTTGCTAGTCTCCAGTCCTTCATGTTGAGTTTTTGTCTTAAGTCGCAATGCATCCTTCCAAGGACTGAAGGGCTGCTCCAAGGAGTAGCAGTTACCAATATTTCAGAATCATAATTAGTATATAGGGAAGAGAGCACATACAGGAGTTATTTCCCCACATTTCTCTGTTAATGCCAATAGATTGTCATAAGGATTGGATGAGAAAGTCAATATTGTTGTTTGAAATTAGATAATCATGGCTTTCTTTCTTTAAGAGATAAGGGGGGAGAGAGAGAGACAGAGAGAGAGAGAGAGAGAGAGAGAGAGAGAGATCCCACCCACCAATACACTTGTCAAATGCTTGGAATAATTTCAAGCCAGGCCAGGGCAAAATCCAGGAGCCAGAAACTCAATCCAGTTCTCTCCTATGGGATGCAGGGACCCAGTTAGCTGAGCCTTCACCACGGCCTCTCAGGTTCTGCCTTAGCAGAAAGCTGGAGTTAGGAACAAGTCAGTAATCCAATTCAGGCATTCCAATGAGGAATGTAGGTGTCTCAACAATTAGGCCAAGCATTCATTCCTAGATATCTTGAATTAAATATCCAAGGGAGAGAAATGAAGCATTCTAGGATGCAGACAGAGTTAACTAGTGCTTTTTCATTCTTTTCCATTGTCCACAGGTGCTGATCTTTCCAATATTTCATTCATTCAAATATTCTGTTTCTTAGAAACAATTGCTTATCTGCTTAGAAAAGCCAATTATTTCACTTGTGTAAGAAGAGAGCTCGGACCGCAGGTGATTTTGAAAACATCAATTTTTCATTTCTGCTAGCTGTATCTCTGTATTTAACATTTATATCTCATTGTCTGTTGAACATATAATTTCATACATTTTTGATTCCTCAATGTACACATATCTCTTCTAATCTGTATTGATATGTTGTACAATTTTTGAAAACTGCAATTTTTATTCACTTTACTTTATTGCTCTTTTATAATTAAACTTTTCATTTTGATATTACTGTAGATTCACATGCAGCTGTAAGAAATCATAGAAGACCTGTGTAACCTTAATCTATTTTACCCGAAGTTGGAATTTAAAAAACCTACAATGTCACAAGAAGAGTATGAGTTTGCTAAGTCAAGGAATCTTCTGGATGACGTGCTGATAGTATTTTGTCATTATGACCGTCCTTCATGTCACCCATGTATAGAACACCAACCTTCTTCTTGCATTCAGCTCCATGGGCAACTCCATAAAGTACTGTTCTCACCTTTTCTGTGATTTCCTTATTTCTATAATGCCCCATAAGTGGAGTCACGCAGTGATGCTAACTTTGGGCTTGGTGTTTAATGGTCTCAGAATAACTCTCTGGTGATTGACCCAGGATGTTCTTCAAGGTGGGAGTAGGTCAGGATGTCAGTGTGCCTCAGTGTGTTAACTGAGTGTTGAACCACATTCTACATATTTTCAGTTTTTCTGACTAAGACTAAAACTGCTAAAAACTTGCTTACAGGATTTTGTGTCCACACAAGTCTTCACTTTTATGGGATAAGTATCTAGGAGTGCAACTTCTGGGCTGTATGATAATTGCATTCAAGATGATTTTACAAAACTGCCATACTGTTGTGTAATAACAGATTAAATTTTATTAGTAGAAACTGCCATGTTGTTTTACAATTACAAATCAATTTTGTGAGCATTCAGACCATCTACTTCTTGGTAGACTTTTGGTAGTTTGCAGTTTCTGAAGATTAGCTCGTTTCTTGTGTTACATTGAAAAATGCAGTTATTGGTGTTATTCCTTTATTATTTTTAATTGCTATAGCATGAATAGAAATGCCTGCTGTTTCATTCTTGCTTGTGTCCTTCTGAATGTTTGTCAATTTCATTGATTTATTTTTCATATAACTGGCTTTTTTGTTTAAATGATTTTTTACTGTTTTCCTGTTTCCTTCTTTTTGCATCAACTTAAATTTTATTCCTATAAAGAGAACAGATATAAAGAGGACAGAAGCAGCTCTAAGAATATAATGAGACTTTCCTTCCGTCTCTTTCTCCATCTCTGCCTTCCTCCTCCTTTGTTTCTTTTTAGAATTTTTGCAATAGCTTATTTTTAATTTATTTTATAGTCACAGGCTTAAGGCTCCTCTAAACAAGGAGTTTAACAACTAAATAGTGGAAATATCACTGTTCAAGAATGTAGACAAGGCCCATAAAACAATCAGATCCAAAGATGTCATCTAAAGAGAGAATATTGAAAAATTAATGTATATGAATGAAGTTGTCTTCTTTGGATTTGATTACTATTTCCATACTTTTATTTTTTTACTCATTCCTGTTGACAAATTTATTTTGATTTTTTTTTTAATTTTTTAGTTTCTTGATGCAATAACTTCATTGATTTGATACAGTCCTTCATTTCCAATGTGAGCACTCCTCAGTTTACAGTGAAAGCTGAGAGTAGAATATAAATACATAATGGCGTATTTTGTATTCTTATTTCCATTTAGTCCTATATTTTGTAAACTTTTATTTGATAAATATAAATTTTGAAAGTACAACTTTTGGACTACAGTGGCTTTTCCCCCCGTTACCTCTCTCCCACGCGCAACCATCCCATCTCCCGTTCCCTCTCCCGTCCCATTCTTCATCAAGATTAATCCTCAATTATCTTCATATATAGAAGATTAACTGGGTATATACTAAGTAAAGATTTCAACAGACTGCACCCACACAGACACACGTAGTATAGAGTACTGTTTGAGTAGTAGTTTTACCATTAACTCACAACTCACATAGTACAACACACTAAGGACAGTCAGACACATTTTTAAAGATTTCCCTTGAGCCTTCCTCTCATGAGCTGAGTACATGAGTCCTTCCAAATCTCATATGTTGAAGTACCGGACTTCATGTGAAGTTGCTAGGACCTGTGGTCTTTGAGACAATAACACCCTGACCCTGGATTCCGTGGAGAGAACAAGTGCCCTTTTAGAGGCATATGTAGGAAAATTAATGCCCCTTTCCAGGTAAATGCCCAAGAAGATGAGCACCATAAACCAGGGAGAGAATCCTCCCCAGGATGCTGATCTCAGATGTACACTCCAGAAATGTGACACAGAAATGTCTCTTGTTGGAGCCAGGCAGTTTGCGGAATTTTGTTGCAGGAGCCTGAGCACACAGAGACACTTCCTACTTACCAAGGTGTTGCTTAGATATATTTTGCTTAATTTCCAAGGCTTTGGAGACTACTCCTTTTTTTCTATTATTGGTTTTTAATTTGATTACTTTATGGATAGAAAACATATTCTGAATGACTTCAAGTCTTAACGTTTTGAGGTTTGCTTCTGAATCAAGATACGGCCCGTCCTGGCACATGTTTCAGACTGGAGTATTCAATAAGTCAGTTTATCATGCCCATGTTCTACTGCTCAGCTATTCCACAGCTCTGATATTTTTTAAAGATTTATTTATTTATTTGAAAGTTGGAGTTACAGGAGGCAAAGACAGAGATCTTCCATTTGCTGGTTCACTGACCAAGTGGCAGCAATGGCCAAGACTGAGTCAGGCCAAAGCCAGGAGCTTCATCTAGATCTCCCATATAGACGAGAGGGGTCCAAGTCCTTGGACCATCTGCTGCTGCTTCTCCAAGGCCATCAGTTGGAACTGAATTGGAAGTAGAGCAGCCTGGAATCACTGGCACCCATACAGGATGCTTTACCCTTTATGCCACAATGCCAGCACCAGCCCTGATGATTTTACATGGATATAACTGGGGACCATTATGCTTAGTGAAATAAGCCTGTCCCAGAAAGACAAATGCCATATATTTTCTCTGATATGTGGTAATTAATATAGAATAAAAAATATATAAGAATGAGACTGAGACCTGTGATTTATTATAGATAGCCCTTATCTATATTCTTACAGAAGAATGACCTTTCTACTTTTTACTTGGGGAATATTATCATTAGTGGAGCATTAAACCTATGACTATAAAGTAACTTGAAATTATGTTATTGCAGCAATTAAAGTAAAATAAAATGAAGGAATGTAGGAGTAGGGATTGAGGTGGGGGGGAGGCAAAGAGGGAGGGATGTATGTTATCTTCTTACAATTGTATCTATGAAGTACATGAAACCTGTTCTCTTTATATTAATTTTTTTTAAAAAAAATTGAGATGTTGAATACTCAAATACACCATATTTTCCTGTCTCCCATTTGCTCTATCAATTTTTGTAGCATGCCATTTTGTTTTTATATTTTTTAATTTTTTTTTACTTCACAGGTAAAATTATAGACAGTAAGAGAGAGAGAGACAGAGAGTGAGGTCTTTCTTCTGTTGGTTCACTCCCCAAATGGCTGCTACAGCTGGCGCTGCGCTGATCCGAAGCCAGGAGCCAGGTGCTTCCTCCTGGTCTCCCATGCTGGTTCATTGGCCCAAGCACGTGGGCCATCCTCCACTGCCTTCCTGGGCCACAGCAGAGAGCTGGACTGGAAGAGGAGCAACTGGGACTAGAACCTGGTGCCCATATGGGATGCTGGCGCTGCAGGTGGAGGATTAACCAAGTGAGCCACGGTGCTGGCCCCTGCAGCATGCCATTTGAAATCCTGTTATTTGGTGTATAGATACTCAACATTTTTCTGTCTTCTTTGTAAAATCATTTCTTTCTCATCCTTGTATCTGCTAATTTTCTTTTCTCTTAAGTTTACTTTACTAATATTATCATAGCCATTCTTTTTTAATATTTTCATGATGCATTTATATATTTTATCCTTTTCTATTCAAACTACCCAGTTGTTATGTTGAAATTAATTTTTATAAAAATATTTATGGAGCTTTTTTAAAGATACACTTTGTTTATTTGAAAGAAAAAGACAATATTCGAGAGAGAGAGACAGGGAGACAGGGAGATCCTCCATCTGCTGATTCACTTACCAAATGAATGCAATAGCCAGGGCTGGGCCAAGACAAAGCCAGAAGACAGGAGCTCCATCTGGGTGTTCCAGGTGCGTTCAGGGGCCCAAGGACTTGTGCCATCTGCTGCTGCCTTCCCCGGCACAATAGCAGGGAGCTGGACTGGAAGGGAAGGGGGCATCCATATGGGATGCCAGTGTTGTGTACAGTGGCTTAACCTGTTATGCCACAACACCACACCCTATTGATTGTTTAAAACACAATAGTTCACACTCTCAAGCGCTGTCATTTTTAGTATGTTTTTGCCATTTACACTTGAAATTACTGATGTGTTAGTGCTTTCAATATGTCATTCAATTATTACTGTTAACAATTATTAATTGTTTGTTTTCTCTTTGTTTCTTTCCTCATTCTTTCCACTCTTATTAACTTCCTTTGGACTATTTGGACATTTAGAAAAAAAAGATTTATCTATTTATTTGAAAGGCAGAGGGAGAGACAGAGAGAAAGTTATCTTCTACCTGCTGGTTCTCTTCCCCAAATGGCTTCAACGGCGTGAGCTGTGCCAGTAGCAGGAAGCTGGACTCAGAAACAGAGCTGGAATTCCAATCTAGGCACCAAATATAGGGCGTTGGAGTCCCCGCTGATATCATAACACCGTGCCAAACGCCTGCCCCTTCAATCCGTAAGTGGAAGACCAAAGAGAACACTAATGGAAGCAGTCATTGTGCCACTTTTATAGACCTGCTTATTTTAATGTGTATTAGTGAATAGTCATATGTATAAAAATGCACACATAAAATAATTTTGTGTTTAACTTAAAATTGATATTGCTAAAATATTTGTTTATAGTTTTTTATCCATCTTGATAAGTGATACTTTCTTTCTTTTTCTTTTAGAGACAGAGGAGTAGAGAGTTACTTTTTGATATTTTGATATTAATGCTGTCTTCATAAAATAAATTGAGGAGCTCTGAATATTTTGTTATGACCTGATAGTTTAATAATAATAGAATGAACACTAAGAATTTTAAAATGGTAATTGTTTCTTCTCATTCTTATGATAATTACCTACTTTGACTTTTCAATTATTACTGTCTTAATATATTAAGTATTATTTTGCTAGGATATTATCTACTTCCTTATTCAACTTTTTAGTTGAGTCTCTTCTCTTCTAATTATTATTCCTGGATAAGCTTTGATTTTCTTCCTTGTTTCTATACTATACTCATGAGTACTTCATTTACTCACCTCTTGTCTAGTGCACTTTTCATTAGTCTAACTAAAACCTCTGAGAGGAGTTTCTTTATAAAGAAAGGATTTATTTTAGCTTAGAGTTTGGAAGTTACAGTTCAGGATTTGGTGGCTCCATAGGCCAGCACCTGAAGAAGCTGGTCATGGTGGGTGCAGTGGCTTGATCACATGGTAATCCAGGAAGCAGAGAGACAACCTACATCAAACAAGGGTCAGTTTTGTTCCTATAGATTATATTTATGTACTCTATTACTTATTACAGATCAGAGACCATAAGGTATTTGTCATTTTGTGACTGGCTTATATCATTTAGGATAATGGTTCTCAGTTACATCCATTTTGCTGCAAATGACAGTATTTCTTTTTTTAACCACTGTGTGGTATTCCATAGTGTACATATAGTATAATTTCTTTATCCAGTCTTCAGTTGATGGACATCTAGCTTGATTCCATATCTTAGCTATTGTAAATTGAGCTGAAACAAAAACAGATAAATTTGGGAACATATACTGATTTCATTTCTTTTGGATAAATTTCCAGGAGTGGGATGGCTGGGTCATATGGTAACTCTGTATTCTGCTTTCTGAGATATCTCCACACTGTCTTCCACAGTGGCTATACTGGTTTACATTCCCGCCAATAGTTGGTTAAGGTACCCTTCTCCCCACATTCTTGCCAGCATTTGGTGTTTGGTGATTTCTCTATAAGAACCATTCTAAGGGGTGAGGTGAAACCTCATTGTGGTTTCATTTGAATTTCTCTGATCAATAGTAATCCTGAGAGCATACGATCTGATACCTTCAAATTACTAGAGGAGAACATTGGGGCAACTCGGTAAGACATTGGCATAGGCAAAGACTTCTTGGAAAAGACCCCAGAAGCACAGGCAGTCAAAGCAAAAATAGACAAATGGGATTATATCAAGCCAAGAGCAAAGAGACAACTGACAGAATGGTGTATCAAGTACATCCTCTTCCTCCAGTGCCAGCATCCCATATGGGCACCAGTTCATGTCCCTGCTGCACCACTTCTAAACCAGCTTCCTACTAGTGTGCCAAGGAAAGCAGTTACAGTTGGCCCAAGTGCTTGGTCCCCTGCATCCATGTGGGAGACCCAGAAGAAGCTCTTGACTTTTGGCTTTAGCTTTGCCCAGCACTGTGCATTGCTGCCATTTGGGGTGTGTATCAGCAGTTGGAAAATCTCTCTCTCCCTCTCTCTCTCTGTCAAACTCAGACTTGAAAATAAATCAATTAAATCTTTAAATTTGCATACATAAAATTGCCACATTGAGTTGTGCTGTAAAAAAGGTAGGGAGATGAGACCTCGTGTTGACTGTAGCCAGGAATGGCATATGCCTACCACACCAGAGTTGTTTCACATGGTACAGGTTTAAAATTCTGTTAATGTTGATGCTGTGCTTATAACAATTTATCTCATATATAATAAATTTTTAGTAATACTTAGTAAATGCAAGACTTAATAAAGTATATATTAAATAGATATTACATACATATTTTATATGACTATAAAAGTGTGGTATCTATATATTTAAGATAATGTGAGAAAGACATGGAATACTAGAACTTGGCTGATGATAAACATTTAAGAAATATTTGTTGGAAGAATACGCAAGTGTATCATACACAGAACAGAAATATTGGAAGGCTGCATAGAACATGTTAGACTTTTACTTGTGAGTTTATGGGTAACTTGAAAATTTTTTTGAGCTTTTCAGCAATAAACTTTTTTATATACATAACAGGGATATACTGAAAAATAATATAGTAAATCCATAAACCTCTAACAAACATTAAAAAAAAACTTTTAAAAAAAAACCTCACCAACAACAAAAATAGCCAATCCAGTTAAGAAATAGGCAAAGTACTTCAACAGACAGTTCTCAAAAGAAGAAACGCAAATGGACAACAAATATATGGGAAAAATGTTCAATATCATTAGTCATCGGGGAAATGTAAATTAAAACAATAATGAGTCAACTGTTGAGGAACAATACTTTTGTGCAAATTGTTGAACAGTTTACTTAGAACAGAATCGGTCTTTTCTGTATAAATTAATCTAAAATGGATCTTAGTGGAGAATGGGACTGGGAATGGGAGAAGGAAGATGAGTGTAGGTGGGGAGCAGGAATGGTTGGAAGAATCACTATATTCCTAAAGTTGTACTTATGGAGTGCATAAAGTTTGTATTCCTTAAAAAAAGAAACGAAAAGAGATTTCTGAAAAAATACAAATACACAGTTAAAACAAAACAAATCGACAAAAAAGCAATAGTGAGAGATCACCTCACTCCTGTCAGGGTAGCTAAAATCCAGAATACAGAGAGTAACAAACACTGGTGAGGATGTGGAGGAAGGGGAAAGCTTCTGCGCTGTTAGTGGGAATGTAAATTGCTGCAGTCGCTGTGGAAAACAGTGTGGAGATTTCCTTTAAAAATCTATAAATAAACCTGCCAAAAGATCCATCAATTTCTCTACTGTGTATATACTCAACATACAGGAATATGCTGCATCCAAGTGATACCTGCACCACCCCGTTGACAGCAGCACTGTTGACAATAGCCAAATTGTGGAATCCACCAAGGTTTTCCATCGTCATATGAATGGATAAAGAAAACATGGCATACACACACAATGGAATATTGTTCAATTATGACAAGAGTGAAATGAAATTCTACCATTTGTAGCAAAATGTATGCCACTGGAGGACATCATGTTGAATGAAATAAGCCAGTTAGACACAGAAAGACAAATACTGCATTCTCTTCCTTATATGTAGGACCTAAAATATAAAAAATAGAAAAGAATGAAAAGAAAGCAAAAAAGCAAGGAATGGGAATGCATGTGTAATATAGTTTTTTCAAACTTTGTTCTATAATTTTGTCAAACTAATGGTTGAAAATCATGCAGTTCTATAGTTCCAATGATCTGTTATTGCTATGAAATTTACTGCATATTAATGAAATAGTCATTTTCCATTTGATTATTGTTTATAGTTCTTGTCTATATTTCCACTAGACAAGGGTCTTTCTGCTTTTTACTTGTTGAACTTTTTACTTACTGTAACATTATGCCCTTGACTGCCTTTTTGGTTAAAGATATGTTGTCTCAAAACTGAGAAAAGGCCGGCACCATGGCTCACTAGGCTAATCCTCGCCTGCGGCGCTGGCACCCCATGTTCTAGTCCCAGTTGGAGCACCAGATTCTGTCCGGGTTGCTCCTCTTCCAGTCCAGCTCTCTGCTGTGGCCTGGGAAGGCAGTGGAGGATGGCCCAGGTCCTCGGGCCCTGAACCCACATGGGAGACCAAGAGGAAGCACCTGGCTCCTGGCTTTGGATTGGCGTTAACGCACTGGCCGCAACGTGCCGGCCTTAGCGGCCACTTGGGTGATGAACCAACAGAAAAAGGAAGACCCTTCTCTCTGTCTCTCTCTCACTGTCTAACTCTGCCTGTTCAAAAAAAAAAAAAAAAAAAACTGAGAAAAGAGGGAAAGGGAAAGGTAGGTAGAGAGGGTGGCAGTTAGTGAAGGGGAGGGATGGAGGAAGAAAGGGAATGTCATTATATTCTTAGAATTGTACCTATGAACTATGTTGAAGTACATATAGTAATTTTACTGAAACCATTAAAAACTTTTACAAAGAAAAATGGGAAATGTATATACACACACACAGACACACACATATACACATCTGGGTCTGGCATTTTGGCATAGCAGGTTAAGCTGTTGCTTATAATTCCAGCATCCCATATGCGTCATGTCCCAACTGCACTATTTCCAGTCCAACTCCCTCCTATTGTGCCTGGGAAAGCAGAACAGGATGGTCCAAGTCCTTGGGACCCTGCAGTTGGGAGACCTGAATGGAGTTCCATGGTCTTGGCTTCAGCCTGGCTCAGCCCCCAGGTGTTGGGGCCATTTCGGGAGTGAATCAGTAGATGGAAATGCTCTCTCTTGCTCTCTCTCTTGCTCTCTCACTCTCTCACTCTCGCGCTCTCTCCCTGTCTCTCAAATATATATATATATGTAGTTGTGTACTTGATATACATGACTGGATCACATCCTGGTAAAGCCATCATCCTCCCAAGCATCCCAGCTCAGCCACACATCATACTGTGGAGCATCTTTTATTTCTGCTCAGGACTGCGGGGCTGACCCACAGCTGAGGCCCAGCATAATGAGAAGAGAGGGAACCATCTCAAAGTCAAAACTCATAAACTGAACCTTCATAAATCAAAGACTGTCTGTTCTCTGGAGAAACAATGAAAAATACACGTCAGAATAGTGGAGACAACAGGTAAGGAAGCAGCTGAATGGATAAAACATGCTATGCACTGTGATAGCCTTGTGTCTGTTGCTACAGGAATATATAGCAGAGGGAACCAGCCTGGCCACAAGAGAGAAGGTCAGCACGTGTGGCAAGAGGAGGAGGCTGCTCAAAGCCCAGAATAAAGAGTATGCAGTGTCATAGGGAAACTAAAACTAAGTCTAGTAGATGGCAAAAGAACACACAAGTAACATATGGAAAGGAGTGAAACCAGAAACACAAACACAGCAAGGAAGTAAAACACGGGGAAGCCCATGACGAAGATGATTGTGATGGGTTAGGTTGCCTCCCTTCGAAATTCATGTGTGGAAGCCCTAATTCCTCCAGTTGTGACTGCAGATGGTGGTGGAGAGGGAGGTGCAGGTGAAGTTGGAGATGGAGACGGAGACGGAGACTGAGATGGAGATGGAGGGGGAGAGGGAGGGGGAGAGAGAGGGGAAGATGGAGAGGGAGAGTGAGAGGGAGGAGGAGAAGGAGAGGGAGGAGGAGAAGGAGAGGGATATGGCTATGCAGTTGGAGTTGGAGTTGGAATTGGAGAGGGAAAAGGAGAGGTAGCTGCAGGTAGAAGTGGAATTGGAGTTGGGATGGAGAGGGAGAGGGATTGGGGTAAGGAGAAGGAGAGGGAGAGGAATTAGGAGATAGAGGTGGAGATGAAGTTGCAGTTGGAGTGAGTTGAGTTGGGGACTGAGATGGAGAAGTAAAGGGAGGGGGACATGGACACAGAAGTGGACATATAGATGGAACTGCACTTGGAGAGGGATAGGGAGACACGGAGGGAGTTGGAGGTGGACACAAGATGTAAATAGGTTTGGAATTGAAAACTGAGCTGTTGGTGGAGAGAGAGATTGAAATGGAGGTGATTTGGAGGTGATTTTATGAGGTGATTAAGTAAAATGAGCTTGTGGAGGTAGGGCTTAACCAATTCTGACTCTGATTCTTATAGAAAGAGGAAATTTGAACTCATAAAGGGACACCAGAAAGGTGCATGCACAGAGGGAAGATTGTGAGAAGACATCCTCTGCAAGTCTGTGAGCGAGGCCTCAGGAGAACCAGCCCAAGAATATAAGAAATGCGTTTGTTATTTTAAAAAACCAGGCAAGGGTATTTTGTCATGTTAGCTCTAATAAACTAATACTGTGAAGTAAATTTATAATTTACGGTTATTTCTGTAATACTTATAGCAGTTAGTGGGAAGTAATTAAAAATATCACTGTGTCAAATGGCTCAGTCTGTCACTGTCTGCATCATAAGATTGTATGTTGCATTTACTTGAGCTGTCTCTACATGGTAAATCCCAGCTGACAGAAGTGCTGCCTACTGATGGCCCACAATTATGCTTTTCTTTAATTTAAGTTATACAAGGTTCATATATTTTATATATACAGATTTAGGAACAAAGTGGGGCTTCCCCTCTCTCCCACCTATATTCCAACCCTTCCTTCCCCCATTTTGGGTTCTCATTCTTAATTTTTGCAATGATTTCTTATCACTGTTATTAGTGATCTTATAGTTATCCCTACTGTAAGCAGAGGAGTTCTGCTAATCATGTGAAGACAAAGAAAACAAAACTAAACTAAACAATTGATTCCTTCTTAATGGAAGAGACAAGGGCTGTAAACAATCATCCATTATCCAAATGACTATTTCACCCAAATACATCACGTTTCAGGTATTCTATTAGTTGTGTTGGATCAGGGAAAACATGAAGTATTTGTCTTTTTAGGACTGGTTTATTTCACTAATTGTAATGGTTTCCAGTTGTGACCATCTTGTTGCAAAAGATAGGATTTTGTATTTTTTTTACAGCTGAGTAGCACTCCATAGTGTATATATATCATAATTTATCCAGTCACTAGTTGATGTGTGGGGAACCACAGGCTGGCCACCTGTGGGGACCTTCTCATTGCACTGCCTCATCCTGCGGAGCAGAGCAATGTCAGGGTAATAGGATGGGATACACCTTGATCTGATGAGATGAGACACACCTTGACCTGAATGGACTTGCAGACAATCTGATGAGATGGGATACACCTTGACCTGGAAGGACTTGTAAACAGCCTGGCGAGATGAGATGCACCTTGACCTGAGACTGCGCGTGCCCTTTGATGGACTGCTCGCCCTAGCCTGGGGGAATTGGGGATGGATAAAAGACCGTGTTAGGGGCGGGAAAGGGGGAGCAGCCACTTCAGTCTTTCTCCGTCTTTCTCCCGGCTGCTTCCCCCTCTCTCCTTTCCTTCTATCCCTAAGAGTAAAAGTTCCTCGAGAACCGATCAACAGCGGTCGTGTAGTGACTCTGTGGGTTGAACCTTTGCTGGCAAAGACTTGGGTTGGCGAGGGTTCCGACATTGATGGACATCTGGGTTGATTCCATATCTTTGCTATTGTGAATTGTGCTGCAATGAACATGGGGGAACAGATATATCTTTCATGCATTGATCTCTTTAAGTTTGGTTAAATTCCCAGGCGTGGGATGGCTGCATCATATGGTAGGTCTGTATTCAGGTTTCTGAGGTATCTCCATACTGTCTTCCACAGTGTTTGCAACACTGTACACTCTCACCAGCAGTGGATCAGAGTACCTTTTCTCCTACATCTTCACCAGCATTTGTTCTTTGTTGCTTTCTGTATGTGAGTCACTCTAACTGGAGTGCGTTGGAACTTCGTAGTGGTTTTGATTTGCATTTCTCTGATGTCTAGTGATCCTGATTATTTTCATAAAGGACTTTTGGCCATTTGAATTTCCTATCTTGAGAAATGCCTGTTTAAGTCCATTGCCTACTTATTTAAGAGACTGTTTTGTTGTTTTGATTTGTTAAATTTCTAGAGCTTTCTATATATTTTGGATGTTATTCATTTTTAAAGATTTATTTTACTTTCTTCAAAGGCAGAGTTACAGAAAGACAGAGGGTTAGATACAAAAAGAGCAGTCTTATATCCATTGATTCACTACCCACAAATGGCTTCAACACCCAGGGCCAGATCCAAGAGTCAGGATCTTCATCTGTGTCTCCCACATGTGTGCGAGGCTCCAAACAGTTGTACCTTCTCCCAGTACTTTCCCAGGTGAATTAGCAGGAAGCTGGTTATTTTTTTTTAACTTTTACTTAATAAATATAAATTTGAAAATATAACTTTTGGATCATAGCGGCTTTTCCCCCCCATAACCTCCCTCCCACCCACAACCCTCCCATCTCCCATCCCATTCACATCAAAATTCATTTTCAATTATCATAATATACAGAAGATCAATTTAGTATATTAAATAAAGATTTCAACAGTTTGCACTCACACAGAAACACAAAGTGTTAAGTACTGTTTGAGCACTAGTTATAGCATTAATTCACATAGTACACATATTAAGGACAGAGATCCTACATGGAGAGTAAGTGCACAGTGACTCCTGTTGATGATTTAGCAATTGACACTCTTGTTTATGGCATCAGTAATCACCCGAGGCTCTTGTCAGGAGTGTCAAGGCTAAGGAAGCCTCTTGAGATCGCCAACTCCAATCTTATTTAGACAGGGTCATAGTCAAAGTGGAAGCTCTCTCCTCCCTTCAGAGAAAGGTACCTCCTTTTTTGATGTCTCATTCTTTCCTCTTGGATCTCACTCACAGAGATATTTCATTTAGGTCATATATTTTTTTTTTTTTTTTTGCCATAGTGTCTTGGCTTTCCATGCCTAAAATACTCTCATGGGCTCTTCATCCAGATCCGAATGCCTTAAGGGCTGATTCTGAGGCCAGAGTGCTGTTTAGGGCATCTGCCATTCTATGAGTCTGCTGTGTATCCTGCTTCCCATGTTAGATTGTTCTCTCCTTTTTAATTCTATCAATTAGTATTAGCAGACACTAGTCTTGTTTATGTGATCCCTTTGACTCTTAATCCTATCAGTGTGATCAATTGTGAACTGAAATTGATCACTTGGACTAGTGAGATGGCCTTGGTACATGCCACCTTGATGGGATTGAATTGGAATCCCCTGACATGTTTCTAACTGTGCCGTTAGGGGCAAGTTCAATTCAGCATATGCCGAACTGTACATTTCCTCCCTCTCTTATTCGCACTGTTATATTTAACAGAGATCACTTTTCAGTTAAATTTAAACACCTAAGAATAATTGTGTGTTAAGTAAAGAGTTCAACCAATGGTATTAATTAGAAAAAAAAATACTAAAAGGAATAAAGTGGTAAGTTCTTCCTCAACAGTCAGGATAAGGGTTGATCAAGTCACTGTTTCTCATAGTGTCCATTTCATTTCAACAGGTTTCCTTTTAGGTGCTCGGTTAGTTGTCACTGATTAGGGAGAACATATGACATTTGTCCCTTTGGGACTGGCTTAGATCACTCAGCATGATGTTTTCCAGGTTCCTCCATTTTGTTGCAAATGACTAGATTTCATTTATTTATTTTTTTACTGCTGTATAGTATTCTATAGAGTGCATGTCCCATAATTTCTTTATCCAGTTTACTGTTGATAAACAAATTTTAGGTTGATTCCATGTCTTAGCTCATGTGAAAAGAGCAGACAGTTCTTTTATTTGCCAATTTAAATTCTTCTGGGTAAATTCCAAGGAGTGGGATGGTTGGGTTGTATGGTAGGGCTATATTCAGGTTTGAGGAATCTCCAAACTGACTAGGAAGCTGGTTCTGAAGTAGAGCAGCCGGGACTTGAACAAATGCCTATATGGTACGTCAGCATGGCAGATGACAGCCTAACCCACAACCGCCGTAATGCTGGCCCTATAGATATGCTTTTTGCAAGCCATAGAAAGTCAGATTCCACCAGACAACGTCTTCCACAGCCTGCATCCAATGATTGGCCCGTGCTGGTGACACAAAGGCCCAGATCCTTTCTCTTCCTTTAGGTTAACCCAGGGCATTCCCAGCTCCAGAGCTCCCTGCAGGAGTAGTGACAGCCTTCCTTGCTGCATTGCAAACACCTCAGTCTCCCTCTCTGACCAGTTGTACCAACTCCTTCTTTGGCAGTTTTTGATCCTGAGAACACTCCCTAGGTTATGGCATTCCCCACTAAGGCTTGTGCAGAGGTTTCAGAATCTCTCTGTGTGTGCATTTCATAGACAATCCAGCCTAAGAAGCAGGATCCCTATCTCTACCACAGATGTTGGACTTTAACATAGAGGAGGATTTAACAGCTTGAAGCAAAACGTGACAGGATCAGATTTGATCTTTCTTCATTTTTAATTTGAAAGGTAGAGGGACACAGAGAGAAAAAGAGATTTTCCATTTACTGTTTCACTTCCCAACTGCCCACAATAGCCAGGGCTGGGTCAGGTGGAAGGCAGGAGCCTGCATTTCAGTCTGTTTTTCCCATGTGAATGGCAAGAACCCAAGTACTTAAGCCATCACCTGCTGCTTCCCAGGGTGCATATTAGTAGGAAGCTGGATTGGAGGTGGAGGGGCTGGGAATCGAACCCTGACAGTACAAGGAGTTGGGTGTGGGGAACTGATCAAGAGTCAACATCGCAGACAAGAAAGCTGTTCCAGAAAGTCAAGCAGAAAGCAATGATTGCCTGAGCTCGAGGCATGCCAGTGAATTTAATGTGGACTGAAAAGATTTACGAGAAATTAGTATAGAAGCTGTAGAACTTGACCATTGAGAAAAACAAGAGAAATAAAATCAAGAATAACACCTACATTTATGGAGGTGTCATTTGTTGGAGTAAAGAAAAAATAAAGGGGCTTGGATGTTTTCCCCTGAAATTTTAGTCTGTTATGTCTTCCTGAAACGTTGAGTTTTATGATTCACATGAGAGTTACTTGAGTGTATTTGGAGATACCTGTCAAAGTATAACAAAGAGATTGAGACTAGAATGTATGATAGAAGTTCAAAAATTCATGGAAAAATAAAATTAAAACATACATCTATTTTAGCTGAATTTTTAAAAAATTCATGCATTGCTTTTTAAAAATATACATTTTTCATGAACTGAAAAAACTGTGATTTCCAAATAAAAAATAGAAACTGAAAACTGTGATTTCCAAATAACTGGCATAGCCACCACAGAGTGTTTGCTGTTTCAAAACAAATTTTTCTAACTCAATTTCTACACCATCTACTGATTTGTAAATACAATGAAGCTCATACAAGGGAGTCATTTCAACTAAAAGTTTTGGAATTTTTGTGATTGTGAAGTTTGTCATTGCATAGATTTCTATGTTGAGCCATTTGAAATGTTTTTCAATGATGTAAGATCGTAAACTTTTTGATTCTATCAGTTAGTATTAGCAGACACTAGTCTTGTTTGTGTGATCCCTTTCACTCTTAGACCTATCAGTGTGATCAATTGTGAACTGAAATTGATCACTTGGACTAGTGAGATGGCCTTGGTACATGCCACCTTGATAGGATTGTATTGGAATCCCCTGGCACTTAATTCACTTGTTCACTGGATTTCTATGCTGATGTATTCCATAGGTGAACGAAAAACAGATCATTGTGTCATTGTTCTGAGCATCAAATTTGTAAAAGGAATGACTTAAATCGGAGGATTGACTCAATTTTTTTTATGATTCTTTCATATGAAAATCCATGCAAAGTTTTATTTAATACATGTTCCATGTTTTACAAAAATAACATTTACTGCACATTAAAGGAAATTAAATTGGTCACAGAAGTCTGTTATCTTTGCATTCCATTGTTTCATAGAGAAGGGAAAAGTGAAGGGATTTAGTGGCATGTGTGGGAAAAGAAATTCACACCTCGCTATTCCTGTTTGTGTGAGCAGTATTTTAAAGAAGGAAGCATTGTGAACTACAGACTCAAGCAGTATCAACTACAAGAGGTACAATTCTGCGTAGAACATCCTGCCTTTCCCAGGTTTTAAGGCAGTAAATTCAATTTCTCTAAATCTCAATTTTCTCATATGTGAATGGGGGAAAGAATCAAATCCTGCTTTCTGTTTTTGGCCAAATAAATGAGATGGTTTTGTCTGTGTAAGTTTTTATCTTAAAAGTGTTATATTTGTATTTTCATTATTTATAGAGATAATATGCATTAGGATTTTTCTTGTCATACTATCTTGTTGATTAATAAAAAACAATAAAAATATAAAACAAAGTGTAATTTTTCCTTTTGCCTAAAATAAATTGCAGCAGAAATATTTAATCATTATTGAGAATTTTTTATATTCCAGACGTTAAACTAACTTTCTTCAGATGAATTATGTCATTTAATTAAGGACCAATTATTCTTTTCCTGGAAATATTTGATTTTTTAATGATTTTTAGATACTTACATATTCACCATGCATTTAAATTTAATTTACCTTTATAAAATTAAGTTTTTTTATCAAAAGTTTTCTCTCAAAATACATTATGAAATGCATATATTCAGTACAGGAATGGGGTTTAACATGACCTAGTTTCTTCAATGTGGTAGAACTTTATAGACTTGTATATTCTTTTAGCTCTTATTAAGACTCCAAGAAATTAGGAGTTTTATTTTGTACAGTAATGGCAAAGGATGTTGGACTTTATGTCAATGGAATTTGCATTATAGTAGATTATATAATATTTCAGTATTTTCTGATGCCACTGTTGTGCAATGTCATGACGGAACCTCACCACTGCCCTGAGGAAAGTTCGTTCCTATGTGTTCAAATCTCACTACAGTTCTCCATCCTTTCTGCGTGCTGACATGCCTACTTTCTGTTTAAATTTTAAGCAGATAAATAATATTTGGCTTTAACTTCAGATTCTTCTCATGAGTGAAGAAAAAGTACCAATGCAGAGAACAGAATTTACTGATCTTTTTTTAAGTAAACAAGCCAAAACTGAGTGATTTTTGCCGACATCATGTTCTTTCATAAACCAGCATCTCAAATTTTCTTGATTGGAAAAAAAATTACTTGCTTCACTCAAGATTTTGTCATTTTATGATTGAATATCTTGCATATATTCCTAGGAGCGTGCAACTCTTCTACTTGGTTTCATAGAATGTATGCAGACTGAATATTTTAAATATCATGTCCTTTAGGGATTTATAGATACATATGAGACTATTTTATAACACGAATTGAAAGTAAATGAATTCTCAGCAGGGGAAATAAAGCCCAAAGTCTTTATTTTCAAAGTTTGCCATTATTCCACTTTACTCCATAAATATGTGAATTTTATGAATCATCAAACGCATTAAGGAAATCTAGAGTCTTTCCTGTGATGTATATTAGGATGTGAGTAAGTCTGAATCAAAATTGATTTCAAGGGTCCAGTGCCGTCGCATACTCGACTCCGCCTCCGCCTGTGGCACCGGCATCCCATATGGGCGCCTGTTCATACGCCGGCTGCTTTCTTCCAGTTCAGCTCTTTGCTTGTGGCCTGGGGAAACAAGAAGATGGTGCAAGAGCTTGGGCCCCTGCACCCACATGGGAGACCCGGAAGAAGCTCCTGGTTCGTGGCTTCAGACTGGTACAACTCTGGGTGTTGTGACCTTCTAGGTAGTGAACTAGTGGATAGAGGACTTCTCTCTCTGTCTCTTCCTCTCTCTCTCTCCATAACTTTACTTCTCAAGTAAATAAGTAAAATCTCTTTAAAAATATTTCACCTGCTTTGAAGCTACATAGAGGTCAAAGTTAAGGAGCATTATGACTCCAGAAATCACATTAGTGGTCTGATCATAACAGCACACAGAGAATGGTGCAAACTTGGCCATAAAAACACATACATTCAGGTTTTTCCTGACCACTGCTGGACTGAGAATGCTCACTGTGACATCTGCAATTCAAGAGAAACCTTTCCTCAGGACACAGCACTGTTATGTGTATTATTTATTTAACAAAACCACAGTGCCTCTCTGAAGTCAGACTTTCCCATGTCACACTCTCATGCAGGGGCAATTCAGCCTGAGTTTTCTGAGACAGAGGTATTATCCCTGGGAACTCTGCTAGCCTGTGTGTTGGCATTCACGGAAACATGCTGCTTATGTGTGTGCACCCTGGCATTCCGTGACACGCTACAGAGACCACACATAGTATGTTTACCCTAAGTCAGTGCTGCCTCTTGATTATGAGGGAGGGGAAATATTTTGGCATTTTCTTAATCAACTAACTGCCATTATTAGAACAACGAACACATTACAATAGAGTGTTAGGCAGGTTGACAGACCGCTTACACAGTCAGCGTATATTTACACACAGAGACCTCTGGAGATCACTTGATTTGCAAAATAAATGTGACATGGTATTTTTCAGGGAGGGATTTGTTTTCTAAGCAGAAGGAAAAGCATTTTAAAGCTACCCTTTATACAATTCCAAACAGCAATGGCTTCTTTGTTCACAGGATGTTCGGCAAGGAAACTTCATTTTTACTGCTTCTGCAATATTACAGCAGGGCCCTAGGTTGTGTTCCAAAGAGCATTCTGATGATCTTTATGTGACAAGATGAAAGATGAGAAAAATCTATTTCTATGCCCTAAAGACATAACTACTAGTGCCAGATTTCACCAGTTGCTTCATAGTGACTTGAATAAGAATCAAAAACTATTAACAGGGTTGTAGGATTTATTGTGGAGAGATCTGATAGTCTACTTTTTGAGAATAGTAAAAATAAAATGTCACAAAATGTGTATCAAGGAAAGAATTGAGAGGAGCTCAAAGGAAACAGAATACTTTCCTTCAACTTATTGTGGAGTTTTTACTGATCCCAGTGCTTCCCAGAGTAAAGCACACAGAACAGGCAAAGCAAAGTGATTGTTTAAAGCAAATGTCTTCAAGTGTTCGACATCCATAACTGTACTTTTACACATTTTTCTGGAAAGTTCTCTAAATAGCTTTTTTTTTTGACAGGCAGAGTTAGAGAGAGAGAGACAGAGAGACAGAGAGAAAGGTCTCCCTTCCCTTGGTTCACCCTCCGATGGCCAGGAGCCAGGAGCCAGGTGCTTTCTCCTGGTCTCCCATGCGGGTGCAGGGTCCAAGCACTTGGGCCATCCTCCACTGCACTCCCGGGCCAGAGCAGAGAGCTGGCCTGGAAGAGGAGCAACCAGGACAGAACGCTGCCCCAACTGGGACTATAACTCGGGGTGCCGGTGCCGCAGGCGGAGGATTAGTCTAGTGAGCCACAGCGCCAGTCTCTACATAGCTTTAAATCCTCAAGTATTCCTTGGCTTAAGGATCATTGTTGAATATTAAAAGACAAGGAGGTGAAAACATTTCTTAATAATTTGCAGCATGTCATTAACTTGAAAAACCAAACCTTGTTGAGTTTGCTTAATGTCCCTGGGAGGGAGATATCATCACCACAGTTATTCAGGAAAGAGTATAGACTCCTGCCAACCTACTCAAGGACTTCCAGCCAGCACACAATAGCACCAACTGTTGTCCTAGATCTTCTAAGGCCAAGAGAAGGCTCTGCTTGTTGAATGAATTCTCAAAAATTATATAAAATCACTGTTTCCTGTTTGTATTATTCTTTGTATTCTCTCCTGCTAATATCTGCATCTAGTCTGACTGAGTTCAGTGCCAGCCCATGGCATATACTCGTTTGTTTTCAGAGTAGAATTGTGTGTGCATGCGTGTCTAGAAGCTGCATGGGTGCACATCTCCACACAGAGAAGCTGCCCATATCTTTTTCCACTTCCCAGCTTCTCAGACACAGCTGATATTGAAGTAAGTGATTCCAAGAAACAAAATTTATATAAAGGAAGAGTTGGATGTTATGGAGAGTTGGAGCCTTTAACATGGGAAAAGCACTAATGGATCACATAAAATATGCAATGTGTCTTGATATTTATAGAACCCAGAATTCTGGCTGAGTAGACATAAGCACATATACACTCCATTCTACATAGTGCCAACTGCTATCACTTTATTCCACTTAGCACTTGAAACTTTCAAAATCCTTTTTAATCACTGTATTATTTATATCTGATTGGGCCTAAGCACATTAGGAAGTAGTGTAGAGGGGTTTCCCCTCCAATCCATTAACATCTATATCTATGAAATAGAATGCTGAGAATGCTACTTACGTAGTTTAAAAATTAACTCGTTTCATAGTTCCCGTTGTGATGGTGAAGCTCTCCTTTGAAAACAAGCAATGTGTCCATGGTGGGGACAATAGTCCCTGTGGGCTGCAAGGGGCTGTTTCAGAAGCTGAGATGTGATTCATTATCTTGTTGTGTGCATAAAAGGCATGGAGGAAGCAGCAGTGCTGTAGTGGGAAGGGCTCTTCATGGCCCCTGTCTCCCTACACGAGTGGAGTAGGAATCTCATCTTCTGGAAATGTGAATAACTATAATAAGGAAATACTAATTATAATTATCAGACCATTAAAAGCTAGTGCACCTGCATAGGTACAACATAAATACAACCCAGAGAGAAAGGATACAGGGATTTTCCAGTGAGCTTTTATTGCTAGGAAGTACTGACTTCTGGGAATTCCCTATTCACTTTCCATTTGACATAGTTATCAACCATGCCCCAAACTCTCACAATTTCACAGAGCTCCTTTGGAAAATGTTTTCTGCATATATTTGGGAAAAATAACAAAACCAACTCTATTTCTGAATTAACCAGGTTCCCACGTGCTCTTTTCTGTCTTCCTAGTCCAATTATCAACAAGTCAGAAAAGGAGTTCTTAAATAGAAAAGGGATGTCTACAACTGGCTAAACCCAGAATGCCTTGGGATACTTGATGTTATGGAGAAATTTTTCAAGAAAAAAAAAAAACTGGTACATGATTATATCAGCATTTTCATGCCTCCATGCTGCAGTGGTTCAATGTCTGTGTCAACATGGCTAGACCATGATGCTTGGTGTTTGGTTAAACACCTTGACACCTTGGTTGTTTCCAAATTTTGGCTATTGTAAACAGTGCTGCTATGAACATGGTGATGCAAAGAAATGTCTGTGTGCATCAGTATTGCTGCAAATATTGCTGCAAAATGTTGTAAAACTCTGTTATATACCTTTGTCAAAACAATGTTAAGAATGTTACACTTGGGGCTGGGATTGTGCTGAAGTAGGTAAAACCACTGCCTGCAATGCCAGCATCCCATATGAGCAACTGTTCGATACCTGGATGGTCCATTTCCAATCCACCTCCTTGCTAATGCACCTGGGAAAGAATCAGATGATGGCCCAACTGCTTGCCTACCTGCACCCATGTGGGAGACCCAGCAGGAGTACCAGGCTCCTGGCTTGGCCTCTCCCAGCCCGACTATTGCGGTCATTGGGGAGTGAACCAGCAGAGGGAAGACATCTCTCTCTCTTTCTCTCTCTCTCTCTCTGTAATTCCGTTTTTCAAATAAATAAGTAAAATATTAAAAAAGAAGGTAACAAGGCTGGCAATTTAGCTTCTGGTTTGAACACCAGGCTGGATGCTGCTGCCTTTTGCTAAAATGAATAAAATAGGAGGAGGTTAGGGATGCACACAAGTTCATTTCTGTAATAGGTGAATCCTTAGCATACTCAAAGAGAAGATGTAAATTATGCTATTGGATTTAACTGTCTGGAGCACTGAAAAAAATAATGGCTTGAGATAATAAATGCTAGGGTTTTCTACACACTGAAGCTATGGATCTGATTGATATTCCTCAGGATATTTGAACAATGTGAGAAGACTGAGCTGGGGATGATACCTGAGAAAGTCTATTTGTAGTAGATAATGAAGGAAAGACCTGAAAATGAAAAGAAACCAAGGAGAATATTAGACAATAGAAACCAAGGTCAAACTCAAGAAAGAAGAGGTCAAAGCTGAAAACATTTGGAAAAGGCTTAAGTGCAGGAACTTTTTTGTATATTTTATTTTATTTTTAACTTTTATTTAATAAATATAAATTTCCAAAGTACAATTTTTGGATTATAGTGGCTTTTCCCCCCATAACCTCCCTCCCACCCACAACCATCCTACCTCCCACTCCCTCTCCCATCCCATTCTTCATAAAGATGCATTTTCAATTATCTTTTAATTATTATATTTTGCAGCATGACTTTCATATTAGAACAAGCTATTTGGTTGAAAAGGCAGAGATGACTTGTGATTGGATCAGGTTAGGTGTAGATGGAAAGTATACGGACAACGTGTGTATGCAGTTTGTGTGTGGTAGTTTGTGTGTTCATGTATTCATATGTGTTTAAACCTGAATGGTTTATTTAATGTACCAGGGTATTCTCCAGTTTCATTCCTTTGTTACATTAACACATTTGCTTTCTTTTAAGGCTGTGTATAAATATTTCATGTTCCTTTTCTGCATGAAATAGAGAGGTAAGTGAAATGTTGGGGAGCACTTAGCTTGATTCCAGAACATAGTAACAATGAAAGGACAAGGGTCTCCAAATCATACGGATTCATTTTTTTCTTTCTGTAAATACTCAGAAGTGAGATTTCTGGATCAGATGCTCTCACTTATATTCGGAATATGAAACAGATAAATTCAAATAGTCAGAAAGTGGAAGCATGGGGACAGAGACCAGGGGCTGAGTGGGGTTGGGAGATGACGATCAGGCATGTGAAGCCTCCCTGGAGCAGGAAGACGGAGACTCGTTTTTCTTTGAGCTTTAGGCAGGGCATGGTGAACAGTGAACAACAGTGGGCACTTCAAAATCTCTATGGGAGTAAATTTCAATTTTTCTTATATAATAAGGGGTAAGTAAGGTGATGGGTATGTTAATTCACTTGATTTAAAGATTTTACATTGTATTCATGAATCATAAAATCATTTTGTACTTCATAAATATACCCACATAATGTGTCAGTTTGCAATTAAAATAAAAAAATTAAAGTAAGCAAAAGTGCAAGAGATATACCTTTAGAAAATTTTAGATGGCCAGGTAATAAAATCAGCATTCAGTAAGAGTCAAAGAGCACTGTCAACAGGATCCCCTGCGTAAAAGAAGCACGAGGTAGAATATCTCAGTCCACTCTGCTAGAGACACTTGAAGTCATTAGGTACAAACTTTTATTTGAGATGTGCACTATTTATGTAAATACTTAATTAAAATATGAAAAATCCTCAAAAACCTCATGGGAAATGCATATTATGAATAAACTCAAGACTGGGCAGAGGTTCTATTTGTATTACAGAAACACCAAAAAGTACTAGCAGACACCTATAGGGCAAAAGCATACCGATTATTCCACATTCTCTCCAACACTTGTCATTTCTCGGATTTTTTGATAATGCCCATCCAACTAGATGTGAGATCATAGCTCATTGTGGTTTTTTGCATTTACTGAATGATTAGTTGCATTGAGTATATTTTATCTACAAAACTGCTATTTGTACATTTTCTTTATGAAAATATCTATTCAAGTCCTTTGTCTACTTTTAAGTAGATCTCGTTTTTTAATTGCTGTTGATTTGTAGGTGTTCCTTATAAATTTGAGACATTAATGCCAGACACATATTTGCAAATATCAAACTCACTCTTTCAGTTTCCCTTCCAGCTGCCTGAATTATGCATGAGTTCTCAAAGTACAGAGCCACGCTCTTTGCAACAAAGCCGCAGGTACTGGACTATTGAACATTCTTGGACTGTGTAGTTTCAGAATCAAGTTTTTTGACAAGCATTGAATTTATTTTGTTTACATTTTGCCTTTCCCCCACGGTAATGGGAAGCAAAGCCACATCATTGATTGGTAGACCTCAGAATATAGGGGTACTCAAACTGTAGGGGTAAAACATGAAGCCAGTGCTACATCTCTCTAGTAACTTCAACTTTTGATCCCTATCTAAGTGAGTGAGTCTTTCCTTGGCTACATTTTTTACATCTGTATTAGAATATCTGGGGAAATAGAATACATATAACTAGAAATATTTCTATACATGTGTTTACGTATCTAAATATTCCTGTCTGAATACCTACATCTATATCTCTATCTATCAATAAAGAAACAGAGACAGAGAATTTTTAAGAACTTGCATTTGTTTGGGAGGGATTTGAAATCTGTACAGCAGGTTAATGGGCTGGAAATAACTCAGGGAAGAAATGATGTTTCAGTTTTGAATCGCAAATCTGCCGGCTGGAACCTCAGGTGGGATTTCTGTATTAACAACCTTGAGGCAGAATTCCTTCAGGAATCTCATCTGCTCCAAGGACTTCAACAGAGTGATGAGGAACACAAGCTCTGTGGAGAGTGACATGCTTACTCAAAGTTCACTAAATGCTAATCGTATCTAAAAAATTCCTTCACCCAAACATGAAGGCTGATGTTTGATGAACCAAGAGGGCTCCAAAGTCTAGCCAAGGTCACTCAAAAGTGAACATCATACCTCTACATTTATTATTCAAACCTATACTGTGCACCTTCTACTCAAGATCAACCTTACGGGGCCAGCGCTGTGGCACACTGGGAAAAGCCACCGCCTGCAGTGCCGGCATCCCATATGGGCACCGGTTCAAGTCCTGGCTACTCCATCTCCAATCCAGATCTCTCTGCTATGGCCTGGGAAAGCAGAAGAAGATGGCCCAAGTACTTGGCGCCTGCACCTGCATGGGAGACCTGGGGAAGCTCCTGATTCCTGGCTTCATTTTGGCACAGTTCCAGGCGTTGCAGCCCACTGGGAAGTGAAGCAGCAGATGGAAGACCTCTCTCTGTTTCCCTGCCTCTCCTTCTCTCTGTGTGTAACTCTTTCAAATAAAGAAATAAATTAAAAACAAAAAAGATTAACGATCAACTGTAAGATTCCTTCACACGAACACAGTAATGATAAATGACGGCTTCACTTGGTATACGCGACATCGTCCAATCACAAGAAAGGAAGAGAGTAAGACTGACATGAAGAGGCTTCCATCAATGTCTGGAATTCCACAGATTTGTTCAAGAACTCTGTGTTGGCAAGTGGCAGAAATGTGCTCTTCTATCTGCCTTTTTGTTTGTTTTGTTTGCTTTGGAATTATGAGAACACGTGAAAAATCCAAACTGAGGGATATTCTACAAACCATCAGGCTTGGTTGCGGCATAGGGGGTGAAGTTGCCACTGCAGTGCTGTCATCCATATGGGTGCCCTTTCACGTTCCAGCTGCTCCACTTCAAATCCAGTTCCTGCTAACGCATCTGAGAAAGCAGTAGAGGGTGGCCCAAATGCTTGGATCCCTGCACTCAAGTGGGTGACTTGGAAGAAGTTCCTGGTTCCTGGCTTCATCCTGGCCCTGTCCTGGCAGTAGCCACCATTTGGGGAATGAACCAGCAGGTACAAGATCTCTTTCTCTCTCTCTGTCTCTCCCTCCCTCTCTGTAACATGCATGTCAAATAAATAAAGTAAATCTTAAACAAAATCTGGCTTGAGCTTCACAATAAAGAAAGGCTAAGAGAAAGTGATGAACGGCTACAAGTTCAACAGGACTAATGATGTAACTCAGTACAGTATGGAATCTTGCCCTGGATTCTGGACCAGATCAATGATATTAAGCATAGAATTAGTGAAATTTGACTAGTCTTTGGTGGTGTTGTGTCTACCTCCAGCTTTGACTTTAAATAACTGTTGTCTGTTCATGTAAGAGAATGCCCTGTCTCAAATGCATACTGAAATATTTAGAAGCAAAAGAGTCTCTTTTCTGCAACGCACCACCTGGGAAGGCCATACTTAGGATTCAGAGAGCTGGCTGATAGATGAGAGATAATAGATAGATGGCAAGAAAGACAAAGTGATGAATAATGAGGGCATGAAAGAAATGTGGAGAACACACTCCCATTAGGAGTTATTTGGAAAATGTGGTTGAGGTCCTGTGGAATTTTTGTAGGATTTTTAAAACTTTTATGTATGAATTTGAATCAATTTGAAAATTAAGCCAATAATGAAAAAAGAAAGAAACTTAAAACTGAAGAGATTTTTCTGGTTGTCAAAAATCCCCAGTTTAAAAAAAAAAATTAACTGTTAGTGTACATAGTACATTAGAAAAAATGTTTACAGCACAAAGTCATGGCTCTGAGCAGGCATTTATCCCAGCAGCATTCCACACATTCCATTTATCCCAGCAACATTCCGCACATTCCATTTATCCTAGCAGCATTCCGCACAGTGGTACCTGGATTGGATTCCCAACCATGGCTTCTGCCATAGCTTCCTGTCCATGCAGATCCCGGGAGATAGTGGTGTGGCCCAGTAGCTGGGTCCAGCTGCCCATATGTGAGATGGACTGCCAAGATGCTAGTTTTGGTACAGTCCAGTCCTGGCCATTGTAGGCATCCCGGGGATAAACCATTCTGGGGATCATATTCTCCTGCTATCTCTCTCTCTCTCTCTCTCTCTCTCTCTTCCCCTCTGCCTCTCAAATAATTTATAAAATGAATTTAGAATGAGTGAGCCTAGCTCCTCTTTAAAAATTACTCTTAAATCTGCAACCTTGCAATGTAAATCCATATGCTTTATGCTTCCATTTTGTGAATGAAATTTTCTTGCTGTTCACAGATCAGGAGGATGAGCTAGAAAAGACAATTTAATTAGTGATTATAAGTGAAACATAGGAAAATATTATGAGTTTCATTTTCCAGTGTTTTATGTCTATATTTTTGGCACTTTCATAAAATATTCCATATTGCAAGCACTTAAAACACCTTCTAAAATTTAAACCATTATAAGTGATAGTGAGAGGGAATTGCAGCCTCTACTATAATTTATTTGAGTATGATTGGATGAAATATGATGTACTTAGGATGAAAATTAGCACAAACAGCATGTACAAGGGTTTTTTAATAAAATCATAGGGACTGCATTTGATATTAACATGTAAATTATGTATAGCATGATGACTCTTGTTAGAACTCATAAAGAGAGGATGATTAAAGGAGATAAAAATATGAGTCTTTGCCAGTTGATAGTGCATTAACCTCAAGGCCTCAAACATACATTTATTTTAGATCTCATCAAATAATAATTGTCAGTTCTCAGTTTCAAACTCTTGTTCCCTGGAGAAAGAATACCCATTAAAAAAGATGAAAATGCCTTGAAGCGAATGCTCATGGATTCAAGGGCAACATTGGGGCTTATACGATAATCTCATTTATTTTTGCTAAATCAATAATAATGCACCATTTGCATGCCAGGGTTTTCAAAGATGGGTCTAATACATTATCTCATTGGAAATATTCGTGCAAATGACTTCAATGTTCAATAAAAGCCTGCGATTTAGGCCAAGGATACCGTCATCCTAACTTTACTGATGAGGCAACAATGAAAACTGAAACACGGTTTCTTAAATTAATGGGAACTCCAAGAATGGCAACTACACATTCTAAAATGTGAGAATTGGTAACACTTTTTATAACATCTAGGAAATCTGTGAAAAAAATTCTAATATAAATTGATCATCCATTGGATAACATAATTGTGTAGATGGGGTGCATATATTGACATGTAGTTGTAATCAAGGACATGCATATGGTTGTGGATACAAAGTAATGCAAAATCCTTTTAAGAAGATTATCCTCACTTGTAGTCAACTGTGTGACACAAATTGCTTCTGGTAGAATGCAAATTAAAAGTCAGTTCAGTGATATAATTACAAATAAAATTGTGAAGGGTCATCAGTCGAAAGAAAAGTGAGATCAACTACCTTATGATAAAGTTAAAAGGCAGCAGAACTCCTTGGGGACAAGAAGCTCTGCCCACAGACTTGCCCTTGGACCTGGGAGAAACAAAAACGGAATGGTGTTTGCCTTGAGAATTTATGATCACAAGCCCTAGTCTGCATGGTTTATAAGCCTAGACTCCAAATATACATATCATGTGGTGTGTCAAGAGTTGAAAGATATTTGAAGCAGGCTCTCCCAACCACAGCATTATTAATAAACAGGCCTAGCTAACTTTCAGGGAGGGGGAGAACTGCACAGTGTAGGACATTGTAGGGTACTTAGGATTTTCCCCCTCCTCTACCAAAGTCAGGAGTACACGCCTGCCCTCCAATCTGTGACAACCAGAAGTGTCCTCAGGCATACTAAATGTCCCTGGGATGGAGTGAAACTTCCTCCAGTTGAGAACCTCTGGAACAAAGCAGATGGTGGAAGGGCCCAGTGCCATAACGTTTTTCAAATTTTGTTTGTCTGCTTTTATTTGTTGCTGTATTTAGCAATACGTAAATAAGTATGTATTTGGAATGAAGAATATAACATAATTTCACAGAAGTCAAGTAGAATAGTTGTCTCTAGGAATTAGGAAAGGTGGGGACAATAGTCTGAGCTATCACATGAATTTGGGATCTTTTCTTCTATTTTTGCAAATATGAATCTTGAGATTTTGACAAGAATTGCACTGAATATGTAGGTTGCTTTTAGTGATGAAAACCCTTTAACACTGTAATCTTTCAACTCATGAACCCCATAGATGGTCTTCCATTTTATATCAGAATTATAATTAGTAGAGTTATCGATCCATACCAAAAAAAAAAAACCCCAGCAAACAAAAGTCCATGAATAGAACTTAACTGAAGAATTCTATCACACATATAAAGAAGAATTAACATTAATCATATCAAACTCTCCCCCTACTCATACAATTTTAATAGAGTTAAAATTTTCAAACTCATTTTTTCTCTTTTTTCTTTTTTTTTTAACTTTTATTTAGTAGATGTAAATTTCCAAAGTACAGTTTGTGGATTACAATGGCTTCCCCCCCATAACTTCCCTCCCACCCACAACCCTCCCATCTCCCTCTCCCTCTCCCATTCCATTCACATCAAGATTCATTTTCAATTACCTTTATATACAGAAGATCAATTTAGTATATATTAAGTAAAGATTTCATCAGTTTGCACCCACACAGAAACACAAAGTGTAAAATACTGTTTGAGCACTAGTCATATCATTAATTCACATTCAACTACACATTAAGGACAGAGATCCTACATAGGGAGTAAGTGCACAGTGACTCCTGTTGTTGACTTAACAAATTGCTACTCTTGTTTAAGACGTCAGCAATCTTCCCAGGCTCTAGTCATGAGTTGCCAAGGCTATGGAAGCCTCTTGAGTTCACCAACTTCGATCATATTTAGACAGGGTCATAGTCAAAGTGGAAGTTCTCTCCTCCCTTCAGAGAAATGTACCTCATTCTCTGATGGCCCATTATTTCCACTGGGATCTCACTCGCAGAGATCTTTCATTTAGTTGTGTGTTTTTTTTTTTTTTTTTTTTTTTTTTTTGCCAGAGTGCCTTGGCTTTCCATGCCTAAAATACTCTCATGGGCCCTTCAGCCAGATCTGAATGCCTTCACGGCTGATTCTGAGGCCAGAAGTCCAGCTATTCCCTGTTACTAAAACCAAAGGTACTACAAGAAAATGAAACTTCAGGTGGATACCTGTGCTAGCTATTGACAAAAAACCTAAACAAAGTGCTGTCAATTGAATTCAGCACTACACAAGAAGGATCATATACCATAACTGAGGTTTAACCCTGGAGTGCTTAAATGATTCAGCAGAAAACATTGAGGAAATAAACCACACTCACAGAACGAATGACAAAACCACCAGTTCCTCTCAATAAAGGTAGAAAGCATTTCACAAAATCCATCACTCAATCAACTATGAATTGGGAGACAAGATCGCAGTACAATAAGGATCATGCATGAAAGGTCATTGGTTACTCTCCTGTCCTGTGGTAAAACCTGGAAGCTCCGACTTGCGGCGCTGGCACACCGGGTTCTAGCCCCGGTCGGGGCGCCGGATTCTGTCCCAGTTGCCCCTCTTCCAGGCCAGCTCTCTGCTGTGGCCAGGGAGTGCAGTGGAGGATGGCCCAAGTGCTTGGGCTCTGAACCCCATGGGAGACCAGGAGAAGTACCTGGCTCCTGCCATCGGTTGAGCGCGGTGCGCCAGCCGCAGCGCGCCAGCCATGACGGCCATTGGAGGGTGAACCAACGGCAAAGGAAGACCTTTCTCTCTGTCTCTCTCTCTCTCACTGTCCACTCTGCCTGTAAAAACAAACAAACAAACAAACAGACAAAAAAAACCTGAAAGCTGTTTGTCCAGAATCAGGAACAAGGTGAGGGTGCCCACTGCTGTCATTTCTATTCCATTCAGTACTGGGACTCCTACCTTGAGCGATTAGGCAAGGAAAGGAAACAAAGAACATCCATCATTCAAGAATAGGAAGTCAAGTTATCTGTGTTCATTGATAACATGATCTCACTAACAGAGAATTCTGTTTTAAGTTTTTATCTTACTCATTCCTTCATGTGTTTTTCTTATGTTCTGAATTAAATAAACATGTTCTTTTCTATTCCTAGTATTCACGAGTCTGTTTCATAAATTGAAGTTAAATTTTCTTAAATTAGTTATGAGCAAGTATATCGCGACTCACTAGGCTAATCCTCCGCATGTGCCACCAGCACCCCAGGTTCTAGTCCCGGTTGGGGAGCCGTATTCTGTCCCCGTTGCTCCTCTTCCAGTCCAGTTCGCTGCTGTGTCCCGGAAGTGCAGTGGAGGATGGCCCAGGTCCTTGGGCCCTGCACCCGCATGGGAGACCAGGAAGAAGCACCTGGTCCTGGCTTCGGATTGGCACAGCGCACCTGCCATAACACATTGCCGTGGGGGCCATTGGAGGGTGAACCAATGGCAAAGGAAGACCTTTCTCTCTGCCTCTCTCTCTCACTAACTCTGCCTGCCAAAAAATTTTTTTTTGGTTTGTGTAATAAATTATTTTAACTGATTAAAAATGTTATATCCTTACTTTCTTAGTGTTCACTACATTAGTGGTGGTGATATTTTATTATTTGAATTATATTCAATTCGTTAAGTCTATTTTTAGATGTTTTAAATATTTATTTGGAAGACAGAGTTACAGAGAGAGGCAGAGACAGAGAGGTAGAGATCTTCCATCTGCTGGTTCTCTCCTCAAATGGTTGCAGTGGCTGGAGCTGAGCCTATCGAAAGCCAGGAGTCAGAAGTTTCCTCTGGATCTCCCATATGGGAGCAGGGGCCCAAGCCAGGCACAATAGCAGAGGGCTAGATAGGAAGTGGAGCAGCTGAGATTGGAACCAGTGCCCTCATGGGATGCAGGCATTGCGGGCCAGGGCTTTAACCCACTGCACCACAGTATGGGCCCCTATCTTTAGACTTTTTTTAAATACTGTAATCTTTTAATTCCAATTTCCACAAACTTATTTTTAAATTTATTTATTTGAAAGGCAGAGGCAGAGAAAGAAAGAGAGAGAGAGAGAGAGAGAGAGAGAGGTCTTCTATCTGCTGGTTCACTCCCCAGACAACCGCAATAGCCAGAGTTGCACTGATCTGAAACCAGGAGCCAGGAGCTTCTTCCAGGTCTCCCACATGGGTACCGGGGCCCAAGGACTTGGGCCATCTTCCACTGCTTTCCCAGGCCATAGCAGAGCTGGATCAGAAGTGGAGCAACTGGGACTCGAACTGGTGCCCATGTGGGATGTCAGCACTGCAGGCGGCGGCTTTACCAGCTACACCACATCTCAGGCCCCTAGACTTGAAATTATGCTTTCACAGATTGATCTTGATTTTCTTGCGTTTTAGTTCTCTGTTGCTGTAAATGTTAGCACAGATGTAGAATCTTGAAACAGCACCTTTTTTGAGTTTTCATGAGCTGTGTGTGCAGCTGCAGGTTAATCAGGTGCCTTGCTCTGCTCTCCCAGGCCACCCTGGACTCTTTGTGGCATGGGCCTTCTTTAGGAATGCTGGGGGTGTGGAGAACTTGTTTCCTGGTGGTTGCAGTGCTAAAGCCCTCGCTCCTGTCTGGCTCTAAGAGGTGGACACCTCTCGACTTCTGTGTTCTCCTCCCACTAGGAGTTCAGATCCTAGATGTCTGCTTTCTTCCTGAAGGCCCGCAGAAGCTCATCGCTGACTTCCATTGCCAGTAGGAGAAAATGATCTCTGTTCCAAGGAGATCATGTGCATAGGTCAGGCACTCCAGTCATGTATCTTAGGGTCATCCAAAGTGAGACCATGTTTACTCCTGCACGTTCCTTACAGCTGCACCAAGACAATGTTGCATCTTTAGAATTTTGCCTTTTTGATTTCCCCTTAGACCCTTGAAGAAACACACCCCTCCTAAATGCAAAGTACATGCACTCCCATCCCCAGGTCCTCAACATTCTCTTCATGCCAAAAGTCATGCACTAGGACGAGCCCAGAGGCCCTAGTTGAATATCCCCACACTGAAACAATGCCCATTAACAGTTCATATAAAATAGTTGTGGTAGATTTTCATAATGGCACATGCATAGCAAAGGTAATTAATGAACTGCGATTCCATGCAACAATATCTATGAATGTGATCAATAGTGCAAAATAGAAGACATTGAATGATTCTGGTATATCAGCTACAAAACTAACAAAATTATGCTGTTAGAATTCAAGTAGTAGTTACCTTTAAAAGACCATTTCCTGGGATGGGTGAAAGGAAGGGCTTTTGGGGTGCTGGAAGATCATATTTTAGATGTGAGTTATAATTATATAAACAAGGTTGATACATGAAAATCTGTCAGATATATTCATTTTGATATGCACATCCAGGCATGTGTATCATCATATGTAAAAATTATGTATTAAGTCTTGAAATAGAGTTGAGACGCTAGGTAGACACTGCATACAAATCCAAGCCAAGGAAGTGGGACTTAACAGCCGTCTGTGTTTACTGCATTGTATGGGAGATGTCCAAACACATCAGTTGATTTTTGGATTCATCATGGAGTTCAGAATTGTAAGAGTAAACAGAAAAATAATAGCTATCTTTTTAATATCAGAATTATTATTCTGTTCCATTAAGATTTATTCCCAAAAGTGTTCCATAGTTTCTTTCTCACTCCAACAAAGTAACTGATAATCACCATGCATACATGTGCAGATCCGATTTTGTCGTGCGACAGCTGAGTAAAAATCCACAGGCCTTAACAAGACATGCAAAGGCCCACGCAATAAATCCCACAGCTGATCTCCGGCCTCAGTTCTTGCCACTTCTGAGCGTTCTTGTTTCCTTTGTCCACAGTTCTCAGACAAGTGTTCTGTTAACTCTTGGAGGTCCCTTCTTCTCAATATTCTGCTGCTAAATGCCTGGTCAGACAAGCCCAACAGATACTTCACAACTCCACTGAAATAGTTGCTCCTTACGGACGCATTTTCTGACCCTCCAAACTTGGCCAGGCCCCTTTATTTTGTGTGATAGAAATAATATACATTCCCATTTGAATAACACACATAATTCACTATATTCCCTATTAGATAAGAACACAGACTAAGCTATTGTAGTTCATGGCTGTATCTCAGCCATACAAAGAAACATAATGCACCTTGTGAATGAGTCGGAAAGTGTGGAAGCTGTAACGATATTCACTTTTTTGAAAAGAAAACATGCAAATTTTAATTTAAATTTGAAATTCTGAAGTTATATGTACCTGAAAATGAATCAAATTTAAGCTAAAATATGTTTTAATGATGAACAAATGTGTATTAAAAAATGTATAGAAGGATGGGGTTAAATTAATATCAAATGAAAACATGCATCACATGGGAACATTTTTGCAGATTAAAGAAAAGGTATTTGGAAGGATGGGGCTATTCAGATGCCTCCTACTTAACTTGCTTAACATGTCTCAACTCAGATTGACATTGAATCAATATCTTCTGAAGTGTAATTCTTAAAAAGAATTTAACATTGGACCAATGAGAGCATTTTTAGTAACTTCTCCATAAATTTCCTTTGGACAGAACTTATACTTCCCTGCATAGTTAAACAGCCTCAGATAGGGGTTTGTTGCTGTAAAATGCATGTGCATTGATCTACTCCCTCAAAAGTTCTGTCTGTTGTAAATTGCACCCCAATCTAGCCTTAATATAATATTTATCTGATTTTTCCCATCAAGCTCTTTTTTTTTCTTTTTGCTTTTGGATTATGTTCCTTAGAAATGTATATTAAACGTACTTTTTTCTAGTCATAACATTTTTATGCAATTACAGAAAATTTAAAACTCAATTTTTTTTTATCCCACTGGCCTGCTTTCTTCTAAATACTTTTGTTTAAAAGTGATGGCTCTTCCTCTATGTAACTCTGCTAACTTACATGTATTCTATGTCATCCCATCCCAAATATTTCATGTGACCTCAGCTTAAAGACAAAGCTAATATATAATTATTGCATTCTTCTAAAACTAAGGGCCCAAAACGCAAGCATTCATGTGTAGTGCTGTATTATATATATATATATATATATGTACATATATATTGATATTAATCGTGTGTAGTTATATTATATATTATATATATTATATTATGTATTACATTTCAATAAAACAGTTATTCACAATAATTGTCTATGTCCTAGAATACACACATAAATAGAATACATAGAAAAAATAGAACAAATGATAATTAAATATTGCTCATGACATCTTGAAGTTTGAAATGGGAGAGAAAATGCACACATTTTGAGACTTTTAATAGGTGTTCACTATTTTGTTTGATGACATCAGGTGTGTGAGTTAGAAATCACTATTTTAAAGATACTTAGCATTTAAACTGCCTTAGCTACCACACTGCCAAATATTGTATAAATATTATTGTTATTAACATTTTAAAATATAGATGCATTTTTAGAATATAAGATTTTAAATAAAATTAAAATATAAATTCTTAGTTATTATGCATAACTGACATTTAGTACATTGATAAGAATTCACTATTAAAACATAGATTTTAAATGTTATTCATTTCAGAGGCAGAGGGGCAGAAACAAAGAGAGAGACAGAGTGGGACAGTCAGCAAAGAGAGAGAGAGAGAGAGAGGAAGATAGAGAGAGAATGTTTCAGTCTGGAAGTTCACTCCCCAAATTCCCACAGTGCCCAAGACTGGGTTGTGACTGAGGCTAAGAGCCACGTACTCCATCTAGGTCTCCTGCATGGGTGGCAGGATCCTCAATATTTGAAGCACGATTGCTGCTTTCCAGGGTATGCATTTTCAGGAAGCTGGAGTCAGGATCTAAAACCAGGAATCAAATCCAGGTAATCCAATGAAGGAATGCCACTTAACTGCTAGGGCAAATGACCCTGATCCACTAGAGATTTTTAAAATTGGAAAACTTGAGATTATTTTAGTGTATTCAGTATGTTATTTTTTGCTATTTTACATCATTTTCTAAAAAGAAAAAAATGTGTACAATGCTAAAAGAGATAATTAAGGAAAAATGACTCTTCCTAAAAGGCCACATATTTATAATTATTAATGCAATAAGTTAGCATTCTTGTACTACTTTTCAAGGCATATAAATTTTTTTTTTTTGGACAGGCAGAGTGGACAGTGAGAGAGAGAGAGACAGAAAGAAAGGTCTTCCTTTTGTCGTTGGTTCACCCTCCAATGGCCGCTGCGGCCAGCGGACCGCGCTGATCCAAAGCCAGGAGCCAGGTGCTTCTCCTGGTCTCCCATGGGGTGCAGGGCCCAAGCACTTGGGCCATCCTCCACTGCACTCCCGGGCCACAGCAGAGAGCTGGCCTGGAAGAGGGGCAACCGGGACAGAATCCGGTGCCCCAACCGGGACTAGAACCCAGTGTGCCGGCGCCGCAAGGCAGAGGATTAGCTTATTGAGCCACAGCGCCGGCCCAAGGCATATGATTTATAGTATATTTATATTTCAACATCAATTACGTATTTTTTTATTTGACAGGTGGAGTTACAGACAGTGAGAGAGAGAGACAGAAAGAAAGGTCTTCCTTCCATTGGTTCACTCTCTAAATGGCCACTACAGCCAGTGATACTCTGCTCCAACAACAGGAGCCAGGTACTTCTTCCTGGTCTCCCATGTGGGTGCAGGGACTCAAGCACTTTGGCCATCCTCTACTGACCTCCTGGTGTCACAGCAGAGAGCTGGACTGGAAGAGGAGCAACTGGGACTACAACCCCACACCCATAAGGGATGCCGGAGCTGCAGGCAGAGGATTAACCAAGTGAGCCACAGTGCTAGGCCCCAATTACACATTCTTAAATTGACTTTGCTGATATAGTCAAATAGAGTCCCATAAGCTAAATAGCAACAAAAAGTACTAGTCAAGTTACCCCTTAGAATTGCCTGGAGCAGTGGGAAAATAACATTTTTGAAAGTACAATCCAGGACAGGCACTTGGGACAGCAGTTACAATGCTACTTTGGAACACCTGCACCCATATTGGCATCTTTGGGGTTCATGGACCAACTGGGCTTCCAATTCCAGCTTTCTGCTAATGCGGTTCTTGGAAAGCAGCAGGTGATGGCTCAAGTATTCAGATTCACACCATTCCCACGGGAGAGAAATGGGTGGAGTGCCCAACCCCTGGTTTGGCCTGATCCAGTCCCATTTGTTGTAGGTATTTGTGAAATGAAGCAGTGCGTGGACCATCACTCCTTGTATCTATCTCTGTCGTCTCTGTCTCTCTGGCTTCCAAATCAATAATAACTAAAATATTTAATACAATCCGTAGCACACATACTTGTGGAATCAGTTTGGAGTATTTTATTACATGTCTACTCTGTGCTCAATAGTGGTGGTGAGGCAGGAGGATGGGAGGCATTGGCTCTGGAAGGAGCTCCAGTGCCTCATGTGATGTCAGGCATTAGAAAGAAGATGGACTCCATGTGTGAAGCAATGCATTTGTGCTTAGTAGCAGCTCCAGATGTTAACAGCTCAAACGTCATCATTGCTATCTTTTCTCCTGAGAACATGCTGGAAAAACAATACATTTCTTTTGGGTGCATCAGCCAAGCAAATTCACATAGCAACTTGCGATCCCACATTCTGTAGAGACAGGTAGGTCTAGAAAGCCTCAAGTAGGATCTAGTTGAAGGTCTATTTGATAACTTGCTGGAGAGTTGATGTGGACTGTCCTCAGAGTGAGAAAGTGCCTCAGGTTTAGGGTGGTGTCTCACGTCCATGGGCTTTGCCTCAGGAACCCCATCAGGTTTTGTACCAGAAACTCCAGCCAAGAATGAGTCCTGTGGATCTTGACGGGTCCTTGGAAAAGCAAGCATTATTCGGTAATCCCAGGGCATTCTCCATCCGGGGGCTTGCTGTCCAGGGAAGAGGTTCTCAGAAAACTCCTCACTCAGAGAGACAACATTTTCCCCTACTACATTTCTGGTGGCCCCTGTTGGAGTGTGAGGCTCGGACACATTTGTGAAGGAGGTTACCTGGCAATAGAAGCTCAGCAAACTACTGGAACATAATCCTAGCATAATAGAAATCTTTCTTACCCCCTTACTTCACCACTTCACCAACAAGGCCCACTGAGCAACAACTGGAAGACTACAAGTCTCATCTGTCTCTACTCAGCTGTGTTAACAGAAGCCCACAGCCAAGAGAAAGGGAAAGAGTAAGGAGGTCGTGTTACCCCACTTGTCCAGCTGAATCTTCAACAAAAAATCACAGGGCATAAGGAAATAGAGAACAGCACAGTTTAAATTCAGATACAGAAAAAATGCTATAATTATCATAATGTGCATGTTTAATATTTTACAAGTGCTGATGGAAAAGGTAGAAAGGACAAGAGCAGATTGTCAATGTAAGCACAGTGTTGAGCACTGTAAGAAAGAATCAGAAATATTGAAGTCAAAACTTTGTCACAGAAAGAGATCTGAAAAAATTAAAATGGGGTCAACCAGAGGCTGGAAATTGCCAAGTGCAAATCAGCCTTAGGATAGGTGAAGAGGAACTTCCCAAAGTGAAATACAAGGAGCAAAAAAGCATAGCCCAGGAAGAGCCAACAGCGCAGGAGAAACACAAGAGGAAGAACAACCAAGAACTTCGCCAAATTAACAGCAGACACACAATTTCTGATAAAGGAAGCTCAAATAATACAAAGAATTATACACATAATGCTAAAATATACATAAGACAAAACTAATTATGTTTCTCATCAGAAATCATGCATGAAGAATTCAGTGGAGTGAAATGTTAAATGAGCAAGAGGAAGCATGGAAATATTGAAGGAAAGGAGGAAAATAGGGAGGGAAGACTAATCTAGAATTGTTCATCCAGGGGAATTACCCTTCAATGTAAAGGAGAAGTAAAGATTATCTTAGAAAAACAGCGTTAAGATAATCAGTGCCAATGTGTTTTCCCTGAAGGAAATGCTGAGGGCATGCGTTAGGGAGAGGGGAGAATGGTATAGAGGAGAAGAGGTATCTGTACAAAGAAAATAAGTGATTCAGGAAAGAAATAAAAGTGTGAAAGTGTTGTTTGGGGGAGTTCTTGTGGATGTAAAAGTTAAGTGTCTGGCAACTGGATAAGTGAAGTGAACTACAGACACGCTCTAATGGAAAGAAGGGAGGGATTGGCAATACTGCCATATGGCATGTGCCCTACTTACTGGCAAGTGTAGCATTATTTCCAGATTTATTTAAATTAGTTCAAAATGTAGATTCTGACCTCTGAGGAAATCATTAATATTTTACAATAAGAAATATTACAGGTATGTTAAAAGACACAACTAAATTACCTAAAAAAAACTTTATTAATTCTGAGAAGGTATAAAATGAGTGGAAAATAAAGAAAAGAGTATAATAAGTACAAGTAGTTGTAAATATGGCAGAGACTAATCAAATCACATCACTATATTAGTTCTTATATTGCCACCATATCAAATTACCTTGATCATATATTTTGCAGTTCATTTCTTCGGAGTTTCAACAGTGGTTCTCCTGGGCTACAGTCAGGTTAGCAGGGCTGCATTCCTTTCTGGAACTTGCAGGGTGAATATTCCCAAGGTAAAACCCTTTCCCTTTCTGGCTTTCAGATCGCACTGTCATTCTTGGCTCCTGCTCTCTGCTGCATCTTCAAAGCATTTTTGTGCTATCTGTCTGTGGTCACACCTAAAGAACCTATTCATGCCTATCAAGCATTCAGATACAGCTGGTTGAGTGGGGAGCATTATTCTGTCCTCCACAATCGCTGTCTGGGGATAAAGATTCACATTTGTTGCATATGCAAAATATGTTTACCCAATGCCCAGGTTCCTGTGAGTCTCAGCTTTCCACACCATCCTCTCCACCTTGAAAATCTAAGTCTCACCAATCCCAAATTCTAAACAGATCATCTCCTCCATCAGAATCAGCTAAGATTGAGCCTCTGAAAAAGTACTCTAAAATGCTTGTGGAAGAGTGAAACTAAAAGTTAGTTTCTGAACAAATTTTTAAAATCCATGCGTGTATTTTCTTTATTCACATTTTTATGAACTGTTGGAAGAAGTGGGATGCATGGGTTTACAACCACAGAATTAATGACCTGCTTCAAAGTCAGGTGATGGTATTGACATGGTATAACAGTTACAGAAACTTCTCTGAAATCTCCTGAACAAACTCCAGTTTCTGCATTCAAAGCTCCCTGCTCACAGTTCCTGGATTTCCCTCAGGGTCGTTCTTCTTTCATGATGGGAAGGACCTGTTTGGTTGAAGCTGAGTAGTTTTGTTAATGTTTTCTGCCTCTAAAACTTTGTTGGTCTAACAATAGTCTTATTCCATTCTGTTATTTCTGACAGTGCTTATGCTGATATGAAATTCTTTAAACCCTGGTGGTCTCATGTGTGTCCCGGGGAGCTTTCCTCTACCAGATAAACGATCTCCAGGTCTTTCCTGGTCTGTCTCACAGTCCTGTTCTGACAGTTGCTGAAAGTACTGAAAGCTGTGTGTCAAATTCTGAACATACTCAAAAGTCCATTTCTGTGACTTAAAATTCTCTGACGGTTCGGTCTTCTGAGGAAACTGCCGAAATACTCATATTGTCTATTCCCACCTTCATCTTTTTTCTCTAGAGTGTGATTTTCTGACAGAGATCCTTTAATTTCAACAATGACATGGGTACAACAAAAGGACATGGGATCCAACTGAAAAAAAAAAAAAAAAACTTCCAATGTTAAAGTCTTAAACAGTGTGTTCATGGAAAGAAAGTTGCAATTATTTATAGCCCAAAGTAAAAATTCAGAGCTCATGGCTTCATATAAAATATACATTATGGAATAAATAGATAAATGTTAGAGGAGACTCATTTCTATACAGAATCATTCCATATTGTCCATGTAGATGGTAGTAAGGAGATGGAACATAACTGTTCAGACCTTAGGTGTTGACTGCATGAAGTGAAGAGAAGGAAGGGAAGAGGTTTTGGGTTTTTTTTTTTTTTTTTTTAGATGTACTTGTACGGCAGAGTTACAGAGAGGTAGACAGAGAGGCAGAGACAAAAGTCTCCTATCAGCTGGTTCACTCCCCAGATAGCTGCAATGGCCAGGGTTTGGCCAGGAAGAAACCAGGAGCCAACTACTTCATCCAGGTCTCCCAGGTTAGTTTAGAGGCACAAGCACTTGGACCATCTTCTGCTGATTTCTCAGGCATGTTTCCCAGGCACATCCAGGGAGCAGGAGTGGGAATGGAGCAGCCGGGTCTCAAATCAGCACCCATATGGGATGCAGATGGAGGCTTAACTGTCTAAGCCACAACACTGGTCTCAAGAAGAAAGCCCCAATGTGAGGAAACTTGATAAGCATCACCCCCATGAGTCAAGAAGGTCAACATCAATTGTAACAATCACCTTGACAGTATGTACTCTTTTATACAAGAATTATTTATTTGATTATTTTACTTGAGAAGTAGAGATAAATAGAGAGAGAAAATTCCCGTCTCCCAGCTGCTAGCTCTCTCTCCAAATGCCTACTAAGGCAAGGACTAGGCCAGACCTAAGTCAGTTGTCAGGAATTCAATCCAGGTCACCCATCTATGTGATGAGGGCCCAAGTACTACCTCATCACCTGCTGCCTCCATTGGCAGGAAGCTGGGTGGAGTGGAGCTGGGACAGGAATACAGTTGTCTCAAGAAACATTTTAACCACTAGACCAAACATTTGCTCTCATATGCACTCTAGATATTGTGAGATGAACATAGCATTTAATTTCTTTGTTTTTTTCTCAAAAATGATAATGATCAGGCCTGGCATTGTAGCATAGCCAGTAAAGCCACTGCCTGCAACGTAAGCATCCCATATGGTCATCGGTTAGAATCCTGACTGCTCCACTTTTTTTTTTTTTTTTGACAGGCAGAGTGGACAGTGAGAGAGAGAGAGAGAGACAGAGAGAAAGGTCTTCCTTTTGCCGTTGGTTCACCTTCCAATGGCCGCTGCGGCCGGTGCACTACAGCCAGTGCACCGTGCTGATCCAAAGGCTGGAACCAGGTGCTTCTCCTGGTCTCCCATAGGGGTGCAGGGCCCAAGCACTTGGGCCATCCTCCACTGCACTCCCGGGCCATAGCAGAGAACTGGCCTGGAAGAGGGGCAACCAGGACAGAATCCGGCGCCCTGACCGGCGCCACAGGTGGAGGATTAGCCTATTGAGCTACAGCAGCGTTGGCTGACTGCTCCACTTTTGATTCAGCTTCCTGCTAATGTACCTGAGAAAGCAGAGGAGGATGGCCCAAGGACTTGGGACCCTGTACCCACGTAGAAGACCCAGATGAATCTATTGGCTCCTGGAATCTGCCTGGCCCAACCCTGGACTTCATGACCATTTAGAGAGTGGACCAACAGATGAAAGATTGTGTGTGTGTGTGTGTGTGTGTGTGTGAGTATGTGCATGTGTCTTCCTCTCTTTCAAATAAATAAATCTTTAAAAAGTAAGATAATGAGCACCTAATCATATGAGAAAAAAATCAGATAAGTTCCAAGTGATGGATGCTCAACCAAAATACCCAACCTTATCTCTTTAAATTTTTTTAGTCATAGAAAAATAAGGATATTATAAGACACTGTCACAACCAAGAAGATTCTAAAGAATCATCATAAGAAACTTTAATGTGGCAAAATGAATAGGCTCCTAGAGTAGAAAGCTACCCTATGTAAAAACCTACAGAAAAATAAAATTAGGCATCTTAATTGCTAATACTGTACTGATATTCGTCATTAAATATAACAAATATACCATGCTAATGCATTATGTTAATGGGAGAGGAAACTTGGTGTGGTATATGTAAAATGCCATTCAATCTGGCATACTTCATGCAAATCCAAAGCTATTCTAAAATAAAATTTATTAAATAAAAGAAGGATCATTGGGAGGAGTGATTGAAATTCCTGAGGATTTTTCAATGCCAATAATAAATGCTAGATGTTATACCAAATTGTTTTAACCATTGTTGGAATGTGACTATACTTCCAAATAAGAAAGAGAGAAAGTAATTTCCAAGAAACATTTGGTCTAAATAGCAGAATGGTCAGAAATCCCAAGAGGTTAAAAAAATCTTTATAGTTTCTGAAACCTAAAAGTGGTCTCAACCACACAGTACACACTTCGGTGAATTCCGGACAGATACATTAATAATTGATCTGAGCTGGAAGCTGGAGTGTAATTCCTTTCTTGAAAAAGTCATGCATTTCAGAAAAAAATTAGTACAGAAAAATATAGGCAATTCTATCAAGAGCACAAACTTATGGTTGTGAAGGCTGCAGGCAGAGCAGGCACTGGGAGAAATGGTAATCACTGCACTTGTTGTCCTGTTCCACTTCCGAGGTAGTACCTGTGGGACTGTAAGGGAAAATTATGTAATCCACTCTTCACAAACTAACACAGCTGTCTCTCAGACCAGCTCCTCCTGAAATGTGGCAGGGATGTTATCTGGAAAGCTGAGCTTGCAGGGAGGAGAGATAACACACAAGATTCAGGCCTCATTGTTTTAATCCACTGTCGGTCCCTTGGAATAAGATCAGTAGAGTCAACTGGGCTGAGGAAATTATTCATGTCATAAAAAATAAAGTCAGGGCTGCAAGGGCTTTTGTCATCTTTATCCACTTACCCCAGCTTGTCACCAAGGGCTCTGGTACACTTTGAAGTGGAAGAACATTTTGTACAGTTAAAGAATAGACCCTAATAAAAATGGGACATTCTTCTTCATTTACAAAGGAGTTCACAAAAAATTTGGGAGAAAACTCAAGCATGCACAAGAATAGGCACAGTAAACTACAGGCAGCAGAGAAAAACAAAGCTTGCTCCTAGTCAGAATAAATACTTGCTAAACTAGACTAAAATCCAAAGAGAAAGGGTAAAAGGATGAAAGTTATAAGATGGCAAATGCAGTGGAAAAACACTGGAGACTACATATGATTTTGTTTTTCTGTGAAAGAATAAATCAAAGAGAATTTTAAAAATGAATGAAATGCATATGAGAAAAGTAAATCTTTTGACTTTAAAAAGATTCAAATCTGAAAACTTCTCAACTTTGCTTTGTTTCCATTCCCACTTGATACAGCAGAAAAAAAAATTCATACATTTGAAGGAAAATAAATATTTCTTTAAAAATAACATAAAAACAATTTATCTAGAAGGGGAAATGCAAGTTGTTTTTCCCTCTACTTAGAGGAATGCCCTGTTGCTCCACATTTAGCAAGAATTCTCTTTAAACAATGTTCAAAAAACACAAATAGACTGTTTTAAAAACGAAAGAAAGAAAGAAAGAAAGAAAGAAAGAAAGAAAGAAAGAAAGAAAGAAAGAACGAACAGACTTAGGTCTCTCAACACTGCAAGAAAACAGAGGGCAGAGTGGAGTCTCAGTGACTCCTACTGGAGGGTTTTGAATGCATCTGCACTTGGGACAAATTTGGTCACTGTGGGAGGGCCTGAGAAGCTTAGGGTTCCACCAGGTGTCCTATTTTCTGTTCATGTAGCTGCCCCATAAAGGCTGCATGAACACACCCCATTTCCCAGTTCAGGAGCACAGCATCAATATCACTGGCTTATCAACTGCAGTTGAATATTGATCAATCAACAATCTCCACAACAAGCTATAGGTTCTTAATTCTATTCATGTAAGTTCTATTGGAATCTCATATCTTTAAACTTCTGATCAAATTTTCTGAGTGAGTTAGACAAGGAAATTCAACCATGACTCAAATCATCACATGTTCTTGTTCATAAAGAGAAAGATTATAATGTAAAATCATTACCTTCTACTCCAGAATTCATAAAAATCACTAAAAGTGAAATGATTTAAGAGACTATTCCCCCAAAAAAGGAACAGAGTGTAGAAATGAACACATATGCTTTTAAGATATAGTAAATTACAGATACTGAATTTAAAGAAATATGATCAATATGTTTAGTAAAGAGGTAAAAAGATATTTTAACCAGAGAACTTCAATTTATTTTGTAAAAAAATTCTAGAGCTGAAAATTGTCAAAAATAATTTTAACTGCTTTAAGGTCAGCATTCTAAAATTGCAACTTCTGAGATCCTGATAGACAACCCCAAGAGAAAACCAATCTAAAACTCATGTTCACTTCCAACAGCGTTTAAATTCCACTTCAAAGCATCCTTCAGGAGGAGTTGCCTGAGGAAGAGTTTACAAAGCTGGCTGGGGTGCTGGCATCTTGGATCTGAGCATCTGGGTTTCACTCTTGGCTCTACTTCCAGTTCCGGACTTTTGCTCATGTGTCCTCTGGGAGCAACAAGCGATATCTCAAGTATGTTGGTTTCTGTTGTTGCAGACATTTTCGGGGGAGGGGACTGGCCACTAGGTTCTCTCTGTGTTTGTCTCTGGATTCTGTTTTCTGAGTCATTAACTTTTAAAATTTTTTAAAAATTTTGAAAATCCTTCAAAGTTATTAACCATAAATTAACATTTTTTCATTTATTTGACAGGTAGAGTTATAGACAGTGAGGGAGAGAGAGACAGAGAGAAAGGTCTTCCTTCTGTTGGTTCACTCTCCAAATGGCCTCAATGGCCGGCGCTGTGCCAATCTGAAGCCAGGAGCCAAGTGCTTTTTCCTGGTCTCCCACGAGGGTGCAGGGGCCCAAGCACCTGGGTCATCTTCTACTGCTTTCCTAGTCCATAGCAGAGAGCTGGATTGGAAGAGGAGCAACCAGGACCAGAACCTGGTGCCCATATGGGATGCCAGCGCCACAGGCAGAGGATTAACCAAGTGAGCCACGGCGCTGGCCTCCATAAATCAACATTTAAAACATCTAATTTTTGGAAACATCATTTGATAAAATGAATCTCCCTGTTTTTTCCAAGTTGGTGATCTAGGAGTATCCAAGGAGGGTGTTCTATTAGATTCACAGAAGTGAGCAGAAATCAACCTTGCAAAATTATTGTTCAAATACAGATACCACTACTATTTTACTTTTCTTCCTCTTCTTCCTCTTTCTGCTCCCTCTGCCTCTTGAATGTCATCTTCATTGTCATCTTTATCTCCTCCACTTCCTCCTTTGCCCCCTCCTCTTCCACACCTCTTCATCTTCTCTTCTTCCTCTCACCCTGCTCTTCTTCTGTCCCCATTAGCTTTATCCTCTTCTTCTTCTCTCATTATCTTTAATAAATTAACTTGGTTTTTCTAATCACATTGGAATGTTGACTTTGTAGGAGAACTCAAAAGGATAGAAATCTCACACAAAGAAAATTATTGGTGACTTAATTCAGCTTCCAAGAGAAAATGTTTGAAAGATATGTGTCCTGAAATTATGAACAAGATTCAGAACAGTTAAACTGAAGTAGTATAAAAAGGGATGAAATCTAAGTTAAGTGACCTTGCTCTGAAGGCAGAAGAAGTGAGAAACTGCTCCTGAGCATATACACCTTGGTTAAATGACGTTATATACAAATAGATCTCCTTACAAGAGTTGACAAAATATTTTTTGTATTTTTAGTCATTTAAATTAACTTCATACTTCTTTATTCTTGACAAATCAGAAATCACCTAGATCAAAAGACACATAAGCTATTTAGATTAAAATATCTCAAAACAATCTCTGATCATTAAGTAGAACAAATGTATGTGAGAGGAAACCAGTCACATGAATTTGCATCCTTTCTGATTAGTTACAGGAAGAGACGATGTTAAATTATGTCTACCTGTATAGAAGAGTGCAATATTCACAAATGATTAGACAAAGCAAGAAAATAAACTCCATAATCTTTGTGATTAATTACAAGGCTAATTATAGAAATATGAAAGTTATTGTAGAAATTAAGACTGTCTTTTATTCACTTGCAAATAAGTTCTGTATTAGCAGCTGAGATTGTATACACGTGACTAGAAAGAAATCACTACGATGACCAGAAACCTGGAGACACAGCCATTCTGTGATTTTAGGAACAGCTTGCTATTTCTACCTTATTAAACTACTTAAATTCCTTGGAGAAATGCAACTTATTTTGGTTTCTAGATCTAATTTTCCTAATTAATGTTTAAGCATCCTTCAAGGGATTTTGATGTAATAAGATATATCTAGTTTAAAGTGAACAAGTTATTTATATCCCCAACTAATTATTTGTGAAGCTCTTCAATGTATTTTGCAAAATTAAAATACCATTCAACCTGCAGTTACTCATTGCACTGGGAATTTCATTTCATTTTCATATCGATTAATATCCCTGTTAAATAATAAAAGAGATTATTAGCTATTTTATCTTTGAAGTAAATAGGATTAAATCATTGTCTTATATGTAGACCATGGCCAAATATTTAAGATTAGTCAAACATTTTTGATAGTATTCCTCAACTATTTTGAAGGGAGTAGTATGTGGTTATCCATAAGAAATTATTATCTATATGAAAAAAATAAAAATCATAACTGATCATTGTGAGTAGAGTTTCATTAGATCCACACTAATACAGGAAGGTTATTTTCCATCTGGGCTTAGTTACAGACGATATTTTAAAACTTATGTCAAATGATTTATCATCTAGCTGCCAAACAAAACTTTTTTTCTCAATGAAAATTAAAAGAATTGGAGGATTTAGTGAATGTATTTTGAAGAATGTATCTCAAGGAGAAGTGGGATGTTAGGCAATAAAACAGAAATAGAAAACTCATGCTTTTCTCAAAAATAGAATAAGGGTTAAAACACTTGGACGCAAGGAGAATATTCCTTTTATGTCCTCCATGACTGAGACAGTGCCACTTAAGCCAAATTAGCAAGAAGTGCTGCAGGTTGGCAAATTTAGAATTCAGCAAACTACTGGCCACACTGGAGATTCTATCTACCAAATACTGAAAACAGGAATGTGGATGTGCTTGTGTGTCATTAATGCTCAATGCAAATAGAAGGACAGATGCTACACATTTTGATCTATAAAATGTGATTATGCATTGCAATGTCTACTGCTGTATTCTGATGAATTCTCTTCCTTGTTTTGTGTGAAAATAAAATTTATGTTTTCTTAAAAACTATTTATTTACGTATTTGAAAAAGGCAGAGTGATGAGAGAGAGAGAGAGACAGACAGACAGAGAGAGAGAGAGAGAGAGAGAGAATTTTCCATTTACTGGTCCCTCCACAAATGACTGCAACTGCCAAGGCTGGGCCAAGGAGAAGCCGGGATTTTGGAACTCTACCCTGGTCTCCAACATGGGTGGCAGGTTTCCAAGCACTTGGGCTCTCTTCTGCTGCTTTCCCAGGTGCATAACAGGGAGCTGGACTGAAAACAGAGCAGCAGAAACTTGAACTGGGGTTCTGATTTGGGATGATGAAGTTGGCTTAACACACTGTGCCACAACCCAGCCCTGAAATAAACATCCTGAGACAAAGCACTTGGAATTTGCATGTGACTGTAGCAGGCCATATCTAAAATAACTGTGAATAAGGAACTGCTAATACAATATTTTCATCAAACTGTGCTTGTAATTTTTTAATAAATGCAAAACCATAGATTTTTTTACATAAAACTTTGGAGAGAAGATGCAAAATTTTTTGAATCTTTTATGGTTAAATGACTCGTCTTTTGAGGAACTAGTGTAGAATTATATAAATGTCTTTATTTGTCCATTCTTTTTGAAAAAATTGTAACACTAATGTTGCCTCTTATAATAAAAACTGGTTATTTTGAAAATGTGGAGTTAAAGGTGAACTTCAGACAGAAATATGAAAGTTTTGTATTTGTTCTGTGTCTTTCATTTCACTTCTTTCCAGACTGCATAACATTTTATGTGAAAATTAAGTATATTGGATTTCTGTATTATGTACAATGTACAATATTTTATCTTTTTTTCTTTATCTGGCTATTGATTTTGAGTGAGGAAGATAAAAAGTCCTTTGGATGTAAATACTAGAGCTGATCATTTCAAAGAAAGAAGAAAGGAAAATGGTGGCCACCTGTTTTGAACAACAGTGTGATGAACACTTGGCATGAAACTGCAGAAAAGAGTACTTTGAAGTAGTTTGAAAATGGAGCATTTCTACAATTTACTCTTATATTAGAAGAAAATGCAATAAAAATTTCAATTTTGTAGGGGCATTTGGCACACCAGTTAAGGTACCGCAGGAGACACCTGTGTACCGCATCAGCATGCTTGGATTCTAGTCACAGCTGCACTTCCAATTTCAACTCTCTGCTAATCACACCTTGCAGCCAGAAGGTGATGGTCACATACTTGGCTTCTGATTACCAACATGAGGTACTCAGGCTGAGTTCCTGCCTCCCCATTCAGCATGGCCCAGCCCTGGCTGCTTGTTGTGGACAACTGGGCATGGACCTGCCCCAGATGGTCAACCTCTGTATCTCTGTGTCTGTTTCTCTCTCTCTCTCGAAACAAATGAATAAAAAATTAAAAGGACTTGGATTGATAATAGTGTCACGACAATATATGCTTTTAGAATTTGGTGATGTTTTCCTTAGTTTGCATTCTTCCCTTTTGTTTATGCTTCTCCTATTTCTAGAATTTCCTGGGAGTACATCCTTAATGAATCACAGATACACAGATCCTTGGCTAACTTCTGCTTCTGGGAGTATCTGAATTATATGATACTATTATCATTATTATTAGATTTATTTATGCATGTATTTGAAAGGCAGAGTTATAAAGAGACAGAGGCAGAGAGACAGAGAGAGGCCTTCTATCTGCTGACTCACTCCCCAAATGACCACAACAGCTGGAGCTGTGCCAATCCAAAGCCAGGAGCCAGGAGCTTCTTCTGGGTCTCCCACGTGGGTGCCAGGGCCCAAGGAGTTGGGCCATCTTCTACTGATTTCCCAGGCCATAGCTGAGACTCAAACCAGTGCCCAAATGGAATGCCGGCGCCGCAGACTGGGACTTTAACCCACTGTGCCACAGCGCCAGAGCCAACACTGCACTTTTAAAACCTTATTTTTGTTTGTTTGAAAGGCAGAGTCACAGAAAAAGAGAGATCACCAGCAGTTTTATTAATTTATTAAGTAATTGAAGTACTCCTCAATTCTTGACAAGGTTGTAAAGTTAATGAATTCATGTAAAGACAAACCTGTTAGATATAAAAGTATAAAATTGGGCAAAGTCTAAACATAGCAAATATATCCTGGCTTATTTTAAACATGCCAGTTATTATCAAGCAAAGATGGTCATAGGACAATATCTAATAAAAGCAGGCCCTCATGACAAGTAAGACATGGAAAACACAAAGTTGTACCATGACTAAAAATAGTAACAATCTATTATTTCCAAATGTCAGTTGTTATCTAGCTGAGATGTTCATGCAAGGAAATTATGCTTCCTGAGTAGGCTGTGCTTCAAAAATGACTTAATGTCTGTTGAATCTACTCCAATTGAAATAATGCGAAGTGAAATATCTCATCTTTTGCAAAATTACTCATCATTAATTATGTTGTCTAATGAGATCTTTTGACGAATTAAAATTTGATCAATTCATCCCAGTCCACAGCGATATAGATTAGAAAACAAAATAAAATCTCATGTTTCCTTGCTGCCCTGCAAAATTATGTGGATAATCAACACAATTTTAACAAAGTCATTGAAAAATAACAATGTGTTCATAATTTGCAGGTTCAATCTTGGACTTGGGGTACCATCTTATGATTCTGAATGTTGTTCTAAAATTGAACAATAATGAAAAAAACTCCTTTTTTCTCATTATTGTGGGGAAAACAGAAGACCTTCCTGCAAGGCGATCACCATTTCTCAGAGACAGCTTACGGTTCAGAAGCAGACTCTATGATGAGAAATCATTTGTAGCAAAATTGAGTCTCCCTTATGCTTGGGACCAGAAGTATTTCTAATTCCTCCTTTTTTTCAAATTTTATAGCATTTTCATATACATAATGAAAAATCTTGAGGGTGGGCCTCAAGTCTGAACACAAAATTCACTTATGTTTCATATACGCCTTGTGCACAGCCTGAAGGTAATCTTATACAATAGTTCATGTGTTTTGTGCAGGAAACAAAGCTTGTGTTCACTGAACCATTAAAAAGTAAGCTGTCAGGAACTCAGCCTCTATGTGGACCATCTGTGACTGGTGACATCACCAATCATCCTGGACTCCAAAGTATCTGTTATTCTTAACAGTAAAAAATATGTCAGATGCTTAACACAGTAAAAACTCATGTGCCCCACAGTGTCATCCCAAGAACACCTGTGATTAGCAGCAGTGAAATCTAGGTTCTCAGGACCACACCTGAACGCTGAGTCTCAGTGCAGGCCACTCTGCATCTTGTTTTATGTTTTCAGGTGACAGGAAGCATCAGAAGTAGTTGAGTGGCCAGGAAGGAGGTCCAGCAGGGACTGGGAGGTATTTTGCCATGTGGCTTTTAAAAATACTTCCTCCTGGTGCTGCAGTCTCTGATTGGCCTAGCGGGTGTGCACTGTTGTGAGCGCAAGCACCCACCTCAGGCTCCACCATCTCAGCTCGGGATGCTTCTCTGCACTGTAAACAGGTCTTCCTCATCCTGTTATTGCAGCCCACACCTTGATTCAGAACTGGCTATTCCACCATAGGTCAGTTTCAGCACTCAAACGCTTTCAGATTTTGGAGCAATTGAGATTTAAGATTCGGGATGCTGGACCAGTAGAGTATTTGGGGTGGAGACAGTTGACAGAAGTCAGGAGTATTCTCAGTTACAGTTTGTCCTAAAAGTCAAATATTTACCAATGACAAGTAGCTAATACAGTAAAAAATACAGTAGCTAGTAGCTAGTCAATGGATCAATTTTCCAAAATTATTATTTCACCACCTTAAAGAAATCACTAGATCATCTTTTCTGGACATGTGTAGTTACATTGGCTCAGTGGTTTAACTTTGAAAAAAAAAAACATGAGTTCAACAGACAAAAGTACTTTTATGTAAATAACTGCCCAAAATAAATGAAAACGTTCCTCTGACCTGACATGAAATGGGAGGCAGTGGAGTTGCTGCAGCGCTGAGCAAGAGCGTTGACCGTCTCGGCAGGCTCATCATGGGGGACAAGAGATGGACTCAGAATGATCACATCCGCCCAGCTCTCCAGAGGGAACTGTGTTCTACCACAAAAGAGAAAGTGAAGAAATGGGGTCACCATCCGTGTGCTTCTGGGTGAGTTAGGGAGGAAGCAGGGAGGGAGCGAGGCATGGAAAGAAGGCAGCGGGGAGGGAGGAGGGGAGGGAGGCAGGAAGGAGAAATGGAGGCATGGAGGGGGGAGGGAAAAGAAAAAAGACATCCTAGGGCCTAGGGTTCAGTGTATACTGTGGGGTGGTCAGGAATAAATCCTAATGTCAGAAAGCCACGGAACGCAGCACAGGATTGGTAACAATAAGCACTCAGGTTGATGTTTTCTGTGAAGAACCTCACTCTCAGGATTTTCTCAGGTATTGCCTCATCGAAGGTGAGCTCAGATATCAAGCATACAAAAACCCAAGGAAAAAATGCAATCTGAACGCAGAATAGTGATTAATAGGGAGAGTTGCAAGGAACAGAAGCTTGAATTAAATATATATATTTGAATAAATATATTTATTTTTCATGTACATGCATATACAACTAAAGAGCTTAAGACTCACTAAAGAGAAAGAGACTGTGTACAGAATATCAGTAGACTCCTCAGCTGCAGCAGGTGAATCTAGAACACATGGAAGAGCAGCATCCAAACCCGAGTCGTGTAACCCACGAAGCAATAAAGCCAGGAAAAGCAGGCATAAACATTACTCAGACCAAAGGAAAGAGGTGATTACCAACGTATTTTTGGTAGAACTTAAAAGTAAGAAGACATGGGGAAAACAGAGAAATAAAAGCAGATAATATTGATGTCAAAGAGGATAAAGAAGACAGGAGCTATCACTGAAAAAAGATAGTATACACATTGGAAGTCATTGATCAGGAATGATATATTCTAAATTCTTGTCAGTGTTGGAAATAAAATAGGATGATGAATATTTATAGATTTTACATCAGTCATGCGAAAATATATATATTCAATTAGAACCAAGGATTTAAAGAATGACAGCAATGGAACATAACTTTAAGATAATTTTGGACTAGACATGCTAAAATATTTCTGCTGTTAACAACTAAATTTTATGTTTATCATTTAAAATATTATATAGTAAATTTCATCAAGCTGACAAGACAATGACTGAAAACAAATGAGAGCAGGAAATTCAGCAGCAAATGTTACTGTAAATGTATCTATGTGCGCCTGATTTTCTTTATTTCAAGGGACCCCTAACCTGGCTCCAGCCTGAGAGGTTGATATTTCTTGAGTGCTGCATTCTGGATCCTTTCTGTATACTGGATCCTATGGTAGCTCTATTTTCAGATCTTTGAGAAACCACTACAATGCTTTCATCATACCTATATTACAACCATCAGTGGACCAGGCTTCTCTTTTCTCAGTTTCCTTGTCAACACTAATTTTATTTCGTCTGTTTGATATTACCCACATAACATGTGTCATATAATATCTCATTGTGGTTTTGGTACAAAATTAACTGATGGTTATTTTTTATGTCTGTTGGCCATTTGTATGTCCTATTTGAGACATGTCTATTCAATTGCTTTACCCATTAGGTTGTTATTTCTCTTGAGTTGCACAAATTCATTATATATTTTGGATATTAACTGCCTAGCAGATGGATGATTTTAAAATATTTTCTTTTTAAAAATTATTTATATATTTGTATTAACATAAAGAAAAATATTTTATATAGTTCATAGATACAATTCCACAAATATGATGATTCCCTCTTTTCCTCCCATCCTCCCTTTCTTTTTCATTTTTTGTAAAACATATTTTTAATTTATTTTATAGTCACAGTTTTAATGCGCCCAAAATGAAGAATTCAACAAAAAGTAGAAAGAGCACTGATCAGTAGTCATCTAGTAGGAGCTCTAAACAATAATCAACCCCTAAGGTGTCAATCTCACTCACACACTAACTTTTTTTTTTTACCCTCTATATTAGCTACCACAAATCAGAGAACATGTGATAATTGTCTTTTAGAGTTGAGCTTATTTAACATCCCTTAGTCCCAGGATGACGACTTTTGCATAAGTCACAGCATAAGTCACTCTCCCAGCAGGACCAGGTAAATTTAGATCCACCTTACAGTCCTAGAGCAACAAAAATTGGTGCCACAAGCCCTGGCACCACTTAGGCTTGCCAGTAGTTGAAGATGACAGCCCTATTTTTGTTTTTCAGCAACAAGAATGAAGCCTTAGCTATCACAATCTTCAGTGTCATTGACTCCCAACTCTCTGGGGACTGAAGGTACACATCCTGGGAAGCCCACATACACCTCAAAGTCACACTTCCACCCCTGTGAAATGCAGTAGATAGACCACTGTGCTACTTATAGACACAGATGACACTGATTAAAGCAAATTGTCCCGAGGCAATTTGGCAATCACTCAGAGGTAACACTTCAGGGATTTCCTAGAACCAAACCAAATCAACAATATAAGGGATACCCTCCACTTCATAAAAAAAAGAAACCTATTTTCTAATAAAATCTACTCCATAGAGGACAAGGGACTATTACACTAGATACTAAGAAATTTTGAAGGAAGTCCTATATTAGCAGTAAATGTTTTGAAAATCCATGACATCAACAAATTTCCTAACAGAGAATGTATAATCTGAACCCAGTCAACAAAATGATAAGTATTAGTTCTTGTTTCCCAATACTAACCTTTAATATAAATAGATTAAATCCACCAGCCAAAAGACTTAGATTGGCTGAACAGATTAAAATAAACCAAGACCCCATTATATGTTTCTTATAAGAAATTTACTTCAGAAATCAAAATAAATGTAGGCTGAAAGCCAAGGGCTGGGAAAAGATATACCAAGCAATAGAAATTAAAAAACAAAGAGGAGTAGTTACACATATGTCAGATGAAACATTTTTTTACATCAGCAACTATAAAAAAAGACAAAGACATTAAATATTGATAAAAGGGTCAATTCAGCAAGAAGATAGAGTACTCATAAATATGGATACACTCAACACAAGACTATCCCAAAATAAACAGTAAATATTATTTGACCTGAAGGGCGATATAGATTCCAATAAAATAATAATGGATGACTTCCATATCCCATTGTCAATCAATGCACAAATCATCCATACAGAAAATCAACAAAGATACATGGGATTTGAACCACACGAATGAGTAAATGGACCTAACAGACATTTCAGAATATTTTATACCCTAGCTGCAAAATACACATTCTTCTCATCGCATATGGACCATTTTCCAGGATAGGTAATTTATCAGGTCAAGAATCAAGTCTCAATACATGTGAAAGGATTGAATTCACATTATGTATCTTCTCAGACTACCATGGACTAAAACTAGAAATCAACAGCACACAGAACACAAATGCATGGAAATTAAGCAACACACTACTGAGTGACCATGGGTCATTGAAGAAATTTAAAAAGAAACCTAAAGACTTTCTTGAAATAAATGAAAATGAAAAGTACATCACATCAAAACCTATGGCATACAGAAAAATTAGTATTAAGAGGGAAGTTTATAGCATTAACTGCTCTTAAGAGAGAGTTCTCAAATAAATAATATAATGATGCATTTTGAAGTCTCAGGAAAGTAAGAACAAACCAAACTCCAAATTGGCAGAAAGAGAGAAATAATAAATATGACAGCAGAAATAAAATTGGAAGAAAAAATGAAAAAATCTGTTTCTGAGATCAGCAAAATAAACCTTTCACCAAAAATATGAACAAAAACTCAAATCAATAAAATTAGAAGTGAAAAAGGAAATATTACAATCAACACCACTGCTACACAGAAGATCATAAGAACCTACTGAGCAAATATATGCTAGCAAATTGGAAAACCTTGAAGAAATGGATAAATTCCTAGATGCAGATACCTAACAAGATTGGAAGAAGATGCAGAAGGTCGTCAGATCCATAGAAAGCACAAACATTGAATGGTAATTAATGGCCTTCCAACATTGAAAAATCCTGTTTATGGTGGTTTTATTGCTGAATCCCACAAATCATTTGCAGATAAACTAATTCCAAAATTTTTCAAAACAAAAGTATGAAAACTGAACTCTATCAAACTGTTTTCTGAGGCCATCATTCCTTTGAATAGGAAAATTACAGGTCTGAGTCATTTATGAATAAAGAGACAAAAATTCTCTCAACAAAATACTAGCAGACTGAATCTGAAACCATTTCAAAGCATGATACATCATGATCAACTGGAATCTATCCCAGAAATGCAAGGGTGGTTCAATATATGCAGATCAATAAATGTCATAAGTAACAGCAACAGAATCAAGAACAAAAACCATATGATCATCTCAATAGATACAGAGAAATAATTTCATAAGATTCAACACCCTTCATGATAAAAACACTCCATAAATTATGTAAAGGAGGAACATATCTCAAAATTATAAAGGCTATATATCACAAACCAACAGGCAATATCATACTGAACAGGGAAAAGTTGGAAGCATTTCCCCTCCGATTGGAACAAAACAAGGATATCCACTTTCACAGTTCTTATTCTAAGCTAGAAGTTTTAGTGATAGCAATCAGGGAAGATAAAGAAATAACAGGCATCAAAATTGGGAAACAGGAAGTCAAATTATCCATGTTTGCAGGTAACATGATGATGTGTATGGAAAAACCTAAATACTCCACCAGAAAGAAATTACAGCTGACAAATCAATACAGTAAAATTGTAATTACAAAATAAACATTTAGAAAACAACAGCTTTTCTATATGCTCATGAAGAGCTCCCTGAAAGACGTTAAAAAAGAACTACCATCCATAATAATCCAAAAAATCTAATATGTAGTAATAAATTTAACCAAATAAGTTAAAGATATTTGCAATGACAATTATAAAATATTAATGAAAGAAATTATCAAGGACAGAAAATGGAAAGATATTTCTTGTTCGTGGTTTGGAAGAAGTAATATAATTAATATGGCTATACTAACTAAAGTAATGTACAGATTAAAAAAAATCCATATCACAATAACAATGACATTCTTTACAGAATTAGAAAAAAAAGTGCTAACTTTCTTATAGAATAGCAAAAGACCCAGAACATCCAAAGCAATCCTGAGGGAAAAAATGAACTAGATGTTTCACAATACCTGAATTCAAAGGATATTTCAAAGCTGTAGTGAAAAAAATGGCATAATACTGGCATAAAAGCTAACATGAGGATTAATGAAACAGGATAGAGAGCCCAGAAATTAATCCATGTACACACAGCCAACTGATTGTTGACAAAAGTACTCAGACTATACGCTGGAGAATGGATAATCTCTTTAATAAATGGTACTACCAAAACTGGATATATATCTATAGAAGAATGAAATTGGATCCAAACCCCTCACCATATATAAAAATCAACTCAAGAAAGATCAAAAACCTACATTTAAGAAGTGAATATATGAAGTTGCTAGAAAAAAATGCAGCATAAACACTTGAAGACAGGGGTATAGGTGATTACTTCTTGGATAAGACCCCCAAAGCACAGGCAACAAAAACAAAACTGCACAAACTGGATTATATCAAACTCAGAATCTTTACATACCAAAGAAAACAATTGATAGAGTGAAAAGAAAGCTGGCAGAATGAGAAAAAGTTTTGTAAGCTACTTTTTTGACAAAGGATTGATACACATACTACATCAGCAACTCAAAAAACTCTAGAATTACTGCTGAATTCTACAAAACATTTAAAGAGACAATACCTCCAATGCTTTTCAAAATATTCCAAAATATTAAACAGGGCTGAGCTTTACCAAACTGTGTTCTGAGCACATTGTATCTTTGATACCAAAACTGAACAAAGACACAACACAACCAATCTGTTTAAGATATGGGAAATGAAGTCAATAGATAATTCTCAAGAGAAGAAATACAAATGGCCAATAAAAGTATGAAAACTTGCTTAACCTCACTAGTTTTCAGGGAATGCAAATCAAAAGCACATTGAGATATGACCTCATCCATGTCAGGATAACAATGGCTGGTGAGTGTGTGGAGGAAGTGGTATCCATACATATTATTGTGGGCATATAAATTAGTGCAGCCACCTTTGGAAAACAGTATGGAGGTTTTGGGAAAAGCTAGAAATAGATTTGCCATATGATCTAACAATCCCACTACAGGGTATATACCCAAAAGTCATTAACACATTGTATCAAAGAGATACCTGCACCACTATGTTTATAACAGCACTGCTCACAATAGCCAAAATATAAATCAACCAAGGTGTCCATCAAAAGATGAATATATATAGAAAATATGCACACACACAATTTATTATTATCTAGCTATAAAAAAGAATGAAATTCTAACACTTGCATCAAAATGGGTAAAAGTGGAAGACTTCATGTTAAGTTAAATAAACCAGACAGACAAATAGCACACATTCTTCCTTTTATGTGGGAGCTAAAACAACAACAAAAAAATCAATAACAAAAAAATGCTACTTGCAACGGTATTGCTGCAAATATAGTTTTGTGAGACTTTGTTTTATATATTTGTCAAGCAAATTGTTAAAACATTATACTACTACAGTTTTAATCTTCTGTGATTATTTTAAAATTTGCTGTACATGAGTGAAATGACATCTTTCATTTGATTACTGTTTATAACACTTGACTATATTTCCACTAAGCTATTGTGTTTTTGCTTTTTAGTTGAACTCTTTGTTTAGTGGAGTTTTAAGCCTTTTGCTTGCAATACAAATTAAAAATAGGTTATATCAAAAATAAAAAATAGTATATACAAAAAATAAAAAGTGATTTTCAAAAAAACTATGTGTGTTTATTCCTTTGTACTTGAGAGTCTTGATATTGCAAATGAAATTTTCATACATCTTTTTTGAATTGATTTCACTGAGGTAAGGAATGTTACTGACTTTTACTGAGCTCATGTGTAAGTTCCCACGTAACCCTACTCCTCAGCTCACAGCACACTCTCACTAACCCATTCCAGTCCCTCTTAAGTCGTATATTTATTTCCCTTTGTTCACACTATCAACTGTAATTCCTCATTCTCTCTCCCTTTCCCTGTGGACTACTATGTCCATTGAAGTACATCACCGTTTGTTCTCCTCCCTTCTGGGGATAGTGACCTTGCTTCCCAGAATCATCAGTGATTCTGCCACAGGCTCTCAGGTTGTAAGTTCTTTAGGATACAGATATAAGAACAGAATCATCTGTCAGGTGTAGCAAAGTGGTCCCCAGTACATTCCCAGAAGACATACATGAGGCTTCCTTGTTCTTAAATCCTTTCCAACATGGATATATCTACATTTTGGAGTTGTTTTATTTTTCTTTTATCTACTAGGTAATAATCTGGGGTTTCATCATTATCTTAATAAATTTTTAGATTTTAACTTCTATAAATTATTTTAAATTATTTTTCTGTATTTCTAATTTCTTTGTATATTATCCTTGCTCATTTGGAGATCAATTTTAAATATATTAATTGCATTTATAGTAATCATTTGTCAGTTTTCATGAAAATATCATTCATTATTCATCTCCATTCTTGCATAACACACTATGCATATAGTAGATACCAAGTTTTGTAAATAGAATACTAATTGAGTAAATGAGATCATATACTACACACTCAATGTGTTTGCTGAACCCAACAATTCAAAAGATGAACCTGTTAGTTAGGTGATTTGCCATTTGACTTTAAATTGCAATACTTATTCAACTATCCACACTTCTATTCATAAGTGGGTTCTATTCATAATTGGATCTTTCTTGCTATGAGGTACATAAAGTTCAGAATTATCTAACACATTTAAAGAATCTGATTAAAGACTTCCTTTCTGATTTGTAGAAATAATGATCAATTTATCACAGAAAGTCTTACAACATGTTATAATACTTATGTCTAGCGATATGAACTGATTCTCAGTTCTCTCATCTGTGAAATTAAGATAACACTCACCTCAAAGGGTTTTAGAAATATTTAGGCCATTATATGGCTTAAATAAGCAGAATGGCTCAAATAAGCAGAATGGCCTATCACTGTGCTTAACACAAAAGAACTGTTTAAAATTCTGCATCCATTTTCCCCATTCAATGTACGTAATAGACAAACACTTCATTCCTTAGCTCCGTCTGTGGTGTCTGGATTTAATCATAAGATAAGAGGAATGATTTCTTTAACATTTCAATTCTCTAAACCATAGTTTAAAAGTGTTAATAGGTTTTGCTAGGAATACAAAAGGACCTGTTTGAAAATCTACTGTGGTTCATTATTCAATTATTTAATCTGTGCTTGGTTTTTGGAAATCTCATGCTTAGGATCTTAGGGAAAGTTCTCTCATCACCTACTTTATCATTGCATCAGTCTCAGTGACAGTGGGACATGCATTGCAAGTTTAGTGCAGATATTTAGTTAGTATTCTCTCCAACTCAGACAGAGGCCCAGAAGCACTGAGCAAGTTGAGGCCCGATAGTACATATGTAATATGTAATATATATTATTCCCAATGACGAGCAACTGATTGTAAATGAAAAGGCATGATCATATTTCCATTATGTGGATTCTGAATTTGCTATTTTTTTCCAGTGATTGGCTGTCCTTTCCTGAGGGGCCCAATTCTGAGTAATGTCTGGGATTATATTTGTGTTTTGATACTGGCTCTATTTTTAGTTACCCTATGACTTGGTGAATTTGTTTTCCTTCTTCAATAACACCTAGAGTATTATCAGTAATGGGAAACATGCAGACTGCTATGCCCAGAGAAGAAATAGTTGGTGATGCACGTTCTTACTTCTTGACTTTTCATGGAATGTCTTTGTAGTTCCTATTAAGTGCTGTGAACTTTAGACACCTCTTGGGAGCCTAGCAAGCAATGTTTTTATAAAAGTAATTTTAGAGCTCTGAACTCGGAGAATCAGAAATTAAGTGTCAGTTCCCAGATAATAAGCAGAGTGAGCAGGTATTACCTGAGCTGATACTCTGCTTCATCCTTACTTGTTGATGTCAGTTACTAAATAACCCCTCATGGATAGTAAAGCATCAGGTGGGTCCCTTCAGCAGTATATATTATGAATACATTCTGCTAACTTCCTCTCAGTGTGAACTGATACCATTTGGCTCAGGGCTTCCTTGAGAGGCCACAGACTTCCTCAGTTTACATCTCTCTGCTTCCTCCACAGAACCGCTGGAAAGACTCCAAAGCTTTCCAGCACTGTCTGGGGCCAGCATCACCAACAAAATTTGCGATGCTCTTCTTCCAAGGGCCACTATATCAAGATCAGATTTAGGCTTACTCAAATCCTTTGACATATTAAGAATCAGAAGTGGGCACCAGTTTCTTTGTGTGCAGCACATACTGAAGGGGACTGTGCTGTGCTCTTCCAAGGGCTTTCTCACACTTTTTGGAAAGGAAATAACACCAGGTAGGACTGTGCACATCAGGTGCCCAGCAAGCATAAATGAAGACTCCAGTCACCTGCTTTCTTAAGCATTTTGAGGAAATACATCATGTACACCAAGAAACACGCGTAAGTATACAGATAGATGAATTTTGTCATCTGAAAACACGCATAACCAAAATCCAAATTTAGACACACATTACCGGTACTCCAAGATCCTTCACTACATTGTCATTTACAAGATAGTATAATTCAGTGAAGGAATATTTATAACTATATGCTAAATGATATACATGCATTTTTATACTCTACATATTATATACTACAAATAGGAGAAAACATGGCATTTGTCCTTATGCTTATTTCACTTAGCATAATGATCCCAAGTTGTATCCATTTTGTTGCAAATGTCAGGGATTCCTTCTTTTTTATGGTTCAGTAATATTCTATTAAGTATGTGTGTGTGTGTGTGTGTGTGTGTGTGTGTGTGTATCACATCTATCCAGTCATCAGTTGATGGACATACAGGTTGTTCCATATCTTAGACATTGTGAATTGAGCTGCTGTAAATATGGAAGTGCAAATAACTTTTTCTACACTGAATTAATTTCCTTTGAATATATTCCTAGGAGTGGGATTTCTGGGTCATAAAGTAGAGCTATTTTTAGTTTTATGAGTAATCTCCATACTGTTTCTCATAATGATTTTACCAATTTGCATTCCCATCAACAGTTTATTAAGATAACTGTTTCTTTACATTCTTACATTTGTTATGCTGTTGATTTTTGGGTGATAGCCATTCTTTTTAAAATTTTATTTAAGTTACACTGGTTTCATGCATTTCATATATACAGATTTAGGAAGAGAGAGATAGCCGTTCTAACTGGGGTGAGATGAAATCCCCTTGTGGCTTTCTGATGAATTCCCATTTTCATTAGTGATCATGGGTATTTTTCCATGTGTCTGTTGGCTATTTCATTTTGTCTTTTGAAAATGCATGTTCTTATCCTTTGCCATTTCATAATTGGATTATATATTTTGTTATTGTGCTCTTCAACTCCTTATATACTCTGGATATCAATCCTTTATCAGATGCATAGTTTGCAAATGTTTTCTTCCCTCTGTCAATTGCTTCTTCATTTTGCTAATTGTTTCATTTGTTGTACAAGAGCGTATTATCTTAATGTAATCCTGTGTGTCTAACTTTGCTTTTAATGCTGGTGCTCTTGTGGTCGTAGCCAAGATGGTTGCCCAGGCCAATGTCTTCTACGAATTTCTCCATGTTTTCCTCTGGTCATTTGATATTTTTAGGCCTTAGGTTTAGATCCTCAATCAATTATGAGTTGACTTTTGCATAAAGGTCTTGTTTCAAACTTATACCTGTGAAAATTTAATTTTCTAAACACAATTATTTGAAGAGATTTTCTTTTCTCCCAGGAGTGATTTTAGCTCAACTGTCAAAGATTATTTGGTTGTAGATGGTGAATAATTTCTGACTAATTTTGGGTAGCTCAACTAGTGATTTATCAATTTTGCTTATTTTTTTAAAAATCAGTTTTTTATTTTACTGATGTTTTGTGTATGTTTTTAATTACTATTTTGTTTATTATTCTCTAATTTTTATTCTTTCCTTATACTAATTTTAGATTTGGTTCATTCTTGTTTTTGTAGGTTCTTGACATGCAATGTTAAATCACTCATTGGATCCATTTTCAATGCTTTTATGTGGAGACATTCCTATACACTTTCCTCTTAAGACTGATTTTCTGTACCTGTGAGTTTTGATATCGTGTGGCTTCATTTTATTTCAGAGTTCATCTATGGCCACGTGTTCAGTCAGGAGCATGTTGTTCAGTCTCCAGGTGTTTTACATTTTCTAATTTCTTTGTTGGTTAATGTCCAGTTTCACTCCATTGTGCTCAGAAAAGATACATGATTTGATTTCAAATTTGCTGAGACTTGTTTTATGATCTAATATATGGTCTATCCTTGAGAATGTTAAATTGATGAAAATAATGAATTGATGAAAAGAATATAAATTGTGCAGTCATGGGATGAAATGTTCTGCAGGTATCTTTTAACAGCATTTGATCTATAACTACACTATAGACTAGACTACAGATAAACTGTTGTTTCTTTTAATTTATCTGGCTGATCTGTCCACTGATAAATATAGGTGTTGAAGTTCCCCATTATTATTTTGTTAGAGCTTATATCTCCCTTTATATCCACTAACATTTGTTTTGCAAAATTGTTGCCCTAGCATTAGGTGTGTATACATTTACTATGGTAACATCTTGTTGTTGAATCGATCCCTTAATCATCACATAATGATTTTTGTGTCTTTTAAAAATATTTTACTTTATTTAAGCGAAAAGCAGAAATAGAAGAGAGAGAGAGAGAGAGAGAGAGAGAGAGAGAGAGAGAGAGAGATTTTGCATCCACTGGTTAACTTGTCAAAAGGTTGCAATGATTGGGACTAGGCCAGGCTGAAGCCAGCATCCAGGAACCTCTTCCAAGTCTTCCACATGGATGCAGGGGTCCAAGAACATGGGCCATCCTCTGCTCCTTTCCCAGGCTCACCATCAGGGATCAGTAATGTTGCAGCTGGACTCAAATAGGCACCCATATAGGATTTCAGCTCTCAGGCAGAGGTTTAACCTTCTATGCCACAGCACCGATCCCTTCTTTGTGTCTTAATGATCACTGTCATCATGTCTGTATTTTCTGATATGAGTATCTTGATTCCCACTGTTTTTAGATTACCATTTGCATGAAGTATCTTTTTCTACTCTTTCACATTCAGTCTGTGTCTTTACCAATGAAGTGATGGTATTAGGTGCAGCAGCTAAACCACCAGGTGGAATGCCCACATCCTATGTCAGAGTGCTTAGATTCAAATCCCAGTTCTGCTCTCTATTCAAGCGTCCTGCTAATACATACCATGTGAAGCAATATATGATGGTTTGTGTGGTTGGATCCCAGCCACCCACATAGTAGATTAAGATGGAGTTCCCAGTTTCTGGATTCAGTACGCCTGGCTGTTACAGACATTTGGTAAGTGAACCTTATTTTAAGGCTTATTTATTTATTGAAAGTAAGGATTACCTAGAGAGAAAGGGAGGGAGGGAGGGAGGGTACCCACTTAATCTTGTTTTTGTGGGCCACATTGAATTCCTCCCCTCCACGTACAAAATGGAAGACACAGCTTGCTGTAGCAGATCATCAACCAAACTCCAGCAGGCAGGTGGATGGCTACTCAGACAGAGCAGTTTGCTCCTTGGAAAGGAAGTCTTGAAAGATACTAGATGTATCCCCTGCATGCTGTGCCTGTGATTGTGTGAGTTATGCATAAACCAGGAAACTGATTAGCATGTGCAGTGTGGCTAAATCATCTGGTCTGAATCTAGAAGCTCTGAATTCCCTGAGTCTGGGAGGGAATCTGAGAGGGCTCCATGCTCACATGATGGACTACATTGATACGATGTGTCTTTGATGTACCTGATGGGGTGAGGTATACAGGCACAGTGAGCTCATCCTAGGTGATTGGTTCATGATGGCACAGAGAAAGGCTGAGACTGTGAACTCACCAACGAGCAAAATCACCCCATCTTCCAACTGGTGATAGAAGAGTTCTACCACTCACGACTTGGAAGGCAATTTGGGTAGTTGCTCCATCCACAAATGCCAACCACATCTCCCTTGAAACTACCCTGTGCAAATCTCTGAGTATCTGCTAAAGGTGCAAGCAATCCACTAAGCCACAGAAGAATATTTCAAAGAGAAAAGCCTTCAGAAGAAATATCAATGGGAGTTTCTCCAAAAGTGTAAAAATAAACAGAAATGCAAGAAACATAAACATGAAGGACAATATGACCCCCCCAAAGAACATAATAATTCTCCAGAATTGGACTGTGCAGACAAGGATGGTGACAAATGCTTGAAAAGGAATTCAACAGAAAGATTGTAAGATTAATTGAAAACTCATAAAAGGGTCACGAGTGCAGTTGTGTAGTGGTTACAGCTGCTGCTTGCAATGTAGGCATTCCATATGTGTGCCAGTTTGAGTCCTAGCTGTTCCTCTTCCCATCCAGGTCTCTACTATGGCCTTTGAAAGCAGTAGAAGATGGCCAAAGTCCTTCGGTTCTGTACCTGCATGGGAGACCCAGAACAAGTTCCCAGTTCCTGGCTTTTGATAGGCACATCTCTGGCCAGTACATCCATTTGGAGAGTTAACCAGTGGATGGAAGACCTCTCTCTTTTTCTCTGTAACTCTACCTTTAAAATAAGTAAGTAAATCAATAAATAAATAAACTACAGAAAAGAAATTATTGAATATAGGAGTCTGTACTTGACATAGTTGAGAAATTCTGCAGAGAGATAGAGATATTAATGAAAATCCAAACTGAGATATTAGAAAAGAAGAATGCCAATTGTGAAATAAAACACACAGTAGGGAAGCAGAAAAAGGAATATCCAAGCAGGAAGACAAATCTCTTGAAAATTGAAAATAATGTTTAGAATCTATAGAATACCATCAAAGAACCAAATATACAAGTTATAAGTGTTCATGGAGGAAAGGGAAAACAGAATGTTTTAGAAAACTTGTTCAGTGAAAAAGTATCAGAAAATTTCCCTAATTTGAAGAAAGATATGGACATCCAAGTATTTGAAGCTCATAGAACCCCAAAATAGACATGGCCAGAGAAGATCTTCACCACAAGTCATTGTAGTCTATTTTTCAGAAGTAAAACATAAAGAACAAAATGATAAAATGTGCAAGAAAGAATGCCAGATTACCTTTAAAGAATCTTCACTCAGATCAACAGCAGATTTATTATCAGCAACAACTACAAGCTAGGAGAAAATGGAGAGATATAGTGCAAGTCATTAAAGAAAATAAAAAAAAAAAAACTGACAATCCAGATCACTATACCCTGTGAAGGTCTTATTTTTTATTTGACAGGTAGAGTTATAGACAGCAAGAGAGAGAGACAGAGAGAAAGGTCTTCCTTCCATTGGTTCACTCCCCAAATGGCCGCTACAGCTGGTACTGCGCTGATCCAAAGCCAGGAGCCAGGTACTTGTTCCTGGTCTCCCATGTGGGTGCAGGGGCCCACAGACTTGGGCCACCCTCCACTGCCCTCCTGGGCCAGAGCAGAGAGCTGGACTGGAAGAGGAGCAGTCGGGACTAGAACCCGGCACCCATATGGGATGCCGGCGCCGCAGGCAGTGAATTAGCCAAATGAGCCATGGCGCCAGACCCATGAAGCTTTCATTTATAAAGGAAGATGAAATAAGGACATTCTAAAATAAAAATAGAAAAAATTTGCCATCACCTGACCAACCTTACAAATGATACTTCATACCCTACTAGAGAACACAGAGAAAGACAGCCAGCATCATGAAAGAATGTGATGGCCAGAAACCTCTTAGTAATAATGCAGTGTAGACAAAAAACAATCATAAGGAATATTATGGAAAAGGGCAGGAAAAATACAGTACTTATCTTTCATCATGCTGAATGTACGTGGAACAGATTCTCCAATTAAAACATGCAGAGTGGCTGACTCCATTAAAAACCAAGACCCATCTATATGCTACCTACATGAAACACACCTTATCAACAAAGATAAACAGATCGAAATTGAAATGATAAAAAGGATATTCCATGCAAATGCAAAAAAAGAGCTGGAGTAACTATTTTTTTAAAAATCTATGGACAAACAGAAGAAATATATACATACACAAAAGCAGAAATTTTCTATGTTCATAGATTGTAAGAATTAGCATAATCAAAATATCCATACTACCAAAGCAATTTACAGATTCAATGTGATCCCAGTCAAAAATTCAAGACATTCTTCTCAGATCTAGAAAAAATTATCCCAAAATTCATACAGAAGCACAAGACACTGAATAGCTAAAGCAATTTTACAAAATAAAAATAAAGCTGGGATGGTCACAATATCCAGTCTTAAGACATATTACAGAGTAGTTACGATGAAAACACCCTAGTACTGGCACAAAGCTGTCATATGCACCAATGAACCGAATAAATACCCAAAAATTAAAATCCACACATCTAAAAAAAAACCCAACTTTTGACAAACAAGCTAAAATCACTCCCTGGAAAAAGGACACTCTCGTCAACAAATCATGTTGGAAAAATTAGATGCCCACATACAAAACTATGAAATAAGACCTTATGTCCATATGAAAAGCAACCACAATGGATCAAGGATCTAAATCCATGACCTGAAGCCACCAAATTACTGGAGTAAAATAGTGAAAACACTGCAAGACATTGGCATAGGTAAAGACTACTTGGAAAAGACCCAAGTATTACAGCCAATATAATACTAATAGAAACAAACAAACAAACAAACAAAAGACACATAAGATTACATCAAGCTAAGAAGCTTCTTTACTGCAAAGGAAAAACTTAGCAAAGTGAAGAGGCAACTGACAGAAAGGGAGAAAATATTTGCACTGCAAGCAATTGATAAAGGTTTAATATCCAGAATATATAAGGAGATCACGAACTTAAAAACAACTAGTGAAACAATGGGCAAAAGGTATGAACGCACATATTTCCAAGAATGTAATGCAAGTGGCCAACAGAAACGTGAAACAATGGTCAGGATCACTGGCCATCAAGTAAATGCAAATAAGAATCACAGTGAGTTTTTACTGTACCCCATGGCTGTCATCCAAAAATCAAAAAAAAAAAAAGTTTTCTATTATCCTGTTTGTATGAATGTAAACAATCAGCCATTATGAAGGCAGTGTTGAGATTCCTCAGAAATCTAAAAATAGATCTAAAACATGACTCAGTCATCCCTCTTCTGGGAATTTATTCAAAGGAAATGAAAGCAAGATATGAAACACTTATCTATACCTCCAAGTTTATAGCTGCTCAATTCACAATAGATAAAATATGGACTCAACCCATATGTCCATCTACTGATGATTGGATAAAGAAATGTGATGGAATATTACCCAGCCATAAAATCATGAAATACTGTCTTTCTCAAAACAATGGGTGGAATTGGAGATCATCATTCTTAGTGAAATAATCCAAAACCAAGAACAGAAATATCATGTTTTCTATGGTAGCTAATATAGAAAGTACAAAAAAATCTGAATAAATGAGTGAAATTGATATTGTATAATTGATTATCATTTATATCACTTGGCTACATTCCATTGGGACAGTGTCTTTCTATTTCTTAACTGTAAAACACTTTATTTAGTGGACTATTAAGCCTGTAAACTTGAAATAAATTAAAATTATGTGATTGCAAAATTTATATTTTAAAAAGGAAGGAAGGGAAGGAACATATCTTTATGTTCCTATAATTTTATCTTTGAAATGCATGAAATATGTTCTATTTATATTAATAAAAAGCATTTTAAAAAAGAAATTTCACCTAAAATCATCAGTAGGATTTATTTCTTTTGTAGAGAATATGGTATTTACTATAGATCAACTGAAATTTGTCCATCTATTTTCATGTGATTAGTGTAATTTTGAATTTACAAATTTTATATAATGCTAGAAATTAGTAATAAGGATTTTTATAGTAATGCAAAAATTAGCTACATACAAAACAAACATGTTTCAAAAGAAGACATAAAAATTGCCAACAAATGTATAGAAAACGCTCAACATCACTAATCATCAGGGAAATGCAAATCAAAACCACAGTAAGATATCACTTTGCTCCAGTTATGTTAGCTATTATCAAAAATGTAAAAAAAGAAAAGAAGCATTGGCAAGGATGTGAAGCAAATGTATCTTTGTACCCTGTGGGTGGGAAGGTATATTAGCACAGTCATTGTGGTGAACAGGATGGATGTTCCTCAAAAAACTAAAATAGAACTACCCTATGATCCAGCAATCAAACTTCTGAATATACATCTAGATGAAACAAAGTCAGTCTATCAAAGAGACATCAGTGCTTCCATGTTTTGGCAGCATTGTTCACAACATTCAACCTAAGTGTACATTCACTAATGAATGGGTAAAGAATATAGCTTATATACACAGTGCAATACTACTCAGCCATAAAAAATAAATCTTGTTACTCGCAACAACATGGATGAACATGGACATCATTGTGCTCAGTGAGATAAGTCAAGCACAGAGACATTCATCACATAATCCCACTTGTACAGATGCTAACAGTGTAATGGTGGTTATCAGAGAATGGATAGGGAAGGTTGGAGGGAGGGATAAGGAAGGATTGATTTACTGGCACTAGGTTAAAGTCACAAGAAGTTCTCTGTTTCTATTGCATATTAGGGTGACTATTGATGTTAATACACATTATATATTTTTCTCTAAAACAAAACAAAAGTAAACCACTACAAGATGGGATTTTTGAATGTTGAACTATAAAAAATGTGAAATGTTTGGAGAAATGGGTATATTTACCCTTATGGAATGTTACACAATTTATATACTTATGGAACCATGATACAGTGCTATAAAAGCATGCACAATTTCTATATGTATGTTAAGTTAAAAATTTAAAAATCACAAAAATTAAAACTCTCTTCATTCTTGTTTTTATCATTTATTTATGGATACCCAACAATAGACATGACAGAGAGCACCTACTCCTGCTGCTGTCCACCATGCAGCCTTCCCACAGGTTATGAGAGGCATCTGGTGTTCTCAATGACCTGCCTTGGCTAGCTTCATTGTCTCATAAAAATTCCACCCTCCAGCTGCTGAAGGATAAATAATTTGCAAATGACTGTGGTACAAAGTTCAACAAAGTGAGTCTTGAACTCTATCATAGGGGAATAGTGGAATGCATTATTTCTCTTTAAAAGAAAAATACTTTATTATTTAAGCAGGTAGTTGCCAGTTGGCTCATTGGAGGAATCTGATAAAATTTTCACCTTTATATTATTATTTCCTGGCCCATAAAAACACCCATGTATGCCAAAATGTGTTGGACAGTCATTGCTTTGGCATATAGAGGATAGTTCTAGTTATCAGGAAATATCAAAATATGAGAAAACAATTACTTATAGGCTAATGGCTGAGCTAAGCTACCAATAAAACAGCTTGAATCAGCAGCCTTCATAGCTCTCATTTTGAGAGGCATGAAATGCATTTACATTCATTGGTAACAAAGGATAGTCCCAGTTGCTTAATTCATGTTTGTGTGTACATATGATTCATGATATATGTTCTAAGTCTTGTTAAACAGAAGAAGGAAAAAGAAGGAGAGTTGATCAGCTGCCAGGGTCTATCAGAAAACACAAGTGAGTGTGGGCTCTGGTTAGTGGTGAAGATGCCATTTGGAATGCCCGCGTCCCACATCAGGGTGCCTGTGTTTCAGTCCTCCTCGGCTTCCAATTCCAGCTTCCTACTAAGGAGGACACAGGTGATGCCCCAGGTACATGAGCCTCACCATCCATGTGGGAGTATGGATGAGTTTCAGGTGCCTGGTTTTAGCCTGTCCTAACCCTGGCTGTTGCACGCAATCAGGGAGTGAATCAGTGGCTGGAAAATGGATCTCTCTCTCCCTCTCTCCCTCTCTCCCATTTCAAATAAATCATACCAAATGAATAAACAAAAAGGAAACTGAAGTGAGCTTTGATTAGAAGTTTAGAAGAATTTACTAATATCTGCTTTCAGTTGGGGTACAGTGAGCGGTATCATGTGCTGTATTGCTGAGGTTCTTGGTGTTTAGTAGCCATGGGAGGCAGTGACTACCCCTTTGCAGAGAAGGTAAATTACACTGAAAAGTTGTCCTGGAGAGCAAGGAAGCTGAAATTCTGGAAGAGGAGTTATCAGAGCAAAGGTGGTAACATAGGGAATAGAGAAATAAAAATGATCTAAAGTCTTCCTTGACCAGTTCTCTGATCTACTTCATTCCTTCCTGCCAAGTGAAATCAACTGAGTATCAGGACACAAAGAAATTCAAGGGACACAGTTGATTTCTCCAGCCCCAGAACAGGCAAGAAATAACGTAGCAATGGGAACAAAGGAGCAATGAAAACGTGATGAATACCTACACTTTCTACCATGAGGTTCTTTGCTGGAATGACCAGTATGAGTTTTCTACTCCATATTGACAAAATCGATTTGTTCTTCAAAGGAGAGCTAATAAATTTGTACTGAAGTCGTAGTAGAAATAAATTTTTAAAAGTAAGAATTTGATACCAAGATATATATGAAATTCCATGTCCCTGCTCTTTGAATCTGAATGCTGACAGATCTTAGCCTCTTTTCCCCTATATTTGAACTTCATTGTGTGAAGTTCAGCAAGCGATTGAGAAAAAAAGCTATTAGAATATCTCTACATCAGGATCCACACCCAAGGAGCTTTACCTACCCTGATCTAATTTGCATGAATATTTAGGGACTCTGGCTTGATATAAATGGGATGAGGTTGTGGAAGGCCTTGGATAGGGCTAATTTTTCTTTTCTTTTTTTTTTTTATTTTTGACAGGCAGAGTGGACAGTGAGAGAGACAGAGACAAAGGTCTTCCTTTGCCGTTGGTTCACCCTCCAATGGCTGCCGCGGTTGGCGCACTGCGGCCGGCGCACCACGCTCATCCGATGGCAGGAGCCAGGTGCTAGGTGCTTTTTCCTGGTCTCCCATGGTGTGCAGGGCCCAAGCACCTGGGCCATCCTCCACTGCACTCCTGGGCCACAGCAGAGGGCTTGCCTGGAAGAGGGGCAACCGGGACAGAATCCGGCGCCCCGACCGGGACTAGAACCCGGTGTGCCGGCGCCGCAAGGCGGAGGATTAGCCTGTTGAGCCACGGCGCCAGCCAAGGGCTAATTTTTCATGTGATTGACATGAACCAATGGGAGACAGAGTATGGCCTGTGTTGGATAGTCTCCAAGATGCCTCTGTCTCCATGATTCCTGTCACCTGACAGCCATTCCCTGTCATGATCCACCAGTGTGTTAGTACTGTAAGATGGGCTTGTATAGTCAATGGAAGTCGGTACATGTGGTTGAATGGAATTTATGAAATACACTTATACAAGAGTAGAGCTTCAATCTTCAGTTTCTTCTACTTGGATGACCAACCCTGGGGAAAGCCAGCTGCCTCATTGTGAGCAGACTAAAACAATGCTGCTGAGCTGACGTTTGCAGCTATATCTGGGAGGGCATCCTCAGCTCCACTTGGTTTCAGATTCCTGCACCCTCAGTTAAGTCCTTCAATGCAAGGACTCTGAATGGAGACACACAGCTAAACTTCTTTCAGCTCTTGTTCCCCAGAAGAGTGAGTTAAGGATCAGTGTTTCCAGCTGCTAAACCTCAGGGTTATCTGTTATGCAGAAATTGGTAACATCTAAATTTACACACATGAGCACTCAGCTAGGGATCATGCCACCGACATCTCCGTGACATCCAGCACAAAAGATTTCAAATGTGCTATTTGAGTTCAGTCAAATGAATGTCAAGTTAAAGTGAAATATGAGTGTGCTTCAAAAACACATTACATAATTAAAGGTCAAGTCATATCTGGTGACCCATAGAAGAGGGTTTTAAAAAAATTGTAATTACTGTAGCCATAGAAGTAAAGGTGAATACACTCACAGTGAATGAAAAAAGAAACAGAAACTTTTAGAGTTAAATAAACATGATAAGCAAATAAGTTCCAATTCTAGAATAAAAATTTGTTTTAACTGAAAATCATTGATATAATCTTAATAGGAAAATGGGTATGGCACAAGCTAATACATTTGGTGACTGCTTGATAAAGGTTAACAATATGCTGCTATAATTTTAATGATCTGTGATTATTTCAAATTTACTGTATAAGTGACATTGACATCTTTCATTTGATTACATTTATAATGCTTGCCTATATTTCTGCTGAACTATGGTCGTTTTTATGTTTTATTTGTAGAACTCTTTATTTAGTGGAGGATTAAGCCTTTGAGTTCAATATAAATTAAAAATATTACTTGGAAATTAAAAAGAAACAACATCCAGTTTGAAAAAGATAGAAAAATAGTGTTAAAACATAAACAGGAGAGAGCATTGTGGTGCAACAGGTGAAGCAGCACCTTGGGATGGCTGATCCAAAGCAGAAGGCTGGCATGAGTCTCTACTGCTCTGTTTATGATCCAACTCTGTGCTAACTCACCTTGGAAGACAGCAGAGGATGGTCCCAATATTTGGAATTTTGCAGCCTATATGTGAGACCTAAATGGAGTTCTGGCTCTTGGTTTCAATCTTGCTCAGCTATGGTTCTTGTAGCCATTTGAAGAGTGACACAGTGAATGAAAGATTCTCTCTCTCTCTCTCTCTCTCTCTCTCTCTCTCTCTCTTTTCCTCTTTATCTCCCTCCTTCTGTTATCCTTTCAAATAAATAAATAAATGTTTTAAAATACAATAAAGTATCAACATATCCCCAAGTGACTTTTGACACTATCTAGAGTTCTAACATAATAATTATAATCCCTGAAAAACAGAAAAATGTAATAGAGAATTAACAATATTGAAGAAATAATGTCCAAATATCACCCAAATTTAGGAATTATAAGCAGTGTCAGGATCAAGAACATAAGTACACTAGAAGCAACTGAAACAAAGAAAAGTTCACTGAAACATATCACAGTCAAACTGGTGAAAGCCAAATATAAAAGGAAAGTTATGAACATTGCAGGCACACAACACAGTACCTGGAGGGAGTCAATAGATTTTTCTCATTGGAAGCAATAGAACCATATTTATAAAGTCTCAAAAGAAACACAAAATAAAAGCTACCAATACAGAATTCCACGTCCTTAGTGGACAACACCTAAGAGTGAAGGAAAAATAAAATATTTTCAATAAATAAAATTTTAGAGAATTCAGCAACAGTAGACACTTGTTATAAGAAACACTTAAGGATTTATTCTAAATGAAGGGAAGAGTGTCTAACGGACAATGACTTTTATCCGGAAGAAAAAAGCTTCAGCAATTGTCAATGTGAAGTCACATTAGGAGATAACTTTCCTTCTGTAGCTTTAAAACACATTGGTTGTTTAAAGCAGCACTTTAACATTGCATTATGGAATTACAATATGTCAAAATGTTATATACAGCTACCAAAGCTTACCCTCAAGGCAGCAGACAGGCAAACACATACTCTGGAAAATTTTCCCATCTTACTTGTAGTAGAAAATTTTGACACTAAGTAATCTATGAAATGTTACAAATTCATATTGATGACTAGCATGACTAACAAAAAATAAAGAGATACAGCTAATAAGATAATGCATAAAACTTAAAGGAGATCTTAAAAAATACTCAGATTATACAAAAGACCTCAGGAAAGCAGAAACAGAGTTGAAAGTGAAGAGAAAAGAAGACTGATACGAATTTCAGCCTTTAATCTCTTTCTGGAACTGCCCAATGTTCTGCCTCTTGGTCTCTCCCTGATTATCATGTCAGTGTCTTCAGACCATGTCTAAGTTTTGTTGGTTCCAGGATTCTGGCTGGAGACCAATAGCGAATTCAGTAAGGTAATTGAAGGTCTTATGTGTCATTTAGAAATATGTGAACAGAGTCCGAATGTAGCACCCAGAAGTTCCAAATAGGAGAGATATTACCTCACTGGACATGCAGGTCAAGGAGAAGATCTGTTACCCGGACAATAGAGCATTGTGCCCAAGAGGACTTACTCAACAGGAAAAAGACATCAACAATGGCTACACATCTCTATCTCTATTCTCTTGCCTTATGGTTCTGCACTTCTTTCCACTGGACAGATCAAGCTGCAGGGACAAGGGGACTGTGCTGATGTCATCTGAGAGACAAGGCTCCCTGGTCACGGAGAACAGAAGCGGCATAGAATTGACAGTATAGATGTGGAGAAGCAGGTTCATCCTTTTATGCTGATGGGCTGACTCTCCACTCACTTTGATTCATATTGAAAAGGACCCTGACTGACACACTAACCTCCAAAACTGTTCAGTTTTGGAATCTTGGAAACCTTAAATTCGTGAACACTAAACCATTACTTTACCTTGGAAGCAGAGATGAAATGGAATATAAGGTCTATTAGAGAATTTTCTCTGCTTCAAACCCTGTACTTTGCCAATGCTTGCCTAACCCTAACTTTATTTTAGTTATTTACTGACAGGATCAAAGAGCAGCCCATAGACACTGGGCTTCTGTGGTTCTCTAATCCTGCCCAAAGGCAGAGGCTCAGACTGCAAGGGGGCTTCTGTGAAATTTGTTGTCTTTAGCAGTTTTAACAAACATTTTGCTGTGGCTCCGTGCTCAGTTTTAACTTTGCCATTCACATTCTGATGTCTTCGCTTTCTGTTTACTTCATTAGTGTCCCTAGCCGACCTTGAACTGGCCCCGGTATTGAAGACAAGGCACCAGCGGCAATTCACATCCAATTTGTTTTTATGGTTGTGAGGATCAATTGAACTAATGCAGTCAAAGCAAGCATATAAGTGAAAATGAATATATAAATTTATTATCTCTTTTGCTAAACTGTAGAGAAAATATGAATTCTTACATGAGGCTATTTCATTCCTGCTGAACAAACAAGACTGAGCACATACTAATTAGAAGAGCAATGCAAAAAGTATCCATTTCTAGCTGCCAGTCCTCCCCCATTGGGGCCTTTATGAAGATTGGTGTCACCAGTATACTTATACATGAGGCACAGCAAAACTGGAATGGAAAAAATCCCAGTGCTGACTATTATGAGGAGATGAGCTTTAAGTCCATTTTTGGGTCAGTTCCTTTCATTTTAAATCACAAGATTGTGGCACACAGAAATCACCTATGCATCTAAAGGAATCTGAGATGAGCACTGACCACCAAATAGCTGTAGATTCATAGTTTTCTGTGAACTATGGAATAGTAGCGTCCTTCCCAAGGCTGAACACATTTTTAGCAACTCCATGTTTTGATATATTGTATCCCATTTTTCTTCTACACACACATTTTACAACACGGTTACCTCTTCTGTACAGTTCAGGTACAATAGACAGGTTACCTTTTCTTTAAACTTCAGGTACAATAGACAGTCTTTTCAAGCCAGATTGTAAATGCATTAAGAGTAGGAGCTATGAATTTCAGGATGTATGTTTCACCATGCACAAGTAAAATCAGATGGTCATTAAATACTTAAATGTTTATTTAATTTAGCAAAATTATTTGACAGAACACTTCCAGCAGATATGAGTATGCACCAGACTATTCATGTGCCATGCTTGGTCTTTGGCACTGTGCACCGTAAATGATACAATTATCTCCTCTATGCATTGATGATTGCCTTCCTTAAAGCAGGAAAGGACTCACGAGCTTAAAAGCCTGCTGATGGCGAACTTTTTTAATAGGTTCAATTGTTTTAAATATAGCCCGGATAAGCACACATTTAGCCATTTAGAACATGTGTACTTTGCAAAGCTTCACTCAACTTCTGCTAGACAAAAAGGAGATAAACTATGTCTATAAAGGACCCCAAATTGCTCCTGTTACTGCCCTTCATATCTTTCCCTCCCAGAGACTCTGCTGTGATACTGAGTGACATCAAATAGACACGATAGCCCTCTCCACCCTGCTACAGTCCAGGAGTTTCCTCACTCTCCTACGCTTCTGTATGATACCCACCACGTTACAGCCTATTGCTCTGGGGGACTTTCCTGCATCAAACCTGTCTGAGCATCACTCAATGAAGCCTGTGCATGTGTCTGCCACCTGGTGGTCACAATTTTCCTCGATCAGCCCTCAAATCCTCCATCCCCTCCAAGCTGGCAGTATGAAGGAAAAATTTATAGGGTTCTTGTCCTCACAGTTCAATGAAAGTTGAAGCAAGTTTTCATAGTAAGTAAGTAACAAAAAGTGTTTCACATAGACAACAGGTTGGATCAGTTATGCAAAGGTTATTTTCTGATTCTTTTTGACTTGTACCTGTGATGAGAGCACTAGTGCTAACTGCAACCTCTTATGTAGTGCACAACAAATCTCTAACACATTGGATCAAACTCATTAAGTGTGGTAATGGCAATATAATTCCAGAATACAGGTTTAGAGGTTGGAAATGTGGATGTTAATACTTTAAAAATAGTCTCAAAATCATTTAAGTTTTAACAAAAGAAATTCTCATGAAAGCTTGAGAAAATTCATAGAATCATAGTTTATGATTTTTCTATATAAAATATTTTATTTAGTATTATGTAAAATTCTCTATCAATATAGATGTAATTTAGCTACTAATAATTGTTACCTTTAGGCACTCATCTTAAAGAGTAAATAAAAGAGTTATTAATTACTATTTACATAGAATAAATATTAATTTAATTTTTGCACTTTTCTAATCATTCCTAAAAAATAAAATTATGAGACATTTTAATTTTGGAAAATGATTGTAATTATAAAGATCTGGATTGACGAATAACATGATATAGTAGCATACATGCCATCTTTTCAATTCAACATGTATTTCTATATCTGATTAATACTCTACTAATTATGAAAATAAGACATTATTCACCACTATGTGAAATCTTATTATATTTGCATACTCTTAGGAATTCTATAACTAATGTAAGATTTCAGAAAGGCCAGTTGCACTATTTGTTTAGAAGACTGGGTTCAGTTATATGATCAGCCATAGCTGACACAATAAGAAGAGGCTTGTTATGTAAAGGATGTTCAAAAAATGATGCTTCTTTGGGACTGGCTTAATTCACTCATCATGATGTTTTCCAGATTCCTCCATTTTGTTGCAAATGACCGGATTTCATTGTTTTTGACTGCTGTATAATATTCTGTAGAGTACATGTCCCATAATTTCCTAATCCAGTCTACAGTTGATGGGCATTTGGGTTGGTTCCAAGTCTTAGCTATTGTGAATTGAGCCGCAATAAACATTACTGTGCAGACGGCTTTTTTGTTTGCCAAATTAATTTCTTTTGGGTAAATTCCAAGGAGTGGGATGGCTGGGTTGAATGGTAGGGTTACATTCAGGTTTCTGAGGAATCTCCAGACTGACTTCCATAGTGGCTTCACCAGTTTGCATTCCCACCAACAGTGGATTAGTGTCCCTTTTTCCCCACATCCTCTCCAGCATCTATTGTTGGTAGATTTCTGAATGTGAGCCATTCTCACCGGGGTGAGGTGAAACCTCATTGTGGTTGTGATTTGCATTTGCCTGATTGCTAGGGATCTTGAACATTTTTTCATGTGTCTGTTGGTCATTTGGATTTCCTCTTTTGAAAAATGTCTATTGAGGTCCTTGGCCCATCTCTTAAGTGGGTTGTTTGTTTTGATGTTGTGGAGTTTCTTAATTTCTTTGTAGATTCTGGTTATCAACCCTTTATCTGTTGCATAGTTGGCAAATATACTTTCCCGTTCTCTCGGTTTCCTATTCACTTTCCTGACTGTTTCTTTTGAAGTACAGTAACTTGTCAATTTGATGCAATCCCAGTAGTTAATTTTGGCTTTGACTGCCTGTGCTTCTGGGGTATTTTCCAAGAAGTCTTTGCCAGTACCTATGTCTTGCAGGGTTTCTCCTATGCTCTCTAATAATTTGATAGTGTTGGGTCGTAGGTTTAAATTTTTAATCCATGTAGAATGAATTTTTGTGTAAGGTGAAAGGTAGGGATCTTGCTTCATGATTCTGCACGTGGAAATCCAGTTTTCCCAGCACCATTTATTAAACAGACTATCCTTACTCCAGGGATTGGTTTTGGATCCTTGATCAAATATAAGTTGGCTGTAGATGTTTGGGTTGATTTCTGGTGTTTCTATTCTGTTCCATTGGTCTATCCATCTGTTTCTGTACCAGTACCATGCTGTTTTGATAACTACTGCCCTGTAGTATGTCCTGAAATCTGGTATTGTGATGCCTCCGGCTTTGTTTTTGTTGTACAAGATTGCTTTAGCTATTCGAGGTCTCCTGTGTCTCCATATGAATTTCAGCATCATTTTTTCCAGATCTGAGAAGAATGTCCTCGGTATCTTGATTGGTATTGCATTGAATCTGTAAATTGCTTCTGGCAGAATGGACATTTTGATGAGATTGATTCTTCCAATCCATGAGCATGGAAGATTTCTCCATTTTTTGGTATCCTTGACAACTAACTGAGCACCAAAGTGGAAACCTGTTGAAGTGAAATGGACACTATGAGAAACAGTGACTTGATCAGCTCTTGTGCTGACTGTTGTTGTACAATGTAATACTTTATCCATTGTAGTATTTTTTTTTATCCTAGTACTAGTGGTTGAACTCTGTAATTAACACACAATTATTCTTAGGCATTTAAATTTAACTGAAAAGTGATCCCTGTGAAATATAAGAGTGGGAATAAGAGAGGGAGGAGATGTACAATTTGGGACATGCTCAATCGGAACTGCCCCAAATGATGGAGTTAGAATTGTGCCAGGGGATTCCAATACAATCCCATCAAGGTGGCATGTACCAAGGCCATCTCACTAGTCCAAGTGATCAATTTTAGCTCACAAGTGATCACACTGATAGGTCTAAGAGTCAAAGGGATCACACAAACAAGACTAGTGTCTGCTAATACTAACTGATAGAATGAAAAAGGAAGAGAATGATCCAACATGGGAAGCGGGATACACAGCAGACTCATAGAATGGCAGATGTCCTAAATAGCACTCTGGCCTCACAATCAGCCCTTAAGGCATTCAGATCTGGCTCAAGAGCCCATGAGAATATTTTAGGCATGGAGAGCTAAGACACTCTGAAAAACAAAAAAAAGAAGACCTAAATGAAAGATCTCTGTGAGTGAGATCCCAGTGGAAAAAACGGGGCCATCAAAGAAGGAGGTACCTTTCTCTGAAGGGAGGAGAGAACTTCCACTTTGACTATGACCCTGTCGGAATAAGATCAAAGTCGGCGAACCCTAAAGGCTTCCATAGCCTCGGCAACTCATGACTAGAGCCTAGGGAGATTACTGAGGCCATAAACAAGAGTGTCAAATTGTTAAATCAACATCAGGAGTCACTGTGTACTTACGTCTCATGAGGGATCTGTCCTTAATGTGTTATCCAATGTGAAATAATGCTATTACTAGTACTGAAACAGTATTTTTATACTTTGTGTTTCTGTGTGGGTGCAAACTGATGAAATCTTTACATAGTATATACTGAATTGATCTTCTGTATATAAAGATAATTGCAAATGATTAAAAAATCTTGGTGTTAAATTGGAAATTGCATAGAAAATTAATCAATTTAAGGCCGGCGCCGTGGCTCAACAGGCTAATCCTCCGCCTTGCGGCGCCGGCACACCGGGTTCTAGTCCCGGTCGGGGCGCCGGATTCTGTCCCGGTTGCCCCTCTTCCAGGCCAGCCCTCTGCTGTGGCCCGGGAGTGCAGTGGAGGATGGCCCAGGTGCTTGGGCCCTGCACCCCATGGGGAGACCAGGAAAAGCACCTGGCTCCTGGCTCCTGCCATCGGACAAGCGCGGTGCGCCAGCCGTGGCGGCCATTGGAGGGTGAACCAACGGCAAAAGGAAGACCTTTCTCTCTGTCTCTCTCTCTCACTGTCCACTCTGCCTGTCAAAAAAAAAAAAAAAGAAAAAGAAAATTAATCAATTTAAAAATATATATATCATGTAGGATCTCTGTCCTTAACATGGTATACATTGTGAATTAATACTATAACTGGTACTCCGACAGTACTTTTCACTTTGTGTTGCTATGTGAGGGCAAACTGTTGAAATCTTTAGGTAATATATACTAAACTGACCTTCTGTATATAAAGAGAATTGAAAATGAATCTTGATGTGAATGGAAGGGGAGAGGGAGTGGGAAAGGGGAGCATTGTGGGTGGGAGGGAAGTTATGGGGGGGAAGCCATTGTAATCTATAAGCTGTATTTTGGAAATTTATATTCTTTAAATAAAAGCGTTATTTAAAAAAAACAAAAAAATGATGCTTCTTCATTATTATCTTTGGCTTGGATACAACAGCAAGTAGTTGATAGCAAGTAGTTCTTCAAAACCACTATGTCCCAAGAAGGGTCACAATCTCCGTGTATTCTACAGAATGTCACTTTGCAGTGTTAATATCCAGGGAGATGTTCTTTCGGTGGAATTTTTGCCCATACCACTGAGTATAAGGAACATTCAATACATGAAATACATCATGTGAAATGCCCACATCTCCATTTTAATATATATACACACTCATGTGTTTTATGTATGTGTGTATATAGTATGTGTATATGTATGTATGAAGTTAATTGATGATAATATTTTTTTAAAAAGATTTATTTATTTGAAAGCCAGATCTACAGAGAGAGAACAGAGATTTTCTACCTGCTATTTCACTCCCCAAATGGCCATAACAGCCTGGGTGGGCCAATCCAAAGCCAGGAGCCAAGAGCGTCTTCGAAGTCTCCCTCAAGGGTACAGGGGATATCCCATGAACATAAAAGAGAGTTGGATCAGAAGAGGAGTAGCTGGGATACGACTCGGCACACCACTCTGCAGGCCAAGGCTTAGCATTCTACACCACAGCTCTGGCCCTGAGAATATTCTTAGATCAGTGTGTTTTTAGCTGAAAATATTGTTAAATAGCAGGTATCTATTGAACTTAATATGTAAAATTCTTAAACATTTTATTGCACTTACCTATAATAAAAACATAATTCAAAACAGGAGAAAACTGATACACTCTCATTCAAATGCAGACTATGGCACACAGAATGCAGGGAATAATCAACTTCAAAAATGGCATAGCCTCAAAAGAAAATTCAAACCCTGATATTTTCAATCCATGTCCTGATTCGAATTTTTATTCAAACAAAACTGAGATATCTCTCCAATAAGCCCATGAAGAAAACACTAAGTATCCTAAATGCTTACCAAGCATCTACAAATAACTCTAACACAAATTGTAAATTAACCAAGACTCAGTACAAGACTTGTGGAGCACCAGAGGTTGGTGGAATCGTATTCAGCAGGGGAATTAAAGGAAGATGTCATGGGATAGAGGGCAACGTTTGACAAATAGGTGAGGTTTGGTTATTTGGAGCTGAAAAGATGGATTAGGAGAGGGCATGGATAATCCAAGGTACACAGGGAGGAAGCAGACACTCCCTGAATCAAGCTGTAAAGATGGATGGAACAAGCCTACAGGAGACCCTAAAAGCCAGTGTGAGGAGTGTGCACCTACTTCAGTAGGAAAGAAAACTTTTAGCACTGATGACAGAGCTAGGGCACTTTGAATGATTAAAGAGGCTAGAAGTGATAACAGATTTTGTGTGGAAAAGGAACAGAAGCTGACAACCTTTTGTAAGATTAGCAGATCACAACTTTATGTTGTGTTGGAGGGGGCAGTGGGTGTGGATGAAAGGCTAGGAAGCGTTCATTGTGTCTGGGAGTGACTGTCTGCGTGTCCAAGAAGCAGAATCCCCAGAGGGCTGGTGAGAAACCTGAGTATAATTCATTTATCAAGATGCATCAACTTTCAGGAGCTCGGTCAAAAACCTCCCTGAAACCCATGTACTACTGGATCATGAATGCCTATTCATTTTACCTCATTAAAATTGCATAACACTTATTTTTAAAATATTCTTGCACAAAAATGTTTCTCAGGGGAAGGCATTTAACTTAGAATTTAAAACACTGCTTCAGATGCCTGCATCCTTTCTTCGAGTGCCTGAGATTGGAGTGGTGGCTCTGCTCCCAGTTTCAGCTTCCAGGTAACACAAATCCTGGGAGGCAACAGGCAATTGCTCAAGTACAGGGGTCCTTGCCATCCATGTGGGAGACTCAGATCACGTTTCTGACTCCTAGCTTCCATGGGGCCAAAGCCTAGCTATTGTAAGCATTTAAGAAGTGAACCAGCAGATGGGAGCTTTCTCTGTGTGTGTGTCTCTTAAGAGACAGATTTTAATAGGTAATAATTAACAATGCAGCTTGATGAAACTGAGAGAAAAAGCAGAACAATATCTATGAATGCCACAATTCGGTTCTCACAAAGTCTACTGCTTTGGAAAGATAAGTAATCAGAAAAAAGTGTTCATGAACCTGGGCTTCACCCATCATGGTTGACAGGAACATCTGTACACAATGAGGAAATCAATAAACCAATCAGGCATGGAGAATGATTACTGAACAGAATTATCAGTAGTGTGTATAATACATCAGTAGCCAAAACAGGCAAAATGTCCATCTGCCCCATGGAAATGATAGCAAGGGTGTGACAAATGAAGAAAATGCTGTTATTGGGCATTCTCCAGAAAGATAAAGCCTCAAAAGAAATTGTGATTGAGCTTAAAACAAAATGTATAAGGGAAACAAGGAATGATTGCTTATGAAGACTTATGGATGCCCATGGCATCAAAACAGTCTCACAAAACACCACTTTTGAAAGTCTGACAAGATGTGGGAGGAGTAGTGCAACACTGCATGCCCTTACAGAACAGCAATGTCTTGTGAATGCTCTTTAATGACGGTTGATAGTTAACTGTTTTCCATCTTGATAAGTGCTTAAATGAGCTGAGGTTAGGTTAGAAGCTTGTTTATTAGCTGTTAGTTTGTTAGCTGAGATTAGGTTAGAAGTGTTTGTATTCCTCTTAAATGGTTTGATTCTGCTAACATATGTGAACTATTACTGTGGGAAACATGATTGGGTGAAGAGATAAGAGGTGATAAATTAAAGCTCATTTTATGGATCGTTATATCCTTTCTACAGCTTAGAAACTCATCTCATGATCAAGAAATAGAAATGTATTAGTTTCTGCTAGATATCATAGGTGAAACATTCCTAGTCAATCCTAAGTAGGATTACAGAAAGGACACATAAGAGTTTATACTTAACAAACACCTGGAAAACACTTGACAAATAGAAAATGATCCAATAATTCAGGACGAGTAATGCAGGTAGAATTAAAGCAAGACAAAATTCTGACGGTGTGTTTAACCTCAAATATATCAATAATTATGTTAGAAGTGCATTTAATTCCATGCATATATCAAATGGTAAACACTACAGTGCTAAAATGATTGATCCACTTCAGGCTACCCCAGAGTGTTAAATTCATGGATACAGAAAGGTTGAAAGTAAAGGAAGTTGCAACATAGACATTCATTTAAACTCCAAGATGAATGAGTCTGGAGCAGCAACACTATTACATACATTACACTGAAAGGCAGACAGTATTACAGAGGTTAAATAGGAATAGCTTACTTTAGCATATGAGAAATACACCAGACAATACAACTTTTCTACTTTGGCTTTCACCTGTAATACAGTGTTATAGCTATGAGATCTCACATAAGGCAAAAAAGAAAGGCATTAACGTAGAAGAAGACAAAGTCAGAGTAGAGTAAATAGATATATTTAAGATCTATCTATCTCTTTGTACCCATAGAAAATAGAGGTGTAGAAACTTTGAATGAATTAAACAGCAATCTGACTCCATTTATAAACACCACAGTACCCATAAAAGAACACGATAATTTATTTTGAAATGATCATGAAACATTTTCCAAACTGAACTTATGCTGACTGAATAAATCGTTTCAGAAAATTTTAAATGCTTGCACTAAAATACAGTATACTATTTGACCACAGTGCAAATAAGCTGTAAATCAGCATAATATATAAATAATCATTTAGAAATTAAGCAAATACCTTCCAGAAATACAGTATTTAATGAAGGAATCAAAGTAATAACAGGATTTTAAACTAAATTATAAAGGTTTCAAGGGAGTATGTAGCTAAAGAAATTTTTAAAGGAAATTAAGAGCTATCAAAGTATATTTTAGACCATTAATTACCATTTATACCAGGAGTTGAGAAAAAAAGCAACTTACATCCAAAGACTGCGGAATTAGATAAATAATATATTTGAGAAGTAAGTCATTAAAATAGAAAACAAATGCAAAAGAGAATGACAACATAACCAAATATTAATTATAGAAAAAATCAACAACCTGGAGATTAAGAAAAAATAAGAAAATGCATCATTATGTTGAGAAGGAAAACTAGCTTACCATATTAGGTTCTATAGACATTTGAAATAAAATATTATAAATTATGCTTATACAAAGGTATTTTCAAATTTAACTTAGCTTTATTCCTTTACCAAATACAAATCAAGAAAACAGATGTGAGGACAGAGGAGTCCACTGTCTGATACATACACAAAATGCATTTTACCTCCTTTCCACATACAACATTATGGGTGAATTCTTTCAAATATTTAAGGATACCAAAAAGCCACTTTAACACTTTCTAAGTGTTTCTAAGCATTTCCTAGAACTCACAAAAGAAGGACATACTTTTCAACTTATTTGATGCAAAAAACCGAATTCTGTGATTATGTTATAGAAATAAAAAGTATAGAATTGTGCCAGGGGATTCCAATACAATCCCATCAAGGTGGCGTGTACCAAGGCCATCTCATTAGTCCAAGTGATCAATTTCAGCTCACAATTGATCACACTGATAGGTCTAAGAGTCAAAGGGATCACACAAACAAGACTAGTGTCTGCTAATACTAACTAACAGAATGAAAAAGGAAGAGAATGATCCAACATGGGAAGCGGGATACACAGCAGACTCATAGAATGGCAGATGTCCTAAATAGCACTCTGGCCTCAGAATCAGCCCTTAAGGCATTCGGATCTGGCTCAAGAGCCCATGAGAATATTTTAGGCATGGAAAGCCAAGACACTCTGAAAAACAAAAAAAAGAAGACCTAAATGAAAGATCTCTGTGAGTGAGATCCCAGTGGAAAGAACGGGGCCATCAAAGAAGGAGGTGCCTTTCTCTGAAGGGAGAAGAGAACTTCCACTTTGACTATGACCCTGTCGGAATAAGATTGAAGTCAGCAAACCCTAAAGGCTTCCATAGCCTCGGCAACTCATGACTAGAGCCTAGGGAGATTACTGACACCAAAAACAAGAGTGTCAAATTGTTAAATCAACATCAGGAGTTACTGTGTACTTACGTCTCATGAGGGATCTGTCCTTAATGTGTTGTCCAATGTGAAGTAATGCTATTACTAGTACTGAAACAGTATTTTTACACTTTGTGTTTCTGTGTGGGTGCAAACTGATGAAATCTTTACTTAGTATATACTGAATCGATCTTCTGTATATAAAGATAATTGAAAATGATTAAAAAAACTTGGTGTTAAATTGGAAATTGCATAGATAATTAATCAATTCTTTTAAAAAGAATCATGTAGGATCTCTGTCCTTAATGTGCTGTAAATTGTGAATTAATACTATAACTAGTACTCCAACAGTATTTTCACTTTGTGTCTCTATGTGAGGGCAAACTGTTGAAATCTTTACGTAATATGTACTAAACTGATCTTCTGTGTATAAAGAGAATTGTAAATGAATCTTTATGTGAATGCAAGGGGAGAGGGAGCGGGAAAGGGGAGGGTAGTGGGTGGGAGAGAAGTTGTGGGGGAGGGGCATTGTAATCCATAAGCTGTATTTTGGAAATTTATATTCTTTAAATAAAAGCTTTATATATATAAAAAAATTTAAAAAATTAAAAAGAAATAAAAAGTATAGAATGGGCCGGCGCCGTGGCTCAATAGGCTAATCCTCAACCTGCGGTGCTGGTACACCGGGTTCTAGTCATGGTCAGGCTGCCGGATTCTATCCCGGTTGCCCCTTTTCCAGGCCAGCTCTCTGCTGTGGCCAGGGAGTGCAGTGGAGGATGGCCCAAGTGCTTGGGACCTGCACCCCATGGGAGACCAGGAGAAGCACCTGGCTCCTGCCTTCGGATCAGTGTGGTGCGCCGACCGCGGCGGCCATTGGAGGGTGAACCAACAGCAAAGGAAGACCTTTCTCTCTGTCTCTCTCTCTCACTGTCCACTCTGCCTGTCAATAAATAAATAAATAAAAGATTTTTTTTTAAAGTATAGAACGTTTCTTCCTGGTCACAGATGTGAAAGGCATACACAAAATATCTGCAAAATCCTGATGCCACATGTAGGAAAAGAAATCATTGACACCAATGCGTTCTAGTCATAGCATCAAACAGTGCCGAAAGAGTGAAAGCATGGTGAAGCATAAGAGGTATCCGCAACACTGGTAAAATCCAAGAGCGGCGTGTACATGTATACAATACACACATGAAATGATAGTTATGTTGAAGGACAGTCCACATAACAGAAGAAAAAAGAAACAGGCTGAAGACTCACACAGGTATCAGCTACAAGTGCACACACTAACAAGATGTTCAAAAGTCATTAAAACATGAAAAGTGCCTAATGCCAAGAATCATCTGAGAAAAGCAATCACAACTTATATATCGCTATAAACTCAGCAGAACTGTGAAATTAAAAAAATGAACTTGACAATGATGTGAAACACGAAGAGCACATTTATAATAAAGGATGCTGGTGTGTAGATCAGTAAACCGTGGAGACAGTTTCTCAACAGTGAATCCTCGTTCTGAACATGCACCTACGTGATGATAGCACCTCTATTTAAGAGTGTCTGAGAGAAATGTGTAAATATTTGAATGCAGAGTTGTTTATATTAATAGTCATAGCAATTTTATTCAAAATAACTATACGCCAGAAACAACTCAAATGTGTGTCATCATTATCCTTCTAAACTATTAAGAGGTAAATTGTGGTGTAGTCACATAAATGGGAAAAGTCACACAAGTATAGTGTTGAAAGGCAGGCGCCATCATTTAAAAACAAAATAAGATATACACATAGAGTGGGAAGTTCACAACAGGGATACTCTCCCCGAGGTTGATGGAGAAATGACAAAGAGAGAACGTAACTGGGACCCCATGGTAAAGTGCTGGCAGTCACTCACTTCACAGTTTGAGCATCGGCTCTGTGAGTGTGTTCGTCTCATGACAATTCATCTTTATGCACACTTTTAATTTATTAACCTCTCTCTATATCCTGTATTTCCACCAAGGAATCTCTCTCACACATACACTTATACATTTAATTGTGTGCTGTAAGCCCAGGGCAGATAGAGACTTAGAAATCTTGGTCTTTGTTCCTTTCATATACATAATATAATAAACTCTGCACAATATTGTCTATAGGAAATTTTCCATTTTTTAGATAAGTCACACAGGCAAACTCCTTGTTAATGTACCCTTTATTATATTAAGATAAAATTTATGGGTACAATTTGGGTGATGTGTTGATACAAACATTAACATCTTACATCAATAGATTACTATGTTCATAATCAGCAAAATTGATCTGATGTTTTTGAATTAATCTGTCACTGAAATGGGTTATAATTTTGAATATAATTAGACTACACTTTGAACAAAAATATACATATGAGGGTAACCAAAATTTTGTGAAAATGGAATTAAAAGATATTTACTTTGGTGCAAAAATTTTTTAACTCATGTGTTGTTTTCATAATATACATTTTTAAAGAAAACTACATGCATAGATTTCAAAATATTTTTACTTCAAAATAAATTTTTATTGAAAAATTTATTTATCTTTGTTTATTTGAAAGGTAGAGTTAGAGGAAGAGAGGACAGAGACAGAGACAGAGAGATCTTCTATCCACTTGTTCACTCCCCAAATACCCACAACAGCCAAGACGAGGGCAGTAACCAGGAGCCCAGAACTCAGTTTGGGTCTCCCACAAGGGTGGCAGGGAGCCAAAAATTTGCGCCCTCACCAGCTTGCCCCTGTGGTGTGTATCTGAGGGAAGCTGGACTGGGAACAGAGCCAGAACTCCAGTCCAGGCCCTCTGCTACTGGGTGCAGGTGCCCCAAGTGGTGACTGACTGCTTCTACAAGCACCTAATATGTTTATGCTCTAACTCTGCTTTCCATCATGAACTTTTTGAAGTATTCCTACATATGGACTTGTACACAAACATGTAAATAAATATGTCACATTTTATTGGGATAAATTAGCTTGGCACAGGTGTCATCAGCACGGTGGCAATGTCCCCTAGGAAGTCATGTATTGGAAACAGTTGGATGTTTGAATATTTGACTTTCTTCTTCTGTGACTACATTTCTTGATTTAAATACACAAAAAATCTCATGCTTAAAAGAGATAAAGGACAGATGAACATGAGGAATACCTAAACTGAAAACATGATTTAGAAATGCAAGTTGCATAATGATAAGGAGACCTGCGGCTGCTGGCATCTGTTCTGGTTGTCAGTGTGGATCTCGAGAGCAAGGTAGAGCCTGACCTCCACTTTGTATCCTGAAGAGAGACCAGGTGCAACCCTGTGCTGTTGGTCAATATTCTCAGAACACACTGGTAACAGGACGTAGTGGAAACATAGCATTTTATGTTTGATATGCAGGCACGCAGCACAGGGGACTGAACTTCATACATCTTGATGATAGTGAACTTGCAATATTGAGTTAAATCTAATAATTGATGGTTATTATATTCTTATTTTTAAATAGCTAATATATACAAAATAGTGAACAGCCAATATACTCTAAATATTCTAAAAGAGAACACAGGAAAGAAATGCATCCACTGATGCCTACTCACAACATGAGTGTACATTTTACATTTTATGCTTTAAAGTATGTGTTATTTGCTTTTTGAAGACATTTCTGATACCCAGAAACATTAACTATGTCACCTAAGATTAGTAAACAAGTAAACAGTAAATACAGCTTTCAACTCTGATTGTACTTTTGACTATTTCCCATTGTCTTTGAAATTAATGAAGGACTGAGTCACCAAATCACTAAATGGATGAATTAATATAAGTGAAGTAATCAATAATCTAGCATCGAGTAAGAGCATTTTAATTGGAAATTCTTAATACTTGATGGCATTGTGAGCACGTATGTGGTTTGCTTAAACAACAATTTACCCTTATTATTTTAAATGTCCTATCTTAGACATATCTGATACTTTTATGTTATAACCTACAAGAATTCAAGACAAAGTAAAGTGTCTGTATCTGCGTGACATAGATGAGAACTGTCTTGTCGCCTGGGCCAATTACTCAAGAGGAGGCAGAAATAATAGCCTCAAGTACAAACCATAAAGACATGTGGACCAACCAGAATAATTGTTTCCTGGTCAGTCGATGTTTTAAGGAAAGATTAAAGGAAGAAAGTTCTTGCCTGAATCCATTTCTGTACAGTCATAGTGAGAATTTGCAAAAAATAATTGAGTGTTTCACGGAAACTGCATTCACATATCCTTAACACAAACAGAAGCAGAAATGCACTGCTATTCATTTGTCAGGAATACACGATTTGACAGTTTTCCTACCATAGAATTATGAGGACTGAAGTTTTCATAAATAAAAACATGAAGCAGTCTATTACTCAATCTGATATGAAGGTGGGGTTTGCTATTTAAAACACTGAAAACTCAAATACGAATCAGTGCTGCACAGCCATCCAACAAAATCCCATTCAAGCATGTTTCTGTTTTTGCAAATGAAATCTTTGTAAAACTATAACTTACCAAATGTCATATTCCTTTTAGCTCAAACATACAGTATAAAAAAGTCCATCAGGAAGATTGGATGTACTGACTTCTGTATGATTAGTGTTTCTGTTGCTTTAAAGAGTAATGTCAAGATCATTGTCTTTCCTGTTAGGGTGTTAATTCTATAAAGAGTGTTCAGTCACCGTACGTTAAAATCCATTCTAAGCCTTATTATGAATTTCAAGACCAAATGAAACAATTGATGTCTTTTGTATCAGCATTCTATAAAATGCAAATGTTTATCTTCATTTAGATGCACAGGTGCATAGGAATCACTGATGGCTATTATGGCATGTTGATTTCCAATTCAGAAAAAAATACAAAATATATAAAGTAAAATGTATCATAAATTGATTTCAAAACTACCCTCAAGTTAATGCTGCCCCGTAATTGCATGGTTCCTGAAACTAAACATTTGAAAGCATTAGTTGCTCATTGAGAAATTTTGCCTTGGTCAAATTGTCTGATTGGGCTTATTCAGAGCAGAATAGATGATAAATGCAATTCATTAACCAGTTTACAATGCCTCCATTCCTAAATCATGACATGCATTAGTGTGAATTGTACAAATTAGGATTCTGCTGTAAGAATGCTGCACTGCTTGTAACTCCAAAATCTCCCCGGCCATGGCACAAACACAGCCCTTCACATTTGCTTTTAGCTAGGATGGCTGTGCTGCTGTTCAACTTGCTCCCTGGAACTCTCACCCTGAGATGTGGGCTGCAGGCAGTGGTGCAGTCATACTTGAGAGCAACCGAGCCAACTGATGAAAGAACTGGTATGTGCTCACTTCTACCCACAGCATGTGGTCGAGGGTTTGCCTTATATCAGGGGGTAAGATCAAGGACAGGGGAGACAAACACACTCTACCTCCCTGTGCACCAGTTCAAACCAGGATTCAGCAGAGGCAAACTGTAAAGATGCCTGTTAGTGACTGTTTAACAACCTTTTGATATATTAAAAAAATAGACAGTGGAATTCTTCAGAACTTCAAAACACCTGATGAAAACTGAGAGTTTGGCCCTCAGGGGAAAAAGTAATTCAGAGGTGAAACCCATGCGCGACATGGTCTCTGTCTGTGGGCAACTTGAAAGCACACCTTTTCTGATCATCAGAGGCTCGGACTCAGAGAGGAAGGAACAATCCCTGGCTAAGAGATGGTTCTACACTTTCCGTGCACTCTAAGCACATCTTCTGTCCTCCAGAACTGGGGAAAACACTGTCAGGGTGCTGCTCCCGTGATTTTGGGAAAACACTTCAGGTGCAGTTCAGAGAAACTGTAAGAGAAAATGTCAGTAGGAGATGCCATTTTTCTCCAGAGAACACAGCTGGGAGAAGTCCTCTTGTTCCTGGGGCATTTGGAGCCTGCTTCATTTCCCCTCTCTCTAACAGGTTCCCCAGCTCCTGATGGGACACACACACACCGTGTCTCTGAACTGACTGGAAAGATTAGAAGTAGAAGCTCGAAAATCATACAGATCCAACGAGCTCCAATTCACTGTTTTCCACGGGACATTTGGAAAAATTTGAACCCCAGATTCTAAACACTTGTGCATGTGCTTGGGGTGTGCCTACTCCCAGAAACGTGTCTGCATTACCTGGAGCTCGTGTTGGTCATCCTCTCCCACTGGCCAGTGGGAGTGAGCAGTAGCACTCACTCCTTGGAAGTTGCAGCATCTTTCTGGGGTTTTGTGATTCCATCCTCGTCTCTTTCACTGGTGTCTCTTGCCCTGTTCACCTTTTGGCAATGACATCTGTTCTGTTGTCTGTCCTCCTGTCAATCTTACTACAGGCGTCTTATATTTCCATGTTAAAGTGGTATCAGTATGCTGATAATTCTGAATGCAAATTTCCAGCTCCTCACTCAGGATGTAATTCTAACTCCTTGGTGTGTATTCTAGTTCCTTAGCGTGCCGCACAAGTATGCTGCAAAAAGACTTTCTTTCTTTTCTTCTTTTAAAAAATATGTATTTATTTGAAAGGCAGAATTACAGAGAGAGAGAGGGCGAGACAGACAGAGATCTTTCATTCACTGGTTTACTCCCTAAATGGTTGCAAGGAAGCCAGGAGCTTCTTTTGGGGCTCCCATGTGGATGCAGGGGCCCAAGGACAAGGGCCATCCTCTGCTGCTTTCCCAAGCACATTAGCAGGTAGCTGGAACGGAAGTTAGCCGCTGGGACTCAAACCAGTGCCCATATGGGATGTAGGCATCACATACGGTGGTTTTATGCACCATGCCACAGTGCTGGCTCCTGTATGAGGACTTGGAAGATGTGTGTCTCCAATTCACTCAGAGCCTCATTTCCACAGCATGCACCATGAAAACTTTAAATTAACTGTGTTTGTTCCACACCAGGGCTTGTGCAGGACCAGAGAAATGATCTGATGCACAGTTTAAGTCCAAACAATAAACATTAGGGGACAGAGTTGTGCCTGTAGCACTGGCATCCCGTATGGGCACTAGATGTAGTCCTGGCTGCTCCATTTCAGATCCAGCTCCCTGCTGGTGCATCTGAGAAAGGAGCAGAAGATGGCTTAAGTACTTGGGCCCTGATATCCAAATAGGAGACCTGGAAAAAGCTCTTGGCTTCTGACTTTGCGTTGGCCCAGCACCAGCCATTGTGACCATTTATGGAGTGAAGCAGAGGATGGAAAATCTCTCTCTCTCTATCTCTCGTAACTTCAACTTACAAATAAATAAATAAATGTTTTATTTAAAAATAAACATTTAATTAAACTTACTAAGGAAATAATTATTGAATCATTACCATAGATTTAATTAACTAAAAAGTAATAAAGGAAAAGAAGATATAATTTTTCTTTCTTTAGCATAGTACAGCTAACATACAGTTATTTCTACACAGATAGACATGTTGTACATGTGTAACTGGATCATTTTTAAAAATATTTATTTATCTTAATGAGAGAGAGAGAGAGTCAGAGAGAGAGGGGGAGATCTTTCACTCATTGGTGCACTCTCTAAATGATCACTATAGAAAGGTCTGCGCCAGGCTGAAGCCAGGAGCCAGGAATTCCATTCTGTCTCCTGCATGGATGGCAGGGACCCAAGCACTTGGATCCTCATGTGCTGCTCTTCCGGGCACATCAGAAAAGAGCTGGAGTGAAGATGGAATTGACACTTTGATAGGGGATACCTACCTCCCAAGCAGTGGCTAAACTTGTGCTTCAGTGTTGGCTGGACCATGCTTTGATCTAAATCTCATATCCACTTGCGTATGCTAGAAACAATTAGCCTTACTGTGTATCAGCACTCTTCATTAGCTCCAAATTACATCTCCATTTCAGGAATTCATTAAGAGTCTGGCACTATGGCATAGCAGGTAAGGAGACCGCCTGCAGTGCCAGCATCCCATTTGGGTGCCGATTGGAGACCTGGCTGCTCTACTTCTGATCCATCTCTCTGCTATGACCTGGGAAAGCAGTAGAAGATGGGTGAAGTCCCTGCACCGGCATGGGAGACCCGGAAGAAGTTCCTAGCTCCTGGCTTTGGATCGGCGCAGCTCTGGCTGTTGTGGTCATATGGGGAGTGAACCAGCAAATGGAAGACCTCTCTCTCTCTCTGCCTCTCCTTCTCTCTCTGTGTAACTCTGACTTGCAAATAAATAATCTTAAAAAAAAAAAGAATTCATTAAGTATTTACCATACATCAGGCCAAGATGCTGGAGATACATAAAAAGAACAAAAAATGTTAAATGCTTTCTCAGGCTTTATGTCTTTGGTTTTAGATATTTCCAGATTGTTATGTTATTTAAATAATCAACATCACATTTACAACTTGTTAAATACATATTTAGTATAATTTAGACAACCAATTTCAGGTTTTTACTGTAACACTGTCTAAAAAGACAGAAAAAACCCTCTAAGCACACATGAACTGTCAGCAAAATAACATAAATTGTGCTTATCCTTCAATTTCAATATTAATTAACCAAATGACTTTAACTGCACATCATTTGGGCACTTTGAGTCGATCACTGCAAGTTATTAAATATCTATGTGGAATTCATAACCACACATATCTCCTTTAGGAACCTGATATTCATAGCATCAATTTCCAACCAGAATTTAAAATACTTGGGAGCAAAGTGAATAGTGACCATCTTTATATACACACATCACTGCATATAAAATTATTTCTACCAAAATCAAAATACAGAGTGAGTCATAGTTAAAACAATTTTCTATCAAGTTAAGGGTTAACTAGAGATTAACTTTGTCTGAGATCTTCTGACTGGAAGAGTTTATGAAATAAACAGGTGTTAGGTGAACTACTGTGTGCTTATTTGATTTTCCTTTTAATACAGCTATCCCTCACTCTCTGTTGAACTCCATCAGATCACCTGCAGAATGAGTGTGGTGACAAAGGGATCTTGTAGATGTCATCATTTCTGTTTAACTTATGTTTATTTATACTTATCCCTTAATTAATATTAATTCCTTAGTTAATATTAATACAAAATATTTTGTATTTATGAATATTTACCTGTACTTTTTCCAAATAAGCCAAAGCTATATAGTTCTCAATCTCATTTAGTGGCAGCAGGAATGTATTGGTCATATATACTGATGTATGTTTTCAGAATTCTATATCCTCTGTCTTTGTACTTTTGAAAGCTCTAGGCTTAGAGTTAAGCTCAGGTTCACTCTCAAATGTTCTGGTGACTCTGAATCAGTCAGCAATCAGGTCACAAAGAACCTGACTGTGGAAAGAGACAGGTGGTTCTCAATTACCAAGGTTGTAAAAAATTTGCATTTTACAATTTATTTCAAATAAAGCTGTTTTTTACCCCATCCTATGTTCTAATTTGCAGATAAACCAATATTAAGATAAATATGCTTTCCCACCTGCAGGTCTAACCAGTTTCAAGCTCGTATTCTCTGAGAGTTCATCATCAGATGAGTTATAAACCAAGCAAGGGGAGAGTGCAGGCTTCTATTCCCGGCCTTGAGAGCGGCTCCCGGCATCCTCTCGGAGGAGGCTGCATCCCCAGCACCCAGCACCTGGTCACGGCAGCAACCGTTGCCGCAGCAGCCGCCCCTGCTGCTGAGACCCACGGGCAATCTCTTAGAAAGAAAAGCCTTCTGCACCGCACCAGCTCATCAACGCAGGGGCACTCAGGAAACTGTCGTGCAGCTCAAGTGTCCTGCTTTGTCACGACGTCCATTGTAATTACACTCACAAAGAATACCTTTTAAAATATCGAGCTGTTGATTGGAATGGGCGTGAGAGATGTAGCTATGGCTGAACTGTCTAACAGTATAGACACAAAAGAAAAATAGACAAGTCTACCTGTGTATGTGCACATTTATCAAAGCTTGCAGTAATGATGGTTTCAAATACATAAATATAAGAAACTAAAGAAGGGGATCACTTAGGGGAAAGGTGATATTTAGTAAGAATTTGGTATGAACCAGTAGTTTTAACATTTATCTCTTTTTCTTTAATGCATATGATGATAATTTTGAGAAATTAAAGCTATGACACTTTAAGATTCAAGTAAATAAAGCACACAGACAAATATACAAGTTTTATTTTAAACATCACAAAACCTGAGACAGGTTTTCAATACGTCGTATGATATGCATTTCCTATTGGAGTGTCTGATTTCAAATTTTAGCTCCACTTCCAATTCTGGTTTTCTACTAGAGCAGACCCAGGGAGGAGCTGTACTTTAGCTTCTGACACTGACATGGGAGGCTCAGATTGAGTTCCCTATTCTTAACATTGCCCTGGTTCAGGCTAATCTGGGCATCTGGGGAGAGAGACAGCAGATGAAAGATATTCTCTCTCTGATAATCTCTTCTAGTATCTCTATTTCTGCTTCTCTGTTTCTATCTCTTTGCCTTTCAAATAAATAAAATAAATAAAAATTTAAAAATAATGAAAGCCACAAAACTAGAAAATGAGGGAGTGGATTTTCATTTAGATCTTTCTCATATAAGAGGTCATCCTATTTCCATTATACCATTCTACTTTCATTATTATATAGGCAAAGGAATATTAAAATGTAGTTAATTTTGAAACTTTCAACAGTTCTTTGCCCTTTTCATTAATATAATTGATAATTTGTAAAAAGTGGAGACCTTAAATTATTATGAAAACAAGAAGTCCTGTACTTAACAAATATTTGGAATATATACTCCTGGGCTCCAGATTCATGAAAGCTCACATATACCCACTGTACAAACTCTACATTATTATGATTGATAGTCAAATTTCTATGTTATATTAAATAACTAAATGGAGACATTGATTATTTCTAAGTAGTCAGTGGTAAGAAGACATGATACCTACTAAGAAAATAAATGAGGCTGAATTATAAAATGTTGACTTCTAAATACAAAAGTGTAAGTGTGTTCATTTCTAAACACCAAGATATATGAAATGCCTTGTGGTCTACTGAAGATTATGGAAGTATTATGACAGGAAACAAGGTATAGAAAGGAAATGAGATGATTCTTCATCAATTAGCTTTATCTGGACTTTTATCTTTACATTTCTAGTAAGACTGACAACAAAATTCATCTATAAAAATTCATCCCATTCTCCATGACACCATCTTTAGCTTAAACTGTGGTAGAAAATGATAAATTGCCTTAAAGGGTTGTAATAATAAAACTAGTAGGGAACTAGAGCTGCTTTGAAACAAAATGATTGAAGCAATGGATTCAGAAGTTAGTTCACTCTCAAATTTGGAAAGATAATCTAAATGAAACATTTGATAACATTTTTGAGAAGCAGCAAGGATAAAATATCTAATTATGAACTGTGTCATTGTCTAGAGAGAAGCATACTCAGGTAAGTCTAGAACCTAGCCGTGATTTCTGTTTTCCCTAGTGTTATTATATTATTCAAGCAATTTTCTACTCTTATTTAAAAAATGAGAGATATGTTTAGATGATGTTTAAAGTTTTTTGTGACATTAGATTTTTTCATGTTTAATCTGAGGACAAAAGTTGACATCTGCATGACTGTATAAATGTCAGAACTCTATAGGTAAGTTGTAATACCAATTTATCTTGTTGGCAACAGGATGAAGAGAGTTTATAATGAAGACACTGCTAGCTTTGCTGCAGATTCGAAGACAACCAGACATACAGGGAATTCAGTCAGACATCATCTAGGAATTATAAATTTTGTGGTTTATATCAGCAATGCATGTCACAGTGAAAAGATATTGCTGGGGGAATCAATCATTTGGTTATTCTACTAATTAAGAATTGAAAGCACTAGATTGGAAAAGCCCCCAAAGTCCTGGAAGCCTCCTTCCTGCTTAGTCTAGTGAATTTACTGTTCAATCCACTAAAATAATTGAGCTAGTATGAATAAGTTTCTATTGAGCTATGTAAATCATATGGTCAATGGGCAAGCAGACCTCCGTACACATTTATTAGCCTTCAAAGATTCAACTCTACTAGAAAAAAAATACAGAATTAACATAATAAAATATGCAATAGTGATGCTAACATTGAACTTTTATAGTTTTTACTTTTGTGCCTTTTTATTTTAAAACATCCCAAGCAGAAAAGAATAAAGAACAGTTCAATCAGCACACATAGATTTAACAATTTTTAGCATTTTATCATATTCACTTCATACGTAAATACTATGTATACACAATGGATTTTTTTCTGGAAAGCAGGAATGTTAATATCACATAACATGGGATTCATGGCAAATATCAAAAAGTGAAGAATGAAGAGTACATTATTATGTAAGGGGTATAATTCAGTGAAGAGCTCATTTATAAATAAATTTATATAAAAATATGGCATGCATACATTTTTGTGTTAAACTTCTACATATGAGAGAAAACAATATTTATTTGTTTTTCTGGATCTAACTTATTTCATTTAGCATAAATGTTGCAAATGTCAGGATTTCCTTCGTTTCTTTTGCATAGTCTTTATTGTGTTAAGATGTGCTACTTCTGCATCTATTTTGTTTAAAGTTCTTTTATCAGGGAAGGAAGGATGTGACATTTCATCAGAAGCTTTCTCTGCATTTTGGTTTGGGGAAGGTCACACATTGTGCTCACTGTGCCTTTGGCCAGTGAGAGCAGGCTAGTGTGCTGCAGTCAGTCAAGGCTATCTCACAAAAAGGATGACACCCAGCCCTCCACTTAGGTCCCCATTTTGTCCCAGGGTGTTTCACTCACAGCCGCCAGCACCCAAGTTTGTTATAACTGAACTCAGGCTGCTAGAGCCCACTTGCTTTATGTAGGAAGGTGGGAGCTGCTTGGGGATCTGAGTTCCACAGTGTTTCCTTCACCACAGAGTGACAGGTAAGTGGCAAATTATTAATGTTCCATTTTCCTTCACATTCCTGACCATGGGAATGATGGGGAAAGATGAGCCACACTTTCACTAGTGCTCCTTGACAAATTTGTCTACTTTCCGTGGGCTTCATGTGCTATTGCACCCTTGTTTAGCTGTTATCCCCTCATGGGCTCCCTTCTTCACTTCCCTACTAATTGTGTATGTGGAGGGAGGGAGTTTTAACCAACCACTTGCACGGGGATCTTGTTTCAGGGTTTTTCTGAGGTCCCAATTCTATGCTCCTTTTCCATATTCAAAGCTTTTTATGATGAGGAAGGGTAAGATATGCTGGCCAATAAAGCTGTACTACACAGTTTCTTATCAGTCAGGATTGGTTGTGTGACATGATCCTGAAAAACAAAGCATCAGAGGAAATTTGTCTGGTATTTCAGAAGAATTTTTGCTTTTTCTGATATAGCGACTCTTCATTGTTAGCAACATTCTGGTTCCTCCATTAAGTATACACAAGACAAGAGGGGATAGATGATCAAGAGGTAACCTTGAACATCGAGGGAACTCATGAAAGATCACACAACTGGAAGAAAGAAGGTTTCCAGTGGTCAAGGGCACTGATGACATTGGAGTGCACCTGCCTCAAAGCTGGGCAACTGTCTTCAGATGCATTGTAAGGACGCATGAATAAAACCATTTCTGTAAGCTGTGGGCAGCTCGGATTCCACCCAGCTGAATAGAATCTCTTCTTGGCACAATTCTGATATGGAAAGAGGGCTTCAGGGCAAATTCCTGTTTTTTAATGAATGGAAAATCATGTCATTTTTTTCAGTGGTGTGTAAACATCCTCATTGCCTCAATGTGGACTAGGTTGGGACAGCAATGAGGTATAAGTCACTGGTTGGATCAGGCGAGAGCAGACCCCTGGCATTTTGCATGCATTTGCAGCCTGGCTTAGTTTGCTCCCTCTGTTTAATTGATCTCCATAAATTATAAACTGAAACCTTTTCACTTCCTCTGAAATCCCTCCACATAAATCAAGCTCACAATACCTGGAACTGAATGTCAGTTTACCCCCTTGCTAGCTTGTCAATATAGTGCAATTATGCTGTGCTTCATCAACTGTAAACTAAGTGCAAAATAACAACTATTATAGAAGTTGGTTGTATATCATGATTGATGTGATTAACTGTTCATTACTATTTTCATGTATTTGAATTTGTTCCAAGAGTTGATTAGAAAGAATAGGAGTTAGGATTCTGAAACGCAGTAGAAGATCTAGTTTAAGAGAAGTTTTTGATCTTGCAGGGTTTCAGAAAACTCAGCATGTACCTATGGTAACATACAATATTGAAAGACTGGATATTCCAAATTAGTGAAAAGCAGTATTTTATAATACATAAATTGGCAACCTGCTGACAATGGCTTCCACTGTCAGGGCACTGGTGATATTGGACCACTGACAAAGCAGAGCTCAATCACTCTCATAGTAAATATCTTGTCTACATATGAATATCTGAAGAGTATCATACACTTTCCATAAGCAAGCCCTTGACATGTGCTAGTTTTTATATTGTTCCTTCCCTTGGCTCAAATGTCAAGTTGTTTTCAGACTACTATTTAATCCATAGGTCTGCTTAATCCACCACCTGAGTAACATGGAATTTCTGTAAAGTGACTAAGACTATCCCTATTTATGACTATTTCCCTAAATGCATCAGCTTTGATTGGATTTCATTGACACAGATTTCTAAGCAATGAATGGCTCCTAAAACAAGTAGGTTGCATGATCATTATTCAAGTCTGGATTCCCACCCCGGATGATTCACACTACATATTTGGCAAATTAGGAAAACAAATTCCTCTTTTTTAAAATTTTTCAGTACTATCTCTAAGGTTTGATGCAATTTTTATGAGTGTTTGGAGTTAGGAGCAGGCACATCTCTAAGGAGTGGATTCATGCACTTTGACCTATGGAGTCATAAACAGTGATTTCAAAGGCTCTGGTAAATTCTACCTAGGATGAACAATGTGCATATTGCTTCCAACTATGCAGGATGAGGTTTTTAAAGACACATCTTCATCCTGAAGAGGGGCAGGGTGTTGAAAATCAAGAGCCAGGTGTGAGGCTGTATTTTTCATAAGGGCTATAATCCACTCATTATTCAAGCTTACTGATCCTGAGTAATTATATGAACAAGTGACTTTCAGAGAGAGAGAGAGAGAGAGAGAGAGAGAGAGAGAAGATATTTAAAGTGGTAGTGCAGGGCCAGGAATTTGGCATGTCAAGATGTCTCTTGGAATGCTCACATCCTATATTGGAGGGTTTGGATTCAAGTCCTGGACTTACTCCCAACTCCAGTCTAGCAACTGTAAACTGTGGGAGGCAGCAAATGATGCCTCAAGCTGGGTCCCTGTCACCCATGCAGGTAAACCAGTAGATTGGAGGGTTCTCTCTCTCTCTCTCTCTCTCTCTCTCTCTGTCCCTCTTTCTCTCTCTTACTCCTTTACAGACAAATAAAGTTAATTGTTTTGCACATAAATGTTCTACTTAGCTCAGTATGTAGTATGTAGTACAAATTTGATAAAAACAAAATAATAACTTCCAAATACTAATATATTGTTAATATTAAACAGACCAAAGAAAATTACAGTAATACACAACTTGAATTTAAAAATATTCTCACCTATGAATGATAGAGACTAGGGGCTCAGGGCAATTTAGCTTCCCACACAGAATGGAATGTCCTAAGGCATATACTTTCTTTTCCTGGTCAAGATGCTGAAGATAAAGTCCCAAACTTACTCTCTGTGTGGAAACACTCTTGTGCTGGTATACTCTCCAAAATCAAGCTTCTCCATTCTATGAGTGATGTGGAGATCGGTCCATACATCATCAGGACTGAAAGTATCATTCCTCTGCTTTCAGCAGAGCAAGTTGTACTTTGTCAGTTACTGAACCAAGTGCTGTAGAAACAAAGACAAATATCACTGGAGATAACAGCACCTCACACTTAAGACTCAGACATTTAGAGCCTAGACTTGGCTACATCAAAATCTCACTTGGGATATCGGGCATTACTTCTTTACTCGCAACTTTAGCCTTTCTAAAGCTGGAGATAACAACTGGCATCTCTTTTGTAGTGTGAAAATGAGTATTCAACGAGGCAACTTAGGTAAGTACCCAACATAAGGACTCCACAATATCATACATCATTGTGAGGTTAGCCGTTCTTACCAGAAGTCAAAAAATACTCATGGTTTTTCTGGAGAAACTACTGCATTAATTGCTTAAATACTGTGCACACGCTTGGTGGGATTGGGAATGTAAATTACCACAAGCATGTGGAAAAATTCATGGAGATCCACAAGAAGTTGAAAATAGCATTTCTGTATGATCCAGGAATCCCACTACTAGCATATATCCAAGAGCAAGTTTGTCCAAGAGGCATCTGCTATTCCATGTGTTACAGAAACACTATTCACAATAGCCAAGAAGTGGAAGCACTCTAAAAATCCATCCACTGATAAGAAAAATGAGGTACATGAGGTACATCCACTGGTAAGAAAAATGAGGTACATGCAATTGAATTATTTTCAGCTGTCAAAAAGAATGAAATCTTGTAAATTGCAACAATATAAATGAATTGGAAGTCATTATGTGAAATTTAAATAAGCCAAACACAGAAAGACAAGTACTCCATGATCTCATGTATTTGTAGGATCTAAAAAATCTAAAAAGTTGACCTCACAGAATTTAAGAAAACACTGGTGGTTAACAGCTTGGGGGTAATAGAGAATAAGGAAGGAGGGGGAAATATGGATTGAAAGGTACTAAATTATAGTCTGGAGTAAGAAGTACTAGCATTCTATTGAACAGTACAACAACCACTGAAAATAATATACTATATCTTTCTTTCAAAAATCCTAAAAGAAAAAAATTTGAAGGATTTTACAATAGGAAAATGGTAACTTTTGAGAAGATGGGTATATTTACCATGACTGGGCATGGCACAAAGTATACATGTATTGACACACCACACAGTATGCAACATATATGTGTAATTTTATGTTACAATTAAAGCTGAAATATTAAAATGAAAATCTTATGGATGGCAAAGATGTGCAGGTGACAAAGGGCTGGCATCGGTATAGAGAGAACAAAGCCGATGCTGCTGATGAAGTACATACATCCATGAGAGAAGTGCACATGGTCCATTGTGTTTCACTCACATGAAAACTCTACCAAGCCACAGAAATTCATAGGAAATTAGCATGTGTGTGTGTGTGTGTGTGTGTGTGTGTGAGTGTGTGTCTGGTGTTTGCTAAAGGAAATTAGGAGTTGCTAACATGGGGTATTGAGCTGCACTGGTAGAGTCTTAATGATATTACATGCTTTTCCAGTCACAAGTATAACGAGTGTTGCTAGAATCTTAGGAAACAGGGAGAGTTAAGACTGCAAATATCCACTCATAGTTTTAAAAATATTAATTCTCTTTGAGGATAGAGTTTATTCACTTTTTTCTCACATTTCTTTTAGATATGGAATCATGTTTACTTGTAATATATTTTTAAAGACTAAAGTTAAAACAGAATCCAAGGACACTATATATTGCCAACAACCATCTTGCTAAACTGTTTTATAGGACAATAATCCAGTATCTTAGTGCTGAAAATAAGCCATCAACCTCTCAATCAATTCACAAGGGAGACACGTTATTGCTCATAAAACATCACAATAGTATTATTATGACTTAATTTTAGGTAAAGCTGCTTGATATTTTATTGTGGCTTACCAAAAAATTAAAAAAGGAAGAAAGAAAAATATATATGGAAATAAAGGATACCTGACTGGATGCCGGAGAGCACATACTCTTGTTTTTATTTATTTTTTCTTCTAACAGATTTAAATATCAAACACCAAATAGAGCTATACTTTATGGCTCCAGTAAAGGTAATTAAGTTGCAAACGCTGATCTAGCTAATGCTAATGAGTGGTTTACTAGAAATAAATTGTGCTTAACTGCATTCAGAATACAATCCCCATAATCAGAAATGACTGGTAAATTAACAACAGTCAAAGCTTTCAGCATACAGTAAGGATGGCAGGTAGGAAAGAAAAAAGCAAGTCCATGTTGAATTCATGTACTTATGTACAAAAGGATCAAATCTTAAAATCTCAATTGCTAGGAGTCTAAGAAATCATTTACGTCTTGCCCTTGCTTTCTTATTAAGCCAAGCAGTTTGATTAGCTCTCTTGGCAATGCAGTCTGGTGGCTGAGTTCTGATAAAAGAATGTTCTTTTTAATGTCTAATCTAAATCCCCTCTGCTGCCATTTAAGCCAATCTCTGCTTTGCAGTCTGTCAGCAGAAATGCCTTCCGCGCTTCCCTGAACCCCTCGCCGCACAGCTCTCCCTTGACCTGGAGCTCTCCTGTCCAGCCTCACTCACCTGCACTTAGGAATGACAGAGAAGGTGTACCTGCACAGTGAGCACTTCTCGGAATGCATGCAGGGCAGACGAAAGAACTGGCAGGAATCAGCCTTTGGTTTCTTCTGCTCATTGCTGTGATTGCTATGAATTTTAACCCATGTTATTTAATTTCTAAATTACTTCTGTTGAAACATGATTTTTCACAGACATGGTTTTCCTTTACTCTCTGCTCATTAAGATCTAAAAGTCGCCTTAATGTTACAGATTCTCTTCCAGTGCAAAAGCATCAATGCTTGTATTGAAATCATTTTTTCTAGCTAGAAATAGAAGAAGTGGTCTAGAATATGTGAAGAGAAGGAGGGTAAAAATAAAATAGATTTCCTTTCTTTAAATATATAGGATAATTATTTTTAGATTTATACTGCGTATTTCTGAAAGTAATTTATTATAGTATCTTAATATATTTGTTTCACAGTATTGATTCTCATCTGGGAATGCCTAACTTCACAAATTAATCATTTTCACCTTTTTGTTATTAAAACTAAGGTAATGCTGAAGTGAATCCTGACAACAAGGAATCTCTTCTCCACATTTGTTCACTTTCAATAGGAAGCTGTCAAGGTTATCTGTCCACCTCAGTAAAGTAGCATATCACTTATTCTACTTTTACATACTAACAATAAAATTTATTTATCTCATTTTGCCAAATCAAGCTCTAAAACTAATGCTCTTAGACAAAATCAATCATTAAATTCCCATATCTAAAGGTTAAAAATAATTCCTTGAAATATTTTTAACTTCTCAAGGAGATTCCTTGAAGTACAATAACTCTGTGAAAATAATGCCAGCTGAGGGCACATTTTGGGGTTACTTTGTTGCTTTCCTATTCATTTAAAACTTGTTCCATCTCAAAATCCGATCATCGATTGCAGCGCTCCCCCACACAAGGGGCATGACATCTCTTTTGTGTGTGTGGATATGGAAAGTTTGAGAATGCACATCCATTTAGCTTCCATAGATCCTCCCTCTTCACATCGTGCTGTCTGAGGCTAGCTTACACTTTGCCAGCTCTTTCTCCCAACTTCTTCTTTACATTGCCTTCCCCTCACATTTCAAAAGATAGATGTGCTCTTGCCACCTGGAATCCTATTACAGTTCATTGCCTGTGGTGGAAAAACACACGTGGAAGCCAAAAAAGGAAACCTTCCAGAAATCACTGCTCCAGAGGGAGCACCCATCAAGAGGAAAACAGTGAGACCTTCAATAAGGAATAAATATATCAAAATGGAACACAGTCATTTTATGTAAGTGACAGAGAATCAAGGTGGAGACATCCAATTGTACAATCATACTTTCACACAGTCAAGAAATATTGTGTCGACTGTGAAACGGTCTCTATTCTTGGCAAAATATTTTTTTCTATGTTTAGCCTCAAGGTTTTCAATTTCTCAGTAAATATCTCAGTTTTTTGAAGAAAGTATGAGTTGTGTATGCCTCCCAACCAATTCAAACACATTACAGTTTTGTAAGTGTCTTAGGAAGAACATAGCTTGTACCATGAGGCTGAGTCCACTAAATTTTTTATTTTTATTGTCACTGCCAAAACACAAAAAGTCATTTTCATTACTATAATTTTATCTTAATTTATGTTAATATTTAGAATATTTTATAAGTCACAGAATAAAATAAAATCATCATTTTTCAGCGAATTGGATAAAAAAGTATAATGAATGGAATTAAACTGAAACAAAGCCAATATTGTTTAACTACTTATGATATTGTATTAATGAAATCACTGTATTAGCAGCTGTAAATTTAATGTTTTTTGTATATACATGAAAAAATAACTCCCATAGTAAGCAACATTAATTTGAATGAACAATATTTTAATCTAAATGAAATGGCATGCTTTCTAGAGTGCTAAGAAAATATACCTTATGCAGCTGCATGGTTTATATAATCATGTTTAGGTCCAGTCACCTTTAAGTAATTACCTAACTCTAATGCTGGTTACTGGGGCTGGTGCTGAGGCATAGCTGGTAAAGCTGTCGCCTGCAAGGCAGTACCATATGGGTATCGACTTGAGTCCTGGCTGCTCTACTATTAATGCCACCCCATTTTATCCTGCAAATATCAACAATATCAACATCAGCAAATCTGAGGAAATGAGGCCAGACACTGGAGCTATGACTGGGCCCATATGCTCATAATACAGACAGAATTTGCAATATTGCTCTGTTGTGATAAATGTGTGTCAACATTTGATAATTATTCTTTAAGAAACATTGTATTGGCCAGAAAGTACTGTTAAGATTGAGTGGGGCCAGCTCCGCGGCTCAATAGGCTAATCTTCTACCTGAGGCTCCAGCACCCCAGGGTCTAGTCCTGGTCGGGGTGCTGGATTCTGTCCCGGTTGCTCCTCTTCCAGTACAGCCCTCTGCTGTGGCCCTGGAGTGCAGTGGAGGATGGCCCAAGTGCTTGGGAGACCAGGAGAAGCATCGGGCTCCTGGCTTCAGATCAGCGAGGTGTGCTGGCCGCAGCGTGCAGGCCGCAGCAGCCATTGGAGGGTGAACCAATGGAAAAGGAAGACCTTTCTCTCTGTCTCTCTCTCTCACTGTCCACTCTGCCTGTCAAAAAAAAAAAAAAAAGACTGAGTGGGTTGGCTGGCACCGTGGTTCACTAAGCTAATCCTCTGCCTGAGGCACCGGTACCCTGGATTCTAGTCCTGTTTGGGGCACCGGATTCTGGCCCAGTTGCTCCTCTTCCAATCGAGCTCCCCGCTGTGGCCCGGGAAGGCAGTGGAGGATGACCTAGGTTCTTGGGTCCTGCACTTGCATGGGAGACCAGGGGGAGGCACCTGGCTCCTGGCTTCAAATCAGCACAGCGCGCTGGCCGTAGTGGCCATTTCGGGGGGAAAACCGAAATCTCTCTCTCTCTCTCTCTCTCTCTCTCTCTCTCTCTCACTTCCTATCTCACTTCCTAACTCTACCTGTCCAAACTCAAATGACTGAGTGGCTTGAAAAATTTTGCAATTAGACAGGGTTTATCAGGTACCATATTAAATCATGCATACAATATAGACAGATGATAGATGATAATAGATTATAGATAGGTGATAGATATGGAAGATATACAGATGGCAAAAAAGCATATGTGAAGATGGTCCACATAATATGTCATCAGGGAAATGTAAATTGAAATATCAATAAAATACCACTAGACACCTATTAGAATGTCCCAAATTAAAAACAAACAAACAAACAAAAGATGCAATACACCAAATGCTGGCAAGGTTTTGGAGAAACAAGAGATTGCATTCCTTGCAGTTTTTCAATGTCTCATAAAACTAAACATACCATCAGCATAGGATGTAGCAATCGGACACACTGAGTTTTACCCAAAGGAGTTGCAAACAGATCCACACAAAATCCTACGCACTGATGTGTGTGTCAGCTTTTCTCCTAACTGTCAAAGCTGGAAGCAACCAGGAGAGCCTTCAGGACACAAGGAAGGCATGATGGAACTCTAAACAAATTCACAAGTTGTCTGAAACTGCTATGTGTCCTGTCCTTCCAAATGTGTCATATTCTGGGAAAGGTGAAGAAGAGCCACTGCAAAGAACAGTGGTTTCCAGGGTTTGGAAGCAGTAAAGGAGGATCCTTGAGAACAGAGGACTTGGGAAGGCAGTGAAATGACTCTGTGTGACTCTATAGTGGTGGACACGCCATCGTGTGTTTGTTCACAGCCATTGAACACTCAAGAGCAAAGTGTATTGTAAGCTCTGGACTCCAGAGGTAATGGGTTGATCAGGTCGTGGACTCTCACATAGTTTTCCTCCAGAGTGCTCTGCACTCTGGTGTAAGACATTGGGGAAGGCGGAGGCCGTATGTAAGTGGGAGCAGGGAACACATGGGCGCTCTGTACCTTCTCTCAGTTTTGCTGTGAACCCAACACTGCCCTAAAAATTAAAGTGTATTTCATCAAGTGAACCAAAATCTTCCTTTGTCCCATTCTCCTCATCAAAAATGGAATAACAATGAGCTTCTTACAGACCAGGGAATATTCTAAATTCTGAAGTGAGTGCTGTGGAAGTGGTTCTTCCAACTTCACAGAGGTCTTTTGCTGTACTCAAGAACAACATTTGACTACATTGAAGATCTGTGTGAAAACGGTTTATTCAGTTGATTCAGAGTAAAATTACCACGAACTGCTGCTACATGACATTATAGTATTAATCTAGTTTCTGATGCTCTGCATCCAGCAAGATGATCTGAAAGAAGCCTGTCAAAATCAGGGAGTTATTTTTCTGTGAGGACTGAGTATCTTCAGAGAAAATCGTTAGAAATAAAAGAAAGAAATAAAGAAATAAAGAGTTCTCAAAAAGTGAGAACACTGGGTGGGAATGACCAAGGGAAAGTGAAGCAGAGGCTGTAATTACAGCCTTAGCGACCTCCTCCTGTTCACCTTTTCTCTGTGACCTCCTGCTGCCCTCTTGTTTTTGCCATTTCTTCTAATTCTTTATTCACATTCTCCATCATCGAAGATGCACAGACATTCTGTTTCTATTCCTTTGCTAACAGTAATGTTAGGTTTGAAAATGTCTTATCCTGTGAGTTTACACAAATGGATATTTATTGTTTAATGTTTAGTTTAATTTATTTGAAAAGAAAAGTTATACACAGAGAGAGGCAGAGATACAGAGAGAACAATATCTTCTATTTGCAGGTTCACTCCCCAAATGCCCAGGAGCCTGGAGCTTCTTGTGGGTCTCCTACATAAGTGCAGGGGTCCAAGTATGTGAAAAATCTTCCACTGCTTCCCCACGTGCATTGGCAGGGAGCTGGTTGGAAAGTGGAGAATCCTGTTCTTTTTTTAAGATTTATTGATTTATTTATTTATTTGAAAGTCAGAGTTACACAGAGAGAGGAGAGGCAGAGAGAGAGAGAGGTCTTCCATTCGAAGGTTTACTCCCCAATTGGCTGCAATGGCCGGAGCTGTGCTGATCTAGAGGCAGGATCCAGGAGCCTCCTCCGGGTCTCCCACGCTGGTTCAGGGGCCCAAGCACTTGGGCCATCTTCTCCTGCTTTCCCAGGCCACAGCAGAGAGCTGGATTGGAAGTGGACCAGCTGAGTCTCGAACCGGTGACCCTATGGGATGCCGGTGCTTCAGGCCAGGGCATTAACCCTCTGTGCCACAGCATTGGCTACAAGGAGAATCCTGTTCTTGAACTGGTGCTCATATGGCCCATACGGAATGCCCGTGTTTCAGGCTGCCACTTCACATGCTGAGCCAGAATGTTGGCCCCAAAATTGTATATTTATTTTTTTTTCTTTTAGAAAACATCCTGAAACTTTATTTGTTTTTTTTTTTTTATATAAAGCTTTTATTTAAAGAATATAAATTTCCAAAGAACAGCTTATGGATTACAATGGCTCCCCCCCCACAACTTCTCTCCCTCCCCCTACCCTCCCCTTTCCCGCTCCCTCTCCCCTTCTGTTCACATCAAGATTCATTTTCAATTCTCTTTATACACAGAAGATCAATTTAGTACATATTACGTAAAGATTTCAACGGTTTGCCCTCGCATAGAGACACAAAATGATAATACTGTTGGAGTACTAGTTATAGTATTAATTCACAATGTAAAGCACATTAAGGACAGAGATCCTACATGATTTTTTTTAAAAATTGATTAATTATCTATGCAATTTCCAATTTAACACCAAGATTTTTTAATCATTTGCAATTATCTTTATATACAGAAGATCGATTCAATATATACTATGTAAAGATTTCATCAGTTTGCACCCACTCAGAAACACAAAGTGTAAAAATACTGTTTCAGTGCTAGTAATAGCATTATTTCACATTGGATAACACATTAAGGACAGATCCCTCATGAGACGTAAGTACACAGTGACTCCTGATGTTGATTTAACAATTTGACACTCTTGTTTATGGCGTCAGTAATCTCCCTAGGCTCTGGTCATGAGTTGCCGAGGCTATGGAAGCCTTTAGGGTTCGCCAACTTCGATCTTATTCCGACAGGGTCATAGTCAAAGTGGAAGTTCTCTTCTCCCTTCAGAGAAAGGTACCTCCTTCTTTGATGGATCTGGCTGAAGAGCCCATGAGAATAGTTTAGGCATGGAAAGCTAAGACACTCTGAAAAACAAAAAAAAAAAAAAAGAAGACCTAAATGAAAGATCTCTGCGAGTGAGATCCCAGTGGAAAGAACGGGGCCATCAAAGAACGAGGTACCTTTCTCTGAAGGGAGGAGAGAACTTCCGCTTTGACTATGACCCTGTCGGAATAAGATCAAAATTGTATATTTAAAACAACTGCAGATGCCGCGGCTTCACACCTCAGCCTGTGTTCTACTCTTCAACTGTTTTCTGCACCAGTAAGCAATATTTTTTAATATTTATTTTTTATTCACTTATTTGAAAGGCAGAGATATATATAAAGAGGGGTGAGGTGCCATACCCAGGAAGCCAATCCTTATTCATTCTTTGCAAAGTTCCTTTGGTTCTGGCTTCTAGTTGTTACACTGACTATAAGCACCAGGATGAGAACAGAGAGAGGATGAACATCTAAAGCAAGTTGTTGGTTCTGCTGGCTTCCTCTGAGTGATCTTGCCTTGTGTCCTTGGATTCAAAGCACCTGCACCTGTCACTGGAGCCTCCACAGTCTCCTTCCTTCCAAATTCCAATGTCTGCTCTACTTCTCTCTCTATATATGTCTATGCAATTCTCAATATTCTAGCATAAACAGGTTTTGATGAACTCTGTCTACTAACAGGAAACTAACTGACACATTGAATCCATCTCTGGTGAAGTTATAGACTGTACCTCTGCAAAACGCAGCCTCACTTCCTCCTCCTTGGTCACCAGAGGAAATCACTATTCTTAATGGATGCTTTGCTTATCTTTTACGATTAGTATTATTCTAGTATTATGATATAATACAGCTCATTTTTATTTGTAAATGTTTATTTACTATTTATTTGAAAAGCATAGGAGAGAGAGACAGACAGACAGACTCAGAGAGAAAGATCTTCCAACTGCTGGATCAAACCTCAGATGGCCACAATGGCTAAGGTTGGGCCAGGTCAAAGGCAGGAGCCTAGAACTCCATGCAAGTCTTCCACGTGTGTGGCATGAGTCCGTGTACTTGAGCCATGTTATGCCACCTTCCTGTGCACATTGGCAGGGAGCTGAACAGGGAAGTGGAGCAGATGGGACTCAAATCACCAGACTGATGCAGAACACCAGCATGGCAAGCAGTGGTACCCTGCTGTGCCACAATGGCCCTGGCTTCTCATGTTGTTAGTATCTCACAAAGTAATTCATACTGGACATGTTCTTCTAAAATCTGAGGTTTTTCATTCCATTTTAGAGATCCGTCCAATACATTTGCAGCTGTATCATATAGACTACATCTCATGTGCGTTTGATGGACAACTGTGCCATTTCTGCCATCTGTTCTCACACATTTTACAGGTGTGGGTCTGTTTGCCTGGGTGGTGAACACATGCACGTGCTTGGCTTTACCATACAATGCCAGGTCTTTTTCCCTACCTTGATTTTGTTATTTTTAGCCATAGGCATGAATAACAGTTTTAAAAGGAATACTTCCTTGCCAATACCTAAAACTGTCCCATGTATTTCTTTAAATTTACTCCATGCAAAATTGTTTTTCTACAGATGTAATTCCCAAGAGCTAATTAGGTTTCTAACCTCAGTGTGTTTTCATTTTAGTTCTCTGCTCATTTTTTTCTAACAGATTGTTGACTTTTTCCTACCAATTTGTAAGATTTTTCAACAATATTCTAGCTATAATACCTTTTGTAAATGACACATTTGATGAGTAATTCTTGCCAGTATGCAACTTCAATTTTTGCTATCTTTATTAAAGGTTTAGGTGAGGAGAAGACCTGAATGCTAATGTGGTTGAACTTAAAACTTCTTTTTACTTATGACTTGGAATTTTATGTCTGATTAAAATATTTGTATCACAAAATCACACAATACTCCATTTTATTATCTAAAATTTTATAATTTTTCCTTCCACTTTGAAGTTTGGGTTAATTGGACTCACAAAAACTACTGTATGCTGTGTAGTCTGTGTTGCACTCTGCCTCTTGACCACCTCCACCCCAAACTGGATCACTACTTGTCATTTACCCAATACTGAACTGGTCTTTGATGCTGAGCTTAATATCATTGGCTCACGTGAGTATCACACATGAGTAATCTGTCTATAAGCTAAACAGGTCTATTTTTCTGCTCCTGCAACAAAACCACACAGTTATTATGTCTCCGTATGTGGTGAAAAAGTCCCTCTACATGACAGGATCAGGACGCTTGGCTATCCCTGCCCTAATGAGCAGCTATTTCCATATTAGAATCAGTGCAGGTGTTTCAAACACACAGGCATACACAGATATAATGTGTGGATTTTAATCAGAACTTTATTAAATCTACAAATCAGTGTGAGGAGACTTGTCATCTGTATTAATTTCCAAGGTCTCCCATAGCAAATTGCCCACAGTATGTGGCACAAAAAGACAGAAGCTTATCCTCCCATTGTCCTGGAGACTGCGAGTCAGCAGCTTAGGTCCCATCAGGACCATGCTAAGATGTAGGGGAGAATGCCTCTTCATCTGTGTCTAGCTATGGTGGCCGTGTACATCCATTTACCCATAGAATGCAACTCTCCTCACCTGAGCACCTGGATCTGGATCTGTGCCTCCTATAAGGACAGCGGTGATTCTTCTTAGGATCCACCCTATTGCAATATAGCCCACCTAAACTTTATTGTGCTTAAAAAAAAAAATATTTCCAATTAAAGCCACATTCACCACTTTTAGTGGGCAGTAATTTAGGGCGCTGGGTGGTATTCAACCCAGTAGGCCATCCTTTAAATATTCTGTCATTTGCTAGGAGAGCATACTATGCATTTCTTTCATTATGTATGTTTCCCTCAGTAGTTATTATTGAATTCCTCATTTTTTCTGTTTAAACTCTCACACAATTTTTGTTTTTTACATTTTATAAAACTTTTATGTTGGTCTTATGAATGGTACCTTGGAATAAACATTTTCTTACAGACTGTTAATGTTGAAGAGAAATAAAACCTTTTTTGACATATATATTGATGAGAAAATTGTTGTTAAATCATCAAATAAATACATGTTTCTCCATTACATATGCTATGGCATTTTATCAATTATCACTTTGTGAGAAAATGTGAACACTCAGAAATACTCTGAAAAAATCTGAGACTTTTACTGTAACTTTGAACACAAATTGTTTTAGTGTCTTTAGGAAAGAATTTTTTTCTACCAAATATTGGGGACAGTTTTTACCTGTTGTCCATCAGACTCAAATGTCTTCATTATTTTTGATAGTATATATCCTATTGATGTTCAGTCTGCTGAATGCATCCATCATGAGTGTGTTTTTTCCAAAGTATCCACTTGAAATTTAGACCTGTCAATTTTGCTTCATAGTTCTGTCAATTTTCTTCTTGCTTCATAAATTTTGGGGCTATATTAAGTGGGTCATAAAGTTCTGGAATTACATTATATTCCTGGCAATGGATTCTTTCTAATGCACTGACCATCTTTAACTTTCGTAGACATTTTGCTGAATGTTTGTTATTTTTTACTTTAATTTAGCTATTTCCACTTACCTGCCTTAGTATTTAAACAGAGTATATGATTTTAATTTTTACTTTTTGATGTTACTTTCAGATACGGTTCTTGTAAATTGCCAGCGGATCCTCTGTTCAAAATCATGGTAACTGCTATTTAATTGACACATCTGGATCCTAAAAATTTGATGTGATTAATGACAGATTAATGGCTCACATAGTAATTGTGCTTTTTCTTTGTCTTACTTTTCACACAGATTTTAAACTTAATGTATTAACTTCTTTTTAATAACTAGGTTTCTTTCCTCCATAATCTTCCCCTTTACTTTGTATTTGTATATTATATTAATGGTTTTTTAAGTTCAAAAATTCTATTTTTGTAAAGTGAGAAGTTGGTTTAGATACTAAATTGGTCACATTGCTTCAAACATATTTAAATTTTCATTTCAAATGGCAAATGAAGTCATGTACTCTAACAGGTGGGGAAGAAAAGAGACAGTGTACCCATTTCTCAACTTCCTAATAGCATTCATTCTGTTCCATAAGTGAATGGAAGAAGTATACATTCAGTAACTATTATTTCCATCAGTTCAGGAGAGTTGGTTTGTTCATTGGTTGGGTGGCTCGCTTAATCTTGAAGCTGGATGACTAAATAGTCAATGTGAAATCTGAGACTGGTGAAATGAATTACATGGAAAACTAGTATCATATAGGTGATGCCAAAAATTTATTGTAATGTATATTCCATTCCTGAATCACTGACTTAGAAACATTAATTATTTTAATATACTATTATTAAAGTAGGGACTCAAATTAAAAGAAAATTAAAACATTTATTGTTAAAATTAATAAATCTATAAGATATCCCCACAGATAATAGACATACGGAATTTTGGAAAAGAAAGAAAAGCAAACTAGGACATTCTACCTTCTGGCTGTGTCATAACTAATCGGCATGATATCAGGGAGATAGGGGATCAGCAGGAAATACTGACTCTCCCATGTCCAGGGTGATCATGTGTGATGTCAGAGGCAAATAAACTGGAACAGACATAACCTGGAAGTGGAAACTACAACAAGCTAGATTTGGTTCTGAAAACACCTTTCCCCTTCTTTAGTCAGCACTGGATCTCAGGTCTTATCTGAGAACCTAGTTACTCAACCAGACAGACCCTTCGTGATGACAATGCCAAACACCTGCGAAGTTAAGTTGGAGCATGGCCTTGGTCATCCAAGTTGCTTCGTCCTGATTTGCACATACATGTATCAAAGATTGATGATGACAGCTGGCGCCACGGCTCACTAGGCTAATCCTCCGCCTGTGGCGCTAACACTCTGAGTTCTAGTCCCAGTTGGGGCGTTGGTTCTGTCCTGGTTGCTCCTCTTCCAGTCCAGCTCTCTGCTGTGGCCTGGGAAGGCAGGGGAGGATGGTCCAAGTGCTTGGGCCCTGCACCTGCATAGAAGACCAAGAGGAAGCACCTGGCTCCTGGCTTCAGATCAGCGCAGCACACTGGCCGTAGCAGCCATTTGGGGATTGAACTAACAGAAGGAAGACCTTTCTCTCTCTCTCTCTCTCTCTCTCTCTCTCTTTGTCTAACTCTGCCTGTCAAAAAAAAAAAAAAGATGGATGAGGATGAAGAATAGTTGTAGCAAGTGACATTTGAAAACATGTCATGATTCTGTATTTAGGGAAACTGAAAACTGGGGTTGGTATAGTGGCAGGATAGAAAATCAACCCATAGAAATTAATAACCTTTGTATACTCAGAAAATACCATGGCTGAGAAAGAACTTCTAAAATAAATTGCATTCACAAAAGCTACAGAATACATTTAACCAAGGAGGTCAAAGATCTCTATGACAAAAATCACAAAGCATTAAGTAAAGAAATGGAAAACGACACCAAAAAATGGAAAAAAAAAAACTTCCTTGTTCTTGGATTGGAAGTATTAATATCATCAAAATGAGCATACTATACTGGGGGCCGGTGCTGTGGCACAGCTTGTTAATGCCCTGGCCTGAAGCGCCGGCATCCTATATGGGCACAAGTTCTAGTCCCGGCTGCTCCTTTTCCAATCCGGCTCTCTGCTGTGGCCTGGGAAAGCAGTGGAAGATGGCCCAAGTCCTTGGGCAACTACACCCATGTGGAAGATCCAGAGGAAGCTCCTGGGTACTGGCTTTGGATTGGCGCAGCTCTGGCTGATGCAGCCAACTGGGGAGTGAACCATCAGGTGGAAGACCTCTCTCTCTCTCTCTGCCTCGCCACTCTGTGTAACTCTGACTTTCAAATAAATAAATAAATCTTAAAAAATGTACATACTATCAAAAGCAATATTCAGACTCAATATGATCCCAATCAAAATACCAGTGACATTTTTTGTGTATCTAGAAAAAAAAGATGCTAAAATTTATATGAAAACACAAGAAGCACCAAATAGCTAAAACAATCTTATACAACAACAAAAAAGCAAGGGACATCACAATAGCAGATTTCAGGACATACAATTCAGTTATACCATAACATCCTGGTACTGGTGAAGAACAGACATGTAGACCGCTGGAACAGAACAGAAACTCCAGAAAGCAATCCACACATCTACAACCAACTAATCTACAGAGGAACTGAAATCAATCCCTGGAACAAGGACAGTCTCTTCAACAAGTAGTGTTGGAAAAATTTCATCTCCTCATGCAGAAGTATGAAAGACAACCTCTACTTTACACCTTGTAAAAAAGTAAACTCAAAATGGACCACAGATCTAAATCTGCAACCCAATGCCATCACATTACTAGAGGAGAACCTTGGGGAAACTCTTCACGACATTGGCATAGCCAAAGAGTGCTTGGAAAAGAAACACAGACACACAAAGCCGAAATAGACAAAAGGGATTACATCAAGCCAGAAGCTTCCTTCTGCACTGCCAAAGAGGCGCTCAGCAAAGTGAAGAGGCAACCGACAGAGGAGGAGGAAATGTTTGGAGACTGAGAAAGGATTAATATCCAAAATCTATAAAAAAAAATCAAGAACATCAATAACAACAAAACAAACCAGTTAAGAGATGGGCAAAGCACCTGAACAGACATTTTTTTCAAAACAAGAAATTTAAATGCCCAACAGACACATGAAAAAAGTGCTCAGGATCTCTAGTCAGCAGGGAAATGCAAAGTAAAACCACACTGAGGTTTAACTCCACACCGGTTAGAATGGTACTTGTACATAAATCAACAAAAAATAAGTGCTGGCGAGGATGAGGGGAAAAAAGTTACCCTAACCCACTGTTGGTGGGAATATAAACTAGTACAGTCATTGTGGAAGACAGTATGGCGATACCTCAGACATCTGAAAATAGATGTACCATAGGAACCAGCAATCCCACTCCTGGGAATTTACCCAAAGGAAATGAAATCAGCATATTAAAGAATAATCTATTCCCTCATGTTTACTGCAGCTCAATTCACAATAGCTAAGATATGGAATCAACCCAGATGTCCATCAACAGATAACTAGATAAAGAAATTATGGTATGTATACACTACAGAGTACTTTTCAGCCCTAAAAGAAAATGAAATCTTGTCGTTTGCAACAAAATGGATGCCACTGGAAACCATTATAGTTAGTGAAATAAGCCATTCTCAAAAAGACAAATACCATATGTTTTCCCTGGTATATGGTTACTAATAGAGTAGCAAAAGTGTCATGTGCAGAAGTGACATTGACATTTTGAGCTTCACTGATTTTTACAGCCCTTGTCACGACTGTTGTGGAATAGTGTTTTTTTTTTCCCTTCTTACTATTTATTGAACTCTTTACGTAGTGTAGGGTTAATCTTATGAGCGTAAAATAAACTAAACTAGATCATTGTAAAAATTAAGATAAGGACTAGGAGAAGTAGGAGGAGGAAGGGTGGGAGTGTGGGCAGGAGGTAGGGTGGGAGTATCACTATGTTCCTAAATCTGTATACATGAAATTTGTACACTTTAAACACAATTTTTACAATTCTGAAAAAAAAAATTTGTGAGATGGCTTGACAGTTTCAAGAAACGAGGGTTGAGTATGAAGGTGTAGATAAAGGGCAGTGCTGGACGCTGTAGTAGAAGAAGGCGCACCAAGAAGCCCCCGGAGCTGGAGTGCACAGGAGAAAGCCATGGGACTTTTGCTATGCCGCCCCTGCTCACATTCAATTATATTCTCAATCTTTACTCTTGTTTTAATTTATGTTCAAGACAGAGAAGTAGAGAGAAAGACAGCTTCAACCCGATGGTTCACTCCTTATGGGCTGGAACAGCTGGATCTGTATCAGTCCAAATCCATCAGCTATGAACTCCTTCTGGATCTCCCAAGCAGGTGGTAGTTACCAGGATGGCAGCTGAGCCACCCCGTGGCCTCTCAACGTGCACAATAACAGGCTGCTGGAATTGGGAGCAGAGCCAAGACTTGAACTGAGACCCACAAATGGAATGTGGGCATACTGAACAGTGTTTTCACTGCCAGGCCAATGCCCACCCTGAGATTTCATTGCTTTTATTCTCTACATTAACTAACGTATCATATCATCTTAAATACAAATATTCTGAATTGTCTTAAGGTATAACAACAGAATCTATAACACAGTAAAATGTAGTTTCTACAAACTAATATATACTTTATTTTTTATAAAAAATTATTTATTTATTTATTTGAAAGGCAGAGTTAGAGAGAGGCAGAGGCAGAGAGAGAGAATCTTCCACCTGCTGGTTCACTCCCCAGATGGCTGCAATGGCTGGAGCTGGGGCCGATCCAAAGCCAGGAGCCAAGAGCTTCCTCCAGGTCTCCCACACGGGTGCAGGGTCCCAAGGGCTGGGCCATCTTCTACTGCTTTCCCAGGCCATAGAAGAGAGCTGGATCGGAAGAGGAGCAGCCGAGACTTGAACCCGTGCCCACATGGGATGCCAGCACCTCAGGCGGTGGCCTTACCCATTACGCCACAACGCTGGCCCCATCATGCTACTTTATTAAGAACTAGAAAAGAGGAGTTCAAAGCTGCAAGCATAAATGGTAAAGACAAAGGAATGCTGTTTTTCTTGATTTGATAATTATATTCATGTGCTAAATTACCACATTACGTCTCACAAATGTGTTCAATTATTATGCATTCCTATTAAGTAGAGAAAGAGTAAATGTGAAAAACAAAACAGGTACTGAAAGGTGTTTTACATTCATCTATGCCATATGCCTTATGGTTAATTTGACATGTACATTATCTTTATGCATATAGTTTTGTTGGAAGTTAAGTTATACTTAGCTATTTTATTCTTTACCTATAAGTGAAGGGCAGGAAAGGTTGGTCACTTAAGTACTTCGTACATTACAAATGTGCAGAGCTGGGATTAAGGTCCAGAAAAACTCCAGATTTCATTCCCTTCTTGAAGTAGCATGAACTGGCAATTGCTGACAGAGTGTGGTCCTTGTAGCAGGTCATCTGCCTTGACCAAAAGGGCAGATAAGCAAGTGTGGTGCATTCCTAGAGCAGGCACCTTACCCGAGGAAGGGACACAAAACATAAGAGGCTCTTCTTTCATGCACAATAATCATTCCTATTGTGTGTGTTCTTGACATCCTAATTAGATTGGGAGGCTACAAACCTGAAGGAAAACATTGAACCATTAATGATGAATCACTGAATATTAGGCATTTTGAGAAACAATTTATCAATAATTCACAATCTAAAAGTAGACGCTAGAATAGCTTACAGCAGGACAAATATGCAACCAGAAAATCTGTTTTTTGATATAGGAAATTATGTTTTATTTTAATGTTCATCTTAGGAAATTAATAGGTCAGTTGAAGTACAATAAAAATATACAGCTTTGAAGATGACTTAGAGAATGAAAAAAAAGTTTTAAATGATTAAGACATCCTCAAGATCTTCACATCTTGCACCAATTCGATTTCTTCATCTGTTGATTAATTTTCTACAGCTGTCATGTAACTCAAAGGGTGGATTCCATTGTGCACAGATTGTGACAGCCACCAGGCACCTAAAGAAAACATTTCTCTTTTGGACAACATGAGCCACATTCAGTCCTTCTCATTTAAACAAAGCGCATGTAGAATCCTTAATATGTGACTTTTTTTTTTTTTGACAGGCAGAGTGGACAGTGGGAGAGAGAGAGACAGAGAGAAAGGTCTTCCTTTGCCATTGGTTCACCCTCCAATGGCCGCCATGGCCGGCGCGCTGTGGCCGGCACATCGCGCTGATCCAAAGCCAGGAACCAGGTGCTTCTCCTGGTCTCGCATGGGGTGCAGGGCCCAAGAACCTGGGCCATCCTCTACTGCATTCCCGGGCCACAGCAGAGAGCTGGCCTGGAAGAGGGGCAACCGGGACAGAATCCGGCACCCCGACCGGGACTAGAACCAGGTGTGCAGATTAGCCTATTGAGCCGCAGCGCCGGCCATGACTTTTCTTTTGACAATGACATCATTCTACAAGCTACAAAAATTTCAAATAATTTCTATCTCTATTATCTGACTAAGATCATGATCTTTAGTATTAGTTTGCTTGAAATGTCTAACATAGATTTCTGGTGTGATTAGATTTTCCTAGAGTGTCATCATCTTTTATTAACCTTCAAATAGTATTTTAAAATAAAACCCTATTTGTAATAGATGAAATTAAACATTAATTCTCAGCCAAAATTTAACCAAGGTAACCACCCAAAAAATAAGATTGACATGAGAGATGTGAAAATATTACCAAGTTTTGTAGTATGGTTATTGCTTTCTGTACTTTAAGACTTTTTCATTAGTTATATTATTTAACTTTCATTATAACTCCATTATGTTATTCTAGTTTTTAAGTAATATAGAAAGCTATATTTATTTTTATTTTTAAGAGTTATTTACTGGCCGGCACTGCGGCTCACTTGGATAATCCTCTGCCACCCCGGGTTCTATTCCTGGTTGGGGCACCGGGTATTAGTCCCGGTTGCTCCTCTTCAGGTCCATCTCTTTGCTGTGGCCCAGGAGTGCAGTGGAGGATGGCCCAAGTGCTTGGGTCCCTGAACCCGCATGGGAGACCAGGAGGAAGTACCCAGCTCCTGGCTTCAGATCAGCACAGTGCCGGCTGTAGCGGCCATTTGGGGAGTGAACCAAAGGAAGGAAGTCCTTTCTCTCTGTCTCTCTCTCTGTCTCTCCTTCTCACTGTCTAACTCTGCCTGTAAAAAAAAGAGTTGTTTACTTATTTGAAAATTAAAATTACAGAGAGAAAAGAAGAGACAGAGAGAAAGTCTTCCATCTACTGATTTGCTTTCCAAGGGGTCCCAAAAGCCAGAGCTGGGCCAGTCGAAAGCCAGGAGCCAGGAGCTTCACACAGGTCTCCCACATGGGTGGGTCATCTTCTGTCGCCTTTCCCAGGCACTTTAGTAGGGAGCTGGATTGGAAGTAGAGCAGCTGGGACATGAACCAGAGCCCATATGGGATACCAGCATACAGACTGGCTTTAGCCACTATTGCACAATGCCAGCCCCTAGAAAGATGATTAAAAATAATTACAATAGCATCAATGTTTCTTTGACTTCAAGAGTTAATAGTACAAGAGAGTTTTGCAAGATTTCTGAATCTATTACTCATACTCTTTCCAGTATCTATTATCCACATGCAATTATCAAATGTAAACAAGATATTCTGAATGCATGTTGTACAAGTAAAAAAATCAATCCAACTTTCCAAATGGCTCATACTCCAGAAAAGTTGATGTATTGTTTGTAATTTATGCATTTTTCATCCTGCAAGTGACTAACACTAACTCCCAAGAGTCAAATACTTTCAGTTTTACAATGCCATATTCTACATGAAAATACTACATAGTAAATTCATTGAATAAGACTGTTTGTATGTCCTTTACCAATATATCTATTTTAAAGGAGCATAAAAGTCATTGGAACAATGACAAAGCATTCCAACAGCACTGGGGAAGCTTTTAATTGAAATTTCCGCTAAAAGAGGATTTGGAATATGTGCCCTCATATGTGCAGCCATTCTGTTATCCCACCAATACTGTGGACCCCAGCTCCTGTGAGGTCTCATTCCTTTTCTCTCCTGCTTCTTGTTCATGGTTGCTGTACAAGCACTTCTCCTTCTTCTGTTCCACCTTCTACCTCTTCCATTGCTCTAGGTCTCCTCATCCACTACTTGCTCCACCCCATCCCTGGAACACACTGTCTGCTTCTTGTGGGTCAGTTCTTTCCCCTGACATTTAGGAGGGTCTTACGTGATTTATAATTTGACAAGGTACATACTATAATAATTTCCATTTTGTTTTTTCTTTTATGCATGATTTAATATGGAATCTAAAGCATGTTCTTTTTTTCGGACTAAAACTCAAGCTCAATGTCTAAAAGAAAGCTGTGAATATATGAGCAACATATTTCCTACTTTATATTATTAACATTGCTGTCTGGTCTATTTATATACCTCTAGTTAGTTTGTAAAAACACAATATAATCAAATATCACACATGCACGTTGGAACAGTTACTCGCATTTACTTATTAATTTGTAAGATTTGCAAATGTTTTGTCTTTCTAAGTTCTAGTATTTTTGTTGGCACAATGAGTGCATCTATGTTATATGGTTAATTTAAAGATTAAATTGAGGTAAGATATTTAAAATCATTCAGTACTATATAGGAATCACACACATGTGAATACATTATCAATATTAGTGTGAGTCCTGAATAAATACATTTTGAATGCCTACATATGACAACATATGTCATAACTGATAAGCACAAGGATGTATTACGAACTATATGCAGAACTGAAAATTGTACCTTAATGAAGCTACAAGTTTGGCCAACTTCATATTTCAAATATTTGCAGTTTGAACACATGTAAGCACTCTGGAAATAACAAGTACTTTCATCTAGGTTTTAAAATAATATAGAATGCTGAGGGGATTTTTGCATATCCATGGGGTTCAATGACAGAAAGGCATAGAAACAAATTAATGAGATCCTAAGTGATCGCTCCCTTTATTTTATTTTATTTTATTATTTTTAAAGATTTATTGATTTATGTGAAAGTCAGAATTAGATAGAGACAGGGTGAGAAAATAGAGAATGCTCATCTGCCCCATTCTGCTGGTTCACTCACCAGATGGCTGCAACCTCCAGGGCTGATCTGGGCTGTACTCTGGAACCAGGAGCTTATTCTGGGCCTCCTACAAAGGTATCAGGGGCCCAAGTATTTAGGATGTCTTCTGCTGCTTTTCCCAGGCCATTAGCAAGGAGCTATATGGGAAGTGGAGCAGGCACGACATGGACTAGCACCCAAACTAGCACCCAAACTAGCTGTTGCAAACCATGACCCTACCATCGTGCCTCTACACAATGCCAGCTCCATGCCCTTCGTTTTAAAGGTAAACTAATGTAGCTTTTGTGCTATGAAATGACTAGTCCAGGGTTGCTCAGTATTAATATGAATTAATACTTAATTCATATTCTTTTCACTGTAACATTTAGAATAATCTTAAAACATAGGCTGTAACAAATACAACTGATCTTGGCCATAGAAAGTTCTTCAAGGACCAAGAGCTTGGGCCCCGTTGCAGAGTCCTTTACAATGCTACCATTACACAGCAAATACCTTGCGGTACCTACTGCTATGTGAGTCATCCCAAGTTGCTTTGTATCCATCATAAATTTAAAAGCTTATTTCTTTCCATAAGTTACGTGTTAGTGTGATTCATTCTACCTTTGTGTATTATTTTCTGCATGAAGAAAGGAAATGTGCACCACCCAACCTTCACAGCACAATAAGTATTAAATTCACAAAAATCCTGAATGCCAGAAAGGTTTTCCAAAACGCTCAGCTGAGGTTCTCCATCATTGAATACACTGGGCAAAATCCTTTTCTTTTGTAAGTTTTAATTTAATTACTACCATACATAATTTATACACTCAAACCATTTACACGTACTTTTTCATATAGTTTTATAGCCTCTATCAGAACAACTCGCAGTGAGTCTGACAGTCTAACTACTTTGAGGGAGGATTAACTGGGCAGCCTGATAAAATATGCCCAGGCAATACAGAAATGGGAGAATTACGATTGCACTAATAGCCCGTCTATTGTGAAGGCTACAGTGGTGTTGGCATGAGAAGCTCTGATTAGCAGGGCCACACATTTTAACTTCTCTAAATTGTGCTGGCTGAACTCTGCACAGTGGCAGCAAATCTTTTCATGTAGGAGTTGAAGTGCTGCAAAGGTTGTTTGGAGATTTAGAGCTTGGGAACACAGTTACTGAATTATTGTCTCAGTACTCCAGAAAGAAAAAAAAAAAACTGTGTGCACCATCAAGACTGTTGCCAGGTGCCAGGCAGTACAGTGGTCTCTCCCCTAATAGGATGCTCCCCTTCTGGGCCAGGCCATTTTGAACATTATTCTGAGGCCAGAGTGAGATGTACTGAGATGCCCATAGTTGCATATGTCCACTACAAAGCTGAGTCTCTGTTGCATAGGCTGGAGAAGACATTGAATTTTCTATTTGTGCATCATCAGCATAAACTTATTTTTAAAATTTTTTTTTATTATTTGAAAGGCAGAGAGAGAGATTGATTGATTTACATCTGCTGATTCATTTCCCAAATGACCACCACAAGGGCAGGACTGTGTGCCAAGATGAAATCAGAAGCTCAGAGCTTCTTCTCCCAAAGGGGTGGTTGCAAGGTCCATTTTCTGCTGCTTTTCCAGATGCATTATCAGGGAGCTGGATCCCAAGTGGACCAGCCAGGACTCGAACCAGTGCCCATATGGATCTGCAAGTGGAGGCTTAACCTGCTGTTCCACAATGTCAGCCCCAGTATAAGCATTTTAGTAACAGCATCTCATAAAGATATACAGGCATACTTTTTTTTTCAAGGAGTTAACAATTTTTGTCTGAAACAAGAAATATTTTCCCTAATAGCAAACCAAGGCAGTAGAATCTAGCAATAATAGTTCCCCATTATTTCATGGACAACTATCTGGCTAAATAGCGCCCCACAGAGCAGCAACTAAAGAGCACTGAGGGTAACTGGGCCTTTGACAGCTGATGTGTTTGTTGCTCAATAAACAGCCACAAGCTAGTTAAGTTATTTACATTCACTAGTTAACCCTTGAAGGTAGGGGTAATAGGCAGAGCCCTATCTTCCCAACAGCTCTCTAAATCTAACACATGCAAGTAAATATAAAATAGGAAGCATGGATGGCTAGATGGCGGAGAGGAAGCAAAGATACAGAGAAGCTAGCAGGCAAAGAGAACAGTAGTCATTGCAAATGTGCAAAATTTACACCACAATAGATTTTAACACCAGTTGGCTGTACTCATTTTTTTCCAGGTATCAAAAACAGGTTTCACTTCTCTAATCTCCAGGATACTGTTTCCATTTGCACTCTAAAAGAAACCTTACATTAGTAGTTGTGCCTTTTGTATTCTGCACATGTGGCTTTAACACTTCATAAAGCCAAGATCTTGCATCACTCCTAAATACACACACACACACACACACACACACACACAGAGAGAGAGAGAGAGAGAGAGAGAGAGAGAGAGAGAGAGAGAGAGAGAAAGAGATAGAGAGAGAATGTTCCTTTTAACCAATATATCATCCTAGGTGCCAGGCTGTGTACTGCTTCCTCTCCATAGACAAATAACTGAGAGTTTTCTATACTGTGTTTTTCATTTACAGATTATCTATTCATTCTGCTCCAGTCTTCCTGAACCCATCATCCAAATATGATTTCTTGAGAAGTGACAAGACCTCCATGTTGGCAATTCAAATAGATATTTTAAGTTCCCATTTTACATGATTCCTCCATGCATCCTAGTCTTAACCAACATCCAAATCTCCCCACACCAACATTTGAAGACCCATCCAGAGTACACCCTTGCCATCATCTATCATTCTATGGCACCATTCCCTTTCTGATCAGTCTTGAATGTTCTGTGTGCTTACTGACCAATTCTTTACCTACTACATCCCTACCTAGTATCATCTAAATTATGTTTCCACTGTCAAATAGAAACAGCTTTCCTAAAATGAGCAATACCATCCATGATTCAACACCTAACAAATACATCTTGTGGAGAGATTTGTGCCCTTGCATCAACTTCTTATATTGAAGTCCTAAGCTCAGTATGGCTATATTTAGAGATGAGAACTTCCAATTATGTACTTGTGATGAAAGAAGGTCATTAGAGGTGGACCCAAGTCTTTCTTCCTCCATATATATGTGTGTCTGTGTGTGTGTGTGTGTGTGTGTGTATAAAACCTATGTGCCTGCTCTAAAGAAAGATCATGTGAGGACTCAACAAAAAGACAGTTTGAACAAGCCCAGAAGTGTATTCTCAGTAGAACCTGAGTGCAGTGGTTTCTGATTTCTAGATTTCCAGCCTGAAGAACTGTGAGAAAATGCATTTTTGTTATTTACACACCCAGTCTGTGACATTTAGTTGTGACAGCCTTATCTAACTAGCATGCACAAATATAGAAGTGCTGAAACACTGGAATGGTAGATTCAACTGTGTATTTTCAAAAATATGGCTGATGATGAATAAAAAATGAGATCAGAAGATATCGAGATTTTATTTGAGTTCCATGAAGATCACTGAAGCAGTTGTGGTAGCTAGGCAATCACGATGACGCCCTAAGCGAGGATGATGAGAATTCAAATGAATCTGAGCATGTGGGTGTGAGCAACGTGTAGGAGAAAATTAACGGGACGTTGTTAGTTGTTGACAGATAAGGAAGGGATGGAGTCAAGTGTCTCCATCAGATTTCTGGATGTAACAACTAGGCAGGTGGTAGTGGTGTTCACTGAGATATTGCACAGTGAGAGAAAGAAGATTTTATAGGAATGCAGTGCTGAGTATGCAGAATTACATCTCAGGAATAGGGATGTCTTAGAAGTAGCTGTATTTATAGATAAAAGGACAGAAAAGAAAGCTGGAATGAGCATATCACCTTGATCATCCACCTACTCCTTCAAGCACAGTTTATTAAGGAAATACTTAATAATTGAGGCATAATTGTCAGCTCTAGAAACTATCCCTAATGGGAAGAATTAGAAAAAAATCAGGTTGTGTTTAATATTCTACTTTGGAGAATGAACAAGGAGCATATCAAACGAATCAACTATATACTGTGTGCTAAACACAACACATGTTCTAGAACAGAGTGCTGGAAATAAGGATACAAGGGATATCTGACAGGCATCATTGCATGTAGACAGACATCAGTTAGAGACTGTAGTCATGAAAATATACACAATGACACGCATTTGCTGAATTGTACACATGAAGAACTAGGGGAGGAAACACATGACTTTCCTTTCAAAGGATGGAGGAATTATGACAGCCAAGATAAAAACATGACTACCCCTAGATGTGCCTCAACTGTTATCTGTTAATGGCCCAATAAACCCATTAAAATTGACAGCACTGTAATTTGGAAATTCTTTAATAGACCTAACCTAGCAAATATTAGAGCTTAGCTAAACTTCCTCAGATCACTAAGCATCAACCTACAGTTGGGAAAACTTATGTAACAAAAATTCTATTTTATAAGAAAGTGCTGAAAAACTCATATAACTTGTTGAATGCCCACATCCAGTATCTGCTGACAACATAGAACATCAGCTATTTCCCTACAGAATTGTAGGGGTGATGGGGAGCTGCTGCTGCTGTCTGCTCTCATGGGAGATGATGAAGCCACTTGGGGATACCTGAGGGAGAGCTTAAAATTCAAAATTTGGAGTAACATTTTACCATTTTGAGCATGGCTTTCACGCCATCATAAGATTGAAAAACCATGGTTTGAATCATTTCAAGCTGAGGGCCATCCGTATAGATAAGCTAGAAGTTAAGCAGATAAGATTAACAAAAAAACACCTAAGAATAATTGTGTGTAAATTACAGAGTTCAACCACTAGTACTAGAAAAAAAATACTAAAATGGATAAAGTATTACATTGTACACCAACAATCAGCACAAGAGCTGATCAAGTCACTGTTTCTCATAGTGTCCATTTCACTTCAACAGGTTTCCCCTTTGGTGATCAGTTAGTTGTCGCCGATCAGGGAGAACATATGATATTTGTCCCTTTGGGACTGGCTTAATTCACTCAGCATGATGTTTTCCACTGAAAAGTGATCCTTGTTAAATATAAAAGTGGGAATAAGAGAGGGAGGAGATGTACAATTTGGGACATGCTCAGTCGGACTTGCCCCAAATGGTGGAGTTAGAAATGTGCCAGGGGATTCCAATACAATCCCATCAAGGTGGCATGTACCAAGGCCATCTCACTAGTCCAAATGATCAATTTCAGTTCACAATTGATCACACTGATAGTTCTAAGAGTCAAAGGGATCACACAAACAAGACTAGTGTCTGCTAATACTAACTGGTAGAATCTAAAAGGGAGAGAATGATCCAACATGGGAAGCGAGATACACAGCAGACTCATAGAATGGCAGATGTCCTAAATAGCACTCTGGCCTCAGAATCAGCCCTAAGGCATTGAGATCTGGCTCAAGAGCCCATGAGAGTATTTTAGGCATGGAAAGCCAGGACACTCTGGGAAAAAAAAAAAAGAAGACCTAAATGAAAGATCTCTGTGAGTGAGATCCCAGTGGAAAGAACGGGGCCATCAAAGAAGGAGGTACCTTTCTCTGAAGGAAGGAGAGAACTTCCACTTTGACTATGACCCTGTTGGAATAAGATTGAAGTCAGCAAACCCTAAAGGCTTCCATAGCCTCAGCAACTCATGACTAGAGCCTAGGCAGATTACTGACACCAAAAACAAGAGTGTTAAATTGTTAAATCAACATCAGGAGTCACTGTGTACTTACTTCTCATGTGGGATCTGTCCTTAATGTGTTGTCTAATGTGAAGTAATGCTATAACTAGTACTGAAACAGTATTTTTACACTTTGTGTTTCTGTGTGGGTGCAAACTGATGAAATCTTTACTTAGTATATACTGAATCGATCTTCTGTATATAAAGATAATTGAAAATGAAAAAAAAAATTGGTGTTAAATTGGAAATTGCATAGATAATTAATCAATTAAAAATATCATGTAGGATCTCTGTCCTTAATGTGCTGTACATTGTGAATTAATACTATAACTAGTACTCCAACAGTATTTTCACTTTGTGTCCCTATGTGAGAGCAAACTTGAAATCTTCATGTAATATGTACTAAACTGATCTTCTGTATATAAAGAGAATTGAAAAGGAATCTTGATGTGAATGGAAGGGGAGAGGGAGTGGGAAAGGGGAGGGTAGCGGGTGGGAGGGAAGTTATGGGTGGGGGAAGCCATTGTAATCCATAAGCTGTACTTTGGAAATTTATATTCTTTAAATAAAAGCTTTATAAAAAATCATGTAGTATCTCTGTCCTTAAAGTGCTGTACATTGTGAATTAATACTATAACTAGTACTCCAACAATATTTTTCACTCTGTGTTGCTATGTGGGGGCAAACTGTTGAAATCTTTATGTAATATGTACTAAACTGATCTTCTGTATATAAAGAGAATTGAAAATGAACTTGCTGTGAATGGAATGGGAGGGGGAGCGGGAAGGGGGGGTTGGGAGTGGGAGGGAAGTAATGGGGGGGGGAGCCATTGCAATCCATAAGCTGTACTTTGGAAATTTATATTCTTTAAATAAAAGCTTTAAAAAAAGAAATACAAAAAAAAAGATTAAGAAAACAATTTAAAAGTCCTGAAATTTTTTTGTAATGAAATTTTCTTAATGTGCAGGATCTGTCTCAGGAGGGATTTGGTGTCAGCAGCCACAGCTGGGTGTTGAAACCAGGTAGCCTGATGTGGAATATGGACATTTTAACCACTAGGCCAAGTGCTGGCCCCTTAGTTACCATGTTTAGTGTGTGAAGAGAACACTTAAGTTTTATTGTCTTAGAAAGCGTTCTAATACCCTATAAAACACATTTTATTAACTTTGGAGAGTATATTGAAGGATACATTCCCAGAGCCTTTTTATCTTATATTTCGACCAGTGTTTCCCATTTTCCTCACTTCCTTGCCGTTGGCAGTCTCCTCTCTACACTCTGCTACTTTGAGTTGACTCTAAGTTTCTGCATATATGCATATATCACATTTCTGTGTTCATCTGTTGACAGATGCTTAGGTTGACTTTATATTTTGAGTATCATGACTCATGCTGCAAGGCACATAGGAGAGCAGACATCTCTATGAGATGCTGATTTCATTTCCTTTGGGTCTTTAGGTATATATGTAGCATAAGGATCTCTGGTTCCTATGGTATTTCCCTCCCTCCCTCCCTCCCTCCTTTCCTTCCTTCTTCCCTCCTTCCTTCCCTCTTATTTTTTTCAGTTAGTTGAAAGGGAGAGTGACACACAGAGAAAGTAACAAGTAATAGAATCAGAGAAAGAGAGATCTACCTGCCCACTTTCAAGATGCCCACAATAGACAGGACCAGAACACACCAAATCTAAGAGCCTGGAGCTCCATCTGCAATTCCCACACGGGCGGCAGGGACCAACTGCCTGAGGCATCAGCTTCTGTCTCCCAGGGTGAACATCAGCAGGAAAATGCACTGAAAGTGGAATAAGGTCTTGAACCCAGGCACTTCAGCATGGGATTTAGGCATCTTAACTGCTGTGCCAAATGCTTTCCCTATTTTTAATCTTTCTGAGGAACTTCTATGCTATATTTTTAAGAATGTCCATACTATTTTTCATCTGTCTGTACTAATTTACATTCCCAGAGCAGTGCACAAGTCACACACACACACTTGCAATAGTTTGACTTTTTGAGAGTAGCCATTCTAACAAGGGTATGGTGACCTTTCATTGTGGTTTTTCAGTAATCAAGAGAAAATATTATTACTATCAGTTGATGGTAATTACACCCTCCCTCACGGTTTTGCAACTTCTGACAAATTGGTATGCTCTTCAGATTTCAGTGACAATTAGCAAAAGCATTCTCTTTGTACCTTTCTTTCTCTCTGCTCCTCCAACACTCACACACTCAGGGAAGAGGGGTCCATTTCTTGGTGATGATGACTTGCTTCTTGCTTCTCACATACTTTCTAAATGCCTATAACCTTTGTGAAGTACTCATGGGCTTACCAGATGTCTTCTTGTCCAATGGATAAAAGTGGTTGAGAAACACAGCCTACAGCTTTTGTAAGACACCATGATCCTCCCAGTGGCAGGTTTTCTCTAATAGTCAGGATATGAGAAGGCTCCCCAAAAAAGATATTTTATAATTCAACAATGAACTATTTTTAATCCCTTATAGCACTGAGTTCTAGCTCAAGCATCACCTTTGACATTTCAAAAAAATAAGCATTGCCGTGTCCCTCTCTGTCCATAATTCACATGGAGTGTGTATTTTAGACACGTTCTTCACATTTTGCTTTTTAAATTATTTTTGTTTCTATTTAAAGTATGCATTATGATGCTGTGAGACACATCTGGTTAGTAAAAGGCTTACTACATGTATTGTGAAGCAAGTTAACATAGCCATCTTCTCAGAGTTACTCCTTGCTTTTTAAGTTCTTGTAGCAAGGACAGCTACAAAGTGTACTCGTGTACTCATTAAGCATGCATCCTATAATTGATACAGTTTATACATCTATGCTTTTCTAGTCCTTAACTTTACTGATGCTGCTTGACTTCCAATGGGGTTATGTACCTTTAAGCTTATTGCAAGATGAAAACATTGTAGGAGGAAGATACATGTAACATGGCTAACTACTACACATCTGACCTAAGCACTGGATGTGTCGGCTTTCTCTCATCACAACCGCTGGGCTTACTGGGAGCCAAGGCTCCTGCTACTACTCACTTTCAAGAGAGTTGTACGACATACTGCCTGCCTAGAAAAAGATGAAAATTACATTTGGAGTAAGATTGTCATTGAATGTGTATTGCTTTTGCACTATTGTAAAGTCAAAAAATTGTAAGTAGAACCGTTGTCAGAACCAAAGACCACCTGTATGTAGAGTTTAAAAGTACATTTGTAAAACGGTTTTGACTCCTAGAAAAATGCAGGGTTGCTATTTTATATGTGGTTGAAATTTCTGGAGACTGATAATGGTTCCTCCTTAGACCTTAGACAGAAGTCTACCCTAGTGTAGCTTTCATCCTCTGCAGAATGTCAGGGCAGCTGTTTGAGTGCACACAGGAACTCCCAGCCAGGCCATTCTCTGGTAGGCATGTAACTTCTCCATAACTCTAGACACAAAGCCAAATGTCCCACCTAATTACATTAATATATTTGAATGGGCAGGGCAGGAGACTAGACTTTCTTCTGTACTGAAATTCTGGGTCAAAGACAAGCCATAGAAACATAACAAAGATCCATTTCTGTCACAAAGATATGAAAAAAGAGCGCCGTGGGAAACCACTCACATTAACCCCGTGTTTGATGCTGTTTGGTGTTTGATGCTGTTTGATGTTGTGTTTGATGCTGGTCAGACTGATGATGCATTTCTTTCAGTGGGTGTAAGTCTCGGGTAAACACGCAGGTACTCTTAGCTTTCCTCATTCATTCCAGAATGGGTAAACTTAACAATACTGTTAAATTGAGAGCATAAGAATGAGAGAGAAAATGTCAGGAACAAGAGGGACACAGAGAAAGATAGCTTGACAATAATCTGAAACCCGAGTGCCTCAGAAGACTTATCTGATGTTCTACTGCTGTGGCATCTGGAATCATCCATTTTCAGGAATTGTAAATATGAGGTTGAGGTAGAGTCATATCTTTCACTCTAAATATTCATGACATTAAAGGTTCCTGAGAAATCTCAGTGCTCAATTACTGTGCCTCTTCTCTTCATTGATTTCACAGCCCATGAAACTCTTTCCATTAGAGGAAATATTTTGGGCAATTATCCACTGCAAATGAATGCTGATGGTAATAACTAGTATTTGTATATCACTCGTTCATTAATTATTTCAAAGAATCATTACAGAAATTAAGAAGGCAATGACAGTATATTGACTAGAAGGAAATCTTTCGAACAATTTGAACTCCTCTAGGTAATGTGGCTTCTAGTGACAGAGGCTAGTTGCAGATACATCCAGGTAACCTACCTTTAGCCCCTACCCTCTTCAGTAGAGATTTCTCCTGCATAGAAGGGTTCCAGGATAAATATTGATAATAAAAGGAATAGGAATGAGAGCGGAGAGTTACTATATGAAGTCAAAGCAGACATTGCAAATTATCTCCATTGCCAGCCTCAGATTCACTTATTGAAAGCAAGGAAGAAGATGCTGCTGACAGACAACACTACAAACGAAAAAAAGAGAATGGAATCACTGGAGAATGATCACTGGAGAAATATCTTTTTATTTTAAAATTAACCCTTTCCTTGCAAAAGATAGTTGATAGCAGGTATGCAAATGTTAATTGCCATAAATAGCCACATGGAGCAATATGCTCAGAGGGTTGCTGCATATCCAAGGAACAACTTGCACACTCAAGCTGTCAGCAACTGGCTGTGCTGGGCTCCCAGGGAGATGTATCTGACACATTTTCTAAAATTTTACTTTCTTTCATTTTGTTTCCTGAGACAGTACACAAACTATTATCTTTTGTGGCTATGAAATGAGAAATTCAAGTTGCATTGCATATGTAAAAAATAAAATGTTAAAAACAATTATCTCTCCACCACTGAATATTCATTCTCATTGCTTATAATGTACAATGTACTTACACAGAATCAGAAAATTCTGTTGCAAATGTGGCTCATTTAGTGTTATTCGAAGACCATGTTCCTAACAGGACTAAGTGAAACACAAGGGCGACCTCATCAGTTGTCAGTAGTAAATTATGACGTGACAAAGGTAGGGAAGACTCACATTTAACTGGTTCAGATTTCCTGTTGGCCTCTGCCTGAGCCATTACATGCAGATCTCACCTATGACCATGGTGTGAGAAGGTGCAGACTCCTTATTGAATTTTCCTTAAAGCTTCTTTCATAGCTTCTACACAGATAACCAGTAACTATGCCTCAAGTGAATGCTGACTTTATCTTATATTTTTCATAATGCCTGAGCAGTTGACATGGTTGATTTAATAAAATACTCAGCTGATCAAGATGAGCAACATGGAGTGAAGTGGTTATTTTTTAAGTCCTAAGATCATGCAATATTAGAGTGTAAAGGAAGGATTTTAGGGATGAACAGACTGAGGTCTAGAAAGAGAGTGGATTGTTAACTCCTTAAATAAACTACAGAAATCTTCAGGCATCCAATACACTCTCTAATTCATTTTTATCTCCTTAATTTGAGAAGCTGAGAGAGAGAGAGAAAGATCTCTGCTTCATTCTCCAAATGCCCATAATAGGAGCTGCGCCAGACTGAAGCGGGGAGCCAAGGACTCAGTTCAAGTCTCCCAGGTAGGTGGCAGGGAACAAATCCCTGAGTCATCGCCTGTTACCTGTTTCCTTGCATTGGCAGAAAGCTGAAATAGGAAGCCAGAACCAGAACCAAAACTAAGGTACAACAATGTGGGAATGAAGCATCTAACACCAGACCCATTCAGATTTTAAATTGAAGATTAGTCATGAGATGTTTCATTGAAAGATATTGAAGTATGAGTTGTTGTTCTTAGCCTCGTGAGTATGTTGTCTCATGGCTGACAAAGTATGAAGGCTGGACACAGAAGGGCAAGTGAATATTCAAAGTACATTGCTATATAAAATCTTCATTATATTGTATAAGAATCTCTTTGTAAAACATCCATTTGCAACCACTAGTTAATATGCTAGTTTATATTCTTTATTTTTTAATTTAAAATTTAATTGTAATTAGTTTTTAACAGATTCAATTTTCTTTGTAGAAACAATTCTAAGAATAATTCTTGCCTTTGGTAATGGCATGTGTGTGCAATTAACAGCTCCACATTGAGAAAAAGCCTCCTTTTAGCTATCCAGAGCTTATACAGGAAGACGACCTCTGCTTTGACCCTGGTGAGAACTTGCTTCTAAAGACTGGGCTTTGTTTCACGCCCCACCAAGGATGGGCTTACCAGATTTGAATACAGAGCTACGGGTGGGCTGCATGTGGCAGTATTTGTGAAATGTAATTTCCAACATGAGCTGGAACTGAAGTCCTCAACAGAATGAATATAGGAAAGAATCTGTGTTTTCTCAATAAAGAAAGTTAACTATGTCCCTCTAATCTACAGAACACCTAGAGTTGCATACAAATGATATGGCTTTCAAATGTTGGCATAATTAAGAGCAGTTTAACAATATTTTAACAAATTACGTAAGGCACTGAGGATCCTGTGTACTCTATAGCATACAATGATCATAAATAAAACACCTAGATAACAACTGGTGTTATTTTAAGCTTTGAGAGCAGGATGGTATAACAAATTGAACATAATTTATATAATTATAAGAAAGAATTCAATGATTGCTCTCCTAATAAATTATAGGAAATCTTAGGCTTTTATTACCAAATGCCTAAGACTCTATAGATACAGTGTTTAATAGGGTTGTCAGAGATTTGCACTGGTCCAGTAGATCACTCACTTAAAATTCCAGCAATTAAATTGGTTAATAATAACCATGTTAACACAAACTTGCTAATGCTTTCATGTTGAGAAAGGATCTTCACATTTCTAGTTAATGAAGGTTAAAAAAAAAAAGGAAGGGCAAATTAATCCAATTACCTTGTTTTTTTCTTTTCCTATTCCAGGGAAAAAGAGTGTTTCTTCACAATCAACATTCAGCACATTTCCCTAATTAATGCAATTTGATAAAATGAAACAAATTCATGATGTCATTAGCTGAGTTCTGCCTAATGAAGTTGAGTTGTATGAAACATTAACTGCAGAGCAGAATCCATTTCTGTGGCCAGGGAAACACACATTTTTTCATTTCAGAACATTTACTTTGGAAGTACCAATCATGAAGGCTTATCACTACAATCATCATGTCTTGACAAATCAACATAAATTAACATTTTGATCAATGCCATCATTAAGCCCAGTCTGAGAAAAAAAGGAAATCACTCTGGTAAAATGGCACCAGCAAACTTGCCTCTTGACAAGATGATAAGAGGCTGCTAGGTGGACAGTTTTCGCTTTTCCATTTGAAGCTCTATTTATCATACTGAGCTTGACAATAACCATCAATAAGCTTCAAATCATGAAAAGGAAGTTTACCTTCACAGACACACTGTGAATAGCAGTTTTAAAAGAAGGCAAAAGAGCAGTACGTTGCTAAAATTTACAGGAAATCTACACAGACTCCCCTTCATTAGAAGTCCCTTCCAGTGGTGCTACTTTTATTCCAAGAGGATGTATGTGTGCATTTCTTATGTAAGATCATACTGGGATTATGAATATAGACCTTACATATTTTAGAACCTTTACCTTCTAAAGAAGAAATAAATACGCAAGCTGACTTCATCCCTAGTCAGAAACTTATGAAACCAATAAATTCAAATATCTGTTTCACCTCCTTTCAATTTTTTAAATTTTTTTGTAGCATGTGTTAAATGAAAAATTGAATTTTGTCACAAAATCAAAGTTGAGAGGCCTACTTTGTGATGCAACTGGTTAAGCTGGGCTTGTGAGCTGGCATCCTACATCAGAGTGCTGGTTCAAGTCCTGGATTCCCTGCTTCTGAATCAGTTTCCTATGACTGTCTGGGAAGACATCAGAGGATGGTCCCAGTGCTAGTAGGACAGCCACCCACAAGGGAGACTAGGATGCAACTCCTGTTTCCTGGCATTTGGTTTGGCCCAGATCTGGCTGCTGTGGTCATTTAGGGAACAAGCCAAACTTCCTCTCTCTCTCTCTCTCTCTCTCTCTCTCTCGCTCGCTCTGCTTTGTAAATAAATAAATAATCTCTAAAAAAAAGAAACAAAAATCAAAGTTTAACTTTATCCAACTGGTCAAAATGGGGATTTAAACATGAAGACCATCTGTCAGTAGCCTGAGCTGGCTAAGCTGAGTTTCACTATAGAATGTAATTTTTCCTTCCAGTTCAGTACAGGCATGCAGAATGACGTGTGGTTATCAGTCCTATTGATTAAGGAGGTACATTATACTCCCACATGGAATGTATCTGTGTGCAGGGAGAGGCAGACAGTGGGGTCATTGCTCACTCTTCCTGTGTGAGACAGAAATGTATTTACTTCAGTACAGTGGGTGTTTCTTTTCCCAGGGCTGATGTGTTCTGGGTGATGGTGAGTCTTGTTGAGGGTCTTTTTCCCTGAGAACTCTACATAGCACAGTGTCCTGGGTGTCTTGGGGTACTTGCAGGATTTAGGTACACATATGCACAATCTTTCTAGATGATGGTTTACTATTACTATTTTTATTAGTAGTTGCAAAAGTTAATCTCTTATACAGATCCTTTTGATTTTTGACCAATGCCCTTTATTCTATTGTTGTAGAAACTCATTCAAGATACTACATTATGTATAAAAGTTATGTCTCCTTAGTCTCCTCATGACTGTTAGTTCTTCAGAGTTTAGCAACTTTATTTTTTATTTATTAATTTTCATTTAATTTAAGAGTCAGACATGGGGCCAATGCTGTGGCATAGAGGGTAAAGCCATCGCCTGCAGTGCCAGCATCCCATATGGGTGCCGGTTCAAATCCTGGCTGCTCCACTTCTGATCCAGCTCTCTGCTGTGGGGAAGCAGTAGAAGATGGCCCAAGCCCTTGGGCCCCTGCACCTGCGTGGGAGACCCGGAAGAAGCTCCTGGCTACTGGCTTCAGATCGGCACAGCTCCAGCCATTGCAGCCAATTGGGAGTGAGCCAGAGGATGGAAGACCTCTCTCTTCCTCTCCTTCTCTCTGTGTAACTTTGACTCCAAGTAAATAAATAAATCTTAAAAAACAGATGCAGGCAGAGACACACAAAGAAAAAGGAATCTTCCAAATGCTCCCAACAGCCAAGACATCCCAAAGTTAGGCTGGAACTCAGTCTGGGTCTCCCATGTGGTGGCAGGGACCTAAGTACCTGAGCCATCACCTGCTGCCTTCCAGGGCGCAAAACAGAAGGAACTCGAACCCACACCCTCCAACAAGGAATGATAGGAGTTATGGATTTGGGGGAAAGGTACATAAAGACACAAAACATAATTTTTATGATATTGCAGCAAAATATAGATCAAATGAACACTCATTTAAATATATGCAGTTAAGTTGTCTAGTGAGAAGCACATTAACACAAACTAGATCACAATTTTATCCAAAAAGCCAAGATAACTTGTTCCTATCAGCAGCATCACGGTTGATGTGAACCTTGATAGCAGCTGATTGAGATAGTGATGTCAGCTTTCTTGATGATGAAGTTACGCCCTCTGCTTCCTCATCGTGCACTCTTTGGAAGGAATTCACTGTGTACATCCTCAACATAAAGAATAGACTTCCTTTAGAGCCAGGTCCCTACCTACATTGGTTTTAATTCTTTTGCCTTTGTCTGTTCACACCATTTACTTATTTGTTCACTAGATTAGAACAACACAATGATTTCAACTTTGACCACCAAACAACTTGCCTAGTAAGCTCCAAAGTCCCTTCGACATACTCCCATCATCTGGGTAGGTAGAAATGTGTGTGCACCTGAGTGTGTGTATGTGTGTGTCCATGTGTCTCTCTGTGTATACGTGTTAGTGTATTTCTTTTTATTTATTTTTAAGGAATATAAATTTCAGAAGTACAACTTTAGGAATATAGCTATTCTTCCCACCATACCCACCCTCCCACCCACACTCCCACTCTTCTGTGTATGTGTGAACATATGTATGTGTGTATGTGAGCCTGTTTGCATGTCTGTAGGTCATGTGTTGGGGTATATGTGTGTGTCTGTGTATAGGAGGGTGTGTGTATGTGTCTCTGTGTGAGTGTGTGTGTGGATCTGAGTGTCTCTGTGCAAGCATGCATGCTGTTTCCCTCTGTGTGTGTTTTACCACTAAGTTACTTTCTGGGACTACATGATGTTCCAGGATGACCTTGCATGTTTCTCACCCCAGTACTTATATCAGCCATTCTCCCCGTCCCTCCCCCACCCCGCCCCGAAACCTTAATGATGGATACATTTGGGACCATGTTATTTACAATGTCCAAGAGTGGCATTTGAGACAGTGTTCCCTCTTGCCAAGTTAAACATTTGCAATGGTGGAAACCATCAGATCAAGCCTCACTCAAATGCTTATTTGAGCTTTACCTATTTCATTTTCCTCGATCCCTGTTCCCTTTACTCATTCCTCTAAATGCACACGATCACCTGAACACACTTTGTCAGACTCTCCTACCTATGGGCAGGAACGTGAGACTGATCTCTCACAGGGCTTATTATTTTCAAGGAATGCATTTGCTTCCACTCCCAGTCCCTACTCTTTTTAAAAAAGATTTATTTATTTATTTATTTGAAAGAGTTGCACAGAGAGAGGAGAGGCAGACAAAGATAGAGAAAGGTCTTCCATCCGATGGTTCACTCCCCAATTGGCCACAACGGCCGGAGCTGCGCGAATCAGAAGCCAGGAGCCAGGAGCTTCTTCCAGGTCTCCCATGTGGGTGCAGAGCCCCAAGGACTTAGGCCATCCTCTACTGCTATCCCAGGCCATAGCAGAGAGCTGGATCAGAAGAGGAACAGCCAGGACTAGAACCAGCACCCATATGGGATACTGGCGCTTCAGACCAGGGCGTTAACCCACTGCGCCACAGCACCAGCCCCTCCCAGTCCCTACTCTTGCTGGCTAGAGTATGGGGGACATGGAGACTGTGTTAGACTGCAAGGAATAGCAAAGTGGAAGTGGTTTCAGTACCCAACTCTGCAAAGCTTCTGCATTTGGCCTAGTATCTGTTGGAGCACAGAGAAAAGTAACAGTAAATTAGCTGATCTACTTGCTAATTCAGTAACTGATAACATTTCGCCTGATTCCTTACAATTCAATTCTACATTAAAAGCAAACTTTTTCAGAGCAAGCAACTGGCCTAGCAGTGAGAGTATCAGTTAATGTGCCCATGTTCTCCAGGCTAGTGCCTGGGTTCAAGTCCAGATTCCAGCTCCTGACTCCAGCTTCTTGCTAATAGCACCCAGGAAGGGGAGTAGAGACCTTGTTGAATTCCCAGTTTCTAGCTCCTATAGGCAGTCCAGGCCTTCGAGGGCATTTGGGAAGTGAACCTGCAGACAGGAGCGTGCTCTCTCGTCTCTCTCTCTCTGCCTCTCAAATATATAAATACGTACATACATACATAAAGAAACTGCATGTAATAATAGCATTCCCTGTGCACCTACCTGACAGGCAGCCTTTTTCAGTTCCATGCCTAGTAGCTGATGCTTCTGACTCTGCACCAGACTAGTGGGCATCTGAATCATTGCTACTGTTTTGCCTTCCTAAAGAATCAGCTGCCCCATCCACAGTTGACATGTGGTTGAGTTGACATGAATGTGCTCCCCAAAACTCCCCATGCATGCGAACTCTCAGAGACTTTACAGGCCTGGAGTCCCACCCTCTAAAATTCTGCATTAATTGGTTGTGGTGGATCTCTGACATCAGCATTTTTCAAAGTTCCTCAAGTGATGCTGATGGGCAGGCAGCACTGTAATTCCCAGCTCTGTGTGCTGAGAGCAAACAGGCAAGAACCTCTCGTCACCACTGCTGCCCGCTGCAGCTTGTCTAGGAGATGGTATCCGAGCTGGAGACCTGACACTGATTCTCAAGGACTGATGCTGCTGCGTACACTGAAAGTAGTAAATATAGTTCCACAGGCCAGTAACAGGGCATGAAGATCTCTGTCCCTATCATGAACGTTTGGTCTCACCCATTCCTGCTTCTGACAAGCTATGATGGTACAATTTAATTGCAACATCTTGCAAATTGAAGCAGGTGTGGCTGATCCGCGGGGCCCTGCACTCTTGCCAGTCAGTTGGAAGTCTCCTCTCAAACTACACAGACATGAAGGCTGCTGACACCTGCCTTCTACAGAAGCATCCCTGTGTGCTCCTCTTCAGAACCTGCCCACACAGACCAAGTAGTCTGGAAGCAGAAAAAAGCAGGGAGAATGTGCATAGTCAGATATCAAAGCTGTTACACAGCTGCGATTATTCTGACTGTGAGCCTTGTTACAGGATGGGTACACACGCCTCTCAAGTACACTAGAGCGATCTTAACAGACCCAGTGATGAACGGGGTCCTGCAGGAACAGAGATGGCATTACCAATCAGTGCAAATAGATTGGATTACATATGATGGATTTGTAGGCCTGCCATGTAGGAAGCACAAAATTATATTCTGATTCCACAGAACTCAGGAGACACATTCTTGATGTAAAACATCTGCATGATAAAATTAATTACATCATTTGTGTCAAAATGAATGCAGCTCAAAGTCTTGTTGAGTGAAAAAAGCTGGACACACAGAGACAAACGCTGCATCTTCTCCCTTATATTTGGGAACCAAAATAATAATAATAATAATAATAATAATAAAGAGAGAAAGAAACACCTGTGTGTTTTAGCTTTGCTGCAATTATAGCATTTTGTCAAACTTTGTTTTAAATCTTTATCAAATTATTAAGAATTATTTACAACCCTTGTTATGTTATTGAAAAGCAATATTTTTGTGTACTTGTCACTTTAGTGGAGGGTTAAGCTTGTGATTTGAAAGTAAATTGAAAGTGTTTCATTGTAAAACTTAAAAGAAAAATAAGAAAGGAAGGAGGAGGAGTAGTGCAGGAATTATCATTATGCTCTTAAAATTGTGCATATGAAATACATGAAATTTGTTCTCTTCATATAAATAGTTTTTAAAAAAGAGTTATTTGCTACTATGAATTTAATGATCTGTGATTTTTAAAATTTACTTTGTATGAGTGAAATTGAACGTATATTCAGTCAATTATTGTTTATTACTCTTGCCTATATTCCTGCTGAAGTATGGTTTTAACTTCTTATTTGTTGAAATTTTGTATTTAATGGAGCATTAAGCTTTTGATAATAATGTAAATTAAAATGTTATCTCAAAATAATAAATAAGAAAATGAAATTTAAAAATTACAATACATCACTAGATAAAGAAATTCAGAAGATGGAAGATTTGTTGAAAATAAAAACATGAAAAACCCATAGAGAATGAAAAGAAACATGGATAATAGGTGCCTATCGGTTAAGTTGCCTGGGTCCCATTCATTATCTTGCTCCAGCTCTGGATTCCACTGTCCCACCGAGGTAGATCATGGGAGACTGCAACTGATGGCTCAAGTAATCAGTCCCTGTCATCCACATGGGGATCTGGATTGAGTTCCTCTGGCCCTAGCCTAGCCCCAGCCACTGTGTGCATTTGGAAGTGAACCAGTGGGTGGGAGCTCTCTAACTATACATCTATCTATTTATCAATCTACCTATCTATATCTGTCATCTATGTCTCTGCTTATCTACCTCTCCAATAAACTAAGTAAAATTAAAAATGAAATGCAAGGATAAACTATATACTTAAAATTTAACACATTTTTGAAAAAATAAACATATATCATTTAGAAGATAACTGAAATGCTACGTCAACAGAGCACTAGATCAATAAATTGTACAAACATTGGATTCTGTTCTGGGTTTTATGTTGAGCAAAAATCAAATTATTGCAAAACATACTTATAATATGTTGTAAGTTATTATACATTTCAAAATAACACAAAGTAATAATAAATATACTGATTAGAAGCACAAATATATGACAGATGTGTGTACACACTGGTTTAGGGAGAGAGCAAGCTGTGGTGAGATTAAGGATGGTTGCAAAGGATATTTGATAGGATATTTAAAATTGTGCTTGGACCACATTAGTTGAAGCAAATAGAGAAAAGGCAGTTATATTGTGACCTGGATGTAGAAAAAATGGTTGCTTTAGTCTCTAATTTTCTCTAAATATAAATTAAATTGAATTTTAAAAGGAGATGATAATATTTCAAAAGCTAAGGGAATACCTCAGAGAACTTACATTATGCATGATTTAATTTAATATTTTTCATTTAGTTCCTATTTTTTCAAACATTTACAATAAAGATGGCAATTGCTCCTATAAGAAAAACATTTTGAAAGGTAAATCCTTTTAAACTTTTCCAATTCCCTAATAAATGAAGAGTAAACCAATTGAACAGTCCCTTCTCTCTCTCCCTCAACATCCATTCTTCATTTTGTCTTTCTATCATTTATCTGTCTACTTATCTGTATCAATCTGTCATTTCTAAAAACAAATGCTCAGGTAGGTTTATAATTTAAAGCACTATTTATAGTCATTAAAATAATTTTATTAAGACTGATAATATAATTAATATTATTAATAATAGTATTAGCACTAGTAATGATATTACTTATCCTTTTCTTGTCTACCTACCTCTGATTTTGTTAAGACTGGATCTTTAAACAGTATAATGTGACAGCTCTGGAAACCCGTCATTCCACCACAAAGATTTATTGATGTTTTACTATTTGTGAATTTAGTTTTTGAGTAATTCCTTAAGATCTTTTACATGTGAACATTGTAGTCACTGCTCACATTGGTGAGGGATTCGTTACATGCCTAGAACCAATATTAACCACATATTTGCTTATCAGTGAAAATAACACTGGTGTAGACACACCATAGCACTCAGACAGCTTATGACAATACTTCAACATCACTTTCCTTGTCTCATACAACATTAAGATGAAACAAAAGATCAGAGAATGTCCTAATCCTTCTCGGGCATACAATTATAAGAACAATCATTTTTCAGGGCTGGCGTTGTGGCGCAGTGGGTTAAAGCCCCAGCCTGTGGTGCCAGCATCCCATATGGGTGCCAGTTCAAGTCCTAGCTGCTCCTCTTCTGATCCAGCTCTCTGCTGAGGCCTGGGAGGGCAGTGAGGATGGCCCAAGTCCTTGGGCCCCTGCACCTGCGTGGGAGACCTGGAGGGGGCTCCTGGCTCCCAACTTCAGATCAGCTCAGCTCGGCCCTTTGCGGTTATTTGTGGAATGAACCAGCAGAATGGAAGACCTCTCTCTCTCTCTCTGACTCTAGCTCTCTCTGTAACTCTTGTCTTTCAAAGAAACAACAAAAAATAATTCTTATAAAAACAATCATTTTCCTTTTAATTCATATTTTTAGGTACTGAAATATGCATTGTCAAGAATAGCATTATCTTCTGCATGAAGTAATAGTCATAGATCGTATTATGCCATTGAAGCTCTTTTTAATTTATATATATATATATACACACATGTAAGTTACACTGACATAATCAGTGATATTCAGTGACTGAAATTTTTAATAATTAATGATGAAAGCTAAACTTGTCTTATTTTGAAAATACATTTAAATAAATCAATCAAGTTGTAAACTAAGCACACTTTAAATTTAAAATAATAAAAATTAATTGTAAAACAAGTGATTATAGAAAAATCAAATTTTATTTAGTATCCTGAAATAAGCAAACGTTCAATATTTTATGTAGGTCCTTTCAAATTTCATGTAAAATAGCACTTGAGGTTGCTGAGAACAAGGAATTTATTCACAATTGGTTAAATATTAATAAAGTCTTCACCGAAGACTCCTTGTAAATGATGGATGAACCTGTATAAAAGATAGTTAGTTTAGAGAATGCTTTTCCATGACACCGTAAATAATTTAGAAATGGAGCGACAGTGGAAGAATACCTCAAAAATGTAAAGAGTGCAAAAGGCTTTTAAATTTTTTTTAAAGCTTTTATTTAAAGAATATAAATTTCCAAAGTACAGTTTATGGATTACAATGGCTTCCCCCCCTCCCATAACTTCCCTCCCACCCACAACCCTCCCCTTTCCCACTCCCTCTCCCCTTCCATTCACATCAAGATTCATTTTCAATTCTCTATATACACAGAAGATCAGTTTAGTATATATTACGTGAAGATTTCAACAATTGCCCCCACATAGCAACACAAATTGAAAAATACTGTTGGAGTACTAGTTATAGTATTAATTTACAATGTACGGCACATTAAGGACACAGATCCTACATGGTATTTTTTTAACAAACTGATTAATTTTCTATGCTACTTCCAATTTAACACCTAGATTTTTAAATCATTTTCAACTATCTTTATATACAGATGATCGATTCAGTATATACTAAGTAAAGCTTTCATCAGTTTGCACACACACAGAAACACAAAATGTAAAAATACTCTTTCAGTACTAGTTATAGTATTGCTTCACATTGGACAACACATTAAGGACAGATCCCACATGAGACGTAAGTACACAGTAACTCCTGATGTTGATTTAACAGTTTGACACTCTTGTTTATGGCGTCAGTAATCTGCCTAGGCTCTAGTCATGAGATGCCAAGGCTATGGAAGCCTTTAGGGTTCACCAACTTTGATCTTATTCCAACAGGGTCATAGTCAAAGTTCTCTCCTCCTTTCAGAAAAAGGTACCTCCTTCTTTGATGGCCCCATTCATTCCACTGGGATCTCACTCACAGAGATCTTTCATTTAGGTCTTCTTTTTTTTTTTTTTCCAGAGTATCTTGGTTTTCCATGCCTAAAATATTCTCATGGGCTCTTGAGCCAGATCCGAATGCCTTAAGGGCTGATTCTGAGGCCAGAGTGCTATTTAGGACATCTGCCATTCTATGAGTCTGCTGTGTATCTCGCTTCCCATGTTGGATCATTCTCTCCCTTTTTCATTCTATCAGTTAGTATTAGCAGACACTAGTCTTGTTTGTGTGATCCCTTTGACTCTTAGACCTATCAGTGTGATCAATTGTGAACTTAAATTGATCACTTGGACTAGTGAGATGGCATTGGTACATGCCACCTTGATATGATTGTATTGGAATCCCTGGCACGTTTCTAACTCCATCATCTGGGGCACGTCTGATTGAGCATGTCCCAAACTGTACATCTCCTCACTCTCTTTTTCTCATTATTATATATAACAGGGATCACTTTTCAGTTAAAATTTAAACACGTAAGAATAATTGTGTGTTAATTACAGAGTTCAATCACTAGTACTAGAATAAAAAATACTAAAATTGATAAAGTATTACGTTGTACAATAACAGTCAGCATATGAGCTGATCAAGTCACGGTTTCTCATAGCGTCCATTTCACTTCAACAGGTTTCCCCTTTGGTGCTCAGTTAGTTGTCGCCAATCAGGGAGAACATATGATATTTGTCCATTTAAGACTGACTTAGATGACTCAGCATGATGTTTTCCAGATTCCTCCATCTTGTTGCAAATGACCGGATTTCATTGTTTTTGACTGCTGTATAGTATTCTATAGAGTACATGTCCCATAATTTCTTTATCCAGTCTACTGTTGATGGGCATTTGGGTTGGTTCCAGGTCTTAGCTATTGTGAATTGAGCTGCCATAAACATTATGTGCAGACGGCTTTTTGTTTGCCAATTTAATTTCCTTTGCTTAAATTCCAAGGAATGGGATGGCTGGGTTGAATGGAAGGGTTATATTCAGGCTTCTGAGGAATCTCCAGACTGACTTCCATAGACGCTTAACCAGTTTGCATTCCCACCAACAGTGGGTTAGTGTCCCTTTTTCCCTACATCCTCTCCAGCAACTATTGTTGGTGGATTTTTGAATGTGAGCCATTCTAACTGGGGTGAGGTGAAACCTCATTGTGGTCTTGATGTGCGTTTCCCTGATTGCTAGTGATCCTGAACATTTTTTCTTGTGTCTGTTGGCCATTTGGATTTTCTTCTGCTGTCTGTTAACGTGGTGTATCACATTGATTGATTTGCGAACATTGGACCATCCCTGCATACCAGGGATCAATTCACTTGGAATGGGTGGATGATCTTTCTGATGTGTTGTTGCATTCTACTGGCCAGAATTTTATAGAGGATTTTTGCATCTATGTTCATCAGGGATATTGGTCTGTAGTTCTCTTTCAATGCTGCATCTTTTTCCAGCTTAGGAATTAAGGTGATGCTGGCTTCATAGAAAGAATTTGGGAGGATTCCCTCTTTTTCAATTGTTCTGAATTGTTTGAGAAGACTTGGAGTTAGTTTTTCTTTAAATGTCTGGTGGAATTCAGCAGTGAATCCATCTGGTCCTGGGCTTTTTTTATTGGGAGGGCCTTTATTACTGATTCAATTTCTGTCTCAGTTATGGGTCTGTTTAGGTTTTCTATGTCTTCCTGGTTCAATTTAGGTAGGTTGTATGTGTCCAGGAATCTATCTATTTCTGATAGGTTTCCCTGTTTGCTGGCATACAAGTCCTTGTAGTAATTTCTGATGATTCTTTTGATTTCTGTGGTGTCGTTACATTTCCTTTTTCATCTCTGATTTTATTGATTTGGGTCTTTTCTCTTCTCTTTTTGTTTAGGTGGGCCATTGGGGTGTCAATTTTGTTTATTTTTTCAAAAATCCAGCTCCTCATTTTGCTGATTTTTTTGTAATGTTTTTTTGGATTCAATCCTGTTGATTTCTTCTCTGATTTTAATTATTTTTCTTCTCCTACTAGATTTGGTTCTGGTTTGCTGCAGATATTCTAGATCCTTGAGATGCATTGAAAGCTCATCGATTTTGTGCCTTTGCAATTTCTTGATGTAGGCACCTATTGATATAAACTTTCCTCTTAACACTGCTTTTGCTGTATCCCAGAAGTTTTGGTATGTTGTGCTGTTATCCTCATTTACTTCCAGAAAATTTTTTATTTCTCTTTTAATTTCTTCCATGACCCATTGTTCATTCAAGAGCATGTTGTTCAATCTCCATGTGTTTGCATATGCTCTAGGGATTCCTGAGTTGCTAATTTCCAACTTCATTCCTTTATGGTCTGAGAAGCTACATGGTATGATTCTAATTCTTTTGAATTTGCTGAGGCTTGCTTTATGGCCTAGTATGTGGTCAATCCTAGAGAAGATTCCATGTACTGCTGAGAAGAATGTATATTCTTGAAGTGTAGGATGAAAAGTTCTGTTAATATCTGTTATATGCATTTGGGCTATAGTTTCGTTTAAATCTACTGTCTCCTTGTTGATCTTCTGTCCTGTTGATCTGTCTATATCTGAGAGTGGAGTATTGAAGTCCCAAGTTACCACTTATCAATAGTCACATTGAACGTTTATGGTCTGAACTGTCCAGTTAAAAGACACAGATTGACTGATTGGGTTAAGGAACAAAACCCATCTATTTACTGCTTACAAGAAACACATCTTTCCAACAAAGATCCATACAGACTGAAAGTGAAAGGCTGGAAAAAGATATACTATGCCAACAGAAATCAAAAAAGAGTGGGTGTAGCCATCTTAATATTGGACTACATAAACTTTACCACAAAAACTGTTAAGAGAGACAAAGAGGGGCACTATATAATGATTAAGGGATCAATTCAACAGGAAGATATAACGATTTTCAATGTATATGCACCTAATTACAGGGCACTGGTTTACTTAAAATATTTGTTAAGGAATTAAAGGGAGACTTAGACACCAATACATTAGTACTGGGGGACTTCAATACTCCACTCACAGAAATAGACAGATCGACAGGACAGAAGATCAACATGGAGACAGTAAAAATTTTTTCAATTCAACATAGACAAAAAATACAAAATAGAAAATATTGGAAGGAATAGACTTCTTCTTAGAACTTATTAGTGAAAATCACATGTCAATTCTGAACTGTATGAACTATAAAGAGGTCAAGTGTCAGGAAATGTGGTTGGAATCTGATTTGCAAAGTTGTCTGGAAAGGGTAGTTATTTACATTAGGACTTTGGACCAAGATATAAATCAGCATACTTTTTTGCTTATTGAGAAATTCTAGCCTTAGGGGGGAAAAGCTCAGCTGAACAAAAATCATATTTAATGAATAGGAAAAGTTGTTATTTTTGCATATTCTGAAATTCATACTGTCTTCCCAAATGTACCCCTCAATACTCTTTGTATCTTACATGGAATAATCACTATTTATATCAGCTTTTACAAAAATGTTACCACCTAATAAGAAAAAATATCCTCAAAGGGGATTGCTGTGTTAAGAATATTAACAGGATGAAATATAATTGCAATATTACAGCCCAATATACTTGCAATATTTTTGCAAAGTAAAAAACCATGCAGAAAATATCTCACCTTTTTAAGTAGATAAACTAGAGCATCTGTTTTGCTTGTTTACCTAACATCTTTTAGGCACTCTTTAAAATGTCTGTGTGTGATGGAAATGTAGCCTGTTTTGCAATAACTTCAGAAGACAAACACAGAGAACCTGATCCCTGGCTTTACTCTCGTTGCCATTTGTCTCTTCCAACTCCCTGCTTCACACAAACCTAAAGCCCTCTGTCTGCACTCACTCAGGTAATAAAGTATTGCCACTTCCTCCAATTCCGACTATGAGTCCAAAACCTCCTCAGCAAATTCTTAATTCTTTTGGATTTGAACACATCCTTAAAATTATTTTTATTCTTTGCAACTCAGGTATTTTATACTTGATCAAGCATTTCTAAACGTTTTCAAAGAAGGATGACTCATTCACAGCAGTTTAATCCATTGTTGAAACCTGAATCATGTTGATAACTGTCTTGGAGAAGATACCTGAAATTAATTTAAATAATTCTGTGCTTCACAAAGAATTATTCTCTTATACGATGAACTGAGGAATATATGGCTTTGTGGTTTTAATAGGGAAAACAGGAAATTGAATAGTTAATCTCTAAGGCACTTCAGAATGTGACAAAAGTGTTTGTTTCCTTCTTCACACTTCACTGAGCTGCTGTTAACAGTGTGACTGATATCTCTGACATGTCTTTGGAGACTGTGTACTTGTGAAAGTGTTCACTCTCACATTGATAATTATATCTAGCAGATTTGCTTCTTTCCATATGTGTAAGCCAGAGAACTCAATTGTCTGTAAGTGTCAGCTGAGATGCAGTGGATTTCTCTTTCTATCAAATAACAGACTCATTCTTATGGAAGATTCACTCATTACAATCTGAGCCATTTTTAAAACTTATTCCTTCTGTTTCTTTAGAAATTAATTTGTTTATCTCATATATTATCTTGTTTTATCCTTACAACTCTACCAGTTTAGTAACATTCCAATGTACAGTGTAACATTAATACTTTCACAGGCTGGAGATTTGGTCTTCTACTGGTAGAAAGGATGAGCATATCTTAAGGACGCATACCACTTTCATTGATTTCAGCTTGCTGCACACATGAATTCCAACAGTGAGGTTGTTTTACATACTCTTAGTCATCTCACATCATTGACTTTCAAATCTGCATATTTTCTACTTTAAATCAATTCTGTCCAATTAAAGAAACTAATCTCATTTCTCTTGCACCCAGAGTGCTTGACAAGGATATACAAGGTTGAGATTCAAACTCTTAGGGTTCTCTCAGTCATTTTTGTGTATTTATTGGTGAGGGCCTCAGTGCTTAAAAACAAGTGCAGGTACTCTCCGTGCAATAATTTGTGCATCTCATTGATCAGATCATTGCCTTGATCAACACTTAGTTTGTATGTGCCTTATGTGCCAGGAAATGTATCAGCAGCTGAGAACTTGGAGAAAGCAAAGACTCATTGCTTGATCTTTTCAATCTCAGAGTCAAGGAAAGAGATTTACATTACGTACAATGACCTAAATCTGTATATTTGAAATACATGAAACTTGTATACCTTAAATAAGAGAAAAAGCAATGCAAACATTAAAATGGCATTCTTTGAACACAATAGAAACATGTACACAATGGACATATGTCAAAGATACAACCCATAGGAAAACTGTAATTTGAGGAGGAGCTATCCCATTTCATCTTTAGTAGGAGAGCTTTATGCCATTCTGATATGGTAGAAATTTCTGACCTTAAACCAGAGGACTTATGGATCCATATTACTCCTGGAAGAGCTTGAAACTACTTTCCCCCACTTATTCAAATGTACTATTGAGTGCCTATGGTTTTCTAGAATAGTTCAGTACTATATCTGCCAAAGACACAGACTTTACCTCCGGGGAAGCTGGAGTGTATATAATTCAAACAACTGTAGAATTACGGCTGCCATTGAGTACAGTGAAATGAAAATAAACATGGGAACTCCTCTTTGTTTTCTCCCCCTTTTCATCTGGTGATGATATTGAAGAAATTTCTCTGTTTGGAAGCGGCACAAAATTGCCAGAATCAATGGGTATTATCTAAGAGAATTAAGAAAGAAAAGGTGCTCCCCACAGGGGCAGCAACACATGCACATGACTGAAGCAGTGCCGACAAGGACAAGGCGTGGACTTTTCTATTTTCCTGCAGCATAGGGAAGACCTAGGAGGAATGTGCAGAACAATGCCAATGTCACTGCATGCAGGCCTGAGAGTCCCTGATGGGGAGTTCTGTCGTCACCTAAGTGGGGTTTTATATAAGACAGGGAAGACCTCGATGGGGATACTACGTTAGAATGATGGTCAGAATGAAAACAGTTAGAAACCAGCCAGGTGAGAGAGGATGCAGTTGTCAAAAGTTTGTGCTCACACACCTGCAGACACCCATATCAGAGAGACTTTTTTCTTCAGAAGTCTACCATAAACCATTCTTCTATCTTCAAAAAATCTGGCCTTTCCATTCTTTACCTGAGAATAAAGAACGTTCTGCTCATAGAGCAAATCAATATTTCAGAAACTAGATTTAAGGCATTTGGATGAATTATTCCACATTCAAAAAGCAGTAATGTGCCAACAAAGATACCCCCTGCTAATTTAGGATTTCATACTTATTTTGGAAATTACGGTAATTTTCCAAGTGGTGGTGATAAGTGTCCCTAAGAATAACCACTGTGAGCCTGCATTTGTTATAGATTACTGATCTATGCATTTTGATTATCAATGATATAAGCCAAATCATGCATAAAACATTCAGAGGAAACTGAAAACAGAACAAATATGCACTGTGATGAAAATAATAGAAAACAAAATAACACAAAACAAATCAAAACAACAATATGAGCTGAGGCTCATGATAGGGTAATATTAATTCAGTTAATTTGCTCCTCATTAATTCAGTTTTATTTTTAATAAAACCTCTGGGACTAAATTCTCTCATGTAATGTGCGTTATTAGCATCGTGTGTGTGTGTGTGTGTGTGTGTGTGTGTTGATTTGAGGCCACAGATACTAAGTAGAGAAAGGCTTATGGTGAATATTTTGTGAACCTAATTATCTTGCAAATGTCTTGGTGCTGATTAGTATAGGCAGGAGTGACAATGTTCAGGGAAATAGCAACATGGTATGAAGAAAATATTCTGTCAGCTGAAGGGTAACACCAGAGGCTGGAGAATGGAACAATGATGGCAGGTGAATTAGATGAAGAGGAAGTCAGAGGTTGGGCAGCAGCGCTTTGGAGAACAAAGGTGGTGAATGAAAGGCTAGCATGAGTAGTGTTCATAGTACTAGAAAAATTCATTCTGCTTGTCCACTTCTCTAAAAACAGGGCCAATTTAATATCTATCTGGTTCATCTCCCATTTCTGTAATTTACCTGGTTTTCAATTGGAAGTCAGAAACTTTGGTTTACCCCGGTCATTCCAAGGCAGAACTTGACGTAACGAGGAGCTTTGACTATAGACCTAGTTTGCAAAGCAGAAACGGATTTCCAGTCAGATCTGACTTTTCAAAAATGTCGCTAATCTGAAGTTAGCATAAATCATAGGTCACATCTCTGTTTCATGTGGCAGAAAAAAAAATCTTGTCAGTTCAAGGAAAATTGAGTCATTTTTAGATTGTTTTAGGTAATATATGTTTAAATATTCCGTTTGTTCAGGAATCTCCACTTTCTCTTTTCCTTCCTTTTCTGTGTTGTCAGGCAAAGAGTATTTCTGTATTTTATTACTCTTATTTATAACTTCAGTTCAGCCAGTGCAATCTACATCCTATGAGTAAATTTTACTACTACTATGTCAATGTTCAAGCAAGATGAATGAGCAGAACTGCATGTAACCATGGTTACCAGAAGAAAAACAAAACATCTTCAACAAATAGCATGAAGAAAATACGCTTCCACAGACTTCTCTTTAGGTGTTCTATCAGTTCTCACAGATCAGGGAGAACATCTGGTATTTGTCCCTTTGGGGCTGGCTTATTTCACTAAATATGATTTGTTGCAAATGATTGATTTCACTTTTATCACTTTGTAATATTTCATAGTGTACATATCCCACAATTTCTTTCTCCAGTCCTCAGTTGATGGGCATTTAGGTTGATTCCATGTCTTAGCTATTATGAATTGAGCTGCAATAAATAGAGAGGTGCAGATAACACTTTGGTTTATTGATTTCATTTCCCTTGGTAAATTTCAAGAGTGGGATGGCTAGGTCATATGATAGGTCTATATTCAGATTTCTGAGGTATGTCCATACTGTCTTTCATAGTGACTATACCACTGTACATTCTCACCAGCAGTGGATAACAGTACCTTTTTCCCCACATCCTCACCAGTATTTGCTGTTTGTTGACTTCTGTATGAAAGCCATTCTAATGGGGGTGGCTTTGATTTGCATTTCCCTGATGGCTAGTGATCCTGAACATTTTTTTATGTGTCTGCTGGCCATTTGGATTTCCTTTTTTGAAAAATGTTGTTTAAATTATTTGCCCATCTCTTTTTTTATTATTTATTTATTTATTTTTTTGACAGGCAGAGTGGACAGTGAGAGAGAGACAGAGAGAAAGGTCTTCCTTTTGCTGTTGGTTCACCCTCCAATGGCCACCACAGCCAGTGCGCTGCAGCCAGCTCACCGCGCTGATCCGATGGCAGGAGCCAGGAGCTTCTCCTGGTCTCCCATGGGGTACAGGGCCTAAACACTTGGGCCATCCTCCACTGTACTCCCTGGCCACAGCAGAGAGCTGGCCTGGAAGAGGTGCAACCAGGACAGAATCCGGTGCCCCAACCGGGACTAGAACCGCGGGTGCCGGCGCCACAAGGTGGAGGATTAGCCTGTTGAGCCGCAGCGCCAGCCTTGGCCACATCTTAACTGGGTTGTTTTGTTGTTGTGGAGTTCCTTGATCTCTGTAGATTCTGGTTATTACTCTTTTATCAGCTACACAGTTTGAAAAGGATCTCTCCCATTTTGTCAGTTGCCTCTTCAGTTTCCTGAGTGTTTCTTTTGCAGTACAGGAACTTCTCACTTTGATGTACCTAGCATTAATCATATGTGTCTAAAGTTAATGGAGGATGGGTCTCAGTAAAAACTATCAGTGGGAATAAGAAGGAAGAGGAAGTTTGTACCTGTAAAGCTGTACAGTTCTGCATACATTCCTACAGACATACTTCTTTTTTTTTTTTTTTGCCAGGAGAGTCAGACAGGGAGAGAGAGACAGAGAGAAAGGTTTTCCTTCCGTTGGTTCACTCCCCTAATGGCCACTACAGCTGGGGCTGCGCCGATTTGAAGCCAGGAGCCAAGTGCTTCCTCCTGGTCTCCCATGTGGGTGCAGGACCCAAACACTTGGGCCATCCTCACTGCACTCCTGGGCCACAGCAGAGAGCTGGACTGGAAGAGGAGCAACCAGAACTAGTACCCAGCACCCCAACCGGGACTAGAATGAGGTGCCAGCGGCACAGGAAGAGGATTAGCCAGGTGAGCCATGGTGCCAGCCCCAGACTTACTTCTAAGCGTACAGTTTAAAAACTTGTCATGTGAGTCCAAATCTCATTAAGGTGGGTGGTAAAAATGCCATCAGAAGTGTGTTAAAGTGATCATATTAAGTGTTAAAGTGAACATATAAATAGAATAAAATGCCTGGTAATAATAACAATAGATTGAATTAAAAAGGAGAGAATGTTCCAACATGGGAAGCAGTCCACACAGCAGACTCATAGAATGACAATCACTTTAAGTAGAACTCTGACCTCAGAATCAGCCCTTAAGTTTTCCTGGTTGAGCTGAAAATCCTGTGATAGTATTTCAGAAATGGAATGCCAAGACACTGTGGCATAAATTGTTCTACACAAAGGATCTCTGTGAGTGAGAACCCAGTGGAAAGAAATGGCCATCAAAGAAGGATGTACTTTTCTCTAAAGGGAGGAAAGAACTTCCACTTTGCTTGTGGCCTTGTCTAAATACTGACAGAGTTTGTGGACTCAAGAGGCTTCCATAGCCTATGCAGCTCATGTCAAGAGCCTCAGGTGGTCACTGATGTTGTAGTAAGAGTGTTAATTGTTAAATTAACAATAGGAGTCGCTGTGCACTAACTCTGCATGCAGGGTCTCTGTCCTCAATGAAATGTATTATGAGAGTAAACTGTAAAACTAGTTCTCAAACAATTTATGTTGTGTGTGTGTGTGTGTCTGCATAGGTGCATATTGTTGAAATCTGTACTTATTATAGAGTTGGTCTTCTGTTTACAAAGTTCATTAAAAATGAATCTTAATGGAGAATGGGACTTGGAAAGGCAAAGGGAGGAGGACAAATGGTGAGAATATGGGTGGGAGGGCAGGTATTATGGAAAGAATCACTATATTACTAAAGTTGTACTTATGATATTTGTCTTACCTCAAAGCTCATATCGGTAAGAATTGCTAAGAACTAGTGACGTCCCACAGAGAATATTGTCGTGTAGTGTGTGTGTGTGTGTGTGTGTGTGTGTGTGTTCATTCATTTGTGTCTGTGCACCTGTGCATGTGTGTAAGCCTAAAATAGTCAAAGTGATAAATACTAATAATGCAAATATTTCTTTCATGGCACTTACCATGAAGCTTATTTTATCATTATATTCTACAGAAGATGCTGGAATGAATGGAAATGCAATGAACTTTGAGAAGCAAATGAAAATTGAGGTAATAGTGTTACATCAATCATGCCATTGCCATGATTAGAAGTTTAAGTGCAAAGTCTTCTTAGCTTATTATAAGAAATGCAACATTTTTAACATAATCAAGGCCCAGAATAGTGAAGTGCTATACAAGATGGAAAGTCAACATCCTGGTGCAATGAACAGAGCTTCTGACAACATGCCCAAATATGCAAGCACAACTGGACCTGGACTTTGAATTTGACTATTTCCCATTAGAAAGGCAGAGTTTAACAACTTGGTAGCCACATAGGCCCCTCCACAGGCTAAACTGTACAAAATGTTTACTAGTTCTCTGTTGACATCATCTGAATGTATGCTTCTCTTTGGTTTTCAAGGGTGTGCTGTAGTCACTTGATGCGTCAAGGGGCTGGTGCTGTGGTGCAGCGGGTTAATCCTCCACCTGTGGTGCTGGCATCCCATATGGATGCCAGTTTGTGTTTCAGCTGCTTCTCTTCCAATCTGCCTCTGTGCTGTGGCCTGGGAAAGCAGTAGAAGATGGCCCAAGTCCTTGGGCCCCTGCACCCACGTGGGAGACCCGGAGGAAGCTCCTGGATCCTGGCTTCAGATCAGCACAGCTCCAGACATTGCAGCCCTCTGGGGAGTGAACCAGCGGATGGAAGACAGCTTGCTCTCTCTCGCTCGCTCTCTCTCTCTCTCTCTCTCTCTCTCTCTCTCTCTCTGCCTCTTCTTCTTCTGTGTAACTCTGACTTTCAAATAAATAAAATAAATCTTTAAAAAAATAAAAAAATAAAAAAGAAATCTGCCAAAAGATTGACAGGACTGAAAAATTGTTATGTGTAGCAATTAATACAATTTTTTAAAAATTTTACTGCTTAGCATGTTTTCATGTTTCTTTGTAATACTTAATATGGAAAATTATAAACATAGATACAATAAACAGCATAATGCAATGAAGTCCAACTTACTCTTTCCAGAACTCCTTGAAGAAAATTTTAGACATCATAGCAATCTTTTGTAGACAATTCCACAGACTGCATTTCTACTACAGATCCCTTTTTGGGTAATGGCTTTATTAAGATAGGATTCATGTACCACACAATTCACCAATTTGAGTGAATAAATCCATGGTTTTCAATAGATTCACAGAGTCTCAGAAAGAATACAATGAATTTTAAAATGCATCAATCAAACCCCCATCACCAAAAGCCCTCTGTAGTTCTGTCATTATCCCATAATTCCCACACCTTGAAATAACACTAATATCATTTAAATGTGTGTGTGTGTGTGTGTGTGTGTGTGTGTATAACTTGAATGTCATAGGATCAGTCTGAGGGATTGTTCATCCATAGGTTCCCTCTGCAAATGTGCAGGGCTGGGTCAGGCTGACGTAAGGAACCTAGAGCCCAACGTGGGTCTCCACACGGGTGACAGGGATCCAAGAACCTGAACTATCCAAATATCCAAATATTCAAATATCCGAATATCTGAGGTATCCGAATATCTGCAGCCTCCCAGGGAGTGCATTTGCAACTTGAAGCTGGATTTAGGGGTGGAGCCATATCCAAACACAACTACTCCAATAGGGAATGCAATCATACAAAGTGATGTTCAAACACTATTCCAAACAACCACTCCTCACTGATGCACTTTCTGCTATTATTACATGAACATTTCATGTAAGTAGGATCATGCCATATGTGACTTGTGTCTGGCTACTTTCATTTAGCTTATGGTTTTGAAGGACTATCATATGGAGAATAATTTAAAAATTTCTTTATGGACAAATCATATTCAACTGTATTATGTTTCATGTGTTGTGTATCTATTCATCACTTAATGATATTTGGGTAGCTTATGTATTTTGGTTTCTAGCAATAATTTGCTGTGAGTATTTGAGTGTAAGTTTTTGTGCAGATAACATTTATCCAGCTTTTGGCTGAACTGTTGGATGCTAAGGTGAAGCTATGTTGAACATTCCTGGGACCTGCAAGGTTGTTATTCAAAATGACTGCACCACTTTGCATTCTCACCAGCGGGGTGTGAAGATCCTGGTTTCTCCACATCTTCATCAATGTTTGTCATTACCTTACATTTTATTCTTTCCATCCTGTGAATGTGAGGTGGTATTTTCTTGTGTATATGTGTGTATGTGTTTCCACAGGAACGTGACATTACAGACATTATAAGAACAATAGTCAGAATATCACCCAGATTCTTTCCCACTCTGAAAACACTAGTTTCATATTAAGTTCCACAAATAAGGGAACACGCAATATTTTTCTGTGTCTGGATTATTTCACTTGGCACAACAATTTCTAATTATGTCCATTTTGTTGCAAATGTTGAGAGTTTATGTTTTTTTATGGGTTAGAGATATTCCACAATGTATGTATACCACATTTTCTTTATCCAGTTATTGTTCAATGGGCATCTAGGTCGATTCCATACCTTGGCTGTTGTAAATTGGCTGGAATAACTTTGGGAGTGTAGGTATCTCTTTCATTGCTGATTTTACTTCTTTTGGAAAATATTCCCAGGACTGGGGTAGCTGAATCATTTGATAGATCCATTATTATTGCTTTGAGTTTTATCCTGAAGTGAAAGGTGAGTTTGAGCATCTTTTCATGTGCTTGTTGATCATTTTCATTTGCCTTTGACTATTTTAAGTTATAAGAGTTCTAGATAGATATCACTATTAGATATCAAACTTTTATCTAGTTCTGTGTATTATTTTCTTCATTTTTGAAGTGGTTTATTTGAAGTACAAATTATCTATTTTTGCTTTGTTTTCTCTGATTTTAGAGTCACAGCTACAATCCATGTCTAAATCTGATAGGAGACCTAAGGTTCAGCAAATATTCATTTGTTCCAATTGTCCAATCATTGTCAGATGGTCACAATGTTTCTAGAGCAGGGAGGCCATGTTTTATAAAATCCTTTCTTAACTTTGCTCACCTTTAAGTTCTTTACCAAAGACATTGGGTTTGTTTATTTTGCTATCTCTTTCTCTGTACGTCATGAATATAAGACATGAATATAAGACTTTCTTTTTTTTAAATTTTTACTTAATAAATATAATTTTAAAAAGTACAGCTTATGGATTATATAACTTCCCCATAACTTCACTCCCATAACTTCCCTCCCCCCATAACTTCCCTCCCCCCATAACTTCCCTCCCACTTGCAACCCTCCCATCTCACGCTCCCTCTCCCATTCCATTCACATCGAGATTCATTTTCAATTATCTTTATATACAGACGATCAATTTAGTATATATTAAGTAAAGATTTCAACAGTTTGCACCCACACAGAGCATAAAGTGTAAAATACTGGTTGAATACTACTTATAGCATTAATTCACATTGAATAACACATTAAGGACAGAGATCCTACATGAGAAGTAAGTGCACAGTGACTCCTCTTGTTGACTTAAAAATTGACACTCTTGTTTATGGTGTCAGTAATCTTCCTAGGCTCTTGTGATGAGTTGCCAAGGCTATGGAAGCATTTTGAGTTCGCCAACTTCGATCTTATTTAGACAAGGTCATAGTCAAAGTGGAAGTTCTCTCCTCCCTTTAGAGAAAGGTACCTCCTTCTTTGATAGCCCTGTTCTTTCTACTGGGATCTCACTCGCAGAGATAGTTTGTTTTTTTGTTTGTTTGTTTGTTTGTTTGTCTGAGTGTCTTGGCTTTCCATGCCTAATATACTCTCATGGGCTCTTCAGCCATATCGGAATGCATTAAGGGCTGATTACAATTGATCATACTGGTAGGTCTAAGAGTCAAAGGGACAGGACTAGTGTCTGCTAATACTAACTGATAGAATAAAAATGGGAGAGAATGATCCAACATGAGAAGCGAGATACACAGCAGACTCATAGAATGGCAGATGTCGTACACAGCACTCTGGCCTCAGAGACAAAGTATTTTCTCTTGGAGTTGGTGCTGCTCTGGCTCATGAGCTTGGATATACAGTTGTTTCATGTTTGTATGTTCTAAATATCTAGTAACATTCAATTTCAATTTTCCATTATACTCAAGTGCTATCTAAGGAAAAAATTTTAAGTTCCCCAGTACCAATATAATTTTGAGATCATGTTGGTGTTTTTTAGTGTACCAAATTGTAGACAGATAAATTGTCCTTGTGTTTTATGCCTGGCACTATGTATGCTGGTTAATTTACAGCCTTATATATAGTTAATTCTTACAAAAGGCCATTAGAACATTTTCTTTATAAGAGACTGCTCAGCTATGTAAATTAAATTGATAGAAAAATAATTTGTAACATTAATTCTATTACATTTTTACTTGGTTTTTCTCCATGTATTAACTATCATGAACTAAATATTCTAAATCAGGGATGGTAAACAAGTTTCAGGGTCAGACAGTCAATATCTCAGGCTTGGTGAACATGCAATTTCCCTGGCAAAGGCTGACCTCTGCCCTCACTATTTGAAAAGGGCCATTGGAAGAAATACATGCTAGATTCCAGCAAGAGTGTCTTCCCTGTGTCAGGCTGTGGCACAGAAGCCAGCAGCTTGCCCAGCCTTGTTATACATGAACACTGAGCTTCCCAGCCTGCTTTACTGCTGCTTCTCCTGAGTCAGCCTTAGATGGTGCCAAGAGTGTGGTTCTCGGGTTCTTGTTTTTATTTGTTAAGTCTGCATCTGTCTTATTCTCAATACTCATAAGTCAATTTTCAGGGGTGTGTCTTGTACCAAATGGGCAAATACATTTTCCTTGGGATTCAATTAGGACATGGTTAAATTTTACCTTAGTCTACTTTAGTTTTCCACAATAGTCACCTATTATTTGTGTTAGTTTCACTATAATTACCTATTTTTTCTGTTTTTTTTTTCCCTCTTTTAGGATTTTTTCACTATATAATCCATGATTTTATTGATTTTGTTTTCATTTATTTTTTTTCTGCTGGGTTGTACATCTGGAACATTTATTGTTATTATAATTAATTATATAATTTGTGTCATTACACGAATCCATTGTGTTCTCATTTATTATCTATCGATTCACATTTGTGTGAAATGAGAACATTCACATACAGCCATGTCTGTTTCTCCCTGTACTCTAGCATGTCAATTGTACAATTTTTTTCCTAGTAGTTTTCTTTAATCAGCCTAATTTTATATATATTTCAACACATGCATATAGCACTAACCAATCAAACCAGGTGACTAGCCGTTCCATTGCTATATGTATTTTTTGTATTTGAAACCTAAATCTCCTCTCTCTCTGTTCTTTGTACAGCATAAAATAAATTGCTTTCCTTTTAAAATAAATGACCCTAGCTAACTCCACCCTCCTTTAGCTTTCCTCCCTCATCTTTTCTTGCTCACACCTTATATTTCCAGCATTTGCTGCATCTGTATTCTGCATTAACCTTGAATGTCTATTTCTGTTAGCTTTCACCCTGCTTGTAAATGTTCTAGCCCTCTTTCCCCTCAGCTCATACTTCTAGTTCCCCATGTGTTCGCAAGGTTGTCCACCCGGTACTTTCCGCAAGACGCTGTCCTGTGACTCTAGTCTCATAAGTCAATGGCTGGCTATGACTCTATCAAGAGGCACTTGTCTTGGTGGTAAGCATCGGTGCTTCTGAGAATTTGAAGGTCATTATAAAGAAACACAAAAACAACCTGGCATTTTTTTCCCTTTTTCAAGTTAGATTTTTTTTGCCTCAGTGTGCAAAGAATTGTTCTTCTTCTAAGTCACATGCAGCAACTTTACAAGAACATTTTTTCTTTGTTTTTAAAAGGGATAAAGTGGGGGGTTTCAATGTGTGATCTGAGATAGTCTTAGGTTGATTAAAAATGATCTTTAGATTATAACTGGATGTATTTTTGTTATGACTTTTTAATTCTATTCAGTCGACAATAAATAAGTAAATTATGGGTTTTTGGCCTGTATTCAGCATGCATAATCTATTTACAATATTTTTAAGCAAAATGTTTATTTCAGTTTGTTATTCTCATGTCTGAATCCTTTCTCCTCACTATGTTCTCTGCAATATTAGTTTATGTATTTGCTTAGCTTTCAATGTGTCTCATTTCCATCTTAGGTTGTTTTTTTTTTTCCTACCTTCCTGAGCTCTGTCAGTCGTGCTTCACTTTCTGGTCTCCACCACGGCTTTCCTAAGCTCTTGTGTTGCTGGTATTTCTCTGACTTTTTAAAGTGACTGTTTTAGTAAGCAATAAATTCCTTGACTTATGGCAAGATGCTTGGAAATGGCTTTATCTGCTTTCTAGCAAAACATGGCAATTGAATGCTCTTGGCCACCATGTGGCTTTCCCACTTCTTTCCACATCAGTGTGGCTCTTTTTTTAATATTGATGCATGGGAAGCTTGTTTCTCACCGATCTTCTCAGTGCTTCTCGAATGACTCTTTATTTAAAAATAGGATATTGATGAGTGGACAAGGGGAGGGTATGCCTCTGGCTACAAAATCTTGTTTCATTTTGGATTCCCCTACATGTAAGATGTCTTAAACGCCAGATTCCCTGTCTGCTGAAATACGGCACCGCTGGTCTGCTGTGTATGGAACCTCTCCCCTGCCTTTCTCACTGACTCGTCCTCTTGAAAACGCAGGGGTGTTCCAGATTCTCTAGAATGAAAGGCAGACTATGTCTAAGGCAAATGCCCCCGGCAGACCATCGGCCGGCCCATTTCTCTAGTTAAAAAAAGTCTGCAAGGGGTAGCTTGGCTTTGAAGATAGTCCTTTGCTGTGTTCACTGTGCCTGTAACCAGAGACCTCAGTCTAATCCTCCCTGCATAATGATTTGACCTTGCTTGCTTTGGTATCTCTTCCTGCAATGTGTCTGAGAAACTCAGATTCAGCCTCGAGAGCCGAACAGTTTCTGTCTTCTACATTGATTTTGAGAGAAAAACAAGCAGAAATACTTATATCTTTAATCTTTTATGTTGAAACATGAAGTCCACTTTTGTACTTTTTCACATTTTAGAAAGTTTTGTTGAGACTTTTCAGTATCTTCTAATAACAAAAGTTAAACAAATAGCCTGAGGTAGCAATTTCATGATCAGAATATTTGTCATATTATTCTTATTGTGTTGGTATTTCTGACATTGCAATTTGGAATTTTAAGATATATTTAGGACATTAAGTCACACTAATATGTTTATCTTTGTTAATATTTTTTCGTGAATGAGACCACTAATAATTATAAAACACTTTGGAAAAATACCAGTACTACATAAGAAAATCTTAACAATAGAGTAATTTTAGTTTCACAAAATACAGATAAAGATGCCTTATCTTAAATGTGTAAGACCAGAAATGTTTCAGATTTAATAAGTCTTCAGATTTTTATATATTTTCACATACATGAGCTGGCTTGGTGATGGGATCCAAATTGAAATAAGAAATTCATTTCAATTTCATATACAAACTTATACATAAAGCCTGAAGATAATTTTATACAATACTTTAAATAATTTTATGTATAAAGCAAAGTTTCATTACGTGGAGTATTCCACTTGTATCCGGTCAGCATTCAAAAGGTGTGGGATTTTAGAGACTTTTGTATTTTTAATTTTTGGTTTGGAGATGTTCAAATTTTTTAATATTTAGAATTTTGTAGTATGCAGTAATACGTTTAAATTTTAAAATGAAAATTGATAATCTTAAATAATAATCACTATGTGAAAGGATATATTATAAATGTAGCACAAATGGTCGGGCATTCTGGTGCAGCACTAAGGAGTCTCTTTGGCTGCACAGATCCCATATCAAAGTCCATGGATTTCAGCCTCATTCCCGCTTCCAACCCACCTTCCTGCTAAAATGCACCCTGGAGGCTGCAGTAAGTGCTTAAGTGCTTGAGTGCATGTGACCCACATGGGAAACTGCACTGTCACAGCCCCATGTTGCAGGAATTTGAGGAAGAAATCAGCAGATGGAGGATCTCTCCCACCCCTCATCAAGTGAACTAAAACGAAGAAATAAACACTTAAATATCACATAAACTGTCAAGAAATATATTAACAAAAATGGTTCAAAAACTAAATTCAGGAATGTGTTGGATTTTAGCTCAGAAAAAAAATCATATTATTCTTAGTAGTCTTTTGCTTGTTCTACTAATGCATTTTAGTTTTCATTAAAGCTGATCAAATTTGAACAAGAATTATAAAGAAGGAGTGATGCCAGAAAAGTGGTGGGACAGGCAGCTCCAAGATCCTGTTCCCCAGGGAAACACTGAACACTCAGCAGGAACTCCACAACTTACTTTGTCAGAGCTCTGAAGAGCGGAGGGTACAGCAGTCAGGTGACTCTGAATCAGGAAAGGACAGTGCACGGGTGCTCTCAGCCTTTCCCTCACCCTCATGCTGCCCCTGCAGGGCTCCGCTGTTTTCTTGCACACTGCAGTTCATGTTCCAAGTTGTGACAACAGACCTAAGCTCCAAGAGGAACAGGGCAGAGCTGTCAGTGCATGGTATGCTGTAATCTTTCCAGCACATGCTAGATCTGATGCAAAGTGTACTTTTCTGTTTAATGTAATTCAAAACTCCCAGATCAGAAAAACAGAGAAGTGGCCTATTGACACCTGGGTAGAAAAATGGCAGTTTAGAATCACATGAGACCAGCTAAGTTCTGAGATGAATGAGACTTGGAGAGAGTTTCTTAGGGAAATGAGGCTACTTAAAGGCAGAGTACCTCAGGGAGGATCTACAAAGCCATAATTATGCCCAAGCAAGATGTATGCTTAAGAAAGAACCTCAGTTTTCACCTTGGGGTGATGCTCAGGCCCAGTACAAGTCTAGCTGTATATTAAAGATGACTCAGCAGAGATAGTCTGAAAGAACTTGTGTTTGTTTTAACCTGGCATTCATCAAAATAGTGGTCAAAAAGTTAGCTGAACACATGCTAAAGAACAGAGCCTAGGGACCAGGCACAGGTGGAAAATCCACAGGATAAACAGAACAATAAGTCATTAGAAAATGACCCTGTGGCGTAGTGGGTAAAGCTGCCGCCTTCAGTGCTGGCATCCCATATGGGCAACAGTTCAAGTCCTGGCTGCCCCACTTCTGATCCAGCTCTCTACTATGGCTTAGGAAAGCAGTAAAAGATGGCCCAAGTCTTTGGGCCCCTGCACCCATGTGGGAAGATCCCCGAGGAAGCTCCTGGCTCTTGGCTTTGAATAGGCACAACTCTGGCCGTTGTGGCCAATTGGGAAGTGAACCAGCAGATGGAAGACATCTCTCTCTTTTTCTGCCACTCTTTCTCTGTGTAACTCTGACTTTCAAATAAATAAATAAATCGTTAAAAAAGAAGAAAAAGAAGAAGGAGGAAGAGGAAATAAAAACATCGGAGAAGAAGGAGAATCTGAATTCCAGAGGTGCTACATTATAATATCCAAATGTGCAGTGTTCAACAACAACGACAAAAAATCACAAGGTAGTCAAAAGAATAAGAAAGTAAGACTGACAAAAAAGAGTGACAATGTCAAAATATATGAGGAAAATTAGACAAGACTTGAGAAAGACGTTAAACAATTGTCTTAATATGCTCAAAGAACTCAAGGTAAACACAAAAACAGAAGTACAGAAAATTAAGAAAACATATACAAAAACGAGAATATCAACAATGAGACAAATTATAAGATGGAATCAAGGAGAAATTCTGAAGCTGAAAAGTATAATAACTGAAATGCAAAATTTACTAAATAGAATCACATCAGATTTGACAGGCATAAGATAGGTAGAAACAATTGAAGTTGAATATATACAATGGGAATTATCCAGTGTAGGAAGAATCTGTGTGGTACAGCCAAATGGACTAAACATAGATATTAAAGAGGTCTACATGGAGAAGAGTCAAAGATTTGAATAATATCCAAAAGCTTCCAAATTGTGATGAAATACATAAATCTGCACATGTAAGAAACAAACAAAAAACCCCACAAAGGTAGATAAATTCAAAGTGATTAAGTCTGAGACAAATGATAATCAACCTATTGGCAACCAAATACAGTCCCAAAATGGACAGGATAAAATGAACCATCAAGGATAGGGGGCTCCTACCGCAATTAATGATCAATTTCTCATCAGAATTCTTGGAGGTTATAAGGCAGTAGGATGTCCAAACACAAAAAATGCTGCCAAACAAACATTTTCTACCCAAAAAAATTTCCTTCAAAAATGAGTAAGAAATTAAGTTACTCCCAGATAATCACAAGGCCAAATAGTTTGTTAACTATTTCATAAGGAATGTCAAAGTGAGCCCTTCAGGTTGAAATGGAAATTAAAAAAGCTGTATTGAGAAATAAAGGTCTCTGTCAACTACATGAGAAAATACAAAATGACTGTAATGATTTTTAGTTTGTAATTAATGTGTGCCTCTAAAAATAACATATAAGGACATAAAATAACTGAGTTATAATATTGGGGACAAAATGCATAAATATTTACTTTGTGTGACTAAATTAATGAATAGATAGACCTATGAAGCAGCAATTTCTATAATCATAGAGTTAAGCTGATAATAAATTGAAATGATTCTTTAATTTAGGAAACAAAATGTAACACCTATGAAAACTATACAACATTACTGAAAGAAAATATTGAAGACCTGAAATGGTTAAAAGATCCTGTTCTTCAAGGATCTGAAAACTTACTGCTGTTAAGGTATCAATACTACCATAAGCAAGCTATAGAATCAATACAATTCCTACCAAAATTACATCACTTTTAATTTTTTTCAGGAAGATAATAATAGATCCCCAAGTTTATATGGAATTGCAAAGAAACAAATAGACAAAATAATTCTAAAAACAAAATGAATAAATTTGGAGCACTCACACTTCCTTATATAAAACATAAAACAAATCTATATTGACTGAAGTAGAGTAGTAATGACAGAGGAAACCCATAAAAACAATAGGACACAATTGTAAATGCAGAAATAAACCCATAGATGTCAATGGCTGTGGACTCATCCTGAGAGGCCCACACTGTCAGGGTGGTGGGGTGACAACGTTCTTTGACAAGAAACAGTTTTTGTGAACATGTCTGTTTATTAGCAGTTTTTTTTTTTCACAGAACAATCTTTAAGGATCACAAATTTCTGATGAAATACATAGAAGCAACAAGACAGTAGGACATCTTTAAGAAAAGAAGAAAAAGAGGGGCCAGCACTGTGGTGCAGGGAGTTAATGCCCTGGCCCGAAGGCCAGCATTCCATATGGGCACGGGTTCTAGTCCTGACTGCTCCTCTTCCAATCCAGCTCTCTGCTATGTCCTGGGAAAGCAGCAGAAGATGGCCCAAGTCCTTGTGCCCCTGCACCCATGTGAGAGACCGGAAGAAGCTCCTGGCTTCGGATCAGCGCAGCTCCAGGTGTTGTGGCCATCTGGGGAGTGAACCATCGACGGAAAACCTCTCTCTCTCTTCCTCTCCTTCTCTCTCTGTGTAACTCTGACTTTCAAATAAATAAATGAATCTTTAAAAAAATATAAAAGAAGAAAAAGAAAGATCAGTCCAGACATCTGAATCTATTTGACTTTGTTTTAACTTTTATTTAATAAATATACATTTCCAAAGTATAACTTTTGGATTATAGTGGCTTTTTTCCCCAAATAACCACCCTCCGACCCACAATCATCCCATCTCCCACTCCATCTCCCATCCCATTCTTCATCAAAATTCATTTTCAATTATCTTTATATAAAGAAGATCAGTTTAGTATATACTAAGTAAAGATTTCAACAGTTTGCACCCACACAGAAACACAAAGTATAAAGTACTATTTGAGTACTAGATGTACTGTTAATTCACATAGTGCAACACATTAAGGACAGAGATCCTACATGAGGAGTAAGTGCACAGTGACCCTGTTGTTGGTTTAACAATTGAGACTCTTATTATGACCTCAGTAATCACCTGAGGCTCTTGTCATGAGTTGCCAAGGATATGGAAGCCTCTTGAGATCGCCAACTACGATCTTATTTAGCAAGGCCATAGTCAAAGTGGAAGTTCTCTCCTCCCTTCAGAGAAAGGTACCTCCTTCTTTGAGGGGCCGTTCTTTCTGCTGGGATCTCACTCACAGAGATCTTTCATTTAGGTGTTTTGTTTTGGGTTTGTTTGTTTTTTTTGTTTTTTGTTTTTTTTTTTTGCCAGAGTGTCTTGGCTTTCCATGCCTAAAATATTCTCATGGGCTTTTTAGCCAGATCCAAATGCCTTAAGGGCTGATTCTGAGGCCAGAGTGCTGTTTAGGACGTCTGCCATTCTATGAGTCTGCTGTGTATCCCACTTCCCATGATGGATTGTTCCCTCCTTTTTAATTCTATCAGTTGGTATTAGCAGACACTAGTCTTGTGTGTGTGATCCCTTTGACTCTTAGACCTATTGGTATGAAAAATTCCAAACAGAAACTGATCACTTGATCTAGTGAGATGGCATTGGTACATGCCACCTTGATGGGATTGAATTGGAATCCTCTGGCACATTTCTAATTCTACTATTAGGGATAAGTGCGATTGAGCATAGGCACAAGCTGTTATAAGGCTGGCAAGGGGGAGAAGCTAGCTCAGGGTAACAACACTAAATTTATATGATAAAGCAGATACTGGTGCTGTCATGCTTCTCCAGTCAGCTTGAAAGTCATGTAGCCCACATAGACTTCCAGGTGGTCTTATGGGTCTGAGTCACATCTGGGAGCTGTTTATCTACTTGATGATTATAAGGCCCCTCAACAGGAAGTGGGGATGCAGGAAATGTGTCTGGGGCCCAGGCCGCCTGCCAGCAGTCAGGTGATATGTGAGTCTCAGTGTGCTAGTCCTCAACCATGTTTCCCCCCAGGGGAGCTGGTATGCCATTCCCTCTTGACATCCTGCACAGGCTTGGTAGTCTTACAGCCAGGCACAGGATCACCAACAAATGGCCATGTTATTTTCAAAAAGAATGCCCAATAGGGACAACCACATTTATATATACAGGGTAATGCAGTTGGAGTTTCAGATCACACAATATATGTAAATTAAATCAAAATAGGTCAACAATATAAATATTAGAGTTAAATTCATAAGACTTCTAAGAAAGTTTAAAGTTAAGTCTTTATGATCTCACATTTGACAATTAATTATTAGAAATTATGCAAAAATATGAGGAGCAAAATGTCTTAAAATGAATTGGATTTCAACAAATTAAAAGCATGTTCATCTAATGAATCTATCATCAGAGTGAAAAGATAAACTACAGAAAGAGAAATATTTTTAATTTAATTATTTTTTATTTATTTTTTATAAAGCTTTTATTTGAAGAATATACATTTCCAAAGTACAGTTTATGGATTACAATGGCTTCCCCCCCCATAACTTCCCTCCCACCCACAACCCTCACCTTTCCCGCTCCCTCTCCACTTCCATTCACATCAAGATTCCTTTTCAATTCTCTTTACATGCAGAAGATCAGTTCAGTATATATTAAGTAAAGATTTCAACAGTTGACCCTCACATAGGGACACAAAGTGAAAAATACTGTTGGAGTACTAGTTATAGCATTAATTCACAATGTACAGCACATTAAGGACAGAGATCCTACAAGATTTTTTTTTAATTGATTAATTATCTATGCAATTTCCAATTTAATACCAAGTTTTTTTGTTCATTTTCAATTATCTTTATATACAGAAGATCGATTCAGTACATACTAAGTAAAGATTTCATCAGTTTGCACCCACACAGAAACACAAAGTGTAAAAATACTGTTTCAGTACTAGTTATAGCATTACTTCATATTGGACAAAACATTAAGGACAGATCCCACATGAGACGTAAGTACACAGTGACTCCTGATGTTGATTTAACAATTTGACACTCTTGTTTATGGTGTCAGTAATCTCCCTAGGCTCTAGTCATGAGTTGCCAAGGCTATAGAAGCCTTTAAGGTTCGCCGACTTTGATCTTATCCCGACAGGGTCAGTGGAAGTTCTCTCCTCCCTTCAGAGAAAGGTACCTCCTTCTTTGATGGCCCCGTTCTTTCCACTGGGATCTCACTCGCAGAGATCTTGCATTTAGGTCATCTTTTTTTTCCAGAGTATCTTGGTTTTCCATGCCTAAAATATTCTCATGGGCTCTTGATCCAGATCCGAATGCCTTAAGGGCTGATTCTGAGGCCAGAGTGTTATTTAGGACATCTGCCATTCTATGAGTCTGCTGTGTCTCCCACTTCCCATGTTGGATCACTCTCTCCTTTTTGAATCTATCAGTTAGTATTAGCAGACACTAGTCTTGTTTGTGTGATCCCTTTGACTCTTAGACCTATCAGTGTGATCAATTGTGAACTGAAATGGATCACTTGGACTAGTGAGATGGCCTTGGTACATGCCACCTTGATATGATTGTATTGGAATCCCTGGCACATTTCTAACTCCATCATCTGGGGCACGTCCGATTAAGCACGTCTCAAACTGTAAATCACCTCCCTCTCTTTTTCCCACTCTTATGTTTAACAGGGATCACTCTTCAGTTAAAATTTAAACACCTAAGAATAATTGTGTGTTAATTACAGAGTTCAACCACTAGTATTAGCATAAAAAATACTAAAATTGATAAAGTATTACATTGTACAACAACAGTCAGCATATGAGCTGATAAAGTCACTGTTTCTCATAGTGTCCATTTCTCTTGGACAGGTTCCCCCCTTAGTGCTCAGTTAGTTGTCGCCAATCAGGGAGAACATATTATATTTGTCCCTTTGAGACTGGCTTAGTTCACTCAGCATGATGTTTTCAAGATTCCTCCATCTTGTTGCAAATGACCGGATTTCATTGTTTTTGACTGCTGTATAGTATTCTGTAGAGTACATGTCCCATAATTTCTTTATCCAGTCTACTGCTGATGGGCATTTGGGTTGGTTCCAGGTCTTAGCTATTGTGAATTGAGCCGCAATAAACATTACTGTGCAGACGGCTTTTTTGTTTGCCAATTTAATTTCCTTTGGGTAAATTCCAAGCAATGGGATGGCTGGGTTGAATGGTAGGGCTATATTCAGGTTTCTGAGGAATCTCCAGACTGACTTCCATAGTGGCTTCACCAGTTTGCATGCCCACCAACAGTGGATTAGTGTCCCTTTTTCCCTACATCCTCTCCAGCATCTATTGTTGGTGGATTTTTGAATGTGAGCCATTCTAACGGGGGTGAGGTGAAACCTCATTGTGGTTTTGATTTGCATTTCCCTGATTGCTAGTGATCTTAAACATAATTTTACGTGTCTATTGGCCATTTGGTTTTCCTCTTTTTGAAAAATGTCTATTGAGGTCCTTGGCCCATCTCTTAAGTGGGTTGTTTGTTTTGATGTTGTTGAGTTTCTTGATCTCTTTGTAGGTTCCGGTTATCAACCCTTTATCTGTCGCATAGTTTGAAAATATTTTCTCCCATTCTGTCGGTTGCCTATTCACTTTCCTGATTGTTTCATTTGCAGTACAGAAACTTCTCAATTTATGTGATCCCAATAGTTAATTTTGGCTTTGATTGCCTGTGCTTCTGGGTATTTCCCAAGATGTCTTTGCCAGTACCTATATCTTGCAGGGTTTCACCAATGCTCCCTAATAATTTGATGGTGTCAGGTCATAGATTTAAGTCTTTAATCCATGTTGAGTGAATATTTGTGTAAGGTGAAAGGTAGGGATCTTGCTTCATGATTTTGCACATGGAAATCCAGTTTCCCCAGCACCATTTATTGAAGAGACTGTCCTTACTGCAGGGATTGGTTTTGGATCCTTGAGCAAATATAAGTTGGCTGTAGATGTTTGGATTGATTGCTCTTGTTTCTATTCTGTTCCATTGGTCTATTCATCTGTTTCTGTACCAGTACCATGCTGTTTTGATAACTACTGCTCTGTAGTATGTCCTGAAATCTTGTATTGTGATGCCTCCGGCTTTGTTTTTCTTGTACAAGAATGTTTTAGCTATTCGAGGTCTCCTGTGTCTCCGTATGAATTTCAGCATCATTTTTTTCCATATCTGAGAAGAATGACTTCGGTATCTTGATTGGTATTGCAATGAATCTGTAAATTGCTTTTGGGAGAATGGACATTTTGATGATATTGATTCTTCCAATCCATGAGCATGAAAGGTTTCTCCTTTTTTTGGTATCCTCTTCTATTTCTTTCTTTAAGGTTTTGTAATTTTCATCGTAGAGATCTTTAATGTCCTTGGTTAAGTTTATTCCTAGGTATTTGATTGTTTTTGTAGCTATTGTGAAAGGGATTGATCTTAGAAATTCTTCCTCAGCCATGGCATTGCCTGTGTATACAAAGGCTGTTGATTTTTGTGCATTGATTTTATATCCTGCTGCTTTGCCAAACTCGTCTATGAGTTCCAATAGTCTCTTAGTAGAGTTCTTTGGATCCCCTAAATAAAGAATCATATGATCTGCAAAGAGGGATAGTTTGAGTTCTTCCTTCCCAATTTGTATCCCTTTAATTTGTTTTTCTTGCCTAATAGCTCTGGCTAAGACTTCCAGAATTATATTGAATAGCAGTGGTGAGAATGGGCATCCTCTCTGGTACCAGATCTCAGTGGAAATGCTTCCAACTTTTCCCCATTCAATAGGATACTGGCCGTGGGTTTTTCATAAATTGCTTTGCTTGTATTGAGGAATGTGCCTTCTATACCCAGTTTGCTTAGGGTTTTCAGCATGAAAGGGTGTTGTATTTTATCAAATGCTTTCTCTGCTTCTATTGAGATAATCATATGTTTTTTCTCCTGCTGTCTGTTAATGTGGTGTATCACATTGATTGATTTGCGAACATTGGACCATCCCTGCATACCAGGGATCAATTCCACTTGGTCTGGGTGGATGACCTTTCTGATGTGTTGTTGCATTCTATTGGCCAGAATTTTATTGAGGATTTTTGCCTCTATGATCATCAGGGGTATTGGTCTGTAGTTCTCTTTCAATGCTGCATCTTTTTCCGGCTTAGGAATTAATGTGATGCTGGCTTCATAGGAAGAATTTGGGAGGATTCCCTCTTTTTCAATTGTTCTGAATTGTTTGAGAAGACTTGGAGTTAGTTTTTCTTTAAATGTCTGGTAGAATTCAGCAGTGAATCCATCTGGTCCTGGGCTGTTCTTCGTTGGGAGGGCCTTAATTACTGTTTCAATTTCTGTCTTAGTTACTGGTCTGTTCAGGTTTTCTATGTCTTCCTGGTTCAATTTTGGTAGGTTACATGTGTCCAGGAATCTATCCATTTCTGATAGATTTCCCTGTTTGCTGGCATACAAGTCCTTGTAGTAATTTCTGATGATTCTTTTGATTTCTGTGGTGTCTGTTGTTACATTTCCTTTTCGTCTCTGATTTTATTGATTTGGGTCTTTTCTCTCCTTTTTTAGTTAGTTGGGCCAAGAGAGAAATATTTATAAAACATACATCTGAAATAAATTTAATATCCAAAATATGTAAATGATTAAAACACCTTAAAAAAGCACACACTTGATTAAAAAAGGAGCAAAGAATTTGAACGGAATCTTTTCCAAAGAAGACTTCATAAGCACATGCAAGGATATTTAACTCATTAGTCCTTAAGAAATGCAAATCCAAATTGTAATAAGACATCACAACTACTAAAATGGCTATTTTTTTTTATGAATGGGGGTTGGAGTGAAAATAACAAGTGTTGGCAAGACTATGTAGAACTGGAACTCTGGTGTGATTCTGGTGGAAAAGTAAAATGATGTATCCCTTGCCATTTGACATAGAGATTCTGTGTTGAGGTATGTACCCAAAGAAATTAAAAGCAGGATATCAAACAGATATTTATACACCAACTTTCATTGCAGTATTGTTCACAATAGGAAAATGTTGTAATCAACACAAATGCCCATCAACAGAGGGATAGATAACGAAATGTGACACTTAAAGTATTAACATTGGACTATTATCCAGCCATAAAAAAGGAATAAGGTTCTGATATATGTTACATGATGGATGTTTCTTAAAACATTAAGCTAAGTGAGAAAAATTACAGACACAAAAAGATAAATATTCTATGATCATATTAAGATGAAATACCTACAATAAACAAATGGAATGTGTCAGAAAGTAAATTAAAGATAATTAAGAGATGAGGGCAAGATGGAATAATGGTGTGAGAGTTTTTATTTGGGCTATTGTTATATTTTGAAAATTGCATCACTGGTTATGCAACATTTTAACTATAATCAGAGCCACCAAACTGTACTTGTAAAATGGTCACAATAACAATTTATCATGCTTAATACATCTCATCATAATGAAAAAATGGAATTGAATTATATTAATTAATTCAAATAGCAATGGAATATAAGTAATAAGAGTAACTAAGAGTGATTTTTATCTTATAAATTCCACAAATGTTTTGGAATAGGAATCTCCAAGCCAACATTGTCTCTTATTATCCCTTACCAGCACTTCTCTCAGTTTCTTTAAATTTGAGTTTACTCATCTGAAAAATCAAAGTGTATTATTTCCTGACTAAATCTACTATGTATTCTGTAAGACATAGTAAGGTTCGTCAATGGATAATTCATTGAAATTTATAAGTGCTTTTCTTTTTATATAAAAATATTATTTAGTTTTATGGTTTGCATAATAGCTATAATATTTTGCATAAATGCTGGCTGAGTCTACAAAAATTTGCAAAATACAGGAAGTTGGGGAAATTAACAATGTAAATTCTTTTGTATTGATTTGAGCTAATCATACACATAACATTTTTGCAAAAATTTCATTACTACTCGTCTGCTGTAATGGTCTTTTGGGAATTACAATCTAACAAGAACACTGATTTGGCTAAGCATTCAGGAACCATTTGAAATCACTGAAAACCCTCAGATTTCTTTGTTCTTAGACTTGATTCTATACAAAATGATTCTTATGTATCCAAGTTTAACAAAATGAGAGGAAGAAAGGGAGGAAGCCAAGGAGAGGGAGGAGAGACTTCACTTAATTCTCATACTATTCCAGCGTTCCATAGTTACCTTCTATCAACATCACTTCATACACATCTGCCTTCTTCAGTCTCACTACTTCAGTGTTTTATTTTTTGCAGGATAAAGCTCTACTTATACAGTGAATGTAAAACAATGCCATAACACCTTCTGATATGGGAAAATCACTTTATATATTCACAAAAATAGGTTACTCAGTTTTGGCAAGGATATGCTGGGGCAGCTAGAAATTCCATTTTTAATTATTAACATTTTCATAGAGATAAATTCTCTTCTACTTATTTGACTTAAAACTAAATTAGAAAATGCAGTTCTTATCTAGGGAAAAAAGCCCATAAAACTGTATCCCACTCATTTGAAAAGGAAAATAATTGGGGCTAGCACCACACATGGTTGTAGTGGGAGTGCACTTGAAGAATAAAAGAACCATCAGAGCCAACGGGTTTAAACAGCGTTTGAGTTAGGTTTCCAATATTACAACTAAATACCTGAATCAACCACATTTGTCGGCGAACCCTAAAGGCTTCCATAGCCTCGGCAACTCATGACTAGAGCCTAGGGAGATTACTGACGCCATAAACAAGAGTGCCAAGTTGTTGAATCAACTTCAGGAGTCACTGTGTACTTACGTCTCATGAGGGATCTGTCCTTAATGTGTTGTCCAATGTGAAGTAATGCTATAACTAGCACTGAAACAGTATTTTTACACTTTGTGTTTCTGTGTGGGTGCAAACTGATGCAATCTTTACATAGTATATACTGAATCGGTCTTCTGTATATAACGATAATTGAAAATGATTTAAAAATCTTGGTGTTAAATTGGAAATTGCATAGATAATTAATCAATTCTTTAAAAGAATTCATGTAGGATCTCTGTCCTTAATGTGCTGTACATTGTGAATTAATACTATAGCTAGTACTCCAACAGTATTTGTCACTTTGTGTTGCTATGTGAGGGCAAACTGTTGAAATCTTTACTTAATATATACTAAACTGATCTTCTGTATATAAAGAGAATTGAAAATGAACCTTGATGTGAATGCAAGGGGAGAGGGAGTGGGAAAGGGGAGGGTTGTGGGTGGGAGGGAAGTTATGGGGGGGGAGCCATTGTAATCTATAAGCTGTATTTTGGAAATTTATGTTCTTTAAATAAAAGCGTTATAAAAAAAAAAGAAAACGTTTATTTTGGCTTATGTATGTGCAGATTCAGAGTCAGGAATAAGCAACCCACTGGTCTGGCCTCTGATGGGAGCAGCAGATGGCAATGACAGTGTACATTTAGAAAAGGGCTCACCTTGGGAGCCACAAAGGAAAAGGTGACAGGGCCCAATTCAGGCTTTTATTATTTTAAATATTATTTACTTAAAAGGCAAAGTTACAGAGTAGGGGGGAATAATTCTTTCATCCACTGGTTCACACTCCAGATGGCCTCCATGGCCAGGGCTGGGCCAGGCTGAAGCCAGGAGTTTCATCCCGGTCTCATGGGTTGGCAGGGGTCCAAACACTTGGGACATCTTCTGTGGCTTTCCCCAGGTCCTTAGCAGGGAGCTGAATTGGAGGTGGAGCAGCTGGGACATGCACCAGCTCCCATATGGGATGTAGGTGCTGTAGGCAGCAGCTTACCTCACTATTGCCACAGTGCTCAACCCTACACACACACACCCCAATTCAGGCTTTTATAACAACCTTCCTGGGAGAACTAGCTTCCTTCAGGAGAAATTCCCCCAATGAACTTGGGACCTCCTCTTGGAATGATTCCACCACCACACAATAGTGCCACCCTGAGAACCAATCCTTTAATGCATCAGAACACACAAAGTAACATTGTCACCCAGCACAAAGCTACGAGAAGCAAGAACAGCCAACAGGACACACATGCTGGGTAGAATGAGGATGCTGTGGAGTGAGAAAAGCTGTTCCAAATTCCCTGACAATGTTAACTTCCATCTCTGAAGTAGTTGTCTGGAATGTTTTAACCTTGAGGCGACAAACCAGGCTATAAACCTGATGGTTCTCATAACTGAATTCTTTCTGTTTGGTCAAAAGCTAACCTTCACAGAGCAGCGTCTCTACTTCAGGACTGGGAGAAAACACTTCAGTTGATGAGTGTCATCTGTTTTCCTAAGCAACTGTAGGTAGGCTGGCTGAAGAGGCAAGGCATTTTCCTCCCACACAGTGAACCAAGGAGAAATGGATGTTAGGAAACTCTTAGGACAATAAATTTCCCCAATTTTCTTCCTATGAGCCTTTCAAAGTTAGGATTCCTCCCTGTGGTTCCTGAGCACAAGTCCTAAGTCAAGACTTGCTACATCTTTTTAAGGCTTGTTTTGAAAGTCTATCTAGGCTGGAAGTTTTTCTAAGTCATCTACATCTTCCTTGGCCTTGCTATGCTTTCTCTCCCATTCTCAATTCCTTGAGTTTCACCTCTTAAATAAAGTGTCCACATTCTAACCCCTGTCTTGACCTCTGCCTTTCAGAGGAACCCAGCCAATCCAGAAAATTTGGGATAAATCTACATTACAATGATGTTTGTGTTAAGCACTAGAAGTTATTTTTATTTTTTGAATTTTATTTTTTCACTTGAGAGAAACAAGTCAAGGAGGGAGAGTGGGGAGGGAGGAAGAGAGACAGAGAGAGATATCTCCAATATGGCCAACAATGACCAAGACTGGGCTGGGCTGGGCTGAAGTTAGAACCCAGAAATGCAATCCATGTTTTTGACATGAGTGGCAGGAACACAAGGTATTTGTGTATTTGACCCTACTAGGGTCTACATTAACAGGTAGCTGGAGTTAGCAACCAATGCACCCATTGAACGTAACAGTTATATGTGGGATATGATCATTTTACCAGGAATTTTAGCTGCTAGGGCAAATGCAAGCATCTAGGTGGTTATTTGAAGACTTTACTTAAGTCCCTATAACTAGGTCATTATATTTATTATATATTATTCTGTGCCATATTGTCTTTTCTAGGAAAGCATGTGAAAAAATGCTTGAAACTTGGTTGATTAATTAAAGATATAATTTTGAAAAGTGAATGATTGATGGAACCAGTGAAACAAATCAAAGGACTAAATAAATAGAAAAATTCCATTGAAATACCTCATGCTATGTGACATTGGAATGATATATACATTGAAAAGTGGATTGGAAGATATACTACTGTTCAGATTTTAACTTTTTCCATCAGTACATAGATTCAATATAATTTCGATGGAAATTCTGGCAGGCCATTGTGGCTCTAGAGGATGTGAGAAACAGAAAGGATCCCAGATGCAGTGCTCATCCTGAAAGAGGCAAGAAATGACTTGCATGTGAGTGCTTATCTATGTTTGGTAAAAATTCTTAGCCTAGCTTGAGTAAAGTAAGAGATCCTACCTCCTATTCTCTGATTTCAAATACATTGAGTTATTTGAAAATTAGGATAGTGTATATTTCCTTCTCTAGCTTCTCCCTCTTAATAAGGGAAAATAAATTATTGCTTCAAGAACACTCCAGAAGAAATCTGATCAAACTTCCGCTAAGGCACTCACCATGCTCTTTTCTACCCTTCTGCCACCCAAGAATTACATTCACTAAGACTGGAAATACATATTCATGTATTTTTATACCTAATGTCTTATATTTTCTTATCAAATATATGTTTGACCAAAGATTTCATAGATATTTGCTAAATTGTTGAGTAAATGAATGGATTGTTCCACTGTAATATATTTTGAGCAATTTTTCTGACATTCTTCCCAAATTGTCAGCCAGTGTAAGACATATTCATTCCCCACTATCTAAGCTTAATCTTAAATATTACTTGATCTTTGAACATCAAAGAGTTTTGCTTTTACCTCCTCTGCTTATTCTACACACTCTACAACTTGACATTATAGCAATTATCATTTTGTATTATTTGTTTGCATCTACATGTCTCCCAGCAGATTGTGAAGTATGAATCAAGTAGATTGTTATCCAACAGATGGATGAATAGCAGAGCATACTTCAAATTCCAGGAAACCTTGAGAGCACAGTGTGGGGTGAAGGTGATATCAGTGCATTTATGACAGAGAGAGTCAGTCCTGTGACAAAGAGTGGAGTCGCCTGTTGCCTCAAAGGATCTGCTTAGAGGTCTTAATGTGAATGGGTGTGATGTTGGTGGAAAGAATGAGGGTGTCAGAGGGTCTAGATGAATAGGAAACAAATAGTGATTGGGGCCAGCATTGTGGCGCAGTGGGTTCAGCACCGGCATCCCATGTGGGCACCAGTTGAGTCCCATCTGCTACACTTCTGATCCAGCTCCTAGTGAATGTGCCTGGGAAATAACAGAAGATGGTCCAAGTCCTTGGTCCTCTGCACCCACGTGGGTGACCCAGATGAAGCTCTTGGCTCCTGGCTCCTGGCTTCAGCCTGGCCCAGTCCTGGTCATTGCAGCCATTTGGGGAGTGAACCAGAAAATGCAATATTTCTCTCTCTCTCTCTCTCTCTCTCTCTCTCTCTGTCTCTCTCTGTCTCTCTCTGTCTCTCTCAGAGAGATGAAAATAGAAAAAGGTCTTCCGTCCATTGCTTCACTCCCCAAATGGTCAGAGCTTCTTCCAGATCTCCCACACAGACACAAGGGCCCAAGGACTTGGGCCATCTTCTGCCAATTTCCCATGCCATAGCAGATAGTTGTATCAGACGAACTCAACCCAGCGCCCATATGGGATACTAGCACCACAGACAGAGGCTTAGTCCACTGTGCCACAGAGCAAGCCCCATATTATTGAGGCTTTTTACATCTATGTTTATGAAAGATATTAGGCTGTAATTTCCTATCTTTCCATATCTTTTCTCAAAAGAAGATTTATTTACGTATTTGAAGGGTGGTTTTACAGAAAGAATGTATTTGAAATGCAGTGTTATACACACACACACACACACACACACACACACATACAGATTGAGAGAAAGAGAGAGAGAGAGAGAGATTTGATCCACTGGTTCATTGCCCAAATGGCCACAGCAGCGAAGCCTGAGCCAAGCTGAAGCCAAGAGCAAGGAGCTTCATCTGAGTCTTCCACGTGGCTACAGGGGCCCAAGCACTTCGGCCATCTTCTGATGCTTTCCCAGGCCTTTAGCATGAAATGTGATTGGAAGTGGACCAGCAGGAAATCAGACCAGCACCCATACAGTATCCTCACGTTGCAGGGAGCTGCTTAACCTACTATGCCACAATCCTGGCTCCTATCTTTCCATACCTTTGTCTGACATTGGCATTAGGCCAATGCTGGACTTCCTTCAATGAGTAATGAGATTTTGTTTTCTGTTTCTACTTTCTGGAAGAGATTGTAGAGGATTGCATCATTTCGTGCTTAAATTCTTTGGAGAATTCACCAGCCATCTGGTCATAGTGTTTTCTGTTTTTTTTTTTTTTTTTTTTTAAATAATGCTTTTATTTAAAGAATATGAATTTCCAAAATACAGTTTATAGATTACAATGGCTTCCCCCCCATAACTTCCCTCCCACCCGCAACCCTCCCCTTTCCCACTCCCTCTCCCCTTGCATTCACATCAAGATTCATTTTCAATTCTCTTTATATACAGAAGATCAGTTTAGTATATATTAAGTAAAGATTTCAACAGTTTGCCCTCACATAGCAACACAAAGTGAAAAATACTGTTGGAGTACTAGTTATAGTATTAATTCACAATGTGTAGCACATTAAGGACAGAGATCCTACATGATATATTTTTTTAAATTGATTAATTTTCTATGCAATTTCCAATTTAACACCAAGATTTTTTTTTTCATTTTTAATTATCTTTATATACAGAAGATCGATTCAGTATGTACTAAGTAAAGATTTCATCAGTTTGCACCCACACAGAAACACAAAGTGTAAAATACTGTTTCAGTACTAGTTATAGCATTACTTCACATTGGACAACACATTAAGGACAGATCCCACATGAGACGTAAGTACACAGTGACTCCTGAAGTTGATTTAACAATTTGACACTCTTGTTTATGGCATCAGTAATCTCCCTAGGCTCTAGTCATGAGTTGCCGAGGCTATGGAAGCCTTTAGGGTTCGCCGACTTCAATCTTATTCCGACAGGGTCATACTCAAAGTGGAGGTTCTCTGCTCCCTTCAGAGAAAGGTACCTCCTTCTTTGATGGCCCCATTCGTTCCACTGGGATCTCACTCACAGAGGTCTTTCATTTAGGTCTTCTTTTTTTTCCAGAGTGTCTTGGCTTTCCATGCCTAAAATATTCTCATGGGCTCTTGAGGCAGATCTGAATGCCTTAAGGGCTGATTCTGAGGCCAGAGTGCTATTCAGGACATCTGCCATTCTATGAGTCTGCTGTGTATCTCGCTTCCCATGTTGGATCATTCTCTCCCTTTTTGATTCTATCAGTTAGTATTAGCAGACACTAGTCTTGTTTGTGTGATCTCTTTGACTCTTAAACCTATCAGTGTGATCAATTGTGAACTGAAATTGATCACCTGGATTAGTGAGATGGCCTTGGTACATGCCACCTTGATGGGATTGTATTGGAATTCCCTGGCACATTTCTAACTCCATCATTTGGGGCACATCCGATAGAGCATGTCCCAGATTGTACATCTCCTCCCTCTCTTATTCCCACTCTTATATTTCACAGGGATCACTTTTCAGTGAAAATTTAAACACCTAAGAATAATTGTTTGTTAATTACAGAATTCAACCACTAGTACTAGAATAAAAAATACTAAAATGGATAAAGTATTACATTGTACAATAACAGTCAGCACAAGAGCTGATCAAGTTACTATTTCTCATAGTGTCCATTTCACTTCAACAGGTTTCCCCTTTGGTGCTCAATTAGTTGTCACCGATCAGGGTGAACATATGATATTTGTCCCTTCAGGACTGGCTTAATTCACTCAGTATAATGTTTTCCAAATTCCTCCATCTTGTTGCAAATGACCGGATTTCATTGTTTTTGACTTCTGTATAGTATTCTATAGAGTACATGTCCCATAATTTCTTTATCCAAATGTATGCTTTGAATTCCCTGTGATCTTTTGCTGTGAGTGTTTTCTGTTTTTAAAGGTTATTAAATATTGGTCCCATTTAATTGAGAGCAACAGGACTTTTTTTTTTTAAAAGATTTTTATTTATAAAAATAGGTAGAGTTATAGACAGTGAGAGATAGACAAACAGAGTGGTCTTCCCTCTGTTGATTCACTCTCCAAATGGCAGCAATTGGTGGAGTTATGCTGATCCAAAGAGAGGATCCAGGCGCCTCCTCCTGGTCTCCCATGGGGTGCAGGGTCCAAGCACTTGGGCCATCCTCCACTGCCCTCCCCGGCCACAGCAGAGAGCTGGACTGGAAGAGGGGCAACCGGGACAGAATCTGGCGCCCATATGGGACACCGGTGCTGCAGGCAGAGGATTAACCAAGTGAGCCACGGCGCCGGCCCTGAGGACGGCTTTTCAGATTTTCTATTTTCCCTTGTGTTGTCGATAGGTTGTATTTGTCAGGGTACAGACTGGTTTATTCCACGTTGTCAAATTTGCAGGAAACAGTTGTCCATAAAATTTCTTTAAATCTATTTAATGTCCATTGAATCAGTGGCAAAGCACCTTCTGTATTTCTAATATTAACAAGTTGTACGTTCTTTCTTTTTTTCTTAGTTACCCTGGCAAGAGTTTGATTAATTTTATTGATTTTTCAAAGAAGTAGAATTATTTGATCAATTTTCTTTTTTACATTTCTTTGATTCAGATCTAATTTTTCTTTTTTTCCTTGTTTTAATTATAGACCGTTTAGACTGATTTAGCTCTTGTTTTGCAATGTAGAAGCTAAGATTATAAATTTTATATCTTTTTTTCCTTAAAGTCTTATGTATTTATTTTGAATGTCAGAATCACAGAAAGAAATGGAGACACAAGAAAAGACATGTTCTTTCCACTGGTTCATTACCCAGGTTGCATTGGCCAGGGCTGGGCCACATTGAAACCAGGATCCAAGACCTTCATCCAGGTCTCCCACGTGGGTGCAAGAGCCCAAACACTTCAATGATCTTCTATGGTTTTTCCCAGCCCATTAGGGAGGAGCTGGATCAGGAGTTGAACAGTCAGGACATGAACCAGCACCAATATGAGATGCAAATTTCTCAGGTGGCGGCTTTGTGCTCTATGAGATAATGCTACCACTGTTTTTCACTCTAACATATGTTTTAACTCTACACATCTCCCTGTTTTATCTACATCTTACACATTTTAATGATATATTTTCATTTTCCCCAACTGAAATTTTTAATTTTTAAAGCTTCATCATTGATTTATATGTAATTTAAAAGGATTTTGTTTCTTCTCTAAATATTATTGAATGTCCTACTTTTTGCTACCGATTTCTGGTTTAATTTCATTGTGTCCTGACAGTATATTTTGTATGTATCCTACCTTTGTTTAATTTAATATGTTTTATGGCTACATTGTGATTTATGTTTATGAATTTTCCACACTTTTAAGATTATGTATTGTGCAGTTGTTGGATGAAATAGTCCATGATAATCAATTAGACCCAATTGATTGATAATGATGTCGAATTCAATTGTCTTTACTTTCCTGCCTGCTAGCTATGTCAATTACAACTAGAGATGTTGAACTCTCCAAGGATAATAAGGGCTTTTTCTATTTCTCTTTGTGTTTTATCAGTTTCACTGATATAATTTGATGCTGTGCTTTTAGAAGCATGCACATTAAGAATCATATTTTCTGAAAGAACTGACCCTTTATCATGGTGTAACACTGTTCTTGATACCTGATAATTTGCTCTAAAGACTACTTAGTATAAAATTAACATATCTGTATTCATATTCTTCTGATTGAGGTTAGCATAATGTGCGTTTCTCCATCCCTTTAATTTTATGTATGGCTTCATATTTTAAGAGGACTTAGTAACCATAATAAGTAGCTAAATCTTGTTGCTGTTATTGTTTTCATCTACTCTGACATTTTGAGTTATTTATAAAGTATTTAGACCATTCACATGTCAAATGGTATTAATGTAGTTGAATTTATATCTATCACATGAGTAACTGGTCTCTGAACATTTTACAGGATTCCCTTTCATCATCTCTTAGCATATTAATTTAAAAATTAGTGATTTCTATATATTTTGCAAATTCATTTACAACTAATCTAATTTCACCATCAACAAACACTATACTGCTTTAGGGTTGTTATAGGTGCCTTATAACAGGGAATTCCCACCTACTCCTTCTCTGTCCTTACAGCATTGCTGGCATGCATTTCATCATATGTATAGTAGCCATTATTTTCAAAAAAAACATATTCACTCAATTAAGAAAAAGAATTAAGGGAACAGCACTGTGGTATAGTAAGCAAAACCTCTGCCTGTGGTGCTGGCATGCCATATGCGCCCCTGTTCATGTCCCAGTTGCTCCTCTTCCAATCTAGCTCTCTTCTTATGGCCTGGGAAAGCAGTAGAAAAGGGTCCAAGTGCTTGGGAACCTGCACCCATGTAGGAAATTCTGAAGAAGCTTTTGGCTCCTGAATTTGCATCCACCTAGCTTCAGCCTTTGCTGCCTTTTGGGAAGTAAACCAGCAGATGGAAGACCTTTCTCTTTGTCTCCCCACCCCCATAATTGTCTCTCAAATAAATAAATAAAAATCTTAACAATTAATTAAATACTGGTTTTACTTGAATTTATGATTTTTCTAATTTATCTTTTTTTGTAGATTCAAGCTTTAACATACACTATTCTCCAAACTGAAGAAACGCTCTTTTTTTGACAGGCAGAGTTAAAGAGAGAAAGAGACAGAGAGAAAGGACTTCCTTCTGCTGGTTCACCCCCCAAATGACCTCCACGGCCGGTGCACTGCACCCATCCGAAGCCAGGAGCCAGGTGCTTCCTCCCCCACCCCCCGCCCCTTCTCCCATGCATGCAGGTACAAGGACTTGGGCCACCCTCCACTGCCTTCCCAGGCCACAGCAGAGAGCTAGACTGGAAGAGGAGCAACCGCGATGGAGTCCAGTGCCCCAACCAGGACTAGAACCCGGAGTGCCGGCACTGCAGGTGGAGGATTAGCCTAGTGAGCCACAGTGCTGGCCTGAAGAAATGCTTTTAACATTTCTTCCCTGAATGTCAAGTGCATTCCCTCAATTTTTATTTGTAATAAAAAAAGTTATTAGTTCTCTTCACTTTTGAAGACAAGAAATTTTAGATATTTTTGCATTTAAAATTTCTAATAAATTCATACATTGCTTAAGGATAGATATATATTATGAGAAATGTGTCCAATGGTTTTGCTATTGTGAGAACATCAGTGAATGTTCCTGCACTAAATAAGATGGCTACAATGTCACTGAGCAATTTAATCTTATGGGAATACTGTCATATATGCAAATTATGGATGACCAAATCATTGTTATGTAGCACAGGGCTATATTTTATCTCATCTTTTTTTTATTTGCATAATTTCCTAAAGAAGTTTTCTGACGTTTCTATTCTCACTTTTCTGTTGATAAAATTTTCTACCTTCCTGGAAGCTTTCAAGATTTTTGATTTCTGAAATCTCAATGTAATATGTTTAGGTGGGACTGTTGTTGTTGTTCTTTAATATGTTTATCCTGCTTTCAATTCCCAGAGCCTCTTTTGTCTGGTTTGGTGCTTTTCTCTTTTTTAAAAAAAATTTATTTAATTTATACAAGTTTCATGTATTCATACATACAGATTTAGAAACATGGTGATACTTCCCACACTACTCTCCCTCCTGCCCATGACCAACTGTTCTTCCTCCTCCTTCCCCCATTCCCATTCTTAATTTTACAGACATTTACTTTCAGAAAAAACACGGTTCCTCAACTGAAGAGATAAGAGCTGTAAACAATCATTGAATCTGAAAATGTCCATTTCATTCCAATACAATACATTTCAGGTATTCTATTAATTATCTTGGGTCAGGGAAAACATATGGTATCTGTCTTTTGGGGACTAGCTTATTTCTATAAGGATAATGGTTTACAATTGTGTACATTTTGTTGCAAAAGATAGTATTTCATTTTATTTACAGCAGAGTAATATTGCATAATATATCCAGTTCACAATTGATGGATATCTGGGTTGATTCCATATCTTAGCTACTGTGAACTGAGATGCAGTGAACATGGGCAGAGATCATTCTTTCATATTCTGCTTTCTCTTTACTTGTGTAAGTTCCAGGGGTGGAATGACTGGATCATATGGTAGGTCTATATTTAGATTTCTGAGTTATCTCTATACTGTCTTCCACAGTGTCTGTACCAGTTTACATCCCCACCAACAGTGGAATAGAATACCTTTTTCCCCACATTCTCACCAGCATTTGTTGTTTGTTGATTTCTATATGAGAGCCATACTAACTGGAATGAAGTAAAACGTCATTGTGATTTTGATTTCAATCTCCATGATGGCTGGTGATCTTATACAACAAAAGCAAATCCAGGGGCATCATAATATCAGATTTCAAGATATACTACAAGGACAGTAGTATAAACATCAAAACAGCCTGTTACTGGCACAAAAACAGACACACAGAATAATAGAACAGATGAGAAACTCCAGAAATCAACCCACATAGGTACAACCAGTGAATCTTTGACAAAGGAGCTAAAATCAATTCTGGAGCAAAGACAGGGTCTTCAAAATGGTGTTGTGAAAACTACATCTCTGCATGCAGAAGTATGAAACTTGACTTCCACTTATACTTTATACCTTACACAAAAATCCATTCAAAATGGGTCAAGGACCCTTCTACATCCCAATGCCATCAAATTACTAGAGAACATTGGGGCAACTCTGCAAGACATTGGCTTAAGCAAATACTTCTTGGAAAAGACCCCAGAGGCACTGGGAATCAAAACCAAAGTCGATGAAAGGGATTACATCCAGCTGAGAAGCTCCTGCACCACAAAAGAAATGCTCAGGAAAGTGAACAGGCAACTGAAAAATGGTAGAAAATATTTGCAAATTATGCAACTGATAAAAAGGGTGAATATCTAGAACCTGTAAAAGCTCAAGAAATTCAACAACAGAAAAGCAAACAATACAGTTAAGAAATGGGCAGAGGACTTGAACAGGCATTTTCAAGAGAGGAAATTCAAATAGCCAACAGACAATTGAAAAAATGCTCAGCATCACTAGCCAGCAGGAAAATACAAATGCTACTTGTCTTTCATTTAAGAAAGTCCTTGGCTATCATGATCTTGAATTTTTCTTCAAAACTATCCTTTCTTTCCTCTCTCAATTTTCCAGTTAATCTTATGTTACATCCTTTTAAACTGTCCATTTTCCTTGTATGTTCTGTACTTTGTGAAAATTTGTTTTAAGTGTGGAGATTTTCTATCAATATATCTTATAATTATTTCAATGAATAAATAAACTCACTGACTTTTCTTCATAAGTATAGAGGAAATTGTGGGTGCCTCCATCTAAGAATGAGTCCAGAAGTTGCAATCACTTGCTAATGGACAAATAATTCTCCAGCATTTAGCATCACTAAAGTGTTCCTACCAGTTGCTTGCTTTAGCAGTTGCTTCGGACTCCTGTAAATGGTGATTCTCTGTGATTACCTGTCTGATTCCCCAGTGTTAAAGAGCTGTTTTCCCCATGACTCCAATTCTCTAAGAGGTCTAAGAAAGGTTGTTCATTTTCAGTTTGTTCAATGTCTTTTTGCTTTTTGTGAGGATGAAGATGATGATTTCTGCTGAAATGGGAGAAATAAGTCTATTAATTTTATAATTTATTATTCTGAAAATTATGTGTCATCCATATATAGTGATCAGTATAAAAGCTGTTGAAATGATTATCTCATTTTTATTGAGCTCTTTGTTTTCTCATAGCTGAATTTTGGTAATTCTCCACATATTCTGAATAATTCTATTATTAAATATAACATTGGTAAAGAATTTTCCCAGCCTGAGGCTTGTTTCATTCTCTTAACAGTGCCAGTGGGAAAGCAGAAGTTCTTGTATTTGGTTCCACATATAAGAAATATTTGCTTAAGTTTCAGGCCATGGGATTCTAAGATGGCTGAATAGGGAAAATAACACAAGAAAAGTGGAGGAAGCTCATCCCCAGGCGAGAGTTGGAGAGAAGTTTTCAGTGGAAATTCTACAGAAGGAAGAGGGATGCCGAGGAGCACCAGGGGAGCTGCAGACGTGCATCGGTGAATGGGAGTATCACACACTCGCACAAAGAAGAGCTGGAGAATGTGCCAGCTTGGGATACTGAGGTGACAGCAGACTGCAGCAGTCCAGGCCATTGTGATATTGCCTGAGGGATGAATCTGCTTGATATTTGTGGACCACACTGACTTCGAGTCCAGCCTGGAACCCTAGCAGGGGGTAGGGTATTCAACTAATCCAGAAAAAGTAAACCACATTCTTGGCTGCCTATACCGCAGCAAAGGCGTCTGGCTACTGAAGGAGAGAAGGCATCATTTTGATACCAGTAGAAGTTGTAGAGGCTTTTGTGCATGACTGTGACAAGGGAATTTTACCAGAGAGAAAAAGCTGTGTTCTCCCACTTTGAGTCTGGCTGGGAGGATTGATGGGGGCTGGGCACTGGCATAAGACTATGAGGTACCCCATCATCTCAACATATCACAGGCTCTGGGGCTCAAAATGCCAAGGTGGAACACCTGCAGGAAGTTAGGTCTCCAAATATCTCTGCTCACTCTGTGAACAAGACAGACTAGTGGGCTGGAGAGGATATTTTTCACCCCATAACTGAGGGAGCCTTGTGTGTCAAGACTATGGAAATTCTGTAACTGCATGATAGAGTATTGTGTGTAGCTGGGTCTATGGAAATACTGTGTCTGGTGTCAGAGGCTCAGAACTCCCTGATGAACTGGGGTGTGACATTACAGACGGATTTTCTTATTCACATTGAGGAACACACAGATCATTTGTGTGGTAAATATAAAGGTCTGGATAGGGATTGTACCCACTATAGGCCAACCCTCATCATTGATCACCTTGGAAGAGAGGAGGTGAGGCTGTGATGGTGTCAACAGGCATGATCATATCCAGTCACCTGCTGACAATAGAGATCAACCATGCCAAACTTGGGTGTCACCATGGATTCTCACACCACCCAGGAGCACTGACCAGAGCTCCTTGGCAACATCCAGCACATGCCTCTGGGTATTCACTGAAAGAACAGACACTCCACTAAGCCACAGAAGAATAGTTCAAAAATAAAATATATCAGAGGAGAAAACCAGCAAGTATTTACACAAATGCCTAAAAATGAATGCAGAAATTCAAGAAACAAAATAAGGAAGATAACATGACACCCACAAAGGAACACAACAACACTTCAATATTAGAATGTGAAGATGAATATATTGATGAAATGCCTTAATAGGAGCTCAAAAGAAAGGTCATAGGATTACTCAGAAGCAATGAGAAGCAAATTCATGATTTAAGGAAATACATACGTGACATAGATTAAAATTTTCCTTTGAGATTAAGATCTTGAAGAGAAATCAGGTTGAAATATTAGAAGTGAAGAATATAATATGTTAAGTAAAAATACAGTGGAAAATTTTAACAACACACTTAGTGATGCAGAAGAAAGAATATCAGAGTTAGAAAACAAATAATTGGGAGTATCTCAGTCAGACCAAAAAAGGAGGGGGGAGAAAATAACAAAATTAAAAGCAATTTTCAAATGTCTTGGATAATATCATATGAGTCTTAGGAGTTCATGAAGGTGTAGAAATAGAGAATGAATTAGAAGACCAATTTTTGAAATAACAACAGAAAAATTCAATAATATGGAGAAAGGGAAATCAAAGGTCAGAAAGCACATAGAACTCCTAGTAAACATAACAAGAAAATATCTTCACCACAATACATTTTATTCTACCTTTCAACAATAAAGCATAAATAAAATATTCTAATAATGCATGAGAGAAACAACAGATTACCTTGATGGGAACTCCCATTAGACTCATAGTTGATTTATCATCAGAAACCCTACAAGATAGCAGAAAATGGAGAGCCATCATCCAAGTCTTAAAAGAAAAAAACCTGTCAACCCAGACACTGTATTCTGCAAAACTCTCATTTCTGAATGGTGAAATCAAGACGTTGCATAACAAACAGAAATTGAAAGCATTTGACAGCATTTGTTCAGCCTTACAAATGAGTCTTAATTAGATATTACAAGTAGAAATAGAGAATGATAGTCATCCTTATGAAAAATATGAAGGCAGAGAAATCTCCTATTAAAATTATAAAGGAAATCCAAAGTAAACAATAGGAATATATATGGGATTGGGGCTGGTGCTATGGTGCAGCAGATTAAAGCCCTGGCCTGAAGAGCCATCATACCATATGACCACTGGTTCTAGTCTCAGCTGCTCCTCTTCTGATCCAGCTTTATGCTATGGCCTGGGATAGCAGTCGAAAGTGGTCCAAGTGCTTGGGCCCCTGCACCTACATGGTGGACCCAGAAGAAGCTCCTGGCTGCTGGCTTCAGATCAGCACACCTCCGGCCATTGTGGCCATCTGGGGAGTGAACCAGCAGATGGAGGACCTCTCTCTCTGTCTCTACGTCTCTCTGTAACTCTGTCTTTCAAATAAATAAAATAATAAATAATTTTTAAAAATGAATATATATGGGGAAATGGTAAGACCGTATCATTATTTATCAATAATAACTTTGACTGTAAATGTCCATTATGGCCTAAATGTTCCAATTAAAAAAAAAAAGAAGGCTAAATAATAAAAAAAAATGCCCAGCCAGCACAGCAGCTCACTTGGCTAATCCTCCACCTGCGGTGTTGGCATCACAAGTTCAAGTCTCAATTGGGACTCCAGATTCTGTCCCAGTTGCTCCTCTTCCAGTCCAGCTCTCTGCTGTGGCCTGGGAAGTCAGTGGAGGATGGCCCAAGTGCTTGGGCCCTGCACCCGCATGGAAGACCAGGAGGAAGCACCTGGCTCCGAGCTTCAGATTGATGCAGCACACCGGCTGTATCACGCCAGTCATAGCAGCCATTTGGGTGGTGAACCAATGGAAAAGGAAGACCTTTCTCTCTGTCTCTCTCTCCCTCTCTCACTGTCTAACTCTGCCTGTCAAAACAACAACAACAACAAAAAACAAGACCCATCCTTTTGCTGCCTTCAAAAACACACTTCACCAACAAAGATACACACAGACTGAAAGTGAAAGGATGGAAGATATTCCACACCAACGGAAAGCAAAAATGAGCAGGTGTAGCCATCCTAATATCAGACAAAGAAGACTTTAACACAAAAACTGTTAAAAGAGACAAAGAAGAGCATTAGGTAATGATAAAGAGATGAATTTTGACAGGAATATATGACTATAATAAATGTATTTGCAACAAATTACAGGGCACCTGGCCAATGAAAACCAATTTAATGGATCAAATGGGAGACAAGACTCCAACACGATAATAGTGGGCAACTTCTATACCACACTTGCATCAAGCAGACAAAAAAAAAATCAGTAAAGAAATAAAGTGCTATAACAATATGAGCCAAATGGACCTCAATGATATCTACATAATATTTCATCCCACAGTTGAATAATACACATTTTTACATCAATACATGGAAATTTCTGTAGGATATACCATGTACTAGGTCATAAAGCAAGTCACAGCAAACTAAAAAAAAATAATTGAAATTATACCATGTGTCTTTCTTGCTACATTGGAATGAAGCTGGAAATTAACAACTATGAATCTCTAGAAAACATGTAAATATGTGGAGACTGAATGACACATGCCTGAATGAACAGTGAAATTTAATAAAATCCTGGAAACAAATGAAGATTACAACACAGCATATTAAAATTTATGGGATACAGGGCTGGTGCTGTGACATACCAGGTAAAGCCACCACCTACAATGTCAACAACCCATATGGGTGCCAGTTCAAGTCCCAACTGCTCCACTTTTAACCCATCACTCTGCTATGGCATAGAAAGCAGTGGAAGATGGCTCAACTTCTTGGGACCCTGCACCTGTGTGGGAGATCTGGAGGAAGCTCCAGGCTCCTGGCTTTGGATTGGCCCAGCTCCAGTCATTGTGGCCACCTGGGGAGTGCACCAGCAGATGGAAGACCTCTCTCTCTCTCTTTTTCTGTCTCTCTCTGTCTCTGCCTCTCTGTAGCTCTGCCTTTCAAATAAATAATAATTTTTTAAAAAAAATTATGGGATATAGCAAAAGCAGTTTTAAGGTGTGCATTTATAGCAACTAGCACCTACATCAAGAAATTGGAAAAACATAAATTAAATGAGTTATCAGTGCAATCTAAATACCAATGATAGTTTCTCATATCTATAAAAAATCATACCAAAATCCATGGGGAAACAGAAGAGATCCTGAATAGCATACCAAAATTGTAAGCAACAACAACAAAAAAAAATCAGAGGCCTCAAAATACCAGAAACCAAGGCATATTGCAGGGCAGTTGCAATCAAAACTGTCTGGTATTGGCACAAAAATAGATATGTAGATCAATGGAACACTATAGAAACTCTAGAAATCAATCCATGTATCTATAACCAACTAATATTTGACAAAGTATCTAGCATTAATCCCCGTAAGAAGGACAGTCTCTTCAACAAATGGTGCTGAGATAAATGGATGTCCACATGCAGAAGTGTGAAACAAGACCCTTACCTGACAACATACACAAATATCAAATATCTAAATCTATGACCTGATACCATCAAATTACTACAGAAGAAAATTGGAGAAACTCTCCAAGACATTGGCATAGGCAAAGACTTCTTGAAAAAGACACCAGAAGCACAGGCAGCAAAAATAGACAAATGGGACTGCATCAAAGCTAAACAGCTTTGGCACTGCAGATAAAACCCAGCAAAGAGGCAACTGACAGAATGGGACATAATATTTGTAAACCATGCACCTGATAAAGGATGAATATCCAGAACCTATAATATATAAAGAAACTCAACAGCAAAATGATTAAGAAATGATTAAGAAATTAATATCTGAACAGATGATTTTCAAAAGAGGAAATTCTAATGGCCATCAGACACATGAAAAAATTCTCAGGTTCTCTAGTCATCAGGAAATGCAAATCAAAACCTCAATGAAATTTCACCTCACTCCAGTTAGAAAGGCCCTCATACAGAAATCAACGAAGAATAACTGCTGGTGAGAATCTGGTCCACTGTCAATGGGAATGGAAACTAGTCCAGCCATGTGGAAAACAGTATGAAGATACTTCAGAAAGCTAAAAATAGATATACCGTATGACCCAGCAATCTCACCTGGGAATTTCCACTAGTGAAATGAAATCAGCATATGAAAGAGTTATCTGTGCCCCCGTATTCACTGCAGCTGAATTCACAATAGCTAAGATATGCGATCAACCCAGATGTCTATCAACAGATCACTGGATAAAGAAATTATGGTATATATACACTACGGAATAATATAATAATAAATACTCAGGCATAAAAATAATGAAATCCTGTCTTTTGCCACAAAATGCTTACAATTGGAAACCATTAGTGAAACAAGTAAATCCCAGAAAGACAAATACCATATGTTTTCCCAGATCTGTGGTAACTAATAGAACACAGATATATAATGCATACAAGTGAAATCGACAATTTAAAGACTGATGATTTTTTACAACCTTTGTTTCTACTGTTGAGGACAAGTGTTTTCTTTTTCTCATTATTATTTGCTGAATTATTTACATAGTGTAGGGTTAATCTTTCTTTTTTATAAGCATAAAAATAGAAAAGTTTATTATAAAAATTAATGGAATAAATGAGGAAGGGGCAGGTGGCAGTGTGGGAGTGTGGGCAGGAGGGAGGGTAGGATGGAAAGTAGCACTGTTATCCTCAATCTATATAAATATGAAATATATGAAAGCTGTTCACCTTCAAAAATGTGAAAATAAAAAAAAATTGTCATGGCAGGTAACCCTTATGTTCTCTGTTTTGTTCTGAATGTCTTCTGGCTTTGAGCCTGGCATTTACAGTTTTGAGCCCTGAGTTAGCACTCTATCTACAGCACAAAAGAGCTTTTCCAAGCTTCCTGTATGGATAATTAGCATATGTGTAGGAAAGTTACCTTGAATCCACTAAATTGTGTTTGTGTCTTCATTATAAATCAACCTCCTATCTATCTTTTTAGATCTATTTGACTTTTCATTTGCTGTACTCATCTGTGTTGTTAATGTTTTCATGACCAGCAGACAGGCCTTCATACAATTTTATTATAAATAACCCTTAAAATCAGAAAGTATCAGTTTTCCTACTTTGCTTTTGTCTCAAGGATGTTCTGATTATTCTATGTCCTTTGCATTTCCATATGAATTTTAGAGTGTCTGACAATTTTCAGATGAACCTGACAGTTTTTCTTGGGATTATATTTACCTTAAATCTCACATAGGAGAAACTAATTTCTCAACTATATTAAGTCTTTTGATCATGAGCATGATAAATCAGTCCATTTATTTAGGTTTTTGTTGATTTCTATAAGCATTGCTATGCATTCTTAGTGTTTGCTTTCCTGAAACATTTTGATTTATAGTATTTTTCTAAATTTTCCTTTTGGTTCAATATATATGTAATAAAATTTACCATCTGAAATATTTCTGAGAGTGCATTTCATTACAAGCATCACCGCCATCCATCTCCAGTGAACTAAAACTCGATGCCCAGTAAGCAGGAGTTCCCTGTCCCACCACGCCCTGGCCATGACCGTTTCATCCCAAAGTCTTTCACGTTTGTAATCCTGATGGAAATGCTGCTGTTTTCTAATTCCCGTTTCCAGGTGTGATTGCTAGTCCGTAGAGCTAATCGTTATGCTACATGGACTTTCAGTTGCCATGCTCTGCATTTAGACATCAATTGCCCTGAGATCAGGAACCTTATTTATTCTCTGACCCCTCTGTTCAAAGCACCAGTCCCTTATGCGGATGAATCCGCAAATGATTAATTTGATCTGTCACTGCCTAAGGACTTTCACATACCCTGGAATCTGGGAAGACTAATAAATTTATTTTGTTTACTCCTCATTAGGTGTCAGAAAGGAGGATTATTGTCTGTACTACCTGCCTAGATACAGTTGTAGCCTTGGGCTAATTTTAACAGTAGTCTTAAAGTTACTTTTGAGACAAGGTACATTTCCAATACTGGGATTATTGCAAACTTTAGAGACAAAAAGCTTTTAAAAACAAATTAATTTGGGGCTGGCACTGTGGCATAGCAGGTACAGCTGCCTCCTGCAGTGCCAGCATCCCATATGGGCGCCAGTTTGAGTCCCAGCTGCTCCACTTCCGATCAAGCTCTCTGCTATGGCCTGGGAAAGCAGTGGAGGATGGCCCAAGTCCTTGGGCCCCTATACCACCATGGGAGACCCAGAAGAAGCTCTAGGCTCCTGGCTTTGGATCAGCGCAGCTCCAGCCATGGCGGCCAACTGGGAAGTGAACCAGTGGATAGAAGACCTCTCTCTCTCTTTCTCTCTCTCTCTCTCTCTCTCTCTCTCTCTCTCTCTCTTGCTCTCTGTGTGTAACTCTGCCTAGCAAATAAATAAAAAATAAATCTTTTAAAAAATTTAACTTGTATTTTCACAACTTGCATTGAAGTATATACTTAGGATATTTACAAGGAAACAGTAACTATGGTCACAGAAATACATCAAGCACAAATTTCTTAAGAATTGATTCTAACAAAAGATATTCATAGGATAGAGTTTTGTACCATAAAGGAAGGAATTATTCAAAGAAAGGCAGAAGCATGTTGAAAGGGAATGAAGAAATACAATGGAAGGAGTCTTAAATAGTCATAAAGCAATTTCTGCACCAAATAACAAAAAATAAAAATTGGATTCTAATTCACATGCTAAAATAAATCTTCCTGCATCCTTGATACAAGTAAATAATTTGATGACTGCAAAGAATATTTTTCAAGAATGAGAAAAATAAATAACACCATTGGAACAGCACAGCAATAATCATTGCAAGTGAGATCTACTAGTGGGTACTAAAGTTGTTAGATAAGTGATTGTCAGGTGAAAGTTTGAAGAGAAATAGTATATTGGAATAATTTAGGTGTCTCTCCCAAAACATTTATTCATTGTACAAAGAAAAAAATTCTAACTTTATGATAGAGAAACACAGAAACATTCCCTTATTCAAAGCAGCAATTTTATCATCATTATAAAAAACGGTTCCTATCATGTACATTTGAATGACACACTAAGACATACATATCACTGCCCATGGTTGTGTCAGAAACAAAGGACTTCAATGCAATCATTCGTGGACATCACATAAACCCAAAAGCAAGGGGCATTCCACACAATAATTGGCCAGCAGTTTTCCGAATGTCAACACAATAAAATGCTTGCTTTCTTCAATACCCACCCCCTACAGAGAAACAAAGAAGAAAAATAAATGGTTGTGTACTGGGGAGCCTGAAGAAATACAACCAAAACACAATATAGAATCTCAATTTGGATCCTGGCACAGAAAAGAGAATTGAGGAAAAATGAGAGAAATCTGACAGTTACTACAAATGATACTTCTTGGTTTTCTCATCATTGTTCTACAGTGGTTTAAAAAAATTAACATTAGTGAAAGCGAGGTGAAGGGAACATGTGAACTGTGTATTGCTTTTGGTAATTTTCTTAAAGTCTAAAATCATTCAAAATAAATGTTAAAAATAGGGTTGATATTAGAAATGAGTGTTCTAGATTTAGCAGCTCAGTTCTCATTTGGGAGACACTATTACAATAAAAATTCTTTTATCTTGGCTTCTGGGAAATATTTTATTCTATTAATTCTTACTTGTCTTCAGTTTTCTAAGAAGCATCTCAATCAATACTTCTTTTGCAGAATTATATTGTGTCCTAAAATGAAAAAAAAAGTAAGTTTGTTTTTGTAACCTCACTTTCTCAGCTAAATAGAGCTTCAACTTACAACTAACACTTCCTCGAACCACTGGCATCTTTTTTTCTGAAAAATCCCTCTTCCATCTCACTGTAAGTATAACTAATAGCGCATCTGCTAGTCCACTTAACACCAAGCTTAATGACGTGGGATCAGTGAATTGAGACTATATCCTGTTTTTTTAGTTAAATGCAAAACCAACATAAATTTGGCACTCCACAAATTATCTGGAAAATCGAAAATCGTTTTGTCTCCTCTTTCATGTCAGTCACGCTGTTTTTCTCTGCCAGGATTGAAGAGAATAGTTTGAACACCCTGCGTACCTTGACAATGCCTCAAGTAAGCAACAATTTCTTTGTTTTTTATAGGTCTCTTGATAGCCAAAAGTAATTACAGAAGAACTCAGAGAAACAAGCCTTCAGGGAGAATCAGAACTGAATAAGCCTATAGCTGTTTGTACAATGTTGCAATAGTGAGCAAACTTAAGCAGATGTTTCAGTTGAAACCAGAGGAATCTTAATGTCTTGATGCTGATGGTGTTTGGAAAGACAGCATATACTTCTCCAGGCATTTGACGCAACAATGAAGCTATAGAGGAAAACAGCAGAGAAAAAAGAGCAAGTGTTAGAATTCCTTGTATGGAATTTTACAACTGTTTGAACACAGCAAGGTGAATGCTTATGATTAGCATACCCTGTTTCAGCCACACACACCAGCACATTTAATGAATTTTAAAAAGTGAAAAAGCAAATGCAGATTGGGAAACATTCAGCTTGCTGAATTCTCACAACTCACATGAAATAACCTATCTAGAAGTACCGACAAAAGGCTTCAATCCCACTTCCTCTGAAATACTACATTCCCAGTTATCCATGTGTTTCAAATGTGTAACTTCATCTTGGCAGCTTTGGGATCCACAAGGAAAGAAGGCCTATACTTCTGGGAATGGAGAGGCCCTACCTGTACTTCCGGGGATGAAAAGTCCTTGTCAAGGTCCCCACAGGTACCTAAAGGTCAACCAATGAGGATCAGACCTGCCTCAACCTTTAACCCCCATGCCCTGTATCTATAAAAGGAGCCCTCCCAGCCTCTGATGTGCGACTTCCCTGGCCCCCGCTCTGTTGGGACCTGGGAATCTCGCCCTGGAGCGGAATCCCAATAAAAGCTTGTGAATTAATTGATTCCTCTGCCTGGGAAGATTTGTTACATGCCGGACACCTTGCACATCTCATTTCCAATCTTTCCTTGAATTCCATCTGCTAAAAGGACTCTAGTCATTTCAGAACTCAACTGTCTTTGAGCCTCTCTCCTCTTTGATATCTTGACTCCCATAATTCCACTTTCTCTCACATTTTCCTGGAATAGGTTCTCTCTACTTCCACACCGTGCAGTAAACCCTCAATGTACCCTATCTCATTCTATGTTTATTATCTTTCAATATTACACAATTCCTTCATTTAGGAAGATTCTGCAGACAATGCTGAAGTTTTAGTCTGTATGTAATTCTAGCAGTAACCATAACCATTAACTGCCTGCCACTCTGGGTGCTTTTTTCTCATTCTCATTTGAACTGACCCTCTTTTTTCATGCAATAACAATAATTCTATTCATTAGGAACCATTGGTAGTATTATCACCTAGAAGCAAAATGCTCACAAAATGTCCATTTGCTAATTTATACATTGCATATTGCAAACTCAGCAGGTGCCAGATATTGGTCTAGATGTCACAAAAGAAAGCCATTCAGCACATAAAAAGTTCTCCTCTTACCTATACTCTTTTATCTTCTTTATATCATCAATTACAGAGGTCACCCTGGCTCCTGTTTCACCTAGTGAAGTCTCTCAGTGTCTCCGTGTACTGGGCCACACTGTTCGCCCATCTCTGCTTTGCATCAATGACTGTCTCTCCTACTACATCTTCCCAAGCCATGCTGGCCATCTTTCAGTTCTGAAAACAGATCAACATTCATTTGTTTTATGGCATTTGAATGAATAGATTCCTCTTCCTACTTTGAATCTTAGCTAAATTATGAGAGATTGAAAGAAGTCTTATTTAAACTCCTCGATTAGGTCAATTGTGGTGGAATGAGAAGGCCATGCCAAGGTGGCCACTGGCAAGCGAGTGTCAGTTACTCAGGAACGGCTTTGGAACCCACCTGGCAACGGAGCCTGCCTGGCAACAGGCTGTGATTGGCTGGGGCATAGACCGCCCCTTGACCAGATTGGCTGGTCTTGGCTATATAAGATGTGGTTCCAACTGTAATAAACGAGTCTGCGGGCTGCTCGCCTTGAGCCTGCTTTCACCCGACTCCCGGGGTCTGTGTGGTGACTCCGCGCCTCTCAGTTACCATTTAACTCATCATTTCTTCATGCTAATTAGCAGAGTTACAGTTTTATTTTTGTGGGGTGGTTGTTGTGTTTACCTGATTGATAGTGACTTCTTCTGATACCTCGATTTCATGATGGAAGGAATCATGTTGTTCACCAATATGCCTATATTTTTAATGTCATGCCTTTGTCTTAGAACTGAGTAAATTGTAACTTGAAAAAAAAATACATACAAAAATGGATGTTGACATTGAAATTCCACAGGTCTTCAGAGTTCATCACTCTTAGAATTTGATAACCTTTGTCTTATGTAGTACTAAAATAAAATGTTACGTAATGATAATAACCCTAAGACCTAAAAGAAAATTAAAAAAAAAAAGATTCAATTTGATTTACCACTAAATGTCTACATGCGTTAACACCTAAAGTTTCATGAAGGAACCAGATAAGGGAATGCTTTTCAGGCTTTAAAAAGCAGAAAATTTGCAATTTATTAAAGCACGGGTGAAGCTAGGGGACCTGGTATCAAGTGAAAGAGGCCAGGAAAAGAAAGACAACTACTGGATACCATCTCTTGTCTGTGGAAGCTGAGAATCAACCTCACGGAAGTAGAGGGTAGTGGTTACCAAAGTTGCGGTGGCCATGGCCAGGGAAAGGGCAGAAAACTGGTCAAAGGAGGCAGCATTCCAGCGAGACAGGAGGAATGTGCTCTGGTGATCCATGGCATGTATGGTGCCTCTAGTCAAAAAGTGTGTTATGTATTTCACAAAAGGTTAGTTGTTACCATTTGTCTATTTTAAATAAAATGAAAAAGAACAGCTAAGCTCATCAGTCAACAGCATGTAGACCAGTGGAACTCAACATAAGTGTTGAGATCATCACACACAAGGATATGTCAGAGATTCCTTCCTTCCCTACTCAAACTTGCTGAAACCCTTGGGATTGGCTTCAGGCAACAGGGTCTGTGCAAGCACACACCTGGAGAGAACAAATGCAGAGGACTGCAAGTGACTGTCTCATGTTTGATCAGGTAGAATGGAATCAAAGAAAACAGTACTGCAGGTGAAAATATTTGTAAATATTATAGTTTTCAGGAAAAACTCTTTACAAAGACACCATGAGTTATCACAAATTTATCTAAATTTAATTTTTTAGATTTTTGTATTTATTTGAAAGGCAGAGCTACAGAGAGAGTATGAGATACACATACACATGCACTCGCACACACACACGCACACAGAGAGGTATCCTCCATCTGTTGTTTTACACCTCACATGGCACCGACAGCTGGATATGAGCCAGGTCTTCTTCATGGTCTCCCACATGTGTGTAGGGGACCAAGCAAATGGGCCATCTTCTACTGCTTTCCCAGGCACATTAGCAAGGTGTCCATATAGGAATGATGCTAGGGTCACAGGCAGATGCTTAAAGTGCTATGCCACAATACTGGCCCCTTAATTTAAGGTTTGTGTAAGGGAGATATGGGACCTCTATTACCTTATCTCTCATTTTAATATCATTTGTCATGTGAAGCCCTTGTTTTACACATAATCGGTTCATTCTGTGATCATTCAAATAAATATAACCTTAATTGTAATATATGTGAGAAATTTTAAAGTAAATTAATGAATATTATAAATGAATAAATGAAGTTCAAAAAGTTCGTATGAATTTATTAAAGTGAAGATCTCAATTTAAGAAAAAATGGAAGCCAAAATAACTTAGAACTTTAGACAAAGTATGATAATCACTGAGATACCTGTTAATAAAGTCTATTGAGTATATTGTATTTAATTATTCAGTAGTAAAGTGTCTGAAAGCTTGGTCTAAAGGATCAATGTGTTTCTTATTTCTAGAGTTCAGTTTTGTCTAATAATATTGTGATTTCCTTTGCAAACAAAAACATTTTTATGGTAATTAGAGGGGAAAGTAATAGGGGCAGCAGAATAGAAATTGGGAAATAATCCTAGGACAGAGAAATAACTTGCTTTTGAAAAGACTATGTTATGGTTAACTCAAAGCCAATAAAAATTCTAGGCATGATAGATTTTGTCTTATTTTAAATTTTTTCAAATAATATGGATTTGATAGTTTAAATCCCTACCATAAAGTAGCACATCACACAATCACCTGGTTGTGGACTAAGGGCATGGGAACTGATGGGCATATTCTGGGCTGGTACTTCCTTCATTCCAGTAAGACTCCTAGGGCACAGATGTCCCATTTACATCTGTGAAGTCCCAAGTCATTCAGATTTCAAAGAACAAATGGAAAAACACTTGGAAGCAGATCAAGACTAACCAAATAAGCACCAATGTTGAAAAGTATTTTACTATTGCCAGAAGAATCCAGGTGGACATTTTGCTTTTTTTCTCCTACTTTCACAAAAGTTACTTCACAGTTTTCCATGAGTATTGCTCATTCACATTGTATAATTACAAATAGCAAACCAAACACAAGGATATAAAACTTGCCTTGTTTTACAGGTGAGAGTAGCTTCTAGAGGTAGTACAAATTTTCATAACTACTTCAGAAATGTTTTATGACATTTATTAAAACAATACCAATCAAAAATCAATGCATTTTTCAAGTCTGTGACTCACTTACCATATACCATATAATCAGTAGGGAACATGCTCTTGGTTAATTTAACATATGACATCTCTAAGTAATGAATGTGACCATTATTAAGCAAAATGAAGGTATTTCAACCTTCAGACTTCCTCCTATAATAAAATGGAAACTGCATTATATTTTCAATGGAACCATGTCTCACAAATCTTATATTTCAGGCTAGTCTTCCATAAGCAACCCAAGATAGAGTAAGTTGACCTTGCTAAAAGCGTTCTATAGATAAGAAATCTCCTGCTAGTAAATAGTATTGGAGTATTGGCTACTAGGCATATCATCAGAATACTAACAGGGCGATTTGATGAGGTATTTTTTTTTCTTTGTAGGAATTCAACCAAGTAAAAAGAGAGCAGAGATTTCAGGGTTGCAGTTAACTCTTCCTTTTCCAATATAGTAAGATGTACTGCAATGGTTTCACATACGTGTTCAAGTTTCACAGGAAAGCATCTTTTAAGAAATTTAGTTAAGAAATATTGGTATTTTCCATAATGACAGCAGATTCTTGGAAACATGCTCTAGAAATTATCACAAATAAAGTAATCAGATGATGGATTCTCATAGTCTGAAGGTAGAGATTATCTCTTGTGTGTACAGTTTACCAGATTATATAATACTCTGTGTGATTTCTTTTAGCCTCAGAATGATTTGTCCTTTCTAGAAGAGATAATGTGTTTCATACATTCTTTACCTGCAAAGGTAATTTTGTTCCTTCGTTTACACAGATAAACTGTTTAAATTTGGTGAATTTGCATGCTTTAAAATCATTGTGGGACAATCCTTTTTGTTACAAAAATACAGTAAATGGCTATAGTTATTAAGTCCACCTTGTACAAATAAATTTTGGTAGATTAATAGGATAGACTGACTTAACTTATGTGCTGTGCCTGTGAAATATTGACTTATTGCCATCACAAAAATTTTAAAACTTACTTCACCTGAAGAATTTGAAGTTCGCTCCAAGAATCTATCATCCCCACAATGGATATTAAGAAAGGTTCAACATTGCAATGGGTGTTGTGGCAGGCAGGAGTCGAGACACCACTGATGTGAGTCCTAGCTACTCTGCTTGTGATCCATCTTCCTACTAGTGTGTCTGGGAGGCATCAAATGACGGCCCAAATACTTGGGTTCCTGTCATCCCCTTGGGAAACCTAGATGGACTGCTTGGATCCTGGCTTTGGCCCAGCCTAGATCTGGCTGTTGTGGGCATTTCAGTAATGAACTAGCAGTTAGAGTCTCTGTCCTTTTATTTGCTCCCCTTCTTTCTCCATCACTCTGACTCAGATAAAACAAATCTTACAAAAACGAACATTTGGCTATCTCGGCTCCCACTGTACCCTTTAGTGTCCTGCCTGTGATTTGGGGTCAGGAGTGGAATTAAGATTCTCCTTTGCCAGCAGTGCCCCTCCAAGGACACTGTAGCTGGAGTTTCTCAAAAGTGGCCAAGTACCTTTGTGCCACTTCTGCTGCCTAAGACCCTAATCTTTCAGTTTACTAGTCCCAGTCCCGGGTTAGACTTCCTCTGACAATGTAAGTTTTCCTGCCTTTGGCTCTGTGCTTGCCAATTTCAGTGCATCTGTGTCTTCATAATCACTCTTTGCCCTTCACAGCCCATTGGTTCAGTTCAACCAACCTCACCCTAATTTTAGCAGTAGAGAGGTATCAGACTTCCAGCTTCCTACCTCTTGCCTGCCAGATCAGGGTAGCCTGGGGTAACCCAGAGGGGGTAACCCACTATGGAGCAGCCTAGAAGTGAGCTTCCTGCCTTCCATGAGATGGTAACTGCAACTCTCCCACTGAGCTGTGAACCGCGACACTGAGAGGCACACCTGCAAGTTTTTCTCATCTTGAGTTTCCTTCAGGGTCCTAGACTGTACTTTAGTGTTTGGTACCATCTATCCATATCTTCTTTACATTTAATCTCCTGTAAATAGTTAATAATTCCTTCAAGGATAGGGAACATTTTGTCCATGGACTATGTGAAACCCAAGAAATCATTTGGTCTGGCCCTGCCAAGAGAACCACAGATGGGACTCGTAAGTCAATAGATCTACAGCAGGCTAGTTTTTAAGTAGATAATTTTGTTTGGCCAATGAATGATGTTATAAATATCAATAGACCTTGTCAGAGAAAGATTCCCAAACCCTGTTACTCTCCTTGTTCCAATTAATGAGTTAATTCTATTCCTGACTACTCTGATCAAAGTATTCCCTACAATGTGAAAATCTCCTGTGTCTGTGAGGATAAAGTAATGTCTAACATTATATTATTACAAAAGTAACATAAAGAGAAAAAAGAAATAGCCTGTCAGTCAACTCTTGCATAGCACATGGCATATTATGTTCATATAGAGTCCTGAATTTATCAGCAACAATAAATGATACAATAGGGAACATGAGAATTTTAGAAGAGTGTGACTATAAAGTTCTATAAATAACCACTGTGAATAACTGACTGGACTTCACTTATAGGGAAAATCACTTATGCAGAGCATCACAATTCCCCAGTGTCAGATTTATTACATCTAATGTCAGTACTTTCATTGTGGACTGGATAAAAATCTGTCTTGCCTACTCACATTATTCACTACAGCGATTTTTCCCTTCTTATCTCTCCTATCATCATTTTCTCCTTTTTATAAGTCATCTCCATCAACATGTAATAGTGTATCTTCTCTTAACAAAGGTTTTATTTTAAAGGATGCACTTTATGTCCACTCCTTTGACCATATGTGACTCCATTTCTCTGCTCTCCATTACAATGAAAGTATGAAAAATACTGCCTGCACTGACTCAATTTACGTTTATTCTCAACATTTCTCTTCTCTGCACACACCCAGCAACTGAAACTTCAACTGAATATTCAGCTTGATCAAATTTCTAATAGTTTGATTCATCACTTATTTGGACAATTTCCACAAAACTATATTGTTGGTGATTTAGCAATTGTACTCTCTCTGAATTGTACTCTCTCTGTTGATTGATCACTGACCCATGAAGACATCTTGGAAATTAGGAAATAGCTTGTGGCATTGGTGAGTTTGGCTACTGGGTGACTTAGAGAAAACAGGAAATACGCCTGCTTACCCATAGATGATTAAATTCACCTCTCACCCTTAGAATTCCTAAAATAGAAGAGCAGGAAAAAATGATAAAAGATAAAGAAAAAAAAGGAGAAGGTATTGAATGAGGTGACTCCAGAGACCCAACCTCCAGCACCGGCATCCCACATGGGCACTGGTTCGAGTCTGGAATGTTCCACTTTCAATCCAGCTACTTGTTAATGCACCTGGGAAAGCAGAAATTTATGGCCCAAGTCTTTAGGCATCTACATGGGAGACCCAGGAGAAACTCCCGGCTCCTGGCTTCAGATGGGCACAGGTCCAGCTATTGTGGCCATTTGGGGAGTGAACCAACAGCTGGAAGACCTTTCTCTCTCTGTCTCTACTTTTCCCTGTAGCACTTTCGAATAAATAAAAATAAAATCTTTTTTTTTTTAAAAGAAAGAGATTAGTCCAAACATTAGCTCACCATTGTGATCTTCCTTCTTCCCGTCCAACATCTTTATCCACCTCAATTGCTCAGGTGCTATCTATTTAGTGAAGGGGTAAGATTGGAAGAGCACCACTGGGGTACAGCAGAAGGTAAGAAACAGTATCATTTCATAAGAACTGAAACACCAAGTTGGTCATTTCATGAAAGCATGACAATATTAATGCTGCAAAATATCTGAGTAACTACCATGGGCAGTTTTAGAAACAACTTGATAAAAAATGTCCTGTAGCAGTCTCATGTATTTGTTGAAAAATAACAAAGTGCTATCTAGTTTTTATTCACTCATTTAACATTCATTCATACGTTTATCCATAGGAAGTTTGTTGGTCACCTATGATGTATAAGACAATTTGACTGAAGTAGTATTAAAGTTTAAAAAAGTTAGAAAGCATACATACACAGTAAGATTCATATTCTCACCAATATAACTGTTTAACCTTATAAATGATATGGTTAATTAAATTAGAATTAAAACACTAGTTAGATGTTTTTAACATATTCAAAATGAAAAAATAGAGTGAAATGTTTTCATATATTATATATGTATATGGATTAAATGTACTATTGCTACTCTATGGGAAATATTTCTTTCTTAAGAATAATAAGAGGGGGCCAGCATTGTGGCTCACTTGGTTAATCCTCTGCTTGAGGTTCTGGCATCCCATATGGGCGCCAGGTTCTAGTCCCGTTTGCTCCTCCAGCTCTCTGTGGTGGCCTGGGAAGGCAATGGAGGATGGCCCAAGTGCTTGAGCCCCTGCACACCCATGGGAGACCAGGAAGAAGCACCTGGCTCCTGCCTTCAGATCGGCACAGCGCCGGCCGTGGCGGCCATTTGAGGAATGAACCGACAGAAGAAGTCCTTTCTCTCTGTCTCTCTCTTTCACTGTCTATAACTCTACCTATCAAAAAAAAAAAAAAAGAATAACAAATAAACTTTTTACACTTGTATTGTTTATCTTGTAAACATTCCAAAATAAGGAGATTAGGGTTGCTAATACTAACATGCAGGGCTGGCATGACAACCATCTCCTGTTATGGTTCAGGTTTACATTCCAGGCAAAATATCAGTATGAATTCTGGAGCAAATATTTAAAGTTTAAGGCATAATGTAGGCAAAAACTGAGAAGAATGGAAACAAAATCTGCCCCTCCCCTCACACGCACAGCAACTGGCACCACTAGAGCCAAAAGCAAAATAATGTAGCTGATTCATTTCTGGCAAAAGAACCAAACAAGAGCAAACGCATATACACACACACACACAAACACGCACACGCACACACACACACACACACACACGCACACACACACACACGCGCGCACACACACGCACACACACACACACACCCTTCGCCATCTCAAATTTCCAAGCCCTATTTATATTTTCTCTAAGTTGCGTGTTTACCTAATCTTGCTCTTCCTGGCAATCAGTCTACTTCAACTTTCCACTGACATTTTGTGTTAAAACCGACTGTCTTGACCTAATGAAGAGTATACACAATTGTGAATATTTCAACTATTTAAACTGTCCAAAATTTTCTGAAAACCTTGCTCTTAATTCCCGGAATTATTTATTTCCATCATTTTGTATCCCACCTTAGTGTGCATGCTAACAAAAACTTTCTGGAGACACCTTGGGTGCCCAACAAAACCTGTTCCCCAAAAGATCTTTCAGATTTGAACTTCCGCTCTTCATTTCTCAGATCTGGTGAACTCAGCCGAGACCCGAGAGAACTGGAAGCCATTTTTATTAATGAAAAAGAAAAAATTGTAAGACCTGGAGAAATTAGGTCTTGAGTTTTGTTCCTAAGTAATTAGAGTAGAAACAAAGAGCTGTCAGATTGTTGTATGAAAAGACAAAGGGCTGAATTAAAAACAAAGTCAGCTAAAATTAGTTAGCTAATCCTTGGTGAATTTAAGTGTTAAAAGCATACTTATCTATGATGACTGACTCAAATCATTCTTTCTCATACATAAAAGAATGTTAATGCCTTGATTCCATTTTATTCTTCATTTTACAGACTTTTTCCTCACTTAACTACATGACAGGATATTTTAAGCCAGTTATTGAAGTTTAATGGATTGATTGATACTGTTCCATCTCACTTTCTATAGACTAACAAAGAGGATCAATCAAACTTTAATCCTGAATTCCATATTTGCATGAAGAACTCTGGGGGCATTATCTACCTTTAATAGCAGGAGATACAAATCCATTTTCACAACAGTCATCTTGCAAATTACATTGTCTATATTTCTGGAACTCCTAGGATGATTTTTAAATGCCTATCTATATCAACATCAATGATTAGATAGTATAATTAAGTTTCATGAATACTCATTGAGTCATCAGAATTGTGACTTAATTATTTACAGGGCGGAACCTATGAACTTGCTAAAGAGAAGAATCATGGCAATGCCTCTGATTCACTGTTATTGGCAACATAGTCAATAATTGGGTGCTGTCTACCTCTCATTGTTTCTGAATCTTTGTTCATCTATATTGCCATGGAAAATTTGGCTGGAAAACAGGTGTGGAACTGTTTGACTTTAGGTAATTAACCTTATTTATGACACACTCAATTTAAAAACAGCACAGAATTAATAAACACTTCATGAAAATTTTTGAAGTGTCAGTGAGTTGTGTTTGAAGTCACACAGAGATTGGTAATGCAAACTGTGTGTGTGTGTGTGTGTGTGTGTGTGCGTGTGTGTGTGTGTGTGTGTGTGTGTGAGAGAGAGAGAGAGAGAGAGAGAGAGAGAGAGAGAGAATGAGAATTTTTACTCAGAATGGTGTGGACAGGCTTCCTACTTTGCTTACGGTGGCTCTGGCTCTGCATGACAAAACATGTAATATCACATATGATCGCTGAGCCTTGTTGCTTGCAGCTCCTGATCTTTTTTTCTATTATGTCTTTTCTTGATTGTACTTAAAAAAAAGAGTAAGAAAATGGTTAAGGGTGTGTCAAAAAGAGTGGCCCCATTTTGGGGCTAAGAGCAGTTAATCATAGTTGCATGGTTTTGTCAGACTTAAATTAACTAATAGAAGTAAAATACAGATGAAGGTAGCTAGGGTGAAAGCACTAAGTAACTATTGCCTCTTATTATCTTTATTGTCAAAATCTTAGTTAGACATGAGCTGTCTCTTCTAATTGTGGACTCTTGCATTCAGTTCCTGTTTCCAGCCATTACCAAGTTGTTTTTCCAGGCAGGTAGCCTTTTCTAATGCATTATAACTATTTGAGTGGTAGTTACACTAATTCATTCTCTTGTTTCAGGTTACATTCTAAATAAGCGCACATTTTTGGCACAAAGTTTTTCCTATAAATGAGAGCCACTGTTTTCTTCAATGCTTTCCTACTTGAGTTCTTTAGAATTCAGAGGACACTAAGCTGAACTTAAACATCTTTAAGTCCATTTCTTAATTCTCGTGTCAAGTAGTGCATGTCAAGCTAGTATGTGCAATACAGCAAACTATAGACAAATATTTTATTTTCTTCTGATGTTGTCATGGAGGTCAGTGCTTTCTGCTTCATTTATTCACCTGTACTTAAATATTAAGACAAAGCTAATTATCGACTACCCATAGGTATATAAGTAGCATCCTCAAGATGACAGTAGGCACCTAATCATTCTCTATAGCTGAATAACTTTGGAATCAGTGAATATTAAATGGAAGCTCAGAAATGCAGTGTAAGAAGAGATTGCAGAAAGCACCTAAGTCAATAACTTTTAAAGGGGAGAAAATCTGTGCTAGATGATGACCTCACAGAGCAGGTATTTCCAGAACACGGGGCACCTGCCTATCCACAGGGTCATCTCTAGTGTCTACTTTCCCTTTCATTCTCTCTTTCCATCATGGTGAGACATTTTTCAGGAATGTGAGCTCAGCTATCATTCACAAGACTGACTAGGCACACTGCATATTATACACCATCAAGGCTTTCCCTGGAGACACCAGTAGCTCTTTTCATACATTTGTTGCTTTGTGCATACTTTATGAGCACAATGCCTATTAATTCATCATGTAGTTGTTAAGTCAAACAACTGTACTAAAATGTACATGCACAAATAACTACATATTTTCGTTTAACTTTGAAAAATATGCAACACTAGATTATCTCAGAAAGCTCACTGATTAAAAGGTCAATGAAATTTGTTAGACTGTAGAAAAGAATGGGTAGGGACACAAAAATACCAGGTAGAAACAACAACAGCAAAATAGAGTGAAAAACCCACCTGTGCTGAAAGAGATGGTGACTTCCCTTTAGAACTGTGCAAAAGGCTTCTTTCTTTAATATTTTTTTATTTTTGACAGGCAGAGTGGACAGTGAAAGGGAGAGACAGAGAGAAAGGTCTTCCTTTGGCATTGGTTCACCCTCCAATGGCCGCCGCGGCTGGCACACCGCGCTGATCCGATGGCAGGAGCCAGGTGCTAGGTGCTTTTCCTGGTCTCCCATGGGGTGCAGGGCCCAGGCACTTGGGCCATCCTCCACTGCACTCCCTGGCCACAGCAGAGAGCTGGCCTGGAAGAGGGGCAACCGGGACAGAATCCGACGCGCCAACCGGGACTAGAACCTGGTGTGCCAGCGCCGCAAGGCGGAAGATTAGCCTGTTGAGCCACAGTGCCAGCCTAAAAGGCTTCTTTACACGTGCTCATAGGGTGATCTTAATTATGATGTCTTTTGGTAGCTATGAGATATGTTTCATCTGTTCATCCTAACACCAATCTTGTCAATATCCTTTTCTTAAGAACAAAGCCCAAAATAATGAAATAATATTCAGACTTTTCTGGAAATGTATGAAATGCAAAGGAATAAAGGGGAAAATAAACTATTCCTCTCCATTCTCTTCTCACTATGCCTTGCAGTACCTCTGAGAAACCACAGCAATATCGGTTCACTTATTATTACTGCATTTTTATGTTGAGTAACCAGCCCTTGGTGTATTGGAGCTACAATGAAAAACAATGTTGGAGCCTTCTTTTAAAAAGTCATATATCTGTCTCAGCAGAGATTCTTATTTGAACAAAGCTTTTGTGAAGTCTTGTCCACATTAAAATGGAAGGGGAGGTTCTAAATGGATTCTTATTTAAAGTCTGAGTAAGCTCAGGCATGTGCCTTTCCAGATGGTAAAATGCCAACGCCACCGTGGATTCTTCCTGTCTTCCCTGCTTTATTTTTCCCAAAGTGTGTTGGATAATTCATGGTGACTCCTGAGGCGCATTCATCCAGCCCCACGTGTTTCCTCCCAAGTTCCCTGATGCTGTTTCACTTGGTTCCTAGTGGTTTCAACTTGGGGTTTTAAAGCATTTGCTACAATTACCTCTGAATTCAAATGTGCTCCTCTTCCCAGGGTAATGCCACTCCGGCTTGAACACTGAAATAAAGAACCTCGCCTTCCCTGTTGAACTTCACGCTACTATGTTAAATGATAGCTGGGATGTTTCCATGGAGTTAGAGTTTCTTCCCAGGGAGAGGGAATACTGGCAGCAAGACAATGAAAATGGGTGGTTCTCTTGCTTCTAGTTAAGGAAAATCAATAATAGAGGCTGCCAACTGGATCAGAACTGAAAACTTCATGTAAAGAAAAACCGATGCTTCTCCTGGGATCCCCTGCATTCCCCTGTTTCCTATGGGGAGTCTTCTAATGCCATGCCTTTGATGTTTTCTTTATCTCCTACCTTACTTCAAAGCACAGCATTATTTTGAGGACATAAAGCTGAGGACCTTAGAGAAAACACATATGGGAAGGGTCGGGAAGGATGCAAAGTTCAAAGTGGACTGTCTGGATCCCACAGCCTTCAGGGAGCCACGGGGAAGCCGGGAAAGCGAGAACGAGGGCATCCATTATTGACAAGACATCTTAAGAGGGTTGCCTCTCCAGGATCTATCGATTCCTCATTAGGAACAGGCATATTCTATTTCCCATGCCTCAGCAGCTACTTGACCGTTAAGGTTACTTGCTAATCTGCTTTGTCATTGATGAGTTTCTACCACTAAAAATATTTCAGGTTGTGGCTGTAAGGAATTCAGTAACTTCCTGTTTTAAATACATTTATTGAAAAACACGTGCTTTCAGGGCAGATATGGAATTCCAAATGTTTTTCTTTCCCTCACATCATGTATAAAATTTTGTGATTTAACTCAATAGTTTCAGATATCATGGTTGAAAATGCCATTGCCTTCCCCACTATCCACAACTCTGTACCTATAATTCATAATAGAGCAAACATGGGCTGAACGCAATATTGACAAACTATTGCAAGACTATGCAAGGGATATTTTCTCTTAAAGCTGTAGAAAATAAAAATAATAAAATAAAATCAGTGGCTTTCGTTCAGGAAGGAGAAGCCCTGCTTAGCACAAACAACATGAGAAGGCTCCACCTCCTTTTTGGCATGTGCCCTCTATGGAAAAGTCCCTCCTTCGTGGCAGGCCCCTCCTTTGGACACCTGCTGTGTGAAGAGCAGGTGTAAAACACTGCCACAGCTGTTTCTCCTCTATATGTAAATGCCTTGCAAAATTAAAGCCTCAAAAATGAAACAGCAGGTGATGGAGGCAAGAGAGGGACAGAAATAAAAGCAGAAATAATTTAGGCAAACCAGAAATCCTCCTGTTGGAGACATGTATCCCATTGCTCAGGGGACAGTGAGACAGTCCTCGCCCCCATTCCTGTAGATCTACAGAATTTCAATACGTAGCATGGAGTGTACTGAGACCAGTAACAACCTAAAACTTCCCTGTGAATGACTCAAAATCTTTAAAGGGGCAATAAACAGAAAAAAATGAATAAATCAGAAACTGGGAAAATTTCATTTAAAACAAAAGAATAATGACCTTAAAATACAGTAACAAAAGCCAAAATTCTACCTAAAAAACACACAAAATTTCAGTTCCTCTTTCTTTAACAATAAATAACATAACAATGCACAATTATACCAGAAGATATTCTTGAATATGATGGGGGAGAAATGGGAAAATATTCCAATTCCTAGGGTGTGTATATTTAAGACGTAGTCTTGCTTTAAAGTAATGTAAATGCATTTCTATATAATCAAGTCCCAGAAAACTTATCCACAAAAAAATAGTCTTTAAAAATCTTTCACTGCATAAGAACAAAAGTAGAAGATCAAAATGTTAAAACTACTTCTACAAAGACTGGCAGTAATAATAAAATCCAGAAGCATAAGAAATCTGAAAACGTGTGAAAATGTCACCTGAGGATTGAGCAAAAAAGGCTTTTGTTTCCCAGAAAGATGAAGAGTCATCTGGGCAGTCACTGCCTTCCTCGTCTACCCCACTGCTCAGTGTAAGGGCAGTGACTCATCAGACTGATACACAGAGCAGGACAGGGCTCTGAGCAGGAAAGTGTAGCTGCCCGGAAATAAAATGGTAGACTAATGTCAGCTGTCATTAAGTATTTAACAAATATTCTCTAAGAAATTGATAAATTGATCATGACAATAAGTATATAAAGATTTGCAAACTTAAAATTGTTATTTTGCACACATATGTATGGATATATGTTACATGAGCATGTATGCATGTGTTGCATGTCTGTGCATACACATATGTGTCTATACAGGGGTCATTTTCAATCCAATAGAGAATACAATCACCTTTGACCTCACACAGAACAAAACGATTCACTGAGAAGTCAGGAAGGTCTTTACTTTTAAAGAATCATTATCATGAAGAATATCTGCTATCACAATTGAAGTCATTAATAAAGGAGATCTTTAACAAGCTTTATGCATAGGAAGCAAGTTACATCCCACTGTATAAACTTTGGGTTAAAGAAGAAGTTATAACAAAACTCGTAAGCATCTAAGCCTGGAGTAAAGTTAAAATGTACACAAATACGGGGCTACAGCAGAATGCAAAAGGAAATTTCTAACATTAAACACATTTATCTGAAACACTGCATCAAATAGAATGACCAGGAAAATCATTCAACACAAAACAGAGAAAAGGAACTACAGAATCAGCCCAGAGGGCATACAGAGACCTCATGAGATGAGGGAGCAAAGGAATGACAAAGAGGAATGGCTGTGCTCAAGCATGGTCACACCACAGGCAAGTTAAGAGATTTCAGAAACTAGAGAGAACGGTAAAGGAGAAAGACGTCTGAGGAGACGATTTGAAAACCAGAAATAGGAAATACAGAATTAAAATATAAAAGTTTAACAGCTGCAAAAAATAAATATACCCAAAATACTGAAGATTTTCACAATATACAGATTTACATGCTCACACTCCAGTGCATTGCTAAGGATAATTGTTTTTACAGTCAATAAGAACATTAAACCCTTATAAAATGTAATTTATTACAATATGTTATCATTAACTGAGAGGCCTATTCTATTTTTTAACATCCCAAATAGTATCATGTTGGGAAAGAGGAAATCATAGGCCCACTTCACTTTGAAACTTTAAATTGCTAATATTGTATGTGCAAGATTTTCATCTGTTGATGGGTGATGAACTAGATTATCAAGTATATTCAAAAATACAGGAGTAGTTTAAAATCAGGAAATCTGTCAATGACATTCAAATTGCTAATGAATTTTAAAATTTCATGATTATCTAAGTTGATATATCAAAATATCTAACACAATTTAATATTTTTCTTCCTAAATTCGGCATAATACCAATAGAAGGATACTGATATCTATGTAAACATGAATGTATGTGCGTGTGTGTGTACGTACATATTTAGAATTTAAATATCTCAACTGTATTGGGATAAAAGCTCTCATTATGCTGAAAATACAAGTCTTTACTTACCTTACATGACATACAAAGGTAAAGTAAATTAATAAAATATACTTTTTTAAAAGATTTATTTATTTATTTGAGTTATGGAGAGGCAGAGACAGAGAGAGAGGTCTTCCATCCACTGGTTCAATCCCCGAATGACTGCAATAGTTGGAGTTGGGCCGATCTGAAGCCAGGATCCAGGAGCTTTCTCCAGGTCTTCTAAGTGGGTTCAGGGGCCCAAACTTGGGCTATCTTCTACTGCTTTCCCAAGCCATAGTAGAGAGCTGGATTGGAAGTGGAGCAGCCAGGATTTTAACTGGAGCCCTTATGGGATGCTGACACTGTAGGCGATAGCTTTACCTACTGTGCCATAGCTCCCACCCCTATAAAAATATTCTTGAAAAAGCTAAAATACAATATAGTAGTAAAGTGTCAGAGAGTATCTTTTTCTCCTTTAGTTGATGAACCTCTTAAACAAGATCTCAGACACACAATTCATAAAGCAAAACATTAGCTACATAAAACAAAAAAATCAGTGCAACAAAGAACGCAGAATTATGTGAAAACTTGCAATAAAATCTGGTTAGAAAAGACCAGTCTATAAGTTAATATTTTATGCATCCAGAAATTACAGGATATTCATTCAATCATGAAGTGATCACTACTCTTATTACTGGTGAGATCACTGAAAATAAAAACAATATTTCAGTTTCTCAAACAGTAAAAAATTAAAAAATGACAACATGGAAAAGCGAACCTCATGTACTGTGGATGAGAAAGGTTTCTATCAGAGCTTTCAGGGACCCCAGTGAACTTAAGGAATATAGATGCGTAGGCTAAAATGACTGAGCAATACAAACTTGGATGAGACCCTTGAGGATCAAAAATTGCAATGACTCAGCAATATCAGGCCTAGGAGAGAATCTTGAGACCCCAATGTTCCAATGACTCAGCAATATCTAACGTAAGTGAGATCCTGGAGAACCTGCCCTGTTCACATTCGTTGGGAGCTTCACACTAAAACATTGTCTATGGTGTCCACTATGATGTCCACTAAAACATTGTCTATGGTGAAGAGAGGTGGCAAACACTAGATATTCAACACTACAAAAATTGACAAATAAAATACATAGAGTTTATTATATTCTAGGGATGTTCAATTCCATTTATGCCTTAAATTATTTCCTAGTTCAATACAAGATTTCTAGTTATTAGAAACAATGTCTAGAAGTTTGGAGAGCAAGGTATATGGATCTTAATTACACAGGACTGAGTTTAAAAATGAGTGCATACACGTATTTGTGTATAGAATAACGTTATTCATATGAAATTTGAAAACATACAACACTACAGAACAATCCTACACCTTATCTTGAGATTTAATGGGATGTGAAAAAGGAAGTGGTGATTACAGAGAGAAAGAAAAAACAAATTGAAAGAGGAAACAAGGCAAGGTGGTACGAGGAGCTCGGTGGAGACTCTAGCAAAGCCATGTTCTCTTGTGACTAAAAGATTTCACTTTTCTGGATCTTACCCTTTGGTCATGCAGCATTTGGAATAATATTTATCAAAGAGAATCTACCACGCCTCAGTAAGAACAGCATGAATCTGTGTGGCATGAGCGCTACTGCTTTCCCCTCTTTCCAAGTCAGGGAGAGGGAAGCTCAGCTCTGGGTAGAAACAGAAAGAAGCCAGCCTTGTAGTCAACAGAGCCCACTGGGCTGCCCTAAACTGTTTCTGGGTCACTGCTCTGTCTTTCCCACAGAAAACACAACAGAGTATGTACCTCGTTTCCCCTCCTCCTCCCACCCCTAAAGTATGCCAGGGCTCCCCCATATGGCCATGCCTGTGGCTGTGTGGCCCTCCTGGGAAAGGTAAAATGTCTCCTTTCAGTTACCCTCCTACGTCAGCCATCACCACCATCAACATCAGCCATCACCATCACGAGAAAATCCCCTGCACACATTGCAATATATTCAGCTTCTTGCACTTGTTTCTAGCAAATCACATTTTCAATTACATATATAAAAGAACTCTACAGATCAAAACATTTGAAATACAGGGGCTAGCATTGTGGTGTAACAGGTAGAGCCTCTGCCTGTGGTGTCTGCATCACATATGGTAGCCAGTTTGTGTCCTTGCTGCTCCGCTTCTTTTTTTATATTTGAAGAGGGTATTTTCTTTGTTTTTATTATTTTTTAAAATTTCATTTAGTAAATATAAATTTCCAAAGTACAGCTTATGGATTACAGTGCCCCCCCATAACCCCCCCCCATAACCCTCCCAATTCCTGCTCCATCTCCCATTCCATGCACATCAAGATTTATTTTCAATTATCTTTATATGAAAAGATCAATTTAGTATATATTAAGTAAATATTTCAACAGTTTGCACCCACACAGAACATAAAGTGTAAAATACCGTTTGAGTACTAGGTATAGCATTAATTCACATTGGACAACATATTAAGGACAGAGATCCTACATGAGGAGTAAGTGCACAGTGACTCCTGTTTTTGACTTAACAAATTTACACTTTTGTTTATGGCATCAGTAATCTCCCTAGGCTCTAGTCATAAGTTTCCAAGACTATGGATGCCTTTTGAATTCAGACATCGATCTTATTTAGACAATGTCATAGTCAAAGTGGAAGTTCTCTCCTCCCTTTAGAGAAAGGTACCTCCTTCTTTGATAGCCCTGTTCTTTCTACTGGGATTTCATTCGCGAGATCTTTCATTTAGGTTTTCTTTTTTGTTTGTTTGTTTGTTTTGCCAGAGTGTCTTGGATTTCCATGCCTAATATACTCTCATGGGCTCTTCAGCCAGATACAAGTGCCTAAAGGGCTGATTCTGAGGCCAGAGTGCTATTTAGGACATCTGCCATTCTGTGAGTCTGCTGTGTATCCCACTTACCATGATGGATCGTTTTCTCCCTTTTTGATTCTACCAGTTATTATTCTGACACTAGTCTTGTTTGTGTGATCCCTTTGACTCTTAATCCTCTCATTATGATCAAATGAATTGAAACTGATCACTTGGACTAATGAGATGGCATTGGTACATGCCACCATGATTGGAATCACCTGGCATATTTCTAACTCTACCATTTGGGGCAAGTCAGCTTGAGCAAGTCCCAAATTGTACATCTCCTCCCTCTCTTATTCCAACTCTTATATTTAACAGAGATCACTTTTCAGTTAAATTTAAACACCTAAGAATAATTGTGTGCTAATTACAGAGTGCAACCAATAGTATTCAGTAGAACAAAAAAATACTAAAAGGGATAAAGTATTAAGTTGTACATCAACAGTCAGGAAAAGGGCCAATCAAGTCACTCTTTCTCATAGCGTCCATTTCACTTCAACAGGTTTCTTTTTTTGGTACTCTGTTAGTTATCACCATTCAGGGAGAACATATGATATTTATCCCTTTGAGACTGGCTTAGATCACTCAGCATGATGTTTTCCAGATTCCTCCATCTTGTTGCAAATGACTGGATTACATTGTTTTTGACTGCTGTATAGTATTCTGAAGAGTACATGTCCCATAATTTCTTTATCCAGTCTACTGTTGATGGGCATTTGGGTAGGTTCCAGGTCTTAGCTATTGTGAATTGAGCTGCAATAAACATTAAGGTGCAGACGGCTTTTTGTTTGCCAGTTTAATTTCCTTTGGGTAAATTCCAAGGAGTGGGATGGCTGGGTTGTATGGTAGGGTTATATTCAGGTTTCTGAGGAATCTCCAGACTGACTTCCATAGTGGCTTCACCAGTTTGCATTCCCACCAACAGTGGATTAGTGTCCCTTTTTCCCCACATGCTCACCAGCATCTGTTGTTGGTAGATTTCTGTATGTGAGCCATTCTGACCAGGGTGAGGTGAAACCTAATTGTGGTTTTGATGTGCGTTTCCCTGATTGCTAGTGATCCTGAAAATTTTTTCATGTGTCTGTTGGCCATTTGGATTTCCTCTTTGGAAAAATGTCTATTGAGGCCCTTGGCCCATCTCTTAAGGAGGTTGTTTGTTTTGATGTTGTGCAGTTTCTTGATCTCTTTTTAGATTCTGGTATTAGCCATTTATCTGTCGCATAGTTTGCAAATATATTTTCCCAATCTGTAGGTTACCTCTTCACTCTCCTGACTGTTACTTTTGCAGTACAGAAACTTTTCAATTTGATGCAATCCCAATAGTTAATTTTGGCTTTGATTGCCTGTGCTTCCGGGGTCTTTTTCCAGAATTCTTTGTGGTACCAATATCTAGAAGGGTTTCTCCAATGTTCTCTAATAATTTGATGGTGTCGGCTTGTAGATTTAGGTCTTTAATCCACGTTGAGTGAATTTTTGTGTAAGGTGAAAGGTGGGGTCTTGCTTCATGCTTGTGCACATGGAAGTCCAGTTTTCCCAGCACCATTTATTAAAGAGAATGTCCTTACTCCAGGGATTGGTTTTGGATCCTTGAGCAAATATAAGTTGGCTGTAGATGTTTGGATTGATTGCTGGTGTTTCTATTCTGTTCCATTGGTCTATCCATCTGTTTCTGCACCAGTACCATGCTGTTTTGAAAACAACTGCCCTGTAGTATGTCCTGAAATCCGGTATTTTGATGCCCTGGCTTTTTTTCTGTTGTACAAGATTGCTTTAGCTATTCGAGGTCTCCTGTGTCTCTATATGAATTTCAGCATCATTTTTTTCAGATCTGAGAAGAATGACTTCGGTATTTTGATTGATACTGCATTGAATCTGTAAATTGCTTTTGGGAGACTGGACACTTTGATGATATTGATTCTTCCAACCCATCAGCATGGAAGATTTTTTCATTTTTAGGTATCCTCTTCTATTTCTTTCTTTAAGGTTTTGTAATTTTCATCGTAGAGATCTCTAACATCCTTTGTTAATTTTATTCCAAGGTATTTGATTGCTTTTGTAGCTATTGTGAATGGGATTGATCTTAGAAGTTCTTCCTCAGCCATGGCATTGCCTGTGTATACAAAGGCTGTTGATTTTTGTGCATTGATTTTATATCCTGCTACTTTGCAAACTCTTCTATGAGTTCCAATAGTCTCTTAGTAGAGTTCTTTGGATCCCCTAAATAAAGAATCAAATTATCTGCAAAGAGGGATAGTTTGAGTTCTTCCTTCCCAATTTGTATCCATTTAATTTGTTTTTCTTGCCTAATAGCTCTGGCTAAGACTTCCAGAATTAAATTGAATAGCAGTGGTGAGAATGGGCATCCCTGTCTGGTACCAGATCTCAGTGGAAATGCTTCCAACTTTTCCCCATTCAATAGGATACTGGCCGTGGGTTTTTCACAAATTGCTTTGTTTGTATTGAGGAATGTGCCTTTTATACCCAGTTTGCTTAGGGTATTCATCTTGAAAAGGTGTTGTATTTTATCAAATGCTTTCTCTGCTTCTATTGAGATAATCATATGGTTTTTCTTCTGCAGTCTTTTAATGTGGTGTATCACGTTGATTGATTTGCGAACATTGAACCATCCCTGCATACCAGGGATAAATTCCACTTGGTCTGGGTGGATGACCTTTCTGATGTGTTGTTGCATTCTATTGGACAGAATTTTATTGAGGATTTTTGCATCTATGTTCATCAGGGAGTTATTGGTCTGTAATTCTCTTGTGATGCTGCATCTTTTTCCGGCTTAGGAATTAAGGTGATGCTGGGTTCATAGAAAGAATTTGGGAGGATTTCCCTCTATTTCGATTGTTCTGAATACTTTGAGAAGAATTGGAGTTAGTTTTTCTTTAAATGTCTGGTAGAATTCAGCAGTAAATCCATCTGGTCCTGGGCTGTGTTTTGTTGGGAGGGCCTTTATTACTGTTTCAATTTCTCTCTCATTTATGGATCTGTTTAGGTTTTCTATGTCTTCCTGGTTCAATTTAGGTAGATTTTATGTGTCCAGGAATCTATCCATTCTGATAGATTTCCCTGTTTGCTGGCATACAAGTTCTTTTAGTAATTTCTGATGATTCTTTTTATTTCTGTGGTGTCTGTTGTTACGTTTCCTTTTCATCTCTGATTTTATTGATTTGGGTCTTTTCTTTTTTTAGTTAGTTGGGCCAATGGGGTGTCAATTTGGATTATTTTTTCAAAAAACCAGCTCCTCGTTTTGCTGATTTTTTGTAATGTGTTTTTTGATTCAGTCTTGTTGATTTCTTCTCTGATTTTAATTATCTCTTCACCTACTAGATTTGGGTCTGGTTTGCTGCAGGTTTTCTAGATCCTTGAGATGCAGTGAAAGCTCATTTATTCAGTGGCTTTCCAATTTCTTGATGTAGACACATATTGCTATAAACTTTCCTCTTAACACTGCTGTTGCTTTGTCCCATAAGTTTTGAAATGTTGTGTTGTTATCTTCATTTACTTCCAGAAAGTTTTTGATTTATCTTTTGATTTCTTCTATAACCCAGTGTTCATTCAAGAGCATGTTGCTCAATCTCCATGTGTTTGAGTATGCGCTAGGGATTCCTGAGTTGCTAATTTCCAACTTCATTCCTTTTTGGTCTGAGAAGCTGCATAGTGAGATTCTAATTATTTGAATTTGCTGCGATTTGCTTTATGGTCTGGTATGTGGTCAATCCTAGAGTGGGTTCCATTTACTGCTGAGAAGAATGTAATTGCTTTCTGTGTAGGATATAAAGTTGTGTAGATATGTGTTAGAACCATTTGGGCTATAGTTTCTTTTCAATCTACTGTATGCTTATTGATCTTCTGACCTTTTGATCTGTCTATTTCTGAGAGTGGAGTATTGAAGTCCCCCAGTACTATTGTATTGGAGTCTAAGTCTCCCTTTATGTACCTTAACTTATCTTTTAAATAAACTGGTGCCCTGTAATTAGGTGCATATACATTGATAATCATTATATCTTTCTGTTAAATTGATCCCTTAATTATTATATAGTGCCCCTCTTTGTCTCTCTTCACAGTTTTTGTGTTAAAGTTTATTTTGTCTGATATTAAGATGGCTACGCCCACTCTTTTTTCATTTGTGTTGGCATGGTATATCTTTTTCCAGCCTTTCACTTTCAGTCTGCATACATCTTTGTTGGAAAGATGTGTTTCTTGTAAGCAGCAAATAGATGGGTTTTGTTCCTTAACCCAATCAGCCAATCTCTGTCTTTTAACTGGACAATTCACGCCATTAATGTTCAATGTGACTATTGATAAGTAGTAACTTTGCCTTGCCATTTTCCAAAAAATATTTCTAATATTTGCTTTGAACTTCCTGTGATCTTTCACTGGGAGGTTTCCTTCCTTTACCTTCTCTCATATTGATGACCATGTTTCTGTGCTTCTGTTTGTAACACATCGTTAAGCATCTTTTACAGGGCTGGATGAGTGGCCACAAATTCTTTCAATTTGTGTTTGTTATGAAAGGTCTTTATTTCACCTTCATTCATAAATGAGAGCTTTGCAGGATATAATATTCTGGGCTGGCAGTTTTTCTCTCTTAGTACCTGGGATATGTCTTGCCATTCCCTTCTAGCTTGTAGGGTTTCTGATGAGAAGTCAGCTGTGAGTCTAATTGGAGATACTCTGAGAGTAATCTGACGTTTCTCTCTTGCACATTTTAGAATCTTTTCTTTATGTTTCACTGTGGTGAGTTTGATTACAACGTGTCGTGGTGAGGATCTCTTTTGGTCATGTTTACTAGGGGTTCTCTGAGCTTCCTGTACTAGGTTGTCTCTGTCCTTCTCCAAACCTGGAAAGTTCTCTGCTAGTATCTCACTAAAAAGGCCTTCTAATCCTTTCTCTCTCTCCTTGCCTTCAGGAACTCCTAGAACTCGAATGTTGGGTTTTTTTTAATAGTATCCTGTAGATTCCCAACAATATTTTTTAGATTTCTAATTTCCTCTTCTTTTCTTTGGTTTGACTGTATATTTTCCTGTGCTCTGTCTTCTAAGTCCAATATTCCCTCTTCTGCTTCACTCATTCTGTTTTTAAGGCTTTCTAGTGAGCCTTAAAACAGAATCTAATGGTAGATTAGATTCAGAGTCCCCAGAACTCCTGTCCAGTTTGTCATTTGATCTATTGAATTCTTCATTTCGTATTGATTTCTCTTCACTATCACACTTTTCTGTTCTACTAATTTCTGCGTTTCATTTTGATTCCTCCTTAAGATTTCATTTTCCCAAGGAAGATTTTCTATCCTGTCCAGTAAGGATTTCTGTAGTTCAAGAATTTGTTTTTGAAAAATTCTAAATGTTCTTATCATAAATTCTTTGAAATCCATGTTTTGCATTTCTTATATATCATCATCTTTGTAATTTTGGCTTGGGGTGTCTTGTTAATTCAGGGGTGTCATAATGTCTTCCTTGTCCTTGTTTCCTTGGTTTCTGCATTTGTTGTTGGCATTGTGGAGATAATCTTTGGTTTCTTCTTCCCTTGCTGTGGTGTTTTTTTTTCCTCATTATTCTATGACTGTATTAAGTAGACTGCTTTTGATGTATCCTTAGAGGCTTGTGAAGGGTGTAGCCAGACAGCTCTGGTTCTTCAGGGTTAAGGGTGTGCCAAAGGTGACACACTAGTTTAGGCTTGATAAATCTCTCTCTCTCTTTTGTTTTCCTCTGCTGTTTTTCCCTAACTCTTTCTTGAACCTTCATTATCTCCACTTTTATTAAACTGTCTTTTCTCGGACTTTCAGTGTGCTCCTTTCCTATTTCACCATCTTGCCCTCTTACTGCTCCACCTCTAATCTGACTCCCTGCTACTCCTGTGGGAAAGCAACAGCAGATGACCCAAGTTCTTGGACCCCTGCAACCCACATGCAGCACTCAGGTGAAGCTCATCTCTCCTGGCAACAGCCTAGGCTGTCCTTGCCATTGTGGCCATTTGGGGAGATATATCAGTGGATGGAAGATCTGTCTGTCTCTCTGTAACTGTAACTTACAAATAAATAAATCTTTAGAAAAAAAATTCTTGAAGTACAGGTGATATTCTACTCAAGGAAAATTTACTTTATCTCTAGGTACTTTCTGAAATAAAAACCCATGTAAATTAACCAACTGCAGAGTTAAATAAATACATATATTTTTTAAAAGCCAAGGACAGCTGAAAGAAAAAATAGAATAAATAGAATATTCAAAACATTTAGAAATAGAAAATGTAACTGAAAAATCATCATAATTTATTCATTTTAAACTGGAAAATCAGTAAAATAGTCAAACTTTAATGTAATAACTTTAATTTCAAATTCTATTTTCTCAATAAGAATGCTTTTTCAGAAAATTGAGTTTTAATGTATTTTATATTAATTCATAGTGGTTTTCTTTCTTTCTGATATTTTATACAAATGATAGAATTCCTTAAAATTGATGTTTATATAATTAATACAAAATTAAAAATGTACAACTATACATAACAGTAGCAAAATAAGTAAACTGATTTCAAATAACAATTAAGTCACCCTACATATGGATTATGATTTTCTTTAAAATTTATCCATTTTAGGGGCCGGCGCTCTGACGCAGTGGGTTAAAGCCCTTGCCTGAAATGCTGGCATCCCATATGAGCACTAGTTCTAGTCCCGGCTGCTCCTCTTCTGATCCAGCTCTCTGCTATGGCCTGGGAGACCAGTAGAGGGTGGCCTATTTCCTTCGGACCCTATACCCACATGGGAGACCCTGAAAAAGCTCCTGGCTCCTGTCTTCAGATTAGTGAAACTTCAGCCATTGTGGCCATCTGGGGAGTGAATTAGCAGATGGAAAACCTCTCTCTCTGTCTCTATCTCTCTCTGTAACTCTATCTTTCAAATAAATAAAATAAAATTTAAATAAAGATTTATGTATTTTATATGAAAGGCAGATTTACAGAGAGGGAGAGCATTCTTCCAAGTCTCCCCATGGGTGTTAGAGACTTGAACCACTGGGCCGTCTTCTGCTGCTTCTGCAGATGCATTAGCAGGAAGCTGGATTGGACTTGAACCAGTGCACATTTGAGATGCAGCATCACAGGTGGAAGATTAACCATCTATGTCACAATGTCAGAATGTCAGCCCCTGGATTATGATTCTTTACCAAAAGTGTTGTCACTGTCCCTGGAGCTGATTTAAAATAAAGAAAACAGAATCTAATGGTAGATTAGATTCAGAGTCCCCAGAACTCCTGTCCAGTTGATTAGAGGTACTTTGTGGTTTTATTTTATTTATTTATTTTAAGGATTTATTTATTTATTTGAAAGTCAGTTACAAAGAGAGAGGGACTGATGCTTTGTGGTTTATAAGGAGGCTACAAAGAAGGACAGGCATGAATAAGGGGGGCACAGGAAGGGGAGAAGATGAAAATTGGCCTCTGGCCAACAACAAGAGACTGTTGGTATGCACATTGGTAATCTGGTCCAGCTACACATTCAGCTCATGTCACCGCTCTTCAGAAAATTTTCATCATGCCCAAGTAGGCTTCAGGACTTCTTTCCCCAGAGTTTGAATTCCCCTGCCAAGACCTGGAAGTCCCCTAAATAGAACCTCTCAAGGCAATACTAGTCATCCAATGCTAGCTATTAAAGAAACACATGACCTCCTGTGATCAGTGGTTAGAACCTTGCAGGGCTGACTGTACTCCCTCAATTCAGTAAATTAAGTTAGGGGAGGGAGGGAGATTGGAAGATCCTGTGGTATTTAGCATCTTGCATTCACAGTATTATTTGGGGGCTCAATTTCAACTTAATGGAAGGAAACATTTTTACATAGAAAGCAGAATAAAAAGAGGCAAAGACATCCAGGGTAGGGCCATCATTGGTGACTCAGCCACCACAAGCATTGACATTTTTCTTGGAGTGTCCCTTCATTGAGTCACCAAGCTGTTTTTTTCAAACCATAATCTACATCTATGATATACATCTTACTAGCGAGAGTTTAAAGTTAGGGCATTTATAAAATGGATTTGGTATAACACAGCAATGTTAAAATAATGTCAGGTATCAGCAAGAAGATATTTCAGAATTCCTTATAATAAGAATATCTCATTTAGAGAATTGTTATGAGTGTCCCTCCTGTTGGTGTTGGTGCATCATCTAAATGTAATTTAGCCTGCATACAAATTACCGAAAAGAAAAAATATGGGGTAAGAGAGTGTATGACTTACAGAGATTGAAAATAGAACTCATATGACCTTTCACAAAGTTAGCAGAGAAGTAATTGAGTAATTTCACTAGGCTGTCTAACACTGAAATTTATTTACAAACAACTCTAAAAACTTATATTTACTCAGAACCATCAAAATTCAAAAATATTGATTGATATACACTAGTTTAGATCAGGTCAGCCCAGGTAACGGTGTCTTAGATACTAATTGCCTCAGTGCAATGAAAATATTTTCCACTCTTAGAGATATGCAATGACCGACTGCCTCACGACCATCGCTGGCTCTCCCAAGGACCTGTGGATAAGTTCTGACATATGCATTCAGGCCAGTGGAAATGAAATGTGTGCTATACCTCTGTAGCATCATCCTGTTTATTTATACACACACACACACACACAAGCACACAAAGCATGACTCAAAAACATACAACAGGCTTACTCAGCTAAGGATAATCACAGAAAATGGTTTCTAATCTTTGGGTTCAAATATCAGATATATGATAATGAAGTCAAGTCCAGATGAGTTGTACACACACATTCAAACACATTTGGCAAATATTTTAAAAAATCCTGAGTGAAATAATGTTAATAATGAAAGTGAGAGCAGAGAGAGAGAAGTTTTAAAAGCACCCCTGCTATGAAATATTAAGTGGATTAAAGACTGTGGTCTTGGCTTGGGAGAAGATAGTCAAAGTTCCACGTGAGAGCTCGCATCGCTCCAGCCAGCATTCAGCACTGGGCTGTTGCATGGAATGCAGGCCCTGAGCTCATCATGAATTATTCATGTCTCATCTATCTTTTGAAGAGGTGTTAAATTGCCCTTTTGGCATGTCTCTGGTTTCTGAAGAATGTGTTCACACCTCATTATCACTTGGTGATGGACTGCAGAATGAGGATGTAATTGTCCTGGTCCAAGGTCCTTGTCAGTCCAGGAATGCACAATTTCAGGACAATATGATATCTCTTGAGAACACAAAGTTTTTTAAAAAAAAACCCTAGAATAAAAGAGGACAATGATCACTTTCTCCCTTTAACTTTTAGGACAATCAAGCTTTTGTCTGATAGTTGCTCAATTCGAATTAACTCACTCCATCTTCTAATGTCTTCAGAACCCAACTGTAGAGAGATACAAGGAGAAGACGATGGTTTGTTTCTGTAGTGGAATATAAAGTGCTGCGAGAGCTATTGTCCCTAAATCACAATCTGTCCATTGACATTCACTTATTAAACAATTGTTTAAGCCTTTAGGTACTTTATACATTTGCTACATATTACTTATTATAGTAAAAGAAATTCTAGAAACTTAAGTAGAAATTGCTTCTCTCTGTGGGCTCCTCCTGTGAGACCCAAACTGTCAGGATGGTGGAGTGATGGGGTTCTTCGACAAGAAGCACTGGAGACAAGTTTCGGTGAACATGTCCGTTCATTAACAATCAGTCATAGGCTTTCATGGGGCAGCAAAAAGGGGGCTAGCTAGTTCAGGGCAACACTAATTGTACAGGATAAAGCAGATGCTGGTGCCTCTATGCTTTTCCACTCAGCTTGAAGGTCACGTAGCCGATGTAGCCGTCCAGGTTTTCTTTAAGGGTCTGGGCCATACGGGGAGCTGATTACCTGGTTGACAATTAGAAGGTCCTTTCCTCGGGAAGTGGTGGGGATTGTGCCTAGGGTCCCTGGTGCCTGCCAGCAGCCAAGTCAGGTGTGGATGTCGCAGTGTGCTGAGCCCTTGACCAGGGTTTTTCCCAGGGGGTATGGCCATAGCCTCTTAACTCCTACATGGGCTAGGCAGGCAGTCTCCCAGCCAGGCACAGAATCATCCACATCTCTCTTTAGAAATATATATATATATATATATATATATATATATATATATAAATTTTATTTTATTTGACATTAACAAATTTCATCTATTTCCTATATACAGATTTGGAATATAGTGATAATGCCAATTCTACCTTCCCTCCCACCCATGTTACCACACATCCTCCTCCTTACTCTCTGATTCCCTGTATTAATTTTTACAATGATCTACTTTCAATTTATTTTATCTTCATAATATTAATCCTACAGTAAGTAAAGAGTGCAACAAATAGTAACAAGAAAGAAAAATATTGTTCCCCAATAAAAGAGAAAAGGGCTAAAAAAATTCATCAAATCTCAAAATCAATTTAACTCCTATACATTACATTTTTGATACTCTATAAGTTACCACAGATCAGGGAAAACATTTGTCTTTTGGGGACTGGCTTATTTCACTAAGTATAATGGTTTCCAGTTGGTCCATTTTGTTGCAAAAGACAGGGTTTCATTCCAGATAAGTTAGCTTATACATGGTGGGTGAGGTCTGGCTTCAAACTGTGCACCTAACCCTGAGAGAAACGTCTGTGGTATGAAAGCCTGCAAGTACTTCCTTTTTATCCAAGTACCACATTCTTTGGAGAAGTCTCCACAGCAGGACTTTTGTCCTTTGAAGGTTTGCCTGTAAGCCAAGTTTAGGAAAAATATAAGGAGACCAGCTAGGATATGAGCTTCTAAAGACACATCTGTGTAGTGTAAAAATGGCCAGAGTTGTGTGTGTGCGTGTGTGTGTGTGTGATGGAAGGGTAGAGTAGGACTATGAGCAGTCCATAGTTCCAGCAATGATTCTGCAGCACTCCAAATGAGGCACAATAGTAACCTGGTTAAATGCTATTGTGGTTGAGAGGGAGAGAAGTTACTGGCAGTAAGGATCATTTCCGAATTCTCAGTCAATAGGTTCTTGTGCTATATCAAACATGAGGGATTTGGGAAAAGACTTTCTGTCTAGATATTGCAAATCAACGAATGATGTTACTAGTGACTAAGGAAAAAGTACTGGGCCATAAATAGCCAGGTTGAGTTGGGAAGGTTCCAGGTTTTTTGTTTGTTTGTTTGTTTTGTTTTGTTTTTTATGTAATGAGTTTGAATTGGATACATAGCTCCAGGTCCCAGAATGGTCAGAGCAGTTGATGGAACCATGGAGAAATTAATCTATTGATAACATCACAGAGAGCTGCTTCACTGTATTCTGGGGAATCTGGAGACATCACTAGAGCTCTGGAAACCTCAGTAAGAGCCAACAGTATGGGGAAAAGTGTGAACCTGTATCCACCTACCATTGATTTGTTTACCAAGAAACAACCACCCAAAGGATTGCATTTGTCTAGGTATACAACAGTGGACTAGTGCCAAGTAAACGAAAATGTATAACCTCATCCCCCACCTACAGGAGCTTTATGATTTTACAGAGAAGTCACTCATCTATTTCAGCAATACCTTCACTTACAATGCAAAACATCAGTGATTGGTTATTGCAGAGAGTGTAGGAAGTAAAAGATGAGTTTAATTATATGAAAGAAATTGACAAAATTCTGACTCTCCAGGAGCTATCAATTCAACGATGTTATAAATATAATAATACAGACAACACATAAGCCAAATGCCACGTCAGGAATGCTGAGAAATGCTAATTTATATGATTGGAGCCGTAGGGTATATTTCTATCTCCAGGCAAATAGGCAGATAAAAAGAATTTCATGCAGAGGGAAGGGATGTGTGGATACATGTAGACATGAGGGAGCAGCAATGTAATTAGAACAAGTCTTTCCAGGTAACTCAAGTCAACAGTGACTTTGAGGAGGAGAGGGTGGAGTATGTTTGACGGATGGGCCATGGTATGGTTTGTGTGAGAGATAATGACAGATGTAGAGAAAATTGGGTTAGATTTAAGGATCTTTAAAAGTCACCACACAAGGGCAGGTACTGTGGCACAGCAGCCACCACCTGGGACCACAACGACACTCTTGATTGGATTTCTAATGTGTGTGTTTGTGTGTTCATGTGTTTGAGTAAGAAAAAAAATAGTGTTCATCAATTATGGTTAATTTTAACTTCATAGTCAAGAAAACAACTTTTCTTTTAACATTGATTCTTCACCAGTATTGATGCAATGCCCATTTAACTTATCACATTTCAATTAACTAGGAAAGTGAAAACAACTTTGGGAAGACTTGATTCCTAGTTACATGGGAACCATTTGATGGACAGAAGGGAACATTCTGTCAGCAAGTATGGGAGTGCTGTCAGCATTAACCTAAAGGTTCATGGAAGAGATAGTGGATACACTACTAGTTACTTGATTCAAACCTTCACTCTGAGGAATCAGAAGGTAAAGATGATGTATAAACAGTTTTTTCACTATAAATTTTTAAATTCACATCCATGTTTTATGAATATAAGGTATACTACCAACACAAAGTGTAATTTCTTTAAAAGGTGACCAGAAAAGGTAAGACAAGAGTGCATTATAAGAAATCATGGAGGAGCTGCAGCTGTGGCACAGTGGTTTAAGGCACAGTCTGCAGTGATGGCATCTCATAGAGGCACTGGTTTGAGTCCTGGCTGTTCCACTTCTGATCCTTCTCCCTGCTAATGTGATTGGGGAAGCAGCAGAAAATTCCCCAAGTGCTTGTGGCCCTGCACCCATATGAGAGAATGGGGTGAAGTTCCTGGCTCCTGCGTTTGGCCTGGCCCAGACCAGACCATTGTGGCCATCTGAGGGGTAAGCTAGCAGAAGGAAGATATTCTCTCTCTCTCTCTCTCTCTCTCTCTCTCTCTCTCTCTCTCCCTCTCTATATATAGAACTTTGCCTTTCAAGTAAATAAATAAATCTTTAAAAAATTCACGGAAAGCAGTAACTTTGGCTGGAAAGATAACTAGTCCCTGATCCTGTCAGTCTGTGCTCTGTCCTTCTAACTATGTATGTTACTTTTGTTTTCAGTTGTCTGCTTCTGTTATTTTATCTTTTAATTTCTCTGATGTGTTCTTTCCTAGATCTATCTGCCTTTGCTTTGTACAACAGCTCCATTTCCAATCCTTTCTAGAGTTCATGTCTAGCTCATAGACATGAGATGCGGTTTTCCCATCACCCCTCACCGGCTAACCTACATCAACTTCCTCATTTTCTTTCTGAATCTCCACAGGGAAAACAAGAAACCTGAAATAATTAGCTAGTATGGCTTCCATTTCTACAGTCGGACTTTGATTTTCCTAGAAAAAAGATGCAAACTCTGGGAAGAATGAATTAACTGTGGGAATGCCGACTCCCTGTGTATTTCCCTGGTGGGTCCCCTCTCCTGGGGGAACTATTCCATCCTGCATCTTCTCCTGTGACCTGTGACCTTCTGGATCATTCATCTCCATTCAGCAGATTCGTTGCTCCTCACACACATGTATGAGGTCACCAGACATTCCCCCACCATTTTAATGCTGAATAGCTCCTCTTCTCCTTTACAATGAAAGCAGTGCCTCTATTCCTGCCTAAGATTAACCAGCATACTTGAGTATGTAGCCATCTCCTCTTCCCCACCAAAGCTAATCATCATCCTGCTTCTCCACAAAATATTAGGCATCCACCATTGTCATTCATAAACAGCATGTCCAATTATATACAGATTTCTCATGTGTTTAAAAAATTCCTTCATGGCCCCATGTACCATTACAGAAATTGCTCTAAATATAGTTAAGTGTCTCCAAGGAAGGATTCAAACTTCACTTAAGCACTTTCTACAGCTATGACCTCCAATTCACATATCTTTGATTCCCCACTCATTTTCATGGCAATGTATGCAATTTCCACTGCAGTGGACACAGTTAACATAACAGCTTCCTTGTTGCTAAAGCAAATGGATATTTTCAGTATTGGTGATAACTGATTTCTTAGTAATTCTTGTCAATACTAACCTCCATGAGGGAATGTTCCTTTCTTGGGCTTCCCTAATAACATTCATTTTCCTTTTTCTTTTATCTCTGTTCATTTTCAGCCACCTCTATAGGTTCTCATTTATTTTATGTTTTATTGAGAAGTATTCCCAAGTCTACCTCAACGTTTATCTCACTAGGAATGCTCTAAATGTCTTCTTTCACTTTAATGACTTCAATATCTGTATCTGTTACAGTTACATCTAAATGTATTTCCCCAGTCCTCACTGAAAGGTAGATGAAAGGATCTGGCCCACATACTCCCTAGGATATCCACAGAAATGGAATTCAACAAAATTCATCAAGAGGGGTAAATCATTCTCTGAAGAAGAGGCTTCTTTAATGATTTATTCTTAACAAGGGAAACAGCAACAACATGAGGATATCTGCATATGTTTTTGGATGCATATCAAAAGAAATAGAAATCTGTACCTTCCATAGTTGTCCAGTGGACAGTTGGATTCATGACAAATACATTCTAGTTCAGTAAGAAAATAAAACAGAAAATGACTGGAATTTTTTCCTGGGACAGACGAAGCACATGGGCTTATTTAAAGAAATTTGTTTATCATGTAATCATGATAAGCTCAGAGGCATAGCTCTTATGTAATTCAATGTAAGAATCATGGTCTCAACATAGCACAGAAATTTCTTAGAATCTGAAAATTAAATTGCATACTGTATTTCATTTGACATTTTAAACAACTTTAAAGATAAGAAATTACTAGTTTGAGAACTACTTTATTAATTAATCAATTTATTGAATAGGTACCTAATTTTCAAATAAAGATCCAGATACCTTAAGAAAGTTGGTGCAGAGGAAGATTAAAACCATCTCATTCCAGTCCCAAGATCTGAATTTGAATATTTTGAAAATGTTTGCTACTTAGTGGAAAATATGGGATGCAAAAAACAGCATTTTTGAGAATGTTATCATGTTAACGACATGCAAGAAAGAAATTATTTGAAATTAACATAGAAGTTTAATAGCTAAAAACAGAGATATAGCTTGAAATGCATTTAACTTTTTTTAAAAATACTGTATTTTTGCCTTGAAACTTTCAGTTATAAAACATGAAGGATACCTGTCATTTACATCAGGCAAAATAATAGAAAATTTCATAGACAAATAAAGATAATAGGTAAAGTATATATGAGTCTGTACACCTATCCATAATACCAGTAAGTTGTGATAGGAATCTTCGTACACAGATAAAGTGACATTTTACATAAATAGTCTTTAAAATGTTTCCTTTTTGTTCAGTAATCCTTATCTTCAGAGGCTATCTAAAATAACAGTTTTGTGAACAAATGTACCATAATTAAATGTATAAAACTGAGTCATGAGATGATCAGTTGTACTGGGCACATTGATCATACTACAGTGCACATGAGGATGCATTATGTTATCTGTAACTCTAATTATTAGTATAGAGGAAGGCTGCTGTGGCTAAGCTGCCACTTGGGATACCTTCATCCCAGAGTAGACTGTCTGAGATGGAATCCTGGCTCCTGAACTCCAGATCCAGCTTCCTGCGAATGCGGACCATGGAGCACAGAACGGCTCCAGCGTTTGAGTCACTGACACCCATGCAGGAGTCCAGGATTGCATTCTCAGCTGCTGGCTTCAGCCTGATCCGACCCTAGCTATTGATGGCATTTGGGGAATAAATCAGTTCATGGAAGATCTCTTCTCTCTCATTCTCTCTGTCTCTGTGTTTCTCCTTCTTGGTTACTATGCCTTCCAGGTTAATAACATTAAATAAACATTTTAAAAATTAGTATATTACATTCATAAATACATTCATAAAAATGCCATAAATCATACTTTAGAAATACACAATACCGGCTGGCACCGTGGCGCACTAGGTTAATCCTCCACCTGAGGCGCTGGCATCCCATATGGGCACCAGGTTCTAGTCCCGGTTGCTCCTCTTCCAGTCTAGCTCTCTGCTGTGGCCTGGGATAGCAGAAGATGGCCCAAATGCTTGGGCCCTTGCACCTGCATGGGAGATCAGGAGGAGGCACCTGGCTCCTGGCTTCGGATCGGTGCAGTGTGCCGGCTGTAGCTGCCATTTGGGGGGTGAACCAACGGAAGGAAGACCTTTCTCTCTGTCTCTCTCTCTTACTGTCTAACTTTCCTGTCCAAAAAAAAAAAAATGAAATACACAATACTTCTGGGGATATAAATTTGCCAGTGTCTGGCTTTGCTAGGTTGTTATTAGCTTTGGAAAATCACAATATTTTCCTTAAGAAACTAATTTCAGTGTTTTTATTTTTTCTCACAGAAAATATAGTTTCAAAAACTTCACATTATTTATCTCATTTTCTCATGGTTTACCAAACTAAACAACAAATAATACTGATTTTTAAAATTTATTTGTTTATTTGAAAGAGAGAAAGATGGGGACACACATGCACACACACACACAGAGACAGAGAGAGAAAGAGAGAGAGACAGAAATGAGAGGCCGGTTCTGTGGCACAGTGGGTAAAGCTGCTGTCTGCAGTGCCGGCATCCCATATGGGTGCCAGTTCAAGATCCCGCTGCTCCACTTCTAATCCAGCTCTCTGCTATGGCCTGTGAAAGCACTGGAAGATGGCCCAAGGCCTTGGCCCCTGCACTTGCGTGGGAGACCCGGAAGAAGCTCCTGGCTCCTGGCATCGGATCGGCGCAGCTCCTGCCAATTTTGGAGTGAACCAATGATGGAAGACCTCTCTCTTCTTCTTTTCTCTCTCTCTCTCTCTCCCTCTCCTTCTCTCTCTGCGTGTAACTCTGACTTTCAAATAAATAAAAAAATCTTTAAGAGAGAGAGAGAGAGAGAGATTCTATCCACTGGTTCACTCCCCAAATGACCAATAGCCAGGAATGGGTCAAGCTGAAGCCAGGAGCCAGGAGCTCCATCCTGGTCTCAAGTTCTTTGTCCATCTTATACTGTCTCCCCAAGTATATTAGCAAAAAACTGGAACAAAAACAGGGTAGCCAGCACTGGAACGGCTTTCTGATAAGAGATGCCTGCATCCCAAGTGGTAGCTTAACTCTCTGCACCACAGTGCCAGTGCCTGTGACAAATCACATTTGTACAATCCTAAACTATGCTTTTCATGATAGACAGTGGGAAAATAATTGTTCTAACATTTCTGCTTGGAGATATAAAGATTGCTGAAAAAATATAAAAGGATTTTATATATTTATCATGTACAACATGATCTATTGAGGCACAAACACAGTGTGAAATGGTCCAATGTGTCTTCTTAAAAAGGCACTACCTCGAATAGTTATTTCTGTGTGAGCATACTTTATACATACTGTCCTTGCATTTTTCAAGAATTTATGCTCATAGATCTCCGTTAACTACAGTCCCTTTACTATATAATAAATTTCATGAACCCTTCCTCCTGTATAATTATAATTACTATGTTTTTTATTTGCTCGTCAGCTAAGATTTCTGAAATTTTAACTTAACTTCTGAAAAAGCCAAGGAACCAATGTGAGTTTGTACCAAATTCTAAAGATATTGATTCTGATATCTTGGCCTCTACAGTTTTCAAAGGTCTAATGAATCATACCGAGAAACACATTCTATAGAAAAAAAAACTTCCCAATTTACTAACAGTGAAATTTAAATAATTAGAGTAATGCCATGTGCTAAGAGATGTTTGCAATCCCCTACTCTAGGAATGAGTTTCTTGTTGCCATCTCTAATATGATAAGTGAGTGATCTGGCTCCAAACTCTCACTCGATTAATGACATCTTCTCATCATTTTAGACTCCGTATCAACCATAGCAGCCTGAGGTCTCTAGGAAGCTGACTCTGATCTGGGGGAGCCGACTTGGGCAGGGAGAGAAGTTAGCTGGGCTGTGCGTTGAAGGCACGGGCCACTTCTTTAGAGGTCATGCTTCTTAGAAAAGCCAGTTTTTCTGCTACCCACATTCTTGAATCCAGCTGGCTAACCTGGACAGTGGCGTGGCTTTGTTCTCGATACTCTTCAAGGGTGAGAATTCAGTCTGATGAAGAAGATTCCACGGCCCCAGCTTGGTTAGAGTTCCTGGGTGTTATACTGTCTTTGACTCCAGATTCCAGCTCCCTGCCTATGCAGACACTGAGGACAGTGATGGGAGCTCACGTAATTTGGATGCCTCCCTACAGGAGGCATGGGGGAGCTGGGTTGACTTCACAGTTCCCAGCTTTAGTCCCCAGCTGCCTGGATATTTTGGACATTTGGAAAGCCAACCAGTGGATGGGGATGGGAGCTCTACTTTCTCACCCACACTCCCCTCTCTCTCGCCCTGAAATAAGTACATTTAAAATAATAATTATTCAGCAAAGGCATTTACCTCTGAAGGCTTTCTGTGGGCAGCATAGCCGGCAGCCAGAGATTTCCTGAGTGACCTTTAACACTGACCAATTCACACACTGGTGTCTTGACTTGAAGAGTAGAGTTTAAAGACCACACTTATAAATCATACTTAGTTAAGTCACATTCTGTTATCATTAAGCATTCTAAATACTCTTTACTCACAAGTCCTTGTACCTACTCAGTAAATATTACCTTTTTCATCCTAATAGCACTCATGATTTTTAACCCTTTGTGGTCTCTAAATATGACAATTGAAAGCTTCCCTCAGCTTTTCAAGTGGCTGACGCGTCATGCTGCTCCACCAAATCTGGTAAATGTGGGAGCTGTCTTGACTTGGTGCATTGGGAGTGATGCTCTGGGGTTTCCAAGCATGAGCCTTGGGAATCCTGCCAGATTTCCCTTTTCCCCGATGCCCATATGGAGAAGAAGGTCAAGTTCCCAGACAGCACTGCGTCTCAAGGAGGCCCAAGACACAAGGGAAAATGGGAGCCTCAGAGAGTACACTGAAAAGTAGCCCGAGTAGTATGATGGAATCCAACTATCCACCATGTGGAGTGGCATGAATGTATTGATGAAAGCAATGTAGCTATTATAAAGTAAATTAATTTGTTAGCTAAACACTAGAATGGTTGTGCTTTAAGTTGTATTGTGGTATAAAACACAGTTTTTCTCACATGAACCTATTTGCCCCTGCAATACTTTTTCTTATATATTTAATTAGCGTATTCATTAAATAAATATGTAACTTGCCAAACTAATTATTTATACTATAACCTCTATGAATAATTAAAGTTTTTGCAAAAATTCTAAAGAATACACAACATAACTTCAATATTTAAAAGGGAGCAATGTCTCTAGATAATCTTCCAAAAATTAGATGCCAGACAGAAGTTACAATGATCTTTGTCCCATGTGAGGACTATATATAATGCCTAGGACTGTTTGTGCTATGATTTTCATTTTGCAGAAGTCAAGAAACTCAAATTTATAGTCTCTGTACTACCTTTGATGGATTCAAAACAGTTATTATATAACATAAAAATTTAGTACCATGTGGAAATAGCACACACCACTTTTATTTATAAGGAAGAGTTGTAATTACAATGAGATTCAGAACGGACAGTTATAAAACTCTAAGTTGGAAAAGACATTACTGTTAACACAAGCTGATTTCTATGACATTATGTGGTAATTCTAAGTTGGCATTGTTTTTCAGACAATTTCACATTGTAATCATTTTAGAATTGATTATAAACACTTAGGTGATAAAACAAAATCCAGTTTAAATGACAAGTTTTCCAAATTGAGTGACATCATTACAAATGACCAGCCCTAGAATTAAAATGAACATAAGTCAAAACCACTTGAGTCAAACTTCACCAGAAGTATCTACAAACTTAGAGTAGTACATATCTGACTCTGAGACAAATTCAAGATTTTTTAAAAAGGGAAGAAAGCAGCTGCTTCACCTCCAAAGGTTTGCAAAGGAGTAATTGGTCCCATTGCGACATCAACCCTCTTCCACTAAACAATTGTTTGAAGTCATAATGCTTTGACAAAGTAAAGTTTCGTAAATAATGTGCAGGGAGGCATGTGTAATGTGCAATTTGGGGTAGGCTGGGAGACCTGGTATCTCTTGCCCCTCGTACTCCTGTGGCCGCCAGAAAAGGATTATTATGCTGATCACAGCAGACATTAGTGTAACGCTGATCACATCACCTAGCTCAGAAGTTCTGTGAATCATTTTTTTTCTCAAAAAGCTAAGAACTAACATAGGGGTAGCACTGTGGCATAGCGGGTAAAGGTGCCACATGCAGTGCCAGCATCTCATAGGAGCACCTGTTAAGAGTCTGGGCTGTTCCACTTCCGATCCAGCTCTCTGCTATGGCTTGGGAAAACAGTAGAAGATGGTCCAAGTCCTTGGGCCCTTGCACCTGCATGAGAGACCTGGAAGAAGCTCCTAGCTCCTGGCTTTGGATTGGCCCAAGGCAGCTCTGGCTTTTGCTGCCACTTGGGGAGTGAACCAGCTGATGTAAGACCCCTCTCTCTCTGGCTCTTCCTCTCTCTGTAACTCTGTCTTTGTGATAAATAAACATATCTTTAAAATAATTAATAGGAAAACAAAAAATATTACAAATCCACACTGAAATATTTGTACTGATAGCACCTACTTCTGACTCATGTCTCCAGTCACAAAATGTTTATTAGGTCCCTTCCCTTGGCAGATAAGGTGCTAAGAACAAGAATAAGAAGACAGCAGTCATCTCTACTTCTTTAGTTATATTTTAATTAGGATGTCAAAGAGACACATAAGAAAGCATCCTGGACAATTAAAGCATTTCAGCATCTTTCATCATTACAGTCAAAATCAACAGGTTTAATGTGGCTCTAAACAATCTTGTATTTGGTAGGGTAGCCTCAAATGCAGTAAGATGAAAGACTTGATAGCATCACATTTATGGGCAGGGATATTTACAAGGAAGTGGTGGTCATGGGCAGTGAGCTTCTAGCAATTCTCTTGAGAAATGGAATTACTTAGACTTTGAGAAGCAAACAAAGCAGGGGTTTGGGATCCTGTCTGGGATGATAGAAGCCCCCTAATGTGTTTGTGGCTCTGCACTGTAACAAGCCCCATGAGGTCACAGTGAAGTTTAACAGAATTGAGTCACTTGTTGAGAGTGTGCTAGTGATTGGTCTCTGCTACGAAATGATACGAGTCATTACATAAATATGCGTTAACTAGATTTGTTTTCATTGTCCTGTTGGTCTTGAAGAGCTTCTCTGATCTGTCTTTCCTCACCTCAGAGAATCTTGGGTATTATCTCTTCCCTAACTGCTTCTTAAGCACCCTCTCTCCACTGCTCGAGTGGTTCCAATTATATAACTTTTAAAATTATATCACATATGCATCTTCGGTATTAAAGAAGTCACATGTGAAAGAAGACACTTATTCCCGTCAAGGATGACTGATTTTCCAACAGACTCCCTGGAAGCAGTGCAAGAATGGATGAAGCTTCTAGTGTTGGGAGGTGGGGAGACGGAGTAATTGACATCCGATAGTTCTATATGCAAAATATGCTTGGAAAACACTGTTGAAGTACATATGGTTTCAGAAAACAATAGTGAATTTAATAGTAAATGTAATTTATAATTGTCCATAGTTAGAAATGTGAGACTATGAGAAGCAGAGATCAGTGCCGGAGAAGGTGGATCATAGAGTAAAAACTCTGAAGACATGCAACAGTAAGGACAAGTGCCAGTGGTGCTGAAAATATTTGTTCAAATAAAATTATGAAAAGTTGGGCTCAAATAATACACAAAAAACAGATCTGATGGGTGGTGGGGGGACAGAGCAGACTCCAAGGGCCCTATGTTTTCTGGAGAGTGGAGGGGCTAACAATGTAAGCTATCATAAATCTCTAAGTATTAATGCTGGAGTTACTATTCAAGTTGTAATAAGAGGTATCCAGGTACGTCTGGCCCTTGAACAATATCAGGGTTACGAGGCCCAGCATCACAAAGCAGTAAATCTGCATTAACTCTCAATTCACAACAATAGCAACTTTGTAACAACTACAAAGTTATTACAGCAACATAGTACATAGATGGCTAATTTTACGTAGCTATTATTTAATACAATATCCGTACCTAGGTTTATACTTATCTCCACTGAAACTGGTACCATGTATAGTCTGGAGGTGTTGTATATAGGTTTCAATAAATTTCAACTTTTCATTCAACCTTTCATAATGTACTAGAAATAAATAAAAATAATAATGATAGAACAAATCTTAAAATGTAATAAATAATGATTTTAATATAGAATAATAAAATAGGCTATTATGTACATATATTTTATGCATTCATGCTACATTTTTATTATTTTTGCAATATTTCTAGGCTGCATGATTCATTTGAGGATAATTTTTAAAGTGCTGCAAATCTTTTAAAATTCACCTGTGAAAGGCCAATGTTACGGCTCAGCAGGTTTTGCCACTGCCTGCAGCTCCTGCAACCTTTGTGAGCGCCAGTTTGAGCACCAGCTGTTTCACTTCCAATCCAGCTCACTGCTAACGCACCTGGGAAAGCAGCGGAAGATGGCTCAAGTGCTTGGGCCCCTGCCACCCAAATGGGAGACCCAGATGAAACTCGTAACTCCTGGCTTGTGGCTCGTGGCTCCTGCCTCCTGGCTTTGTCCTGGCTCATGCTCAGCCTTTGTGACCATTTGGGAGTGAACCAGCAGATGAAAGATCTCTCTCTCTCTCTTTCTCTCTCTCTCTCTCTGTCTCCCTCACTCACTCACTCTTTTGTGTAACTCTGCCATTCAAATAAATAAATAAATCTTACAACAAAAACTTGTGAAAATGCAATACTACATTTCAAACCTATGTTCTTTAGGAATCAAAGATAAAATATAATGTAGCTTTATAATATTAGCTATGAAAATCTAAATATAAATGCATTCACAATTATATGTATCATTATGGTATATGTAAGATATACATACAGCTAATAAAGTCACATAAGCCATTAGAATCCATGTATATAATAAAGTTATAATAACCATCAAACCCCAATAAAAGGACGCTAAATAATCAGAAAATATTTGTTTAAAACAAATTTTCTTAATAAAAAATAAAAATAAAACAAAAAATGTCAAACAGGACACATGACACAGAATAGTGCTAGCTACATACATTTAAAAATCACATTAAATTTAAACAAACGTGGGTTGGCGATTGGTACAGCAGGAAAAGCACCACTTGGGAAACCACATCCCAGATGTCCCACATCAACGTGCCTGGATTCAAGTCCTGGCTCTGCTTCTGGTTCCAGCTCCTGGCAATGCGCATGCTGGGGGAGCAGGTGACGGCTCAAGTCCTTCGGTGCCTACCACCCACATGGGAGACCTGGGTTGAGACTGGCCTTCTCATAGTACAGAAAAGTGGAAAGCTCCCAAAGTGTGTTATCTTAAACAGAAGTAAATTCTGGTAGCTTCTACTATAATGGCCTATAACAAGCACTAGGTCATCTTGAAATAACATTTCAGACCAAAATGGGGCATTTTTTTCAGGAGTGTCCTGTTTGGGGCTCAACGAGCGGGTGGAGTAAGGAAGAGCTTGCCTTGAACGGGTGGTGACTTACCTCGGCACAGAGTCAATTTAAGCAAAAACAATTCATTAACAATTATAATCAATTGAAAAAGAATGATCCGCTGATAGGTACATGATACTATTAGGAAAGAGAGAGGGAGAGAGGTAGGAAGACGCTGAGAGGGAAAAGGAGCTCGACTCTGCAGCAGAATTGTCTCCAAACCTAAGAAACTGGTATCAGGAAGCCAACATCTTTCAACTTACCATTGTAATGAGCATGTGAGGCAAGGCTCACACAGGCATGATCCAACCGCCGGGTGAGTAACTCCCGGGAAGAGAGAACGGGCATACTTTCTAAGTGCTGCAGCAGACGAGAAGGACCTGCGGCAGTTAGCTCCAGCTGCCTTGACCAAGCACCACTGACTGTGGGGGTCGCACAGCACAAGTTTACTTCTGCTCTGCTCTGGGCTGGAAGTCAGGGTCAGAGACTCACCTTGGTCAGGCTCTGGTGAGCGTGGCTTCCTGGCTAGCAGCGGCCTCCTTCTGTGTCCTCACGTGGAGAGAGCAAGAGCCCTCTGGTGTCTCTTGTGAGAAGGACACTAGTTCTGTACCAAGGTCTCCTGCTCATGACCACATTTAACCTTAATTACACTTTTAGAGGCCCTGTTGCCAGTGAGTGGTGGGGAGACACAATATGCAGTCTGTAATTTATAACCTCAAGGCTGCAGTTCCACACATCTGAATGTACTGAGCAGCTTAGAGCCAGCAGTCACTGGAGAGTCTGACATTAGGGACCTCCTGTTGCTATGCTAAACAGGTGTGCACACAGATCAGCTATGCAATGGACTTACCTGGCATGTTTATCCTGAAGCTCTTCATGAGATTAATTCCATGGATGGCCATTCCACAAACTTAACTGCCTGCAATATTAAAGAATTTCAATGTATAAATACCACAAATTTCAATTAAAAGCAGGAAGCAGACTGAGGGAATTAAAAAAACAACAGCACCTTATGGAGTTGTAAACCCGATGCAAGATGCATTGGAGGTGGGAGCCCTGAGGAAGCCATCTCTGAGGTGGAGATCAGACTGCAAGAGTTTCCTGAGGATCTGCCACATGCAGAGAGACGAGGGCTGAAACCATTTCTTCCAACTGGGGGAATCTGCTTTTAACATTGAAAGGGGGATCTGAGCAGCGTTTCATAGCTTTCCTGAGACTTGATCACCTCAAAAAATCTAGGAAAAGATCTTGGAGTTCCTTGGAAAATCTGAATATATGTTGTGAATAACTATGAATATATTCTTCAACTAATGTTGGCTTGGGTATGGGAGATTCAGAACTAGGGAATTTGAAGGAGGAGCAAATGTGGCAAAGCGTTATAAAGACAAAGGACTTGCTCTTTCAAGTTATTTCAAGCAAACTGGTTTCCTCTGGCTTGAGAATCTCCGTCTCAGCTTCACCAGGCACAGGGCCACGCTGACACTTCCTCTCCCATCGTCCCTTCTGCCCACTGTGTGATTGATACAATTTTGTAATTGAAAGTGATTTTTTAAAAACATCCATTTTCCTGGAATTCATATGTAGTACATGTAACACAGTCCATGAATACCAAATCCAATCAAGGCGTGGCCTTTGTCTTAGAAATATATTGGCCAGGGGAATAGCTACTACAATCAAACAACTCGGTCCTATCAAGATATACCACTGGGCAAACACTTCACATGATTTTTTTTTATTTTTTATATATATATAAAGCTTTTATTTAAATAATATAAATTTCCAAAGTATAGCTTATGGATTACAATGGCTCCCCCCACACACAACTTGCCTCCCCCCGCTACCCTCCCCTTTCCCGCTCCCTCTGCCCTTCTGTTCACATCAAGATTCATTTTCAATTCTCTTTATACACAGAAGATCAATTTAGTACATATTACGTAAAGATTTCAACGGTTTGCCCTCGCATAGAGACACAAAATGAAAATACTGTTGGAGTACTAGTTATAGTATTAATTCACAATGTACAGCACATTAAGGACAGAGATCCTACATAATTTTTTTTAAAAAATTGATTAATTATCTATGCAATTTCCAATTTAACACCAAGATTTTTTAATCATTTGCAATTATCTTTATATACAGAAGATCGATTCAGTATATACTATGTAAAGATTTCATCAGTTTGCACCCACACAGAAACACAAAGTGTAAAAATACTGTTTCAGTACTAGTAATAGCATTATTTCACATTGGATAACACATTAAGGACAGATCCCTCATGAGACGTAAGTACACAGTGACTCCTGTTGTTGATTTCACAATTTGACACTCTTGTATATGGCGTCAGTAATCTCCCTAGGCTCTAGTCATGAGTTGCCGAGGCTATGGAAGCCTTTTGAGTTCACCAACTTCGATCTTATTCCGACAGGGTCATAGTCATTGTGGAAGTTCTCTCCTCCCTTCAGAGAAAGGTAGCTTCTTCTTTGATGGCCCCGTTCTTTCCACTGGGATCTCACTCGCAGAGATCTTTCATTTAGGTCTTCTTTTTTTTGTTTTTCAGAGTGTCTTAGCTTTCCATGCCTAAAATATTCTCATGGGCTCTTGAGCCAGATCCGAATGCCTTAAGGGCTGATTCTGAGGCCAGAGTGTGCTGTTTAGGACATCTGCCATTCAATGAGTCTGCTGTGTATCTCGCTTCCCATGTTGGATCATTCTCTCCCTTTTTGATTCTATCTGTTAGTATTAGCAGACACTAGTCTTGTTTGTGTGATCCCTTTGACTCTTAGACCTATCAGTGTGATCAATTGTGAACTGAAATTGATCACTTAGACTAATGAGATGGACTTGGTACATGCCACCTTGATGGGATTGTATTGGAATCCCCTGGCACAATTCTAACTCCATCATTTGGGGCAGTTCCGATTGAGCATGTCCCAAATTGTACATATCCTCCCTCTCTTTCTCCCACTCTTATGTTTAACAGGGATCACTTTTCAGTTAAAATTTAAACACCTAAGAATAATTGTGTGTTAATTACAGAGTTCAACCACTAGTACTAGGATAATAAAAAAAAATACTACAATGGATAAAGTATTACATTGTACAACAACAGTCAGCACAAGAGCTGATCAAGTCATTGTTTCTCATAGTGTCCATTTCACTTCAACAGGTTTCCCCTTTGGTGCTCAGTTAGTCATCGCCAATCAAGGGAAACAAATGATATTTGTCTCTTTGGGACTGGCTTAATTCACTCAGCATGATGTTTTCCAGATTCCTCCATTTTGTTGCAAATGACCAGATTTCATTGTTTTTGACTGCTGTATAGTATTCTGTAGAGTACATGTCCCATAATTTCTTTATCCAGTCTACTTCTGATGGGCATTTGGGTTGGTTCCAAGTCTTAGCTATTGTGAATTGAGCCACAATAAACATTAATGTGCAGACGGCTTTTTTGTTTGCCAATTTAATTTCCTTTGGGTAAATTCCAAGGAGTGAGATGGCTGGGTTGAATGGTGGGGTTATATCCAGGTTTCTGAGGAATCTCCAGACTGACTTCCATAGTGGCTTCACCCGTTTGCATTCCCACCAACAGTGGATTAGTGTCCTTTTTTCCCCACATCCTCTCCAGCATCTATTGTTGGTGGATTTTTTGAATGTGAGCCATTCTGACCAGGGTGAGGTGAAACCTCATTGTGATCTTGATGTGCGTTTCCCTGATTGCTAGAGATCCTGAACATTTTTTCTTGTGTCTGTTGGCCATTTGGATTTCCTCTTTGGAAAAATGTCTATTAAGGTCCTTGGCCCATCTCTTAAGTGGGTTGTTTGTTTTGATGTTGTGGAGTTTCTTAATTTCTTTGTAGATTCTGGTTATCAACCCTTTATCTGTTACATAGTTTGCAAATATATTTTCCCATTCAGTCGGTTTCCTATTCACTTTCCTGACTGTTTCTTTTGCAGTACAGAAACTTTTCAATTTGATGCAATCCCAATAGTTAATTTTGGCTTTGATTGCCTGTGCTTCTGGGGTATTTTCCAAGAAGTCTTTGCCAGTACCTGTGTCCTGCAGGGTTTCTCTTATGCTCTCTAATAATTTGATGGTGTCGGGTCGTAGGTTAAAGTTTTTAATCCATGTTGAATGAATTTTTGTGTAAGGTGAAAGGTAGGGATCTTGCTTCATGATTCTGCACGTGGAAATCCAGTTTTCCCAGCACCATTTATTAAACAGACTGTCCTTACTCCAGGGATTGGTTTTGGATCCTTGAGCAAATATAAGTTGGCTATAGATGTTTGGATTGATTTCTGGTGTTTCTATTCTGTTCCATTGGTCTATCCATCTGTTTCTGTACCAGTACCATGCTGTTTTGATAACTACTGCCCTGTAGTATGTCCTGAAATCTGGTATTGTGATGCCTCCAGCTTTGTTTTTGTTGTACAAGATTGCTTTAGCTATTTGAGGTCTCCTGTGTCTCCATATGAATTTCAACATCATTTTTTCCAAATCTGAGAAGAATGTCCTTGGTATCTTGATTGGTATTGCATTGAATCTGTAAATTGCTTTTGGGAGAATGGACATTTTGATGAGATTGATTCTTCCAATCCATGAGCATGGAAGATTTTTCCATTTTTAGGTATCCTCTTCTATTTCTTTCTTTAAGGTTTTGTTTCATTGTAGAGATCTTTAATGTCCTTGGTTAAGTTTATTCCAAGGTATTTGATTGCTTTTGTGGCTATTGTGAATGGGATTGATCTTAGAAGTTCTTCCTCAGCCGTGGCATTGCCTGTGTATACAAAGGCTGTTGATTTTTGTATATTGATTTTATATCCTGCTACTTTGCCAAACTCTTCTATGAGTTCCAATAGTCTCTTAGTAGATTTCTTTGGGTCCCCTAAATAAAGAATCATGTCGTCCACAAAGAGGGATAGTTTGAGTTCTTCCTTCCCAATTTGTATCCCTTTAATTTGTTTTTCTTGCCTAATAGCTCTGGCTAAGACTTCCAGCACTATATTGAATAGCAGTGGTGAGAGTGGGCATCCCTGTCTGGTACCCGATCTCAGTGGAAATGCTTCCAACTTTTCCCCATTCAATAGGATATTGGCCGTGGGTTTTTCATAAATTGCTTTGAATGTATTGAGGAATGTGCCTTTTATACCCAGTTTGCTTAGGGTTTTCTTCATGAAAGGGTGTTGAATTTTATCGAATGCTTTCTCTGCTTCTAGTGAGATAATCATATGTTTTTTCTTCTGCATTCTGTTAATGTGGTGTATCACGTTGATTGACTTGCGAACACTGAACCATCCCTGCATACCAGGGATGAATCCCACTTGGTCTGGGTGGATGATCTTTCTGATGTGTTGTTGCATTCTATTGGCCAGAATTTTATAGAGGATTTTTGCATCCATGTTCATCAGGGAGTTATTGGTCTGTAATTCTCTTGTGATGCTGCATCTTTTTCTGGCTTAGGAATTAAGGTGATGCTGGCTTCATAGAAAGAATTTGGGAGAATTCCCTCTTTTTCTATTGTTCTGAATAGTTTGAAAAGAATTGGAGTTAGTTCTTCTTTAAATGTCTGGTAGAATTCAGCAGTGAATCCATCTGGTCCTGGGCTTTTCTTTGTTGGGATGGCCTTTATTACTGATTCAATTTCTGACTCACTTATCGGTCTGTTTAGGTTTTCTATGTCTTCCTGGTTCAATTTAGGTAGGTTGCATGTGTCCAGGAATCTATCTATTTCTGATAGGTTTCCCTGTTTGCTGGCATACAAGTCCTTGTAGTAATTTCTGATGATTCTTTTGATTTCTGTGGTGTCTGTTGTTACATTTCCTTTTTCATCTCTGATTTTACTGATTTGGGTCTTTTCTCTTCTTTTTCGTTAGTTGGGCCAATGGGGTGTCAATTTTGTTTATTTTTTCAAAAAACCAGCTCCTCGTTTGGCTGATTTTTTGTAAATTTTTGGATTCAATTCTGTTGATTTCTTCTCTGATTTTGATTGTTTCTCTTTTTCTACTAGATTTTGGTCTAGTTTGCTGCAGATTTTCTAGATCCTTGAGATGCATTGAAAGCTCATCTATTTGGTGCTTTCCAGTTTCTTGATGTAGGCACCTATTGATATAACCTTTCCTCTTAACACTGCTTTTGCTATATCCCATAAGTTTTGGTATGTTGTGCTGTTATCCTCATTTACTTCCAGGAAAATTTTGATTTCTCTTTTGATTTTTTCTGTGGCCCACTGTTCATTCAGGAGCATGTTGTTCAATCTCCATGTGTTTGCCTATGCTCTAGGGATTCTTGAGTTGCTAATTTCCAACTTCATTCCCTTATGGTCTGAGAAGCTGCATCGTATGATTCTAATTCTTTTGAATTTGCTGAGACTTGCTTTATGGCCTAATATGTGGTCAATCCTAGAGTAGGTTCCATGTACTGCTGAGAAGAATGTAAATGCTTCATGTGTAGGATGAAAAGTTCTGTAGATATCTGTTAGATCCATTTGGGCTATAGTGTTGTTTAAATCTACTGTCTCCTTGTTGATCTTCTGTCCTGTCGATCTGTCAATATCTGTGAGTGGAGTATTGAAGTCCCCCAGTACTATTGTGTTGGGGTCTAAGTCTCCCTTTAAGTTTCTTTACAAATTTTTTAAATAAACCGGTGGCCTGTAATTAGGTGCATATACATTGAGAATTGTTATATCTTCCTTTAGTATTGATCCCTTAATCATTATATAGTGCCCCTCTTTGTCTCTCTTAAGAGTTTTTGTGTTAAAATTTATGTAGTCCGATATTAAGATGGCTACACCCGCTCTTTTTTCATTTCTGTTGTCATGGTATATCTTGTTCCTTCCTTTTATTTTCAGTCTGTATGTATCTTCGTTGGAAAGATGTGTTTCTTGTAAGCAGCAAATAGATGGTTTTTGTTCCTTAACCAAATCAGCCAATCTCTCTCTTTTAACAGGACAGTTTAGACCTTTAACGTTCAATGTGACTATTGATAAGTGGTAAGTTTGCCCTGCCATTTGCCAAAGCTATTTTCTAATATATGCTTTGAATTCCCTGTAATCTTTTGCCGTGAGGTTCCCTTCGTTTACCTTCTTTCATGTTGATGGCCGTTTTTCTGTGTTTCTCTGTGTAACACATCTTTAAGTATCTTTTGCAGGGCTGGACGAGTGGCAACAAATTCTTTAAATTTTTGTTTGTTATGAAAGGTCTTTATTTCACCTTCATTCACAAATGAGAGCTTGGCAGGATATAATATTCTGGGCTGGCAGTTTTTCTCTCTCAGTACCTGGGCTATGTCTCGCCATTCCCTTCTAGCTTGTAGGGTTTCTGATGAGAAGTCTGCTGTGATTCTAATTGGAGATCCTCTGAGTGTAATTTGACGTTTCTCTCTTGCACATTTTAGGATCTTTTCTTTCTGTTTCACTGTGGTGAGTTTAATTACAACGTGTCGTGGTGAGGACCTCTTTTGGTCATGTTTACTAGGGGTTCTATGAGCTTCCTGTACTAGGATGTCTCTGTCCTTCTCCAAAACTGGGAAATTTTCTGCTATTATCTCACTAAAAAGGCATTCTAATCCTTTCTCCCTCCCCATGCCTTCAGGAACTCCTAGAACTCGAATGTTGGGTTTTTTAATAGTATCCTGTAGATTCCCAACAAAATTTTTTAGATTTCTAATTTCCTCTTCTTGTCTTTGGTTTGACTGTATATTTTCCTGTCCTCTGTCTTCTAAGTCCGATATTCTCTCTTCTGCCTCACCCATTCTGTTTGTAAGGCTCTCTAATGTGTTTTTCATTTGATCTATTGAATTCTTCACTTCATTATGATTTCTCGTCACTATCACAGTTTCCTGTTCTACTAGTTGTTTCATTTCAGCTTGATTTCTCCTTAATATTTCATTTTCACGAGAGAGATTTTCTACCTTGTCCATTAAGGATTTCTGTAGTTCAAGAATTTGTTTTTGAGTACTTCTTAGTGTTCTTATCAATTTTTTGAGATCTGCTTCTTGCATCTCTTCTATCTCATCATCTTCGTAATCTTGAATTGGGGTGTCTTTTTCATTTGGGGACGCCATAGTGTCTTCCTTGTTCTTATTACCTCGGTTTTTGCGTTTGTTGTTTGGCATATTGGTTTCTTCACTGTGGTGTTTTTTTCTTGTTATATTATGACTCTAGATTAAGTGGACTGTCTGCTTTTGATGAGTCTTAGAGGCTTGAGATGGGTGTGGCTTGAGAGCTCTGTTTGATTCCTCAGGGTTGAGGGTGTGTCAAAGGAGACACTCCCAGGTTAGGCGTGGTAAATCTCTCTCTGTTACTTTTTTTTTTTTGGTTCAAAAGGGAAGTAATTCCACACAGCTGAATGGAATTGGGGGTGGTTAGCAGGCAAATGATATACCCACAGGAGCCAGAGATCAGAAGCTCTTTCCCAAGGACCAGAGAGGGAATCTTTGCGGTCCTTAGTGTGGGCTCAGATTCTCCTGTAGTCTCCCACTGGGCTGCCAAGGCTACTGAACTGTAGTGTCTCTGGAGAGTACTCATATGAATTTGTGACTTCCGTGAGTTCTCTCCCCCACCGTCTCTTTTTTCACAGTCTCAGTTCATTAGCACCACACATTCATTAGGTTCTAATCTCCTGTTATTTCACCCCTCCCACCCAGAGTCAGGTTTTTCTGCTAGGCTCGGGGCCGGTGCCGACCCGAGGTTGCCCTGCTTATGACGTATTCCAAAATGGCGCCTGCTCTTTGTCTTGCTCACCTTTGAGAGGTGAGCGGAGAGAGAGAAACTCCTTTCCGTATGGGTCACTTTTCTCTCTCTCTCTCTCTCTCTCTCTCTCTCTCTCTCTCTTCTAGTTAGCCTGGTGAACTTTTCCCTGCAGGGTTTCAAGCCTTGTTCACTCTAGGCTCCTCTTTCCACTTCCCTGCTGGTAATTCGGGCTATTGAGGTTCGGCTCACCTCGTGTTCCCGTGCTGGTGTGTTGAATCTGCTGCTGGTGTCCCAAACTGCGGGCTCCCATGCTCTCCACACAGGTCCACTGTGAATCTCCAGTTCCGGAAGGGTTTCCTCTGCTGTTTCTTCCCCTACTCTTCCTTGAACCTGCAGTATCTCCACTTTTATTAAACTGTCTCTCCCCAGACTATCGGTGTGCTCCCTTCCTATTCCACCATCTTGCTGCTCTCCCAAACACTTCACATGATAATCATGGTTTTAAGAGTTGGGGAGAGTCTGGAGCTGTGACGTAGCTGGTAAAGCCACCGCCTGCAGTACTGGCATCCCATATGGGCACCAGTTCAAGTCTAGCTGCTCCACTTCCTATCCAGCTTTCTGCTATGGCCTAGGAAAGCAGTGGAAGATGGCCCAAGTCCTTGGGGCCCTGCACCCAAGTGGGAGATCCGGAGGAAACTCCTGGCTCCCGGCTTCGGATTAGTGCAACTCTGGCCATTGCAGCCACCTGGGGAGTGAGACAGCAGATGGAAGACCTCTTTATCTCTGCCTCTTCCTCTGTAACCCTGCCTTTCAAATAAATAAATAACTATTTAAAAATAAAAATAAGCTAAAATAAAAAAAAGATTTGGGGAGACATCCTGGAACAATGCTTCCTGCGCTACCTTTTTATAAGGCCCAGCTGCAATACTTGTTCAATATAGGCAAATTCCAAGAAAAGGATTTGTAGAGTGCCAGTGCCTAAAATAGAAATAGCTAATCTGGTTAAATGACTTTCTGAACACTGTCATAACATTTCTTGGCAAATAGCTTTTTTATTGTACATGACTGACTTTCTCTAATTTTTATGTAGGATGTGAGTTTGAATTGTTTAATTGCTAGAGTATTCCCTGAGAAGAGACGAATTGTTTAAGTACATAATAATATCACAATGCTCTGGGGAATCGTAAGCTGCATTTTTTTTAATGATCTCCTGTCGTTCTTCGGGAAAGTGCATTGTTGATTGATTAGTCCCTTGGAAAACATTTTTGGAAAAGAATCCAAAACACATTTCCTGATAGCAATGAAACATGAATGACAAAAAATACACTCACCCAAAACTCGTGCACGTTTTTCATGGGAAACCAGCAGACCAAAAGTAATCTTAAAAGTATTCTGTTCATGGGTGAAAAAAATCTTTTTTTTTTCCTATTTATTTTTTCATTTGAAAGTCAGAATTACACGGAGCGATATAAGAGACAAGAGAGAGTGATTTTCCATCCTCTCACTCTATGAATGGCCACAACAACATGGACTAGGCCAAGCTGGAGCCAGGACCAGGAAATTCATATGAGTCTCCCACATGGATGCAGGGACCCAGGCCCTTGGGCCATCTGCCTCCACTTTCCCAGGCCATTAACAGGTAGCTATATCAAAAGTGGAGCACCCAGACCTCAAAGTGGTGCCCAGATGGGATGCTGTGTGCAGCAGCATTACCCACTATTCCACAACAACAGCCCTAAAACAAATACTTCCCACATAATCACTTGAAACGTGATTTTCCAGTAATCTTAAAATATTTCTCTGAAGTAGAGATCTTACACTGAAAAATTTGATACTATAATCTTGGGTCTTATAGCACTCTTCAGCTTGAAGGAAAGTGAAATTTCACCTTCCATATAGTATAAATAGACAATAGCTGATCTAGACTGGAACACATACAAAATTATTCAGATAAATATATTTAGATAAATGATGATATTTTTCTCTTGTAGGTAATACTCTTTTGTGAAGTAGTTTTTTTTTTTCATTTTCAATTCTCTTTATATACAGAAGATCAGTTTAGTATATATTAAGTAAAGATATCAACAGTTTGCCCCCACATAGCAAAGTGAAAAATACTGTTGGAGTACTACTTATAGCATTAAATCACAATGTACAGCACATTAAGGACAGAGATCCTACATGATTTTTTTTTAAAACTGATTAATTTTCTATGCAATTTCCCAATTTAACACCAAGTTTTTTTTAATCATTTTCAATTATCTTTATATAGAGAAGATTGATTCAGTATATACTAAGTAAAGATTTCATCAGTTTGCATGCACACAGAAACACAAAGTATAAAAATAATGTTTCAGTACTAGTAATAGCATTACTTCATATTGGACAACACATTAAGGACAGATCCCTCATGAGACGTAAGTACACAGTGACTCCTGATGTTGATTTAACAATTTGACACTCTTGTTTATGGCGTCAGTAATCTCCCTAGGCTCTAGTCATGAGTTGCTGAGGCTATGGAAGCCTTTAGGGTTCGCCGACTTCGATCTTATTCTGACAGGGTCATAGTCAAAGTGGAAGTTCTCTCCTCCCTTCAGAGAAAGGTACCTGCTTCTTTGATGGCTCCGTTCTTTCCACTGGGAAACAAAAAAGCCATCTGCACATTAATGTTTATTGCAGCTCAATTCACAATAGCTAAGACCTGTTGAAGTGAAATGGACACTATGAGAAACAGTGACTTGATCAGCTTATATGCTGACTGTTGTTGTACAATGTAATACTTTATCCATTGTAGTATTTTTTTTTTTGTTCTAGTACTAGTGGTTGAACTCTGTAATTAACACACAATTATTCTTAGGTGTTTAAATTTTAACTGAAAAGTGATCCCTGTTAAACATAAGAGTGGGAAAAAGAGAGGGAGGAGATGTACAATTTGAGACATGCTCAATCAGACTTGCCCCAAATGATGGAGCTAGAAACGTGCCAGGGGATCCCAATACAATCCCATCAAGGTGGCATGTACCAAGGCCCATCTCACTAGTCCAAGTGATCAATTTCAGTTCACAACTGATCACACTGATAGGTCTAAGAGTCAAAGGGATCACACAAACAACCAGTGTCTGCTAATACTAACTGATAGAATCAAAAAGGGAGAGAACGATCCAACATGGGAAGCAGGATACACAGCAGACTCATAGAATGGCAGATGTCCTAAACAGCACTCTGGCCTCAGAATCAGCCCTTAAGGCATTCAGATTTGGCTCAAGAGCCCATGAGAGTATTTTTTTTTTTTAACAGGCAGAATGGACAGTGAGAGAGAGAGACAGAGAGAAAGGTCTTCCTTTGTTGTTGGTTCACCCTCCAATGGCCACTGCTGCCGGCATGCTTGAGCTGGCGCACCTTGTTGATCCAAAGGCAGAAGCCAGGTGCTTCTCCTGGTCTCCCATGGGGTGCAGGGCCCAAGCACTTAGGCCATCCTCCACTGCACTCCTTGGCCACAGCTGAGAGCTGGCCTGGAAGAGGGGCAACTGGGACAGAATCCGGCACCCCGACTGGGACTAGAACCCGGTGTGCCCGCACCGTAGGCGGAGGATTAGCCTAGTGAGCCATGGCCCTGGCCGTGAACTAGTTTTATGATTACTTATGCATATGTAACAAAACTATAATCATGCCAGTGGATGCATATATGTGGCTTGTTTCTATTTGACTCCTATTTTTTCTTTTTAATTTATTCCAATATCCCTAAGCACTCCACACAGGCAGTGCACTTTCAATTTTTTTTCAGTTGTAAAATTGCTTCTCTGCACATTAATTTTTAAAAGATAATCATCACAGCCAGCGCTGTGGCTCACTTGGTTAATCCACCACCTGCAGCGCCGGCATCCCATATGGGTGCTGGGTTCTAGTCCCGGTTGCTCCTCCTCCAGTCCAGCTCTCTGTTGTGGCCTGGGAAGGCAGTGGAGGATGGCCCAAGTTCTTGGCCCCTGCACCTGCATAGGAGACAAGGAGGAAGCGCCTGGCTCCTGGCTTCAGATCAGTGCAGTGCGCTGGCTGTAGCTCGCTAGCCGTGGCGGCCATTTGAGGGGTGAACCAACGAAAGGAAGACCTTTCTCTCTGTCTCTCTCTCTCACTAACTCTATCTATCAACTAAAAGAAACCAAACAAGAAAAAGAAAAGATAATCATCATATAGGTTATACTTCATATATGAATTTCCAATAATAACATATAACCTCTTTATACTTATTTACAAATAAATATCACTTTAATTAACTAGAATATATTACCAAAACTGATTTTTAAGGCATGTAATTTGAGGACCTTAAATGAAGTAGAGTACTACAAAAAAATTCAGAGTTTATAAATTATAATTCAGAGTTTATAAATTATAATTGTTATTAAAGATTATGTTTATATATACTTATTTATTTGAAAACAGACTAATGGAGGGAGGAAGGCAGGAAGGGAGGGTGAAAGAGAACGTGAATGAGAGAGAGATAAAGAAATCTCTCATCCACTGGTTCATTCCCCAAATGGCCACAATGCCTGGGGCTTGGCAAGGCTGAAGTCAGGAACCAGGAATTCCATCCAGGTCTCCGACAGGGCTTGGGAGGGCCCAAACACTTGGGCCTATTGATACCTGCAATTGAAAAATCAATAAATATAATATGAATATGTTTTAGATGCAGAAATACAAACTATATACTCATGACATTCATGCATCAACTACCATAGTTGACAGGAACTTCCTTTGAGACCAGAGGTAGAGGTGATGGAGGAAGTTAATTTCTTTATATGGTTTTTGTAAGAATTTGCCTCTGATATCCACATCCATTTATATGTTTGATGAAAAGCAAAATCTAAAAAAAATAAATTTAAAGAAATTCTCAAATATGTATTCTGCCTCAGAATTGTGTAGTCTTTATATTTATACTGTATTGCTTGCTTATGGCATCGTTTTATTTTGCTATTTAGAAATAAATTCTTTCAGCTAAACTTGAGGACTCGTTCTTCTCAAGAGGATAGTATGCTCTTTCCCCTGTGTGGTTTTATATTTTCAAATATAATTTACTCACATAGAAATGTAGACATTATCATAGTTTTTAGATTTCTAAGTTAAGGTGAAAACCTTTTTACAAAATGAATCGAAGTTCTTCTCAAGGATAGGAACAGATTATATTATGAAATTGGAAGGTATATTAGAATATTTTAGCACCAAAGTGATTCTAGATCTCATACTATGTAATGTGTTCCCTGTATTTTTCAGTGTATGTCTGTTTACTCTTAGTTTATATCATGGAAATATCTTTCTGACTTCATTTCCTAGTTCAGAGTATATGCCAGGCAGGAGGGCTGTGATAGCAGCAATCAGTAGCAGACCAAATGTAAGCAATGAGGTGGACAGACAGCTCAACAGCAGCGCCATTCAATGCACAGATGCAGAGACCTAAGTGCTGCAGTAGGGCCTGAGTCTCTGTCAGAAGTCACTTGATGTCCACAATGGTAGCAGGATCACTGCTGATCCAATGAATGAAGTTCCATGCGCGCAGGGAAGATAGGAAACTATGCCACCTGTTTGAAATGAAAGAGTGACAATATAAAGTTGACGCCCCAAACTATGACCCTGTCGGAATAAGATCGAAGTCGGCGAACCCTAAAGGCTTCCATAGCCTCAGCAACTCATGACTAGAGCCTAGGGAGATTACTGACGCCATAAACAAGTGTCAAATTGTTAAATCAACATCAGGAGTCACTGTGTACTTACGTCTCATGTGGGATCTGTCCTTAATGTGTTATCCAATGTGAAGTAATGCTATAACTAGTACTGAAACAGTATTTTTATACTTTGTGTTTCTGTGTGTGTGCAAACTGATGAAATCTTTACATAGTATATACTGAATCAATCATCTGTATATAAAGATAATTAAAAATAAAAAAAACTTGATGTTAAATTGGAAATTGCATAGAAAATTAATCAACTTAAAAATATATATATCATGTAGGATCTCTGTCCTTAATGTGCTGTACATTGTGAATTAATACTATAACTAGTACTCCAACAGTATTTTTCACTTTGTGTTGCTATGTGAGGGCAAACTGTTGAAATCTTTACATAATATATACTAAACTGATCTTCTGTATACAAAGAGAATTGAAAATGAATCTTGATGTGAGTGCAAAGGGAGAAGGAGCGGGAAAGGGGAGGGTTGCGGGTGGGAGGGAAGTTATGGGTGGGGGAAGCCATTGTAATCCATAAGCTGTACTTTGGAAATTTATATTCTTTAAATAAAAGCTTTATAAAAAAAATTTTTCGAGTAACGTTTGAAAAGCAAAGCATTTCTGTAGCCAATCGGAAAATGTATGAAGTATATACATAACATCAGAGGGATAAAGTAAATCAATTACTCAAATCTTGTAAAAAGTATGAAGCATAAATGTTATTTGAATATTCTTGAAACATAAGACAGGCCAAACCTAAAAAATAATATAATCCGTAATGGTTGTTTCATGGAAAACAAGGAGCTGCTAACTTTGTGAGACAAATCTTTTTTATAAAACATTGTTGCAAACAAGACACCATTCACATGTGGAACATAAATACATATTCAGCCATTTCTCACTTATGTTCTATTGATGCTCACTCACATCCGTGGCTTGGTCTGTGTCTTGTTCAGCAGACATCTCTTTACCGTCCCGGTTGCTACTATTCTGTTCTGGAACTGCTTGAGAATCTGAAAGAAAATGTGCAATCCCGACCCAGAAAGAAGCACCATCATTCAATAAAAATACATACATATCTCCATATAAATTCAGGCAGATCAAGGACTCAGCAAATCCTCTCGGTATATTTTGGGACTTTTTATGTAAGCTTCCAGTACTTGAGATAAAATATTCTCTTGATATAAAAACTCCATACTTTCCTGAAAAAACACTAACTAGAAAGTTGATCCATTTTTTTGGACTGGTTAAGAAAAGAGACAGTTTTTAGGCAGCCACTTAGATGGGTGACCACTAGCCAATAGCAGGACCTATTTATGGTAACACCGAGATCCAAGTCCTTCATTTTTCAGCACCTCTGCACTATTCTTATTTTTATGTTCTGAGTAACCATTTAAATGAGTAGTGTGCTTTCCTGACTAACTGGGTACATGAAAATCTTGAATAAATAATATTGATCCATCTTGACAAGGAAACAATTAACCTCTCTCTCTGAGTGCTACTCTTCCTCCTTATTTTACTCCAAGCTTGCAAAAGTAACATTGAATTCACTTGAGCACGTTACATGTTCTGCAGTGGAGCCTATTTTGACCATCACTGAAACAGCTAAGAAAAAGAAGAGTGGAGAACTACAGAAAGACAGAAAGGAAAGGAGAAATCAAAACAGACAAAGGAGTCCCACAAACGCATCCTGCTTCACTCAGGACAATGTCCTAACTATCCCATTGAGTAATATATCACCTCCAGCGACAGAAAGCTGCATCCACTATGTTATGAGAAAAAAAGAAAAGTATTACCTGTTTCCAAGTAATTCGAATCGGCCCACACCATCTTGGTCAGTCTGCCCTTACCATAACATGATACTGGAGGCTGAGTGACTTATAAACACAGAGACTTGCTCGATTGGTGATTTTGGAGGCCCCAAAGTACAACTGCATTGGCTGGCACCTGCTGGGCTCCTGTCAAGGGCTTTGGGCTGCTTCCTACAGCACAGAGTCAACCGGCAAGAGGGTGTGTATGGACGGAGGGAATGAGAAGAGTAGCCAGTCTTTGCAACAAACTGCTCACAAGGAAACCAATGCAGTCTCTCTTATAAAGACCTCTGGAAGGCCCTGTGGGGCAGTGGGTACAGCCATCACCTGTGACACTGGTATCCTATAGGAGCACCTGTTTGATTCCTGGCTGCTCCACTGCCAATCCAGCTCTCAGATAATCTTCCTGGGAAAACATCATAAAATGGCCCAAGCATTTGTGTCTCTGTACCCATGTGGAAGACCCAGAAGACGCTCCCAGCTCCTGGCTTCTATCTGGCCCAGCTAGGGCCATTGAGGCCATTTGGTGAGTGAGCCAATGGATAGACCTCTCTCCCTCTGTCCCATCCCTGTCTCTGTGTAACTCTGCCTTTCAAATAAAAGAAATAAATCTTTTTTTTATTTTTTTGACAGGCAGAGTGGACAGTGAGAGAGAGAGAGACAGAGAGAAAGGTCTTCCTTTTACCATTGGTTCACCCTCCAATGGCCACCACGGCCGGTGCACTGCGGCCAGCACATCACACTGATCCGAAGGCAGGAGCCAGGTGCTTCTCCTGGTCTCCCATGTGGGTGCAGGGCCCAAGGACTTAGGCCATCCTCCTCTGCACTCCTGGGCCACAGCTGAGAGCTGGCCTGGAAGAGGGGCAACCGAGACAGAACCCGGTGCCCCGACCGGGAATAGAACCCGGTGTGCTGGCGCTGCAAGGTGGAGGATTAGCCTGTTGAGCAGCGGAGCCGGCCAAAAGAAATAAATCTTAAAAAAAAACCTCATAACTCCACCACATTAGTATCAGAAGGAAAAGATATTAAAACCATATCGCATACATAGATAAACTTATGTATCACACTCATATATAAACTTATATAAAAATATTAACTTATTTCTACATATGGAAAGCACATAGTATACATTGTTTCTTTTTGAGTTTGCATTTTTCTTTCCATAAATTCTTTTCATCTATTCATTTTTCACATAATGCAATTTACAAAACATTGATAACAACCTAAGAAAATTAAGAATGGTCAATAAGCATATAAAACCATTTTAAAATGAACTTTCATATAACTTTATATGGAAAGAAAAAGACGTGGCTTATGTTGAGGTAACCTGGACTAAACTGCAGTTTAACCTGAGTATGCTTATTTGGCAAAAAACAAAAAAAAGTTTCAAAGATGCTTTTAGGGCTATACAGAGTAGAAAATAATGGATTTGCTCTCACTGTATAATTTTCTGTGCATTTAATATCTCTTTTTAAGTTCATGTATTTTGATGAGTGCTAGTGCTATACTGAATAAGACATAATACCCATTAGGTAATGAAATATAGATGATATCTTCCAAGAACTTTAAAGTTGAAATTTTCCATTGGCTTTGAATTATACAAGTCATAAACATCTTAAATTACTTTTTAAAAAGAATATATTGAAGTCAAAGATATATTTTCTAACTTTGAACTGAGTAAGTTTTCAGAAACTTATAAGCAACTGAAAAGAAAGTGTTGTAATGGAAATCAACAGTCAATATGCTAGGATAACCTAGCATAGGCACCATGCGTGTGAAGATGTATTTATATGATATTCATAATAATTGCTCCTTTCTCAAAAGAATAGGATAAAAAGATGTTAACTATGGAAGGCATAAACTCAGAATACACAAAGGGAAACTACCATTTTACTTTGTAATAAGATTCAGAAAATACTGTGTAAAGCATGATTCTAACTTCTTAGTGGAAGACATCCATCAGTCTCCATATGCCACATCTCTCATGCATTTCAACTAATTCAATATCAAATCCAGTAGACTGTTAAAATAAATCTAACATAATAATACTAATAAAAGAACCATTCAAAAATAAAAAGATGGAGCTTTTGTTTATTTCTGCTAAAACACACAGTGCATATATTGATGTTGTTTATGAAAAATCATCAAACACCCCTGATTATTCAGAGATGAAATAAATCACATTGGAGAATGGTACGATTGTTACTTCTTACTTACTATACACAAAACTCATAGTTCTGTTATTCTTATGTAGTACCATAGAGTGTATTTCTCTGTTATGACAGTACTGTCCAGCAGTTACTATACAGCACTAACTCTGTAGAACATGGAAAGTCTCAAGAATCACTAATTCAGTACGATGCAGAAAGTTTCAAAGATACAAAAAAAATTGTAATAAAACAGCCTTAAAAATCTTCTATCATCCAATAAATATTAAGAGTGAATTAAACTAAGTCAATCTGGACTTTTAATGCTACCACATAGTGTATCTCTAATATATCACTTAGAACCAGTTACTTCTCTTTCAGCGAGTTCATCATGGTGTACAAAAAAGCTATATTTTTGAATGCTTATTTTGCAACCTGCAACTGTAGTACTTTTCTGAATTGGTACGTCATCAGTTCTAACAGTTTTTTGGTGGAGTGTTTAGGTTATTCCATGCACATCATACTGTGATCTGTACACATGAATATTTTTACTTCCTCCTTTCCAATTTTGATGTCTTCTACTTTTTCTCCTCTGTACTTGTTTTTTCTTGTACTTCCAAAACTATACTGAATAAGAGTCGTGAAAGTGGGCACCCTCGACTTGGTCAAATCTGGGATGGAATCCTTTCAGCTTTTCTCCGTTTATTGTGGTATTGCTGTTGATCTGTTGTATACAGCCTTTAGAAATTTGAGGTATATTCTTTCTACACCTAATTTGTGGAAGATTTTTATCATGAATGGATGTTACATTTTATCAAATTCTTTCCCTGAATCTATTTAGATGGTCATATGATTTGTGTTCTTCATTATGTTGATGTGATTTATGTTTATTGATTTGCAAATGTTTACCACCCTGGCATCTCTGAGTAAAATCTCACTTGATCATGATGTATGATTTTTTTATTCTGTGTTGGCTGCAGTTAGCTAGCATTTTGTTGAGAATTTATGCATTTATGTTCATTAGGCACATATGTCTGTAGTTATCTTTTCATATTTTTCCTTGTTCAGTTTTGTAACAGAGTGATACTGGCCCTATCAACAAAAGAGGAATCAACCCTACATCCACTATGAACCCTTCACCGTTCTTCACTCCCCAGGCCCTGGCAACGACTTATCTGTTTTCAGTCTCTATGATTTTCCTATCCTAGATATTTGGTATTAATGGAACCATACAATATGTGACTTTTTATGTCTGGCTTATTTCATTTGGTGCTACATTTCAAATTACATCCCTGTTGTGCATGGGTAAGTCCTTCTGTCCTCTTTATAGCTGAATAATGCTCCATTGTATTGACACACCATATTTATTTTTTCATCACTTGATGGTCATTTGGGTTGTTTCTATAGTTTGGCTATTATGAATAACACCACTGAATAAATAAATCTTAAAAAGAGAAACCCCATTCACAATAGCCATAAAAAACAAATATTTACTGTTTCTCATAGTGTCGATTTCACTTCAATAGGTTTCACCTTTGGTGCTCAATTAGTTGTCACCGATCGGGAGAACATATGATATTTGTCCCTTTGGGACTGGCTTAATTCACTCAGAATGATGTTTTCCAGATTCCTCCATCTTATTGCAAATGACCGGTTTTCATTGTTTTTGACTGCTGTATAGTATTCTATAGAGTACATGTCCCATAATTTCTTTATCCAAATGTATGCTTTGAATTCCCTGTGATCTTTTGCTGTGAGGTTCCCTTCATTTACCAGCTCTTGTGCTGACTGTTGTTGTACAATGTAATACTTTATCCATTTTAGTAATTTTTTTTATTCTAGTACTATTGGTTGAACTCTGTAATTAACAAAAAATTATTCTTAGGTGTTTAAATTTTAACTGAAAAGTGATCCCTGTGAAATATAAGAGTGGGAATAAGAGAGGGAGGAGATGTACAATTTGGGACATGCTCAATCGGAACTGCCCCAAATGATGGAGTTAGAATTGTGCCAGGGAATTCCAATACAATCCCATCAAGGTGGCATGTACCAAGGCCATCTCATTGGTCCAAGTGATCCATTTCAGTTCACAATTGATCACACTGATAGGTCTAAGAGTCAAAGGGATCACACAAACAAGACTAGTGTCTGCTAATACTAACTGATAGAATCAAAAAGGGAGAGAATGATCCAACATGGGAAGCGAGATACACAGCAGACTCATAGAATGGCAGATGTCCTAAATAGCACTCTGACCTCAGAATCAGCCCTTAAGGCATTCAGATCTGGCTCAAGAGTCCATGAGAATATTCTAGGCATGGAAAGCCAAGACACTCTGGAAAAAAAAGAAGACCTAAATGAAAGATCTCTGTGAGTGAGATCCCAGTGGAACGAATGGGGCCATCAAAGAAGGAGGTACCTTTCTCTGAAGGGAGGAGAGAACCTCCACTTTGACTATGACCCTGTCGGAATAAGATTGAAGTCAGCGAACCCTAAAGGCTTCCATAGCCTTGGCAACTCATGACTAGAGCCTAGGGAGATTACTGAGGCCATAAACAAGAGTGTCAAATTGTTAAATCAACTTCAGGAGTCACTGTGTACTTACGTCTCTTGTGGGATCTGTCCTTAATGTGTTGTCCAATGTGAAGTAATGCTATAACTAGCACTGAAACAGTATTTTACACTTTGTGTTTCTGTGTGGGTGCAAACTGATGAAATCTTTACTTAGTATATACTGAATCTATCTTCTGTATATAGATAATTAAAAATGAAAAAAAATCTTGGTGTTAAATTGGAAATTGCCTAGAAAATTAATCAATTTTTTAAAAAAAATATATCATGTAGGATCTCTGTCCTTAATGTGCTATACATTGTGAATTAATACTATAACTAGTACTCCAACAGTATTTTTCACTTTGTGTTGCTATGTGAGGGCAAACTGTTGAAATCTTTACTTAATATATAGTAAACTGATCTTCTGTATATAAAGAGAATTGAAAATGAATCTTGATGTGAAGCAAGGGGAGAGGGAGTGGGAAAGGGGAGGGTTGCGGGTGGGGGGGAAGTTATGGGGGGGGAAGCCATTGTAATCTATAAGCTGTATTTTGGAAATTTATATTCTTTAAATAAAAGCGTTATAAAAAAAACCAAATATTTAGGACTAAATCTTAATAAAGAAGTGAAAGATCTCTATAATAATAACTATAAAACATTGATTAAAGTAATCATGAAATAGATAAAATGGAAAGATATTACTTTCTCATAGATTAGAAGAATTGATATAATTAAATTGTCTATACTTCCTAGAGCAATCTAGAGATTCAAAGCAATCCCTATCAAAATACCAATGGTATTCTTTATGGAATTAGAAAAAGGAATTCTAAAAACTCATATGGAATCACAAAAGACTCAGAAATAGCTAAAGTTAGAGGCATCACAATACCTGATTTCAAAGCTATAGTCATAAAAAAAGCAGGGTCCTTCATGAAAACTGACAGACAGATCTACAGAACAGTATCAAGAACCTAGAAAATAATCCATGCACAGTCAGTTGTTTTTTTAATATAAATTTCCCAGATAATACATTGGTGCTTGCAAAACTGGAAATATATACATGTAGAAGAATAAAATTAGATGCCTACCTCTCATCATGCACAAAGATTAATTCAAGAAGTATCAAAAGCCTAAAATTAAGACCTGCAACTATTAAGCCACTGAGAGAAAATGTAAGGTAAGCCAGTTTAAGACATTGGTGAGGTGACGACTTCTTGGATGAGACCCCTCAAAGCACTGTAAACAAAAGGAAAATTAGGTAATTGGGACTATATCAAATGCTGAAGATACTGCACATCAAAGCAAATGATTAGTAGAGTGAAGAAGCATCAAATAGAATGGGCAAAAATATTTACAAGATACTTTATTTAACAAAAGATTAACATCAAGAATTTATCAGTAACTCAGCAACTCAGAAACTCAACAAAAACCAAACAGCAAGCAAAAAACAAACAAACAAACAAACAAACAAAACAAACAAAAAAACCACAACCATTCCATTACAGATATGGGCAAACGATCTCAATAGACTGTTCTGAAAAGAAGAAAACAAATGACAAATAAATATATGAAAAGGTATACAGCATCACCAGCCATCAGAGAAATGCAAATCAAAACCACAATGAGATATCACCTCACCCCTGTCAGAATGGTTATTTTCCAGAAACCAGAGAGTAGCAAATGCTGGCAAAGATGTGGACCAAAAGGAACTCATATATTGTTAGTGGGAATGTGAAGTTGTGCAGCTACTGTGCAAACAGTATCAATATTTCTTAAAAGAACTAGAAATAGACTTGCCATACTACTGGGCATATATCCAAAAGACATGAATACATAATATAAGAGAGATAACTGCACCCCCATGCTTATGGCAGAACTGTTCACAATAGCCGAAATATCGAATCAGGGAAGGTGTCCAGCATCAGATAAACGGATAAAGAAAATGTGAGGGGCCCACGTAGTGGCGGCTTCCCATATGGGCACGGATTTGAGTCCCGGCTGCTCCACTTCCAATTCAGCTCTCTGCTGTGGCCTTGGAAAACAGTGGAAGATGCTCAAGTCTTGGACCCCTGCACCCACGTAAGCTCCTGGCTCCTGGCTTCAGATTGGCACAGCTCCAGCCATTGCAGGCTACTGGGAAGTGAACAAGCAGAATGAAGACCTCTCTCTCTCTGCCTTGCCTTCTCTCTCTGTGTAACTCTGACTTTCAAATAAATAAATAAATCTAAAAAAAAAAAGAAAATGTGATTCACACACACATGGGAATCGTATTCAGCTATAAAAATAGAGTGAAATTATAACTTTGCATCAAAATGGCTACAACTGGAGGGCATGATGTTGTATGAAATAAGCTAGACTCAGAAAGATAAATATCATGTTCTCCCTTGTATGTGAGAACTAAAAATTATGACAAAAAAAGAAAAGAATGCCTGTATATGTCAGTTTTGTTGCAAATGTAGTATTTTGTTAATCTTTTATAAAAATGTTGTTCAAAACATTTTTAAGAATAATATACTCTGGTAGCTTTAATGGTCTGTGACTATTTTAAAATTTACTCTGTATAAGTGAAACTGACATCTTCTCATTTGATTATTTGTTTATAGCTCCTGCCTATACTCCTTCAGCACTGTGGTCATTTTACTTTATATTTGTTGAACTCTTTATTAAGTGGAACATTAAGTCTTTGATATAATATAAATTAAAAATATCCCAAAAGTAATAAATAAAATACAAGTAAAAAAGGAATTATCAGTTTTTAAAAGAAGTGAGCTGTGCATAGTGTTCCCATGACACCTTTGCTGTATGCAATTTTGTCAGTGAGATTTAACAGGACTTACAGTGCTAGAAAACCACATGTTCGACAAAGCAATTGTTTCTTGCTTCTCTAAATCCTCCGATCACATGAACTCCTTAATATTGATGAAGAACTTGGTAAATTTAGATGAATAGATTGTGTGTTCATGTTGGCCCATAAAAGAGAGCCTACCACCTGGTGCATGCTTCATTTTCTCCATGTGAAATGAGAACTTCTGGTGACTGGTGACAAAGACAACTGTCGATCTGAGGAAACAAACATTTCGTCCTAGGAAGAAACATTTACTCTTACAATATTACATGGCACAAAGAATAAGAAGTGAAGTTAGAGGTTTGGTTTCAGAGGTGAATATTTTGTGGCTTTTTCTGAGTGTTCAGACTTTCAGAAAAGATGAGGTAGGAAATTCACATATTTCATTGTACCCTTGTCCACTGCAGCTTGTTTCCCTGCTGTAGTAAATGCACTGAATTTGCACAATATCATGGAAATACAGATTGCTTGTGATAAAATATTCAGACAGTAAATTCTTATTAAAATGTGGATTAGGGAAGGCTTACTATTTGTTTGCTTGATGAGCTGTTGAGTCTTTCCCAAACAGATGCCAACGAAGGCTGCCAGGAGGGAATATGATGTGTGAACCACTATTAACATCCATCCAAGTGTTTATACATTATTCATTCAGGGCACTGTCTCTTGATAGCCAGTATTTGCCAGTTGTTCTCAGATGGGAGGGTAGCAGGATTGTACGAGTACAAGTCTCTACTAACAAGAAGTCCACAGACATCAAATCAGGCCTCAAAAAGGAGCCATCATCTCAGAGTCTTGCTTGCCCTGACAAAATAGTGGTAAGGGTATGAAGAAGTAAAGTATTTAGAAGAGTGAGTTTGGATCAGACAAATGATGCATTCATAGATGGTAAAGGCTTACATTAAAACCATGGAAATGACCTAAATGAAAGATCTCTACAAGTGAGATCCCAGTGGAAAGAACAGGCCATCAAAGAAGGAGGTACCTTTCTCTGAAGGGAGGAGAGAACCTCTACTTTGACTATGACCTTGTCTAAATATGATAAGAGTTGATGAACTCAAAAGGCCTCCATAGCTATGGCAACTCATGAGAAGAGCCTAGGGTGATTACTAATGCCATAAACAAGAGTGTCAATTTGTTAAGTCAACAACAGGAGTCACTGTGCACTTACTCCTCATGTAGGATCTCTGTCCTTAATATGCTGTACATTGTGATTTAATGCTATAACTGGTACTCAAACAGTATTTTTCACTTTGTGTTGCTATGTGGGTACAAACTGTTGAAATCTTTACTTAATATATACCAAACTGATCTTCTGTATATAAAGAGAATTGGAAATGAATCATGATGTGAATGGAAGGGGAGAGGGAGTGGGAAAGGGGAGGGTTGCGGGTGGGAGGGAAGTTATGGGTGGGGGGAAAGCCATTGTAATCCATAAACTGTACATTGGAAATTTATATTTACTAAATAAAAGTTTTTTTAAAAAAACATGGAAATGGAAATAGAGATGAAGTAGATTTATGAGAACACTGAGGAAGAAGAAAAACAGGACTTAGACTGGGAGTTTGTGTGTCAGTGAGTGATAATTGAGGATACCAGAGTTACTGGGGAGTTTCTGACGTGGAAATCTCGATAGATAACGATGCCATGAAATAACAGAAGATCACAGAGGACAATGATGTCTAATTGTTCAGAGAAGCCATCTGCTAAAAGGAGGCAATACTTTCTAGTAACTGGAATTCATGAGAGAATTCTAGATGAGGGCGATTTGGGTGTGTAGAGGTCAAAGCAATGAGAACAAATTCTACAGAAAGGATTAAGGTGAGTTCAGAAACCTGGGCAACTCTGACATTTAAATATTAGCATTAGAGCATGGTGGCTCTAATAGGTTAGTGTAAGATTTATTCCAAGTGGTGACCAAGGGTTAGCACAGATGAAATACTTAGTTATTAAAATCAAGGCTGATGGAAAATAACTTGATTTTCAATCTGACTATCTGTTTATAAATGCCACTTTAAGACGATTGATAATGAGGTGAGTTTTGGATAGTGCAAGATTAGTTATGTCCAAAATGTTGACCAGGTTAGGTATTCATTCTCTTGTTCGTAAAACCCATTTTCATGGAATACATTTGGCATTACAGGCATCATTTCAGACACTAGGTACATCAGAGTACAGAAAAAAAACATCCTATTCACATCGAGGTCACATTTTAGAGGCAGCTACAAATGACCAACTGTTTCCAAAGTACAATAAATGCTTACATAACACATTTTATAACATGCATTCCTTATATAATATACATGGGGTCATATATAATATATGTGGGAACTTTGAAAACTTCTCACAAAATTTATATTATGAAAAATTATCAATGGTTTGAAAATGTTTGCACCGAAAAAACTTATCTTTTTATAAGTTCATTTTCCACAAACTTGAGCATGTTCATATATTATGTCATGCAATAACAAATATTTTTGGAGAGAACAAGGTAATAGAAAAAGAAAGAAGGCAAGGAAAGGTAGGGACACACACTTTCAAATGTAATAATCACGAATTATTTCTTTAGTGTCTGCCTGTTGGAACAGGCATATGGATATAATGAGTAATCAAATCCATGGGAATGGCGTCCAGGCACACAGTAACATAAGCAGCAGGGAAGGAGTATATATGCAATGTTTGTCGGATGTGTAGGGATAAGCACAGTGACCCAGCTGAGGCTCACAAACACAAAATAAGGAAATTTGTAGCACTTCCGAATGTAACACAGGGCCAACCAGTTTTGAAATTCATAGATATCTTCAATATAGAAAACAAAAAATTTTTCGCTTTCAACAATAAAAGTATTCAATAATATAAACTTATACTTCATTGAAAAGGGGAACTGTGTTTAAAATTGCTGAAACAGGTGTCTGTTGAATCGAACCCTTCCGTGCTGAACATCATGCCGCATATCCCCATGCTCATTACTGCATCCAGTTCCGGTTAAGCAGCTGTGTGACCAGCACGCAATTCTGCTGCTGCTCCTACCCATACATGCTGGTCGCAGGCTGGTCTCAGCACATCAGCAGGAAACACTTTTCACCATCTGGCCAAGAAGGAAAGCACAGCAGTATGCAGATAGCACACCAGCAGGCTGCCACTTACTTGACAGAGGTAATTACGTGTAGTTTCATTTGAGGAAAGGGTATCCCCTATTAATGAGGTAGGTTTTATAATCTCCATCAGCTGTGTAAGTGTCTATTTCAAGTTGACCCCTTTTCTTCTCTTTGCTTTGTGCTATTCTTATCAGGCCAGGGAAGAAGAGAAAGAGTGAGAGAAACGATGCACAGAACTAACAAAACAAGTTGTCCAAGAGTTGGTATCATTTAAGAAGAGATAAGCATAATGCCTATTTTTATGAGCCTGCTCTGATCAGCCTCACCTGCCTGTCACTCCTTCCACTACAGCAGGCTCCCAATGCTCCTTGCTAACTCCTTCCTTATCCCAAGTCTGATCAACTGCAGTGCATGGGGACTGGAAGTCGCTGGAGCAGACAGTCCACTATTCAACCCATACCTTAAGTCCTTGGTGATACGCTCAGCCCTTCCTAGCTGCGTTTCACCACCTCTAAGAGGAAAGGGAGACAGTCATTTCCATAGACCCTCAACCCAGTCTGTAACAGGGAGTCTCAACCCTGACAGTGTCCTCATCGGAACTCCAAATGTTCATAAACACCTCTCTGCTTATCTCTGTCTCAGCTTCATCTACTGAGGCCAAGTTGATTCCTTTCAGAGCAGAATCAAGGATAGATCCATGGCCAGGATCTGTCAGAGCCTCACGTTCAGTGCCAGAAAGAAGGGACTCTCTTATCAACATAATGTTACTTTGTTCTGTAGAAACAGTGTGCACTTATGCTTTCTTACCTCGTGTTAGATATCAGTATGGGGATAGCAAAATCCATTTAGGAAAATCTTTTTTCAAAATCTTCCAAAATGTTGATTTAGAATCTACTTTGTTTGTTAAATAAATATTAGGTGTGTTCTCTCACAAAAACTACCCATGTATATTTCAATGTTTTTTTTTAATTTTATTTGTTATAGACGTTTCATGTATTTCATATATACAGATTTAAGAACATAGTGGCACTTACTCCCCTACCCTCCCTCCCATCCATGCTCCCACCCTTCCTCCTCCTCCCTGTCACATTCCCACCTGAAGTTTTACGAAGATCTAATTGCAGTTCATTTAATGATCATATCATTTAGTTAAACCTACATTAAGTAAAAAGAGTTTAACGAATAGTATGAAGAAAAGAAAAAAGAACACTCTTCCTCAACGGAATTGACAAGGGCTGTAACAATCTTGAATATTGCCTACTTTATTTTGCCGAGTGAGCATTGTTATAATCAAATTATATTCTTTAAAACTAGAAGTCCCCTGTCTCAGGCAACATCAATCTCCATTTAATCAATACAGACTTACCATTTTTAGAGTTATAATTCAATTGAGATCATACATGATTTCCTCTCTGCTGGTCTCTGACGTGTTTAGTCAGTGTGTTGTTGGTGTCCATCCATGACACTGCATTTATTAGTCACTAATTCTCATTGATTCCCATTGATGAATAATATTACATTATATCAGTCTGGCATAGCTTATTTATTCATTCAAGTGCAATGGACATTAGGACTATTTTCTATTTGGTGCTACTATAAATAAAAAGCTGTATAGCTGTTAATATATGAGTTTTTGTATAATATCTTTTTTTATAGATATGAGGAAATTGCCTATGTTAATTAAGGTCTACTGAAAGGCAAACACCAAGGTAAGGTGCAAGCAATGCAGGACACTAACTGGGGAAAGTCTCTGAGGGTAAAGGCAGAGGGTCAGGAGGGCACAGACCATGATGCAGGTCATAGCTCTGTGCAAGGGAGCAGAAGAGAAGAGAAGGTCCTTAACCAGCCGTAGGGTGCAAGACCCTATGAAAGGGTGACAGGAAGTCTGTGAGCCAATCACCTGCCCCTCCCTAGACGCCTACATCCTGGGAATGATGTGCCTTAATATCTCCATCTCATTCTCACATTATCAAGAGGTAACTCAGAAGTGTCTACGGAAATAAGAGACAGCCATTGGGTGGCTCCTCTCTGTAGATGTGAGAGGCAGTTTTCTGGCTGCCACAGCATCTGTAAGTGAGACTACAGAGTCCCAGAGTAAGTAAGCACATCTGGTTTCCTGTTCTGTTTTGTTTGTATGTAAGAAACAGCCAAGATCATTTACACAGTCCTGCGCACTGTACATACTCACCAGTAGTTCCTGAAATTTCTTCTCGTTGTTCTCCTCTCTGCAGCACTTGAAATTGCCATTAGTTTTTTTTTAAGGTTTTTATTTTTTACTTACTTGAAAGACAGTTACAGAGAGAGGTAGAGACAGAGAGAGAGGTAGAGACAGAGAGAGAGGTCTTCCATCCACTGGTTCATTCCCCAAATGGCCACAACGGCCAGAGCTGCGCCGGTCCGAAGCCAGGAGCCAGGAGTCTCCACTTGGCTGGTTGCTGGGCACTGACATGAGCTGACATAGATGCTACATATGTCCAAAATGGTGCCTTTTCTCTGACAGCTTGTTGCAGGACACCTTTGCAGGATGACCCAGGAGAGAGACCAAGTGCCCCCTCCACCCACTTTGTTTTTCTCCTCTAATTCTGTGGATACACATCCCCCATGGGGCTCCAAGCTGGATTCCCTCTAGGCTCTTCCTGCAGCTTTTTCACCAGTGACTTCGGCTGCTGCAGTCTGGTCGTACCGTGCTCTCCAGCACTGGTGTGGAGGCTCTCGGCTGGTCGGGTCTTAAGTTGTGTGCATCTTCACCCGCCACATGTGTCCACTGTGTTCCTCCCATTTACATAGAGTTTCCTCTGCTGTTTTCTCCCTAACTCTTCCCTGAGACTGCACTCTTTCCATCGGCTGCTTTCAATTTGTGCCGTTTTCCCCTTATTATGATTTAGCAATTTTATGCTAAATCTGTGTTTCACTTTTTTAGGATTTTGCTTTTTTACGATTCCATTTTCTTCCTACTATCTGCTTAGAGATATATTTCCCTTATATAGTTTGTGTGTTCTTGCTTTTATTGCTTATGTGTAAAATAAACATCACCAGGCCGGCACCGTGGCTCACTTGGCTAATCCTCCGCCTGCGGCACCGTCACCCCAGGTTCTAGTCCCAGTTGGGGCACCAGGCACTAGTCCCGGTTGCTCCTCTTCCAGTCCAGCTCTCTGCTGTGGTCTGGGAAGGCAGTGGAGGATGGCCCAAATGCTTGGGTCCTGCACCCGCATGGGAGACCGGGAGGAAGTACCCGGCTCCTGACTTCGGATCGGCACAGCGCCGGCCTTAGCGACCATTAGGGAAGTGAACCAACAGAAGGAAGACCTTTCTCTCTGTCTCTCTCTCACTGTCAATAACTCTCTGTCTCTATCTCTCACTGTCTAACTCAGCCTGGCAAAAGAATGAAAGAAAGAAAAAAGAAAAATCACCAAATATACTACTATTTATTTTTACTTGAATTATAATTGACTTAAGATTTATTTATTTGAATGCCAGAGTTATAGAGAGAGGGGGAGAGAAAGAGAGAGATCGTCCATCTGCTTTTTCACTCCACGGATGGCTACAATGACAAGCGCTGGGCCAGCTGAGAGCTAGGAGCTAGGAGCGTCATCAGCCTCTCCCACATTGTGACAGGGCCCAAACACTTGGGCAAAGTTCTGCTGCTTTTCCCAGACCATACTTGGGCCATCGCCTTCTGCTTTTCCCAGGCCATTAGCATGGAGCTGGATCAGAAGTGGAGCAGCCAAGACATGAATTGCCACCCATATGAGACGCCAGAGTCACAGCTGACAGATTTACCCGCTATACCACAATGTTAGTCCTAGTAATTGACTTTGGGGCAAAAGGTACACTAATACACTATTGTTAGGAATTTAAACTAGTACAATAATTATGGGAAAAATCTGAAGGTTCCTCAGAAATATGAAAATAGATCACCATATGACCCATCCATCCTACACTTGGAATTTACCCAAATTAAGTGAAATCAATATATAAAAGTGTTATTTTGCCCCATGTTTATTGCTAGCTCAATTCACAATAAGACATGGAATCAATCTAAATGCCCATCAACTCATGACCATATAAAGAAAATTACACACACACACACACACACGCATTGGGAAATTACTCAGCCATAAAAAGAATGAAATCCTGTCTTTTGTAATAAAATGGGTGCAACTGGGAACCATTATGCTTAATGAAGTAAACCAATCCCCAAAAAGATATATGTCACATTTTCCCTGATTTGTAGTGATTAATATTCATAATACAAAAATGTAATGTATATCAATAAAACTGACATTTTGAGGTTTGTTTGTAACCTTTGTCTATAGTCTTGAGGAATGGTGGTTTTTCTACTTATTACTTGTTTAATTATTTAATTAATGGAGGGTTAAGTTTGTGAGTATAAAATCAACTAAGGGGCTGGTGTTGTGGCATAGCAAATACAGCTGCCTCCTGCCATACCGGCATCCCATATAGGCAGTAGTTCAAGTCCCAGTTGCTCTACCTCCAATCTAGCTCTCTGCTAACACACCCAGGAAATCAGCAGAAGATGGCCTAAGTCACTGGGCCCCTGCCTCCTATATGGGAGATGCAGAAGAAGCTCCTGGCTCCTGGCTTGGATTTGCTCCAGCCCCAGACATTGTAGACATTTGGGGAGTGAACCAGTGAATAGGAGATCTCTCTGTTTCTCTTTCTTTAACTCTCTCTATGTCTCTCCCTCTCTCTGTCTCTAACTCTGTCTTCCAAAGAAATAACAGCAATTCTTAAAAAAAAAAAAAAACTGTGTGTTGCTGTAAAATTAAAAGAAAAATAAGAAAGGAAGGAGGAGGGTGGATGGGAGAATGGCAGAAGGGAGGGTGGGTAGGAAGTATCATTATGCTCTTAAATCTGTATATGTGAAATACATGAGATTTGTTCACCTTATACAAATAAATATGTTTTTGAAAAGAAACTGAAAAATTGATCAATATCAGCAAAGTATGAACCCTTCATTTTTGACTGAAATTCACGTTACATATTTTTAGTGCAAGTTCATAGTTAATAAGTTAACAAAATCTTATATGTGTGAAATGTTTTTATTTCACTGTTTCTTTTCAAATCATAATTTAAATGGCTATAAAATTCAAATATGAAGACAGACTGTGTGTTGTCTCCATGACCAATGATATTTCACTGTTAGTCACCTGGTGACTACTACCCATAAGTCTATGACAATTATTATATCAATTACCTTATGCTGATGAGTGTGGCTCTTTTGGTTGGACTAACAATTTTTTTTTTTTATTTTGACTTTCAGAGACGAGGTTATGATTCTCCTGTGTATGTGTGTGCTAGATGTGTGTTTGCCCTGCTTGGATTCTTGAATTTCTGTGTCAATTTTCTTAATCAAATTTGGATAATTTGACCATTCTCTCATTCTTCCTCTGCTCCTCCATTCTGTGACTCTATTTCCACATATGTTACAATTCCTGATATTTTCACATAGTTCTCTAAAATTCTCTTTCTTTTCCTTTTATATTCCATCTTCTTTTGTTCTATCCATCCTTCCTTTCTTTTCTTCTTTCTTTGACAAGAGAGAGAGAAACTGCATGACAGAGAGGGGGAGAGCGCACCCATTTTCTGGCTCACTGCCAAATGTCCACAACTGCTGGGACTGAGCCACGCTAAAGCTAGGAGCAAGGAAGACAATTCAGGTCTCTCACATGGGCGGCAAGGACCTAATCACTTGAGCACGTAATGCTGCTATCCAGGGTCCACATTAGCAGGGAGATGGAGGCAAAGCTGGGGCCGTGTATCCTACCCAGGTACTCCAATATGGGACACAAGTGTCTGAAACAATAAGCAAAATACTCCCCTGCTCTCTTTTCTTGATGTGCTGGACTTTAGAAATTCTTTTTTAATATTTTAAGAGTCACATTTTTGCATACTCATTGATGTCAAACCTGCTGCGACTCTCTCACCCTTGACATTTTGCCCCCATGTATTGTAATTTTCAGCTCAAAAGGTTTCACTGGGTTCTTTGCAATATCTCCTGTAGCTCTATGTCCCGCTATGTCTTTCAGCACATGTAGCACCGTGACATGTCTTCTTAGGTCCTTCTCTACTAGGCCCATAATCACTTCTACTTCTGGTTCTAGTTTAATGACTGGTTCTTCTCCAAGTCAGATCCATTACTTTCTTCCTTCTGTAGTAGGGTGGACCTGGATAGGCCTGCTCAGGGTTCTGCCTTCCACATAGACAGAATTCAAGGTTGAGAAGTAGATAAATGTGAACAGAGAGGCAAGAAGCAAGATTTATTTAAAGCAAAAGTATATACTTCAGAAATAAGTGCAGGCAATCTTGAGAGAGAATGAGCTGCAATTAATAAAGTTTAGGCATTCTTTTTATGCTATCTAAAGGCTGGGTTTAGTTTCAGTGGGGTTTTGTTGAATATTTGAAGGTGGTGGAGTTGGTGTACAGTTTGAGTACTACTTACGTTTCCACGTTTTTCTTTTTTTTTTTAATCTTGGAAGTGTCTTGTCATGGTGTCAGGTGTATGATGGGAGTTGGAGTGCTGGCCGTGATAGTCTGATTACGTTGCACTAAAGATCATCCCAGGGGTGCAGTCTGCAGCCATAATGAATATTTCCAGTTGATACTTGTTCTAACTTTGCAGTATTACAGAACTGGCAGTTTCTAATGGGGAAGTGTACAGACAGGGGATGGGAGAGTGCACAGAAGGGGGTTTGGATGCTGTAAACTAGATGGTAATGAGAGCTGGCTGGACTATCACACTGATGGGCCAAGGCTTTCACAGGGCTCAGCTGGGGTTGTCATCCTGCTGGCCATGCAGTGGTACAACCTCAGCCCCTTTCTGCCATACCTATCCCCCTGCCCATTCGACTTCTTCACGGTGTCTATTGGTTTTTATTAGGTGCTGGTAACTTTTAAAAATACTTTTGCATGCTGAGTTTCATCCTTTTAAAAAAAAAACACTGTATTTTTTTCTGACAAGTGTAACTTTCATCCTTGTTTTAACACTAATGTTATATACACAGTATATAACATTTAGTGTATATACAGCTAAAGTTATATTCTCATTTAACCTATTGTTTGTGGTGCATCCTTGTATTCAAAGTTTTTTATATGTAAAGAGGTCTCACCTTTCAGATTATTAAAATATTCACAAAGGCTGGCTTCCGGGAGCTCTAAAAAATCTTTACTGCATAGCTTTCTTGTAATTTTCTTCTTCCAGACCTTCTTTTACTGAGGCACACTGGATGCTATTCAAAGATTTTGAAAATCCCTGGCCAAGAAATAGAGGAGGCCACCTAAGCAGATTTCTGGAACTTCTTCCCTTTGAGGGGGTTTCCTCGTGCTTTGTCTTCTAGTCACCGAGTCAAGTCGCCTCTGCCTGAGGTCTGACTTGTGTTCTACAACTCAACAAGATATCCACTGCCTTCTTGAATTCTCTCAGTACTGTGTTCCAGATCTTTCCTACTGGCAGACCTTTGTATGAGGGTGGTGCTCCCTGTGTGTTCTTCCTTTCCCCCGTGATCACAGCACTCTGCACATCTCCTATTATCAGAAAATAGTTGTTATCTGCAGTTTTTACAGTGGTTTATTTATGGAATGAGATATCTCAGAGACCATAGCTATCACATCCACACAGAGCACAGATTTTGTGATATAGCTTAAAGATAAATTGAAATAATCCTAAGTATCACTTCTTAAATTTGATGTCATGGCAGACATGATTTAAAAATAGTGACTTAAAATTAATAGCCTCTAATAATGAATGGTGACTTGAAGTTAAATTATAGCATTCAAGAGCTGTTTTACACGTTCCACTTATTTTAACTTAGAAAAAGTGCACAGAAATAACAAAATGGTTTTTTAAAGATCTACTTATTTATTTTAAAGATAGAGTTACAGAAAGAGAAAAGAGAGGGAGGGTGCAGGAATCCATCCAGGTCTCCTTGTGGAGGGCAGGGGCCTCAAGTACTCAGACCATCTTCTATTGCTTTCCCAGGCCAATTAGCAAGAAGCTGCATTGGAAATGGAACAGTTGGGACTTAAACTGATGCTCATATAGAATGCCAGCCTTGCAGGCACTGAGTTAATCCTCTATGCCACAATGCTTAATAAGACAATCCAACAAGGAAGTTTCAAGGCATTTCAAAGACAAATCACTTTCCTTGTTTTTGAAAATCTATATCTAAAAGAGCATGGAAAAGGTAATTATAATTTATAAGAAGTATTGCACCCATGTAGATTAAAAGCAATACAAAATGTTGCCTCCCCTATTTTTCTCGTTATATCAGAATATTTAAAGTATAACTCCTTTCACATAATATCCATTTGCATCAAAAAAGACATCTTCACTTACAGAGGTCTGATGCTTTAATAAAACCATCACCCAGAAAGAATTGTAAGTAATATTGCAAGGAGCTTTGGTGAAAGTAATGACAAGCTATGTATAACCTTCCACAGCCACTGAAATCCAGGTGGCACCTGCCCGTGTGGTCATCTGGGCAGTGGTTCTCAACTGGGAAGGGTGTTCTGATCAAAAGTCGTTCACCAGAGGATACTGGACAGAGTCTGGCCATCCTAAGTGGGGGAAATACTACTGGACAAATCTGATGACAGGCAAATGTGTGAATGCATGAACTAAAAAGAATTGGCAACTTAAATCATTGTTCTATGCTTTATACTATATTATAGGTTTTTTGCCATAAATCATTCAATACAAAAAAATTAACCTAAATATTGATATTCTCCTTGAGCCACAACATTTTTATGTTCTTTAAAAATCAGACTGTTTATTTCAGGACTTACTATCTAGAAAGAATATATATATACAGCTAAATTTAACTTAATTTTGATTTCTATTCAAGATAAAGACCATGTTTTTGAAAAATTTAGTGAAGGCTGAATTGTGGAGAATTATGTCAATCTATTATAAACACTCGGTCGTGGGTGTTTTCAAATTCCAGATCTCAGTGGTATATAAAAAAGTATGAAACCAATATGCAGATTTAAGAGAAGCACACGTGGAATTAATTTAGTTCTTGGTCATGTGAAAATTTTTCAGTAATTTAAAAGTTAAAATGATTATGCAGAAATGCTGAAAATTCTGCAAAATAAGAGAGAAAAAATTTTCATTACTATATGACTTTACATTAATCATGACAGTTCTCATATTTTCTATTTAACATCAATGAAATTATTTTTTCTATCATATATTTCTGAAGTAATAAAATGTATGCAAAAATAGGATTTTCTCATGTTGGTTAACACTCTGTACTTTCACTAATGATTACTTATTTAATATGAGTTACTTATGTTTAATATTTTAGAAAAATAATGCAAAATTTTTAAGAAGAATATGATCCATTATAACTGAACATAATTTGAAAATATAATCCTGGTATTTCCAAGTTCAGTCTTGAATTCTAAAATGAGTCCATCTTTAAATTTTGGATTTTCTTAAAAAATAATTATTCGTTATAGCATTGAATCACATTGTATAGCACATTAAGGACAGAGATCCTACATGATATATATATAATATATTTTTTTGAAACTGATTAATTTTTTGATGCAATTCCCAACATAACACTGAGTTTTCTTTTTTCATTTTCGATTATCTTTATATAGAGAAGATCGGTTCAGTATGTATTAAGTAAAAAATTCATCAGTTTGCATCTACACAGAACACAAAGTGTAAAAATACTGTTTCAGCACTAGTTACAGCGTTACTTCACATTAGATAACATATTAAGGACAGATCCTACATGGGATATAAGTACACAGTGACTCCTGGTGTTGATTTAACAATTTGACACTCTTATTTATGGCGTCAGGAATCTCCCTAGGCTCTAGTCATGAATTGCTGAGGCTATGGAAGCCTTTCAGGTTCGCCTACTTCGATCCTATTCCGACAGGGTCACAGTCAAAGTGGAGGTCCTCTCCTCCCTTCGGAGAAAGGTACCTTCTTCTTTGGTAGCCCCGTTCCTTCCACTGGGATCCCACTCGCTGAGGTCTTCCATTTAGGTTTTCTTTTTTTCCTTTTCCAGAGTGTCTTGGCTTTCCATGCCTAAAATACTCTTATGGGCTCTTGTGCCAGATCTGAATGCCTTAAAGGCTGATTCTGAGGCCAGAGTGTTATTTAGGACATCTGTCATTCTATGAGTCTTCTGCAACTCTGCTTCCCATGTTGGATCATTCTCTCCCTTTCTGGTCCTATCTGTTTGTATTAGCAGAAACTAGTCTTGTTTGTGTGTTCCCTTTGACTCTTAGACCTATCAGTGTGACCAATTGTGAACATGTAGGATCTCTGTCCTTAATGTGCTGTACAATGTGATTCAATGCTATAACGAGTACTCAAATAGTATATTTCACTTTGTGTTACTATATGAGGGCAAATGGACGAATTCTTTACTTAACACATGCTAAATTGATCTCCTGTATACAAAGAGAATTGAAAATGAATCTGGATGTGAACGAAAGGGTGGAGGGAGCAGGCAAGGGGGGAGGGTTGCGGGGGGAGAGGGAAAGAATGGGGGGAAAGCCATTGTAATCCATAAGTTATACCTTGGAAATTTATATTCTAAATAAAAGTTAAAAAAATAATTATTCAATTGAGATAATAAAGGTTATTTAAAAGTAATTACTTGAAAAGAAAATGTGAAGAGTAGTTATATATGATTTTAGGTTTCCAGCAGTAAAATCAATCAATCTCCATTGAACATTTATTTACATAGTAAATATTAATCAAAAATTTAATGTTGTCTGGACTTACAGTTACCTGGGCATGAGTTAATTTAATATTTTTAATTAAAGTAACTAAATTTTATTCATCCAACTTCAGATGCAACCCAAAAGGCAGCACTTATTTGAACAGTCAACCAAAATTAACATCTGAAGGAATACATAAACTCCATAGGTTGGCAAAGAAAATTAGTTGAGAGGTTAATAATGATGACTTGAGTGCAGTACAACTTTTGTCAAGGTTATTATTCAAATTAATTGAGTCTAGTATCCAAGCGTTGAAAAGTTAGTGACCTAATTATAAGTAAAAACACTTTCACGTCGTGAGTGCCAATATTTTTAGGGGCAAAACAATTCTAAAGATATATATGTGCTAGTCTTGAGTTTTAGAGTATGTTTTATTGCTTCAAAAGTTGGTCAAATGGATTCTGGATACAAATCGATGTAGTTTCCATATGCTCTGAAGGCTTCTCGTTTCAAATAACTCTCAACTTACCATCTAAGTTTGCAACAGCTGAAAAGTAATTAAGAAATAAAATATGGCAGACTGGGTGGTGCTTGTTGATGAATGATGTCTCTCTCTGCTTCATGAAGTAGGTAGCATTGCCCAGGACATGGGTTGCACTGCGATCATTAATCAACATATTCATACTGTCTGCAGTGCCTGGAGGTAATAATAAATGGCACATAACACATTCCAACTTTCATAGAGCAGATTAATTTTATTGATATCTACCACTAGACCAAAAGTAGATGGAATGCCTAAATACAGTTTCAAATTATAGTAAAACTGATAGTGAATTTCCTTGGCAAATAGCTGGGTCAAAATTATACATACAGAAAAGATGGCAGCTTGAGAGAGGAGTGTGGAATGGTGATGCATGGTAAGATGTAAAATACAATGCTTCGCATCTACCCCAGGATGCCATATGCTTCGGTGGGTTTGTAGCAGCTCAAAGCAGGGGGCAGGACATTCTTGTCTCTGCACATGACGAGCACGGTCCTCTCCAGGTCAATGCAATTTCTTCTGTGAAGCTTTCACAGACTCCCTAGGATGCAATTATCTTGCTCTTTTTGCTATTCCACCATTTGTGTTGTATTGAGTTCAATATTCAGGTTTTCCTTATTTGTTTCTCAGTCCATTGAGCTCTGAATGCACTCTAATCAACAAGTGCTGAATGAATGCTTGCTAAAGTGCACTGGGGGCTCCTGGAGGCAACTTCAGGGCTACCACATTTGTTTTCTATCCCATAGCTTCTCTCTTTTCACTGGACCATATGCTTTACTGCTATATGGTATAGAGAGTCCTACGTCAATCAATTTAACCTCTGGTATTTTTTATTTCTTTTAAGAAAGGGACATACAGATGAGCTGACAATGGACTTAGGAAGTTCGATGAGTAGACACCTGTATTCTAAGCAGGTGCCGTGGCTCCTTGTTGCTCTGACGAGAATTCAGCATAATTGGTTTGCTATTCGGACTAGTTTCCATTTGTAGCTATTAAGATTGTGTTAGCTTTTGTCACTGAGCAAGAAGAATTGACATTCTTTAGAGAATGCACTTAGTTCAATGCATCTATGGCTGCTGGGTTTGCAGGCAAAGTACAGTCTTCACAATTGACAACTGAAAGGGAGCTAAGAGACACAGCTTTTAATAATATAAATAAATTCCTCTATCTTACCATGTGCATCTATACATGAATACTTGACATTAACATTTCTGATCAGATTTAGATTGAAAATAGACTAAAAGCACTAGCCTGAAAATGAAAATTTAGATTGAAATAGAAATAGATTAGTCAAAAATTATACTTTGTAACGGACTTTTAGTAGTTAAATTTATATTTTAATTCAGATGATGTTTGGATATGTAAATAATTTATGAATTCACTTTTTAAATTCATATTTTTAAATTATTCCACTATGATAAATCAATAAAATTTCTAATTACTTAAAATACTTATTTATGTATTTAATTGAAAGGCTGAGTGACAGAAAGAGGAGAAAGAAAGAGAACAAAAGAGAGACGGCTTTTTCTGTTGCCCTTATTGCCCGTGCCTTCGGGTGTGTGGCCCTTGGGCTCCTGTGCCCTGCTCTCCTGCCTGCAGGCTTGTTCCGCGTGGCTTCTGACCTGCTCTGCTTGGAATGGACCCAACTCAGCTTCTAGAGTTCTCTTTCTCCCCTAAATAAAGGGTACCAAGAAGTTTGCTTTGCTGAAGTGTCTTTGATTTTCAAATCAAGTATGCTTTCAATTGTTAATTTTGAGCTGGATGACATTGGGAATCGCTGATGGCAGGATTTCATGGAATAATCATTCCAGGATTTGGATTCCAAGCCGTTGTATAAGACTTTAAAAGGCCCCGATACAGACACACTGTGCTGGAGAGCCACAAACGGTGTTTCACAGATTAAAAGAGCTTTTAACAGGAACTCCCACATCAGGAATTCCTGAACAAGCCATTCATACAAAGATCCTCTCAGATCAGTTGCAGCTGAAATGAAAGGGACCTTACCAGGTGCTACTGAACACAACTGCCTCCGTGAAATTAGTTTTAAACGTCCACCTCTTAAGCCTTCACAAGTGAACTCAAAAGACATGCTTGATTCTTCCTGTAAGCCAATCAGAGAGCTTAAGTACCACTTCCAAGGCAAAATATAAGTAAAGCGTTTGCCTTAGTCACTTCAAGACTGCTGTACCTTAAGGGTGACTGCTGTGCCTGCCTCTTCTTTTGATTCTCTCTGGGAGCTGTTATTGACAATACAACTCCTAATGGGTTCTTCTATTGTAATTCTCTATGCTCAAGCATAATGGATTTATAATCTACAAAGTGTAGCCTATCATCACCCACTATCTGGAAGATATGAGATATGTTCTTTCCATCTTTTTTTTTTTTTTTTGACAAGCAGAGTTAGTGAGAGAAACAGAGAGACAGAGAGAGAAAGGTCTTCTATTGGTTCACTTCCTAAATGGTCGCTAAGGCTGGTGTGCTGCACCGATCTGAAGCCAGGTGCTTCCTCCTGGTCTCTCATGCAGGTGCAGGGCCCAAGCACTTGGGCCATCCTCCACTTCCCTCCTGGGCCACAGCAGAGAGCTGGACTGGAAGAGGAGCAACCTGGACTAGTAGCTGGCACCCCAGCTGGGACTAGAACCTGGGGTGACGGTGCCACAGGTGGAGGATTAGCGAAGTGTACCATGGCCAGCCATGTTCTTTTCATCTTAAGAGGTAATCCACTCACAATTGGTTTTGTTCTGGTTTTGCTTATGCTAATTACAAACTTATGTTTCAGAACTCAGCAACTTCTGGGATTAACTGACCATGTAGGGGACACAGCCATTGGCAGTGACTGAAAGTTCTCCAGCTCATAAAGCAAATTTGTTAGATGAGATAGGTGGAGACTTCTAGACCCAGGACAGCATGCTTGCACTATGGCCCTTGTAAGCAGTGTTATATTATTAATCTTAGCCATTGCAAAACACACGAAATACCAGAATAAGGGAAAGGGTTTATTGGGGAAAACCCAACAGACTGTAGTGAAGGGGCAGTGAAGGGAAAGAGAGAAAAAGAGAGTATAAGAGAGAAACAGAGAGGAGAGGAGCTAGCAAGGAGAGAAGAGAGAGAAGAGAGGTGAGAGGAGCCGAGAGAGAGAGCCAAGAGACCAGAGGAGGAGGCTAGAGAGAGGAACCAGGAGAGCACAGGGGAGAAGGGCCAAGAGAGAAGAACCAAGAGGGCAGGAGAGGAGAGCCAAGAGAGCACGTGTGCAGGAACAGGACCTTTTAAAACTTTGCCTGAGGGCGGGCAGGGAAGCAGGAGCAGCGAATCCCATTAGGATGGGGGTGGAGCCTGGCTCAGGTAGCTGGGCCATGTGGCCACCTGCTACAACTGCGCCAGTTTCCTAGCAAGCAGGAAGCAGCTATAGAAGATATGATGATTCTACGCCCTTCGACATCCCTTAGGAGTAAGGGCTGGAATCTCTAGGGGGGGAATGTTGCAGGCAGGCAGATAGAATAAAAGTGATTAGATCTGTGAGCTGGAAGACCACGCCCCTACCTGATTCCACCTGTATGCCCACTTGCTAATCAGGCTATGTGACCACTCCCCTTTGGAAATGGATAGAAGACTTGGAACACGGGGGTCTCTCCCTTTGTGTTGCTTTTATTGCCTTTGCTGCGCTTGTCCTTGAGCCGGTGCCTTCAGGTGGGCGGCCTTTGGGCTGCCCACTCCCCGCTTTCCTGCCTGCGTGCTCGCTCCACGTAGCTCCTGGCCTGCTCTCAGCTTGGCACGGACCATAGACTTCTCTTTCTCCCCTAAATAAAGCCTTCACTCTCCTGTGCATTTCTCTCACTGAATAAAAAGCTTAACAACTTAAGAGAGAGGGAAGGGGAGAGTGAGAGCAAGAGAGAGAGAGAGAGAGAGAGAGAGAGAGAGAGAGAGAGAGACCAGCCACCTGCTGGCTCACTCCTGCAATAGCCACCGCTAGGTCAAGCCAAAGTTAGGAAACTTAAACTCTGTCCAGGTCTCCCATGTGGCTGGCTGGGACTCAACTACTTGAGCCATCATCTGCATTCAAGCAGGAAGCTGGATCAAAATCCAAGTCACCAGATGCAGGGATCCTAAGTGGAAACTTAACCATTGCACTAGATGCCTTCCTGTCACAATTATGAATTGGACATTTTAAAGAGTTTTGACAAACATATTCATCCAGCTGACCATAATGCATATCAAGACAGAGGACATTTCCAGTTCTTCTAGTTATCCTCCCATTTATTTTTCCAATCAATGCCCCCTCTTAGTCCAGAAATAATTCTGTATGGTTTCTATTAATATAGACCCTTTAATCTACATTTTATTTCTTCCTTGGGAAAAAAATTATCTGAATGTCATTTGGGTATTTTCACATATTTATCAGGTGTTCCTTTCCTTTTGCAAAGAGTACTGATGCAGAATCTTTTGAATGCACCCTCTCCTCTTGAGGAACATTTGGATGGTTTTCAGGTTTAGGAGTATATATGTATTATTATATTAATACATATATATAAATCTCTAATAAACATTTGTGCACCAGTCTTTGGGTAGACTTATGCTAGCATTTCTCTTGGTAAAATACCCAATAGTAGAGTTGTTGCACTATAGGCACATTTAACATCTTCTAAGGTTTTTCAAATTACTCCCAGGGTTGACACATACATCAGCAATTGAGGCTATTACAGTTGTTATTCATTCCTACCAGTGCTGGCTCTCCCAGTCTTTTTCATCTTAACCATTTTAGTTAATGCGTGAGTTTTTGTTATTGATTTGTAGATTTTCTATGTCTGTTCTTTTTTAAGTAAAGTAATAAAAATATTTCATCTGTGTAATTCCTATACTTTTTTGTATTCCACATTAACTCCACATACTATAGAATACATATTTTTTTCTTTTTGGGACAGTTATTTCACTAAACCTAATGTTTCCCAGTTGCATCCATTTTGTTGCAAAATACAAGATTCCATTCTTTTTTATGGGTGAGTAGTATTCCAGAGTGTATATATACCCCGTTTTCTCTCTCTCTCTCTTTTTTTTTTTAAAATATTTCTTTATTTGAGAGATAGAGTTACAGAGAGAGAGAGAGAAAGAGAGAGAGAGAGAGAGGGAGGGAGGGAGAGACAGGCTGAGAGATCTTCCATCTGTTGGTTTATTCCGCAAATATCCACAATGGCCAGGGCAGGGCCAGGCTGACGCAAGGAGCCAAGAGCTTCTTTCACCATTCCATGTGGTGCATCTGTTGTTTTCCTAGGAGCATTATCAGGGAGCTGGATCAGAAGTGGAGCAGCCAGGACTGGAACTGATGCCAATATGGGATGCTGGTGTTTCAAGAAGCCACTTAACTCACTATGCCACAATGCTGGCCCCCATATTTTTTATCCCATCATCTGGGTTGATTTCAAATGTTATCTGTTGTGAATTGAGCAGCAGTAAACATGGGGGTCTAGATAAGTCTTTCATATGTTGATTTCATTTCCTCCCTTTTCCTTGTTGATTATTATAGTTAGTGGTAAATTAAGCCTGTATTCTAGAACGGATTGGAAACATGTCCTTGAAAAGTTAAAGAAAAAAAAAGAAAGGCAGGGAGGTTGAGGGAGGGAAAGGAGGAGGGAGGGAAATATGGTTATCCTCTTATAACTGTACCTATGAAATACATGCAATTTGTTCTCTTTATATTAATAAAAACAAAAGTTAAAAATTAAAAATGTTTCAACCCAGGAAATGATATCTCCTTTGATTCTCTGAATATTTTTTTTAATTTGACAGAGTTAGACAGAGAGAGAGATAGAGAGAAAGGTCTTCCTTCCATTGGTTCACCCCTCAAATGGCCGCTACAACCAAATCTACATTAATCTGAAGCCAGGAGCCAGGTGCTTTTTCCTGGTCTCCCATGTGGGTGCAGGGCCCAAGCACTTGGGCCATCCTCCACTGCCCTCCTGGGCCACAGCAGAGAGCTGGACTGGAAGAGGAGCAATCAGGACTAGAACCCGGCACCCATATGGGATGCCAGCGTTGCAGGCGGAGGGTTAACCAAGTAAGCAATGGTGCCTACCCTGAATGATGTTTTTTATAAGCAGATGACTTTTGTATTTTTTGTATTTGATGAAGTCCATTTTGTCTATCTTTGTTTCATAATTATTACCTGCTTTGTTGTAAAATTTGCTTTTCAGCTTGCAAACCAAAACATAGATTGTCCTATATTATTTTCTACCAGTATTATACCCTAGTCCTATGATCCACCTTGAAATAATTTTTATATTGCTGTGAGGTTAGGGCTAGGATTCATTTCTTTCCACATGGATTTCCAGTTGTCCTGGTATCATCTGTTGGAAAGAATTTATTTTCCCCAAGGAATTGCATTGGTGCATGTGTTGAAAATAGATTGACTTTATATGTGTTGGTATCTGTTGCCTCTATGGTTTTCCACTGATTTTTTTTCTGTTTTAATATCAATATAATATAGTAATGATTGTCATCATTTTAATTATTATACTCAGAGTTATTAATGTTCCAAGTTTCTTTTTAAAAATGTCCATTATTCAAAACAAAACAATTTTTAGCACACTAAAAAACAAAAAAGCCAAATGTTTTGTGCGTTTCTAAGGCAGCACTGTGTCTCAGGCTGCATTTTAGGACTGGATATGGAGATGGACGTGGCTGCAGCCTCTACCTTGAATGCCATCAGCCCCTAGGGACCAGGGCTGGGAGGGGGCGCTCTCGGGACTGGAGGGGCACACCCAGGGGCAGGCTGCTGGCGGTGCCCCCCCCCCGCCCCCTGCTGAGGAAGGAAGGAAGCCCGGTGCCCAGGGAGGGAGCAGAGGGCGGGTGTGGTCAGAGGCTTAGTCCGCAGCTCCAGTGCTCTGCCTGCACAGCTCCAGGCCTCCTGGCCACCATGGCCCGGCTGCTGCGAAGGGGACAGCGCTCCTCCTTCCTGTCCTGTCTTTCTGCTGGAGCCTGACCCGGCCTCGACCCCCGCCCGTCCCACAGACCTGGGGCTCCCATCACTGCACTTGACCTGCGTGCTGAGCAGCGCCTGTGTGTGTGTGTATGGACGCCCAGGGCCGGGCCTCTGCACTGTGTGAGTGCAGGGACTGACAGGGTTAGTGTCAGGGTTTTCTCCTCTCCCGCCTCTCCTTGCTTGCCCCCTGCCTCTGCTAATAGAACAGTTCTCTGTAAGGCCCTCCTCATCCCAGATTTTGAGATTCTTGGCCTGGGTGGGGCTGGAGAGCGCTCAGTGTGTTCCCAGGCTGAATAGCCCCAATTTGTGTATCAGTGTTAAGCAAAACAAAACGCATTTAGATGAGATTTTCATGGACTATTTAAAAATGTCATTAATATGAAGAAGTTTATATCAGCAGTATGTAATCATTCTCACCTGTAAAGAGTAAGAAAAACAGAAGGTAAATATTCTTACAGAGAATAGCAGAGCTTTACGATTGATTCATTCTCATTTTAGTCCATTGTTTTACCAATGTATTAATGTTTAGAGGTCTGTTATACTAATGTTATTTATTAATTTTTTTCATTTCCATACACAGTTAACTGAAGAGCTTTTTCAAGCACCCATGTCTGTAAAAAAGATATTTTTAAATAAAGTTTCTTTTGTTGGAAAAAAATGTCCATTATAAGACTTTCATTTTTTTTTATTTTTTATTTATTTGACAGATAGAGTTAGACAGTGAGAGAGACAGAGAGAAAGGTCTTCTTTCCATTGGTTCACCCCCGAAATGACCCCTACGGCCGGAGCTATGCCAATCCGAAGCCAGGAGCCAGGTGCTTCCTCCTGGTCTCCCATGTGGGTGCAGAGACCCAAGCACTTGGGCCATCCTCACTGCACTCCCGGGCCACAGCAGAGAGCTGGCCTGGAAGAGGAGCAGCCAGGACTAGAACCTGGTGCCCATGTGGGATGCTGGTGCCGCAAGCGGAGGATTAACCAAGTGAGCCACGGCACCTGCCCCATATTTTCCTTTAAAACAAAGAATCACCTTCACATTTTCTGATAATGTGCTACTGAATTTTATTTTCCATAAACCTATAGATCCGCTTGTAGGTAACTGGTATCTACACAATATTAGACATTTCAATCTGCAAACATGGCAAAACTCTGATTATTTATGTCTTTCAAAAATTCTTAACAATGATTTAGTTTCAATGCATGAATATTAAAAAAAGTTTTTTTGTAAAATTCATTCTAAAGCATTGGTATTTTGGATGTATTGTAAAAGATATTTTTAAATTATACTTTAGTAAAATTAGTAGAGTATAAAATAAAAAGATAATTATATTTTGACTTGTTTTACATAACTGTGAAATTAAGTAATATTGTCTAATAGTTTGCATGTTCCTATGAACTTGATAACTACCCAACCATGTCACCTACCATTTTTTTCTATTCTCATCTATGTTTATCCCTGTAAATTTTTTTTATTTGTTACATAAGCTATGACCATTGCTTCAGTATTTAACAAAATTGTTGAAGTGGACATACATCGTCCACATAATGTTCTAATTTGGGCAAGGAAAGATCAATATTTCCACAAAGAGTTTCATGTTATTTGTAGCTATTTCACTGATTCCCTTTATCAGGTTGATAAAACTCCTTTATAATCCAAAGTTTTTCAGAAATTTTATTTAAATCCTAAATGAGTATTGAATTTTGTCAATTATTTAGTCTAGAATGTGATTTCCCACTTTGACTTTTTCATAAAAAGGATTATAAGAGTTAACATTAAGTCTTAAATTCAGGGTTCTGACAAATATTTCTCCTTTCTTTGTAACACACAATTTGCATGAAAATTGGTAATATTAATTTTGAGAAATGTGTCTTTTACCATATTTACTTTTTTTTTTTTGACAGGCAGAGTGGACAGTGAGAGAGAGAGACAGAGAGAAAGGTCTTCCTTTTGCCGTTGGTTCACCCTCCAATGGCCACCGCTGCCAGCGCGCTGCGGCCAGCACATCACACTGATCCGAAGGCAGGAGCCAGGTGCTTCTCCTGTCTCCCATGGGGTGCAGGGCCCAAGCACTTGGGCCATCCTCCACTGCACTCCTGGGCCACAGCAGAGAGCTGGCCTGAAAGAGGGGCAACTGGGACAGAATCTGGCGCCCCGACCGGGACTAGAACCTGGTGTGCCATCGCCGCAGGTGGAGGATTAGCCTATTGAGCCATGGTGCTGGCCACCATATTTACTTTTATCATCTCTGTCATTTCAGTTAAAAAGAATGAACTGGGAGTTAGCTAACTTGAAGTTAAAGGCATATCCCTGAAACTATAAAATCTGCTTAACACTTTGAAATGAACCACAAAATGTAGGGGACCCCACACCAGCTCACCTCAAGGCAGCTGGCCTCCTGGACTTTCACATTATTTATTCAGGAGAATGACTCACAGAACTCCAAAGAGGGGTGCACTAGCCGTCTTGAAAAGTTCAAGGGAAGAACATATTATGAAAAATTATGTGTGGATTTCAAAACTTTTTTTGTCAAAGTGAGCTTATCCTTTAATTTGATTTTTCTTGAAATTTTGAACACTTACTATTACATTTTTGTTGTGGCATGGAGATGCAAATGATAGGCAGTCAAAAGGAGAATCCCAAACACGAGTTTATGTGTCCTCAGACCCAACACTTACTTCCCTGACAGGTGACCACAGATGGTATGACCAGTCTGCCCTGTTTGTGTGCACTTCAGGGTCCAGAGTTTACATTGAGGTCTTATCATGCGGGCACGATCGATGGAGTCATTGCCCCTGAGATACTGAATTCAAACTCCAGTACCCTCTCCTCCTCAGAGTTCTGATTGACATCAAGTCACAAAGACCAACAATCCTGTCCTCCAGTCTCATGGTTTTTCTTTCTGGAGTGGCCAAGTTCCACACTAAGACTATGGATGTAGCCAGCCGCACACTGAGTCATTTCATTAGTATAAATTATCAGGTGTCACCATGAGTTACATAGTCAGAATAAATGGTCAGTTTTTATCCAGGAGGCCATTATTAGCAAAAAAGATATTCCTCTTGTCGCTGGAAATTCTGAGAGTTGAGAGACTCCCTCCAAGGAGTTCTTTATAACACAGAGGCAGCATAATTTTCTCATTTTTATCCAATTTTCAATATATTAATAAATTGAATCTTTAAATGTTTTAGTTTATCTTTATGCATTGTATATTGTCCCTTAATTATCTAGTTCTGTCATCCTGTTCCACCTGGTTAGCAAGGCAAGGTCCATTAATGAGCCAAAAGAAAAATGGGAGAATATCTTTGACGTCATCTGAAAGGCATGGGAGTCTTGATTTGAGACTCCCTACTATGAGATTGACTTACTTTGAAGTTGATAGTCATGGTAATTATATCTAGAAAGATCCACAAAAAGGATCTCATTTCTTGTTTGTTTTTTTTTTACTATCAACTTGCTTTAAAGCTATTTCTTCCACTGACCTCTTATGTTTAAAGTAACATATCAATCAGTTTAAGACAGAAAATTATAAGGTTTTAAAATTTTTGTTAATCATATACCTGCAGCAATTAACCAGATACTATATTAACATACCTAATAATTATATTACTATATTTAACATAACAGAAAGATAAATCCAGGTAAATCTATGTATTTATTATGACTTTAAGCAATTATTTGTAAATAAATATACAATATAAATTTGACTTTTCAAAATACTGAAATCCCAGACTTCAAAGTGAGTAATCTAACTTATTCCCTACCATTGCATGTAAGAGAACTGAAGTGCAATAAACTAAAGAATGTCTTGAGTTTTTAAATAAATTGAAGATGTCTAATAAACATAATTTCCCATGCAAAAAAGAACTATTTTGGTTCAAAATTTAAGAAATATATACTCACATAGACGCTTAGGCTAGATCGGGTGTATTCAGGGTGGTATGGCCGTAGATTCATATAGATAATTAGAACGAATGTTCTGGACATATTCAAAAAAGGGTGTTAAAAGGGATTATCAATGTAATATTTTTTAAAATATATGTATTTATTTATTTATTTGAAAGACAGAGAGACAGAACAGAGAGAGAGAGAGAAAGTCTTCCATTTGCTGGTTCGTGCTCCAAGTGGTCACAATGACTGGAGCTGGTCTGATCCAAAGCCAGGAGCCAGGGGTCTCCCACTTGGGTGCAGGGCCCCAAGTACTTGGCCCATCTTTCACTGTTTTCCCAGGCTATATCAGAGAGCTGGATAGGAAGTGGAGCAGTCAGAACTTGAACCATCACCCACATGGGATGCTAGGACTGCAGGCTGTGGCTTTACCATTTCACCACAGCACGGGCTCCTCAATGTAATCCTATAGATAAGAGACAGGGTTTCAGTAATCTGTAAGAGAAACACACAGATCAGTGTAAACGGCAGAGTAAGATAATAAATACCTCCAGCAGAATGGGATGTCAAGAAAAGCAAGGACAGAGAATTTTTGAACAAAAGAAGAGTGATCAACGGGAAAAAAGCAGAAGAGAAATATAATTCAAGTTGAAGAGATATAATTGCTAAGACATTTCTCATGGCACCTGCTGTCACCATGATGATATCAAATTTGAGTGTAGTCTTGGTGAAATCTAGTTGCAATGGGCACAAATATGAATAAGTCAAAAGAAATGGTGAAATGAGTGCAAATAATTTCCTCAAGATATTTTCCTAAAATAGATTTAGAGAGCTAATTCAGAAACCAGGAGTATTACATAGTTAAAGTTTCCTTGTATTGGGGCCTACCTCCTGGTATCCTATATAGGCACCAGTCTGAGTCACAACTGCTCCACTTTTTAGCTAGCTTCCTGCTACAGGTCTGGGGAAAGCAATGGAGAATGGACTGAGTGTTTTGGCCTCTGAATCTCACGTGGAGACCTGGATGAAGCTCCTGGCTCCTGGATTCAACCTGGCCCACACCTGGCTGCTGCAGCCATCTGGCGAATGAACCAGTGGATGGAAAACCTCTCTCTTCCTGTCTCTCCCTCTCTCTCTCTATAACGTTGACCTTCAAATAAATAAATAAATGTGATTTTTTAAAAACTTATGAGTGTTTTAGATTTTAAGACAAAAGAGAGTTGACAATATTTAAATTATGGTGTAAAGGAGTTAGTAATAATGAGAACTTACAAATATATAAAACATCAATGTGCAAAGTATCATGAATCAAATAGCACAGGGGGTTTTGGGAAATGCTCATAAATCTCTCTACACCCTGGTCTGAACCCATTGGTCCACTTTCTAAATGTGTGCACTGAGCCCTCCTCCTACTTATACTACCGATATTTTAGATATAAGTCTACAAACCCTGCTTCTATGTTTGTCATTATTCCTTTCCCCAGTCTTTGCTCTTGACAGTACAAGAAACCTTCCTAGGATTAAAAAAGAGTCAAGAACTATTTAATACAGGTGAATGTTAGCCACATAAGGTAGTAATAAGACTGCTGAAATTAAAGCGTTTTTTAGGATATGAAAGAATAGCATTGGCCGGTGCTGCGGCTCACTAGGCTAATCCTCTGCCTGCGGCACTGGCGCCCTGGGTTCTAGTCCCAGTTGGGGCACCGGGTACTACTCCTGGTTCCTCCTCTTCCAGTCCAGCTCACTACTGTGGCCCGGGAGGGCAGCGGAGGATGGCCCAAGTGCTTGGGTCCCTGCACCCACAAGGGAGACCGAGAGAAAGGACCTGGGTCCTGGCTTTGGATCGGCGCATTACCGGCCATAGCAGCCAATAGGGGAGTGAACCAACGGAAGGAAGACCTTTCTCTCTGTCTCTCTCTCACTGTCTATAACTCTACCTGTCAAATAAAAAGGAAAAAAAAAAGAATAGCATGGATAACCAAATCACAGCAAGAAACAACTTTATGCTGGGTAGCTGTTTACGGTCCTGGGAAACTATGGACTTGCTGCAGGGCCCTCCATCCATGGATGATCCCTGGTATTCCTTCCAAGCTGCTCCCAGACATAACCAATCCTGATTCCTCTTGAAACACAAAGCATCTTTGATACTGAAGGTTCCATCCCGACCTTTTTAGCTTATTCATTGCTTTGGTCTACCTTGCTTTGTTTTGCTTTAAACAATACACATGTATCAGAGACAGTCTTTTTTTTTAAATGCTTACTTATCTTTTATTGAATTGAATAGTGGAGAGACAGAGAAAAAGAAGTGTGGGGGGGGGGCGTTGCTCCGTCTACTGATTCACTCTCCATTTCCGAAATGCCTGGAACAGCCAGGGCTGGACCAGGATGAAGTCAGGAGCCAAGAACTCCATCTAGGTCTCCCAGATGGGTGGCAGGGACACAGTGCTTGAGTCATCCTCTGCCTCTGCGGATGCTGACTAGCAGGAAACTGAATCACAGTAGAGTAGCCAGGACTTGAAGCAGCACTCTCATATGAAATGCAGGCATTTCAAGTGAGGAATTAACCTACCACGTCACACCACTAGCTGTATTAACTTGTTTAAAAATCATCTCTAGTTCCCAGAGAGCGGAGGAGTAAAGATTAAATGAGGGTGGTCCACAGCAAAACATAAAGAAACATCTGGATGCCTCTAAAGTCTGTCTGGCCAAAACAACTTTTAGTGAAGATATAAGGGAGGAAACGATGGTCAGAATCAAGGTTCTTAGGTTACAGAACAGCAACCAAGAGTTGGTCCAATGGAACTGGGATCATAATTAAGCCCTTCAAATCTCCCTTACCACTTACAGTCTCTAATGTCCAGAAAATTGCCTGTGCTTGGAGTCTCAGATTCTTCTCCCCTGGGCATTGCGATCATGATTTTAGAGAATGATTCTGGGATAGGGAGCCAAGATGGCGGAATAGTGAGGACGCGCACTAGCAGTCCGCAAAAAGATAGTTTAATAAAAACAGAGTTACTGTAGCCTCAGGAAAAATCTCAGGGAAAAAAATGCAGTGGAAATTCTTCCGGACCCAGTGAATGAGACGCAGAGGACCTAGGGGAAAGTAAGTTTGCGAACGGCAAATCGTGCCTTAGTGGCACGGGAGCTGCCGGGAGGGACGGGAACCGGACGGAACACAGTCGCCATTGGAATCGAGCGCTTAAACGGGAGCCGATACAGGGATCCTGAGACACTAGCGGGGGGAAGCAGACCCCAGGGAAACAGCACAATTGAGGCGAGCCCACACGGACACTAGCCTCTTTCGTTGCCCACCCTGCTCACTCGAGCTAGACGGAACACAGTGGGACGGCGCGCACCCGCCGGCTGAACCGGAAGCCGGGCGGAACACAGTCGCCATTGGAACTGAGCGCTTGAACGGGGGCCGATACAGGGATCCCGAGACACTGGCGGGGGGAAGCAGACCCCCCACGGGGGAAACAGCACAATTGAGGCGAGCCTGCACGGACACTAGCCTCTCTCATCACCCACCCTGCTAATTCGAGCTAGATTAAACGCAGTGGGACAAGGCGCGCCCGCCCGCCGGCCCACCCGCCCATCACTGAGGCAGACGGAACCAAAAACCCGAGGCTGTAGAAACATGAAGGGGATCCAAAAACTGGGAACACACCGCGCACACAAACTCCGTTACCTTGACAACCCAGAGAAAGAGTGTGGGGAAAAAAAAATGCCAAATAAAAACAGATTCCGAGGGAGCAAGATCAAGGAAGACGCTATGATGACCCCAAACGGAAAAGACACCCCAAGTCAGGATTATGAAGATAATGAGATAGAAGAAATGCAAGAAGCAGATCTCAAAGAATTGATAAGAACATTAAGAAGTTCTCAAAAACAAATTCTTGAACTACAGAAATCCTTAATGGATAAGATAGAAAATCTCTCTCGCGAGAATGAAGTACTACGGAGAAATCAAAACGAAATGAAACAACTAGTAGAACAAGAAGCTACGATAGTGACAAAAAATCTTAATGAATTGAAGAATTCAATAGATCAAGTGACAAGCAATCTTGAGGGCCTTAAAACCAGAATGGGTGAAGCAGAAGAGAGAATATCGGACCTAGAAGACAGAGAACAGGAGAGGAAACAGGCAAACCAAAGACAAGAAGAGGAAATTAGAAAACTAAAAGATATCGTCGGGAACTTACAGGATACTATTAAAAAACCCAACATTTGGGTTCTAGGTGTTCCTGAAGGTATGGAGAGGGAGAAAGGATTAGAAGGCCTTTTTAGGGAGATACTAGCAGAAAACTTTCCAGGCTTGGAGAAAGACAGAGAAATCCTAATCCAGGAAGCTCATAGAACCCCTAATAAACATGACCAAAAGAGATCCTCTGCACGACATATTGTAATTAAACTCACCACAGCGAAGCAAAAAGAAAAGATCCTAAAATGTGCAAGAGAGAAACGTCAGATTACTCTCAGAGGATCTCCAATTAGACTTACAGTTGACTTCTCAACAGAAACCCTACAAGCTAGAAGGGAATGGCGAGACATAGCCCAGGTACTTAGAGAGAAAAACTGCCAGCCCAGAATATTATACCCTGCAAAGCTCTCATTTGTGAATAAAGGTGAAATAAAGACCTTTCATAACAAACAAAAATTGAAAGAATTTGTTGCCACTCATCCAGCCCTGCAAAAGATACTTAAAGACGTGTTACACACAGAAACACAGAAACACGACCATCAACATGAAAGAAGGTAAACGAAGGGAACCTCATGGCAAAAGATCACAGGGAATTCAAAGCATACATTAGAAAATATCTTTGGCAAATGGCAGGGCAAACTTACCACTTATCAATAGTCACATTGAACGTTAAAGGTCTAAACTGTCCTGTTAAAAGACAGAGATTGGCTGATTGGGTTAAGGAACAAAAACCATCTATTTGCTGCCTACAAGAAACACATCTTTCCAACGAAGATCCATACAGACTGAAAATAAAAGGATGGAACAAGATATACCACGCCAACAGAAATGAAAAAAGAGCGGGTGTAACCATCTTAATATCGGACTACATAAACTTTAACACAAAAACTCTTAAGAGAGACAAAGAGGGGCACTATATAATGATTAAGGGATCAATACTACAGGAAGATATAACAATTCTCAATGTATATGCACCTAATTACAGGCCACAGGTTTATTTAAAAAATTTGTTAAGAAACTTAAAGGGAGACTTAGACCCCAACACAATAGTACTGGGGGACTTCAATACTTCACTCACAGATATTGACAGAACGACAGGACAGAAGATCAACAAGGAGACAGTAGATTTAAACAACACTATAGCCCAAATGGATCTAACAGATATCTACAGAACTTTTCATCCTACACGTAAAGCATTCACATTCTTCTCAGCAGTACATGGAACCTACTCTAGGATTGATCACATATTAGGCCATAAAGCAAGTCTCAGCAAATTCAAAAGAATTAGAATCGTACCATGCAACTTCTCAGACCATGAGGGAGTGAAGTTGGAAATTAGCAACTCAGGAATCTCTAGAGCATATGCAAACACATGGAGATTGAACAACATGCTCCTGAATGAACAATGGGTCACTGAAGAAATCAAAAGAGAAATCAAAAATTTTCTGGAAGTAAATGAGGATAACAGCACAACATACCAAAACTTCTGGGATACAGCAAAAGCAGTGTTAAGAGGAAAGTTTATATCAATAGGTGCCTACATCAAGAAACTGGAAAGGCACCAAATAGATGAGCTTTCAATGCATCTCAAGGATCTAGAAAATCTGCAGCAAACTAGACCCAAATCTAGTAGAAAAAGAGAAATAATCAAAATCAGAGAAGAAATCAACAGGATTGAATCCAAAAAAACATTACAAAAAATCAGCCAAATGAGGAGCTGGTTTTTTGAAAAAATAAACAAAATTGACACCCCATTGGCCCAACTAACTAAAAAAAGAAGAGAAAAGACCCAAATCAGTAAAATCAGAGATGAAAAAGGAAATATAACAACAGACACCACAGAAATCAAAAGAATCATCAGAAATTACTACAAGGACTTGTATGCCAGCAAACAGGGAAACCTATCAGAAATGGATAGATTCCTGGACACATGCAACCTACCTAAATTGAACCAAGAAGACATAGAAAACCTAAACAGACCCATAAGTGAGTCAGAAATTGAATCAGTAATAAAGGCCCTCCCAACAAAGAAAAGCCCAGGACCAGATGGATTCACTGCTGAATTCTACCAGACATTTAAAGAAGAACTAACCCCAATTCTTCTCAAACTATGCAGAAAAATCGAAAAAGAGGGAATTCTCCCAAATTCCTTCTATGAAGCCAGCATCACCTTAATTCCTAAGCCAGAAAAAGATGCAGCATTGAAAGAGAATTACAGACCAATATCCCTCATGAACATAGATGCAAAAATCCTCAACAAAATTCTGGCCAATAGACTGCAACAACACATCAGAAAGATCATCCACCCAGACCAAGTGGGATTCATCCCTGGTATGCAGGGATGGTTCAATATTCGCAAAACAATCAACGTGATACACCACATTAACAGACTGCAGAAGAAAAACCATATGATTATCTCACTAGAAGCAGAGAAAGCATTCGATAAAATTCAACACCCTTTCATGATGAAAACCCTAAGCAAACTGGGTATAGAAGGCACATTCCTCAATACAATCAAAGCAATTTATGAAAAACCCACGGCCAATATCCTATTGAATGGGGAAAAGTTGGAAGCATTTCCACTGAGATCTGGTACCAGACAGGGATGCCCACTCTCACCACTGCTATTCAATATAGTGCTGGAAGTCTTAGCCAGAGCTATTAGGCAAGAAAAAGAAATTAAAGGGATACAAGTTGGGAAGGAAGAACTCAAACTATCCCTCTTTGCAGACGACATGATTCTTTATTTAGGGGACCCAAAGAACTCTACTAAGAGACTATTGGAACTCATAGAAGAGTTTGGCAAAGTAGCAGGATATAAAATCAATACACAAAAATCAACAGCCTTTGTATACACAGACAATGCCACGGCTGAGGAAGAACTGCTAAGATCAATCCCATTCACAATAGCTACAAAAACAATCAAATACCTTGGAATAAATTTAACTAAGGACATTAAAGATCTCTACAATGAAAATTACAAAACCTTAAAGAAAGAAATAGAAGAGGATACCAAAAAATGGAGAAATCTCCCATGCTCATGGATTGGAAGAATCAATATCATCAAAATGTCCATTCTCCCAAAAGCAATTTACAGATTCAACGCAATACCAATCAAGATACCGAGGACATTCTTAGATCTGGAAAAAATGATGCTGAAATTCATATGGAGACACAGGAGACCTCGAATAGCTAAAGCAATCTTGTACAACAAAAACAAAGCCGGAGGCATCACAATACCAGATTTCAGGACATACTACAGGGCAGTTGTTATCAAAACAGCATGGTACTGGTACAGAAAGAGATGGATAGACCAATGGAACAGAATAGAAACTCCAGAAATCAATCCAAACACCTACAGCCAACTTATATTTGATCAACGATCCAAAACCAGTCCCTGGAGTAAGGTCAGTCTGTTTAATAAATGGTGCTGGGAAAACTGGATTTCCACGTGCAGAACCATGAAGCAAGACCCCTACCTTTCACCTTACACAAAAATTCATTCAACATGGATTAAAAATTTAAACCTACGACCCGACACCATCAAATTACTGGAGAGCATAGGAGAAACCCTGCAAGACATAGGTACTGGCAAAGACTTCTTGGAAAAGACCCCAGAAGCACAGGCACTGAAAACCAAAATTAACTACTGGGATTGCATCAAATTGAAAAGTTTCTGTACTGCAAAAGAAACAGTCAGGAAAGTGAATAGGAAACCGACAGAATGGGAAAATATATTTGCAAACTATGCAACAGATAAAGGGTTGATAACCAGAATCTACAAAGAAATTAAGAAACTCCACAACATCAAAACAAACAACCCACTTAAGAGATGGGCCAAGGACCTTAATAGACATTTTTCAAAAGAGGAAATCCAAATGGCCAACAGACACATGAAAAAATGTTCAAGATCCCTAGAAATCAGGGAAATGCAAATCAAAACCACAATGAGGTTTCACCTCACCCCGGTGAGAATGGCTCACATTCAGAAATCCACCAACAATAGATGCTGGAGAGGATGTGGGGAAAAAGGGACACTAATCCACTGTTGGTGGGAATGCAAACTGGTGAAGCCACTATGGAAGTCAGTCTGGAGATTCCTCAGAAACATGAATATAACCCTACCATTCAACGCAGCCATCCCACTCCTTGGAATTTACCCAAAGGAAATTAAATGGGCAAACTAAAAAGCCGTCTGCACAGCAATGTTTATTGCGGCTCAATTCACAATAGCTAAGACTTGGAACCAACCCAAATGCCCATCAACAGTAGACTGGATTAGGAAATTATGGGACATGTACTCTACAGAATACTATACAGCAGTCAAAAACAATGAAATCCGGTCACTTGCAACAAAATGGAGGAATCTGGAAAACATCATGCTGAGTGAATTAAGTCAGTCCCAAAGAGACAAATATCATTTGTTTCCCTTGATTGGCGATGACTAACTGAGCACCAAAGGGGAAACCTGTAGAAGTGAAATGGACACTATGAGAAACAGTGACTCGATCAGCTCTTGTGCTGACTGTTGTTGTACAATGTAATTCTTTATCCATGGTAGTATTTTTTTTTCTTTATCCTAGTACTAGTGGTTGAACTCTGTAATTAACACACAATTATTCTTAGGTGTTTAAATTTTAACTGAAAAGTGATCTCTGTGAAATATAAGAGTGGGAATAAGAGAGGGAGGAGATGTAAAACTTGGGACATGCTCAATCGGAACGGCCCCAAATGATGGAGTTAGAATTGTGCCAGGGGTTTCCAATACAATCCCATCAAGGTGGCATGTACCAAGGCCATCTCATTGGTCCAAGTGATCAATTTCAGCTCACAATTGATCACACTGATAGGTCTAAGAGTCAAAGGGATCACACAAACAAGACTAGTGTCTGCTAATACTAACTGATAGAATGAAAAAGGGAGAGAATGATCCAACATGGGAAGCAGGATACACAGCAGACTCATAGAATGGCAGATGTCCTAAATAGCACTCTGGCCTCAGAATCAGCCCTTAAGGCATTCGGATCTGGCTCAAGAGCCCATGAGAATAGTTTAGGCATGGAAAGCTAAGACACTCTGGAAAAAACAGAAGACCTAAATGAAAGATCTCTGCGAGTGAGATCCCAGTGGAAAGAACGGGGCCATCAAAGAAGGAGGTACCTTTCTCTGAAGGGAGGAGAGAACTTCCACTTTGACTATGGCCCTGTGGGAATAAGATCGAAGTCGGCTAACCCTAAAGGCTTCCATAGCCTCGGCAACTCATGACCAGAGCCTAGGGAGATTACTGACGCCATAAACAAGAGTGTCAAATTGTTAAATCAACATCAGGAGTCACTGTGTACTTACGTCTCATGAGGGATCTGTCCTTAATGTGTTATCCAATGTGAAGTGATGCTATTACTAGTACTGAAACAGTATTTTTACACTTTGTGTTTCTGAGTGGGTGCAAACTGATGAAATCCTTACATAGTATATATTGAATCGATCTTCTTTATATAAAGATAATTGCAAATGATTAAAAAATCTTGGTGTTAAACTGGAAATTGCATAGACAATTAATCAATTTTTTAAAAAAAAAATCATGTAGGATCTCTGTCCTTAATGTGCTGTACATTGTGAATTAATACTATAACTAGTACTCCAACAGTATTATCATTTTGTGTCTCTATGCGAGGGCAAACCGTTGAAATCTTTACGTAATATGTACTAAATTGATCTTCTGTGTATAAAGAGAATTGAAAATGAATCTTGATGTGAACAGAAGGGGAGAGGGAGCGGGAAAGGGGAGGGTGGGGGGAGGGAGGGAAGTAGTGGGGGGAGGGGAGCCATTGTGGTCCATGAGCTGTTCTTTGGAAATTTATATTCTTTAAATAAAAGCTTTATATATATATAAAAAAAAAGAGAATGATTCTGAAAATTATAACTAGTGAGGGCCAGAGCTGTGGCACAGCAGGTTAACACCCTGGCCTGAAGCATCCCATATGGCATCCCATATGGGTGCTGGTTTGAGACTGAGCTGCTCTACTTAAGATCCTGCTTTCTGCTATGGCCTGGGAAAGCAGTTGAAGATGGTCCAGGTCCTTGGGCCCTTGCACCCGCTTGGGGAACCCAGAAGAAGCTACTGGCTCTTGGCTTCAGAACAGCACATTGCAGCCAATTGGGGAATGAACCATGATATAGAAGACCTCTCTTTCTCTGCCTCTCCTCTCTCTGTGTAACTCTGACTTTCAAATATATAAATAAATCTTTTTAAAAAAAAGAAAATCATAACTAGCCACACAATAAAGGAGTTGACACTGTTTTCAGAATGCGAACTATTAAGATGAGATCTGATGACGATTCTAAGTAGAATGATTTTGTATAATGGCAAATGAAAATCAGATTATTAAAAATTCTTAATATACTAATGAATTATAAATGTATTCACCAAAGCAACTCTAACTTGAAGAATTTCTCCATTCAATAATTAAAAAATGTTTTTTAAGAATTTTTTTCCAATAACAATAGAACACAAGTACAGAAGATAACACTACATCAAACTATTTAGAATTAGAGTAACTGTGATTGAAGAATAAGCCAACTGCCTCACAAGTAGAAAATACCAAACTTTTTAAAGTGATTTCAATAAATTCCATTATGAATCACCTTCATTATACATAACTCTGAATTACAAAGTACTATAAAACATATTTGTTATGATTTATAAATAATTAAATAGTTTCAAAATGTATTCAATGTTCTCTTCCAACATGGGAAGCGGGATACACAGCAGACTCATAGAATAGCGGATGTCATAAACAGCACTCTGACCTCTGAATCAGCCCTTAAGGCATTCGGATCTGGCTGAAGAGCCCATGAGAGTGTTTCAGGCATGGAAAGCCAAGACACTCTGGAAAAAAAAAAAAACCTAAATGAAAAATCTCTGCAAGTGAGAACCCAGTGGAAAGAACAGGTCATCAAAAAAGGAGGTACCTTTCTCTGAAGGGAGGAGAGAACCTCCACTTTGACTATGACCTTGTCTAAATATGATCCAAAGGCTTCCATAGCCTTGGCAACTCATGACAAGAGCCTAGGTTGATTACTGATGCCATAAACAAGAGTGTCAATTTGTTAAGTCAACAACAGGAGTCACTCTGCACTTACTCCTCATGTAGGATCTCTGTCCTTAATGTGCTGTACATTGTGATTTAATGCTATAACTAGTACTCAACCAGTATTTTTCACTTTGTGTTTCTGTGTGGGTGCAAACTGTTGAATTCTTTATCTAATATATACTAAAATGATCTTCTGTATATAAAGAGAATTGAAAATGAATCTTGATGTGAATACAAAGGGAGAGGGAGTGGGAGAGGGGAGGGTTGTAGGTGGGAGGGAAGTTATGCAGGGGAGGAGGGGGAAGCCATTGTAATCCATAAGCTGTACTTTGGAAATTTATATTCATTAAATAAAAGTTTAAAAATGTATTCAATGTTCTCAAATATAATGGGAATGTATCATATGCAGCATGTGGACTACAGAAGTCTACATTTTCATAAAAGAAAAAAGGATACAAAAAAGCAGAGGACACCAAGAGTAAACAGAACATAAATATGATAATAGATCTGTATACAAAGTTTTAACAACAAAATCTTGGTGCTTTTCACAAACTAAAACCCATATATTTAATCTTCTGAATGGTGATATTGAAAAAAGTTATGACCTAAGGGCAGGAATGCTTGATCACTTCAAAATCTAAAACAACCCAAGAATATGACCCAAAGTGATTTTCAATGATAAAAGTCTTCAAGCACATATTATAAATCAGAAACAAAGTAAGCAATGTTACTCAATATTCCTCTGTATTTTATAGTTAGAGTTGTTTACCAATAGCTATATGTGTGTGTGGAACTATAGCTACCACACAGTGATACAGGATGGTAGAACTGATGCTTCCTATGTAACTGTACTTTGCTTCTCACTACCCAACCCTTCATTCCCCACCCCCAACTCCATCCAACCTCTAGTGAACACTATTCTATTCTCTATTTCTATGAAATCTACTTCTTTGTTTTGCTTTTGTTTTTGCTTTTGTTTTGCTTTATGAGAAAGAACATGTGACCTTTGTCCTAATATTACTAGTTCATTGTCATTAATGGCTTCCAATTTTAGCCATGTCGCTGCAAATAACATTTCATTATTTTATGGTTGAACAATATTCCACTGTGTATTATGATTAGAAAAATCACTAATTATCAGAATAACAGTTGCAAGACCTCTGAGACATCCCAGATTTTTAAAAAAGAAGTTTTAAATAAGAACTTTTATTCTATTTTTTTTAAATATTTTTATTTATTTGAAAGAGTGTCAAAGAGAGAGAAAGAGACAGAGAAAGAGATTGGGCATACATCAGTTCACTGCCCAGATTCCTGAATCAGCCAGGGCTGGGCTAAACTGAGACCAGAAGTCCCCACTTGGCTATTTGGAGTGAATACTTAAACTACCATCTGTTGCCTCCCAGGTTACACTTTAGCAGGAAGTGGATCAGAGGTGGTGTAACCAGGACCAGAATCAGGCGCTCCAGTGTGGAGGGTGGGAATCCCAAGGCTTAACTCACTGAGACACAATACCTACCCCAGATCTTTTCTTCTTTCTCACTGGTGTCTATTTGTGTTTCTATTACCTTCCTTTGTTGAAGCTATGCATAATCAATTAAGTTCCAAAAAATACTTCCTGAAAGTAAAAACAAGACCCAAGATAAAGTGTGGATGGACTGAGATACAAACCAAAATGAACTTGAACTTAAATATTGCTGTAAAGACAAGTACAAGAGAAACTTACGAAGGATGGAGAGATTCCAGAAAACTTAACTTTAAAGTGATAGGTGTGCGAGGGAGAGTTGTTGCCCCTTATACATGAGGTGATTAACTATGGAAAGAAACTGAGAATAGCTGGTCTATTTACCTATTCTTCGCTTGAGGCAGGCAGAGGATATAATTGGGCCATTTATATTAGGTTTAAAGCAGTGTGGACCTCAGGAACATATTAACAATAAGGGAAGATCTCCAATGAGCGAATAAGTACTAAGATGGAAGTTGTCCTCAACACATACAACAAAGGGAAGAGCATGCCGCCTATAGAAGCACATCCCTCCCAACCACACACAATAATTATCAGTTAAGCTACAGTCAATGGGCCAAGCATTTGGAGCCATGTAAAGTCAAAGAACATTTGAGCAGATAAAAAATAAATAGATAACAAAATGAAACATCCATGTCCTTGAAGACTTATAAAACATACATGGTTGCTTTATTCCTAACAGAAACAATAAATCTGGAGACAATGCAGATGTCCACCAATATGAGAATGCAAAAATAAATTGATACATGTGTATGAGGAAAATGAGAACATCAAATGCAGGATACATGCCAACTTCATGGGTACATCCCCAAAGCCAATGCGGAGCAGGGTACTTGCACTTTGGACTGCTTTCTGTATCATTTCCCGTATATGATTTTCCAGAAGAGCAAAACTAATCTGTCAGAAAAATAATCAGATGGAAAATTGTCTGTGCAGAGTGAGGGTTGACATTTACCCAGAGAAACACGAGGCCCCCTTCTGAGGTGGCAGAGTTTAAATCTATACCGTGGTAGAAGTTTGGACTACACAGATGCATTTCTGTGTTTGAGAGTACCCAGCCAATGGATATTCAAGAATACACCTTTCTGTGTATGCATATTTTACATGTAAAAAAAACGGAACGCTAGTTTGCATCAAGCATGATGAAGAATTTAGAGCACAATATGGTGTGTATAATTTACTCAGAAAATATTAGAAAGAAGGTGATTGTAGGGTATCCACAGGCTATAGGTGGCTACGAGTACATAAACAGACACATCAATCATAAAATAACCACAGTAAACCATTACTGATCGAGGGTATATTTTACCACCATTTGTAGAAGTTCCAATTTTACATTCCAATTTTATGCCCACATTTCCAAAATCAGAAGAGAAGGTTTTTGATCTCAGCACAGTATAACTTCAGTATCAGAATGTCACAAGACATTTTTTTAAAAAGCATAGGTTGAACTTTCCCATGAACACAGGTGTGAAATTTCTAAAGAAGACATTATAAAATCAATGCAAGTATAGATATCAACATCCAAAAGAATATAAAAGATTAATTACATGGGTAATTAAACACAAATAATGTGATAATTTTAAAAGATTAGTTTGGAGCTTCAGTGTAAATATGGGAAAATAGCAGTCCTCATACATAAGTATAAGTATCAGGCTTTTAAGTGGTACAAATTTTGGAAAGTGATTGTAGACTATTTACCAAACTATGCTGTAAAGTATGGACATAAGGGTCACTGTTTGCCCTATCAGTTAAGATACTCCTCGGGACACCTGCAATCCTTTGAAATGCCTGGTTTTGATTCCTGGCTCTGTTCCTGATTCTAAATTCGTGCTAATGCACACTCTGGGAGGTAGAAGATGATAACTCAAGTAATAGTGCACCTGCTACTCACATGAGAGACCTGGGTGGAATTACCAGCTCTCTGCTTTCCTGTGTCCCAGCCCATGCTACATTTGGCAGTGAACTAATAGTGTATGTCCTCTCTCTCTCTCTCTCGCTCTCTCTCTCTCTCTCCCCCTCATCACTCCCTCTCTCCCTCTCTCTCTCTCCCTCTCTCTCTCTCTCTCTCTCTCTCTCTCTCCCTCTCTCCCTCTCTCCCTGTCTCCCTCTCTCTCTCTTCCCTTCACCCCACCAAAAGAATCAGGTAAATGAATAGAACATTTTTTTTAATTCATACATGTCTAAGGATTATAAATTACTGCAATTTTACATGTGCAATAAAACTTGACCTGCGTATGTTCCTTGATTGCCACACTATGAAATCATTTCAGGACTTAATTTTAAGTAACAAAAAGAGAATCATTTGATGCTTTCAATGATTTTTAGCAGTAAGTTGGTTTTCTTGCACTAACAAATGAAAAAGGCATGAGCTTGAAAAATTGACTTTTGTAATTTAAAAAGCTTTCAAGTATAATGGTCATGAGAAACTCTTCTACTAAACTTTAATGGGTTTAGTTACTAATGTTGGAGAAATATAATTTTAAAAATCTGAATTCCACCCACCACAGAAAACAAATAATTTTGTTTTGAGCAATCATTAATCTAGAATGTGACACAGATGAATCGGTAAGAGATTTCAAGACTGAAAGAAATCTCACCATTTTATACAGCTAAGAGGACCTCTCCATCACATTCCACAGATGTTCTCATGATAAACGACAGGTAGTCCTCAAGCAAGAGGATTGAACAGCACTGTTTGCCAGACACAGTTCATCTCAGATTCACCTGGTGGCTGCGGAATGAGCTTTCTGTGACAGCTAACTGGCTTCATCCACAGGAAAAGGATCCTTCTTCCACCTTCATAACAGGAGGCAGTGTTGCAAGCAGGAACAGGTACCTGCTGAAGCTGGGGGATGCAGATACAGCCTTCACGATGACTGCACATCAAGAGATGCTCCCAAGCCTTTAAAAAGGACATACTGAGGGAACAAACTGGTGAGAGGTTTCTATAACAATTTCCATTTCAGAGGGGCAGAGAAAGAACTGGCAACTAGAATTTGTCTAAAGAAAATGTTCTAAACAAGAGTGTCAAATTGTCAAATCAACATCAGGAGTCACTGTGTACTTACATCTCATGAGGGATCTGTCCTTAATGTGTTATCCAATGTGAAGTAATGCTATAACTAGTACTGAAACAGTATTTTTGCACTTTGTGTTTCTGTGTGGGTGCAAACTGATGAACTCTTTACATAGTATATACTGAATCGATCTTCTGTATACAAAGATAATTGAAAATGATTAAAAAATCTTGGTGTTAAATTGGCAATTGCATAGATAATTAATCAATTTTTTTTAAAAAAAATCATGTAGGATCTCTGTCCTTAATGTGCTGTACATTGTGAATTAATACTATAACTAGTACTCCAACAGTATTTTTCACTTTGTGTCTCTATGTGAGGGCAAACTGTTGAAATCTTTACGTAATATGTACTAAACTGATCTTCTGTATATAAAGAGAATTGAAAAGGAATCTTGATGTGAATGCAACGGGAGAGGGAGAGGGAAAGGGGAGGGTAGCAGGTGGGAAGGAAGTTATGGGGGGGGGGAAGCCATTGTAATCCATAAGCTGTATTTTGGAAATTTATATTCTTTAAATAAAAGCTTTATAAAAAAAAGAAAGAAAGAAAGAAAGAAAGCAAAAAAAAAAAAAAAAAGAAAAGAAAATGTTGTGGCCGGCGCCATGGCTCACTAGGATAATCCTCTGCCTGAGGCGCCGGTACACCGGGTTCTAGTCCTGGTCGGGACGCCGGATTCTCTCCCAGTTGCCCCTCTTCAAGTCCAGCTCTCTGCTATGGCCCAGGAGTGCAGTGGAGGATGGCCCAAGTCCTTGGGCCCTGCACCTGCTTGGGAGACCTGGAGAGGCACTTGGCTCCTGGCTTCGGATCAGCGCGATGCGCCAGACGCAGTGCGCAGGCTGCGGTGGTCATTGGAGGGTGAACCAACAGCAAAATGAAGACCTTTCTCTCTGTCTCACTGTCCACTCTGCTGTCAAAAAATAAAATAAAAATAAAAAAATAAAAGAAAATATTCTGAAAGTAGGCAGTGGGAGAAGGGGTCTCATTCCCTTTTGCATCATAGGAAGTTAAATTTTTTAAATTTGTATTTATCCTCACAATGGCAAATTATCAGCATTATGGAGGGCCTGAAAATACAGGTTCATATTAGCAACATTTCCAAATTAATTTTCTTCTGCCTATCACCTCTTTATATGAACATAAACCTCACATCATCTCAATCAAGTGAAACTGAAAAGTAATAAGGAACAGACTAAGTAGACACTTCAAAATGGATAGTCCTGTGCAGAGGATAATCTGTTTCCATAAAATATTTCAATTTTTTAAAAAAATCTGGTTTTTATTCTGTATTTTAGCTACTAACTCAAAGATACTAATTTCCAAAACATTGAGCATCATATGTGAGGTAAAGAAATTGGTAATTGACTCAGAACAGGAAAAAAAGTCAGGAATCGAGTTAACTTGACAGTAATAATATCATATGAGAAGGATAAGGATGGACATTCTAAGGCAAAAACATCATACATTAAACATTTCCCTGGGTAATGCCTCTACCCTGTGGTACACTGTGGTAGAACCAAGCCAGCATGGATCCAGGCTCTTAAACGTCTCGAATTCTGCTTGTTCATTTTCCTAACAAGTAAATCCTTACGTTTGCTCTGATGTCAAGAAATATAAATGAACTTGATAAAATATCCTCAATAATATATATTCAGTATTACAGCAAATGCTGTGTATTAGGTACTTTCCGGGGATAAGCTTTTCTAGATGTTGGGTCTTACATTTGAGGTTCAGAGTAAACACACAAAGTGCACATTTTTGTCTCTATTTTATAGACGAGCAACGGAAAAACCACTGAGAGCATAAAACAATGTTAACTTTGATGCCAATCATTGGGAATGCTTGAAGAAAATGTGGGGGGGGGGGCGCAGGCGCCATGGTTAATCCTCTGCCTGTGGCGCCAGCATTCCCGGCTGCTCCTCTTCCAGTCCAGCTCTCTGCTGTGGCCCGGGAAGGCAGAGGAGGATGGCCAGGTGCTTGGGCCCTGCACCCCATGGGAGACCAGGAGTATGCTCCTGGCTCCTGGCTTCAGATTGGCGCAGTGTCGGCTATGGCAGCCATCTGGGGAGTGAACCAACAGAAGGAAGACCTTTCTCTCTCTCTCTCTCTCTCTCTCTCTATCATTGTTTGTAACTCTTCCTCTCAAATAAATAAATAAAATTTTTAAAAAAAGAAAGATATTGATTGCCTTTTATAACAATCACCACAGGTCATTATAAGTATCTCTGGAAACTATATGCATGAAAATGTTTAGTTTGCAGCAACTTGGATTGATAGGGAACTTTGTAAACTTGAAAGAATGAACTGATTCAGATTATGTAATTATTCATTATCTCTTCTGCATTTATTTCTGAAATGTTAAATAAACTAGAGGGTACACAAACAGCAAAGGCCCATGACTGAAAAATATGTTAATCTGATTTTTTTTTATTTTTTGAGTTTATTTTCACCTACTTTTTTGAATTAATAATACCTTATAGGCAAAAAAATGGGTATAGGATATATGGAATTTGTTCTACCTCAAAATTTTTTTTTGTAAATTTAAAATTAAAATTAGAAAGGGAAGAGTAAAATAAAATTCAATACATTCACAGGGTTCCAGCCCACAGCAGAGAGCTGGATTGGAAGTGAAGCAGCCAGGACTCGAACCATAAGCCATAAGGGATGCTGGCGCCACAGGAGAAGGATTAACCTACTGTGCCACAGCACAGGCCCCTCAGTCACTTTGTAACTAGTAAAAGCATAGTTGGCATGAATTTCTCAGGCACCATCTCCTCGGCAACTCATTCTCTTTGTCAACAAACAAATCCCTCTCTCTCTCAGTTCAATCTTTGGAACAAATGTTATCATCTAATGATAGTTCGGAACTGTGGTCACCATGATGTCCCATTCAAACACACGTCTTCACAAATGATATGAACATGCCCATTGTTTGTATTCATAATTAAACATTAGCAAATCACAATGATATTTCTTAGCTGAGAGGAATTTGTAAATGGCACTTGATTCTCCTGGGAATCAGTTCCTGCGATGGCCATACTTGCCGCCAACAAGCATTTTAAATCAGAAACAGGTGACATTTGATGTGGATGTGTACATATTCTTGTATTTCATACTTAGTAGGAACAGCCAGCTAATGACCATGCACAGAACCAGGTGACTGCAATAAATCCCATGGAACCCACAGGCCAGGGATGCTGCCTGTTGCATGCTGCAGGTGTGAACTATTAATTACAGATGGGTGTGGGTGTTCAAAAGCAAAATACAAAAACTAGAGCATCTATTTCCATAGCCTTGACCCAACATGTAGTGATGGCATTTTATATTTTTCTCCTCATACTTAAAAAGGAAAAATAAAAGATTTCTCCGTAATTGGAGAAGTGTTCTTTTAAACATACAGTTTCCATAGGACTGTGTGATTCAGTGTGCTTATTTGTGTGTGTGCTTTAGAAAGAAAGGATTTGTGATCATGTGTGGTGCTTGTTTTAAAAGGGCATAACTTAGGGGCCAGCGCTGTGTCACAGTAGGTTAACGCCCTGGCCTGAAGCGCCAGCATCCCATATGGGCGCCAGTTCGAGACCCAGTTGCTCCATTTCTGACCCAGAAGATCCAGAGATCCAGCTCTCTGCTATGGCCTGGGAAAGCAGTAGAAGATGGCCCGAGTCCTTGGGTCTCTGAATTCATATGGGAGACCCCGAATGAGCTCTGGCTCCTGGCTTCAGATTGGCTCAGCTCCGGCTGTTGCGGCCAATTGTGGAGTGAACCATCAGATGGAAGACCTCTCTCTCTCCCTCTCTCTCTCTCTCTGCCTCTCCTCTCTCTGTGTAACTCTGACTTTCAAATAGATAAATAAATAAATAAATAAATAAATAAATCTTTTTAAAAAGGACATAACTTGTAAAAGGAAATAATATATGCTATATAAGTGAAAATGTCAGAAATTATGTATGTGGGGGATATTATTATGGTTTTGCCATTCACTAGTTAGTTACCTTCTGAAAAGCTAAAATGTTATAATATTCTGAAAATACTGAGCTGAATTTTTAGGTATTCTTTTTAAGTCAGGAGCCATGGCAGCTCTCCACTAAATGACCCAATGTTGTATTTTGACTAGGGGTCTACGGTGAGAATATTCTGTTCCAAAATCAGTATCCCTAAGGAGATATCTAAGGCCACAGCAGGTTAGCCTCAGATGGTTTTCTGGATTCCAAGTCTTTGCCTTTACGTCTCATGAGAAGACAGCAGAGGCCAGAGAGACGCTTTGAAACAGCAATAACATGTGAACACAAAGGTAAGTGACTGGGTCCCTGGGCAGAGACAGAGCATGCCGGCCCTCCAGGCACCGGGAGGTCAAGGAGCAGAGCTGAAGACCATGGAATGAACGTCAGACAGTAGTCCACTGAGGGCTAATCCAAACCGAATCTCCGCGCTTGCCCAGTGTGGGAAGTGCGGACTCTACACCCATCCATATCCCAGCGCAGAAGACTTGCAGGCCCCTACAACCCCCACCAGTACTAGGATATTCGCGAGTTCACATGCACCCCCTTCTGACTCCAGTCCTTACACACAGATGCGGGCGGTGTACACAGAGGAGTGCAAGCTGAGCGAGTGAATCCAAAGCTGACTGAGTCTGACAGAGGGCACGTCAAACGCAGCACTGAAATACCAAGAGTGAGGCAGCAGTGGCTCCAAGCAAGAAGAATCTGCCTTTACACTTGCGCATTTGAATTGCAAATACAAACTGAGCTTCCCATGTCACAACACCCACTGAGCCTTCACTTGCTGCAAAGTCAGAATATTAAGTGTTTGCTCTGCTGTCCTTGTGGGAAGGGGTGGAGATGAGGGTAAAATGCTATCATTTAAGAGAGGCATTTTGCAAATGGATGAGAGCTCTGCCAAAGTAAGCACGTATTACCATCGTGATCCAGGCAGAATACAAAGCCACTCTCTGAATCCGAGTTATGAAATAACTCGGTATGTCCATTTTCTGTTGCTATCTCAGACTACCTGGAGCTGGGTACCTTGTTAAGGAAAGGGGTTTTTGGACCATAGTTTCAGAGGTTGAAATTCCAAGATCAGGCAGTTCCGTCTGGTGAGGTCCCCCTGGCTGTGCCACACCACAGTTCGGAAGTGCAGTAGGGGTCTAGCACTGGGTGGGTTCAGTTATGACAGCTGCTATCTTGAATACTGTCTCTTTCTGTGACATCATGGTTAACCCTCCCCAGGGCCGTCATGACTCACTCCCTCCTAGGAGATCTCATCTCTTGAAGTCCCACCTGCTCCCAACACCAGCACCCAGTGAGTGGGACAAACCACATCCAATCCATAGTAAAAACTCTGCAACACACATTAAAAAAATGGGACTCAACATACCTCTGGCTTCTGTTTTTGCATAGAGTAGAACTAAGCTGCATATGTATGGCCTGTCTCTTTTCATTAGGAAAAAAAGTCCAAGAGTACAACACGTTACATTCAATATATTTGTATACAACCACCACTACAACAAAAGTTGGTAACCAAGATAAAGTCAAAATACAGACTAAAGGTCTTAACCAGCCTCATTCATCTCCAAAAAATGAGACCAAATTCACTGTTATTTCTAAACTTTTAACTTGTCAAACATCACATCATTTTGTTATCAGGGACTTTACAATTCAATGAACATATTAGAATAAGCTGAGCATGTTAGAATATATTTCAAAAACTCCCCAGCAGTGAGTGTGTTAAGCCCCAGCTTGGGATCCCTGCACCCCAAATCAAAGTGCCTGGGATCCAGTTTGGCCTCTTTTTCCAGTCCAGCTTCCTGCTATTGTGCAACCTAGGAGGAATCACATGGTGGTTCAAGCATATGGGTCCCTACCACCTGCATGAAAGATCCAGGTGCAGCTTCTGGTTCCTGACTTCAGCCTGCCCAATCCTGGCTGTTGTGGGCATTTGGGGAGTGAATCTGAGAATGTAGGATGTCTCTCTCATCTGTTTCTCTCACTGTCACTCATGTCTCTCAACTAAAATAATTACATGAATACATAATTCTCCTGGTGCAGAATCAGATCATTGTATTTTGAAATAGCAAATACACATTCTGGGTAAAGAACCACAAGTGATAATCCTCCCCAATCTAACGATGCTGGGTTTTTCCATCACTTATGTTCTAATACTGGTTGTCTTCCACAGTCTGGATGCTTGTTCCCCTCCACAATTCTTGAGTGGGAACGAAAGCCGCCAGTTCTCAGTGTTAATAGTTGGAGCTTTGGGGAAGTGATGAGGCTGTGAGGGTTCTGCCCTTGACTAGGGGATTGAGATTCTCATGATGCAGGCATTAGAGAGAGAGCTGCCTGGCGCTGCCTTCTCTGTACCAGGTGAAGACACAGCGTTCACCTGTTTCTGCCCCTTCCACCGTGTGAAGATAGCATGAAAGTACCACCTCCAAGACAGAATCCACTGGCCCCACAGCGGTGGACTTGCCCACCTCCAAAACAGTGATAAGCAACTTCTACTGGTTATAAATGACCCAGGCAGACGTATTCTGTTGGAGCAACACAAAAGGGCTAAGGCCACTTCCTTGCTGCCCACCTCTCCCCCAGAGCTTGGGAAGCTCCAAGTTGTGACCCAGCTTCCTGTTGTCTGTCTTGTCACCTGCTGTACTTCAAAGGGAGTGCAGGCCTCTTTGACACAGCACAGCATTCTGCCTGCCCCATAAACTTACTGTAATGCAATTCATTTCACTTCATATTTCCTATTTAAAAATTAACTCTGTCCTTGGTAATTTTTAACAGCACTTAAATATTTACTTGGTTCAATTCCAGGCAATACAGCAACTAAATCAGATCTAAATATGACAAATACAAATTAAATAAATATTTTGCATACAATATTTTGAATACTGACTGTGAATCAAAGGGGCATCATCAGAAGCTAATACAGAGCAGAGGCAAGAAGACAAGGACGTCAGCCAATCCTTACTGAATGCTATCCAGACAAAGCCTGGGGTCCCCAAAAGATGAGGACTAGTATAAGAGCCTTATTTAGAGACATATATCCAAGCACAGCGCATTCTGAGTGGAGGAAAAGGACAAGAAGGAGCATGATGACAATGAGCCTCCTTTGATCTTCAATCTGGACAGAAAGAAAAAAAAAATTCCTCTAATGGCACAGGTGTTCAGTGAAGTGGTTAAGATCCTGCCAGGGATGCCCACTCCTGGTTTCAAGCCCTGACTCCACTCCTGATTCCAGCTCCCTGCTCATGCACGCCTTAGGAGGAAGAATGTGATGGCTCAAGCACTTGGGTCCCTGCCACCTAGACGTGAGAGCCAGACTGAGCTCTGAGCTTCTGACTTCAGCTTGACCCTTGGCTATTGAAGGAGTTAGGCTGTAGACCAGTAGACAGAAAAATCTCTCTGCATCTGTCTTCCTTTAAAATGAATTTGATTTTTTTAAAGTCCTTTGAGAAAATATAGGCAGGCCTCGATGCTCAGGTGCGTTAGGAGAAAGTGCTGATTTACAAAACAGCAGGCACACGACTTACACTGATCTGCCCCTTTTCAGAAATGCCCAAGCACCCAGCAGAGGACCACTTTGTTCAAAGAATGTAACAATAAATACATATAAAATAAATAATACATGTAAACTAAATAAAAATCTGTATTAGATTGAGAAAATAATAAAATATAATAAATTATACATATATACTTTAGATTAATATAAAAATACCAAAATGGTGTTTTTTGGAGGATTCATATATTAACTTTACACAGTGCTTTCACTTAAACTAAGTAGTAAGAAATTACAATTAGTAATAATTAATGGCAGGACTAATTCAATATGATCTTGAGAAAATACAGCAATAATTTTATAAAGTTTCTGTTTGACTTTATTTTAACACTTTAAACTCCTTACTGAATATCTGGGTTCTGTAGGGTATACTACCGAGCATTCCTGAAAAGGCAAGTATCAATGAGTATGACATTCCTCTTGCTGCAGCAACTGAGGGCACCTGCTTTCTCCTAACAGCTAACAGCGAATGCAGCAAGGAAACACCCACCAGGCTTGCAGCTGGGATCTTTGCTGCGCTTCCCAGTTTCATTCTTGGTGTTGGCTCAATGGAGTAACAACAAAACCAAGCCCCCTCTCACCCAAAAGGCCCAGAGCATGGCACACTTCGGTATTTACTCATTACTATGGCACATTGTGACTCCTAGAAGTATTTCCTGGCTCACCAATTACATCCTTGCACTTTGCATCTGCAGGTTTGCTTCAATAGCATAACTGTCTGTCAATCAGGTCCTTGCATGTATAAGTTCCCCATGTAGACTGCATATCTAAAATGAACATCATTTGCAAGTGCTTCTAAGTACATTGAAGGCCTTCAAAACTTAAATCCTGTATTTTCAGGGAAAATGGACTTAAAACACAGACATAATCTTAAATTAGTGAAATAGGAGCTAGTTTCAAATTTTTTTATTTTTTTAAATCAAAATTTTCTGTTTCTTGGAGGTTTTTGAGTTCTGAAGCATTCTTATTTCCCCTAAAATAAATATGTTTTTATTATCTGTGCTTTTATTGCAACCCTCCGGATAACATTAAACAACTTCATCAGTTAATTCTTTTTTAAATACCTCATCATTTCAGAAATTACTGAGTTATTTTAGTGATAGAATATGTAAATATTTAATTCTTATATTCATTATTATCATGAAAGAATTGTCAAATTAGATGACATACTCCTGTCACCATCCTTTAAATGTATAAATATATGGTGGTCTTATCTATGGAGGTCTTATCTTTATTATCTTTCCTACAGCCAGCAATGCTGATAATCCAACACGCAGGTTTCTGCAAAAAGGAATTATCTTCTTTGAGTCCTTTAAAGCTAAAAATCTCATTAGGTATCATTACAAATATTGAAGAAGTTGAAAAGTGGCCCAATGCTTTCACTGTGAACAAGTCACTGTCACTGTCACAGTGCCAGCAGTTGGCATACGTCTGTGAGACGTGGTGTAGAACGTGCTCAGGATACTGAGCAGACAATACTGTCTCACTTCTGTGAACACGAATTCTACAGATGGAATGGAATTTGCCCAGTTACACGGCAGCCTTTTCTTCCGAGTGTGCTCATAGTAAGCAGAGCTGGGACTTCAGTTCCGGGTCCCCAGTCTGCAGTTTCGTTAGAATCTTCCTGGAAATCAAGACTACCTTGACACTGTGTTTGGAATCAAAGTTCCTAAGGGGAGCTCACATTTTGCAGTCTTGGTGGTCGGTTTCCTCCTCTCTTGATGTTCTGCAGAGAGTGTGATCATTGTCACCTGGCAGAATTCACCCAGCTTCATGAGCCCCGCACATCTGTCAAATCCCCCTTTGTGTACCTGTGGGATGTTTTAGCCACAACTCGGGACGTGATTTTACTGACTTTCACAGATAATCAAGTGAAGAATATGTTAGTGAGTGTCTATTAGCAGTGGAGACTCACAGTACATCTGTGGCCACTGCCTTTCAAATAACCTTGATGTCATCGGAGTAGGTAAAAAAAAAAAGCCTGATTGATTGATTGATCGAGGAGCGCTCATCTATCCTGGCCTGCACTTTTCCAGCCCTTGTCCACCTTGCACAAAGCCTGGTCTGTCCTCCTGTGTTTTCCCAGAGCTCTCAGCTTGTTGTAATCCACCTCCCCTTTTCAATTCCCAGAACAGATCCATCTGTTATTAAAACAACACCATCGGGCCGGCGCAGTGGCTCAACAGGCTAATCTTTAGCCTTGCAGCGTGGGCACACTGGGTTCTAGTACCGGTTGGGGTGCCGGATTCTGTCCCAGTTGCCTCTCTTCCAGGCCAGCTCTCTGCTGTGGCCCAGGAGTGCAGTGGAGGATGGTCCAAGTGCTTGGGCCCTGCACCCGCATGAGAGACCAGGAGAAGCACCTGGCTCCTGCCATCAGATCAGCGCGGTGCACTGGCTGCAGCAGCCATTGGAGGGTGAACCAATGGCGAAGGAAGACCTTTCTCTCTCTCTCTCTCTCACTGTCCACTCTGCCTGTCCAAAAAAAAAACAAAAAACAAAAAACACCATCATCCATCCTTTTCCAGTGATGCCTGAGCCGTGGCATGCATGGGTACTGTAGTCATTCTTATTTCACCTTCTGAACCCTCGCAGGGCATGGGGGCTGTACTTAGTTGTTGATACATGCATGATGGCAAGGCAAAGCAAGCTGCTCTACAAACAAATCCAAGATGGACCATGAATTGTTCGCGGTAACACATGATCTGCATGGACTGAGCAGTGCAGCAGGGGCTCCCTCTGCAAGGGTAGGACATTGTGGGTGCCCCCAGTGTCAGACGTCAGGGACAAAAAGAGCGACAGTGACTACTGAAGACCAAGCAAGGACAATCCATGCCAAAACACTTGACTCTGAAAATAGTACTGCTTCTCACTCCTTCTGAGGTCACTGTGTGAGTTTACTTTTCCTCCAAACTTCTGCAGTCTTCATCCCAAAGCTTTGTGGATCCCACGAAAGTGAAGGCTTCCCAGGACATGGGATATTTCAGTGCTGAACCAGGACGGTTGTGCAGGAAACAGAAATGACAATCGCTTTTTCTTTGCTTGGAGTAAACAGGGGTCAGAAGCGCCTGGAGCCACATGCTTTCCCGTAATTGTGTAGTCCCAGAGCTGACATCTAGGAAAAAGGCATATGGATGATTCGTTGGCAGTAAGTTGAAACTGCACTGCAAAAAGTATTAAAGGACATCCCTTGCATCGTAGTCTCACAATCTGGAATCGGCTTCCTTTCTTGTGTTCTCCCCTGTTGCAAGCCCAGGCTTCACGACGTTGCAATTTGTGGGAGGTGTTCTCTATGGAAAAGGGAACTACTGGGGGGCTTCAGCAGAGGCTTCACTTTGCCCCCTCGAGATGGCGAGAGAAGCCTCAGCTCTTCAGATTAGTACTTCATTTATCCCCAGACTGTATCTATCACACTGACTTCCATGTGAAGCAAAAAGTCCCTCACGTTTCTTTCCCCCAAAAAAGAATAGATTACCTGAATACTTTTGGAATGGTAATGCACTGGGAGAAAATTGTGAGACTTCATGGGTGATGGTGGAGGTGGAACTACAGATGGAAACTGCAGAACTTTTTCAAAATCCCCACCTTTACATATGATCATCTCAAAGCTACGTATGCAGCAGTTGAAGATCTTGAGAGTTTTGAAGGCATCCTTCTCCCTTATTCTCAGCTTCTCTCTGTCCCAAACACACACTCAGAGTCTTGCCCAAGGAGCTAGTATGCTATACAACTGCTGTTTTGATGTAACGGATTCCAGTCATTTCAGCTGGCCTACAGGGTAGAAAATATATACAAATCACTGTAGCCAGAACTTCCCTGAAACATTTTGCATGCTATGCCATTTTCACATTTGAATGGCCATCACATCAGCTATAACCTTTAATGAGAAAGAACTTCAAAGACACAGTAGAAAAAAAACTTCTAGTAGAGGCCGGCACTGTGGTGCAGTGAGCTAAGCCTCCGCCTGCGGTACCAGCATCCTATATGGGCACCCCTTTGTGTCTCAGCTGCTCCTATTCTGATCTAGCTCTCTGCTGTGTCCTGGGGAAGCCGTGGAAGATGGCCCAAGTGTCTGGGCCCCTTCATTCATGTATGAGACCCAGAAGAAGCTTTTGGCTCCTGACTTTGGATCCACTCAGCTCCAGCCATTGAGGCCACCTGGGGAGTGAACCAGAAGATGGAGGATCTCTCTCTCTCTCTCTCTCTCTCTCTCTCTCTCTCTGCCTCTGTCTCTGTCTCTGCCTCTCTCTGTAATTCTACCTCTCAAATAAATAAATAAAATATTTAAAAAAAAGAATCAATAGAGAGTCTTGGGGAACTAACATAAGAATCATTGGGTAGGTCTTAATTACTTTCATATATCTGTAAGGATTTAACTTGTATACAATACTCTTGAGTATTTGTGTGTTATTTTCCCTTTTATGTCCTCCTACGTGCTGTGGGAACTACCATTCCTGGATAATTTGAATTCAGCTTAGAAACTTTTAGCTAGGTGAAATATATGATTAAATAAGAAGCAAGTAGAAGTTTGAACAATAAATAGATACTATGTACAGAAATATTTCAAATTTTTTATGGCTATGTTTCTATATCTTTGCTGATTAATGCAAATGTGTTACCCATAAATGAGTTTAACATTCCTTGGGTTATTTAAGAACAAATATGCTGTCATATTTCTCATAAAATTTATACAATTACCATGTCTAATTTTCAAATTATACAAATTCACAAAATAAGACCTAAAGGCAGAGACAACAGAAAGTGTTATGGATGCCATTTTTGTTGATATGGATTTTTGTGGTGAAATAAAATCCTTGTTTATTTTGTCATATGAGTAGACTTGTATATAGATAAGGATCATATATATGACAATGTGTGTGCATGTATGTATGTGTGTGTGAGAGAGATAAACCCAACTGTGGGTACAATCAGCTTTGCCTAATAAATTATAGTCTATGTAATGATTAGTTTTTTACAGTGGCTCAGTTTTGGGTGAAAAACCTGCCAAACAATTAGCCTAGACCAATATTAAAGTGCTTTGACTTTGATATCAAGAATACAGAGAACTATCCTGAAATAATAAAATGTAATGCAAAAGGTGATATAAAAGGCTTTCTTAAAATCTGCAAGGCATGACCTAGATAAACATCGATCTCTATTCTTTGGCTGCAGCCACCTACATAGCCTTGCTGAGGGTTTCTGGTAGAAGTCTCCCAGCGGGGCCGGCACCATGGCGTACTAGGTTAATCCTCCACCTGAGGCGCTGCCATCCTGAATGTGTACCGGGTTCTAGTCCCGGTTGCTCCTCTTCCAGTCCAGCTCTCTGCTGTGGCCCAGGAAGGCAGTGGAGGATGGCACCCGCATGGGAGACCAGGAAGAGGCACCTGGCTCCTGGCTTCTGATTGGCATAGCTTTGGCCGTTGCAGCCATTTGGGGGGGGGGGGACCATCAGATGAAAGACTTTTCTGTCTGTCTGTCTGTCTGTCTCTCTCTCTCTCACTGTCTGTATCTCTGTCAAATAAATACACAAATCTTTAAAAAAATATCTCCCAGCTTCTTAAGCTTTGGTGTGCAGAGACTTGCACATCCCTGCAAGGACAGCCACCACCTTGCTTTTCACTGTGCAGGGGTCCTTATCAAACAATAAAGCCTCCTCTTTTGGATGCATTTTCATCACCGCTTGGATAATTTTAATGTGGTTTTTGATGCATGGGACATTTATGTTGTCTGAACAACAGTTTTACATGATTTGTACAAGAGTGTTTTATGGCTTTTAAAAATGATTCTAAAATCCAAAAGAGGTTTAGTGTGAGTGATAGACAAATGGTCCCAGTAGGAGAAATTGAAATCGGTGAAAAGTATTTTCACTTATGAATGTAATTATATAACTCTGGTAAGGCCTAATTTGCTAGTTTTTGAGCTGAAAACAAGAACTGGATATATAAGATTATAGTTTATGAATGAATTATGTATTTTGAATGAGATAGCAACCTTTGGACAAATAATACATTCCACTTTTAGATACCGTGTGACTTTTTGAGTGCTGACACCTGCATTCTTTAATTTAACCTTTGTAATCACCTTGAGATTCAAGTAGAAAAGATATTTGTACTCATACAATAGATGGGGAAATTGGGACCCAGGTGGGATACAAATTTGAACAGAATGTTTGTAATCTTTTCTTTAGATTCATAGCATTGTATATGCATGAAAGAAATTTTCATCAATTACATTCAAATAATCCTACAGGTAAAGGTGTAGAAACGTATTTCATCCAGCTGGATGATTCGAGTAGAAAAATCCCTGGACTCTCCCTCATTAACTCCTTTCATAAAAAATTAGGTAGAGCCACAGAGAGAAGCCACATGTAAAGGAGAGGGACCGAGGAGGTGACTGGCTTTCTCGTTGGTGGTGGACACACGTTTTATCCTTGCAGAAATAGTTTCAGGAAGAGCCACACACACTGCAAAGGTGAGGGAGTGATACGTGCAGGTTGTAATGAAGAGTGGCAGGACAGTGAGCCCTCGAGGACACAGCGAGGAAATCTAGGGGCGCTGGGAATGATGCAGCACAGAGGAGATGACACGTGGAGGCTAAGGTGGAGTCAGGGTCAGAGACACGGGTCGTCCACACTGAGAGTAGTCACTTGAGTAGAGGTTTGAGCACACACCTACAGTGGTGGAGATCAGGCATTGACCATACAGGGGAAACAGCTCTGGAGGCTTCGCAAGTGTTTCAGGGCAACACAAAGAGAGCGGGGCTTCTGTTAGGCTGATGATGTTAAATGTGATGTTTGTAGCACAAAGCAGGTTGAAGGGGGACAAGTTCCTTAGGTCCGACCTAAATAGTCTCCTCCTGGTGTGTGTGTTATTTCTGTAGATGGGAAAACCATTGAAAATACGTGAGAAGCAGATGCCTATACAGGGATCTTAAAGTTTTCTGATCAGGACTTGGGGAAATACTACATTAATGAAAAATCTTTACCAAAATAAAAATCAGGGAGTCTGAAGTTATCCTTTCCTCATGCCCATCTTTGGGGTCGGCCCATCCTTGACCCCACAGCTTGTTCTGGCTACTCCACCAGCATGCATGTCACACGTCCTCTTCCTGCCCCTCCTGCCTGCATTTATAATGTCCACACGCAAGTGCCAGGAGCTGGATTACAGCTCAGGCCATGGGCTCTGAATAACTCACTGGTCAGTGTTCCTCCCTGTCCCAGCATCTGTATGGTGGAGCAGAGAAATCCATGTCACAGAGAAAGCTGGCGGCTGAATGCTTTTCTCTCCAGGAAATGTTACAAATCAAGCTGTACTGCTATTCTCTTCCATGTGAATGGATTCGTAGCAGCCTTGGGGTAGAGTCAGGTGGTTGTCAATAGCAGCATAATTTTCTAAAACTGAATGAAAAACGAAACAACAGCGATTTTACATTTTCACGTTTTGGAAATATGTCTTGCACATAGGAAAGTTATCTGAAGCCCCCTAAGTGTACGTGCAGTTCCGTGAATTTCCCCATATGACCTCCATCAAGGTGTGCCTTTCTCCCCACAGCCCAGTGGACCCCTTTCCACTGAGACTCCAGTCAGGAGCTCACACCCTCTTGAATTGCACTATTCGAGATTATTTCTGTCTGAAGTACAGATAATTTTTCATATGGAAATGTTTTCAGTATTTCTCTGTCAGAAGCTTCATATAAATTTATTCAGAACAAACTTCCCTAAAAAGAAATGAAAACCACTTCAGACAGAAGCAATCTGGAAAACAAATAATCCACCAGCAATAAAGATTTGGATTCTGAGCTGAGCCAGCAGCACTGCCTGCCTGCGATGCTGTGGCATGGATGGACGTCCCACTGTGGCAGCTTCGTTTCAGTCTCTGGCACCAGTGGTGTCCGGCAGCGTCATTAGGCGCCATAACAACCTTACCACAGAGGGGCGTGACTCTGCACTGGAGGGGACAGAGTCGGGACAGTCACTAGAGGCCACGGAGAGCAATGGCCCATGTGCAATTTGTGTTACCGGTCTTGGTTTCTGATCCTGATGACATGCTTGATGTGTAAGATCAGAGTACAGAATCCGACTGCATTTTCTAAATATCACGAGGCAGATAGTGTCTAGTGTGAGAGCCTATGACAACAGCTGGCCAGCCATGTCATCCCAGGAATCTGGACTCTGCCATCTAAGTATTCCTGAAGACCTCCAGCCTGCAGGGGCTTGTGGACTGGAGTGTCTTGATCTGAAGACACCCACTGTCAGGTCTTCATCCGGCTGTACACCGGGAGTGGGCCATTCTTGCAATTATTGGTTGTGGGACTTTTGATACAAAGCTTAAAGTTTCTGAAACCCAGGGGACTTATGAAAATGGGAGTGATGCTATTTCAGACTGTGGTGATTGAGACATGGTAAATTGATAGCTGAAGTGCTGAGAATACCTGACACACATCTGTGTTGCTTGAAAACCATTACCCTTGCAACCACAGTGCAACTTCCTTGTGTCTACTGGAGGTGGCAAATGGGATGTGGATCTCTGCAAACAGCCAGTCCCCAGAGGGTTGTCTCTGTCCAAGCTATCTCAGATTTTCTGGGTGGACGAGTTATATTGCTATGATTTCTTATATGAAGCAATGCCTTTTTACTGTGGCTTCATAATAAATTATGAAATAAAATGGCTGAGCTTCTCTAACTCCATTCTTTCTTGTCACTCTTTGTTAGGGTGCAATAGGTCCTTTCTATTGCTTTCTCAGTTTCAGAACCAGGTGGTTACACCTTTAAAAATCCTCCTGAGAGTTAAGTAGGTTTGCAATGAATCTATGTATCAATTCGAAAGATAACAGGGCTCACAATCCAAGAGTACAAGAATTTTTGCATATGCGCTTGTAGGATTTTTTTTTTCTGAGGATAGAATGTACGACTGATGGATTTTTCTCAGCACTTCAAAGATGGCATTTCATTGTTTTCCTGATGTTTTGGTTTCTGATCACATCTGTGTGTGTGTGCGTGTGTGTGTGTGTGTGTGTTTGTGTGTAGAAGTCCTCTCTGGCATCCTTCAAGATTTTCTCTTTGTCTTTAGTTTTCCTCAGAGTGAAAATTTATTGTTAGATGGTTGTGTTTTGTAGGTGCCATTGTGTTTGTATTTGATCCAGTATACTTGGATTTGTGGTTTGGTTCATGTCATTAATTTTCTTTTTTTTTTTTTTTTGACAGGCAGAGTGGACAGTGAGAGAGAGAGACAGACAGAAAGGTCTTCCTTTTGCCGTTGGTTCACCCTCCAATGGCCGCCGCGGATGGCGCACTGCGGCCGGCGCACCGCGCTCCTCCGATGGCAGGAGCCAGGAGCCAGGTGCTTTTCCTGGTCTCCCCATGGGGTGCAGGGCCCAAGCACCTGGGCCATCCTCCACTGCACTCCCGGGCCACAGCAGAGGGCTGGCCTGGAAGAGGGGCAACCGGGACAGAATCCGGCGCCCCGACCGGGACTTGAACCCGGTGTGCCGGCGCCGCAAGGCGGAGGATTAGCCTGTTGAGCCACGGCGCCGGCCCAGTGTCATTAATTTTCAATAATCCTCTGCATTGACTTTTTAAAATCTATATGTTATTTATTTGAAAGGTGGAATGGTATAGAGAGAGGGAGATACAGAAAAAGAGAGATCTTCTATCTGATGGGTCACTCCTCAAGTGGCTGCATTGGCCAGGACTGGGCAGGGATGAAGCCGGGAGCCAGGAACTCCATTTGTGGCTCCCACGTGGGTGCCAGGGACCCAAGGGCTCCAGGCATCTATTATTTTCCCAGGCACATTAGCAAGGAGCTAGATTGTAATTGTAGCAGCCAACAGGCACTCCTATGGGATGCTAGTGTCTCAGGCTGCAGTTCAATCCACTGGCCCACGACACCAGCCCCTGCTTTTGCTTCTTAAAAAGCTCTTTTGACTTGTTCTGTCTTTCTGTCCTTCTTCAATTTCAGTCTCATGCATGTTACAACTCTTGGGTATTTTCTTTTATTTTATTGTTTTTTTTTCTGTTTTTTTTTGAGAATGTGTGTTTCTTTTCTCTTCATGTGCATCCGTTTGGGTAATTTGTCTTGACTTAATTGATTCTACCTACAGCTCGTCAAGTCTACTGAGGAATGGGCAAAGGCCCTGCTTATTTCTGCCAGTGTTTTATACTTCTAGCACTTCTCATTCTCTGCTGATATTACTGCCCACTCAAATCTGGGCCATCTCCTAGAGAGTTCTAAGAAGTGCATCAGGAATTTTTACATGAAGCAAATTATTTGCTACAAATAAGGTCACAGGAGATAATTTCCAGCCCTTGCCTCCTAGAGGCAGGGAGATGGGTGTCTTTTATTTCAGGAGAAATGGATATGTCAGAGGGAACGTTCTTCTTGTCCCAGGCAGGGGTGGGTTCAGGTCCACGCAGCTGCAGGTCAGAACCATGCTCCAACACAGGGTGCGTGTTGTGATGATCAGGCTTAAGTGCCTCCTGGGGCAGAGATGTTGGTATTAAAATTTAGCTAAAGGGAACTTCGATAGTTTGGGACCCATCTCGGCATAGGTGGTAGTGTCTTGTCTAGGTCAGAGGGATTGGTTTTGTGCCTTTCCCTGGAATATGGCTGAAAACTCAAGACACCATTGGAGACCAGCAAGAGTTTTGAGAACCTCGAAACAGAACCGAGTCACAGTAATCATTTTTGAGCTTCCTGTTGCATTCACAGGAGACAGTGGGACCTATCCTGTCATGCTTGCTGTCTAGTTTTCTCATTAGTTCCGTTAAAATACGAATCTAAAGTATCTACACTATCTCTATGATATCCCTAACAGTTATATCATAACTGAGTCTGGATTTGATGATTGTCAGCTTCTTTAGGCCTTTTTTTTTTCCTTGAACAATTCTCTTAAAATTCAGAGAAGCTAATAGGAGGGTGGATAATGGTATTGGATTTTTTTTTTTTTTTTAGCCTGGTCAAGAGATGAGCTGGATCTGGATTTCATCATGACTGGGAGTGGCAGAGGATTCCTGGTTTTTACCTCTGTATTTTAAGTCTTCTTATCCTTAGAGGAAATCTGTTTCTTGTAGCACCCGCAGCGATATTCTGTAGTTAATCTCATTGAAAGCATTTATCATGGCTCTGGGACGTGTATGAGGGCTTAGCTTTCTCTGATCCACAATCAAAACTCATCTTGATACTGGGACAAAGCAAGACTGGGCTGCCCGTCATTGGAAGTCTGATGCACCAGAGTCAAGATTAGATGTGCAGAAAGTAAGTTTATTCAAGAGGCTGGAAATCTGGGGGGCAAAGTGGACGCTTCTGTGTCAAAAGTGCTTTTCTTGGGTGGCCTCTGTGGTGCCGCAGGGTAAGCCTCTGCTTCCCACAGCATCCCAAATCAGAGCACCAGTTCAACTCCCAGGGACTCGGTTTCTGCCCTGCTAGTGTGCCTTGACAGGCAGCAGATGATGGCCCAAGGGCTCCCACTGCAACCTACATGGGAGACCAGGTTCCTGGTGTCAGCCTGGCCCAGACCTAGACCTAGTTGTAGAAGCCATTTAGGGAGAGAACCAACGGACAGAACTTTTCAGATAGAAACAAACTCCATCATGCTGTCTTTAAAATAAATACATGTTTAAAATATAAATAAGTAAAGGGAAGAAGACAGCCATAGTTAATTTTTATGCAAGTCAGCTTGAGACTGGTGATGTGGTGGTAACTTTGATTTAAGTCTTGAGTGTTTACAATAGGTGGTTGTGAATTCCTGACCAGGCAGTGGTCCTTGGAGTCAAGCTTGGTGACCACAAATTCCTCTTGAGGTTTGGAATTCTAGCCATTTCTCTGCAGCTAGTTTCTGGATTTCTTAAGCAAGCATTAAACATAGATCTGATTAGCCTAGAAGTCATCAACAGTTGCCCCTAAACAGAACATGGAGAGAAAGAAATGATTTCACTTTTGTTATTAAGTCTCAATCTGTGGTTAAGTTCATCATCTTTGTTTAAGGTAACCATGTTTTGTTGGGGTCCCCATCTTTAGCTAATGTCTCCAGCTTTGGTTAAAGTCTATCCTCAGTTGGGGTCGCCATCTTCAGTTAAGATTACTGTCTTAGGCAAGCAATGGGGCTCCAGTTCTTGATATTGAAGACACAGCACTGCCTCCACTCCTCCTCCACCCACAATGGAGTGTGTTTTGTGGGTGTGTCCTGTTCATGAATTCTTTCCTGCAGCTGTGACCATTACCTGGCCCCCTTTGCCAACATATGCTGGTAAGTAAATGCCCTGGCCCAGTCTACCTGTGCTGTTCAGAGTTAGTGAACTTTGTGAACTCAGTGCACTGAGGGTCACAGAAAATTCATTCTTTTTTTTTTTTTGGCCTTTTTTTTTTTGACAAGCAGAGTTAGACAGTGAGAGAGACACAGAGAGAAAGGTCTTCCTTCCGTTGGTTCGCCCCCCAAATGGCCGCTGCAGCCTTTACACTGCATCAATCTGAAGCCAGGAGCCAGGACTCCCATGCGGGTGCAGGGCCTAAGCACTTGGGCCATCCTCCACTGCACTTTCAGGCCACAGAAGAGCAACTGGGACAGAATCCGGCGCACCCCAACCAGGACTAGAACCCAGGGTGCCGGCACTGCAGGTGCAGGATTAGCCTAAGTGAGCCACGGCGCCGGCCAGAAAATTCATTCTCTCGTGTTTCTTTTAGTTATTTATTTTTGTGAAGAAGGGAACTGCTTTCTCTACTTTTCCAAATTAAAACTGAAGATCTCATTAATTATTTTCCTCCCCTTTTCCTATGTAAGCTCCTAAATGCTATTGTTTTCTGTTTCACAGAATTTGTATTAGTATTCCAATCCAAATTGTATAATTTCTAGGATCATTTTATTCACCACTTAATACATGATTTGTGGAATGGATGTGTTGCTTAGTAGCTGTATAATTTGGGGCAATTTGTTTAACTGTCCTCATTTTGGTTTTCTAATTTTTAAAATGTACATACAGCTAGTATTATTTATCCTCATGTGGCTTTAGAGAAAATCAAGTGTAATGACACATTTAAGTCATTTCAAAGAGGCTGGCAGTGTTATGTAGGTGATCAGTATTGACGACTAACATTTGTAATTAGGTTCACAAATACTTGACAATAATAAGAGCACATAAAATATTTTTGCTGGGGTGGGGTTTGAGGTAGAGGAGGTGGAGCTGCTTGGTACACCCACAACCATATTGGAGTATTGATTCAAGTGGCGGGCATCCCACTTTCCATGCAGCTTCCTGCCAATGTGCATCCCAGGGGGCAGAAAATGATGCTCAAGAGCTTGAGCCCTTGCTACCCATGAGTGGTATCCAGATGGAGTCCTGGGCTCCTGGCTTCACCCTGGCCCAGACCCTCCATTGAAGGCATTTGGGGAAGGAACCAGTGAATGAAGGATTTCTCTCCTGCTCCTCCTCTTCTTTACCCTCTCCCTCTGCCTTTCAAGTAGATGATACTCATAAATAAATAAGGATTTGAAAAGACCTTTAACCTGACCAACAGGGGAGTCCCAAGTATAGAGGCCGGCTTCCTGCTCTACACTGTACGGAAAGAACTACTTCCTTCTACCACCCCAATGTCGGCAACTGGTTTGCTGCATGTGGGCTAAGTGGACCAGCTCGTGCTGGGGCGGAGGCATTCTATCTCACGCAGTTTGCTGTATTATTTACAAAGTCATGCTCTTCTCTCTTGTAGAGCTGAAATGGCCTCATCATCATACACATATGTCAAGAATAACCTTGGATCTGTTTTGGAAGCTTCAATTTTCCTCCACTGGAATATTGGACTATTATTGTTATATACTATATAATTTCAGTGGATGCATATATTATTTATTTAACATTTTACATAAACGACGATTCAGTGATTTTTTATATTTGATTTGGATTTTTTGTTTCATATAAATTTAAGAATGAGTTTTTCCAAGTTTCTTAGAACATGTCTCTTGAAATTGCGTTGAAGTTAACGATTACTAGAGGCTGGATTCTTTATGATATAGTCTTTAAAGCCTCATGCAAGCATTAAATTGTCCCTAAGTGAACTAAAGCAGTTTTTCTTCATAAAGACTTATACAATTTTCTTAATATTAGTATTATGAGTGTTAGAATGTTTCAGATAAATACTATAAATGAAAGTATTTAGTTCCATTGATCTAGCTAATTTGATCATTTATAATACATAGGAAAGTTATCAAGCTTATTTTTCTTGATTTCATCCAAATTTCATGTCAACTCTTTCTTAACATGGTTGGGTCAATGTTCGGAATGCCCTCTTCCCATATTGGAGTCCCTGGACTTGAGTTCTGGCTCCACTTCTAATTCCAACCCATGGTAAGACACACCACGGAGGCAGCAGGTGACTGTTCAAGTTCTTTTTTCTCTTTGTATGGGAGACCGGAATGGAGTTCCATGTTCCCAACTACTTCTTGGCTAAGCTCTGATTGTTCCAGGGATTTAGGAAGTGCACTAGTGGAAGGAATGTTGATCTTTTTTTTTAAGGATTTATTTATTTATTTGAAAGTCAGACTTAGAGAGAGGAGAGGCAGAGAGAGAGAGAGTCTTCCATCCACTGGTTCACTCCCCAGTTAGCTGCAATGACTGGTGCTGTACCAATTTGAAGCCAGGAGCCAGGAGCTTCTTCTGGGTCTCCTACACAGGGGAAGGGCTCAAGGACTTGGGCCATTTTCTACTGCTTTCCCAGGCCATAGCAAAGAGCTGAATCAGAAGTGGAACAGCCGGGACTAGAACCGGTGCCCATATGGGATACCGGCGTCTCAGGCCAGGGTGTTAACCTGCTGCGCCACAGCTCCGGCCCCGAATGTTGATCTTTCTCTCTCAAATCAATCAATGAATCAATTGATTTGTTTAAAAAAGGTGACTCCATATAATGAACACACAAATAAACTATCTGTTTCTATGCAATTTCATTTATTTTCTTTTTTATAACTCAATGTAATCTGTTTACAGAACTGCTTACGAAAGCAGCATTGAATGTATTTTGTTTTGTTTCATAATAGATAATAAATTTGAAGACATGAGAATGTGTTGAAGTTAGTAAAGATTTATACATTTTTAGAGGGACAGATATATAAGTGAAATTTCCAAAAATATGTAATGTGTGCAAAAGCAAGAATGTTTATGAAACTCAGTGATTTAACAAATAAAATGCAAATATTTTAAAAATAAAAAAAAATACAAACATTGGGAATAGAAAGATAAGTGAACAAAGAAAAGCGAAAACTAGATAATATTAAGTATCAATCTTTTTTAACAGGCAGAGTGGACAGTGAGAGAGAGAGAGACAGAGAGAAAGGTCTTCCTTTGCCGTTGGTTCACGCTGTGGCCAGTGCATCTTGCTGATCCGAAGCCAGGAGCCAGGTGCTTCTCCTGTCTCCCATGGGGTGCAGGGCCCAAGCACTTGGGCCATCCTCCACTGCACTCCGGGGCCACAGCAGAGAGCTGGCCTGGAAGAGGGGCAACCGGGACAGAATCCGGCGCCCTGACCAGGACTAGAACCCGGTGTGCTAATACTGCAGGCAGAGGATTAGCCTAGTGAGCCATGGCGCTGGCCAAAATATCAAATTTTAAAAATCTACATAATCAAAGAAGAGTGTTTACTAAGTGTTCTCAACTCTCATATGAAAGGCAAGCATTTGCCTGGTGGTTAAGTTACCAGTTGGGATGCTGCATACACTATTGGATGCCTGCGTTTGAGTCCCTTCTCTGTTCCTGATTCCAGCTTTCTGCTTATGTCCACATTCAAAGGTGGCAGCGATGGGTCAATAACTGGGTTTCTGCCCCTAACATGAGACCTGGATTGAAATCCCCAGTTGCCAGCTACAGTCAACTGTGAATACTTGGAAAGTGAATCTCTGAATGAGAGCTCTGCACGTTTGGGTATTTCTGTCTCCCTGCTCTCTACCCTGCCCACTCAAAAAAAAAGTTGGTGGAAAATAGAAAAATTAAAAGTTTATTTTGGTGCAAATTTTTTTAAATCCATGTGCAAGAAGGGTTTTCAAAAAGTTCATATTATAAATAAACTGTGCACACATTTCAAAATCTGCTTGCACCTATGTAAACTTGCCTTTGGCTTTAAACAGAATTTGTTACTAAATTAGATTCTACCTTTTAATTAAATTTTTCACAAAAATTTTGACGATGCATAATAAATATATCTCATACATATAAATATGAATATATGTATGTGTATATATATCTGTCTCACATATATACATGTGCGTGTCTATATATGTGTGTGTGTGTAAAATAACACTTTCTTCTTGAACCCAAGATTCTTCTATGGTGCTTTTCTTTCATTTTTTAAAAATTGTTTATTTATTTATTTGAAAGCTAGTGTTACAGAGAGAGAGGGAGAGATGAGAAAGATCTTCCATCTGTTGGTTCATTCCCTAAGTGACCATGAGCCAGGCAGAAGCCAGGAGTCAGGACCTTCTTAGAAGTCTCCACATGGGTAGCAGAGGCCCAATCACTTGGCTCATCCTCTGATGCTTGCCCAGGTGCATTAGCAGGGAACTGGATCAGAAGTGGAACAGCTGGGTCTTGAGCAGGTGCCTATAAGGGATGCTGGTACTGCAGGAGGTGGCATTACCCTCTTTTTCACAATGCCAGCCCCTTTTCTTTCATTTTTAAAAATATTTATTTATTTATTTATTTGAAAGGCATGAGAGAGAGAGAAAGAGAGAGAGAGAGAGAGATCTTCCTTCTGTTGATTCACTCCCCAGTTGGACACAATAACTGGGGCTGGGTCAGGCTGAAGCCAAGAGCCAGTAGCTTCATTCCCATCGTCCACTGGGTGGCAGGGGTCCAGTCACTCTATGGAGCCATCCTCTGGTGCTTTCCCAGGTTCATTAACAGGGAGCTGGATCAGAGGTAGAGTGGCCGGGACTTGAACTGGCTCCCCCTATGCAATGGCAATGTCACAAGTGACTGTTCAATCACCTTCCCCACAATGTGGGCACCCCACTGCTACCTTTCATATTCCCAAATTTAACTGTTAAACTTGTGCTAAAAATACCCAGTGTGTGTTTGTCTGTTTAGCTCTAAATTTTATGGTTGAATTCGTATATGTATGATGAGTATTATATATGTAGAGTTGAGTATTATATGTGATAGATGGGCAACTCTCCAATCATTTTCTTAGTGATTGAAGAAGCACTTTGGAATTGAAAGAGTAAAATCAAAATCATCTCTTCTTACCATAATATATATTTAAGTTCTAATTAATAGTGAATAGAACTTGAACATAAAATTGAAAGGATATTATTCAATATACTGCTTAACTGTATATTTAAAAGGTTATTTTTATAAGTTATATTTAGAATTTTTGTATTTTTTTATTCAATCCTGTTAATTTCTTCTCTGATTTTAATTATTTCTCTTCTCCTACTAGCTTTGGGTCTGGTTTGCTGCAGGTTTTCTAGATCCTTGAGATGCATTGAAAGCTCATTTATTTGATGCCTTTCCGATTTCTTGATGTAGGCACCTATTGCTATAAATTTTCCTCTTAACACTCCTTATGCTGTATCCCATAAGTTTTGGTATGTTGTGTTGTTATCCTCATTTACTTCCAGAAAGCTTTTGGTTTCTCTTTTGATTTCTGCTATGACCCAGTGTTCATTCGGGAGCATGTTGTTCAGTCTCCATGTGTCTGCATATGCCCTAGGGATTCCTGGGTTGCTAATTTCCAGCTTCATTCCCCTGTGGTCTGAGAAGCTGTGTGGTGTGATTCTAATTGTATTGCTGATTTTTACTAGCTAACTTTCCATTTAACGTGAAGGACACTGTACTCAGGTACATCTTGATTTTGTTTCTAGAGAGGATGTTTGCACTGCCCAACTTCCCTTCCCTGCAGGGTTCCTTCCTTTGTGTAATCCATTCTGATCGGGCCAGGCTGGCCTCTCTTGGACGCCGTAAGATTGTGTTCTAAGACTGAAACTTCATCTCTGCAGCCGACTCTCCAATCTGGCTGCTTTGCTAAAGCAAGTTGCCATGTGCAGGATTCCTGTCCAAAGGAATGCAGGTTGGCTTCTGGAGAACGGCCAGCTGGGAACTAGAGCGCCTAGTCTGACACCTGAAAGGCCAGGAGTAATCACACAGAAAGCCGACGATCGGACCCCACTGGTGGCCGACACCATCCCTGCAAACTCAGGAGATCCTGGTGCGTTTCTAAGTGTCTGTAGAGCTGCTTTGTGCGTGAGAAGAGGTGCGTTCCTGATTGCAGGTGCTGCCAATAACAAGCACCATGGGAAGTTGCCCTGGAGATCGATGACGACGAAGAACAATTAAAACCAAATTTCTCAGCGTGAACACCTGAGATGAAAGTATCAGATGAAGAAAAAAATTATAAAGTTGTTTTTAAAGGAAAAGGAGAAATTGCTCCTGATGTCACAAGGCAAGTGGATTCCATCATTCCTAGAACAAATGAAGAATGATTAACACTGTGTGATATCCTTATAGCTTAGAGCAAGCCTCAGTTGTTCTCTTATAGCTCCATGGACATGACAAAACCAAAATATTATTTTGTTCCATGTCCTCACTGAAAAAAGATCTGTATGAAATACATTACTTCTACATATCTTGATGAAGTGCCATCCAAGAAGTCTAATTGTTACTTATTAGGAAATATCTGGGCCGGTACCGTGGCATAGTAGGTTAATCCTCTGCCTGTGGCACCAGGATCCCATATGGTTCGAGTCCCAGCTGCTCCTCTTCCAATCTAGCTCTCTGCTGTGGCCTGGGAAAGCAGTAGAAGATAGCTCAAGTGCTTGGGCACCTGGCTCCTTGCTTTGGATCTGCACAGCTCCGGCACAGCTCCAAATGTTGTGGCCATCTGGGGAGCGAACCACTGGAAGAAAGACCTTTCTGTCTCTCCTTCTCACTGCCTGTAACTCTAACTCTCAAATAAATAAATCAATATTTTTTTTTTAAAAAAAGGAAATACCGTAGTGTTGGGGAAAGCAATTGCTACAGTCAGAATCCATACATCCAATATCAATCACAGGAGTCAACACTGAGAATGGTGCAGAGTTCCTTTGGCTGCCACTGGGGGAGGTGCGTGATTTGCTCCTATCCTGGTCAGACCCACTCAGGACAGCTGCAAGCCTGAGCTTGTTGCCCAAGAAAACACCGTTTTATATTTCCAGCTGGTGTTTCCCCTATAACTTCACACATAACATGTTCTCAATCTGCAATGGTGTTTCTTTGTCTTGTCGGATACAAAGCTAGTTATCAGAGCAGAGAACTGAAAACAAGGAGTGCATAGGCAATTAACAGGTGTTCAGCTCTTCCAGATTTTCTGATTTTGTTTAAGCCATCTAATGAAAATTGCCATTCTGAGTTTAACACTTTGAAAGTTGTGTTTATTAACCCAAATTTAAAAAGCTTTATCACAAGAATGTGTTATTTTCAGAAGTTAATGCATGAGTAAACATGTACACTAGACTAACACACAGAGCTGCATAAAAGTCTTTACATAAAGAGATGCATTGGTAGGTCTGTAGGTCCCTTGGAAATTAATGCATTCAGCCATGATTCATCTGCATTAGAACGCCTTGGCTATCGGGCTATAGGCCAGGCATGTGCTTGATCCTCATAATCTTACTAATAACAGCAGTTCTAGTACTGAGAGGTATTGTTTTCCCAAATACATTCTTTTAATGGCTTGGCTTTTATTAATAAAACCGGGTCCTCAATGACATGTCTATCAGTTTTTATTTTTTCAGAGTAAAACTAAAACAGTGGAAATTTAAACTACATATTAACTTCAAATGAAAAAAAATTTAAAAAGTATTTCAAATTGCTAAACCAACAAGATTGGCCATTTTAAGAATCTGATTATACTTCCATTGTATCATGAAGGCTTATAACACTTGCAAAGAGGAAAACAAAAGTATTTACATAGTTGCAATACGTTCTGTGGTTGAGTGGCTTTGAATGTTTGCCAGAGGACAGAACAGGAAGTGTGATCACTGAGAAGAGAAAAATGGAGCAACCAGACAGGGTTTTGGGGACTCCCATAGATGGGAGACAGATACAGCTTACACACCTGCTGCCAAATAGTAAGAAGTCTTGGCCACAATTTGGCATTTTCAAGTGCAAAGGTAAGGTAGACTTCAGTGATTATCAAAAATGTGCACAAACCCAAGTGAGCCTAAAGTGAAGAAATAGACACAATAGATAAAGATTTTTTTAAATTATTTCTTTATTTGAAAGAGGGAAAGAGGGAGAGGCAGTGAGAGAGAGAGACAGACTCTTCAGCGCACTGGTTCATTCCCTAGTTGGCCACAAGTGTCAGTGCTGGGTCACTCTAAACCAGGATCCAGAAGCTTCATCAATGTTTCCTATATGGGTGACAGGGGCCCAAATTCTTGGACCATCTTCTGCTGCTTTCCCAAGCCGTTAGTGTGGAGCTGGATCAATCTTGTAAAAACACAAATCAGCACTCATATGGGACATCAGCATCGCAGGTGTACACTTTACCCACTATACCACAAGACCAGCTCCTACGTAGAGGTTCTGTGCATTTAAAAATATTGGTCTAAAAAAAGAATTCACAGCATTCAACATGCCAGCAGGATCCTCTGGTCCAAATAACACTAAGAAATTCTGATGAGGTTCACACAAAAAGGAAATTAAGCTTGAAAAGTTAGAATGTGAAGGGAGTATAAATTTCATACAAATAAAGCTTATGTGATAAAATCTAAGTGAGCTTTAAATGCTAAATACAGGCCAATACTAACAATGAATATAAATGAATTAAATTTGCCTAGTAATAGAAATTTTCAGTTTGGTTTTAAAATCCAGCTATACAGTTTTTGAAAGTGACAAGTGATTATAAATACAGCAAGATTGCAAGGAAAAGCAAAATTTGATCCAGGAAAATACAAATAAAATATCTACCAAAGTTGAATTTAAGGTGCAAACTATTAACATAGATTAATTAGAATTGTCTGAATATTGATAGAAACAATATGCCAAGATGTCGAGATAACTTAAAAGCATGTACTGCACAAATTGCAGAGGATAAACTAACATGAGTTAGCTGCTGCTCCCACTCTGAGTGTGGAGTTCTGCAAAAATGCAAGTGTGTTCAGAGGGCCGAATACACAAGGATGTTTATCCATGAGTCCTTCATGACAGCAAGAGTTAATCTCTTGTCCATCACTGGGGGAATGTTCTAAATTGAAAGTGATAGATGGGAAGCATGAAATTTTAGGTAGTACTTAGAATAAACAGATTATGTATACAAACTGCTATATAATTAGATGCTAAAAACATAAAGTGGAATAAAAAAGAGACTTGAATGAGAACCTTAATATCATGCCATTTACATGAATTAAAAATGCATGAACTCTTGTTTTACAAGATCATGCATTTCATTTGCATCCCATACATATGCAACACTTGAGAGTGTTTGCCTGTGGGAAAGGCTGGAATGAGAGGTGGGAACAGAGAGTGGATATTAATTAACATATTCATTCATCTACTGAGGAGGTTTTAACAGATCGATAATAGTATTTGTGATTAAAACTGTGTGATGAGATTAACGCCTCCACCTAAAGACACAGAGCACCATGATGGAGAGGCCTGAGGTCCATTGAAGGAGTGGAAGCATAGGGTCATGTCTTTGGAGAAATCCTAAAAACAGCAACAACAAAACAAGACAAACCAAAACACCATAGTTGCCTAAAGGCCCAGGGGAGTGCATAAAAGTGTGTGGACTGAGTCATCCAAACTTGGAAGGAGCAACCACTATGGGATGCATTTTTCATTTTTTCTGCAGCTTTTCCTCCAGGGGGATCCACAGTCACCACACGACCAGTGAACTAAAAATGTCAACTGGGGGAGCCAGGAGAAAGGCTCAAGACAAATCTGTGATACAACAAATAGCTCATAAAAGGTCACACACAAATTATGATTCTTAGATGAAAAATGATCACTGTGAAACCCTATCAGAGTAATGAAAACACTGGAGAATGCTATCGCATACTTAACAGGGTGACTTAAATGAAGAAGTCTGAAAATTCTCTGTGTTAGTAAAAACAGAATAAAGATGAGTATTGTCATAAAAATGTGTTTTCTAATATCTGTAATGCTATCATTCAAAATAGCCCAGAACTGGAAACACACCACAGACCTACCAACAGGTGTATTAGTTAACAAAACACTACACATCCGTATGATGGACAGGAACTTCTGACAGGTCCAGAAATCAAATTGGATCCTAGGATCGTTCCACAGGATTAAATAAATACAACAAAAAGAGGATGTATGATACGATTTCATTTGTATAAAATTCTAGAAAATGAGAAGAAGCAAATCATTTTTTGATAGGTGTTCTGAGGATGAGATGAACTTTGACGGAAGGAGCAATCTTTTGGGATTATGCAAAAGTTCTGATTTTTCATTGCCGTGGTGGCTATGCGGGTTTTTCCATCTTTTGGAGTCCATCAACTTGTGCACTTTAAATGGGTTTAGCTTATTGTACATAAAGATGACTTTGAAAAGTAATCTGAGTACCAGGCAGACTTGACAGACATGCAACAGCCCAGAGACTGTCACAGTGAAAGCCCCAGTGGCTTCCTTTCAGAAAGGAGTGATGCATATCAAATCCAAAATATGTCCAGAAGCTATGATGTGCAAAATCGACAAAGGAAGGCTATTTCTATTTATACCTGGCTAAAAACTACACCAGACCAAGACAGCCTCATTAAATTAGAAAGAACTAATATCATGAAAATCTGTTTCCTAATACAATGCAATATAATCAAAAATAAATGATTTAAAATAGCGTAAACCACATGTGAATTTTGAAATTTGAATAAGGTGGCTTCTACTTGAACTAAAAATTAAAGAAGAAATGACAATAGTGTTTTTAAGGCATTGAATGATAATGAAGAAGATAAATATCAGACCATAGGCCAGCGCCACAGCTCAATAGACTAATCCTCTGCGTGTGATGCCGGCACCCTGGGTTCTAGTCCTGGTCAGGGCGCCTGATTCTGTCCCGGTTGCTCCTCTTCCAGTCCAGCTCTCTGCTGTGGCCAGAGAGTGCAGTGGAGGATGGCCCAAGTGGTTGGGCCCAGCACCTGCATGGGAGACCAGGAGAAGTACCTGGCTCCTGGCTTTGGATTGGCATAGTGTGCCGGCTGCAGCACACAGACCGCAGTGGCCACTGGGAGGTGAACCAACGGAAAAGGAAGACCTTTCTCTCTGTATCTCTCTCTCACTGTCCACTCTGCCTGTCAAAAAAAAAAATATATCAGAACATAAGGGATTCAGTTTAACGATTGTGCCAAAAAATTAACAGCTTGAAATTGAAAGTGAGCATTAATGACAAAATGTTCAATAAGAAGTTAGAAAAATCATACCTAACAAAAGGTAAGTTGTAGGAAAAAAAAAAAAGCAAATAAGAGAAGTGACCAGATAGGTAACAAAGAAATAGTAGCAAAGACCAGTGATAAGTCTCATTTGTTCAAAAAGTAAATACAAACTAAAAAAAAAAAAATGTCAAAATTAATATCAAGTAACAATGAAAAGGAAAAAGAGAAAAAAAGTAAGACTAAGAGGAGGTAAGTTCTAAGAGAGTGGATATGTGAAAAAAAAAGATAAGAACGAAAAAATAAGAACAGTTTTAAACAAGTCTTCTTAGTATAATTTTCAATAAAAATTAATAAATCTTTTTGTAAAAATTGACCATAATTAACTAAAATAGAATTGGTTTAACTTAATATCTAATAAAGTTACATACAATTAATTACACCAAAATTCTCTACTCCTCTACTTAAAGTATAAAAAACGTAGTCGGGTGTGGATGGTTCTAAAAAAAATATTTTGCCAGCACTTTAGAAGTTAAGTTGAACTTGTTGAGTAACCTTGGAAAAGGAATAATGGATTTAGAGTCAGTATTCAGTCTTCATGTGTTGTTGTGTTCAGATCCTTTGGCACAGCAGTATTCTCTGAGGCATCATAGAGTATTTTCAATTTTCCATGACAATATCTCAGATGCCCTACAGAGAGCTTCTCCTTAGAATTTGCTTCATTTCTCTCCAGTAGGGTGATTTTCAATCAAGTACAAAGAAAGTAATTATTAAAAAGCATAAAAAGATTGTATATGTGTGTTCCTGTGATTGTGTATTTCGTTTATGAAGACAATCTGTACATATGATACAAAGTATCATTTAGCAGAAATTTAAATGATACAAATGTTTTAAAAATATGCATTATTATCAGCAATGCTAGGTAGAACCATCTGAGATGTATCAAAGTGTTCCAGCCCTGGGGCCAACACAGTGGTATAGTATGTTAAGCCTCCACCTGTGGCACTGGCATCCTGTATGGGTGCTGGTTTTTGTCCCCGTTCCTCTTCTAATCCAACTTGTAGCTATGGCCTTGGAAAGCAGTAGAAGATAGCCCAAATACTTGGGTCCTTGCACCATGAGGGTGACCCAAAACAAGCTCCTAGCCCAGCTCTGGCTGTTATGGCCATCTGGGCAGTGAGCCAGTGGATGGAAGACTTTTCTCTTTGTCTCTCCCTCTTCATTGTCTGTAACTCTCCCTCTCAAATAATTAAATAAAACTTAAAAAAAATTTTTTTCCAGCCCTTTTACATTTTAAATTTCTGGATGCCTCTTTAAGCCAAGTATTTGACTAGAGTTCCTGCTTAAATAAATGTCTGCCCCAAATGATGGAGTTAGAATTGTGCCAGAGAATTCCAATACAATCCCATCAAGGTGGCATGTACCAAGGCCATCTCACTAGTCCAAGTGATCAATTTCAGTTCACAATTGATCACACTGATAGGTCTAAGAGTCAAAGGGATCACACAAACAAGACTAGTGTATGCTAATACTAACTGATAGAATCAAAAAGGGAGAGAATGATCCAACATGGGAAGCGAGATACACAGCAGACTCATAGAATGGCAGATGTTCTAAATAGCACTCTGGCCTCAGAATCAGCCCTTAAGGCATTCGGATCTGGCTGAAGAGCCCATAAGAATATTCTAGGCATGGAAAGCCAAAACACTCTGGAAAAAAAAGAAGACCTAAATGAAAGATCTCTGTGAGTGAGATCCCAGTGGAACGAATGGGGCCATCAAAGAAGGAGGTACCTTTCTCTGAAGGGAGGAGAGAACCTCCACTTTGACTATGACCCTGTCAGAATAAGATTGAAGTCAGCGAACCCTAAAGACTTCCATAGCCTTGGCAACTCATGACTAGAGCCTAGGGAGATTACTGACGCCATAAACAAGAGTGTCAAATTGTTAAATCAACTTCAGGAGTCACTGTGTACTTACGTCTCATGTGGGATCTGTCCTTAATGTGTTGTCCAATGTGAAGTAATGCTATAACTAGTACTGATACAGTATTTTACACTTTGTGTTTCTGTGTGGGTGCAAACTGATGAAATCTTTACATAGTATATACTGAATCAATCTTCTGTATATAGATAATTAAAAATGAAAAAAAAATCTTGGTGTTAAATTGGAAATTGCCTAGAAAATTAATCAATTTTTTAAAAAAATATATCATGTAGGATCTCTGTCCTTAATGTGCTATACATTGTGAATTAATACTATAACTAGTACTCCAACAGTATTTTTCACTTTGTGTTGCTATGTGAGGGCAAACTGTTGAAATCTTTACTTAATATATAGTAAACTGATTTTCTGTACATAAAGAGAATTGAAAATGAATCTTGATGTGAAGCAAGGGGAGAGGGAGTGGGAAAGGGGAGGGTTGCGGGTGGGGGGGAAGTTATGGGGGGGGAGCCATTGTAATCTATAAGCTGTATTTTGGAAATTTATATTCTTTAAATAAAAGCGTTATTAAAAATAAATAAATAAAAAAAAATAAATGTCTGTGCTACCCAGTATCCTATTTCTACTTTCCCCCCTTATTCTAATTTAACAGGTATAAAGAGATTTTACAATTCTTCTGAAATAATTTCTATTTTAGTACCTCACTTCTTGGATGCTTATATTTTCTTCTTCAGCCCTTTTCTATATGAATCTGGGATAAGTAATGGTCAAGTTCTGTAGTTGGATAATTCATCTAGTATTGGTAAAAGATATGTAGTAAGTATCTTGTGGAGAAAAGCATATTAACATCCACATTTTAATTTTTGGAATATAGCTAGGGATGTATCTTTTCACCCAAAAATACTTTGCCTCCATAAATAGAATTGAGAGCACTACTAAACTATAGCTAAAGGAAACAATAAAAAAGCAGAATATCTTCAAACAACCAATCACAGAATTTTATGTGGATACAATGTTGATTGGATAATATTAGAACTCACATTTTTAATAATTGATAAGCAAATGTGACCTTATAAGAACTACTTTTAAAAAAACAACTGAAAAACAAAGCTGGTAATAAAAAATTGTGTAGCAGAAAAAGCAGCATTTAATTTTTTTAAAGTCTCAAAAATAATGACCTAAATATAGCCATAAATCAAGTGAGAGGAGTTTTAAGAAGTCATGAAGTGTCTACTTTCCTAACTTATTTAAAAAGTAAGGAAACAGAAAAGTACGTGAAAAATGACACAGAAGATCATCATCAAAGAGTGGGGAGAAGATTTAAATCATATTTAAGAAGCTGAGCTCTCTGCAAGATGGACGAGAAAGAACTCACAGCAACTGCCTTCCATAAAAGACTGCGATGAGACAGTTAGCCCTCATGAAGACAGTGCTGGGGAGCACCGGAGTGCAGTTAAGTAGTTGGGTCTAAACTGACCGCACCGGAGACCTGCGTCGAGTTTCTGGTTTCTGGTTCTGGTCTGGTCACAGCTATTTCAGATGTTTGAGGAATGAACCAGCAGATTAGAGACTTCTGTATCTCTGTCTTTACCAGTCTGCCTTTCAAATAAATGAATAAATAAATAAATGACCGCAAACCAATGGAACAGGATAGAGCACCTCAAATTACCAACGGAACGGGATAGATCACCTCAAATGAAACTCACTCACTGATAGCAGATCATGGAGAAAGTTGTCCAAATCACACAGTGGGGGCCAGAGAGTCTCTCCAACAAACACTGATAAGAAAGCCAACATCCACATGCAAAAAATAAAATTAGATTCCTATCTTATAGCAAACACAAACATCAACTCAAATGGATTAAAGTGTTATACATAATACTTGCATCCTTAAAACTCTTTTGGGATGTTGAGAGACAAAAATAAGGTCCTTCCATACAAGCCTTCACACAAAGATTTTTGGGTATGATATGAAAACCAAGAAGAAGCAAAAACAAAAGTAGACAAGTGGGACTACAACAAACTACAAAGTTTCTGTGCAGAAAAAACTAAACAATAGAACTGAAAACATGGCCTAGAGGATGGAAGAAAATGTTCACAAAACACATAACTGACAGGGGATTAATATCCAAAAGGCATCAGGAAATATATTACAATACCCAGAACACAAATGACTCAATTTAAAAATGGATAAAATGGGGGCTGGCACTGTTGCATAGTAGGTTAAGCCTCCACCTGTGGTGCTGGCATCCCGTAAGGGCGCCATTTTGTGTCTTAGCAGGTTTCTCTTCTAATTCAGCTCCCTGCTTATGGCCTATGAAAGCAGTGGGAGATGACCCAAGTGCTTGGGCCCCTGCACCTGTGTGGGAGATCTGGAAGAATCTCTGGGCTCCTGGCTTCGGATCAGTCCAGCTCCTGCCATTGTGGCCATTTTAGGGAGTGAACCAGCAGATGGAGGACCTTTCTGTCTCTACCTCTCTCTCTGTCTGTAACTCTACCTCTCAAATAAATAAAATCTTTTTGAAAAATAATAAGTTAAAAACAAGATATTAGGGCCAGTGCTGTGACATAGTGGGTGAAGCCACTGCCTCCAGTGCCAGCATCGCATATGGGCACTAGTTTGTGTCCTGTTATTCCACTTCTGATCCAGCTCTATGCTGTGGCCTGGGGAAGCAGTAGAAAATGAATTAAGTGCTTGAGCCCCTGCACCCACGTGGGAAACCCAAAAGAAGCTCCTGGATCTTGGCTTTGGATTGGCCCAGTTCCGGCTGTTGCTGCCATTTGATGAGTGAACCAGCAGATGGAAGACCTTTCTCTCTCTCTCTCTCTCTCTCTCTCTCTCTCTCTCTCTCTTTCTGATTCTATCTCTCAAATAATAATAATAAAACAAATAAATCTAAAAAAAAAAAAGAGCAAGAAATGCACAGCAACAAATCGGGAGGCGTCCACTTTAGCTGAGGAAGTTTCTGTCTGTTTTAACCCCAGAAGCAAAGTGAATTTGAAATGGCCAATATGCTTTTCATCCCTTAGTTCTACTTTGTGCCTCCCTTTTCTGCATGGGAAGCTCATTCGAACAATCCTGTTTTAGAGAATGAAGTGTTGCCTGATGCTAGATCACAAAACCCATATATATTTACACTTGATTTACCATGATTTGACTTCTAATCATACATGTATAAACATACCAAGTTATAAACTTTAGATATTTGCAAATTTTTTATCTGTCAATGATATCTCAATAAAGCTATTTTGAAACAGAAGCAAAGGAAACTTCAGTAAGCCAGATATCATTCTAGTTCTATCCAGAAAAACCACATATCCCAGAGTGATGGAAGACGCTTATTCCAGAATGAAATGGAACATTAAACACACAGAGGGTACAGAAAAGGCCCCAGTCCAAATTACCTCAATATAAACTGCATGGGGTTAAAATTTTAAAAATTTGCAATAATCACTTATTTGTTTTAATTTTTAACATTTTATTTAAGAATAGTTTTAAATTCACAAAATAATGATCATGGAGGTGGTATTACAAAGACTTCCCACATGCTCCTCGTCCCAATCCCAATATTAACATCTCATGGTAGCTTACCTGTCACAGTTAATGCACCTCTTGCTGCTTCTCCTATTTTTTATTAGCTCTACCGTCCCTCCCAGCTCTAGTAACCGATACTCCATGTTCAGACTGAGTTGATGTGTTTTTTATGTTAGCTCCCACGTGTAAAGTAGAGCATGTAGCACTTGTCTTTCTGGGTCTGGCCTATATTACTCACCATGATGTATTCTAGTCCTCACTATATTGCTGCAAATCATGGTATTTCACTCTTTCTATAGTGGGATAGTATTCCATTGTGCTTATATACTACATTCCATTCATCCACTCATCTGGTGGTAGATACCTTGGTTGATTTCTTATTATGTTTACTGTGAGCTGTGCTGCTATAAACATGGTGAAGCAGGTTTGCGACCCTATATCAAAAAGATCACACATTACTATTCAGTGGGAAATGTAAAATAATCTTAATTAAAACAGATTTGGAGAGTGGACAAATGATGTTTATAAGTCAAGAGTAGGGGTGGTGAGAGGCAGTTAGCAAACTATTGAAAGGAAATAAGAGGCATTACAACAGAAAGAGACATTTGCAACAGAAATTATTGTAAAAATGCTGCAGTTTCTAAGGTATGTTTTCCTAAAAATAAAACCATGTAAAAGGTATTTCTAAATCTTTTCAGTTGGAACTCTGCCTTTCCTTTTCCCATAAGAAAGCTGTAAAGAGTGTGGTACCCAACCTAACTCAGAGGGAAAGACCAGTGTCCTACCAAGAATCCTCCTAGCTATTTTTTTAAAGATTTATTTATTTATTTGAAAGTCAGAGTTTCACAGAGAGAGAAAGAGAGGCAGCGAGAGAGAGAGAGAGGTCTTCTATCTGCTGGTTCACTCCCTAATTAGCTGCAATGGCTGGAGCTGTGCTGATCCGAAGCCAGGAGCCAGGAGCCCATGTGGGTCTCCCATGTGGGTGCAGGGGCCCGCAGACTTGGGCCATCTTCTACTGCTTTCCCAGGCCACAGCAGAGAGCTGGATCAGAAGTGGAGCAGCCGGGACTCAAACAAGCACTCATATGGGATGCCAGCACTGCAGGCTGCAGCTTTACCTGCTATGCCACAGCACCGGCCCCCCTCCTAGCTATTTTCCGTGGCTTTTTATTAGTTGCTCTCTTTAGGGGGTAAATCTGGACTCTGTAATTTTGGCAAAAAGAGGTGTGTGGATGTAATTGTCATCTGTGCCTCTTGGGAGCAGGAACAGAATTTTGTTCACTTCTGTAAATCTTCTGTACTGGGAATAAAACATTTGAGATATTTGAGGAGAAACAGGAGGAAGAAAAGTCCTATTGCTACTAGGTAGCTCAACATTTGAATATTATTCAGTATAAAGCCCCTACCAGCAAACTCTAAAATAAAACCTTCACACCTGCAAATGAAGGAAGATTAAAACTAAGCAGGACCCCCCCCCCCTTTCTCTTCTGACCTTTGCCAGATTGACTTTTGACCTACTTTCTGGATTCCTGTCTTTACTAAATAGACATGGTGATGCCGGGGCAGGAAGAGATAATACCGGAATGTGGCCTTGTAAAATTAGCGGAATGGCCCACCGAAACTAGGACCCAGACCAACCTGTTCACCTTGACAGGCACCCAGCTGATGAACTTAGGGTTTTATTTAACCTTAGGAAATGTATGGTGAAAGTGACCTTTACCTGTTGTAAATCTGGCCAATAGTTGATGTTATCTGTACCTTGCACCTGTACACTTTGTGCTTACGGAATTCCCCTGTCCCCTGGGTTCCCATGTGAAATATGTTCTACAGATTCTACAAAGCCTTTGTGTGACTATAAAAAGCTGATGCGACTTGTACTCAGGGTTGCTCGCTCACATTTGTGACGCTGCGACCCCAGCATGCTGGTCAATAAAATACTCTTCTTGCGTTTTGCATAAGAGACTGCCTCTTGGTGTATTCTTCACTCCGGCACGGCCGTAACACAAACAGAAGGTTTTGACAAAAATTCAGTATCCATTCTTGGTAAAAAACTCATCAAACTCAAAACTTTCTCAACCTGAGAAAGAACTTCTAAAAAAAATGACTGAAAAAAAGTATATTCTAGTAAATAAGATATGCAAGTTCATGCAATTTTCCTGGGATCAGAGAATATGACAAAGTCCTAATTAAGGGAAAAAATTAAATTGAGGATGTAGACATTGGGAAAAAAGAAATAATATGCCCATGTTTCTTTGCAGCTGGAATGACTGTGGGCAGAAAATACAACAAAGCCTTCAAAGGAGAATTCTCATTAATATTCAAGCCAAGTAAGGACACAAGATACAAGGTCAATATGTACAAATTCAATTATATTTCTTTATTCTAGGAATTAATAATTGGAAATGAAGGAAATGAAATTTAAATAAGAGTATACCATCAATATCAAATAATTAGAATATTTATGGATAAATTTAACAAAATAGGAGAATGTGCAAGATTTACATATTAGAAATTATAAAAATTTCATAACATAAATTTAAAATTTTGAGTAAATTAACAGATACTATATATTGAGGAATCTCAAGACTTAATGATGTCTTTTACCCAAATTTATTTCTATAAGTCAATGCATCACTGATCAAAGCTTTTGTCATATTTAAGTAAGCTAATTTCAAAATGTATATTGAAAATACCAGGATCTAGAATAATTAAGATTGTTGAAAAGAAGAACAAAGTAGGAGGAATTATACTATCTGATTTCAAGTATTTCCCCACACTTACCATAATCAAGGCAATGTGAAATTGGAGAATGGTTATTTGTATTACTCAGCAGAACAGAAAGCAACTCAAACAGAACTAGGCCTACAAATACATTGTCAAATGATTCTTTATAAATGTGCCAAGTAATCAATGGAAATGAACAGTCTTTAAAATAAGTGATTATTAAATGATCAGAGTTATATGTTAAAGGAAACTTGCCCTATAACTCAAACTATATGATTAAAAAAACTTGAAATAAGTCACATATCTAAATACACATCTACAAAATGTCTAAAGGAAATCATGGGAAAACAGTCGTGCCACCTTTTGTTAGATGAACTTTCCTTATACAGGAAAGGATATACAAGACAAATACAAGAAAAAGGTGTAAAGGCAGCCTTCAGTACTTCAAAACACTTAAGAAAATGAAGGCAAGCAACACACTGAGAGAGAATATTTGCAAAACAAAGCTGATAAGGGACTGGTGTGGTGGTGGTTTCACAAAGCTCTATCACAACTCAACAGTAAGAAGCAAACATCCCATTAAAAATACAGTATATTTTCCTAGACACTTCATAAAGAAGAGATAGAATGAGCACATTAAATGGTGCTCTACATCATCAGGTACATACAAATTAGAACCAAGACGGACTGCCACTACACACGAAATAAAATCCTAAAGATCAGGATTGTTGGAAAGAAAAGAATAATGCCAAGTCTAATGCTGTGGGGGTGGGAATCTCCTGTTGCTTTTAAGTTAAAAGTACATCTACCAACAACACAGCAATTCCAGTTTTACTTAAGTACCTATGAAAATCTAATGAACACGTCCATGATGCGAACTGTGAGTGGTTATAGGAACTGTGCCTGTCATTGCCGAAGCAGGATACTACAGAAAGGCCATAATGTGGTGAGTGGTGAAATATATGTGATCATGCTCAACAATTTAAGATGACAAAACCAATAATGGGACATAGAACATGGATGGCTCTCAAGGGCATCCCACTAAGTGAAGGAAGTACTCACGGGGTCACATGTTGTATAATCTTATTTATGTGGCATTCTGAACTATGCAAAATTACAGGGACAGAACTCAGTTCAGTGGCTGATAGGGGCTGCAGGTGGGAGGAATCGATATGTTTCAAAGAACTGGGAGGCTAATTTTCTGTAAGACTGAAACTTCTGTTTAATAATAGTACAATAATTCAAAGTTCTGTGCACCTAAAAGTGATACATTTTGTTGAATGCAAATTTTAGCTGAATAAAACTGGCCTAAAATTATCAGATAAATGAGAACTGGAAATATCGTGTGAGTCATCCAGGAAGAATTATTCATTAATTAATTTTTCTTAATATTTATTTATTATTTGAAAGGCAGATTTTACAGAGGGAGAGAGATAGAGAAACAGAGACAGAGAGACAGAGACAGAGATCTTCCATCTACTAGTTTACTCTCCAAATGGCCTCAAGGGCCGGAGCTGGGTGAAGCTGAAGCCAGGAGCCAGGAGCTTCTTCTAGGTCTGCCATGTGGGTGGAGAGGGTGGTTGCTGGAGCAAGTCTCCAGGGTTCTTTTCCTCAGCTTGGTGTAGAAATAAAAAGCTGGGAAACAGTTAGCAAAGAGGCAGACACTTTTATTCGATTGGCAAGTGATAGAGAAAGTGTCTGGTCTGAAAGGAGACCAGGTGGAGTGCCAGAAGGGGACACTGACTTTGAGGAAGTGTCCTGGGGTTTTCAAGGTGAAATCAGAGATGACCCCCAAAATCTATACAAGAATGTGGCCCTTTGAAGTCCCCCAGAAGCGCCACCTGGGATAGCACGTATGGTACCTGAATTTGGGGTGCCATACGATTTCACCATACACTTACTAATAAATCCCCAATATTAATAGGCCCGAGAGGGTTCTTGCCTAATATTTAGAGAAGAATTCTAAATACCAGCACAGATAAACGAGGCAGCATGGTACATTTTAAACCTTTATTTAGTGCGAAAGATGCATAGGAGAGTGAGAGCTTTATTAAGGGAGAGAGGTAAATCTGGGTTCATACCAAGCAGCAGGAACCAGCCACGTGGAGGAGCATCTCAGCCAGGAAGCCTAGGGTGCGTGGCCTACAGCACAGGGCTACAGCAAGCCCCTCCTGGCAAGAGGCCAGGGAAGAAGAGACGGGGTGGACACACTGTGTCCCAGACTTTTAACCCACTTCCAAAGGGGAGTGGTTAATTAACCTGACTGGCTGGTGGGCACCCAGGTGTGGCCAGGTAGGGGGACGAGGTCACACAGGGGCGTGGTGAAGGTATCAGGTAGGGCATGAGGACACACAGCGGCGTGGCCTTCCAGCTCACAAATCTAATCGATTTTAACCTGTATGCATGCCTACTTCAAAGGCATTGCTGTCTGTTCATTGAGTTATCCTATTGGGGTGCCCATCGGATGGGGGTTTCACATATGAGTGTTGATTGGCTTGGAGTTCCTGGAGATAGCAGGGATCTCCTGGAGGCTGTCTGTATCCTTAGGGGTTCAGCCCCCCTCCTCTGCTAGCTCTGGGTGAAAGATTGCAGCCACCCTGGGTGAGGGGTGTGATTTAAAACCGCAAGGTCACACAAGATAGCCAGGATCTGCTGGAACCAGTCTGACTTTCTCCAAGGGCACAGCCCCTTCCCCTGCCAGCTCTGAGTACAAGATTGCCCCCACCCTGGAGGTGTGATTTAAGGCTGCACGGTCACACACACAGCACAAGAGGCTGTTAGCGGGAGAGATGCCAGTTGGCCTGGAGACAGGCTTTGCAGACACAGTTGACAGCTTGCTTGTGAAGGACATTCTATGTCTGAGGGGCCCACAGACCCCAGCCCCGCTGGCTGGCCTCATAGAGGCCCAAGGACATGGGCCATTTTCTGCTGCTTTCCCTGGCACATTAACATGGAGCTGGTTCAGAAGTGGAGCAGCTGGGACTTGAACTGGTGACCATAAAGGACTGCCTCATCCTCTGCAAGCATGAACCTAATCTCACTAAATTCTCAACCCTTGCAGCGTGCAATTGGGACATTCCCAGTTTTGAGCACTGAATCATCTGACATTGTTGCCTGACTGAACAGTCGGGAGAGCAGAGAATAAGAATTGAGGCAAAAATGCCAAATTGGAATCTGGGAAAATTTGCTGGGAAGGACAGGAGACATTGCAGAGCATTTGGGCTGTAAACCGCATGCCCAAGCTTTGAGAATCGATCAGCACAGCGGCAGCCATAGTGGCCATTTGGGGAGTAAACCAACAGAAGGAAGACCTTTCTCTTTGTCTCTCACTGTCTATAACTCTACATGTCAAATTAAAAAAAAAAAGTTCTTTGGCAATAAAAATGAAACATTAAAGTACAATTAAATTCCCACTTTATAAAAATAGAAAAAATGATATATTAAATTAAAAAAACATAAAAAATGACATCAAAAGATAATCATGCAAATCAATGAGGAAAAAAATAGGAAAACAGTGGATCCAATTACTAAATATATATATATATGTATTGTTCTTAAAAATACAGAAAAACAGAGAAACCATCAGATAAGCTGACAAAGAAATGAGAAAACAGAAATAAACAAAATTTAAAAATTGACAAGGCAGAAGTAACTCTCAAAGAAATTTTTAAAAATCATAGACCACTCTGATGACTTCTATACAAATTAGCTTTTTATATTACTAGATGAAATATGCGGTTTATTGGGAAATTAGGCAGTGAGGAAGAATAAATGAACTGATTTTCATTCAAGAAGCAGTGAAAAATATGAAGGAACAAAAGTGCATGTGGCCTGCAGAGCTGTGAGAGGAATTCTATCATAACTGAGACACTGACCTCCCCACAGGTCGAAAGTCACTCCAGAGCACTGGAAAAGGGACACCTTCAGTCTTTGTATGGGGAAAATAACTTTGGTATTATAGTCAAACAAAGATAGCAGAAGGAATTAAAACTACACACTGGTACCTTTCAGTGTGTGGTTTAGATACCAATGCAAAAACTAAGCAAAATGTTTGCAAACACCATCCATCCATCACTTTTGGAAAGAATTGTACTCCATGACCAGTTTCCATTCTAGGATTAATGCTTAATTGTGTATTAGAAATCCAGTAATATCAAAAGTAATAATGACAAATCTAAGAGAACTCTACTGAGAATGGGGTTAAGTCACAATAAGCTCATTGTAAGTGGGAAATATGGTGAAGTGGGAAGCATATGATCACCACCGTGTTCCCAAACACAGGGCACTGCAGAGAACCTGATGTTTTCCCTGTGACTGCAGGGTTCCTGGGAGCTCTGCTCATTAGGAAAAGAGGCACTGCCCTTGTGCACATTGATGGGGCATTTGGCAGACCGCCCTGGGGGTCCGGGCCTTTTTATGTTTCAGGAGGGCTAGGGGTGGAGGTGGAGGTAGGGCAGCAGGTAGAGGGGGATTCCTGGAACTGAACAGGGCCTTGGGAACCTGGAAAAGAATGCAGGGTGAGGTATGAAGGCAATAGTGTGTGAGACCCAATTGAGATTCAAGGGCAAGGAATATATTCCACTGTTTATTGATCTTCTGGGCAGTGAGCAAGAACGGCTGTCTTTGTCTTTGTCCATCAGTGCTGCCTGCTGCTGTCCAGCATCACCAGAGAGGATCTCCTCCCTCCCCCCCACATCACCAGCCCAAGAGGAGGAGCCATGTTAGAAATGTGAGTCTGATGTCTAGGAACGTGCATTGCTCCTGCATCATTGTGAAGTGGAGAAATTCCAAGTTGAATCATCATGTCAGAAACTTTAACTTTACTTGTGTGTACATACCTACATGTGCACCCATATGATGTACATCCCTTAGTCCTAAGACTACGGTTCTATTCAGGGAAAAACACATTGTATCACTTACAAGATCAAGATCAAGACAAGGATGCTCAGTCTCTCCTCCACAATTCAATTTCGCACTAAATGCATTAGCTGATGCAATTGAACCAAAAATCAATTAAAGGTAAAAGAATCTGTAAAGATAAAGCACATCTATCTCTCTCACAGATGATATGATGTTGAAACTGGAAAATCCCAGAGACTCAGTGATAAAACTAACAAAATACTAAAGCAACTCAATGAAATAACAGTTATGGTAAAATTAACATTTAAAAATAGATAATCATTATACAAATGAATAAAGCATTAGTGAACATAATGGTAAAGAAAAGTGCATTTAAAAAAGCAACAGAGAAGATTACAAGTAAAGAAATAAATTTAGCAAGAAATGTGCAAAATTGTTCACTATCACTTGAGACTTGAGATGAATCCCTGAAAGGAAAGAGTATATTTGAACAAATGAAAAGATAGCCCCTATTCTAGGTCAGGACACCTCAGCATTATAAAGATGCCTGTTATCCCAAAATTAAAATAATTTCAATGTAGTCCAGGTTACGAATTTAATTTGATACTGGAGTTCAAATTAGGAGCTACTCAAGTGTGAAGTTTCAGTCAAGCAAGGTGCATAAGTTCCAACAATTTGCGCAGCACTGTACCAAGAGTCAACGATATGGTAATACCCACTTAAAGCTGTGTGAAGTGCTCTCACCACAATAGAATGTAATAAAATAAATCCAGGACAAAAAAACCACAGCAAAATCAAAACAGATCTCTCATTCTGAGAGGAAATATTCGGAACAGGTAGAGTGGAACAAAGAACCAAAAATCCGACAGAACCATGGAAAACTGATAAAATGCAGTTCACAAAAGCAGAGATGGTGATGTTCTTCAACCATGAGAACAAATATTCAAGCTCACTCGCTTTAGAGCAATTAAAACTGCACTGAGTTGGCATTTCTAACTCATGCAACAGGTGCAAATGAGTAAAATTAAATGGTAATGCATACAGTTTGTGAGACATCAAGAAACACCCTCAAGTATCATTGATGAGAATGGGGATTGTTTCATTCTCTGTGGAGGTGAAGCTGACAATACACAAACTCTTGCAAAATCTACACTAGAATGGGCTTCAATGGAATCAAAAGATAGGTTTACTGTGATGCAGAAGAAATTTTGAAATCCATGCAGTTTTTTTTTTTCATAATCTTCATTTCCATGAACTTCTTGAGGACTCTTCAAATGCACTTTTATTTCTAAGAATATACCCTGGGTGCTGGCTAGGTTTGTAGGCTAGATTTGTGCCTTTGGCACAGGCATCCCACATGGACACCATTGGAGACCCAGCTGCTCCTCTTCTGATCCAGCTCTCTACTTTTGGCCTGGGATAGCAGCAGAAGATGGATCCAAGTGCCTGGGCCCCCTGCTCCTGCCTGGGAGACCCAGAAGAAGCTCTTGGCTCTTGTCTTCAAATCAGCTCAGCTCTGGCTATTGTGGCCATTTGGGAAGTGACCAGTGGATATAAGACCTTTTTCTCTATCTCTCCCTGACTCTGTAACACTACTTCTCAAATAAATAAATAAAATCTTTTTAAAAAAAGGATATATCCTGATGATTCATGATCAATAATACAGAAATTCAAGTACCTTTGAGTATTCTTTGCAGCATCCTTTCTCATTCCAAAATATTGAAAACAACCTGTATTTCCCCACCTGGGGGGAATAACTAATAATCTATGAATGAATACATCTTGGCACTTCAGTACAATGGAGCATCAGTCAGCAGCTTAAAACAAATACCATAACCTGATAAGTAATTTTATCATGGCAAACTGTTAAGATACTTTCTTTCAGTGTTGTGTTGGCTGTTCAACATGTTTTTGTCCCTCTGTAAGCGTTAGAATCATCATATCTGTCCATATCCAGCAAATAAATCACTGGGATTTTGATTGGGATTACCTTGAGTCCATAGGTCAAATAGAGAAGAACTGACATATCAACAATATTGACCTGTGCTAGATTTTGATAACTTACACTTGTATAGTAGTCTTCAAAGAGACCACAGAAACAAATTCTAAAAATACTGCTAGAAGTAGCAACAGGAGAAATGCATGAAAAGAAGAAGAACAAGAATGCCTGTAGACATGGACTACACGTGGTAGAATTGCAGGCACCATTCTCACTATACCAGGAATTACATTAAATAGGAATGAACTGAATGCTTCAATTAAAATGCAGACTTTGGGGCTGGTTACAAATCTGGGCCTTAGGCACCATGGTGCACTTGGTTAATCCTCTGCCTGCATCTCCGGCATCCCATATGGGCGCTGGTTCTATCCTGGTTGCTCCTCTTCTAGTCCAGATCTCTGCTATGACCTGGGATAGCAGAAGATGGCCCAAATGCTTGGGCCCTTGCACCCACCTAGGAGACTAGGAGGAAGCACCAGGCTCCTGGCTTTGGATAGGCGCAGCTTTGGCTGTTGCAGCCATTTGGGGAGTGAACCGATGGAAGGAAGACCTGTCTCTGTCTCTCTCTCTCACTGTCTGTAACTCGGTCAAATAAATAAATAAATAAAATCTTTAAAAAAAAATCTGGGCCTTGATACATGCTGTCTGCCTGAGGTAATACTCACATTCAAAGACATCAACAGTTTGGAAATGCAGGCCCAGAACAGAAATTCTTTGCCAGCTGTGAGCATGTGGGAGTTGTTTGTTTTTGTTGATTTCATTCGATGTCCCTGTCTGTTAAGCTATTACAGGACAAGTGTTGCTCCTCTCCAAGTTAGCCAGGTCAGCGGCAGACACTCCTTGCCTATACATGGATTAGTCATGTTCAGGCCTGCTCAAAACTTGCCAGTGACTTCAAGTCACTAGTGTAAATCTCAATCCCAAAGCGCTGTGCAGAAGGACCTGAACTGTGAAGCTGCCCTGCACCCTGTCAGATCCGCAGGCTGCCCTCTGCTCTGCTGCACTGGCTTCGACGCTTTCACCCTCGAGAGCTCTCGTTTGCTGTCTGTCCTGCCAGAAGTGTGCTGCACCCGCATCCACACCCAGCTGCTTGCTCCCTCACCACCTTCTTGTTCTCTTTTCAATTCCTCAGCAGAACTTTGCCTGACCACCTGCCTTACTTACACCTTTGCTTCCTACTCGGCATTCTCTGTCCTCTCCCTGCTCTTACTTTTCCTCCAAAGTGTTTATTGCCATCTATCTGGTATGTGTTTTATTCTTGTGTACCTTACCCAAAACCCCAGCTTGGATAAATGGCACAAGAAAGCAAGAGTTTCATGTTGTTAGATCATTTCGAGATCATTGTTGCTAAAACAATACTGGGTGTGTAGTAAATTTCCAACTGGTATAGTGAAGGCATGGCTTCTGAACCATTAAAGCAGTCTTTCAACATACTGGGTGTTCTTTCAAACATTAAACTAACAAGTCATATTGTATTTCAGAAGCGCCTTCCTAACTATCTTCTCTTGGAGCACATAGAATACAATAAACATGCTGAATTTTCTACCAAATCCTGCTTGGCTAAACTGTAGAATGATTAAAATTTGAAATAAAATAAGGTAAATAGCAAAAAAGCCTGAATGGCTATATTTAAACATTTTTTAATTACATACACACACCCCACATGTGTACTTTAAAATGTTCATGGAATTAAAAGTTAAGTTTATGTGGAGCAATATTTTTAAATCTATCCATATGTATGTATGTGTGCATGAACATCACAGCAAACTTGAGCGGCAAGTGCACAGGTTTCCCCTGAGCCCCTACCCCACACACGCAAAACCTACCCATCAGCACCCCTACCAGATACACAGGAGTCTGTGGAGCTACACTGACACATCATTGTCACTTGGAGTCCCTAGTTGACATGGAATTCACTCTTGGTCTATGATATTCTAGGAAAGGCAAAACTGTAAATACTTAAAAAAATCCAGTGTCGCCAGGGGTTGAGGTAGAGGAAGGGCTGCAAAGTGGAAGACAGAGGAATTTTGGGGGCAGCAACACTGTTGTGTGTGACACTGTCATGATGGACACATGTTATATACATTTGTCCAGCCCATAGAAGATGCACTCAGAACTTGCTCATTCATTAAGCACTCTATGGTGGGGGGGTCACAGCATTTGGACAGTTTGGTCACTAGGAAGGCATTGATTCTGTTGGGCCCTGTTGTCCATCTGTCTCTGGATATTAGAAGCTTCTGTTAGGTAGACCAGATGCCGATTCTAATTTTCCTTCCACGTTTCAGACACATTTTTAGTATCCTGTGCTACCACTTTCAGATATTTCTCTCTGCAGTGGATAAATTTGTCTTATAAATGAAATCAACATCTCCCTTCATGTTAAATTAAGTTCATTTTATCATTTTATGAATATTAAATCAGAGAGTTATCACACTGGCATTTAAACTGTAAATCACCATATAACATAAGCAAGAAAATGCAGCTTATGAAATCTTCCATGTTTAGCTTCCTTTTCCTTTTTCCCTGCTTCTCCTAGAATAACAGATCTATTTTAAGTGTAATTTACCTTAAAGGCTCTGTCACATCTGCAGTTCTTTTCAAACTCTGTTGAATCTGAATTATTGACAGTTAGTGCCCTTACCCTGTGCTATCACGTTTATGTCAAATTTGCCACAATAGTTATATGCAAAATAATAGATGTGAACATTTAAAGATGACAAAGCATCAGCTGACATCTGCATAGCCTTGTTTGCCAGATAAGGCTAGGGCTCAACAATACAGGTGAAGGCATCCACTGCCTTGCATTGTGTTAAAAGATTTTTTATTTATTTATTTGAAAGTCTGAGTTACATAGAGAAGGAGAGAGAGAGAGAGAGAGAGGTCTTCCATCCACTAAATCACTCCTTAATTAACTGCAAAGGCCAGAGATGAGCTGAAGCCAGGAGCCAGGAGCTCCTGAATCGGTTCATTCTTTCAAATTTACAAAGTTCCCTATCAATCCAAGTTACTGCAAACTAAACATTGTCATGCATAAAGTTTCCAGAGATACTTAGAATGACCTGTAGTGATTGTTATAAAAGGCAATCAATCTCTTTCTCTTTTCTTAAGATTTTATTTATTTGATAGGAAGAGTTACAGACAGTGATAGAGAGAGAGAGAGAGAGAGAGAGAGAGAGAGAGGTCTTCCATCTGCTGGTTCAGTCCCCAATTGGCTGCAATGGTAGGAGCTGTGCCAATCCAAAGCCAGGAGCCAGGAGTTTCTTCTGGGACTCCCCTGAGGGCGCAGGGCCCAAGGACTCCGGCCATCTTCTACTGCTTTCCCAGGCCACAGCAGAGAGCTGGATCAGAAGTGGAACAACCAGGACTCAAGCTGGCGCCCATATGAAATGCCAGCATTGCAGGCAGCGGCTTCTCCAGCTATACCACAGCGCCAGCCCCACCTTGCATATTAAATGCTTTATATACAAAAAACTTTACTTTTTTTTCCTACCAAAAATGAAATCAATTTGTAATACACTAATAGAAACAAGATATAGGGAACATTCCTAATTATCTGTGGTGATGATCATTTTCCCGCTACTTTGTTTCCCCAGGGGTATTTTGCCAAGTGTAAAAGTTAGATGAGCTGTCTCCTAGTTAAGGGGCTTGAAGAACCTCATTTGCTGATTTGGGTGCTGTTGGCTCCCAGTTGGGACATACATCATTCACATAACATTCTACTTTTGGTTCTGATTTACTCTGAGACTGTGACCTTCAGGGAAGACGTGCTGAAGGAGTGTTTAATTTTTCCAGGGAATAAGATTGAAAGTCTGGACCATTTCAGAGACATCTGAAGAATGAGCCCTCACAAAGATCTTTAAGGTACAAACTAAGGGCCAAGTGCTTTGTGGGGTTTGCCCAGGGTGAGGCAGCTCCTGGCAGAAACACAAAGGAAAGTCCTAGACAGCAACCAAAGGCCCTCCCAGGCATCATTAGCAAGTCAGTGGGGGTCCGGGCCTCCTTCTTATGCTCACAAATATTGAGTGTCATTTGTTGTGCCCAGAAATTCTAACTGTATTAACAGAGGAGCCATCTGCTCTTTGATGCTAATTATTACACATGTAGTTTCCTTCAGCTCCATATCCATAGTAGAGAAACAAAAAGGAAAGGAATGAACAGAGTTTCATATTTGGAAAATATTAATCTAAAAGACTTGATTTTTCATTTTATTTTTTCTGTTATTTCTTTAAATCACTCATGAATCATGAGGCAAACCCATAAGAAATACTAAAATCTCGTTTACAGTAGTTCAAGGTTTTTCTGAAGCAACACTAACTAATCTTTTCTGGAAGACTGGTGGATTGCTGAAAATCACCAACATCACGTAAATTTACAGGTGGAATGATATTTGATTCATTCCTATATCTTATTTTAATGCTAAGGAAACCAAGAGCCAGAAGATTGGCTGACCTTAGATCACGGAGTTCATTTGTTCCTGGGGTCCCAGGCAGCCTTCAGATCTCTATTCACAACACCGTCAAAGACAGTTGTTAAGGGCCTGAAACAAAAGGGTAAGAGACTTTCACCTTCAGAAAGCTTTAAAAAGAGTAGACAGCAGGGAAGACGCCGTGGTGTAGGGGTAAAGCCCCCACCTGCAGTGCTGGCATCCCATATAGGAGCCGGTTCCAGTCCCAGCTGCTCCACTTCGATCCAGCTCTCTGCTATGGCCTGGGAAAGCAGCAGAAGATGGCCCAAGTCCTTGGGTCCCTGCACCCACATGGAAGACCCAGGGGAAGCTCCTGGCTCCTAGCTTCTGGTCAGCACAGCTCCGGCCATTGTGGACAATTGGAGAGTGAATCAGCAGATGAAAGACCTCTCTCTCTCTGCCTCTCCTCTCTCTGTGTAACTCTTTTGGATAAATAAATACGTCTTAAAAAAAAGAGAGTAGAAAGCACCCATGTAACCAAAGCACAGCTAGAAGGCAACTCTTGGCATTAGCTGTCAGAAGGAAAAATTGAGAATCTATTAGTGCTTATTTCACTTTACCTCTGGCAGGAGACACAGCCACATGGATGTGATGACATGGAGTGAACAAGATTTAAATACCCTGTCCATAAGGGTGGCTTAAAAAGTGCTGCAGGGTGCTCCAGACAGTATAGCTGTCAGAGCTCTGCATGCTACATTACGAATCTGAGTCTCCAGCACTTTGAAAGGTGGGCAGAGCAGGTGTGGTGCAGACATACTTGCCTTAAATTGCACAGTGGACAGAGTAACGGTGATGTCCTGGGACCTCAAGGATCAGCCAACAGGATGGAGAGAGACTCTTTGCCTGGCTGCACTCAGAACACACATGCTGCCCCTCAGTCTGCTAGTGGATCAGGACAGTGGCCTGTCCTACATATGGGCCTTTAACACACCCATACAAATAATAATAGCCCTGGGGCCAGTGTCATGGCATAGCAGGGAAGCCGTCAGCTGCAACACTGGCATCCTATAGACACTGGTTCGTGTTCTGCCTGCTCCACTTCCAATCCAGCTCCCTGTTAATGAGCCTGGGAAAGCAGCAGAAGATGGCCCAAGTACTTAGGCCACTCTCATCCATATCCGAGACATGGATGAAGCTCTAGTCCCTGGCTTCAGCCTGGCTTGGCGCTGGCCATTGGGACAACCTGGGGAGTGAACATGTGGATGGAAGTTCTCTCTTTCTCATTCTTGCTCTCTTTGTAGCTCTAACTTCCAAATAAACAAATATTAAAATAAAACCCTGGCATCACAGATTTGACACCTTGTGTGCATGTATGCATTTTTGTAAAACACAAGTTTCTTTCTGGGACATCCTATGTTTTCCTGAGCTCACCTGGAGCTCGTGGTCTTTGCTGAGAAAGTCAAGATTCAATTTCTACAGCATTTCTGTCCTTGTCCCCGTCAACATGGAGCACCATGGGAGCAACATGGGAGGCATCGTCTCTGGGCTCTTGGTGGCAGGTGTGCATCACCACAAGTGTCCTGCCCTGGGTACCCAGAGTGGCAGGGCCTCTGAGAGGAGACCTGCCCTTCCTTCCTCACCCTGCCTCCCCAAGGCAAGTTCAGATTGGTAAACCAGCTAAGCGTGGGAGTCCCTTCTGGGTCCCAGCCACATGCCAGGCAGTTTCCAGACTTTGCCTTTTTCTTCCTTCTAACCCAGCCTCCTTCCTCTCTTCCTCCAGCCCTCTCATATCTTCCTTCCCTTTGAGACTTATTTGCTTCTTTTTAAATAACTAAAGTGAAAACCTGTTTCCCTGAACATACAACACACTGATACAGCTGAATTTCTGTTTATTAACCATGCAACCACAGTGGGGACACTCGGTCTTGTTCTCTGCCATATCCACCCATGACTCCATTTACCACCTGTCATAGATGATGGGCATGCAGTGTCAACAAAGTGGAAGTCAGGGAAGGCTAATTCCCCACCAACTCCACTTTCTTAGTAAACTCTCCCTTCCACTGTACCTGGCTCCTCAGAGTGTTTGTGTGGTCCTCTGATCACATCACATACCCACATTTTGCCACTGGATGCTCACACAATGTCCTCACAGCCCTGAGACTCTTCCTGGCGGCTCCACTTCCCATCCAGCTCCCTACTAATGCACCTGGGAAAGCAGCAGAGGATGGCCCAAATCTTTGGGCCCCTGCACCCACATGGGAGACCTGGAAGAAGCTCCTGGCTCCTGGCCTCACTTTCTGTAGTTGCAACCATTTGGGGAATGAACCAGAGAATGAAAGACCCAACCCCCCATATCTACCTCTTTCTTTACTCTGCTATGAGATAAATAAAATAAATCTTAAGAAAAAAAAAAAAACAGGCTTTCTTCACCTTGGCTCCTTCTTGTTCAGGGAAGCCAGCAAACACCAGAGAAGTCGGTAATTACAGAAAACCTCTATGTTGTCGACTGGTCATGCAAAGCCTCTTCTTTCCCAATAGTGCTTGTTCAGGGGCCTGTGTTGTGTTCTTTTTACAAAAGAAGAGAATCCTTATTCGAGGGATTTTAAAAGGAAATCTCCATGAGCAGCTTTTAATCACCAGCCTATTGAACTCCTACAGAATTGGTCAGTGGCAATTTTTCAAAGCATAAACACAAAGCTAATTCATTCCTGAATTTAAGTGATTTGGGAACTAACAATAGGAAATATGGTGTGGCTATAAGACTTCCTAGATGTACAGAGAAATGATTTAGAAATGGACCTACTAATTTATAAAGCATGAGGTATGTTACACATCCATGTGAAGCCCTGATGGTTAGAGTGCTTTTTCTAAACAAACTCACCTTACCCTCCCTGAATTTCGTTCATATTGTTAAAAACCAGTGTCTTATCTTTTGGTAAAGGAGTTTCCCCTAAGCACCAGTGAATAATTCCTCTAATTCTGTGGCTGGGGTTCATGATGGGAAAACTCTGCAAAGTCTGCCTATTAGGTATGACCAGGTCATTAGCAATTGTACATGGATGCATTCTTTATCCCAAAACAACTTCCATCCTACTACCATTGAATTCCCCATGATGGACACTCATCTCCCCTGAGCTGCCCTCAGAGCCTTTCCTAGCTGGCCCCTGAGTAGCTCCTAGAAACCATCTGTGACCCTGCCAAGGGCACTTCCAGATGGCTGGAGGCAGTGCAGCACAGAGAGGGCCACTCCTACCCAGAGCTGGCCTCAACTTTCCCCTTCATCCATGCCAGAACGGTGAAGTCCAGCCACTCACTCTGTGGCCAACTGCTGTCGTAATGTGTACGTCAGAACACACTGGCTGTCGTGGGACTGTCGGATTTCAATTCAGAGCTGCACTTTGTACCACACCGACTGTAACATTACACAAATAGGAAAATGCACAGAAGTGCTGCTGAGTCTGAGAACAATGCACCGTGCTGTCTTCTTGCAGGTGGGGAGCACACGTGTGCATGCTGTATGTAGAACACACATTCATTTCCTTCCAGAACCAACTCCCATGGAAAAAGGACAATTCTCCTTCTCCTTTTCTTGTTTTAAATTAAAGAGTTTAATTTGCTTAAATGTTTTCAGCACACAATACAACAAAACAAAAAGCTGTCATGAGGGAGGGAGGTGACAAATGTGCTAACTAATTTGATTGTTTTAATCTCTTCACAAAATATGTGTATGTTAAAATACAGTGTAATCTTAAAAAAGCAAATTACAAAATGAAAGAATGAGTGAAATCTTGATGATTTTGTCTTTTTTTAAAAATACTTAATGTGAAACAAAATATTAACATGTTCAATCCCGAGAGTAGGTGCATAGATTTCTACTACATTATTATCTGTATTTTCTGTTGAAATTGCTCTGTCACCAAAAAAAAAAAAAAAAAGAGGGAGGGAATTTTTTTTTTTTTTGGGGCAAGCAACACGAGTGAAACTGATAATTCTTAGTCATTTTATAAAACTATTACTACCATCTCCCACAGTCAAAATAATAAATTGATACAAGTTTAGCATGATAAAATAAATTTTAAAAATTGCATAGTAGATTTACAAATAAGGGAGTAGAGTCAAATTGATGTGCTTTGTTAAAAGCAAACAAAATCAGATGTAGAGGTCTGGAAGGAAACTCCGAAAGCTACATCTTATATAGATGTGAAAATCTCAGCTTCTGTTTCCTTTCAAATCACAAGCTGTTTTTCCTCAGGTATTGTGCTCAGTCCTTAAAGAAAACTTGGCCAACTCCAGGGATATCCCCTTACCCTTCCACTGCAACCTTCCAAAGCCAGAGGGGGTGCAATGCCAATGTGCCTCCGTCTCATGTACCTCAGACAGATCGGGATGGGGAGGGTACTCAGTACTTCCCATAATTTTTGCAGTTTCTCCCACCTTCAGTTTTCTCTACCACCACCATTCAACAGCAGAGAAACCTGCTCAAAACCTTTGGGGACAGGAGTTGGGTACAACCGTTAAGATGCTACTTGAGTTGACCACATCCCATATGGGAGTGCCTGGGTTTCAGTCCTGGCTTGTCTTCTGATCTCGGCTTCCTGATAGCGCAGACCTGGGAGGCAGTGATGTTGGCTCAATTGCTTCAGCCCCTGCCACCCACATGGGAGACCTGGATGGAGTTCTGGTTCCTAGCATCAGCCTGGCCCAGCCCCAGCTGTTGCAGACACTTAGGGAAATTTCTGCCCCTTCCCACTCTGCTCCCTGCCTTTCTTTCTCCCTCCCTCTCTTAAATAAATACATAAGTAAGTAAATATTGTTTTCCAGAAAGTGGCCCGAGGGTTCTCTTACCCCTTGTATCACATGAGGCATTGTGATAAGAAGGTCATTGATTAATCAGGAAGTGGCCTTATCAGACAGGAAATCTGCCTGCACCTTGGTTTTGGACTTTTCAGGCTCCAGATTGTGAACAGTAAATTCTTGTTGTTTATAAGATGTCCAGGTCATGATATTGTTAGAATAGCCTAAACAGACTCAGAAATGCTTTCCTCCAGTGTCCAGTTAGTCAGCTGTCACCGCCTCTCAGATAGCACTGAAGGTGAGAACCATACTCCTGGTTTTCTACCAAGTAAAATCTGCTTCTGATTTCACTGGTCTTGAAAACACTGCCATCATTCATTCAAATATTTAGGGAATCCGGGAATTTTCTTTGTGTTCTCCTTATTTTTTTCCATATCTGATGCAAATTTACATCTTATTCTAAAGTGGTTCTAACACATATGTAGCCAAACATGAACATATGGTTTGTTTAATTTTTTATTTATTCTATTTTGTTTATTAGAGAGATATAAAGAGGTAGAAAGACAATCTTATGCAATAACTACAACATGGCAACATGACAACAACTACAATAAAAACTATAGAAAATTATCTAGTTTTGTATCAAGGGAAAGCCTTGATATCCAAGGCCATTAGAAAGCTGGATTACCCAACACTGTGCTCAATCTGATGCACATTATGGATTATATCATTCCATCAGAACTGTGGGAATCACATCATACTAGGAGCAAGAGAAAAACTGAGTGGTCTTCTTCCCTAGAGAGTAGTTGGAGAGACGGACTAGCAACTTTCAAATAATATTTGATAAATGACTATATTTAAGAAGACAAAATATAGTTTGTGCAATGCTAGAAGTCACAATAGCTTTAAAAAATAAAAGCATGTATCTTGTTAACATGAGATAAATCTATCTAAACACTGGAGTTGCAAAAAATTAGATGGAGACTTTTCATGCATGTTCATATTTCAAAACATCAACAACGCAGATCCCAGGACAGAAAGTAGAGTGTAAGAAAACAATGTAATTGCATTACGAAGAAATAGATAAGTTCAGTGAAAGAGGTGGGTAAAGGGAGCTGATCTAAAAATTCTGAACATGATAAAGTTTGTATGTCTAAAGACAAAAGGCACTGTGCAAAAACTATACTATAGCTGATAAGTTTATTTCCCATGGAGTACAGGTTAACATTTCTTTTTTAAAAAAAAAAAAGATTTATTCATTATTTATTCATTTATTTGAAAGAGTTACACAGAGAGAGAAAGAGAGGCAGAGAGAGAGAAAGAGTGAGTGACAGAGAGAAAGAGAGAGAGAGAGGTCTTCCATCCACTTGTTTACTCCCGAACTGGCATCAAAGGCCATAGCTGTGCTGATCCAAAGCCAGGAGCCAGAGACCTTTTCTGGTCACGGGTTCAGGGGCCCAAGGACTTGGGCTATCTTCTACTGCTTTCCCAGGCCATACCAGAGAGTTAGATCTGAAGTGGAGCAGCCAGGGCTTGAACCAGTGCCCATATGGGATGCTGGCACTGCAGGAGGCAGCTTTACAGGCTATGCCACAGTGCCGGCCCCAGGTTAACATTTCTGATTCCACTATACATGCTTATTGGAATTGACCAATGAAATATGAAGTTGTGTTTAGTTAATGGAGACACTGACATTTGTAGACACAGATATGCAAGTATATATAAAGATTAGCACATGTACATGACTAAGGAGAGGGCCCAGTAGCAAAGAGCACACCTAGCAAATAAGTCTTTTTTTCTAACACCATCTCAACAAGAAAAGAATGCTCCTTGGAGAATGATTCATTCCATCATTAAGGTAGAACATGCAAGGATGAAACAGGAGCATCCTGTGATGCCAGAAAGTAAAACAGGCATTAAAGACATGCACACACGCACACATGCACGCACTTGAGCACACATGCACATACATACATGTAAGCACATATATGTAGACACACATATACACACACACCACCCCAACACAAGCACCCATACAATGATTAAAGAATATCACTGGGACACGGGAGTCACATGAAAGAGTTCCCAACAGCTAAAGCTTGAACAATATGAGCAACACCAAAAAATGGTATAAAATAAACATCCATGACTCTATACTAATAGAAACAATTGAGTAAATAAGCAGAAGAGACTCGACATATCTCCTGGGAAATAGACACCCTGCCTTTGAGGGAGTAGAGGTGAATCTGTCAGTACTCACAGATGGAACGGACATTTTTTTTTTGACAGGCAGAGTTAGACAGTGAGAGAGAGAGAGACAGAGAGAAAGGTCTTCCTTCCTTTAGTTCAACCCCCAAATGGCCACCACGGCTGGCGCGCTGTGCCAATCTGAAACCAGGAGTCAGGTGCTTCTTCCTGGTCTTCCATGTGGGTGCAGGGGCCAAGGACTTGGGCCATCCTCCACTGTCCTCCCGGACCACAGCAGAGAGCTCGACTGGAAGAGGAGCAACCGGGACCAGAACCTGGCACCCATGTGGGATGCCAGAGCCACAGGCAGAGGATTAACCTAGTGAGCCAAGGCGCTGGCCCCAGTTCCAGGCTTTGTAACACATGGGTGCCCCTTACATTATCTTACACAAATAAGAAACCTTTCTAAAATTTTAAAGTTCATTTCTAAAAGTGACAAATTCTAATGACCAAGGAGATTCCACGTACAAGAAATACTCCAGTAGAGGGGATGTCGGCTTTGCATCTAGGACTGCCTGAGAACTCAGTTTCTGTGGAGCTCTGCTCATGTCGCTATCACACTGCTGATACAACTCATCATCTGCTATGACTTCCTGCAAGGTTGACACCCTTGTTGTTAAAAGGCCCAGATTGTGAGTCAGGATGAAAACACCTGGATACTACTGGGCCAGTTACCAGCTGGGCGCCCTTGTTGGTTTGGTCATCTTCCCAAATCTCAGATGTCCAATACAGGCAAGGGTATAATATTGGTACCTAATGGACAGTTGTCATAAACACTCAATGAAGTACTTCAAGGATACTTAACATTAAATAAGATGTAAATCAGGTATAAATAGGAAATAAAATAATTCCCAGACAATTGTCTCTCATCCTACCTACCTACAGGTCTTCCTTTTTCAGTTTAGGTGTATACCTATTTAAAAATTGACAGCTCTTTATACTATCTTTCAAATGCCTTCATCTAACCCAACTTAACAACTACTTCAGATATTTCCATGCTTTATTTTCCTGCTCTTCATCATTCTACTTTACCTGCTGTTAATGTTTTTAACTAGTTCCCCAGTATTTTCTGTCTCCACACCTGCTTTTACCAATATCAGTCTCTTTCTTCTACTTGCAGTCAACACCCAGACAACACATTCCAATACCCAGTTCAGCCAGCACCTCAATCATAAGGCATGCACTGTCGTTTTCAGAGAGGCACAACACTCTCTCCTCCAAACGGGTTTAGGTCCCACATTCACAGCTTTGACTGTACTCAACACATCATGCTTTGCTTTATCTGTCCCCTTTATTTCAACTGTTGCAGCACCCACAATAAAGCAAATCAGGCATATTTTCACCTGCACTTCTTTTTCAGCACAGCATTCAATAAATCTGAGTTAATGAAGGTGGTTATACTTCAAAGTGCTTTGGTTTCATGTGGTCAATATTACTGCAAAAACCATTTGGATATTTGTAAGTTCTTGAGCTGATAGAAACTTAAAGTGCAATCATTGTCCATTTGGCTCAAAGCCTTGTTTCTGAAAGACAAAGACTCACGAGCAACATATGCCTGCCAATGATTAGCTGTCAGATTCGAGCAAAAATCCCAGTGGATAGAGAGCAAGACAAGCCAATTGGAAAATATCATTTTGGTTTGGTGGCTTTCTTTGTTTACTACTTCTTGTTGGGTCATTGTCAATCGGTGCCGCATATGCGACAGTTCTTGTAAGAATCTACCAAGCAGAAAATCTATATATTTTAATATGCTCTTCCTTGCCCCAAGGCAGCCGTCTTGTATCTGCAACAGCATCAATTCGCAAAACCACTGCCAGTTATTCCGCTTGCCTTTTCTCAGCGCTTGTTTGTGTCACATTCCCTTTGGAAATTGGGTCAAAATGGAAGATCGGCATCACTGGAAGATTTTGGATTCTTTGTTTCAGGGGAAATGCACTCAAATTGCATGGTGATATTGGTTTCTGAAAAACACTGCCTCACATTTCTGAAAATGAAATCTTTAAAAGCATTCCCACAGTCAACTGAACTCTTGAAAGTGGAATTTGCTCCCTAGATGGATGTCTGAGGTTTGTGGTTCAGAAACATTATCACAAAGAGAGCAGCTGGGCTTCTACCTTCACAAATAGTGCAGATAAATTGTTTTAATATACACATTCTTGCTATCTGCGACTGACAGATGACTTGGACTTTCTTTGAGGTATGGCACTGAAAAAAATCTTGCAGATAGCAGAAACCATCATGACAGAAAGTGCATAAGACTTAACATTTACTGAATGGCTTAAAATATCTTATAGGCCTTCCTTGACAAGTTATTTAGAAAAATCTGAAACGCCATGGTTAACACTTAGCTGATGTATGCGCACAGCATTTCAAATAAAATAAAACTATATATTTTATTTAAAGTATATTATATATTTTCCAGAAAATAAAATAAATGATCCTTTCTATGTATCAAAATGGTAGAATCATATTTGTATCATGAAAAATTAATGTGATTCAGTATATTCATAATGAAGAAAATATACAAAATATGGTGATAAATGTTCTTATTTTCAGTCTATATGAATTTTTAAATTCATATTTTCCTTTTAATTATGATTTCCCTATAAGTAGCTTCCAACCTGTATACATATACAGGGGTACACCCCACTTGAGTTACAGACTTGCACCAGTTCCAGCAGGACTGCTGGTTCCATGAGCTACAATGTGGACTTACCAAGAACATGGAGAGAGCAGAGGCAGAGCAGCTCCACCAGGAAAATAAGCAGTGAGAAAAACGTGCCCACATGGAGTCCACCAACTGCCCTGCTTCATTTTTGAGAGCATAACCTAAAAATCTGTTTTGTGTGGAATTTCAGACAGTTGGGACATTTCTGGTCTATGGAAGGAAGCCTGCAAGAAACAGCTGACTCTTTGGAGCATGAGGGAGGTAGAGACTGGTGAGAAAAAAGAAATGAGGTTTGACAGCACAGGGGATTGACTATTCTAAAAAATAAAGATTTCTTTTTAAATCCACCATTTTGGAGTCATTCAGTGTAGAGGCAAATCCTCCTGGATACTTCAATGACTTCAGAAGGTTACCTGAACATGCAGCACTACAGAGCAACTGTGGACCACAAAGGTACCATGGAGGTGGAGACAAAGGGAGAGGCTGTGTTTATAGTACTATATGTACAGTACTCTGTTTTTAAATCTGAGAGTCAGAGAAGCAGAGGAAAAGAGGAACAGAGGAAGGGGAAGGGGTGAGGAAAGAGAGAGACTCTCTTCTGGCAGCACCTCCCAAATGCCAACAATGCCACAGTAGCCAAAGCTGCAATAGAACTGAAACCAGGAGCTAGGAACTCAATACAGGCCTCCCATGTGGGTGGCTCAATTGAGCCAATACTGCTGCCTTCCAAGCTCTTCAATAGCAGGAATCTAGAGTCAGGAGCCAGAGCCAGGTGTTGAACTAAGTCACTGTGGGGTGCAGGCATCTTACCCACTAGAGTAAATGTTTACTTTAGTGTTTGCTTTCAAAGAGTAAAAGGTATACGGTTTCTCTCCATAATGAAAATAAATTTTAGTTATCTTGTATGTGCATTGAATGAAGCATCTTATTTCCAGACAATGCTAGTAAAATAGCAATGATATGTTACAGGCATACCTTATGAAATTTAAGGAAATTGATAGTAAAAAAAAGAATAACACAAAAGAGAAAGCAAAAATACTAAGCAAATTTAAGTAGAAACATCAACCTTCTATTTCTGAAATAATCTTTATATTTTATCTACTTATTTTCATGCCTACAAAGCTTTTATTGTAAAATCGGATATTGTTTTCAAGAAACTATAAAGGGTAAAATTATGCTTGTTTAAAACTTTAAAAACTCCGGCATTATTTTTTCCATACACAATTATATTGTAAAATTCAAGTAATCAAAAGTATCAGAATGTGCAAAAATACCTGGACCATTAAGATAAGTCATTAAGACTGGAAAAATAACATGGGAACGATACCACTAAATACTTCACAACCCTGTGTTTTCACTGTTAAACTCTTCGGGGTAATTTAATTGTGTATAGATTTTGTTTCTCCTTTCCTTGAAAAAAATTAAATGACTGCATTAGTCTTTTTTTAATTTTGTTGATGAAAATATGCAAAAGGCACTTTTTGGGAAAGATAAGGTTTATCGCAGCTTACAGTGTGGAGGCTCCAGTTCAGGAATGGGCAGCTGCATCCTTGGTGTCTGACAAAGGCTGTCGTGGTAGGTGCAGAGGAACCACCCCATGCTGAGCCCAGAAGTAGAGCGCTGCGAAGCTGAGTTTGAACTTGAACTTTTGGCCCTCTTGGGAGGAGCACCCCTAAGAGCAGAGACACAGCAGCCTGAACACCTCCCACCAGGCTCACCCCTCAGACTCTGAAATTGCGTCAAGTTTCCATCCTTGATCTTCAGCCGCTAACACTGGGAACTCAGAGCTTAAACATCGGCATGAGTTTTGAAGAGACCAGTCCTGCTCAACCAGTAACAATTAGAAAAAGACATTTTAAAATCGTCTGACACTGTAGGTTCTCATTTATTCTAAACTTCATTCTACTGTAATAATATCCCACCCTCCAGCAAATTCAAATTCAGTGGTGGGTGTGTCCCCAGGCTGGCTGGGGCCAAAAGAAACTTGAAAGCCTAACTGGATTAATTTTGTGGTGGTTACCCATCTGGGGATCCACTCCTGCTCAGGCCCAGGATCAGCCCTCATGGGGATGCTGCCAGAGCAGGCTGCAGGGTCCACACTCTGAAGGGGCCACGTTGGATGCTTGGTGCTCTGTGCCTACAGTTTTAAAATTGTTGATACTTTTTTCTTTGAATTTTCTGTAAGTGAAATCTGATGGGAATCTGAAATCTCTGATCTCAGTTTTCAGGACATCCGCAACTCTACCCCGCCTTCTGAACAGATCTCAGCTGCTGCTTCTCAGCCGATGAGAACCTGAATCCCTCTCAGCCTCCCTGCCCATCATCCTCAGTCCTCAGCCCTGAGCAGGGGCTGGGCAGAAGCTCAGAAGGTCAGGGGCAAGGAAGTGGCTGTCCCAGCCCTTCCTTGTAGTGATAGGTGGGGTGGAGGTGGGAGTCCGACTGCCAGCACTGAGTGCCTCCCTCAGCACCTGCAGGTCTGAGCTGTACAGTAAACCTGTAGAAAAGCTGCCTTCTCTTCTCCAATTCTTAATTATATCCTGACCAGCACCCCTGAACCACCTCTCATTTATTCATATGGTCTTATCTTTTAAACATCATTATTCTCTATGTTAAAAATTTAATGAATTAGTTAATTATAAAGTGGGATTAATTAATGAATAGTTGTCTGAGTCATGAGTTTTTCTATTTAATAAATAAAAGTTAACCCAGGCTGGTAATGTATCAGGCTGAGCTGGATACTGATATGGAAATGTTCCTAAACCACACTCCGAATTTGAGGATTCAAAACTAAGAAAGACAGAGGAGCAAGCGATGAGTGAATTTCAACCACATGGCAGGAGCTTTGACACCTGTGAATGGCTCCTCCCACCACAGAGTGAAAGTTTGCCAGTGAAGCAGAAGAGAAAGACTGTTGAGCCCAGGAGAACAATATAACTCTGCTGTGTCTCTGAGAGTCCCCATCCTTGCTCCTGAGTTGAGTCCTGTTCTGATATGCACCATCATTGATGGGTATTGCCTGTTCTTGGGATGAAATCCCCAAGTGTTCATGCCTTTGAGCCTAGCTTCTTTCATTCAAGGTTATTTTCTGAACTATCCACTCAAGCCATTTCCTATAGTAAAATTCACACTTTTTACCACTTCCTTTATAATATGCATTTATAAATATGTCACAATTTATTTATTTGTTTGCCAATGGACACTTAGGCTATTTCTAGTTGGGGACTATTCTAAAAAAACACCACTTAGCATCATTTCTGAACACATCTTCTCGTGGATTGCACACTCATTTCTTTGAAGCATTGTTAGATAAAAACTTTAGGCAAATTATATTTTGCATGGTTTATTTTAGCAAAGAATTATTCATGGATCAGGCAGCATTCAAAAGCACAGGAGATTCACAGAGCTGTGCTATACACTGTGAGCACCTAGCTTTGAGAGGGCTGGCATGACACGGAGCAGAGAAATCACCTGAGGATGAGCTAGCCGGGCTGTGTCTTATCTGGGCAGAGTGCGATGAATTGGCTGCCTTTGATGGGCTGAAATCCAAGGATTGGCTGGGATTGGCTGAAACTTTGCTGTTTGACATATTCTGAGTCAGGCTGCAGTTTGCTTACACACTAAATTAGGTTGCAGCTCATTACGTAGACACTTAAAGTATGGAGACAGCCTAAAGTATGGGCTCTGGCTTATCTAACATTGTAGAGCCAGGAATGAAACTGCTGGGTCACGTGGTCTGTTATTGCTTCTCAAATTTTTGATTTCAGGAAACCTTACACTCCTATAAATTATTGAATCCATGAAAGATGCTTTGTTTATGGACTGTGTATATACCAATTTTTAATAAATTAAAAATTAAACAGGAAAGTGTTAAATATTCATGTATGGTAAATAAAAATAATACAACTGTTAATGTTACATAGTATCTTTAAATCATATAGTTAAATTTATATATGACTTATTTTAAATTAGTAATAAATACATTACCATTACATAGTATCAGAATGTGTTGCAGAGTTCTATTTATATATGATTTATTACACGTTTTGCACTACCATCATATTGTTATGATATAGGCAGAGCTATTGCAGGGATACAAATGTAAGTACTTATTAAGGTGTGAATCAAAAATGAGTACACTTCATGCTGTTGACTATATCCATTACAAACAAGAAAAGAAATTTAAAAACACAAATAAACTAAGGGAAAAATGGAGAAAAGAGTGCTTCACTCCTGAGTTTTCTAATATTGATGAATTCAAGTGCACTCATAATTAAAACAAATGCTCACGAGAAGATTCCACAGTGTAAGCGCTTCTGAGAAACTCATTAAGGGAAAAGTGCAACACTCATTCAATGGGTTTCAATATTAGCTTCTCACATTGATCTGGTTTCATTGTGTTGGAAATAAAAAGTACAGTAAATGTGTAACTGCTGTCAGTGTGGTTTTACAATTTTCAATCACATTCTTTTTTCTCCTTATGTGCTGCAAAGATCAAAGGTTATAGGATGAGAAAGTGGTGGTTTTTCTTTCTGATTCTCTCTTCTGCCGAGTTTGATGCTTGATTTAACCTGATCATAAAGGTTAAGCTTCTGCTGTATGTCTATGAGATGAAAAAATAGCAGAAGCCCCAGTCGCAATAAGTAATAGACCTCACAGTCTGGCTATGAGCAAATTACAAATTAATTCCAATACTAACACATGTGTATTTTAGCCATGTAATTCCATCGAGGGGTTGACTCTGTCCAGTTTCTTTAACCTGATATTTTAACGAGTTCTTGTTTTCATCTCCAAAGCTCAAAGGCTTGCATTCTGAGAAAGACAGTGATATATAGAGAAAGAGACTTAACTCTTTTATAGAAATTATGCAGTTCATCTAAACACAGTTTTGTCTGATTTTTGGATTTTTTAAAAATGTCTACAGATGTTATGCTTGTTTCTTAAACCTGAGTTTTAGCAACAAAAATGGGGCATATATAGGATCTTAGCAAAATCTATGCATTGTTATTATTTTGAAAGTCAGAGAAACAAGACGGATTCATAAGGACTTAAAAAAAGGAAAAGGACTCCCACCTGCTGGCTCATTCCCCCAACTCCTTCAACAGCCAAGGCTGGGAGAGGCTGAAGCTTGGGGCTGGGAGCTCAGCCCAGGACGCACAGGACTGACAGGAAACCAAGACCTTGAACAATCACTGCTGCCTCTCAGGGTGCGCATGAGCTGGAAGCTAGAACAGAAACCAGAGCCAGGAATCAAACCCAGACACCCCTATATGGAATCCGAGTTTCTTAACTGTTAGGCTGAACACCAACTCCAGTCTATGCATTTTTATCCTAATTTTATTTTTAAGAAAAAATAACAGAAATTGAACATTTCCCAATATGTTGATTATGATTGACAGACACAATTTATACATTCAAAGTCTGCAATATTGTGTTTTGACGAACATATACATTGTAAAATGATTACCACAATCAAGCTGCTCAACATATTTAGCATCTCACCTAGTTATCTGTGTGTGTGTGTTGAGAACACATGAGAACTATTTTCATAGCAAAATTTGCATAAACAATACACAGTTATAACCATAGTTACATGTGGCCCATCAGGTCTCCAAAACTCTGAACAAAATCTCCTTAATTCTGCATCCCCCCAGCACCTGGTAACCACCACCCTGTTCTCTATTACTGTGAGTTTAATTTTAGTTTTTTCTTTTTTCTTCTTTATTTTCTTTTGGCAGATTTTACATATAAGTGAGAAGATGACACTTTTGGAATTTTGGTGTATATCTGGTTATTTCACTTAACATGACGTTTGCCAGTTTCATGTATGTTGTTACAAACAGAAAAAAATGTTAAATGACAATTTAACACAAAATCACACTAAAAAGAACGTTATTTAAAGGTTGCATGTTTAAACATTCTACAATTGTTAAAAATGCACTCCTATAGCAGATTCGACAGAGGCAAAAATCTCTGTAAGGATAATTCAAATACATAAAAGAGCCCAGAGAGAAGAAAACTGTTAAGACCACAGGAATTTGGAGCTAAAGGAGCCTTACATATTTCATAGAATGAAATTTTCCTTTAAAAGAATTTCATATGTGTATGTGTAGATGAATATAGAACCATTTTTGTGAACTTCCTCTGTGCGTAGATAAATTTAGATGAGCCTTATAGCTTTTTGAGTGAAAAACAGTTTTCTGGTTAATTGCATATACAAAACAGAATTTCTATTTTTAATATAATAATAAGTACCTGAGAATTTTTGTGATTTCTTTACAGACTGTCCTCCACCCCAGCACACACACACACACACACACACACACACACTGTCCTAGCACTAGAAACTTCTTCTCAAGTCCAAAAATGTGTTTTCCTCCACTAGTTCAATAGCTCACCCAAAGGGAAACTAGGGACCACAAACGTTGATCGAGCCTACTTCTTGGACAAGATCTCATTCTTATTCCATAGGAAACACGTCCATGCTCTTGACCCAAATACACACTACATATTCAGGCCAACCTCAATGTAGTAGCAAGTCCTTCTCACTCCAGGGTCGAGGAGTCCGACCAATCAATCACTGACTCTACACACTCTGACCCAGCACTACAGAGGACACATTTTCAGCTCTGAGTACATCACTTGACTTCAGGTGATAGGATATATATTCATTTCATTTTCTACTGGGAGAGTGGTGGTTAAATTTGCAGAATACCAACAGCTCATTCCAAAATAATCTTCTCATCTACATCAATGCTTTTCCTGGCTTCTCAAAAACCCTTATGAGTTGGAGTCATAGGAAGATCTTAGAGAAAATCTCCAAGTTACTTTGATCTTTTTATGTGTGAGGGTCTCAGATCCCATGTTTGAACAAGTTTCATTCAGCCAATATTGACAACCAGAGAGTTCCTTTCAGTATCTGTTCCATATAAGCTTCTTTATGACCCTGTTTCAGCCATATTCCATCAGTGGTTGGCACAAGTCTTATGCAGGACATGCCAAACATTTTGTGACTTCTGGTTTACGATCTGGACATTATGAAGATCAACAGGTTTGGGAAACAAAAGAGCTGATATTCAGAACTAATCTACAGGCAGTGCCATTGGGCAGAGCTTAATTTAACACCCAGAGTGTGGGGTATCATAGTAGACAGAATAATGACCTCTAAAAAGCTTTTATTGAATAATTTCCCAAAACTAAGGCTGTATTGCCTTATGAGGCAAACTGGACATTTTGGATGTGACCAGTTCACAGATCTTTTGCAAGTGTGATTAGTTTATGGGTGATTATGGGAGAAGGCTATTGTGGGTTTCTTTGGTGGACACAATGAAATCACAAGTGACCTTACAGGAGAGAGAGATAGGAGAGGCAGAGGAGATGGTGATGTCAGAGGCACTCTGCTGGGATGGGGGCAGGGAAACAGGGACATAGAGAGATGAGCAGCAGCAGAATTTGAAGAGACCACATTGCTGGTTTGGGAGACGGAGAAAGAATATAAGATTGGACAAGAGCTGACAACAAAGAATGTACACATACTTTCCATGAGCCAGACATAGAACCTTTAGTAGCAGATTAGCTATGAATTGTCTGACAAATACTCAGTATGGAGAGATACAAGATGGCTGAATGTGGAAAAGGTGTGCTTATTTTGGCCATGATAAGCGCAGAGAAAAAGTAGAGTAACTGCATTTGCAGGAGAGAATTGGAGAGAAGTTTGCAGTAGAAATTCTTCAGAAAGAAGAGAGACACTATGGAGCAGAATAGTAAGTACAAACATGCAGCAACAAGCAAGGACAGCACCAGAGACTACAGCGGCTGGGGCAGGAGGGTACAACTCCTTCTTGGAGCAAGGTGGGAGGAGACTGCAGCAGCCCATGTCACTAGTGGCACCGCATGAGGAAGAATCTTGCAGACAATACTGACTTTGTGTCTGGCCTGGAGTACTAGCAGCAGACAAGGCTCACACTCAATCCTGTGAAGATAAAGCATGTTTCTTTCTTTCCATTCCCCAGTACATGTGCTAAGTGACTATCAGCAGGAAGTAACAACTTACTAAGGCAAACATAGGGTGCTGTGGCTCACTCATGAGTACAACTAGGGGAGTTTATTGGTGGGATAAATCCTTGGTGCCCACTGAATTTCAGTTTGACCTTGAGGGCTGGCAGGGGGTGGGGAGCCAACTTAGGCCTGTGAGGTACTCCCTACCACTCACTCTATTATGGGTACACAGACAAAAATGCCAAGGTGGAGAACTGACAAAGCTGGCTCTGGGAATTCCTTGGCTCTCCCATGGACAAGGCAGGCTCTGGATGGATTAGTAGGCCTAGTCAGTGAAATAATAGCAGAAAATTCCCCTAATTTGGAGAAATAAAGGGACATCCAAGTACAGGAAGCACATGGAACTCCCAATAGACATGTTAAGAAAAGACCTTTACCATGAATATTTTACTCAAACTTACAACAAGAAAACATAAGGAAAAGATTTAAAAAGGAACATGTGAGAAATGGTCAGATTGCCTTCAGAGGATCTCCAACTAGGTTGACACCTGATTTATCATTAGAATCCCTGCAGGCTAAGAGAGAATGGAAAGATATAGTCTAGGTACTAAAAGAAAAAAAAAAAAAACTGTCACCCAGAATACTGAACCCATCAAAGCTCTCATTTATAAAAGAAAGTGATATAAAGACCTTCCAAAACAAACTGAAATTGAAACAATCTGTCACTATCCACCCAGCCTTACAAATGATACTACCTAAGAATGTGTTGGGCATAGAAACAGAGAAAGGTAGAGAGCATCATGAACAAATGTGAAGTTAGAAAATTTCCTAGTAAAAGTTAAAAAAAAAACCCAAAACAAACAATATAAATATTTATAGAAAATATAGAAAAATCAAGTTGTTACTTATCAATAATAACCATGCATGTAAATGGCCTAAATTCTGCAATTAAAAGATACAGACTGGCTGAATGGATCAAAAAAACAAGACCCATCTATTTGTAGCCTAAAAGAAGCACACCTCACTAACAAAGATATGCATAGACCAAATGAGAAAGGATGAGAAAAGATATTCCACGCTAATGGAAGGCAAAAACAAGCAGGAAAGTATATTTTAGCATAAAAACATTTAAAAGAGACTTGGAATTGCATAACGTGATGCTTAATCAATCAATTCACCAGGAAGATGCTAATTTATTTAGTAAATGTGTACACACACAATGTCAGGGTACCTGAGTATTTAATACAAATGTTAATGGATCTAAAATGAAGCATAGACTTCAAAACACTAATAATGGGCAGCTTCAACATCCAATTTTCATCAAGATCAAGTAGACAAAAATAGCAATATGAAACAACAGAGGTAATCAATACTATGGACTAAGTGGACCTAGTTGACACCTACAGAATATTTCATTCCACAGCTGCAGAATAAACATTCTTTCCATCAGTGCAGGAAACTTCCTCTAGGATAGACCATATACTAGGTCAAAAATCAAGTATCAACAAATTGAAAAAAATTGAAATCCTACCATGTATCTTTTCTGATCATAATGGAATGAAGCTGGAAATCAATAATTCTGGTTAAGTGACTCTAGAAAATGTGCAAACACATGCAGAATGAACAACATGCCTCTAAGTAAACAGTGGCTCAAAATGTCAAAAAGGGAATAAAAAATTCCTAGAAATGAATGAAAATGACAGCACAACAAAACAAACCTAATGGAATACAGCAAAAGCAAAGTTAAAAGGAAAATTCATAGCAATTAGTGTCTCATCAAAAAATTAGAAATGCATCATGTAAGTGAACTAACAGTGTATCTTCAGGACCTAGAAAAAACAACAATAAATGTAACCCAAATGCAGTAGGAGGAAAAATAATCACAGTTAAAGAAGAAATAAAAGGAACCATCAGGAATTAGTTAACAGTCCAGTGCCAGCAAACTGGAATATCTAGAAGAAATAGATATATTTCTGGGCATTTACAATCTACCCAAATTGAGTCAGGTAGACACAGAAAGCCTAAACAGACCAATAACCAAGATGGATATTGAATAAATAATGAAGACTTTCCCAAAAAGAAACACTCAGAACCCAGTGGCTTCATTGCTGAGTTCTTTTGGACTTTTAAAGAACTAAATCCAAACCTTCTCAAAGTATTCAAAATAATTGAAAGGAGGGAAATCCTCCCATACTCCTTCTATGAGGCCAGTGTCACCTTAATTCCAAAACCAGAAAAAAAAGATACAGCAAAGGAAGAGAACTATAGACCAACATCCCTGAACAACATGAAAAACTCCAAGCCAATAGAATACAACACATCAGAAAGATCATTCACCCAGAACAAATGTGATTTATCTCAGATATGCAGGGATGGTTCAACATTCACAAATCAATAAATGTGATGTATCACATTAACCAACTGAAAAATAAAATCCATATGATTATCTCAATAGATGCAGATAAAGCTAATGATAAAATACAACACTGTTTCATGATCAAAACCTTAAACACATTGGAATTGAAGGATCACTCCTGACACAATCAAGGAAATATTAGTCAAAACCACATATAGGATTATATTGTATGGAGAAAAGTTGGAAGCATTTTGACTAATATTCAGAGCCAGACAAGGTATTTTTCAATGGATGAAATCCAAAGGGCCAACAGACACATGAAAAGATGCTCAGGATCACTAGCCATCAGGGAAATGCAAATCAAAACCACAATGAAGTTTGATGTCACCCCAGTTAGAATGTCTCTCATACAAAAATCAACAAGCAGCATTTGCTGGAAAGATGTGGGAAATAAGACACCCTAATACAATGTAAGAATCTAAACTAGTAAAGCCATTGTGTAAGATAGTATGGAGATTCTTCAGAAATCTGGAAATAGATCTACCATATAGCCAAGACATCCCACTCCTGAGAATTTGCCCAAATAAAATGAAATCAGGATATGACATAGTTTTCTGTAAACACATGTGTATTCCAACTCGATTCACAATAGCTAAGATATGGAATCAACTCAGATGTCCAATCAACTGAAAAAAGAACAAAATACTGGCTTTTCTAACAAAATGGATGCCACTGCAAATTATTCTTAGTGACATAGGCCAATCCCCAAAAGACAATTATTGTATGTTTTCACTGATATGTGGCAGTTAACATAGAATACAAGAAAAAAAAGTACAGGAATGAAATGGCCATCTTGTGATTAAGATTGCTGTTTTCAGCCCTTATTTATATTCCCATGGAACTGTGGTCTTTCTACATTTAACTTGCTGAATAATATGGTTAGTAGTGAATGAAACCTGTCATTATAGAGTGAATTGAAAGCCTATCTTTGCAAAAATTAAACAAAAAAGAAATTAAAGAAAGAGGGAATTTTGGGGAAGGAGAAGAGGAGGGAAGGAAGGATGATTGCCTTCTTAGAACTGTACCTACAGAATACATGACATTTGTTTTACACACAGACACACACACACACACACACTCATCTTAAAGGCTTGCTACTACTGATGGAAACACCTGAGGGTGAGGCTGAGATTTGAAGTCATCCAGCTATAGAGGTGGAAGTCAGAGTGTCAAGGGGCAGGTTAGGGAGACAAGGTGTGTGTTGGGTTGTAACTGACCAAAGGCATTCTATGGGAGTCAGCTTGCACCATCTGCCTCAAGTTCAACAAGATTTAAGTCTCCAACAGAAATGCAAATTTTTCTCACACTGCCCTTCCTTTTTCTCTATATGTAAAACCATGGTGGTTTATTGCCCTCTAAGAACAGCTATTGGAGTGGAAAGGCTAGAAGCTTTTCTTGATGTTTTCAAGGGAAGAAAAGTGAGAAAAAGGATCAGTACAATCAGGTGTCCTTGTAGGTTTCCTGGTTTGAGCCAGCTCTGAGTCACAGAAGGGTAGCAGTTTTAAGTTGGATGAGGTAGCTTGCTGTTAGACAGGACTTCAGTGCTTTATCAACTGAAAACACTAGAACATGAAGTCAGTCTCCCACAGGTTCCATCCAGTTGTGGAGAACCTTCAAAGACAGCTTGTGACAGTCACATGGTTGGCAGAGTTCTACCACACTGACCACATCTTGCTACAAACACACACTCAGTACATAATGTAGTAGGTTGTAGGATTTTTTTCCTTTGGTGTAAAACTACAAAGTCACATGGGTGCTAAATGAAGACCATGGTTCTTTTTCTACAAAACATAAAGACACAATCTCATTCACAGAGTAGATAAGTATATCAGCAAATGGATATGATCCCTTGGGGATAATAGAAAATGGAGAGACTGGTGTCATTCTCTCATTTAATGGGCTGAGTGGTAGTGGAGACGCTCTTTCACTCAGGATGATTAGTCTGTGGGAACAGGCAGTGCCAGGGAGGAAAGGACAGTCAGTTATGGCACCAGCCCCCTGCCTGGCCAATGACCCACAAGGAGCTGGTGCTGCTGCCCATGCAGAAAAGCCCAACTGACTCACTCACTGTCTTTGTCCATTTAATTTAATGTCCCCTTGGGAGTTCTGCTTTATCTTTGTTGTCCCTGTCCCTAAAACTGTACATACACAATTCCAGGCTTCTGGAGAGTTGCAAGTCTTCTGATTGCTCTTAGAATTTGGGAAAACTGGGTTTTCTTTTAGTATCAGATGCCATTATGTACAAGTCTGAAGATGTTACAGAATTCACTTGCATCTTTATTGTCTCAAACAAGTAATTTTCCAGTGAAACTCCTTGTTGTAAAAGTCCACAATATAATGAAGATTTAATTAAATATACTCAAGGTGGCTGAAGAATGAGTTAGGAGGAACCACTTGTCAACAAAGGGACATCCATTTAAATTTCCCTCTGAATCAATGTGAAACAAGCCAGGAGGTTCTATAGGAGTGAGGACTTGGGACCTGGGCTTGTTTGGACACAGAGCAGGGTTTTTTTTCCCTAACAAAAAGGATCGGGGAGGAGAACCACTTGTTAGCATAGAATTCCTCTCTGATTCAGTATGGAACAAGCCAAGAAATTGTAATGGGGAGAACTTGGGTCAGGGGTCCTTGCATTGAGCTCAGTAGTTTTTAGTTTTTCTTTTCTTTTTTTGACTCTTTTTAGAAAAATTATTTACCATATACAAATTTCATGGATTTCAAATATGCAGATTTAGGAACTTGGTGATAATTCCCCAACACAGTGTATGACTGCCCACACTTCATCTCTTTGGCCTTAGTTATCTATTTTCCAAACACAAGTGTTGTACCAGATGACCTTCCAGTTACACACATCTGATGCTTTGTGATTATCCATGACCCGTGACTAATTTAACAAGCCCATTCCACACAGGTACTCCCAACAGAAACATCATATTGATATGCATACTTTTCCCAGATGACTGCCATGCTGTAAAACAAGACAAGACACCACCCAGGAAAAAATGCCTTCAGTTATGAAACTATAACCCAGTGTGCCTTTACATACCTGTGACAGTATTTGGCCACCCAGTGCGAAAACTTGCCATTAAAGAGAAAGGTAGGGCCAGTGGCATGGTGCAGTGGGTTGATCCTCCACCTGCAGTGCCGGCATCTTTTGTGGGCGCTAGTTCTGGTCCTGGTTGCTCCTCTTCCGGTCCAGCTCTCTACTGTGGCCTGGGAAGGCAGTGGAGGATGTCCTGTGTGCTTAGGCACCTGCACCCGCAACGGAGCCAAGAAGAGGCTCCTGGCTCCTGGCTTCAGATCGTGGGGTGAGCCAGTGGAGAGAGGACCTTTTTCTCTCTCCCTCTCACTATCCGTGACTCTACCTCTCAAACAAATAATTAAATCTTTAAAAAGAAGAGAGAAAGGTAAAAGGATAAGGGGTTTGAGAAGGAGAGCCAATAGCTGGGTATGCAATGCAGAGCTCTCCGCCCCACAGGCCAGAGGTGTCTGCAGTCACAGAACCATTGCTTATAAAGAAAGGGGGCCTGCATGTGCCTTAATACCCTTTATTTTTGTTATGAGAACCTGTCTCTGGAGGTCAGAGAGGCCTTCCTGTCCAACAAGATGATTGAGTGATAATGAGATATAATGTCACTTGGCTCTCATTGGGATCGATCTGGAAGATGATTTCCTACCGTCAGATATTGAATGGGATGTGGACAACTGAAAGATGACTGTATAGCAGCCGCTGCAGGAGAACACTGAAAAAGCTAAAATCATTCTGGAAACACCACATCTGTGAAGACCCAATGCATCATTGGTTCTCAAATGTCTGCTCTATATTGGATGGGTGACTGGAGCGCAGGGCTGTCTGAGAAGGAGATGTTGGGGCAGCCCTGTAGCCCTGGGGGAAGGAGAGGACACATATAAAAGACGTACCAATGGAGCTTGAAGACCATTTGAAGCAGGTGTTACAGGAAGGTTTGAAATATTGAATGCAGTCTTATATAACATCCAGGCTTTTCACTGACTCATTGACCCAAAGAAAAGCAGTACATGTATCTAATTATCATTTAGGATTCAGCTATATATGAGTGAAGGTCACAGTAATAGTGATGTGAAAATAATAGGAATCTTTTGTTCACCCATATAAGTAAAGTCTATAAATGGATTTCCTGGGGCTTATGCGGAAATTGCAGTAAGACAGGTGGGATCAAATCCTTTCAGCTTCCCCCACCCCCATCCCTATGATGTGGCTCTTACTCTCATAGCCAACAGTGGCTTCTAGTGCACAGTCCTTGTGCTAGAATTCCCAGGCTCCCCCTTTTGTACACATCCCATGTAGGATAATGGAGAAGCATTGGAATGAAAAACAGAATGAGTCTGATGTCTGAAGGAGGACTGTTTAGTTTCAGTTCAGTGCTTAGAGATATGGTCCTGCCAGGTGACCACATTGCCTTCTAACTGCAAGGCAGGCTGGGAAATGAGGTCAGTTCTGTGCAGGTGTGCACCAAGATAATCTTGTGAGGAGGGGAAAGAGGGGGAAAATTAGCCCCGAGATGTTGGAACTGGCGACGAAAGTTTGAGGTACACCATCCAAATGATAGTGATGTGAGAATTCACCTCTCAGTACGTAATGAAGGCAATTTTTTCCCAGAAGGAAAAACAGTGAATGCTGCAGTGTACAGCCAGACAGAAGGAAACAGCCTGAAAATACCATAGCCATTCAGTCCAAAAGTAGACATTGTGAGCCCAAAGTTCTTCTGGGATAACACCAATTAGATGCTGATAAATGAGAGTACCAGAGAGCTTACATAAGAGCTAACAAAAAAATTCAAATCAGACTTAGGAAATAAGTTTTTTATTAACAGAACAAAAAACATTGCACAATACCATTGGACTAGTTTTTAAAAGAAAATATTAAGGCATATCCAAGAAGTAATTAGATATTGTCATGAGAAAGGTAATGCATCAAAATTGATGGCCTCATAGAGCCAAATCTGGTGTTTATATTTTCCTGTCTAAGCATTGAGCATCAAACTCTTGCTTATTGAATTTTCTTTTTACAAAAGAAACTTGAAAGTGAATGATTTTCAATTATAGGGAAAGGACTACATCTCCATTGATGACTCTATTGAGCAACACCATTCAGTGCTGCCCTCATGAACAACTGCCAAGAACCCATCAACAGCACCATGCTGGTGACTGTGTTGTCTGCAGGGGGTTCCCAGCTTCTTTGCTGGTGAGAGAGCTGTGGGAGACACTGAAAGGTGAGTAAGCAGGGATTATTGTCAGGAGAACAGAGTAGTGAGTAAAGGGTCAAAAACATGATCCACGATACTTGTTACCCTCAACGTTTAAAACTTCACATGGTGCAGCCTCATTCAAAAAACTATGCTGACTTCGGACTTGCACATCTGGGCAGCATTACCATTCTAATGTTCCTTGTGTAGATCTGCATTTAATAACCTGGGGCTCAAGCCGAGATCTTCCTGCTCACAGTCCATTTTCCTGTTAGGACCTAGCACCTGGATGTTCCACAGTAGCACTTGCAGAGCACATTTAAGAGGCATGGAAGCAGGGACCATGAGGCCCAGGGCCAGGCTCAAGAGCTGCTTCAGAGACGACAGGGAGCTGGGGCTTTGTAGAGGAGCTGTGCGTTCTGTCTCCTCCGGCATCGTGCATGCTCTGCTTGGGATCATGGCACACTATAGCTGACCTTGCAAATGAGAGGCCTCAGAAGCTGTGGAAAGATGACTTAGCCTTTATGAAGAAACCCTATCAGATGGAGCAGGAATGGGGCCATGATTAGCTTTCCCCCACGGCTAGGTTTCTGTCCTGTTTGTAGAAGCTCTGCAGTCAGGGCCAGGCTTTGGACAAGCAGAATGGGCATCTGACGGGTGCAAGGACTCATTCCCTTCTCTATAGCTTCAAACAAATCCAACTGACCGTGGTTAAACTAAGGAGGAAGGAAACATTCCATGACCATACTAAGGATTTGTGAGGAAGAGGGGGAACTCCATTGTACATAGGAGCCTGCGGAGGCAAAGCCCAGCAGCCCCCACCTCAGAAAGGACACACCCCACTGCCACTCTTGGAATGGCCTCAGGCTGCCAGTGCCTGCTGACCCTGGGCACTGAATGCTCCACACCAGGTTGTCACCCTCCACCCCCTAGCAGAGCAAGCAAAGTACCAGCCACTGGTCTCATTAGGTCCTCGCCTGTGTTCAGATTTTGGAAGGAAGAGCCCCAAGTACCAGGCCAGCAGCTGGACCTGATAAGGTGATACAGGGTGCCATCCTAAACCTCTCACAGGTCATGATCCAGCTGTGGGAAGCTGGCTTCCATCAGAGAGCACATGCCATCGTGCACAGTTAACCATGACCAGGTCAGGGAATCCATAAACGCACAAGGACTGGTGCTGGAAGAAGCAGAAAGCAACTGCAAGTCCTGAGTCGATGCTTATTGCAGTGAGACACAGCAGTGCTCTGTCCTCCAACAGCCTGCAGTCACAGAGGCCATGCCCCCCCAAGTGCAGCTCTGCACTGGTCGTGGGTATTGGCTCCTCCATTGGCACATGAGGCCATTTCAACACCAGCTGGGCCCATGCAGGAGTTGTTACTGAGCCCTTATCCCCAGGCTGCTCTGCATGTGAGCCAGCTGAGCAGCTCTGGAGAGTGCAGTGGAGAGAGCTGCCTGTCCACAGACTCACAGGGGCATCTGTCTTCTGTAAGAGCCTCCTCTGTGTGGGCAGCCTTTTAAAAGTACTCCTGTGAGACAAAACGTCCTCGCCTTCTGGTAGGTGACAAGCTGTGCAAATGTGCTTGAGAGAGAGGGGTTTCTCAAAGCGTAGGAGTTCAGCACTGAAAATGGGAACATTCCACGAAAATCGAGAAAACTTAGTCACCACACTCTTGGCTGCTCCAAGCCTCTCTGTTACTCATCTTACAGTCCTGCCTCCTTCAGGAATTTTAGCAGAGGGCCTTGGTTTTGACCAAGGTTGATGAGTTGATGTAGATGCATACCACATGGATTGATTTTTTTTTTTCAGTCTGCACAATGATAAAAGTCATCTTGAATTCTTGGAAGGAAAGTGCTTCTCATTTTTATTTATTTATTTTTTTGACAGGCAGAGTGGACAGTGAGAGAGAGAGACAGAGAGAAAGGTCTTCCTTTGCTGTTGGTTCACCCTCCAATGGCCGCCGTGGCCAGCGCACCGCATTCATCCGATGGCAGGAGCCAGGTGCCAGGGGCTGTTCCTGGTCTCCCATGGGGTGCAGGGCCCAAGCACTTGGGCCATCCTCCACTGCACTCCCGGGCCACAGCAGAGAGCTGGACTGGAAGAGGGGCAACCAGGACAGAATCCGGTGCCCCAACCAGGACTAGAACCCGGTGTGCCGTCACCGCAAGGCGGAGGATTAGCCTGTTGAGCCACGGCGCCAGCCGGAAAGTGCTTCTCTTTACCACGGTCTTCAGGGTCACATCTGAGCAGATAGCAACATAATGTCCACTTCTTTTTTCTTCTTTTTTTTTTTTTTTGACACGCAGAGTTAGACAGTGAGAGAGAGACAGAGAGAAAGGTTTTCCTTCCATTGGTTCACCTCCTAAATGACTGCTGCAGATGGCGCGCTGCACCGATCCAAAGCCAAGAGCCAGGTGCTTCCTCCTGGTCTCCCATGGGGTGCAGGGCCCAAGCACTTGGGCCATCCTCCACTGCACTCCCGGGCCACAGCAGAGAGCTGGACTGGAAGAGGAGCAACTGGGACAGAATCCGGCGCCCCAACCGGGACTAGAACCAGGTGTGCCGGCGCCACAGGCCGGAGGATTAGCCTAGTGAGCCGCAGCGCTGGCTCATAATGTCCACTTCTGTTCAATGGCAGCGGACCGTGCCCAGTCACCTGAGCCTCGACCTGTTGTTTGCCTCCACACTGTACTGGATTAATGAACCTGGGTTTCCCAGGAAGGGCTGAAGGAGGGTGCAGAGCAGGTGACCGGCAGAGGTGACCTGGGCAGTCACACAAACCTTCAGAGCTGCTTCGTCTCAGCCCCACAGGCATGATTCCTACTCATCCAAAGCTGCTTGGTTTTCAGATGAGACCCCTGGTGTCCCCACAGGGTCCTCAGACACGGCCACAGGCTCAAATCTTGGTTTTTGGTTTTGGTTTTGCAAACCAAATAGTCCTGAGAATTTGTTGCCCCAATTGTTTCTAATGCTGGATTCATCTCCCAGGGTTGTCATTTGTAAAAGCATATTGTTATTTATGTATTTGTAGATAAAGGCTGGCATTAATATTGGGGGCTGGCACTCACTTTTGAGAACACAACCATGACTCTGAACCTGGCAGGCTGTGCTCACAAAGCCACCTCCTTCACTGTAAACTAGCCAACACACAGACCCGCAGACACTAAGATCTGAGTGCTCCCCAGCCGCCTCCACACAAGCACACACATGCAGAAACACACTCTGGTGTGCACACCTCTGGCATACGACTACTCACCCAAGGGAGCTTTCTTTCACCTGGGGAATAACAATCAAGTCTCAGGTGGGCTCACTTCTGGCACAATTTAAAATCGTAGCCTTTCTCTGTTCTTTCTTCAAACCAGGGACTCAGCTGTCCCCGTAAGACACCGCTCAGAGAGGTCCATACTCACGTCAAGTCACAGGCCAATCTGCACGACCCAGAGGCCATCGCCTCACCTGGGAAAATTGTGTTTCCTTTGTAGCAAAGTCCCTTCACGCTTCTTCCACGAAAGAGCTAAAACAGGGGTGTGGGTAAAATGCCTTACAAAAGAGGAGACCTATGCAAGGGTGAGAAGCAAAAAGCAAGAACAAAGAATGAAGTCTCTAAACAGTGGTGCTAATTCCCGTGCTCTGTTACTTGCTTGGTTCTGTTCTTTATAAAACTGTGATAAGAGAAGTCGCAGTCCCTCCTGAAAACCAATCTGTTATCAGAAAACATTAAAATTTAAGTACAGTTTACTTTTGGTGTTTTTGCTACAAAGCATGTATTGATGCTTTGACTCAACAAAAAAATCAAAGATTTATTTTTAACTTGAGATAAATATTGACCTTAGTAACCTGAGTCAATACTCCCCCTTCGGTATGATGCAACATGGTGGATAAGTCAATAGTAATTTTCTTATAAAGTGTACCTAATGTTTACTTTCTGTATTCTACATTTTCAATATATTTCAAATTATTCAAATTTATTCATCTAAAAAACTGGATATGCATTTGTCTGACTTGAAAAATATTTTCGTTCTAATCACTGTTAACATGCTCAATAAATTAATTACATTTTCTTATGTCTTTCAAAATGAGAGACTTCCTTGCTAAATATTAAGATTACTAATTTTCATAATAGCTAATACAAAGTTTTAAAATTGCTCTAAGAATAGATGAGAACAATTTGTGTCAAAGTGGAATATATTGTTCCAACTTCAACCTAAGACAATATTCAATCATGGAAAATGGTTTGCTAACAAGCCAAAAGACTTATGCCTGTGGATGAGGGAAACCAATGTCTTACCTTTAAAGACCAGCTCTCTTTTGTGATTAGTATTATGAATGAATAATAATATAACATGTTACAAACATTGAAATGTACTTTTGAGTTTATCTGATTCTAACAAAGAAAGGGTTAGACTGAGATGAAGATAAGGGCTAAGCTAAAGTGAATTTTTAAAAAAGATTTATTCATTTATTTGAAAGCCAAAGTTACAGAGAATAAGAGAGTGAGAGAGAGAGAGAGAGCGAGAGGGAGAGGGAGAGGGAGAGAGATTGGGAAATATCGTCCATCTGTGGTTTACTCTCCAAATAGCTGCAAGGATCAGGACTGGCCCAGGCTGAAGCCAAGAGCCAGGAGTTTCTTCTGGGTCTCCTGCCTGGATGCAAGGGCCAAAGGAGTTAGGCCATCTTCCACTACTTTTGCAGGCACATTAGTAAGAAGCTGGATCAGAAGTGGAGCTCTGAGACTTGAACCCATGCCCTTATGGAATGCCAACCCGGCATGTGGCAGCTTTACCCACTATGCTACAATGCTGGCCCTAGTAAACTTAATTTTCATGGTGAGGCTGAAGTATACCTTCCAGGTTTGTTCTGCTATCTTGCTTGCAGTATCTTAAAGTTTGCCAGCCCCAACATATCCTCAGATTTTCTGTATGTTTTTGGATCACCCTCAAGTGTGTAACACAGAATACCTGCAGTATAGCAAACAATGATGGGAACACTCATCTGTGCTGCTGGACAGGGTAGTTCTGGGGCTCATGCGCTCGGCTGCTGGGTTCTTGAAGTCCAGTCACATGACAGCAGATTGAAATTCTAATTTCATTTACTATCAGGTTATTTCCATTTAAATATACAAAAGTCGCTACTGGTTGGCACAAATCTACAGAATGAAGATTTTAACTCCCAGGCCACTCATCAGACAAGAGTAAACCTCATCAGTGTTTCTTTCTCTCTCTCTCTCTCTCTCTCTCTCTCTCTCACACACAAACACACACTTTCTGTCATATCACACCATTTCTACCAAGCGGGGCAACACTTCAAACACCATTCACATGAAACCAGCCATTATTACATTTATTATTGAATACTGTTGAGCTAGCAGCTCTCTGAAACAATGGCCCTCTAAACTTTTTACACATATACCGTGTGAAAAAATGTAAAAAGATGTGTCCATGGCCACTTTTTAATTTGAATCCAAAATTTTTATAAAAATTGAAATCATTACAAAAGGTATCATTGCTAACCTTGTGAATATTGACAATGCAATATAAAAGTTTTTATATCATTTAAAAACACATCCAGTGAAACCTAAATACCATAGCAATTTAAAACTCACCCTTTCCCATTTAAACACAGAACCAAGCTCTTCTTTAATGTAAGATATTATAGCTTGCGACTTCTTTCTCATTGAATCTGTACTTTTGTTCCATTCACCACACATCATTTTATTCTAATGTGCTGGATTTTTATGCTTTGAAGCCTTTATCGATCACATCATCACACCCATAAAAACTGATTTTATAGCTCATGTGTCCTTAAGGCTTCACATGTTTTAACTTTGTGCATGAGGCTATGGATGCTTTTTCGGGCATATTGGGCTTAGCAGAATGAATCCATGAACTCCACCAACTTGAAGATCTCAGATACACCTTGCTTGGTTTCCTGCGCAGAGCTTTCCTGAACATGGTGCCACTGGGAGGAGTGGAAGGAGGCGGGGCCCTGTCGGTGGGCTTGGGGGAGCAGTTCCAAGTGTCATTGGGGCATGCCTTTGGAAGGCACTTCCGGCGAAGGGATTGCTATAATGTGTGAGTAGGAGTCCAGACTCTCTCTCTCTCTCTCTCTCTCTCTCTGCCTCTTCTTTTTCTTCTTTTTAGCTTCTTGCTACATGATTTTCCTCTATGTAATCCAACATTCACTATGGGCTTCACCAAAGCTTGTATCAGGCTGTTTGGAATTTCAGTGTCCAAAAGTGTGAGTTAAATAAACCTCTTTTTGTCCCTTCACAAGTAGCTTGTCTCAGATATTTCATTGTAGTCATGCAATACTTTATACAGCTCTAAGATCCATATGTTGAAACTCTAGCCATCAATGTGACACTCATGGGAGATGGGGCCTTTGGAAGATGTTGAAGTATTAGAAGGAGCCCCAGGAGCTCTCTCTTTATGACATGTGAAGACACAGATAAAGCAGCAGTCCGCAGCCCAGAAAGCTGTCCCGACCAGAACCCAGCCCTGCTGCCAGGCTGGTCTTGGACTTCCAGCTCCCACTGTGAGGATAAGTTTCTGTTGCTGTTCAGACATGTGGTTGATAGTACTTCGCTATAGACATTCAGATGGTGGAAGACAGGCTTTGAGCCAAGGTTCCAGCCATTGCTAAGACAATATTTAATCATTTTCCTATCACTTTCGTCTTCTACCATATCTATTTTGCCCAATACTTATACCTACTTGTGGTCAACTCCCTATTAACTGAGTAAACACAGACATAGCACAAAGAGCCCCATAGCTGTGATGAAGTAAAGTCTTGGTTTCTCAGGAGGGTTTGATCAATCGTCATAGGGCACAGCCAAGAACTGGACTGGGCTCAGCCTTCCCCTGGCTCTCTTCAGGGTACCAGAAATCACACTGTTTTCTTATTTTTTTCTTTTCTCTTTTTTTCTTTTTTTTTACAGGCAGAGTGGACAGTGAGAGAGAGAAAGACAGAGAGAAAGGTCTTCCTTTGCTGTTGGTTCACCCTCCAATGGCCGCTTCAGCCGGTGCGCCATGCTGATCCGAAGGCAGGAGCCAGGTGCTTCTCCTGGTCTCCCATGGGGTACAGGGCCCAAGCACTTGGGCCATCCTCCACTGCACTCCCTGGCCACAGCAGAGAGCTGGACTGGAAGAGGTGCAACCAGGACAGAATCCGGCGCCCCGACCGGGACTAGAACCTGGTGTGCCAGCGCTGCAAGGTGGAGGATTAGCCTAGTGAGCCACTGCACTGGCCTATTTTTGTTCTTTTTTTAACGATAGCCACCTCAGTCCCCTTGTTAAATGCAACAGAATAAAAAAAATCAACAAGGAAGAGGAAAAAGAGGGAAAGAATAAATATAAATTAATCAATATTTCCAACTAAGGAATGCATATACTTTTATGAATATAGATCCACAGTATTCAAAGTGAAAAGGAGCAGCAATGTCAATGAAATGCACTGCTTCTGTGCTTGGGGTTCATATGTTATTAGTGGCCCCAAAACTTCCACGTGATGGTTAGAATATTTATTATCTGCTGATCAAAGTATGAGCCAAACAATATGAAGACCTTAAGCTGTAAAATCATTATTTTTCTGGTGTCCTGTGCATTACAGACAAACCTGTTCAACACAGCACACATAAACAAAAGAAAAATAATGACAGAAAAATATAATAATCGCAGCCAATTTTAAATGATTGTTGATGTGTATCCAATACCTCTAAACAGTGCACTGGGTGATAATGGCAAACTCTCACTTGGGGGAGGCGGGTTAGTAGATAAGCAATGAGCACAAGATCCGGCCACCCCTGATCACTTGAAGAGACACATGAGCTCATTCTGCTACAAGGCTAACTTAACTGCCTCTCATTACTTATTGAATTTTTCTTACTTCTGCTTTCCATATCACTTGGCTAGTAGATGATTAATTGTTTTCCAATAGTGTGAAGAAATGTGAAAATTTGTTTTCAAAGAAGGCTGATGTATGATATGTGTCTGAAACATGATGCTTTGAAGTTGACAAAGAAGAATATTTGTTCATGTGGCCCGGAGTTCTATCTGTACTCTCTCTTTGCTTCTCGTTATCCACAAATGGATCTTGTGCAATGCACATCTTTCATCCATCCCAGTGAGGAATGATAGGAAATAGTCCAAACTAGCTTTGCACTACTTGCTGAAATGACTTTAAGTCCCCAGAAGGAAAAATATATATATATTCACAAATAAAATCAAATGCAGCACCCTTGCCTCTTCTGCTCCATCACTTACACGAGTTGCGTTTGTGTGACTTTCTTTTTCCGATGTGAAGGTGCTAACAGAGCTTTCTAACTTGAAATGGTACTTCCATTATTAAAGCAAAAATCTGAAAAAGAAGGGAAGAACTGAGGTTACTTCCTTATTACAGGGTTTCTCATTTTCATTTTCTTCCAGGCTCTGAACTTGAAAACCGGCATATGAAATTCACCTGGTTTAAGTCAACAGCTGTTGAAAATGTCAATTTTCAACTCAGAGTATTCATTCAATGCTTACACTTTCGGTACTACCTTTGTCTTGACCTGTGCACAGTAAGTCTTTTTCTCATACACAAAAGATATGCTGCATCATAACTAATATGATTTCTATAAAATAACATGAAACCAAGGAAGAGTTGGCCAGAGATTATAATATAGACTATTATCTGTTATTAACAAATATCTAATTCCCCATTCAGGAAGCTAGCTGATACGTCACTTCTCCATTGCCAGGCATGGCATTTGAGTTTTGCACAATTAAATATGGGTGGATATGTTGAGCATCACATGTAGCCACTAAATAAAATGTTTGTCAGTAGTTTGACACTGCTGGCAAGAAAAGGATTGGTACACTAAATCACAGAATAAAATTGGTTATGAGAACAGGACTCAAAGGGCAGATATTTTGAGTTATTAATGTCACTGCAAATCCTCAGTGCCTCAATAGTTGCATCTCTTCCATGTTTCCCTGGTTTCTCTGTAAACTAACTCTCTCTCTCTCTCTCTCTCTCTCTCTCTTTCTCTCTCTCTCCCCCCCTTACAATTCACTATTCTTTTTCTGTAATGTGTCAGTTGCACCCCAGCCTCATATTGGTTGCATTTTCTCAAGCACAAAGTGAGCCTCTTCAAGAAGGAGTATTCCATTGCTGTAGCCTCCAGAGCATCTACTAAAATGTTGGGAACACAATCATCATGCTATAAATATTTGCAAGTTAAGAAATGAAAATCAAAGTCACAATGAGATAATGACTCATCCCAATTAGAATGGATATTACCAAAAATATAGAAAGTAGTACAACTAATATAATATGGATAATAATATGGATAAGGGGAAACCCTTAAATATTGCTTCTGAAGTTTGAAATCAATACAGGCACTATGGAAAAGAGTATAGAGATTTAAAATATAGAGAGTCAAAACCAAAAAAAAAAAACACAGAGAGTTAAAAAAATAGAAATAGAACAGCTAGCAATCCTACTACTGGGCATACATCCAAAAGACATCAAATTGCATCCAAGAGATAGCTGCTCAACCATGTTTATAGGAGCACTGTTTACAATAGCCAAGATTTAGAATCCACCAAGTGTCCATCATCACGAAAATGCATAAAGAAAATGTGGTATATATGCACAACGGATTACTATTAACAGGCCAGTGATGTGGTGCAGAGAGTGAAGCTGCCAGCTAAGAGGCTGGTGGCATCACTGGTGTGTGCCAGTGCGAGTCCTGACAGCTTCACTTCTGATCCAGCTCCATGATGGTGCACCTGGGAAAGCACCAGAACATGGCCACAAGTACTTGGGACCCTACACCCAATGTGTGAGACTCAGATGACATTCCAGTTCCCTGGCCTCTCTCTGGCCCAGCCTTGGCCATTGTGGCCATTCAGGGAGTGAACAAACAGAGAGAAGACCTCTGTCTCTTTCTGTCTCTCCATAACCTTTCCTTTCAAATAAAAACAGGTAAATCTTAAAAATACACTATTCAGCAATAAAAAATTAAATACTATCTTTTGCAGCAAAATGGATAGAATTGAAGGAAATTATGCTAATAAAGAAGATACAGAAAGACAAATACTACATGTTTTCCCTAATAATGTGAAGCTTTTAAAAATGAGATAAAAAAGAAAACTTCAATCTGAAGGCAAATTAGTAACTGCTACAGACTGGGAGAGGGAGGGGAGAAGAGAGGGAGTCTGTTTAATGGGTGGGAAATCAGAGTCAAATAGAAGGAATGTGTTCCTAGTATCATGAAACAGTTAGGTGACTATAGTTCACAACAACCTAGTATATATCTCATGAACAAATTAGGGACAGGAACTCCAAAGCTCCAGTTACATAGTAACCTTAACGAAGGGGAAATGTGGGTTACTCTGATTCATCATGCACACTATGAGCATATATTGAAATGTAACAATGTAGCTCGTAAGTAGGCACATTTATTCATAATCGGATTGTATATTGTATATTTAAGAGTAATTGAAAGGAAGGCTGGGAAATTTTGAATCTCCTCTCCTCTGAGCCTTCCAATGCATCCTTTCACCATTATTTAAAGCGACCAGCCTCAGTGTCCTCTTCTGTAACTTTGTAGCATTTTGCATAACACTACCACTGGGTTTAAGAACAAGGAACAAGGTTTCAGCATATGCATCATATGCATTATAAAGGGTTATGAGTTTGACCTTGTACATTTTTTCTTCATTAGCATCTTTTCAGTTTTATTGAGGTATAATTGACAAGTAAATTATATATATTTAAGGTGTACCATCTGATGCTTTGATATAACTGTACACTGAAAAATGATTACCACAATCAAGCTAATTAGCATATCCATCACCTCAGATAGTAAACACTTTCTTTTTTTGTTTTTCTCTGTTTTATTTTTTCTGGTGTGTGTGTATGTGTTTGTGTGTGTGTTGAGAACACTTAAGATCGATGTTCAAACAAACTGCCCAAGAGAAGCAATAGGTTAGTAGCAACCCAGTGCCTCTTCCTGCCAGTCCCCACTCACTGGAAGCCAGACTGGGCACAAGGAGCTTTGCTCTCTTTCGTAGCCTCTGAAGGGCCCCAGTCCTTTGGGGACTAAGTCCTCTCATCGTGCGCCTTCATCTCAGACATAATCATCTCTGAGATTATAATGTTACAGGAGACACAAAGTCTCAGCCTCCTGCTTTCAGAAAATGTATCTAACTGAAAACTTCCATTTCCTGCATAAGGCAAATGGCTATTGATGGGATTGGTTGCCCGCATCTGACAATGTAACATAAAAGACAGTAGTTAAGGTCCTGTGAAATAGAAGTACCACTCTCAGAGGAAAACAACGAACAGATAAATGCATTTTGTATTTTCAGCCTTATTAATACCAACTCAGCCACTGGCATCTAAGTTACTCTAAAGACATTGGTGCCACTTACATAGAAAGGGAATACATATTTTGCTTTATGTAAGAAAAAAGGAAGGAAAGGAAAGAAAGGAAAAAGGGACAAAAAGAAAAAAAAAGTACAAACAAGACAAAATTTTAGATTCATCTTAAAACTTATAACTTGGCAACAACCAGCTAAGTTCCAGATTCCCTTGTGGAACGTAACGTCTCAAGATTAAAAACAATCCTGTTTTATAATATCTGAATACTCAGTAGGAAGTCATTCCATTTACCATTGTCAAAAGATGTTGGTACACACTTTTCAGAAAGTAAATTTTTATTATGACTCTAAGGAGGATAATAAAAATGATGTGGACTTCTATTGTCTTATTGTTCATTTTAGTATCAATACAGAATGGCAAACAGAAAAAAAAGCAGGAATTCAACCCGAGTGGTCACTTTTATAATATTTTCATCTGTTTGCAAGTATTAGAAATTGAAGTTATACTGAAAAGTGATCCCTATTAAATATAAAAGTGGGAATAAGAGAGGGAGGAGATGTACAGTTTAGGACATGCTCAATTGGACTTGCCCCCAATGGTAGAGTTAGAAACGTGCCAGGGGATTTCAATTCAATACCATCAAGTTGGCATGTACCAATGCCATCTCACTAGTTCAAGAGATCAGTTTCTGTTTGGAATTGATCATACCAATAGGTCTAAGAGTCAAAGGGATCACATAAACAAGACTAGTGTATGCTAATACTAACTGATAGAATCAAAAAGGGAGAGAATGATCCAACATGGGAAGCGGGACACACAGAAGACTCATAGAATGGCAGATGTCCAAAATAGCACTCTGGCCTCAGAATCAGCCCTTAAGGCATTCGGATCTGGCTGAAGGGCCCATGAGAGTATTTTAGGCATGGAAAGCCAAGACACTCTGGCAGGAAAAAAAAAAAAAAACTAAATGAAAGATCTCTGCAAGTGAGATAGCAGTAGAAAGAACGGGCCATCAAAGAAGGAGGTACCTTTCTCTGAAGGGAGGAGAGAATTTCTACTTTGACTATGACCTTGTCTAAATAAGATCAGAGTTGGCAAACCCAAAATGCTTCCATAGCCTTGGCAACTCATGACAAGAGCCTAGAGAGATTACTGATGCCATAAACAAGAGTGTCAAATTGTTAAGTCAACAACAGGAGTCACTGTGCACTTACTCCCCATGTAGGATCTCTGTCCTTAATGTATTGTACGATGTGAATTAATGCTATAACTAGTACTCAAACAGCACTTCACACTTTGTGTTTCTGTGTGGGTGAAAACTGTTGAAATCTTTACTTAGTGGCTGGTGCCGCGGCTCAATAGGCTAATCCTCCACCTGTGGCGCCGGCATCCTGGGTTCTAGTACTGGTCAGGGCACTAGATTCTGTCCCGGTTGCTCCTCTTCCAGGCCAGCTCTCTGCTGTGGCCCGGGAAGGCAGTGGAGGGTGGCCCAAGTGCTTAGACCCTGCACCGGCGTGGGAGACCATGAGAAGCACCTGGCTCCTGGCTTCAGATCAGCACGGTGTGCCAGCCACAGCATGCCGACCCAGCGGCCATTGGAGGGTGAACCAACGGTAAAGGAAGACCTTTCTCTCTCTCTGTCACTGTCCACTCTGCCTGTCAAAAAATAAAAAAAAATTAAAAAAAAGAAATCTTTACTTAGTATATATTAAATCGATCTTCTGTATATAAAGAGAATTGAAAATGAATCTTGATGTGAATGGAATGGGAGAGCGAGTGGGAGATGGGAGGGTTGCAGGTGGGAGGGAAATTATGGGGGGGGGAGCCACTGTAATCAAAAGGCTGTACTTTGGAAATTTATATTTATTAAATAAAAGTTAAATTAAGAAATTGAAGTTATAAAAGTTATTCATGTGACATTATATATCCCATGGCATAAATGAAAACATTCATGTAGTTGTGAGCTATATGTTTGAACTATAATTGCATACTCTGAAACACTGCAGTATAAAGTGTAGAATCCAAAGAGTACACAGCCCTGAAACCACTACCATGCTATGTAAATGTTCATCATCAAGAAACCCAATTTCCCATCTCTCTCTGAAAGTTCCATTTGAGCCTTCCCTGCCCTTACCCTGGCATGACAGATAAGATTTCATTTACTAGAATTTTAGATGAGTAGGATCACACAATCGTTATCATCTGGATTTTTTCACTTGTAAAATGAATCTGAAGTTTGCACAGTGGAGTAATCTGTTCCTTTTATTCCTGAGTAGAACTCTATCGGGCTGTATTCCATATTGTTTTTCAATTTTCCTTCCATGCCTCTTTGAGTTTCTTTTTGTTCCGTTTTTGTGGTGTTGAGGATAAAGCCACCATGAACATTTAGATAGCATGTTTTTGTAAAAATATGATTCAGTGCCTTGTAGCTAAGGATAGTAGTCTCCAGACATTCACAGGTGATATACATGCCAAAACCCTTGGGAGATGTCTGAAACTATGAATATAAACTAATTCTGTATATATGTTTTTTCACTCTGCAAATCTACCTATATGAAAGGTTTATTTATAAATTAGGCACAAGAAGATATTAAAAAATTAATAATTAAATAATTACAACATAATTTAATAAAAGTTACTCAAAACTCACAAATTATTTATTCTTGGAATTTTTCATTTAATAAGTTTGGGCAGCAGTGAACTCTAGCTAACTGATGTCATGGAAAGCAAAACTGAGTAAGCAGTATGTCTAGAGATGGAACAGCTGAGTCAGAGTAGGGCAAGCACTAAGAAATTCTTAACTACAATTAGATGATGATTGTGTTATTATGTGTTTTCACCCAAAAGGTTGCTGCGTCCAGCTCTCCACATATCGTCATTAACATGTAATATTTTCAAATCCTCATTTTAGCCACTCTAGTTAGTGTGTATCTTTACCTTGCTGTGATCTAACTCACATTTTTTCTTATAATTAAAATAAAGGCCTTTTTAATGTACAATAGGCAAATTATTTATCCTTTATTAAAAATGTCTACTCAAATTTTTTTGCCACTTTTTAAAAAGATTTTACTTATTTGAAAGACAGAGTTACAGAGAGAAATACAGAGAGAGAGAGGTCTTCCATCTGCTGGTTCACTCCCCAATTGGCCGCAACAATCCGAACCCATGAGCCAGGAGCTTCTTCCAGGTCTCGCACGTGGGTGCGGGGGCCCAAAGAGGTGGGTCATCTTCCACTGCTGTCCCAGGCCATAGTAGAGAGCTGGATAGGAAGAGGAGCAGCCAGGACTCGAACTGGTGCCTATATGGGATGCTGGTGCTTCAGGCCAGGCGTTAATCTGATGCGCCACAGCACCCGCCCCATTTTGCCATTTTTAAAACTTGGGTTATTTGTCATCTTATTTTGAGTTTTAAGCATTCTTAACATAATCTGAACTCAAGTTCATTTTGGAAGTGGTTTTTGTAACTATTTTCTCACAGCTGATGGCTTTTTTCATTGTTAATATCATATTGCAAAGATAGCATTTAATTTTTATAATTTGCTATATCTAGCTTTTATTAGCATTTGTTTTTATCCACAAAGTCTTTTTCTATGCTAGCGCTTGAAGGATTTCATCCTTTCTCCTTTTTCCAACAAGTTTTGTAAATTTAAATCTGATGTTTGGGTCCATGCCTGTTTCCTAGGATTCCAGGTACACACACCTAGAACTTCAGAATGTGGCTTTACTGGGAAGTAGAAGCTTTGTAGAAAATTCAGGTAAGGACAATATGAGCTCATATCGCATTACAGCAAATCCTAAATCCAATCAGATGGACCTCACGTGAGGTGGATCCTCCATGGAATTTCCGGATTGAGCCACCCTGCAGACACCTTGGACTTGCGGCCTCTTGAACTGTGAGAGGATACTTTTCTGCTGTTTTAACCCACATTATTTGCTGTGGTTTGTTATGGAAACCATAGGAAACTAGTAATGTCTGTGATCCACTTTGAATTAATTTCAGTATGTGCTTGAGATAAAAGTTGGTAATTTTTTTCTATATACATTTCAAACTGATTGTTCCAAAATCATGTGTTTAGTTATCTTTCTGTTTTATTTCATGCATCACTTGTTTCTCATTTTGTAATTACAATAAGCATTATTGGCCACTTGTATATTATAATTGCTGTATCTTCCTACAGCGTTACCGGTGATCCCTGTAGACTTCTCCTTTTTTCCCTCTAACCACACACTGACCTTAAAAGTCCATGCTGCCTGATATTCTTGCAATCTCTTCAGATTCATTTGCTTCTTATTTTACTTGCAATCATTTTGTGTCATTGTTTTTTAAGTTCATCAACCAATTCTTGCTATTCTAGTGTCTGGCAGACTTTGACTTTGGTCAAAGCATTTAGTCAGTTTTTGTTCAGTATAAGCATCTCCTTGATTTTATTCGGAGTCCTCCATTATCCTATTGTTGAATATTTGTTTTTCTTCTTTTTCTGTTCATCCCACCTTGCATTATCAGCATTTCATTTAAATTATTGGAAAATCTTTCAAATAACATCTTTGTCTTATTTTACTCTGTTCTAGAAACTATATCAAATTATACATCTCAATATATTGGAGAAAATATGGAATTAGGTAAGCTACAGAAAATTTGAAACACCTTATTTGTTCTAAGCTTTAACACAACTGTTGCCATTCACTATATCTATATTATTTATATTTATATACATTAATAGAAAGTTTTGCTTTTTGTTTTAAGCATTCATATGCCTTTTAAAGAAATTATTAGAAAAGAAAAAAATACACATAAACACACACAAGGAAACTTCAAAAAGCTCATGAAAAACAGATTAAAAGATATTTTGTTTAGTGTAAAAAAGTTTTGAAGAGCTGGCGTTGTGGCATGGTGGGTTAAGTCTACACCTGCAGCACCAGCAGCCCATATGGGAATGTGGCTCCAATCTGTTCCACTTCTGATCCAGCTTCCTGCTCAAGAGCCTGGGAAAGCAGCAGATTATAGACGAGTGCAAGGACCCATGCCAGCCACGTGGGAGACTGATGAAGAACTTGGCTCCTGGCTTCCGCCTGATGCAGCCTTGGCCAATGCAACCACTTTGAGAGCGACCAATGGATGGAAGCACTCTCTCTCTCTCTCTCTCTATCTCTCTCTCTCTCTCTCTCCCTCTACCTCTAACAGTCAAATAATTAATAAATCTTAAAAACAAACAAAAAACATCTTGGCATCATAGGTTTGAGGGAGAACAGGACGTCCTGTACATTTCTCCTCCTCATGACAGATGTGTTTGTAGATGCGAGGATGCACTGACATACACTGGGACACTCAGACGGAGTAGCCCTGATGTGGATCATCGGATGGAAGATCTCTTTCTATCTCTCTTTATTTCTATCACTCTTTCAAATAAATCAAATGAATCTTTTTAAAATATTTTATTTATTTATTTGAAAGATGAAAATTATAGACAGAGAGAGGGATAAATAGAAAGAAAGATCTTCATCTGCTGGTTCACTCTCCAAATGGCCACAACAGTCGGAGCTGCCAGTCAAAAGCTAGGAGCCAGGAACTTCTTCCAAGTCTCCCAAGTGAGTACAGAGTCCCAAGCACTTGATCTTCTACTGCTTTCCCAGGCTGTAGCAGAGAGCTTGATCAGAAGAACCAATGCCCATGTGGGATGCCGGCACCACTGGCAGAATTTTAGCCCACTATGCCACAGCGCTGGCCCTCAAATGAATCTTTACAAAAATTAATCTATGCAATTGTATTTTAATACATATTTCCCTGAATTCTTGAAGACTCCTTGTATATATGTGTCTTCATGTAAGCAAAATACCATTTGTGTATGAGTGTATGTCAGCCTCCCTGTCGTCAGGTCCCAAACGCACCATTTCAACCAACTTTGGATCAAAAATACTTGATGAAAAATTGCATGTCTTTTGAACATTTGAAAACTTTTCCTGTCTTTATTTTCTAAACAATGAAGTCTAACAACTATTTACATAATAATTGCACTGTAATGGGTATTATAACCGATGAACGTGATTTAAAATATACGGGATGATGTGCAGAGGGTGCATGCAGTGGTTACATCATCTCATAACGGGATCTGAGCACCTTCAGGCTCTGACACCTGAGAGGAGGCTCTGGAACCAGTCTCCCTTGGATACAAAGGGATGATCGTGTATGCCATATGATATGTAGATTTTATACGTGTGTGTAGTTTATATGTATATGTACATACAGAGAGATGATTGCATGTTCCGTAGATAATAGGTAGATCATATATGTGTGCGTAGTTTATTTGTACAGAGAACTTGATGATTGTACTGTATATAATATGTAGATAATGTATGTATGTGCATGAAGTTTATATGAATATACATATAGAAAGATGATTGTACATACTGTATATAATATTTAGATTATATATGTGTGGATATTTTATATTATTATATGTTCAGAGATATGTAGAGTGATAGACTGATGTTTTTCAATATTACCAATGCTCTGCATATTTCTTCAAGAAGTCATTTGTCTTAATTTGGAAAACAGTCTTTAGTATTTATTACATTGCAGATCTGATGGAAGCAATTCTTTGTTTTCCATCCTATAAAAATGGCTATTTTGGAACTATCACACCACTGCGTATAACATGTCTCTGCAAGAGGTTTTTGTCTTTTCCCCTCCATCAGCACTTTGGGTGTGTGATTCACTTCTAGAGCTTCCGATGACATGTCGGTCATTTTCTTATCAATGCTCTCTTGCACCAGCGCAACATTGTTCTCTGACTGCCTCAAAGACTTTCTTTTACGTTTGGCTTTGATGTGTATAAAATTGGTTTGTGCATTTGCTGGTTTTGCCTTTGTGGGATGTCCTGAATCTTTAATGTTTTCCATATAATTTGGGAAATTTTCAGGCCACTGTTCTTCTAAAGTCCTCCCTAATCATTTTTACTCGTGCTTATTTTTCTTGGGATTTCATACACATATGTGAGGCTGAGATTCTGTACTACATATTCCCTCAACACACACATAAATACATATACTTTCCCTCTGAGGCTGAGATTCTGTACTACATATTCCCTCAACACACACATAAATACATATACTTTCCCTCTCTTTTTATGATTTGGATTGGATAATTTTTATTAATATATATTGAAGTTTGGTAATTATGTTAATATTTATATTTGCAAATTTACTATGCATGTATTGAATTTTGACCTCATTTATTGTGGATTTTTCTTGTCATTCATCCATTGAGAGTCTTGTGTTATCTGCATAGTGTTAACATGTTTTCCTTTCATTGTTTAGATATACTAATCATACCAAATAAAAGATAAAGCTAATTTTAAGACTTCTTGAAGCACTCTTATATATACACTTGCTGTTTTGAAGTTTTCATTTGCTGAATCCTACCTAACAACCTCCTTAGAATCCTTTTCCAGTGACTGAATAGACATCATAACATTCCTGTTTCCTTGAATATCTAGTGATTTTTGGTTGAAAGCAAGAAGTATACATTGTCAATAATATAGAGTTCCTATGCTCTCATATTTTCTTATGAAACCTTTTTTTGATTGGAATGATGCAAACTTTCCTCTGTTTGATGTGCAGCTCCTAATTTCTGTTGTCTTTACACGTGACTTCATAGTTATTCTATTTGGTGATTGGTTTGATGGTTGGTTAGTTTATTGCACAAAGCAACCTGGAAGTTTCAGCTTTGTGTGATTTGGCAGTTAATTAGGAATTTGAGTAGACGGGAAATTCGCCTTTCCTTCTCTGGCATCTTCAGCATGCATCCTATAAAACTTTAAGTCCTCGATGCAAGATGAGCATAGATTGGAATTGGTATCCTTATATTTTTGAAAAGTACAAAATAGATGCTTGTTGTCTGTCGAAGCTCCTTCAAAACATTATTCTTCTGTGTTCCATGTAGAGTTTTCAGACCTCTGGAGTCTTCTCTCTGTAAACCTAATCTGTGCATTGGTAATTTAAGCAGTGCTTGTATTGAGCATGTTTTTTCTCAATCCTTCTTTGAGTGTTTCAGGCAAGATCGTCATTTAATATTTCAGAGATTTCTTTGTTCCTCTGTGGGGACCCTCAGCCATTAAGGCTGCACTTTCCACCTGCCATTCGCTACAGTCACGGTCAGGGAGATGGTGTCACTCATATTCAAGTTTCTTCTAGTTGTGTTGTTTTGAAAGAATAAAATTTCCTGTGACTGTTTCTGCTTCTGGATTTGTTCTATTTTCTCCAAATAGTTGCCTTTAAAAATGGTTTTAAAATTATTTCATCCACAGAATTTGTATAACAAGTTCATTTCACAGCCATTTTTAAGTCTAAGTTCATATATTGTAACCAAAAATATTACTATTTTATGATACATTAATTTGGATATTGAAAGTAGGTATATCAGATAATTTGACATCAGTAACTAGGACAATTAAGATGAATATTTATCCCTATGACCAATGACTCTGATGGGACAGTTGCCAAAATATATTTAAAAATGGCTGGGAGGGCCCATATTGTGGCACAGTGGGTTAAGCCACCACCTATGATGCAGCATCCCATATGGGCAGCGGTTCCTGTCCCAGCTGCTCCACTTCAAATCCAGCTCCCTGCTTATGTGCCTGGGAAAGCAACAGAGATGGCCCAAGTGATTGGGCTTCTTAACCCATGTTGGAGACTTGAAGAAGTTCTTGGCTCCTGGTTTCAGCTGGGCTTAGCCCCAGCCATTGCAGCCATTTGGGAAGTGAACCTATGAATAAAAAATTCTCTCTCTGTCTCTCCTTCTCAAATAATAAGAATAAGAATAAGAATAATAATTACTGATAAAAGATGTTGGTCAATCTGTTGTTAGGACTGACCTTAAAGCATTTTATTGAACTGTGTAATTAGAATATATTTTTAAAGTGAAGTGTTTGTCTTTTTGGGACTGGCTAATTTCACTAGATGTAATATTTTCTATTTGCATCCATTTTGTTGCAAAAGGGATCTGTGATAACTAACAGTGTACCTAAAAGGTGATTATAGGAGTGAAATGGACATTTTGAGATTTTGATGATCATTTACAGCCCTTGTCTTGACAGTTGAGGAACAGTGTTTGTTTGTTATTTTCTCATACTATTTGTTGAACTCTATATTTAGTGTAAGGTTAATTTTATGAGTATAAAGTTAATGGAAAATAGATCTTTGTAAAAATGAAGACTAGGAGGCCAGTGCCACGGCTGAATAGGCCTGAGGTACTGGCACACCGGGTTCTAGTCCTGGTCGGGGTGCCAGATTCTGTCCCAGTTGCCCCTCTTCCAGTCCAGCTCTCTGCTGTGGCCCAGGAGTGCAGTGGAGGATGCCCCATGTGCTTGGGCCCTGCACCCGCATGGGAGACCAGGAGAAGCGCCTGGCTCTTGGCTTTGGATCAGCACGGTATGCCAGCCGCAGCGCGCCGGCTGCAGCCGCCATTGTGGGGTGAACCAATGGAAAAAGGAAGATCTTTCTCTCTGTCTCTCTCTCTCACTGTCCATTCTGCCTGTCCAAAAAAAAAAAAATAATAATAATAACACTAGGAACAGAAGAGGGAGAAGTGGGATGGAGGGGAGCATGGATAAGAGGGAGGGTAGGGTGGGGAGATAATCTATGTTCCTGAATCTGGATATAGGAAACACATGACATTTGTATATATTAAATAAATGTTTTGAAAGTAGCATCACAAGCAAATAAAATAAAATAAGCACTAAAATAAAATGATATTTTAATACACTGGGAAAACTTCTCTGGGAAAAATCTTAGTTTATACATTATGCTTTCCCAAAGCAGAAACCAAAAACTAATTTGAAGCTATACCCCAGTTATACGTGAAGGCTCTGAATGCAGAGGCAGCACATGGGAGGGTTTTTTTTGGAAGACAGGTATGTACCACAAGGGACATCCTCTGATGAGCAGGTAAGCTCACCCAGAACAGTGGAACAGACGTGATGATGCACAGTCACGGTGGAATCTGGCCATGGCTGAGTCTGGCAGCTGAGGCATATGGTCAGGTGAGCACTATATGGCTGAGTCTGGCAGCTGAGGCGTATGGTCAGGTGAGCACTATATGGCTGAGTCTGGCAGCTGAGGCATATGGTCAGGTGAGCACTATTGGGCCTTAGGGGTATAAATGACATGTTTTCCTGCCTGTGTGGCCTCCATGCCTGGTTTCTCCCTGTCTTGGATTTTAGAACCAGCCCTGTTATTAACCCACCTACAGTGGCTCATGGGTTTTTTCAGCTAAGAATCCCAACACATGTATTTTTTTTTTTTTAGGCTTCATACTCCTCACATTGAATGAACACAACTGGTTTTTACAATATTTTATTTCATTAGATGTCTGGTTGTCTTTTCCTTGAAAAATGCACAGGGAGATCTATGATAGCTGAATAGGAGAGGTCATAGTCACCTCAATCAAGAAAAAATACCGGAAAAACAAAGGAAGGTCCTCATTTCCTGGGGATTCACTGAGGGGAATTTTCAGTATAGAGATGACAGAACAGCCCAGAGAGTCCATAAACCAGTGGGGAGAGAGGGCAGACTCACCACCACCACTGCCAACTGCAGCCACAGCTCCTTCCTCACCAGCTCATCACTGGGCATGACCCAAGCAGGGAAAAGGCAAGAAGGTACCATGACACCCAGCCAGCAACACAGACCAGCATCCCTGGCTGTGGGACAACTCCACAGTCCTTGCTGGATTCAAGTCCAGCTCAGAGAGCTGACTGGGGTCTGAGAGACTACTTTGATCTGCTGCTGCCTCTCAAATAAATAAATAAAATCTGAAACAAAAGTGGGATATATTTCAAATAAACAATCTTTTGAAATATCTCAATGACCTATAAATGTAAGAACATGGCTACCCCATATTAGTGGGAGGAAAGAAATAATAATAAAAAGGAACAATAAATGAAATTGAAATTTAAAAATGCAAAATATTAATAAAGCATAAATTTGCTTTTGAGTAGTAAGCAGACAAAGCTCTAACCAGAATAACAAAGAAAAAAAGAGTAAAAATAAATAATATTAGACAAGAAAGGGGATACATCATAAATGATCTCACAGAAACATAAAGGATCCTAAGAAACTACTATGAACAACTACATGCTAATTAATTGGAAAACCATGAATAATTGCATACATCCCTCAATATATATAACCATCCAAGATTAAGTCACGGAAACATGAAAATATAAACAGACTCATAGCAAGTAACTAGATTGAAGCAGTAATTAAAAGTCTCCCAGCAAAACAAAGCCCAGGGCCTGAAGAATTTACTAATGAAGTCTACAAAGCATTTAGAGAAACTAACTCCAGTAGTTTTCAAACTGTTTTAAAATACTGAGGAATAAGGCACAGTCTTTTTATTAGGCTAACATCACTCTGATACAAAAAACAAAGACATAATATAAAAATAAATCTATAGAAAATAACCTTGATGAGCATAGATGTAAAAATTCTCAACAAAACACTAGCAAACCCACTCCAACACCACATTAAAGAGATCATACATATTGATCAAATGGGATTGATCCCAGAGATCCAAGGGTAATTCAATATTTGTAAATCAGCAAACATCATAAATAGCATAAACAAAATGAAGAACAAAAACAATATGATTATCACAAAAGAAGCAGAGAAAGCGTTTCATAAGATTCACCATCCCTTCATGATAAAAACCCTCCAAATGTTGGGTACAGAAGGAACATACTTCAAAACCATAAAGGCCTCACATGATAAACCAACTGCCAATATCACACTGAATAGGGAGAAGCTGGAAGCATTTCCCTTCTGATCTAGATCAAGATAACAATGCCCACTTTTACCACTATTATTTAATATAGTATGGGAAGTATCAACAGCAGCAAGTGGGAGTAGAAAGACATAAAAAGCATCAAAATTAGAAAAGAACTCAAAAGATCCATCTTTGTGGATGACATGGTGTTGTTCATGGGAAAAACAAAACATTCCACGAAAAAACTTTTAGAACTGATAAACAATTTCAGTAAGATGAAAATCACAAAATCAACATAAAGAACAGCACCATTTTTATTGCAAAATGATGAACTCACCAAAAGAGAAATCAAGAATGAAATTCCATTAATAAAAACCACAAAATATTAAATATTTAGAGATAAAATTAACCAAAGAATTAAAAGATATCTACAGGCCGGCACCATGGCTCAATAAACTAATCCTCCACCTTGCGGCGCCAGCACGCCGGGTTCTAGTTCTGGTCGGGGCGCCGGATTCTGTCCCGGCTGCCCCTCTTCCAGGCCAGCTCTCTGCTGTGGCCAGGGAGTGCAGTGCTGCACCCCATGGGAGACCAGGATAAGCACCTGGCTCCTGCCTTCAGATCAATGCGTTGTGCCGGCCGCAGCGCGCTGGCTGTGGCAGCCATTGGAGGGTGAACCAACAGCAAAAGGAAGTCCTTTCTCTCTGTCTCTCTGTCACTGTCCACTCTGCCTGTCAAAAAAAGAAAAAAAAAGGAAAAATATCTACAATGAAAATTTTTAAAAATGATAAAATAAAACATCTAGGACACAAAAATTGGAATGATATTCCTTGCCTATGGAAAAGAATTACTATTGTTAAAATGCCTGTCATTCCTAAAGTAATATATAGATACAATGCAATCCCTATCAAAACACTAATGACATTCTTCACAAAATTTTCAAAACAAATCATAAAATATATATATAGATTCACAAAAGATCCAGGATAGCAAAAGCAAACTGGAGAAATAAATTTAAAAACTATCTATCTCGAGGCATCACAATATCTTATTTTAAAGCATATTGCAAATTATATAAATTAAGACAGCATGGCATTATCATAAAAACTGACACATAGTAGAAAGTGACAGGATAGTGCCCAGAAATTAAGCCAATGATATATAACCAACTGATTTTTGCCAAAGTACCCAGAACATACATTGGAGAAAGATTAAGCTCTTCAGTAATTGTTGCTGGCCAAACTGAATGTATATATGTAGAAGAATGAAATAAGATTCTTACCTCTCACCATATACAAAAATCAAGTCAAGGTTGATCTAGACATAAATTTAATATCCGAGACTCTGAAGTTGCTAGAATAAAATGTAAGGCACTTTAAGACATTGGAATAGGGGTGACTTCTTGGATAAGACCTCTAATGTATTGGCAACAAAAACAAAAATAAACAAATGAGATTATATCAAAGAAAACAAACAATATAGTAAAGAAACATCTGGGAAATACAAACCGAAACCACAGGTGGTTTGGCTGTGGCCACTCCTAGGCGGAATGACTATTATTCGAAGGCAGAAAGCAGCAAAAGGTGGTAAGGTGTTGTAGAAAGGGGGATTCTTGGGGTCAGTGCTGTGGTGTAGTAGGTTAAACCACCTCCTGCAGGGCAGCATCCCCTATGGGTAGCAGTTCAAGTCCTGGATGCTGCACTTCCTACCTCCTTGCTAATGGGCAGGGAAAAAGCCGCTGAGGATGGTCCAAGTCCTTGGATACTTGCACCCACATGGGAGACTGATGAAGCTCCTGGCTCCTGGCTCTGTCTGTCAGAACCCTGGTCATTGCAGCCATTTGGGGGAGTGAACCAGCAGATGGAAGAGACTCTCTCTCTCTCTCTCTCTCTGTAAATTCTGACTTAAAAATAAATCTTTAATTTTTTTTTAAATAAAAGAAACAGGAATTCTTACACACTGTGGGAATGTTGATTAGCACAGCCTATGTGGAAAACAGTGTGGACATTTCTTTAACAGCTAGAAACAGACTTGCCATATGATTCAGCAATTCCACTACTGGGGTACAACAAAAGTTCCAAACACATTGGATCAGATACCTGCACCACTGTGTTTACAGTAGCACGGTTCACAGTACCCAGAATACGGAATCAGCCAACGCATCCAACATGAGATTAATGAGTTAAGAAAATGTGATATGTACACACACAATGGAATATTATTCGATTATAAACAAGAATAAAATACTTTCAGCAATGTGGTTGCATCTGAAGAACATCGTGTTGAGTGCGGTAAGTCAGACACAGAAAGACAAATACCATGCTATTCATCACATGTGGGAGCTGACATTAAAAAAGAGAGAGAGAAATGCCTCTGTGTATCGATGTTGCTGCAAGGGCAATGTTTTTTCAAATTTGTTTTAAATCTTTGTCTAAGAAACTGACAGGAGATATACCACACTATAATATTATTTTGTGACTATTTTAACATGTTTTATTTGATTATTGTTTACATACCTTGACTATTTTCCTGCTGGACTGTTGTCTTTTTACTTTTTAAAAATTATTTTATTTTGTTTAAGGAATGTTTGTTGTACTCTTTATTTAATACAGCCAGTAAGCCTTTGAGTACATTGCATGTTAAAATATGTTATTTCAAATTGTAAATAAAACAAAAAATTTTAAAATGTGCATGTATGTGTGTGTATTTATCTTTGATACATACTTAATTAAACTCTAATCCTGGGCCCTTATCTTTGCATGCTTTAACTTTCTCAAGTGTGGTAAATAATTAGCCAAGTGGAAATAAATTCAGATTCAAAAAGTAAGCATATATATTCTTAACTCCTTCATTTAAAAAGCTGTTTATATTTGTTCAATTACTTATCAACTATTCTGGTGCTCATTTTTTCTCTCTTGTGAAAAACGGATTAAAATAGCTACTTTGCAGGGCCGGCGCTGTGCCTCAGTAGGTTAATCCTCCACCTGTAGTGCCCGCATCCCATGTGGGCTCCAGTTCTAGTTCTGGCTGCTCCACTTTCAATCCAGCTCTCTGCTATGGCCTTGGAAAGCAGAAGATGGCCCAAGTGCTTGGACCCCTGCATCCACATGGGAGTTGGGGAAGAAGTGCCCAATTCCTGGCTTCTGATTGGCACAGCTCTGGCCATTGTAGCCATTTGGTGAGGGAACCAATGGAAGGAAGACCTTTCTCTCTGTCTCTTCCCCCCTCTCACTGTCTAACTCTACCTCTCAAAAAAAAAAAAAAAGAAAAGAAAACTACTTGGCATAAATTCTATGAGGATTAATGAGATTTTACTTTTAGACTACGTACCTCAGTACCCAATACCAAAATATGCACTCAGAAATATTGACTATAAAAACCCCACCCGTTGCCGGTGCCACAGCTCACTAGGCTAATCCTCCACCTGTGGCTCCAGCACCCCAGGTTCTAGTCCCGGTTGGGGCACGGGATTCTATCCCAGTTGCTCCTCTTCCAGGCCCGCTCTCTGCTGTGGCCTGGGAGTGCACTGGAGGATGGCCCAAGTCCTCGGGCCCTGCACCCTCATGGGAGACCACGAGGAAGCACCTGGCTCCTGGCTTCGGATCGGCACAGCACGCTGGCCATAGCAGCCATTTGAGGGGGTGAACCAATGGAAAGGAATACCTTTCTCTCTGTCTCTCTCTGTCTCTGTCTCTCTCTGTCTCTGTCTAACTCTGCCTGTCCAAAAACACAAAAAAACAAAAAAACACAACAAAACAAAATCTGCATTTGGGGCGTTCTGGGGTCACACGTGCTTTGTGTGTAGATGTGGCAAATCAGTATCTGTAAGGGCATTGTCACTGTGCTCCGACAGTCAACACTGTGTCACCCCTTCATCTCTGCGGGCACTTCAGGAAGTTCACGGGAAATAGAATTAGAGGACGAGTTTAGTTCAGTACAGAAAATAAACCGGGATGGGGGCAGATGCCAAGTGGGACATCACGTCCCATATGGAATTGCATGCATTCAAGTCTCAGCTCAGCTCCAGATTTCTGCCTCCTGTTGAATGCACCACCTGGGAGGCAGCCAGTGATGGTTCACGTATCTGCATCCACGGCATCCACATGCAAGACCAGAGTGAGCCCCAGCTCCTGATCCTGGCTGTGGCAGGCATGTGGTGAGTGACCCAGGAGACAGGAGTCTCTCTCTCTCTCTCTCTCTCTCTCTCTCTCTCTCTCTCTCTCTCTCTCCTGCTTTTCAATATAAAAGAAAATACATAAAATACACAAATTAATGAATTTTTAAAATTTGGAAATTCATGCATAGTTTTTTCATAATACATATGTTTCAAGAATGCTTTGAAGACCCTTCTTTTGCAGGGATTAAAAAATAAAACTTTTGTACCAAAATAAATATCCCTTTCAATTCCATTTTCCATGATTTTTTAAAAGCACCCTGTATTATCTTTCTGAATTAGGATGCAGCAAGGTATATTTTCCCTGCAACTTTGAAATATCCCCATGGCCTCACTCTCCTTGCCTAAGGCCATGTCTGCAGGGTGTTTTGTAACTGCTATTGTAATCACTTGATTAACCTGAAATTTTATCTCTATGTATATGATACATTTCTAAGGACTTTTTTAAGACACAAGAACTCTAAGTTGGGGCAGGCATTTGACACCATGTTAAACATCCAGTACGGATTTCTGTATTCTACATTGCAATGACTGGGATCAAGTTTTGGCTCCACTCAGGATTCCGGCTTCCTGTTGACCTGCACCCTTGGAGGCAGCAGGGGATGAATCAAGTAGCTGGGTTCCTGTCATCTAGGTGAGATGCCTGGAAGGAGGTCTTGGCTCCTGGTTTTGGCCTGCCCTGACTGCACTACTGTGGGCATTTGGGAGGCATATTTGGATAGCTCTTCTCTCTCTCTCTCTCTCTCTCTCTCTCTCTCTCTCTCTGTCTCTCTCTCTCTGCATTTCAAAGAAAATTCTAATCACTTAATTTAATGGCTCTGCCTATGCGGTATTGTATTTCAACCTTAGTAGTATAATGCTTTTCTTTCTCCTGAGGAATCTGCCCTAGGTCCCTTGCTCCCACAGGCACAGGGTGTCCCAGTTGATCTGAACAGATCCTAGGGGAGGCCTCTTATTCCTGCTGACTCGGTAGGCAGTACATCGTTGCACCTGCTTGCTGTGGCCAGCATTTCTTTTTGAATTGGCTCATTTCATTCTCACAACATTAACAATGTAGGCTTACTGACTAGAAGTTCTTTGTAGGGAATTTTAAATATCTAATTTAGTCAGGCAAGGTATAATTTAGAAGACCTTTCATTATAAATAGGACAGAGTCCCACAACAAAGTCATCAACACCAACCCCAAATCGTAGGTGGTACTTAGTACCTTAGCTTTGCTACATAAGCAGAAATACTAAGAGGTAATGCACATCTCTTAGTCTTTAAGGAAGCAGAAACTGCAGTTTCACAGGACTGATGTTGGAACTAAATGCATCTCATTTTTGGTTAACAGTAAAATCTATGTTTAATTCATTTTTATCAAATCCTTACTAGTGCTTGTAAGAAAAATTTGCTTTGATTTTTAACATCTGGTCTTATTTCAATAGAAAGGAAAATTTGTTACCACAAAAACTATGTTTTGCTTTCAAACAAGGGATTAGTAAGTCTTGCACAGTTAAATCTGGACACCACCAATTTCCTACTCCACTTTTATTGAACTTGGAAAAAAAGAATTTTTAAGAACAGCAATGATCAATGCCTTTTGGAAAATATTTCTGACATTTTTGTCTCAGTGTTTTTTAATGGAACCTAAACTCTTACAAGGGAAATAGTTTTCTTCCAAACTCCAACTGCCCATATTTCATTAACACACCCACAAGTGGAATGCTACACACACAAGCTAGCATTATACCACATACAGGCTCCCTGGACACCATTCTAACAGATGGTAAATGAGGAAGAACAAGGAAGAGGTGTTGAAGGGTAGTCCTCAAATCCGTTAATTTAAAAGAGGGAGTTGTAAAATTACATTATAGTTTAGCATTTGATGCATAAGATGTTGAGACAACCAACTTTTGCAAGTCTTGCCTCAAAATGCAATTACTCAGAAAAAAATTGCAAAGAAAATGTTATTGTCAGAGACTGATAGATTTTTTTCTCATTCCAAGTTCCATAATGTGTCAAATTCAAGGTAATAATAACGAACAAAAACTGCTCCCTCACAAAATTGTCAAAAGGGAGGGGTTGGCGAGGAGGAAGTCTGCGCAGCCAGAATCTGAATGGATTTTAAGTGGTTCTTAATACACAACTGGGAAGTAGAAATACCCACCCACAGGGACCAGGTGGAAAAAATAATAACGTTAAGTCAATGTTTGATTTAATGTTTAAACAGCAATATTACAACCTTCTAGAGACCATTAATTCAGAACAGATTTTCCTGAGATACATTATGCAGTTTCCATTATATCTATGTAGATACATAAAAATGTAAAAATTGAACATAGAACAGTAGTCTCAGTGTACAACTCCATGTCATCTAGCTGCTCTGCCTCTCCTGAGTTTTCCAAGACACGTGCACAAATAGCAATGCATGTTTCCTTCAGAATAGGCTGAACAGTTAGAACACATGTATGTCTAAATTCAGCATAATGGACTTCTAATTACAACACAAGTGTTTATTACTCCCACGGATAAACATTAGATCAATTAAGAAACAAACAGTAATAAGAAACTTTCCATATAATAATAAATACCTAGACTTAGGAGACTAAGGATTTCAAGAATATCACACACTTAAATGACTTCAATTGTCAAATTTAGAAAAACAGCAAAAAGTAAAATATAAAAAAGAATACAAGGATTAATTGGAAAGGAGCTGTTCCAAGAACAAGTTAAATTTTTCATTTCTTTGGTTAAATTTATTCCTAAATATTTGATTTTGTGTGTGTGTGGCTATTGTGAATGGAGTTGCTTCATTTCTCTTTCTGTGATTTCATTATTAATACACCAAAAAGATAGTTTTTTGTGTTTATTATGTAACCTCCAACTTTACTGAATTCGTTTATCAATTCTAACAGCATTTTGCTGGAATGTTTAGGTTTTTTCTATATACAACTTCACAGCACCTGCAAACATGAAGAATTTGACTTCCTCTTTTCCAATATCGATGTCGTTTCTTTCTTTCTCCTCCCTAATTGCTCTTGCTAAAACTTTCAGTGCTATATTGAATAAGAGTGGTGGAAGTGGATAGCTTAGTCTTGTTCCAGAGCTGAGGAAGTAAATGTTTTCACTTTTTCCCATTCAGTATGATATTGGCTATTGGTTTGTCACATATAGCCTTTGTAACTTTTAAGAATGTTCCTTTTTTATCTATATTTGTTGGTTTTTTTTTAACATGAAGGGGAGTTGAATATTGTTAAATGCTTTCTCTGCATCTATAAAGATGATCATATAGGTTTTTCAGATTTATTTATTTATCTGAAAGTCAGTTACAGAGAGGCAGTGGCAGAGGGAGAGAAAGATGTCTTCCATCTACTGGTTCAATCCCCAAATGGCCACAATGGCTGGAGCTGAGCCCATCCAAAGCCAGGAGCCAGAAGACTCTTCTGGGTCTCCCACACAGATGCAGGGACCAAAGGACTTAGGCCACCTTCTGCTGCTTTTCTAGGCCATGGCAGAGAGCTGGATCAGAAGTGGAGCAGCTGGGTCTTGAGCAGGCACTCAGATGGGATGTTGGCATTGCAGGCAGCAGCTTAATACTTTTTGTTCTTCGTTTAATTGATGTGATTTATTACATTTATTGATTCGGGAATGTCAAATCACCTTTGCATTTCTGAGATAAATCCCACTTGATTGTGATGCTTGATCTTCTTGATGTGGTTTTGGATTTGATTTGTTAGTATTTTGTTGAGAGAATTTTGGTTGGTGAATTTAATCCATTTATAGTCAATGTTAGTATTGATGGATAAGAACTAATACTTGTCATTTTGTTGGTTGAATAATGATTCTACCGGCTCTGTTAATGAAATTTGATGAAATCATGTGTTTTCTTGGTTTTGGTTTATAATGAAGAATGCGCTTCAGAATTTCTTATAAGGCTGGTTTGGTGGTAGTGAATTCTCAATCTTTGCTTATCTGAAAAATACCTTATATCTCCTTCAATGTTAAAGGATAGTTTCACTGAATATAATATTCTTGGTTGGAAGGTTTTATTTTTTAAAGACCTAGAAGATATTATTACAGTCTGTCTGACCTGTACAATTTCTGCTGAGAAGTCTGCTGTTAACCTAATTGGTTTCCCTTTATATGTAACTCGACTCCTTTCTCTTACTATCTTTAGGATCCTCTGTTTGTCTTTAACTTTTGACAATATGCCTTGGGGAAGACTATTTTTGGTTGAGTCTGCTTAGGGTTCTATGAGCTTCTTAAATCTGGATGTCAAGATCTCTGCAATGATAATTATTAAACATTGGTCAAAGGAATCATTAAAATGCACAAAAATATAAATATATTCTTTGTTCATGGATCAAAATAATCACTATCATTAAAATGTCTTTGGCCGGCGCCGTGGCTCAACAGGCTAATCCTCCGCCTTGCAGCGCCGGCACACCGGGTTCTAGTCCCGGTCGGGGCACCGGATTCTGTCCTGGTTGCCCCTCTTCCAGGCCAGCTCTCTGCTGTGGCCCAGGAGTGCAGTGGAGGATGGCCCAAGTGCTTGAGCCCTGCACCCCATGGGGAGACCAGGAAAAGCACCTGGCACCTGGCTCCTGCCATCGGATGAGCGTGGTGCGCTGGCCGCAGCGCGCCGACCGCGGCGGCCATTGGAGGGTGAACCAACGGCAAAGGAAGACCTTTCTCTCTGTCTCTCTCTCTCACTGTCCACTCTGCCTGTCAAAAAAAAAAAAAAAAGTCTTTGCTACCTGAATCAATCTGCAGTTTAAGGAAATCCCTATCAAAACACCAATGACATTCTTCACAGAATTAGAAAAAGCAATCCTAAAATTCATATGAAACCACAAAAGACCCTGGATGCTTAAAGTGATCTTGAACAAAAATAATTCTAGCTGGAGGTGTCACAATACCTAATCTCAAAGCATACTGCAAAGTTAAATTAATTAAAAATCATGGTACTAAAATAAACAAATCAATATATAGATAAGTAGAATAGCACAGAGAGCCCAGAAGTTAATCTACCTGCTTACAGCCAAATGATGTTTGACAAAAATGCTCAGACATATAGTGTGGTAAGGATCATCTCTCAACAAATAGTGCTAGCAAAACTGTGTTTATATGTGTAGAAGAATGAAATTAGATCCATATTTCTCACCATATACACAAATCAACTCAAGGTGGATCTAAGACCTAATTTTAAGACCTGAAAATATGAAATTGCTAGATAAAATGTAGAAGAAACACTCCAACATATTGGTACAGGGAATGACTTCTCAGACAAGAACCCCAAAGCTCAGGCAACAAAAACAGAATTGAACAAATTGTACTATATCTTTGCTTTTACACAGCAAAGGAAACCATCAGTAGGGTCTGGAGACATCCAACAAAATGGGAAACATAACCATTTGCAGATCACCTATCTGATGAAGGATTGAAATTCTGAATCTATCAAAAAATCAAAAACAACAACAAAAATAACCAATCCAGTTGAAATGTAGAGGGAGCAGGAAAGGGGAGGGTTGCGGGTGGGAGGGAAGTTATCGGGGGGGGGGGGGGAAGGCCATTGTAATCCATAAGCTGTATTTTGGAAATTTATATTCTTTAAATAAAAGCTTTATAAAAAAAAGAAATGTGCACAAAGTACTTCCACAGACAATTCTCAAAAGAAGAAATAAAAACGAACAACAAATATATGGAAAAAATGCTTAACACCACTAGCTATCGAGGAAAAGTAAATCAAAACCATCATGAGATAGCACCACGTCCCCGTCAGAATGACTAAAGTCCAAAACACAGAGAATAACAAGTGGTGGAGAGGATGTGAAGAAAGGGGAACACTTATACACCATTGATGGGAATGAAAATTAGTGCAGCCACTATGGAAAACGGTGTGGGTATTCTTTGAAAAATTAAAAATAGGGGCCAGTGCAGTGGCGTAGAAGTTAAAGCTGCCACCTGCAGTGCTGGCATCCCATTTGGACATTATATCAGAAGTTAAAAAAACAAAATTTAAAATTTCACTGAAATTGGTCATTTATAAAACATTAAGTATATAACTGTCATTTTATTAATAGTCAAATAATTTTAGGTGTGTGGCCATGTGTTTGCTAAGGGTCATGATTGGGAAACTTGGTCATCCAAGTAGCAGAGTTGAACTTTGATAGGCGGTGGGATATTGAAGCTGTGGGGCCTGTGGGAAGTGGTTAGGCCATGGGTCCTTGCTGTAAGACAGTAATACAATGCTCATGGAATTCTACTTGTAAAAGCCCCTGCTGCTCCCTGGGTTACTGCTAGTGTGGGATCTCTCCCTCCAGCCCACGCTCCCAACACAATGCGCTTGCCATGAGGTGATGGTGACCCCCCACCCCAGACTCTCAGCCTGTCTTAATAAAGTGCCTCATATGTTTTATTTATATCAACAGAACATGGACTGCACAGTATGCGTGCGTGTGAGAGAGAACATTGGCTGAGGAACAAAATTCACTGCTGCACTGTTAACTCGTGGACTACCAAGGTGCCTGGCTGTTGGTAGTTATCTCATTTAATTTTTTTTAAATCATGGTGAGAATAGTTAACATGAGATCTGCCCTGTTAATATGTTTAAGTGTGCAACACAGTACTGTTAAGTATAGGTAGCCACAGTGTTGTACAGGATATCTCTGTATAACTGAACGTTTCTGTCCACTGAAAAGCACTTCTCTTTGGTATACTTCCTGATGTCACTTAAAAATATAATAACATAACCCAGCTATTGTCCTGAATCACCAACACAGATCATCTTCAAGGAAAGTTGTTTCATTAGAAATTCATCACCACACCAAGCACACTCAGCACAAGAACAATGCAATTCCTTGCTTTATCTCAGAAGATGACCCCAACCTTTTACTTCAGAGAAAAAATAGAATCCATTAGCAAGAACAACCTGTCTTCTTAATAGCATGCATACTTCCTACCACTACCTCTGCCCTACTGCAATAGAGGGACTAATTCTTCCTTGAGGACTAATTGACATTTGCACTTTGGATTCCAACTCTACTATTTCATTTGAAGTAATATGTGTGATGGTTAATTTCATGTGACATCTTGACTAGGCTAAGGGAGTCCCAATTATTCCAATTATCTGGTAAAACATTGTTTCTCTGTGTGTTTGCAATGGTGTTTCTGGAAAGGGTTAGCTTCTGGAGCTGTAGAACTAAGTGAGAATGGTCCATGCTCACCTATGTGGGTGGTATCATCCAGTTGCCCAAATGGTGCATAATGTAAAGGAAGGACAAAGTCTCTCTCCTTATGAGATGACACAATATACTGTTACCTTGAATAGTGTACTGCTGCCAGGACCGTCAGCTTCAGCCTGGAACCTACAGAACTGATTTTCTGACTCTGTGGCTTGCAGAGTGGAGATTGTGGAATGTCACAGTGTCCATAACTGCATAAGCCAGTTCTCGTAATAAAGCTCATGAGAGAGAGAGAGAGACGGGGGGGGGGGGGGGGGACAAGGAGAGAGAGAGAGAGAGACTTGGATTTTAAAGTGAATTAGTAAGTTAATTTTAGAGGAAGAGTTAGCTCCTCTATTGATATGTATGTGTGTGTGTGTGTGTGTGCGTGTGTGTATGTTTGTGTAAAGGTGGCCCCAATTTAGAATGGTTTTACTTTTGATTTTTCAACTTTATAATGGTGAAAAAGCAAAATACAATCAGTAGAAACTTTACTTGGAATTCTGAACTAGCTAGTGTTGTGCAATCCCATTCTCTCGTGCGATGTTGTGTAGCAAGAATGAGCTACAGCCCCAGTCAACCACGTTTTGTAGCAAGAATGAGCTGCAGCCACAGCCAGCCACATAGTCACTAGGGAGAACTACTTCTACTCGCCAGTGTGCTGTGCTGCTAAGCTAGGATGCATTTTATGGCTTATGCTATTTTCAATTTATGATGATGCTTTTGGCATGCAACTGTATCCTACATCAAGAAATTTCTGTATAGACAAGCAGGTAGATTGACTGATGGTAGATATAGACTAATAGATGACAGAAGATAGACAGACAGACAGGTAGATAGACTAACTCTACTGGTACAATTACTCTGGAGAATCTTCATTGATAAGATATGGTATTGTCCATAACATTTTTTGACAATCAAATTCCTAAGTACTTTAATGTATGCAAATATATTTGTATGCACAATCCCAAATAGTACATAAAGCATTTTAAATGTATACATAGATCACTTATTTTTGCTCTCCTTAACCATATATTTTTGCTCTGTAACCATATATTAACACTAGTGCAAAACCCACACGTTTTGGTAGTTATAGTACTAAGGGAGACACGATTTAGCCAGAAGCACAAGATGACTGTTCATAACTTACTTTACCTGTTTTAAGAACTTTCTCATCCATCTCCATTCCTTTCAATCAGCATATTTAACCTTTGTCCCACACCTGGAAATGTTTATTGTTTTATAAACAATTCGAGACACCAGCAAAACAACCAAATCTTTCCTCTACTTTGAATCTGCCTCTATTTAGTAAGCTGACCCTTTGCTCTCTTTCCCAAAGTAGCAACGGGTCCTCACTGCCTCATTTTCACCTCCCCTCTCTGCTCACTCACTGCCTCCAGCCTGCCGACTTCATCACAATTAGGAACATCTGTCCCTATAGCCAAGGGTCATGAAGACAGAGCCCAATGTCACTTCTTTTCATTAGGAAGCTCCATTATATTTTCCTGCTGCGTAAGTTAACTCTGATCATCATTGACACTTTAAAATCATCAGCTAAGCGAAATGACAAAAATAAAAATCTCACATATTAGGAAGGTTCATTTAAGATTTTGTTGTGAACTTTTTCTCTGATGGCTAAATTTTTGCTGCAGTATAATTTTTTTATCAGTGTGGTATGGGTGTCATGTAATTAACATAATCAATACCACACTATTGGAAACACACTTTTTTTTTGCTGTTATTTCAAGTGCTGGAAGGAACATCATGCAGATAACCACCGTGCCGCTGGGCTGCTTTTCATTCCAACCACAGCTGACCACTTCCCAGAAGTGCTCCTGCCTTCATTCTGCATGTCCATCATCCATGTGGCTTTCCTGTTTTGGCCACTGTCCTTCCATCTCTGCAGGTCTGATCTCTAGTACCTCTGTACCTTTCTATCATATTTCTCTTCATTGTTTGTTGGTGCCCTCTTCATTTATAATATTGTGTTTGTGTATTTTGATTGACAATTAAGAATACACAGAATATAAAAACAATGTGATTTTTCTTTATTTAAAATGACAGTTACACAGTGCCCGTATTTATATAGTAATGCAGGACATTTTAATACAGTTGCACATTGTGGAATGGCAACCTTGATCTCTACCTCATATGCTTGCTACCTTATAGTATGAAAACATATTATCTATTATTTCAGCAATTCTGAGGCAAACAGTACATTGTTATCAATTATCATCACCATGTTGTACTTCTTTCCAACTGAAATTTATTGCTTGATGGACATCTGCAGTATCTCTAACCTCTCCCATCTCTGATTACCACCATTCTACTTTTGTTCCTTTGAGTGTGAAATTTATATTCTACATAAAAGTGATATAATGCGGTATTTGTCTTTCTGTTCTTGAGTTATTTCACATACTGTCTCCCTAGTTTAAATTTTCTCCCTGGTCCTAAGCATCCATATCTATGTGGTTTTATAGACAGTGACTCTAGCATGCTAAAAGAGATAGATAAGCCCAAAAGTACATACTTTGCCCTGGGATAAAGGAAAATTTTAAGTATCAATAATTTTAATTAGTTATGAAATCAAAAGACAAAATATTTAGAAACTATTGCCTAAGTAAAAGAAAACTGCCTAAGCCAATGTTCATCTAAACAGTTAACTAAGGTTTTACTTTGAATTTATGTTTCTAAGTATAAAACTCACATTCAAATGTACTATCCAAGCTATAATCCCAGAATGATTTATTATTAAGAAATTATTACTACAACATCTCTCAACATATTCTGCATTCTAATTTTTAGGAATGCCTCCAAAATTTGTAAAGTCATTTCACAAATTCTGTCATTGTTCCATATTAGATACTCATATAGAAAACTCTTTCCTTAACCTGAGAAAAATATTCTTGAAGCCAAATTTAATTTAAAATAAAAGAGTCTAGGGAGCCATTGCTGTAGCATACCAGGCTAAGCCTCTACCTGTGGCACCAGCATCCAGAATGGCCGAGTGCATATCCCAGCTGCTCCTCTTCCAATCCAGCTCTCTGCTTACGACCTGGGACAACAGTAGAAGATGACTGAAGTTCTTGGGTCTCTGCACCCATGTGGGAGACCTAGAAGAAGCTCCTTTTTTTCTGGCTTCAGATCGGCCCAGCTCTGGCCATTATGGCCATTTGGGGAGTGAACTAGCAAATGGAAGACCTTTCTTTCTGTCTCTCCCATTCTCTGTCTGTAACTCTACCTCTCAAACAAATAAATGAATTTTAAAAAGTGAGTCTAATTAAAGTTAAGAATATAACATAATTGTGACAATTCCCACTATTTGATTTGTTTTGACTTCTTGCTAATGAAATGCTTATAAATAGGAAGAAAACATTAGAGATAAATTTGTATTTATAAATGGGGGAAACAGAAGTAAATTGACCAAATTTTTAACACTAATAAAATAATTTAATATCATCCAACATAAAATAAAGGTAAAATATTTAAAAAATCATTAAATACAAGTAGTAGCATTTCTTTGCAATTTGGATAAAATTTCTCTTCCCAATTATAATAGCAAGGAAAATTATAAAAACCATAAAATAACATCAAAAATATTGAAGTTATATATGTGGGGAAACTTACAATTTTGAGATAAATTGAATAAAAATTAAATTTGAGATAAATTATATTTTAATGAATTGAATAAAAATTAAATTTTATGCAGCTAATAATGTAGTGCACATATGAAGATTTCTACATTTTTTAAAAGATTTATTTATGTGCTTTATATGCAGTTAAAGAGAGAGATTTCCCCTCTGCTGTTTCATTCCCCATATTGCCACAATGGCCTGGGCTAGACTGAGCCTAAGCCAGGAGACGGAGCTCCATCAGGGTCTTCCCTGACAGGGATCCAAGCACTTCTGCTGATTTCACAGCCGTATTAACAGGTATCTGGATCAGAAGTAGAACATCTAGGAATTGAACCAGTGTTCATACAGAATAGCTGTGCCATGGGCAGTGGCTTAACCTTTGCCCCCAGGACACTAGCACCAACATTCTTGTAATTTGTGTGAAAATGCAATTCAAACATAAAATCATGCTGATGGATGGATGGAGGATGGATGGATAAATAACTGGATGGGGATAAGGTGGATGGATGGATAACTGGATGGGTTATAGGTTCAGTGGACGGATGAATGGATTGATGGATGCATGGATGGATGGAGGATGGATGGATAATGATTGAATTGGTGATAGATTCAGTGGATGAGTAGACTACTGGATGGGTGATAAAATGGTGATAAGATGAATAGAAAGGTGGATGGGCAATAAGATGCATGGATCGATGGAATAATGGATGGATGGATGGGTGATTGGCTCGGTGGGTAGACAAGTAAAATATAGAGAGAAAATATAAAGTTAAGAGGTGGATAAGATGCCTTCTCAGCAGAAGCACCCACAGCAGTTCGGGATGTATACCCAGCAACTGGTGGGGAGAAGGGAGTCGTTCTGACATCAATACCAGCTGCAGAGACTCTTGGAGGTGTCCAGCAACTGGCAAGAAGATGCGATTGTGAAAGGAGTACGGCTGTGGCTGGTGGCTATTGTGCATGCATGTGAGCCAGGGATTTTTCAAAGAGGGTAAAATCTACATTCCCCCATGACTTTGAGTCTTACTGGGAGAATTGACAGGGGGCTGGGCACCCAGGTATGACTGTGAGGTGTCCCCAGCCTCTCTACAGTTCACAGCCTCCAGGGTTCAAACTGCTTAGGCAGAGCACCCACAACCCGCTGGCTCTGGGAACGTCTCATCCTCTCCATGAACAAGACAGGTTAGCAGGGCAGAGAAGACCCTCTGTACTCCATGACTGCAGGAGCCTTGTGTGCCGAGGCTGTGGAAACTCTGGCTGCATGAGAGGGCACAGGGTGTGGCTGGGTCTCTGGACAATCTCTGTGAGGCTTCCCATGCTCAGAGCTCCCTGATTGCCTGGGGTGGAGCACTGAAGCAGGAGGGAGAGTGAGATCTTTGTAAAAATTAAGGCCAGGAATAGGAGAGTGAGGAGGAAGAAGGGAGGAAGTGTGGGCAGGAGGGGTAGGTGTCTGTATATAGGAAATAAGAAATTCGTGAAATTTATATACCTTAAGTAAAATTAAAAACAAATACAGTATAAAAAAAAGAAGCAGTGTTTAGCCTAGCACTTAAAATGTTTGCATCCTACTATCTGGTTTGATTCCTGTCTCTGGTTCCTGATTCCTGTTTCTTTCCAGTGTAGATCCAAGGAGACAGGTGATGGCTCAAACAACTGGACTTCTGTCACCAGTGTGGGACACCTGTATTGAATTCTTGGCTCCTAACTTTGTCCGGGCTAACTCCAGCTGTTTTCTTTTCTTCTCCTCAACTTTCAAATTAATAAGAAAATAACATTTTTAAAATATAATTTAAAGTACAGAAGATTACATAGTCACAGAATAATTCTGTTATCTGGAAAGGAAACAGGTCATATACAAATGACCAGGTGTAATAACTTGGAGAATCATCTTTCCAGATATTAGAATATAGTCAGGATTCCAAATATTTAGAAAGATAGAAATGAGTGAGACAAAAATAAATCAACAGCAACAGATGAACATTTATTTCAGGAGGTCAAAAATTAACATGATATGTATTTACAAAATATAGATTATACTGAGCATGTTGTTTATATAAATATATAAATGTAGTCACATAAACATCAACGCATCCTCCTGTCCGTGGAAAGTAATGTACTCAATGTACTTTCTGCGAAGGTTGAAACTCAACTCAGTGTCTGTAAGCTACTCACTGCATTCTCAGTTTCTTTTTTTCCCAAATATCAGAGTTTCAGAGTTTTCAGACCATCAATGTGCCTTTCTCTAACTGTTTCATCTCCCAGTCTTGCTGTCACCTCCCTTGTGGGAGCAGCCATGTCACATAGTTTTAACCAGAGATTCAGACTGAAGTGCCTTGAGGGAGTCTACCACTGCAAACAGAAGACAAATCGTCAGGAGGATAAGGCTTCCGTGCTTTGTCCTTCTCAGCCGCAGAAGGTGATATAATGCCTCCCAGTACAACAGCCACATTGCAACAATATCAATGAAAGTTCTGTGCTAAGAAGACAGAACTTCTACTTGCTAGGTTCTCTGAACACATTTTTTAATCTACTGGACGAGAAGGAAATGACTAGAGTTGTCTGGCACACTAAACAACTGTTTTGGCTATGGCATTAGAGGCAAGATGCTGGGATATGGTGGAGGTGTTGCAGGGAACAGATGTACACAGGGGCCTTCTAAGGAAAGGGATGGAGCGACCAGCAAAAACTGGACTATTGTTAGAGATCGACCCTGAACCAAGGAGGGACCTTGCTCAAGGCAATGAGGGAATACAGGGAGCCTATTAGTGGCCACTCACACCTGTCACTGAGGCATTTACTGGTGGAGGAACAGGGGTGCTCACAGGCCCTGAGCCAAGACGTAGGAGCTGCCAGATTAACATGCCTGTGTGGGTATCCTGTGCCTGGCTAAGAGACTGCCTGCCTAGCCCATGCAGGAGATTAAGTAGGCACGGCACACCACACCTACAAGGAAAGGCCCTGGTTGGGGGCTCAGCGCACTGTGACCCCCACTTATGACCTGACTGCTGGCAGGTGGCAGTGGCCCTAGGCACATTTCCCCCATCTTCACTTCCTGTTGAAGGGCCTTGTCATTGTCAACCAGGTAAACAGCTCCCAGGTGTGTCCCACACCCATAAGACCACCTGGAAGGCTACGTGGGTTACATGATCTTCGAGCTGATTGGAGAAGTATAAAGGTGTCAGTATCTGTTTTATCCTCTAGAATTATTGCTATCCTGAGCTAGCTACTCCCCTTTGCCTGCCCTATAAAAGCTTGTGTTTTATTGTTAATAGATGAACACATTCACCAAAACTATCTCTGGTGCTTATTATCGAAGAACACGGTTGCTCCACCATCCCAACAGTGTGGGCATTGCAGGACAAGTCCACATACCTGCATTGCCTTAGAGAGCCCAGCCCACACTGCCTTCCTCCAGCCTGGATCTTGCTGCAAAAACCATCTTGAGATCCCTCCCACCAGGGTCTTGTGAAGCTGCAGGGCAGCTGCGCAAAGCAGCCCAGCTGACCTGGACCTGCAAACCGTCCAGTGGCTCTGCCGATGTCCCCCTGTCCCAGAAATAACCAGAAGGCACTGCTCACCCTCATCCCCGGGCAGCAACTGAGCTGTGATCCATAAGACACGGGGCCAGCCAAGGCCCCTGGGCAGAAGTCTTCCTGTTTGACACAAGCAGTAACCTGGGGAAAGTAAGTGAGCAAGAGGTTTCCATTGTGACTATAAGGAGTAGAGTCGGGAAGTCTAGTGACAAGTGAAGGTGATGCTGGATGGGTGTGTTGAGACTGCAAACTGCCCTGGACATTTGCCCTCTCAGCAGACCCTACACAGGCTTTTAGGGGAAATCACTGTAGGGTTACCAAAACTCAAACGTACCTAGAATGTAGAAAAGCAAAAACTCTTCCTAAGGGTTCCAATAATGAGAAACATATTTCAAGTTCCATATAGAACTCTGAGGCATATTCAGAATGAGCACCCCTCTAGAGTTCATGCACCCTCAGAGAATGTGCAGAGAATATAAAACCAGACTTAGGATATTGGGAAGTCTTCAATAAATGAAGTGATAAATGTAATACCTAGGCTGGTGCCGTGACTCACTTGGCTAATCCTCTGCCTGTGGAACTGGCACCCCAGGTTCTAGTCCCAGTTGGGGCACCATGTTCTGTCCTGGTTGCTCCTCTTCTGGTCCAGCTCTCTGCTGTGGCCCAATAAGGCAGTGGAGGATGGCCCAAGTGCTTGGGCCCTGCACCCGCATGGGAGACCAGGAGTATGCTCCTGGCACCTGGCTTCGGATCAGCGCAGTGCCGGCCATGGTAGCCATTTAGGGGGTGAAACAATGTAAGGAAGACCTTTCTCTCTGTCTCTGCTTACTGAAGAGGAATAACCTAGTGCGTCATGGCATCAGCCCTCTTCTGCCCTCTTAAATACACAGAAAATTTACTTATACAGATTTTGTAAATACATTAATATGGAAAACACATAAATTTAAAACATGAATGAGATTTGATGCACATTATTTCACAAAATATAGTATACATAATTTACAGTAAAACTTGAAGTACAGACATGGCTACTGGAACAGCTGAGGTTATTCATGAAAAGCAATTATGGTGAACACTGATCATGAGGGAAATGAAAGGCTAATAGGACACAAGTTTAAAGTGATGGGTGAGTAGTGGAATTATAATCCAATGCATTATTCTGAATGTCTTGGGATTTTAAAATTCCACATGGCTTTGTCCAAATTCCCTCTGTGTGTGTGTGTGTGTAGTTTATGTATATATGTGTATATATATATATATATATATATATACACACACATATATATTTGTGTATGTGTGTGTACGTATTTTATTGTATATATACAATGGAAGAAAAAAGAACAAGTCAATAGTATTCTATCAGCAATAGTTCTAAGTGATTGCTTTTCATTATTTCATAAAACCTATTCATACCAAGAGCTACAATTAATTTGGAAATTGTTTTGATTAAACATGACATGAAGTAAAACTGGTAAACTGTTTAACTGACAAGTTGCAGGAATGAGCGGTGCACTTGATCACAGCTTCTCTTCAAGCGCTGTCCTGACTGGACTGGCCAAATCCTTCCTCCTCTCAGGGGTGTTTCACCTGCACACTTCTGCCCCAGGGCAAAAGGGTCCCGAGAGGACTCCTCAAGCTGTAACACGCACATGGATTAGCAGAAATTCTCATTGAAATGCAGAGTCCAACTCGGCAGGTCTGAGGTGGGATCTTTGAGTCTGCATCTCTGAAATGCTCCCAGGCAAGACTGACAGATAAAATGTAGGACACTCCAGTAAATTTGAATTTCAGATTCTTAATGAAAGATACACAATTTTCTTTTATGTACTCATATCTGAAATCCAAAGTTAACCTGGCGCCTTGTGTTTTTATTTCCTAAACTTGTTAACTCCACTCCCAGGTAATGCAGATGCTGCAGGACCCGCATCCAACAATGCCCCCTTAGGGTTCATGCACCCTCGGAGAATGTGCAGAGAACATAAAACGGTACAGCCACCAGACTTAGGGTATTGGGAAGCCTTAAAGTCATAACAGTAATAAAGGAATACACACTTAGTAATGCTGCCCCAAAATACAGGAAGCGGAAACTGCCAGAATCACAAAGGAAAGCAAGCTATTCAGCAATGACAGTTTGCTATTGTTTTGCTCCTCTGTTCATGACTGATAGAATGGCAAGACATACAGTCAGGAAAGCTAAAGACACCTAGATCATGACACGTTTCAGCTCTGACTCTCTGGACTCACCCCTGTCTCTCCAAATTTCAGGTGGTCATCAGGATATATAGGATGCTGTTCTTGACTTCCCTTTGGAAAGTAAAGCAAGTAAGCACTTCATGTTTCAGCTGTAACACGCAAAGTCTTAGCAATCACCATTCTCCGCAAACTCATACATAAATCCACATGAAAATAGTCAGTTGAGTTTGCTTTTTGGCAAAGAATCAAAAGCAATTCACCAAAAAAATCCTGATTTTTTTCAACAATGGTACTGAAACAACTGGATATCAACATGCCATAAAAAAACACAAAAATACAAGGTTTTCACTCAAATAAATTGAAAGTAGATCATAGACCTGAATACCCATGTAGGAGATCCAGAAGAAGCTCCTGGCTTCTAGTTTTGGATTGGCACAGCTCCAGCTGTTGAGGCCAAGTGTGGAGTGAACCAAAGGATGGAAGACCTTTCTTTCTCTCTCTGCCTCTCCTTCTCTCCATGTAACTTTGACTTTCAAATAAATAATAATTTTTTAAAAAAGAAATGCAACTTCTATAAGAAAATATGGGAATAAATGTAGGTGGCCTTTGGTTTAGTAATAACTTTTCTTAGATAGAACACTAAAGAATGATCAATGAAAGAAAACAATAAAATTAATAAGAAAATTGAAAAATATTATATTTAAGAGATGAAGAGCCTGCCATAGACTGTGAATAAACAATTAAAAGCACACATAAAATACAGGACCCTAAAATAAACAAAGATGTCTTCAATAATAACACAAACAACTCATAAAAATGACCTTAAATTTGTAGACTCATCGTAGAATATATAACGATTACAGATAACCATATGGAATGATGACCAACTTCATTTTATTAGGGAATGTGACAGTAAAGGCATATCACTGCACCATCTATTAGAATAATTGAGATCAGCTGACAACACCTTCGATGGTGAGGGTGTGGAGCAGTGGAGCTCCCCTTGGCCGTTGGTGGAGATGTGAAGTGGCATGACCTCTTTGGAAGAGAGTTTGTTAGTTCTGCAAGGGAGCACAGCCTTTCCATTCAATCTAGCCACAAAGCTGCCACTGATCTATTCAATAGAATTGAAAGTGAATGTCCATATAAAACTTCCATGCAGGTGTTTACAGTTTTATTCCTAATCATTAGAAAATATACCATCCACTGCGTCCTTCATTAGTGATGGAAAAATTCTTGTACATTAAGAAAAACTTAGCTCTCTTCAGTAATGAAAATGAGCTATCAAGCCATGTAAGGATGTGTATGATGACATCTTCAATAACAATACTAATTAAGGTAAGTCAATCTTGGAAGGCTATATTACTATATAATTCCAGTTATGTGGCATTATGAATAGACAAATCTGTAGAGTAGTGAAAAGATCAGTACATCCCATGGATTGGAAGAGCAAGGATGAGGAAGAGAAGTCTTGGGGATTTGTTAAGGCAGTGAAAGTATTCTATGATGTTGCTACAACAGCAGTGGGAGATAGATGACACACATTTGTCAATATACTTGTATGTTTTCAGAAAATGTTAAGGCACACTATTTTGCAAGCAATCACTAGGTGGTAAGTGGATGCTGGAAAGGAGTATAGGTTTTGACAAGAGAGTGTAACTGCATTGCAAATTAGGAAACAACCCTACTGAAGGAGATGGCAGTGAAGTCATTAATCTACATTGAATGTGGGAATGAGTGGAGTCTGTAAGACTAGAAGTACTTTATCTCATATTATATGAGATAAAGTTCATTCCTACATGGCTCCAGTAAAAAAAAAAATCTAACATTATTGCATATTGGTACAAGTATTAAATAATCATATAGGAAGATAATAAATAATAAATGAAAGGGAAAATTAGGAATTATCATTTTAAACATTTATTTATTCATTTATTTGAAAGACAGAGAGACAGAAAAGGAAGGTAAGAGAGATCTTTTGTTCATTAGATCACTTTGCAAATGGCTGCAACAGCTGGGTTTGGGCCAGACTGAAGCCAGGAGCCAAAAACTCTATCCTGGTCTCCCATAGGATAGCAGAGGCACAGTATTTTGCTCATCTTTTTCTGTCTTCCCAGGCCCATTAGTAGGAAGCTGGGTCATAAATAGAGAAGCCAGAACTTGAACCAACACTGTGATAGGGGATGACGGTGCGGCAAGCAGCAGCTTCACCTGCTGCATCTCAACACGAGCACCTGATTTTCTCATTTTAAAGTGTTAATTTGCAGATAAAAAAAGAGGAGACTAAAACGATCCATTCAATAAAGCATTAGCAGTGAAGACATTAGTTTGAACTCATATTTAGTTAATAAATGTACAGATGATTACATATAGAAATAGTTATAAATAAGTATACAAGGTTACTTCCAAATTTGTGCATGAATGTCAAAAGCTTGGGACCAGAATAAACTTATTTTTTAGTTTTATTTTTCACAATCCTTGTGAATGCCCTGCATGTTTCTTTTTCTGTAAAAGAAGCACTAGCTTGGTTAAGTCATCAAGATGAACATTAACAATTATATGTCATATTGATAATATGCACATTTGATATTATGAGATGAAAATGGCACTTCATTGCTATGACTTTCCAAATATTCATAAGTCATCTAGTTGTAAAGAAAATATCAGACAAATTTCAATTTATAGAACTTCACAAAGTGCTGGGTCAGTATCTTCAAGGTCACTAAAAACAATAAATGTCTAAGAAATGCCACAGACAAGAGAAACCTAACAATGCAGGTGTTGAAATATAACACCATGTTTGTATGGGATCCTAGAACATCAGAAGTACATTAGGCAAAAAATAAGTAAATCTCAATAAAATATGGACTTTAGTTACTAATAATGCCTAGTTATCAGGTCATTAATGGAAATGAATCTATCATACTGATGTGAGACATCAGTAACAGTGGAAATTAAGTTGGGGGGTACATAGGAGCCCTCTATACCTTTTGTAATTTTCTGTAAATATAAATATGTCCTAAAATAAAAATTTACTTAAATAATCCGAAGTACTCTTTTTCTATCAGGAAGAAGACTGGTAAGCAGTAAACACTTTTCTAAAAAGTGCCTTCTGTATTTGAAAATTATGTTGGACTGGGGCAAGAAAATCTCTCTCCCTCCCTCCCTCTCTCTCTCTCACATACACACACACACAATCACAAACATATAATTATTTCAATAATTGTTGTGCTATTTAATTAACTAGGACACACATCATGGTATTCTTCCAAACAATTTGCACCCTGCAATGGCGTCATGTTCTGTCAAAAATCTTTCTACCTCAGATACCCCAAGTGCACACAGCCGGTTGACGATTCAACTGTTATGATGATTCTCAGGAGATCCTATACAGGTTCTAGGGTGCCAGCTGTGATACATTCTGAAATAATCACTCTTACTGATATCAAATGATATAAAAGACTTAACAGCCTTACTTCCCTCGAGTGGATTAAATTTCTCTCCCGCGGTATTCCAGAAAAGACAAAACTTTAGAGTGACAACATGCCAGCAGCCATCCTGTGCTCACGGGGAAAGTCCTGGAGAACCCAGGGTTGTATGCCTTGACATCCTTTCTTTCACACAGATGCCAGTGACGAAATCTCCAGAAAAAAATAAACTCTATGGTTAAGTGGCCCGACGGGACTGAACGAAGCACCTCATGTGTCTGTGTGCACCGTTTTCTCCAACAGGAGCAGGTGTCTACCGCGCAGCTCCTTGACGAGCTGCAGTCTCTGGCCACGCTGTACTTCTCATGTTCTATTGATCGATTAGGTGATTGCTTGGTTTGTTAACTTGATAAGTGCCTAGTAGTTGGTAAATACTCAGTTCACACAGGATGAGTTTGATTTAAAGCTTGTTCTGACTCCTCCCTAATCAAGTAGAAATGTTTACACCCACCTTTGTCTCCCCACATTGCTTTTTAGGTCTTTATCCGGGCAAAAACCATGATTAATTTCATGCAAATTGAATGTATTTGATATCCGCCCATGGTAGACAATAACTTCACAAAGGTCGAGTAATCACACACTTATTCTTATATTTTCCTCATCTAAAATGAGCCACACAACAAACTCTCAAGTATTTATTGACTCAATTAATGAAAGAATAAAATAAGGGGTGCATGTATCTATAACATGCATTTTTCCTTTGTATGTCTATTCATTCATTTTCTGTTTTTTTTTTTTAATTTATTTATTTGAAAGGCAGAGAGACACAGAAAAGGGTTTTCCAATCCTCTGGTTCACTCCCTAAATGTCCACAGCAGCTGGAGCTTGGCCAAGTGAAAGCCAGAAGCTAGGAGCTCAATCCAGGTCTGCAATTTGGGTGACAGGGACCCAGACTCTTGGGCCATCACCTGCAGCCTCCCAGGGTGCACAATGATCAGGAAGCGGAAATCCAGCAGAGCCTAGACTCAAACCCAGGCACTCCCATAGGGGATGCATGTGTCCACACTACCTCTTAACTGGGCTAAGTGCCTAACCAGGATGTTTCGTCTCTGAGACCAGAGTGTCCAGACTCTAAGCTGTCTCCCCACCTGGGACCCAGAAGTCAAGACCTCCAGCACTGCCTTGGACAAAGGCCCAGAAGCCCAGACCCCTAGGGTCTGCCTCCTCCCAGGAGACCCAGGAGCCAGCCCTTCCTACTTAGAGACTTGGTAAAATGGAGTAGGGCACCGGAACGCCCTGGTTCAGTCATTCCTGATAAAGTATTTTCTACAAACTACTTTTAAAAGCAAGCAAAACAGCAAGTTCATTGCTATTTGAGTCCTCACACTAATTTTGCCTAACTTTTACACTGTACAAGACATGGGGTCAGCCCCGTGGCTTAGCAGGAAAAGCCACCATCTGCTGTGCTCCACTTCTGATCCAGCTTCCTGTGATGGCCTGAGAAAGCAGTGGAAGGTGGCCCAGGTGCTTGTAGAGGGAGCTCTTGGCTCCTGGCTTCCTACTGGCCCAGCTCCAGCCCTTGCAGCCATTTGGGGAGTAAACCAGTGGATGGAAGGTAGCTATCTCTCGCTCTCTTTCTGGCTCTGCTTTCTCTCTCTCTCTCGCTCTCGCTCTCACTCTCACTCTAGCTCTGTAACTCTGCCTTTCAAATAAATAAATGAGTATTTTTTAAAATAGAAGACATACACACACACCCTAATAGACAACGTGGGCTTACAGTAGTACTCACCTGTTCAGAAACAAGGTCAGTATCTGGGAAAGCGTGGTGTGCAACAGCCTATTTTCTTAGGTCCAAAACAGTTGTGTTTGCTTGCTTTTATTTAGTATTGAAAGGAAGAGATCCTGTCAAACCTGATCTGTAGATACTCTCAAGACACCCGTGATTCTGGGCAAGGCATTGACTTCAGTAAGCTGCTACTAGAAAAGAATCTGGATGCCTCACAGAATTCATTAAATGTGATGTTTTTACACACTTTAAGCCCGATCTGTACCAAGCCTCAGCAACAAAAATCCCCAAATTAAGCAGAAATGGACATATTTCTTTAAATGTTGCATTTGTTTTAAATAATATAATATTTTTAAACACACTGTTCAACACAGCAATTTTGACATTTAGATTTTCTTATGTGATTTGACCTTTTTGTCCAACATTTCATTAAATGCTAAAAAAATAAAATAAAATATACATTGTATAAATTATACTTGTCACATGCTACCTGAATTTATTGTAGATATATATATATATATATATATATATAATAAATAAATTCTGGTGAATAAACTCTGAAAATTTTTACTTTATTTTATATATGCTAACCATCAAAAGATGTTATTGTATTCTAATAATGTTATTTCTTTAACAAACACATTCTAAAATGTAAGTAATTCAGTCTACTTGTTAATTGAAACAGGAATAAAAATGAGATTTAACTAATACTGCTTTTCACACATCTTAAAATGACATTTTTTCCTGGAGTTTTACGTATTATTAAGCTATCTTCTTACCAGTAGCTGGAATGATTAACTCTGAGTGATACATACCTTTGGTTCAGCTAAGAAATCAAAATAATTTAATGATTTATGACAGATACTTTTAAGCAGCAATAATTTAATGCATAATTCACCAGATTTGACAAAAACATGAATTAGGCAAGAGCTACACCATCCTACTGTAATGTATTATTGATAATTATTTTATATTTTGTGATATGCATTAGAACATATACTGTTGAAATATTAATAATGCCATCCAAGTGTTCTATAAAATCTTCAGAAACTATCTGCAAGAGGAAAAGGCAGTTGACAGGGAGACACTCCTGGATAGGAAGATTTGACTAAGCCCCTGTGGACCCACTGGCAAGGCTTCTGAGAGGATAATCCATAAATGGCTTAGAAGGAATGCCAAGTGGGCATCACCCAGGATGGATCATGCTTCCATTCCAAGCAGTAATGGGAGTTCCTGGCTACCCACATCCTTGCTAGCACTGAAGCAAGAATTACAAGAAGTCATTTATTTCACAGACAATGCATTTGTGATTCTGAATGTGAGGTTTGGACTTTAGGCCTAACCAAGCTTTGTTGACCGCCAGTTAAGAATAATTCCACAGGCACACTTGGCACAGATGAATCAGTTCCATGTAGGAAGATCCAAAAAGCACCTAGAGTTCAATAAAGCCTGAAAATTTTCCTGAAACTTATGAACAAGTAAGATTGTAACTGCTGGAAGACAATCCAGCTTCTTAATGGGTAAGTTTAGAACTAGTAAAAACAACAGCAGCTAAAACTTCTCCACAATTTAATGATAAGTGATGAGTAGGAAAATCTTGTTATTAAAAAAGTGAAAAGTAGCATTCTGTCTGAAGTCCTATTTGCATAGAAATTTTAAAAATCTTCAGTCATGTAAGATTTTACCAGGGAACATTTGGGATAGATTTTTCTAGGTTACTATGACTTTGAAATAATTGGAGATTCACAATTTTAGTCAAATTGTTTTTTATGTGAATGACTTGGATTGACACCTATCTAAATGCAATCACATCTGCCCCATATCTACAGTCCAAATCATAGAAATGGGGCTCTTTATTCCCATTGTACTCTTCACAGATACCATTCCCCTGCATTCTAATGTGATCAGATCAGTGAACATGGCACTGGTTTGCACTGTTGCCATCCTCGTGGCTCCTAAATGCAGCAGATGCTGATGCCTGTCTAGTGCAGGGGAACACAGGCTGCAACCCCCCGAGGTTTATCTGAGTCCTTGCCCCACAACATGGACTCTTTTGGGGTCTGAGTTCTACAGATATGTGCACTAACTTCTTAGTGTGTTAGTGGCCAAAAGATTTTAGAATAATTTATGCTGAAATGAAAACTCACAATTGTCACAATAGCTGCCGGAAATGGGGAAGATGCAAACATCTCACTTGCACAGAGAGATGGAAGAAAACTAGACCCTTCTCTCTATACATTCAGGGTCCTAAATTAATATGTAAATGTCAAAGTAGTACATCTGATAATCTTCATTTTAGAGAGAAGCAGAAAGAGAGAAGGGAGAGAGAAAAAGAGAAAATAACAACATTTTCAGAATATATATTCTAATGGGTTCAAAGACCCCATCATTGTACCATCCAAAATGATCTCCCATCTGGCAATTTCAAGGGAGATGGAAGGCACCATAATAAAGATGCTTTACCAACCAAGAAATGCTATGTTTTCCCACAGCACTGACACCATCAAACCTGCTTCATGCCTTCCCTCCCACAGAATTCTGACCAGCACAGAGCCCACTCTGACCTCTGAATCTAGCAACCAAGAACCTACAACCGGTGTTCAAAAGTAATCTTTGAATATTGACCATTGATTAGCAATATGTTCCCAACTGTACCTAATAATTCTGAAAACCCAAGGAATGAAATCAACGTCACAGGACTCCCAATAATATACTTTGCCAAATATTTTCTTAGGTTCTCATGAAGTAATCAGATAAATGAATTTGAGTGTGGAAGAAAATGTTCTCCATCTTTTTGCCTATGTACTCATGAATGACAGAAGTTACAAGGCAGGGGCAGCAAGGACATAGGTTTGACATTTTCCAGAATACCCTTGAGAAACGCAAGTTTGGACACATTCACAGACTGATTCTGAACATTACTGATCATCTTTGTCATTAAAAATCTTTAAGAAGTTATTTATCTAGTATTCAATGCAAAAATGGATGCTACTCACAAGTAAAGCATTTTCTAAATCTAGTTGTGAGGAAGGGGAGGACAAAATACTGCTCTCTGGCTCCAGTCCACATAATTGAACTTGACCATTGTTCCAATAATCAAAGCATCTATCCCGCAAAGGCTACAATTCACATAGACGTAGATAGAAGTCTTCAAAATGCTTACTATAAGCCTCTCTAAATCTCTCTTAATTAATATCTGATTTTTATCATGACCAAAAATCATTTAAGTATAATAAAATAAAGATGATGAGGATTTTTGATGACTAAAACTTTCAATTCTTGCCCTTGCCCTTGGCCTATAACAGTCTATGATTCTGTCTTCCCAGTAAAAGTGAAGTCTATACATGTGAGTGAACATTTGCCCTTAGTGGTCAAAGTTCTAGGTTTTTTCTCTGTCATTTTGGTGCCAGATTCAGTGAGTGTTTCCTCTTAATTTTCCTCTTAACCCAGGGCACTGACTTGAGTGGTGCGCTAATTATCACTTAGCTAGAGAGTAGGGGAACTAGATACTGTGGTGAAAGATAAGTAGGTAAGCTTGTAGGCTGCAACCCAGGGATTATGGTTGTTCCTATTTTAGAGAAAAAGCTGAATGACAGCAAAATAACAGGCTTCAGAACAGGACCAGGACGTTCAAATTCTTCTCCAGCAAGCTGATCTGCACTAACCGATGCTTCCATGTCTCCATTTTCTTATGCAGAAAATGATTAAGTTGAGCTAAAGAACATTACAGGAACTTGTAGATTTAATATGCAGTGATTTGAGAGACTCTGTCGAGGTGAATTTAGTCTAGGAAAATCTGGGACAAAACGTCAATTAGATTAAACATTTTCTCTCCTAAGGTAAACTTTTGGGTGCACTCCAGAAACATTACTAACTTGTGTTTACTCACTTTAAATGTTGCTTCAGAGGAGAGGGACACCTCCTATCTTAGGAGATCACCTAATGAAATAAGATTTCTTTGAGTGTACTCATACTCTGAAGCTTAGGGTGAGGAACATCCTTCATTGTAATGGTTGATGTTAAATGCATCTTTCCATATCTCAACTTTTTGGATTCCATAGGAAATTCTCTCTAGATTATTTAATAAAACTTATAACTACCCCACATTTCCACTGATAAGGCTTTTTCCTTCCAGATTTCAAAAGCATAAGTCAATCAAATGCATCTTTCATACAATCTTTTTAAAATTTATCTTCTACAAAGTTCCAATCCCATACAGATATGGCACTGATAATAAAGGCCACATCAAGGACAGGTTTACTAATCTAAGACACGTTAGGTATCTAATGTGGTAATGTCAGAGGGCCAGAGATATTTTTTACAATGTGGTAGAAATTATATTTCTCTTGAGAAGTTTTTAGAAGCTTCCAAGGACTTGATACAAGACTGCTTAAAGAGTACCGGAAATGTATACATATTCTATTAAAACAACCCAATAATTATTTAAAACACTGCATTTGACAGGCATGAATCCTATAAAGCATAGTTTATATATATATATATATATATATATATATATATATATTTATATTCTTTTTTATAAAAAAAAATCTTTTAGGGCCCAGCATTGTTGTACAGTGAATTAAGTCACTGTTTATGACACTAGCATCCTATCAGAGTGCTAGTTTGAGGCCCAGCTGCTCTGCTGCTGATCCAGTTCCTGTCCTGCCACCCAGGCGGTAGGGGGTCCCCCCCCCCATGTATGTTACTCTGCTTTCCAAATAAATAAACCTTTACGTTTTTTACATGATTTATTTGGCAGAGAAATTGAGAGACAAATAGAGCGCTGATCCACAGGTTCACTTCTCAAATATCTGCAGCAACCATGGCTGCAGCAGGTCAAAGCTGGAAGCTGGAAACTCAATCTAGGTCTTGCACTTGGATGGCAGGGACCCAATATAGCAATGAACAATGAGGGATTTTTTTTCCTCACCATAATATACAACAATGCTTGCTATTTTCTGATTTTGCCTTCTTTTCTTCTATTTTCTTTTTCCTTTTTAAAAATACTGTATGTGTAACTTATGCCTTGTCATTTTTGTTTTGGTTCTGTGAATCCTATTAGAGTCCATGATGTCTCCAATTCCATCCCAGATATCACAGCTCTGTCTCCAGACTTTTCTGGCAACTTCTTTGATTTATGGGTATTCTTTTACACTCTAGATATCATTTCTTGTTGGTATCAGATATTGCGGATACAGTCTCTCCAACTGTTACTTCTATCTCAAGGTTGTAGTTATGGCTTATTTTTTTGACAAAAAGTCTTAATTTTGATGCATTTAACACCACAGATGTATGATTGAAGGTTTTTTTAAGGCTAAGAAATTCATCTTTACCAAAGAGTTATAAAGATGTCTTTTCTACATTTTCTTCTATTAGTTCAACAGTTTTACACTTAATGCAAATATAAAATTAATTTTAAACTCAACATAGTAAGTAGATTACACTTAATGTAATCCATTGGGTTTACATTGAACGTGTGTACTGTAGTGACTAGGTCTTAAAATTCACCTTAGAGAACTGGCTTTCCAATTGAGCTGCCATGTCCTTCACATTTGCTCAAGGATTTGATTTATAAACTGAATTCTTACTCATCCAAAGTCTCTTAGAATTTCCACTTCATTCCATCAGCTTATTTATCTATATCTATAACTTATTCTATGTTGTATTTTTGTTACAGTATAAATAATATAAACAGTATTATGGTTTAAATAATTACTAATGTGATTTTTACCTTCCTTGACCTTATTTTAAAAGTTGTATTTGATATTTATGTATTTAGGAGTTACACTGTAGAAATTTTAGGATCAGAGAGATAGTAGGATTATTTTCAACTTTCCTTAGAAAATTCATTGGAAATATTTTCATTGAAATTTCAATAAGTTTATAGATTATTATGAATAAGGTTGCTCTTATTTACTTAATTACTTCTAATATATTTTAACAAAATTTTAATTTCTCCCCATAGCCATCTAGTGCCTACACTATAATATTTTTCAGTTAATTATTGTGGCTTTTATAAAAATTATTTACATTCTAATGTATTTTCTAAATACTATTATAGCCTTTAACAGATTAATCAAATTTTTAGAATTTTTACCTAATTCTTAGCTTTTCAATAGGTTACCTCAATATTTTGTTGATGTTATTCAATATCATTTCATTTCATACCTATGGCTTTGCTAAGAACTTCTTGCTCTAGGTTGAAAATTCTCTAGTTGTTCTTATCTTGACCAGCTGAATTTCTGTATTAGGTATTGTCAAAGGACAGGTATTAAGCATTGGGTTAAGATATTGGTGGTTAAGACGTCCACATCCCACATTGCAATACCAGAGTCTGATTCCCGGATTCAGTTTCTGACTCCAGCTCCCAATATTAGCTACTTATGTGTGTAAACCCTGAAAGATTCAGTGATGACTCAAGAAACGGAGCTTCTGCCACTCCTGTGGGAGATGGGTGTGGAGTTCCTGGCTCCTGCATTTGATCATATCACACTCCTGCCACTGTGGGCATTTGGAGAGGGAACCAGCTCTCTCTCACACTCACTCTCTCTCACTCTCACTCTTTCACTCTCTTTCTCTGTCCCAACCTTTGCCTATCTTTAAATAAATTTAAAAAGAAACACAAACTCTTGGCTGAATATTTTAGCTACCCATTTAATACTAGAGAAACTGTCTTAATTTTGTCTCTGAGAACGAATTTCTGAAACTAGATTACCAGAATCTTAATTTCTGAGAATTTAATTTATCTCTGAGATGCTCCTCTTTGTTTTAAAATTTTAATAATTAGAGACTAGATTGTATAGAATATTGTTTCAACATGTATCAAGAGAGCTGTGCTGGGCCTGTGCCGTGGCTCACTAGGCTAATCCTCTGTCTGTGGCACTGGCACCCCAGGTTCTACTCCCAGATGGGGCACTGGTTCTGTCCCGGTTGCCCCTCTTCCAGTCCAGCTCTCTGCTGTGGCCTGGGAGTGCAGTGGAGGATGGCCCAAGTCCTTGGGCCCTGCACCCGCATGGGAGACCAGGAGGAAGCACCTGGCTCCTCGCTTCGGATTGGTGCAGTGCGCTGGCTGTAGTAGTCATTTGGGGGGTGAATCAACTGAAGGAAGACCTTTCTTTCTGTTTCTCTCTCTATCACTATCTGACTCTGCCTGTCGAAAGAGAGAGAGAGACAGAGAGAGAGAGAGAGAGAGCTGTGCCATTATTTATATCATCAATGTGGTAAATTACATTGTAGTATCCTTTGATACATAATTATAATGAACTGTTTGAGGTGCCTATTTGTAATCCTGATATCTTACATTTTAAGTAATAAATTTTGTCCATGATAAATGTACTATTGTCATAGGTTACTCTTTCCTTTGTTTTCTTGAGCACTCTGAAATTCCATGAGAAGGAAGAATAAAAGAAAATTACATGAGGATCTCAACAAACTTTGATGTGTTTACTAATTCCTGAACTCTTCTCTCCAAATCTCCTTTTCTCTCCATTATAAACTCTTCTAATTTCCCACATTATATAGTTTTCTCACTGGACCAAAAATGAGCCCCTTGGCAGAGTAGCAGCCCACTCTCAAATGCTTTGGGAGAGAATGTTGTAATATCACTTTCTAAGTCTGTGCTAACTTCGTGAGTATTTATCTCTTCACTCCAATCCAAAGACAGCTCAGAGGAATAATAATTGTTTGCCAAAAGGCAATTGGAAAATTGTGACTTCTAAATTGGCTATTTCTATGCAAAGTGTTTTGGCCTTTTTAGGAGGTGCTGAATTAGGACTTTCTAATTAACTTCAATTTGCAAATCATAGTTGACTCTAATTTGCAAATCCTATGTATTAATGTGAGTCAAGAATAGTTAATATTAAGCATGGCCTAATCAGGCTACAAAAATACAGGTAAGTCATCAGCCCAGTTCCTATTAATACAAAGAGCACTTGGCACACAAGGTGGTCTCTGGGCAGAACAATGTGGGGTGCACTCAATCACCCTGGGGGACTCTATCTCCAATCCCCTCTGAATGTATCACCTACTTGCTTTGATCCTGATAAGCATCCTGTCCATTAGGTCTCCTTAGAGTGGCAGTGATGTCCTGTGACCATTTTGCAGTATTTTAGGTCAAGTCTCTTATGAGAAGAAGCAGTAACATACTCATTTTTATCATCAAAATGCCATTTCTATCATGAAAATGCCTATTTTCATCGAACGCATCTTATACATTTAAATAGCAAGATTTTCTAGGGTAACAGGTGGGATTAATTGTCATTCACTTATGACTCATTTATTGAAAGCTGGATATCTGGTCATTTCAGTGCTGGGAATTGGAAAACACATAGTAACTTTTGAAATGCCATTCTTTCATAAAAAATGTTTATCACCTCTGCTCAACAGTAATGTCCTTGACTACGGAGGTTCTATTTTATTCTTTAGTTCACTCTTTTGATGTATCCAAGGTCTGGGAATGTTATTGCATAAGGTGAGAAGACCAAGAATGAAACACTGTGGGGAGTGTGAGGAGAAACTTCATTGAGAACTCTGGTTACACGGAGCAGGGAATCAGTGGGGAAAACATACTCAGTGTAATAAGTAAAGCCTGAGGCCGCAGGTACGAGAAAGAAAAGCCAAAAGACACACTTTAATTAGATGTCCATTTTTTCCTGAATGATTCCAGTTCCTTCATTCTGAACTCTCATAATGTACAGCCTGAGTAGACTTCTGGGGACCTACACCATCAGCTTCATCACATCATTTAGTGTGATCATGCTGAATTTTGGGAAGCCATTGAATGTTCAGTATTTAACATCCATTGGGTTTTCTTTTTCTTTTCTTTTCTTTTCTTTTTTTCTTTTTTTCTTTTTTTTGGATAGGCAGAGTGGACAGTGAGAGAGAGAGAGAGAGAGAGAGACAGATAGAAAGACAGATAGAAAGGTCTTCCTTCGCCGTTGGTTCACCCTCCAATGGCCACCCCCGCGGCTGGCGCACTGCGCTGATCCGAAGGCAGGAGCCAGATGCTTCTCCTGGTCTCCCATGGGGTGCAGGCCTCAAGCACCTGGGCCATCCTCCACTGCACTCCTGGGTCACAGCAGAGAGCTGGCCTGGAAGAGGGGCAACCGGGACAGAATCCGGTGCGCTGACTGGGACTAGAACCTGGGGTGCCGGTGCCGCAGACGGAGGATTAGCCTAGTGAGCCACGGCGCCGGCCCATTGGGTTTTCAACTGACTACTATCTCATCAATACGTAAATATAAATACATTATAAATAAATATAAATAATTGTTAATGCTTTTGAGGGCAGATCTCCTTGTCCCTGGGGACTGCCAGGCCTTAGCGACACTGCAGCCTGCCTCTGCCTCTGCAGATCCTTCTCGGATCTCTGGCACCAGGGATGATGGCACCTGAGAGAAACACAGACCAAACCAAGCATGTATTAAGCTCTGCCTGGCTCCCCTAGGTATATTTACTTTCTTGGCCAGTTTTCTCTGGTCTCAGCCCCTTTTACACATGTCCTCACTAAACGAGACACTGAAGATTAGACAGTATTTTGGATTATCTGAGCGTTTTATTTACAAAAACTCAAAGTAAGGTTGCAATGGATTCTGACAGCTATGGCAAAAGCATGTTCCCTCTTGTCATGAAGTTTGATAACCAAGAATATCTTGTCCAAAAATCATAAGGTTGTTTTTTTTTTTTTTTTTTTTATAAAACAAAATAGGGGTGGGCACTGTAGTGTGATGGATTAAGCCTCCATAGGCAACTCAGCAACCCCTGTGACCACTGTTCCACGTCTTGGCTGCTCCACTTCTGATTCATCTCTCTGCTAATGCACCTGGGAAAGCAGAGAAAAATGGCCCAAGTGCTTGGGCCTCTGCCACCCACAGGGGAGACCCAAAAGAAGCTCCTTGCTCCTGGTTCCTGGCTTTTGACTGGCCCAACCCTGGGGCCATTGCGGCCATCTGGAGAGTGAACCAGCAGACGGAAGCTCTCTATTTTTCTCTCTGTAACTACCTTTCAAATAAATAAATAAATCTAAACAAATAAATAAAAAAATATATTTGTCTTTGTTGAATGATTGCTCAACTTCAGTTTCTTTTTTATTTTAAAGATTTATTTATTTATTTGAAAGTCAGAGTTACACAGTGAGAGAAGGAGAGGCAAAGAGAGAGAGAAAGAGAGGTCTTCCAACTGCTGATTCACTCCCCAGTTGTCCACATTGGCCAGAGCTGTGCTGAGCCAGGAGTTTCTTCCGGGTCTCCCATGCGGGTTCAGGGGCCCAAGGACTTGGGCCATTTTCTACTGCTTTTCTAGGCCATAGCAGAGAGCTGGATTGGAAGTGGAGCAGCTGGAATTGAACTGGTGCCCAGATGGGATGCCAGCACCACAGGCAGTGGCTTTTCCAGCTATGCCCAAGTACCGGCCCCTCAACTTCAATTTCAATCAGTGTATTAACTAACAGATATTGATAGTGGAATATTGATAATTATCATCCTTAAATTCCAGTAATAACAACATTACGAAGAGTAGACATAGCACTGAATGTTGCCAGTAAATAACACTTTTTCTAGGCTGATCCTACCAATTAATTATCTGGCTATTTTAAGTAGAGCAACTAAGACCTTTTAAAAAATCTATTTAAACATGCCATGTTCTGCCTAAGTAGTGCAATGTCTTTAATGTTAAGGAAGAGACAAAAAGACTTAATCATCATGTTATTTAATATTTTTCTGACAATTTTAAATGAGTAATCTAGACACGAAAAATTTAGATATACATATGGAGACACAATTGTAATTCATTTCAATTTCTATGACTATACTCCTTATTTTATGGGTTGGATTTTGAATCTCTCCCCTAAAAAGGTGTGTTCAGATCCTAACTCCCAGTGTATCAGAAGTGATCTCTGGAAACAGGGTGGTTGTGATCTGATTGGTCACAGTGAAGACACAGGGAAGTGCGGGCTCCCATGCCACTGGGGCTGGTGTCCTCGTAAGAAGCTGGCCAGAGACACACAGGGAGAACGCCATGCCACACTGAGGCAGAGATGTGCAGGGACTGCGGCTGAACTCCCAGGAGCTCGAGGAGGGCAAGGACAGAACTCAGTACGGGTGTGAGAGGAAGCCTGGCCCTGCCAGCCCCTTGGATTCAGCGTTGCCGCTTCAACTGTGAGGCAGTGAAGAGACATCCAGTTTGTTGTGGTTCCCTACAGCAGGCCTAGGGAACTAAAGCATTCGTGCAATCCAGAAACCCACTTCTCACAGTAATACGTGAGAGCATTTTAAGTGCAATCCTCTTCCTCTCTGACCACTGTTCTCAAAGAATAGCTGCGCTGTGTGGTGCATTCCACTGTGTGTCCAACCAGCTAATCCTCATACTAACCCAACGTAACACCTCAATTTATAGGTAAGAAAATGGTGGATGGCTTAAAATTTCTCAAGTTAGCATAGCTAGTAAGTGACAAAATTGAAAACTGAGCCTTTAAAAAAATATATATATATAATTAGATTATACTTCAATTTACATAGTTTTACACTAAATTTGCAGATTCAATTAAATGATAAAATCAATATTCTTATAATACAATAGCATCGGTTTCAGAAAATAATAAAAAGAACATCATATTCAAACAGAAAACTAAAATATATGAAAATCAAATTCCAAGAGGTACCAAGAGCTATGTACAAAAATTATGAAACTTTCTTGAGAGAAAAGAATAATCTGGATAATTGGAGTGGTAGACCATTTTCCTCGCCAATTAGCAATTTCATGAACAGATGCTTTGAATCTTTTCTAGAAAGAAAACAATTTAAAATTAGCTGAGATAATTTTCAACACAAAGGTTAATTATTACAATCTGCATTGTACTGATGCAAAATTATTAAAACTTATAAATGTCTAATAAGATTGCAATAGTTTTCTGCTCATATACAGATAAATAAGTGCATCAATGGGCCCAAAAAGAAAGACACAGATCTAGATGTGTTTGAAAGCTCACTGACTGTAATAGTGGGTGTTTCAATTCACTGGAGAGATGATGATGTGCCTAGACTCTGGCTGAGAACGCAAATCACAAACCCCAGAGGGACAAAACACAAAGATAGAAAAAAGGAAATCTCAGCATTTCAAAAAAATACAAGAAATATAGCTATAATCTACGAGTTTATTTATTTATTTATTTACTTGAGAGGCAGAGCCGCAGATGGAGACAAAAAGAGAAAGCTCCCGCCTGCTGGTTCATACATCAAATGCAAACAACAGCCCCTGGCTATGGCTGAAGCCAAGAGCGAGAAACTCAGTATTTGTCTTTCTTCTAGGTGGCAGGAACCCAGTTACTTGAGCCATCACCACCTGCCTCCAGAATTCACATTAGCAGGAAACTGGAGTCAGGGGCAGAGCCAGGCACTCTGATAAGGGAGGTGGGGTTGCTAACCATCGCCTTAAACACTGGGCAAACCACTGGCCCTATAATCTACATTTGTAAAGCCTTTATAACTATGAAACTAAGGTTAAGAAGTAAATACGGGTGTGGGTGTTTGGCACAGCAATTGGAATGCAGCTTCAGATGGCCACAATCCATGAGAGAATGCCTGGATTGATTCCCCACACTGCTTTTTTTTTTTTTAAAGATTTATCTGTTTTTTGAGAGTTAGATTTATAGACAGAGAGAGGGATAGACACAGAGAGAGAGAGGTATCTTCCATCTGCTGGTTCACTCCCCAAATGGCTGCAATGACTGGGGCTGGGCCAGGTCCAAGGCAGGAGCCAGGAGCTTCTTCTGGGTCCCCCACATGGGTGCTGGGGCAGAAGCAGTTGCACCATCTTCCATTGCCCTCCCAGGCCATCAGCAGGGAGCTTGATGGGAGGAGGAGCAGCCAGGACATGAACCCTCATGGGGGATCCAAATGGAGTTCCAGGTTCCTGGCTTTGACCTGGCCAGCCCCAGCTGTTGCAGTCATTTAGGGAATGAACCAAGGGATAAAAAAAAGTTGTGTGTGTGTGTGTGTGTGTGTGTGTGTGTGTGTGTAGGCCACTCTTTTTCAGGGGCACAGCTATATAAAGTGGCCACCTGCAACTCTGGCATCCCATATGGGCCCGATTCTGTCCTGGTCTCTGCTTCTGATCCAGTTCCCTGCTGATGGCCTGGAAAAGCAATGAAAGATGGTCAAAGTGCCTGGACTCCTATCACCCACATGGGAGACCCAAATAAAGTGCCTGGCTCCTGGCCTGGGCCTGGCTCAGCACTGGCTGTTGTAGCCATCTGGTGAGTAAGCCAGCAGATGGAAGATCTCTCTCTCCCTCTCCCTCTCCCTCTCCCTCTCCCTCTCCCTCTCCCCCCCCCCTCCCTCTCTGTAACTCCACCTTTCAAAATAGATAAATAAATCTTTTAAAAAAATAAGTTTTTTTAAAGTTTTATTTAAGGTATACAAACTTCACGCATTTCATATATACAAATTTAGGAACATAGTGATTCTTCCCACCCTACCCTCCCTCTTGCCCACACTCCCATCATTCTTTCTCCTCCATTTCCTATTCTCATTTTATTTTTTTACAAATAGCTGTTTTCAATTAACTTTACACTCATAAGATTAACCCTACACTATAAAGAGTTCAATAAACGGTTTGAAAAAAAATTTTTCCTCAATAGTCAAGACAGGGACTATTCAAACTCATCTCAAAGTGTCAATTTCACCCCCTATAGATTAAATTTTAGGTACTCTTAGTTAACACAGATCAGAGAGAACATATGGTATTTGTCTTTTTGGGAGTGGCTTATTTCTTTTTTTTTTTTTTTTTTTTTTTTTTTTTTTTTTTTTTTTTTTTTTTTTGACAGGCAGAGTGGACAGTGAGAGAGAGAGACAGAGAGAAAGGTCTTCCTTTTGCCGTTGGTTCACCCTCCAATGGCCGCCGCGGATGGCGCGCTGCGGCCGGCGCACCGCGTTCGTCCGATGGCAGGAGCCAGGTGCTAGGTGCTTTTCCTGGTCTCCCCATGGGGTGCAGGGCCCAAGCACCTGGGCCATCCTCCACTGCACTCCTGGGCCACAGCAGAGGGCTGGCCTGGAAGAGGGGCAACCGGGACAGAATCCGGTGCCCCGACCGGGACTAGAACCCGGTGTGCCGGCGCCGCAAGGCGGAGGATTAGCCTGTTGAGCCACGGCGCCGGCCAAGGAGTGGCTTATTTCACTAAGTATAATGGTTTCTAGTTGCATCCATTTTGTTGCAATCAATAGGGTTTCATTTTTTTAAAACTGCTATGTAGTATCCCATATTGTATACATAGCATAATTTCTTTTCCCAACTCTCAGTTGATGGATATCTGGGTTGATTCCATATCTTAGCTACTGTGAATTGAGCTGCAATAAACATGGGGGTACAAATCACTCTTTCATATGCTGATTTAATTTTCCTTGGGTAAATTCCCCAGAATTGGATGGCTGGGTCATATGGTAGGTCTATATTCAAATTTTGAGGTATCTCTCTACTATCTTCCACACAAAGAATGAATATCAGGTGTATTTTTTTATGTCACACTGATAACTATATGTATTTACTTTCTCACTCTATTAAAGAACATTAAAAAAAAGAAAATTAGGTTGGCACAATTTAATCTTAGAGAGCTCCTCATACGTTATAGTAATGATAATCTGTATGACTTTTTCATGTTTATGGACAACATGCTAAATAGTAGATTAATAGTTTTACAACTGTAAATTATTTTTAAAAATGGTATGTACTAAGGATGAGAAATTTTTAGCTTCAGAGTATTCTAATAAGAAACTAGAGACATTTCCAAAATATGATTCAAAGAAAGCAATTGATAAAGGCCAAAATGAAGGCTTTCATGTGAACTCAGAAAACAAGCATTCCAGTTGCTGGGATCAGGAGCCTTGAGCTATGAACCCGAGAGCTATTCCCAAGGGACAGCACCCAAGGTCAATTCATGATCTTCTAGCCTTGCTGGTCCTTGTCTAAATCAATTCAGAGTCAAATCGAGTCCCTAAAGAAATCTTTGTGGTAATGTCTTCTTCCTAGAGTCCATAGCAGGCTTGAGGCAGAGGGATACAAGTGGAAACCAATTATGTCAGTTCTGGGGCCTTTGTGGAATGTGGATCAGGGTTCACGGAAGCTCTCATGGAAAAGCCAGACAGAGAGCTTCTCACTGAGCAACAATTACTCAGCAGGCTTTGTACCCCGGAGCTGTAAGCACTCTTCATCCTTCTCCCTCCTTATACTCCTCCCACAAAATGATCAACAAGTAGACCTGCTTCACCCGGGGCCCTTCTGAGAACAAATGCTTTGCTCGCCCTCTTTTATGGCATCCTTGGTCACATACTGCATCCCAATTCTATTACTTCTGCGTTCTCTCTGTCAATTGAAATAAGAGTTATTGGAAGACAGAGGAACAGGACATATATGTATGTTATGTGGCTTGAGAATCCTAAGGGGAACATACTAAATCTAAGTGAGATTTTCAGAAAAAAAGTCAAATAGAACAAAAAGATTCATGAGTCCAGTGACTGCCCAACTGAACACTGCATTTGTGTCAGGACAGTCCTTCCTGGACTTATGAGGCAGATACAGACGGAGAAGCTGAAAAGTCCATTGTCCCACAAGGGGAGAGCAGTCATTACCTGATTTTCTCTTCAAAGGGTGACCCTGGCAGAAGCTTCCTGGAGCCCCTCGAGCTGGGTCTTGTGGGCTCTGATGTCAAATCCATTCGGCTCAGGACCCAGGAGGAAACAGGTGATTTTTAAATGAGTAATTTAGAATCTATTTAAATCCGACCAATTTCCACAGCCAAGAAAACAAGAGAAAGTGATGCTAATGGGCAGATAAGGCTTGGGTTGAGTCCCACAAGTAAAGGCACAAAGCCTTCTCAGTGGGGCTGGGATGGATTTCCAGGCTCAGGTGCTCTGTTGTAATTAAGACAAGTGGGCAGAATAGAAGGCACAAGATGACTTGGAAATGTGCGTGAGTGCCTCTTGGAGACTGCCTGTAATGCACGGATTCTAATGACTGTCAGGAACATCTCCCATTGTGAGAGGGCTCACCAAGATACTGACACCGAATGCGAGACGTAAGGAAAACGTGGTGAAGGCAGTGATAGAGAAGTGAATGTTGAGAAACCACTTTGGATAATGTTTCCCCTTCATTGTCATCCTGGGCCTGGCTTTTCACTCTAATCTGACAATCATCGCCTCACAAGCTGCATTAAGTAAATGGTGATGTGCAGTCTACAGATGCATTCTTATCTGTTAGCTATGAGATGATGGTGATGCCCCTCTCCAGAGGTGTCTTATCATTCCTACCAGGGAGGTGAGCACCCCTCACGTCTAACCTGCTTTGCAGCCCTTGCTTCCCCTGCTAGTTATCTTACAGCTTTGGGTAATATAAAGAATCCCATCTTAATCAAAGATCCAGAACCCCTGCCAGCAGCTGCTGACCCCTTTGCGGGAACAAAGAACTTCCTAGCAGGAGAGGCTGTTAGAAAAATGATTTAATGACAAAGGCTGGGGAATCAGCTCTCCTGCAAACCTTGTAGTCTAGGATAAATCACTTCCCCACACAACTTGGCACTTTGGGAAAGCAGAGGCCATGCAGCTCCAGCATCTAAAGTTAACCCATACGAAAAACTATCGATGGTACAAAGGCAAACCCCAGACAGCCTCTGGTCCCGGGTGCTGAGTTCGTCCCTGCAGTCTTCCACAAGCAAAGTAAAAGAAAATGGAAGTCAAGCCTCACTTGATGTAAACGCCTCACATAGGATCCTTCCAGACAATTCACTCTCTCATTCACAGAGGTTGTCTGATCCCCCATAGAGCGGCCAGGTTCCTCAGTCTATGTAGGCTCCGTGAGATTCTCCAAGAGATGGGAAATCTTAAACTGCCTGAAGAAGCAGCCGGCTCCATCAGAGATGAAAATCAAGGACATTCAACATTTCTGTAATTTCAGAACTCAAGTTTTCTCCCTCTTGGGAAAATTCAAAGTTACATATTCACTCAGCCTGTGATTAATAAACTGACTTTGAGGAATTAAAGGTGGATATCCCGGAGTGAGCTACTTCCCAGAATGCTGAGGAGGAGGCAAGAACTCCAAGTTCTTCATCAGCCTGCGTTCCAAGTACAATGCGGAAGCTCACAGGGACGGTCTGCAGGGCTGTGGAGAGGCCCTGGCTTCCAACTCCATGCGACAAGAGGGTGCTTTTTCGCCACAAGTTTTGTTCCTTTTTTTTTTTTGGACAGGCAGTTAGACAGTGAGAAAGAGAAAGAGAGAAAGGTCTTCCTTTTTCCATTGGCTCACCCCCCAATGGCTGCCACGGCCAGCGCACTGCGCCAATCTGAAGCCAGGAGCCAGGTGCTTCCTCCATGCGGGTGCAGGGCCAAGCACTTGGGCCATCCTCCACTGCCTTTCCGGGCCACAGCAGAGGGTTGGACTGGAAGAGGAGCAACCGGGACAGAATCTGGTGCCCCAACCAGGACTAGAACCCTGTGTGCCAGCACCGCAGGCTGAGGACTAGCCTAGTGAGCCGCGGCGCTGGCCCTTTTTTGAAAAGTGCACAAACTGAGACTTCAGGAAAACCTACTACCTTTCTAGATACTGGGGTACCTCTGGCTCAAACCTTTCTCTGCTTTCCTCACCTGAGAGGTGAGCCTGACCCAGGTACTTCACTTATATTATCAGGACACTCATACTACCTAAAGACCTTGGAAATGAGGGGGGAAAAGGTATCCTGACATCTTATCCACAGAAAAGCAATTTCTAATTTACCGTGCCAATATTTGTAGATGAGAGCTATAGGAGTTATCCAAGGTGATACATCTAGTAAGTGACAGTCAGGCTGTGAATTTTTTCTTTCAATCATGTCAGAGTATATATCTCAAAGCTATAAATACTTTTTGAAAAGCTGCTGCCTGAAGTGCCGGCATCTCATATGGGCACCGGTTTGAGTCCTGGCTACTCTACCTCCGATTCAGCTCTCTGCTATGGCCTGGGGAAGCAGTGGAAGATGGCCCAAGTCCTTGAGCCCCTGCACCCATGTATGAGACCCAGAAGAAGCTCCTGGCTCCTAGCTTCAGATAGGCACAGCTCTGGCAATTGTGGCCAGTTGGGGAGTGAACCAACGGATGGCAGACCTCTCTTTCTCTCTCTCTCTCTCTCTCTCTCTCTCTGCCTCTCCTTTTCTTTCTGTGTAACTCTTTCAAATAAATAAATAAATATTTAAAATAAATAAATAAATAAATAAATGGCTTTTGTTTAATTTGTTTGCATTTTTGTGTCTCCAACCCTGGTATCTTACAAAAATTTTAAGTATTTGTCAAATGTTTACTATTTATTATTTTTTAAAGTTTTTTTTTTACTTATTTGAAAGCCATAGCGACAGAGAGAGAGAGAGAATATTTTATCCATTGGTTAACCCCTCAAAAGCTGCCAGGACTGGAAACCGGAAGCTAGGAGCTTCTTCTAGGTACCCTACATGGGTGCAGGGGCCCAAAGACTTGGGTTATCTTCTGCTGCTTTCTCAGGTGCATTAGCAGGGAGCTGGATCGGAGTTAGGCAGCCAGGTCTCCAAGTGGAGCCCAAATGGGATGCTTCCATCGCAGGTGGCAGATTAACCTGCTATGCCACAATGCCAGCCCGTGGTTGCTTTCTAAGAACAGAAAAGTATATGAGAAAATAAGATGGTTAACCCAACTGCCAAATAACCAATTTCAGGTCTAACTTACGCTTCTATTCTTCTACCTTTAGTCAGTTTATATTTACTATAAACTGTGTATAAATAAGTTTCTCAGAAAGAGTGGTCTCTCAACCAGAAAACGCCTCTCTTCTGTACTGCTGTAGTAATTTCTGTCCGATTATCTGCCTCATTCCTCTGAATTCCTTGGCCTTGCAATAAAACCCTCATTGTAAAACATACAATTGATTATGCCATCCTTTTGTGAGAGCCATCCACTGCATTACCATTGCCTGAAGCCTAAGATCTAAATCCCTTGGCTAGGAGTACAAGGTCTGTGGCTGCCTGGTCCCACCTACTCTTCAGCCTCATCCCTCACAAATCCTTTTCTTGCACAAAACTGCATCAGATGTTATGTGCTTCTCTGAATTCAACAGGCCACGTAAGCAATCTCTACCTCTATATGGTATAAAAATCCCCGATCCTGGGCTTTCCCCGCCTGTAGGAATTTTGTTTTTCTTTATGGTCTGACTCAATGCTAAGTATTTTGCAATTTTTTTTTCTGCTTCCTATAGACAGAGCTACTTTTCATACAGTTTTTGATCTATTTACTTCCTAATAGCATCTATTTTTCTCCCATTACTGAATTATGGGTTAATACTCAGTTAAGGAAACTGAGTATTCTGTGTCTGTGTGTCTGTGTGTACACATACATGTGTATCCCAGGTGCTCATAGCACCAGCTTCAAGATACACATTGGTAAAAGTTCATTGGATTTAATTGCTGAAATGTGATACATTTTATAAAATTCCTCCCCATTTCACTCAGCAGTCTCCTCACCAGCCCAAAATGTCCTCTTAAGTTATATCTTCATCAAGGGCTATGACATAACTCACAACTTGCTGAGTTTTGCCTAGACACATTACATATGTTTTAAAGTTGTGACAACCAGACACAACTTTTATAATCACATACAGCAGAAGAATAATTTTTATATTTTATTTCTGTTGCAAATCACTGTTCAGAAAGAATTAATGGCTCTAATGAAAACAAAGCAAAACTACAATGAAAAATGTTTAAAAAAGAAAAAAAAGATTTGCAATTAAATTTTCCTTTAAAAAGCAATCTGGGTTGGAGCATCTGTCATGACAGTTAAGATGCTACTTGAGGCATCAGCATCCTGTTTGAGCCCTGCTGTTCTCCCAGCTCCGAATCCCAGCTTCTTGTTAACGCACACTCTGGGAGGTAGCAGGTGAGGACACAATTAGGTAGGTCCCTGCCACTCCCATGGAGACCTGAGTTAAGTTCTTTATTCTTGGTTTGAGCTGGCTCAGCCCATGCTGTTGCAGGCATCTGGAGAGTGAATCAGCAAACAGGAGATCTCTATTTCTCTTGTCTGTCTCTGGGTCTCACTATCTTTCACATAAATAAATTAAATAACTAAATAAAAAATTTTAAACTCATACCATTGGAGATACCAATGGTGGCTTAAGTGATTGAGCTTCTGTTAGCCAGGTGGACTTGACTTATACTGATGCCAGGCAACTGGTCCCTGGGCATTATGAGAATTTGAGGAGGGAACCAACAAATGAGATTCTCTCTCTCTCTCTCTCTCTCATTCTCTCTCTCATTCTCTCTTTCTCTCACATTCTCTTTCTGTTAAAAAAAAAGAGAGAAAAACTCTTATAGAGAAAGATACAGAGAACTGGTTCAAGGCATTCAGGATGCCATGGTGATCTCCAGGCAGGAGAGAATAGGAAGGCAAAAGATCCCAGGACATAATGCTGGCGAAACAGATATGGGTATGATCCCATGTGTCCTTCATGTTTATAGCTTCTGATTCTGGCAGAAACCATGGACATCAGGATTTGTGGTGAGATCTTCCCTGAGTTTGAAAAGAACATGCAAAAAATAGAGGCTTTCTGAAATCAAGGGAATGAACCCAGTTTAATCTATTTTAAGAGTGCAGAAGCATCAAAGATGAATGAGATCCGGTGTGTATAATCTAGTAGTTTACCTTACAGTTGATCTTATAAATGGGTGATTTAACAGAAAGGAGCAACATCCCCCATGCCCCCATTCCCAAACCTGCCATTAGGAATAACAGGTGGTGCGTGGTGGTGCAGTTAGATCAGGGCATCCCAAAGGCAGCCTGCACTTCTGAATGTCTCTACCTCAGTCTTGGAGCCTCAAGGTGAAACCGCGCTGCTTACAATAACATCAAGAAGGGAGTTGATCATGAGAATGGAGAGGCTCAAATATGTTTTGTGAACCCCATCTAAATTCTTACTGTTTAACCAAATGTTTATCTTCAAATAAGGTTGAAAAATAATACCAACTCATATTTTCAAATGAGGTGTTAAAAAATAACATAAGACAATCTGAATTGTAATTTTATAAGATGGAGATGATCAAAAGTTCTCTCTCTCTCTCTCTCTCTCTCTCTCTCTCTCTCTGTTTCCTTCCCTCTCTCCCTCCCCCCTACTCCCTATCTAATTAGTCAAAAACAAATATCCCAGTCACAACACTACTTGGGTTGTCAGAGCAGTTAAAATATAAGTTGTCTCCCTTTTTTGATTTTGATGGTTTATAAAGATTTTAAAGTTCAAAACACCAAGATAATTTCTTCTGCTGGTCAACATTTCTTAGTATAGTGGTACATGGGATGATTTTTCTAAGGAATTGTCTGTGGTCTAGAGTAGGTTTTATGAATTTTTTCACTTTAAACTGGCTATATGCCCTTCAAAGGAACTATGAATTATCTCTAGAATAATTGTGGGACACATCTGTCCTTTGTAAAGGGACACAATAGTAGCAATATTACCAGCTAGCATTTTTATTGTTCTTTATAGCTTATAGCACACTTTAACATAAATCACCTAATTGATTTTCTTTGAGATGATAATGGCCTCTAAACTCTGAAATCTAAACTATAAAGTCTACCCATTGGAATCACAGAAGATAATCTTGGAGATAAAAACATTGCCAGGCATAAGGGGAGGCAACAATGATTTGAACATAATCTTATAGACAGCAAACTTATTTCATGAGTTCTTGAAAGTCTGGCAAATACTCTTTCACATCCCCAGAGAATGAGTCTTGTATTGTGAGGTATAAAAAATCACTAGACTCCCAGTGGGAAAAGTAGGCAAAAGGCAAACTGAGGGATAAAGAAAACGGAGAAGAAACAACACATTACCCAAGCAAGTATAAGTATTTTTTTTAAAAGTCAAAGAGTAGAAGTCATAGAGCTCTGGTTACTTATTTTGTCATAAAATCATTTTAGAATTTTTTGCATATATACAATGAAATAATTACCATAATCAAATTAAACTATTGATCAGTCTATAATTACTTTGGGAGGGTAGGGGCAGTGTGTGTGTGTGTTGGGTAGAGTTACATCACCTAAATTCTACTCTCCCACGAGATTTTCAGTGTGCAAATCAGCATTATAAACTACAACCTACAGGCTGCACTTTGGATCTGTAGATAAACTTACACTACCCAGCTATACCAAGATACTCTGCTTACTTCTCCCAATTTCCCTACTTCTACCCCTGGACCCAGTAATCATGCTTCTATTCTCTGTTACTGTGTGTTCAACTTTTTAAAGAGAATCGCACATATAAGTTAGATCATACAGTACCATTCTTTATTTCTGATTGATTTTGCTTTCAACATGATGTCCTCTGGGTACATCCATGTGGTCATAATGCAGGGAACTACTGTCACTTTTTTCCCCAGAAATCTTTTATTTAAGGCATATAAACTTCATGCATGTCATAAATACAACTTTAGGAACATAGTTGATTCTTCCCAATGTACCTGCCCTCCAATCCACATTCCCACCATTAATCTTTCTCCCTCTCCTATTCACATTCTTATCTTTTACTAAGATCAATTTTCAATTAAGTTTGTACTCATAAAATTAACTCTTTGCTAAGCAAAGAGTTCAACAAATAGTGTGGAAAAAAACCTATTCCTCAACAGTCAAGAGAAGGGCTATTCAAAGCCATTGCATCTTAAAATGTCACTTTCACTTCTATAGATTACCGTTTTGGTGGTCTATTGGTTTCCACAGATCAGGAAAAGCATATGGTATTTGTCCTTTTGGGAATGGCTGATTTCAATAAGTATAATGCTTTCAAATTTCATTTATTTTGTTGCAAACAACAGGATTTCATTTTTATAGTGCTGTGTAGTATTCCATAGTGTACATATCCCAAAATTTCTTTTTCCAGTAATCAGTTGATGGATATTAGGATATAATATCTTAGATATTATAGATTGAGATGCAATAAACATGAGAGTACAGATAACTCTTTCATATCCGAATTTCATTTCCCTTGGATAAATTCCCAGGAGTGAGATGGTTAGGTTATATGGTAGGTGTATATTCAGATTTCTGAGGTAACACTATACTGTCTTCTATAGTGGCTGTACATTCTCACTAGCATTGGATTAGGGTATCTTTCTCCTCACATCACCACCAGCATTAGTTGCTTGTTGATTTCTATATGAAAGACATTCTAACGGGGTGGGGTGAAACCTCATTGTGGTTTTGATTTGCATTTCCCTTATGGTGAGCAATCCTGAGCATTTTTATGTGTCTGTTGGCCATTTGGAGTTTCTCTTCTAAAAAACACCTGTTTAAGTCCTTTTCCATTTTCTTAACTGGGGTGTTTATTTTATTGTTGTTGAGTATCTTGAGTTTTTCATATATTATTTTTATTAATCCTTTAACAGTTTCATAGTTTGCAAATAATTTCTATCATTCTGTCAGTTGCCTCTTCACTTTGTTGAGTTTTTCTTTTGCAGTGCAGAAGCTTCTTAGTACCATTTGTTAATTTTGGCTTTGATTGCATGTGCTTCTGCAGCCTTTTTGATCCCATAGGCAAAAATATCTTTGCTTATGCCAATGTCTTGCAGGGTTCCCACAATGGTTTCTAATAACTTAAAGGTATTAGGTTGTAGATTTCAGTCTCTCGTCCATTTTGATTGGATTTTTATGAGGTATAAGATAGGGTCTTGCTTCATATTTCTGCCTGTGGAGATCCAATTTTCCCAGCACCATTTGTTGAAGAGACTGTCCTTGCTCAATGATTGATTTTAGCTCCTTTATCAAACTAAGTTGGTTGTAGGTGTGTGGGTTGACTTCTGGAGTTTCTATTTTGTTCCATTGGCCTATCCATCTGTTCTTATATCAATACCAGACTGTTTCAATTATAACTGCCTTGTAGTATATCTGGAAATCTGGTATTGTGATGACTCCAACTTTTTTTTCCGTATAAGAGTGCTTTAACTACTTGGGGGTATCCTGTGTTTCCATATGAATTTCAGTATCATTTTTTCCAGATCTGAGAAGAATGTCTTTGGTATTTTTATTGTTATTGCATTGAATCTGTAAATTGCTTTTGATAGTATAGATATTTTGATGATATTGATTCTTCCAATCTATGAATATGAAATATTTTTCCAATTTTTATTTGTTTTCTTCTATTTCTTTGTTTAATGTTTTGTAATTCTCATCACAGAGATCTTTGATGTGCTTGGTTAAATTTATTCCAAGGTATTTGAATTTTTCTTATTGTTTACTTTAGATTTCCTTTGTATTTTTATTGGATGATTTTCTGCCTTCACTTTCTTGCATAATGATGACCATGTTTTTGCGTTTCAGTGTGTAGCACACACTCAAGCATCTTTTGTAAGGCTGGAAAAGTGGTGGCAAAGCCTTTTAGTTTCTGTTTATTGTGGAAGGTCTTTATTTCATAAATGAGAGCTTTGCAGGATACTGTATTTTAGGTTGACAGTTTTATTTTCTCTTAATACTTGAAATTTATCTCATCATTCTCTTCTAACCAGTATGGTTTTTGAGTAGCAATAAGCTGTGAGTCTAATTGGAGCTCCTCTGAAAGTAATTTGGTGTTTCCCCCATCAACATTGTAGAATCTTTTCTGTATGTTTGACTGTGGAGAGTTTGACTACAATGTGTCATGGTAATGATCATTTCTGGTCATGTCAATTAAGAATTCTATGTGCTTCTTGCACTTGGACATCCCTTTCTTTCTCCAGATGGAGGAAGTTGACTGTAATTACTTCACTATAAAGACCTTACAATCCATTCTCTCTTTCCATGCTTTTAGGAACTCCTAAGATCTGTATGTTGGGTCATTTTATAGTATCCCATATATGTCCAACATTGTTTTTTGGTTTCATAATTTATTTTCTTTTTGTTGCTCTACTGTAAAATTTCCAGATTTCACTTCTAACTCAGATATTGTTTCTTCTGTCTCACTGAGTCTGTTAAGTCTTCCCAGCACATTTTTTATTTAATCTATTGAATTCTTCATTTCCAAAATTTCATTTTGTTTTCTCCTTCAAAACTCAATTTCATGGGAAAAATTTTAAGAGAGTGGAAGCCATAGCACTGATTTTAGGAAGAAAGGGGCTTTGCTTTGGTACCAAGAGCTAGGGCTGGATATTTTGCTGAGAATACACCAGCTGGGCTGTGACTGTAAGCCCTCCAGCCATCTCGCTCACTGCTGCTTGCCATGCATCATGCCCACCAAGGCAAGGCTGCCTGGAGCAGGAAGGACACAGCCTTAGGAGTTTCTATGCCAGTGGGGAATACGGTTCTATTCCAATGATCATTAAGGGAATTGGCAGAAATAGCTCTTCAATTGCAGCAATTTGAAAAGCTAAAGTTATTCAGACCTTTGCCAAACTAGGCTTCTGAGAGCTTCTGTGAGCTTACAACTAGCAGGTCCAACACAACTTGGGAAGGGATTCAGAAGGATATTCTCCCTAAGCATATGTGTGGGTATATTTGCAGATGGTGAATATAGGAATACGTCTTGTGGGATCTGACACTGCATCACCCTAGGCCTCTGCATCACCCTAGGCCTCTGACATTCCTGATAATGCAGCTCTTGCCAGTGTCCCTGGTCTCAGCTTCAGAGCTCTCCTAAGAGCATGCTCCCACAGCCATCACTAATGAAATCAACCTAGCACTGTAAGTACAATTCAGTGACCCGTTAGCAATCAAGATTGACATGATGAAAAAGACCCCCTCACCCCCCCCCCAAAGCATCTCAGTCCTCAAAGTGATTTCAGATAAAACAAATGCAGAAACGCAGAAGCATCTCTTTTTGATCATTGGGGATGAAAAATCCTACCAGATATCAAGCAATAGAAGTATTATGGGACTGTGAAATAATAAAAATATCATTAACCCAGCATTTATGCAGTTTCTCTCTCCTTCCATGCAGTATTTAATTTGAATCTTGCATTACACTTGTTAGATAATTATCGCAAGTCATGTTTCCAAATCAATCAGTAAGTTTGTAGAACTGTTGTTCTGGCTGGTGTGTGTGTGCTGCAGATGATGGGGGCTATAGTCTCCTGATCCCCTCATATTCATTCTTACACAATTCACATGAGAAAAGTCTATCACTTCGTTTATTTCATGTGCTATTGTTACTGTTTTGTGTTGGGGTTTTCTTAGCTTTCTGACTTTCTTCAGTTCTCTGAATGCCAATTTGTGTTCCATCTCAGTGGATTGACAGACCCTGATCCCTAATTTCAAGGTGGGACTGCTGTGTTAAGAACATCCTTGGGGCTGGTATTTGGCCACAGTGTAAGATGCCACGTAGGAGCCTGCACAACGTCTTGGAGGGTCTGCTTCCAGTCCAGCTCTTCCACTCTCACCCCCAGCTTCCTGCTAGTGCAAGCCTGGGAGGCAGCAGTGTGGTCTCAAGCAGGTGCATTGTTGTCACTCATGTGGAAGACCTAGACTGAGTTCCAGGCTCCTGGCTTCTGCCTGGCCCAGCCTGAGCTGGTATGGGCATTTAGCAAGTTAACTAGAGAATGGGGAGATCTCTCTTTATGTTTATCTACCTCTGTCTCTCTACTTTTTCAATAAATACATTTTAATAATAAATAAGTTTTAAATGAATCTTGATGTGAATGGAATGGGAAAGGGAGTGGGAGATAGGAGGGGTATGAGGGGAAGGGAAATTATGGGGGGGAGGGGAAGCCATTGTAATCCATAAACTGTACTTTGGAAATTTATATTTACTAAATAAAAAAATTAAAAAATAATAATAATAAGTTTTAAAAGAACATACGCTTCAGAATCCAGGAGGCTGTCGACCTGCTGCAGTAGGATCTGGTGGAGAGGTGCCCCCTGACCTCCTTGGCTAAGGTTTTCATACCTTGGATTTGGAATCAATGAGGGGTCAGAATTAGAGATAGTTGCTTTCATGCTATTGCAACTAAGAATCTTAGGTCCAATGTGCACCATGTGCTCCTTACTTTGCACATAAATCTGTATCATGTAATGCTTTACATTGTTAAGCAACTCTAAATTTCACCCCCATTTACTGCTGTACGACTGTGCATTTTTTAAAAGGTTTGTGAATCAGTTTCTTCCAACTGACTCACAGAACTCACTCAAGTCCAGGGCTCCAAGAGTGGGGAGGGAACCAGGCTTCTTTACTGACAAGGCCTCGAAACATAAGAGGGCTCCTCGTGTTCCTGGGTGACTATTGGTAGTTCACAGCACTCCCTGGTGCGGATGCCACAATGGCACTCCAATGTCTTCCTTGTCCATCACAGGAAGGTGTCTGATGACTTAGTATGGCCTGAACAAAAAACAAAACCTCCCTTGGTGTCCAACTCTAGAATTCCACAGCAGTGTGTGAGGGTTAAGAAACATTTCTTTGTTTTAAAGTTTTGTTTTATTTATTTGAAATGCAGAATTGCAGAGAGAGAGAGAGAGAGAGAAATTTGCCATCTACTGGTTCACTCCTTAAACGGCTGCAACAACCAGGGCTGAGCCAGGCTGCAGCCAGGAGCCAGGGCTTCATCTGGTTTCCCACATGGGTGGAGGGGCCCAAGAATTTGGCGATCGTCTGCTGCTTTCCCAGGCATATTAGCAGAGAGCTGGATTCGAATAAAGCAGCCGAGACTTGAACCAGCACCCATATATGATGCTGTCATTATAAGCAGTGGCTTAATCAGTTGTGCCACAACACAAGCCCCTTAAGAAACACTTCTAGCTTATAACCTATTCTTTATGAATTAGCTAAAGAATAATAAACAGGCAGTCTAAATACAGACTGCGTAAACCCCAGCATCCCTTTTATGGTTGCTTTCCCATGGAAGCAAGTCTGCTGCTGTTTCAGCCGGAGTCACTATGGAAGTGTGACTGGCATGGTAACCTCCTGTAACACATGTGCTCAAGTCCTTAGCACACACTCAGAAGCACCTGTGTTTTGAATCACTTTGTCTGTGTGCTCATGTTTTCCTTAGTTGAAGAAGTCATTGGTATTAATTGCAGACCTAACGTGAGTTTGTGATAGTCCACCCCAATGATATAGTTAGATTTCTTAAATGTCAAATTGGCATTTCCAGAACAGATTATATTTTTGCTTGCATGTGTTCAGGCAGGAAATCAAATCTCTATTATCAGGAATGTGATTTCTTCCTCAGTTCCTTTGTATTACTAATAGAAAAATAGACAGTTTATAACTGTCATATTACTTTCCTACTCTTCCTGAAACAATAGCAATTGCACAATTAGTCTGTCATTGGGTCTTTGCTCACACTTGTCCCCAGCCTTGGAATACCTTTCCCAGACATTTTGAGTTGAAAATCATCCATCTTAGATCTTCAGCTGAAGTTGCCTCAAATCAGACCCCTATACTCCCAAAGGGATTTAAGTTGTTGAGGACAAAGTTTACTTTAAAAATGTTCTATCTGCTCTATTAAATACTAAATCCTTACTTGATTGATGCTCTTAATACATACTTATATGGATCTGGAGTCCATAGTTCAGCTGTAGGAATTCTATGTATTACTTACTCTCGAATATCATTCTCTTGGTTCACTCAGCGAAGCCCAAATTATGACTCAGAAAATCAAAAGGAGCCTCTAGCCCTTGTGAATCCTGAAAACTTTTTACTGCGCCTTCTAAATGTCTCTTTATTCCTACCTACTTGAGAACACATTTGAAATGTGAGGGAAAGGGATGAAACACTTTAAAGCCGAGAACCTATCAGAAGCTAAAGTCATTTCCTGCCAGTTGTCAGTGTAGAAATGCAAGCCCGAGTCCTGCTCCCTCTCCTCTGGGTCCAGCACCGTGCTCTCTGCGGTGTCTGGCTTCAGCACCTCTGGGCTCCCAGGGCAGCTGTTGCTCTCCTGTAGCCTCTCCTCTCCCACCTTGAGCAGCGTGTTCCTCACCTGCTTGTGCCTGTAACCGAGTCTGTTTCAAATCACTTCTGGCCTCCCTGTGTCAACACCTCAAATCCCAGTCCACATTTCCATTTCTTATCTGCCATCTCCTCTAAGAATATAATCTCTTCTCATTTCTGTCATCAGATCCATCCTCAGGAAATCATTATGTTGGAAATAAAAGAAAACCTCATACCTGTGCATCAAGTGTAGGGAATTGCTGTGTGCCAACCTGAAACCAAAGTTCTGTTGATAATGGAATGGCTGCATCATGGGCAGCAGCATCATAGGATACTTGGAGTCAGAGGCAAGAACAGGGAGGTCTGCAATGCAAATACAGAAAGATGCAGCTCACATTCCACTGTGTGAGGTTACGGATCACGTAGCAGCATTTGTATGGATTGATTGATTAAATTTGGGTAAGGAAAACAGTTATGTGGTGTTGAAAAGAACTAGGATCAGCAATAGCAATGGAAACCTTGCTATCTGAATTAGAGAGAGATGTTCATAAATATTATAGCAAAGTCTGGAATAACACATAAAAAAGTTTCTGCTTTTAATTTGGGTAAGGTGTTTAGTTATTTTAAGTTCTCTTTTACACATTTATTTCCTATTCCTATTACTTACAACAGACTTCTGCTATCATTTTTTGTATATAATCAAGGACCAATGTCAAGAAATCATAATGTTCTTGAAATACCCAGAGGAGTCTTTAAAAATATCCAGTGATCTCTTAATTCTTCTCTTTATAATTCAACTTTTCATCATGCAGCAGCATTGAACATAAATACATAATAATAAAACTTTTCATTAATTTTTGACAAACAGCTTAGTAAACTTTTACCATTTTGCTCACTAAATATGCACTGTGTTCTCATAATCGTGTGAGTCAAAAAGATTATTGTTTAATGCTTATCAGCATTCAAGGTGTTAAGAAAATTAAACTGAAGAACTGATATATTTCAGAATGAGGGATGTTCAGAGGCAAACCTAAACAAAGAAGCAATCCTGTTCAGGCTGAGAGGCCTGCAAGAGCATCTCAGGAATGGAAAGACAAGACTGTGGAAAAAATACCCTACACGGAGGATCTCTGCGAGACCTCATAGGAAAGGAAGGTCATCAAAGAAGGAGACACTCTTCTCTGAAGGGAGAGGAGAACATCCACTCTGCTCAAGGATGTGTCCAAATACCGACAGAGTCTATGGTCACAAAAGGCCTCCATAGCCCTGGCAGTCCACGACAAGAGCCTGGGATGATCACTGGCGTCATAAAAAAAGAGTGTTAGTTGTTAAAGGAACAACAGTAGTCACTGTGCACCTGCTCCACAGGCAGGACCTCTGTCCCTGTTGAATTGCAATATGAGACTCAACTGCAAATTCACCTCCCCAAACTGTACTCTATATGTTGTGTGTGGGCGTGGGGGCAAATTAAATCAACATCAGGAGTCACTGTGTACTTACGTCTCATGTGGGATCTGTCCTTAGTGTGTTGTCCAATGTGAAGTAATGTTATAACTAGTACTGAAACAGTATTTTTACACTTTGTGTTTCTGTGTGGGTGCAAACTGATGAAAGCTTTACATAGTATATACTGAATCGATCTTCTGAATATAAATATAATTGAAAATGATTAAAAAACCTTGGTGTTAAATTTGAAATTGTATAGATAATTAATCAATTTTTTAAAAAAAAAATATCATGTAGGATTTCTGGCCTTAATGTGCTGTACATTGTGAATTAATACTATAACTAGTACTCCAACAGTATTTTCACTTTGTGTCTCTATGTGAGGGCAAACTGTTGAAATCTTTACGTAATATGTACTAAAATGATCTTCTGTGTATAAAGAGAATTAAAAATGAATCTTGATGTGAACAGAAGGGGAGAGGGAGCGGGAAAGGGGAGGGTAGCAGGTGGGAGGGAAGTTATGGGGGGGAGAAGCCATTGTAATCCATAAGCTGTACTTTGGAAATTTATATTCTTTAAATAAAAGCTTTATAAAAAAAGAATTTTAATAAAATAATAAAAGAATTTTGATGGTCAAAAAAAAGAAATCTATGATTAGCATAGAGTCGGTCCTCTGTATGTAAAGTCATACTAAAAATGACCCGTAATGAAGAAGGAGATGGGAGAGGGGATGGGAGGTGGGATGAGAGCAGGGTGGGGGGGCATGGGGGAAAGAATCACTGTATTCCTAAAGTTGTCTCTATGTAAAAATGCATTCATTAAATAAAAAATAAAATAAACAAAGAAGCAAAATGTAAAAGATAACTTCAAAAATTGTAGAAAAGCAAATTAAAAGATGATTATTTTGGAGTGGATGCTTGGCAGAGTGGTTATGCAGTTGCTTGGGACACCACATAGTGCAAGGTGCATAGGTTCAAGTCCCAGCTCGGTTCCCAGTACCAGCTTCTTTCTTATGAGCACTTTGATAGGTAGCGTGATGGTGCAAATATCTGGGCCCCTATCATTCACCTGGGAGACTTGCATGGAATTTCTGGCCTTATCCTGGTTGTTGTGGGCATTTGTAGAGGGAACCAGCAGATCTCTCCCTGTCTCCCACTCTTCATCTACCCTCCCTTTCTTTATTTACGATTTATTTATTTATTCATTTGCAAGTCAGAGTTACACAGAGAGAGGAGAGGCAGAGAGAGAGAGAGAGAGAGAGAGAGAGAGAGAGATCTTCCATCCGATGGTTCACTCCCCAATTGGCCTCAATGGCCAGAACTGTGCTGATCCGAAGCCAGGAGCCAGGAACTTCTTCCGCATCTCGCAGATGGATTCAGGGGCCCGAGGACTTGGGCCATCTTCTACTGCTTTCCCAGGCCATAGCAGAGAGCTGCATTGGAAGTGGAGCAGCCAGGTCTCAAACCAGCGCTCATATGGGATGCCGGTGCTTCCGGCCAGGGCGCTGACCCACTGCACCGCAGCGCCGGCCCCAACCCTCTCTTTTTCAAATAAATAAAATACATATCTATTTCTTAAAAAATGTTTATTGCAACTATTTTGAAATCTATGCATAGTGTTTCTGTGATACTTAGTTTCCACGGACTTGTTGAGGGATCTGTATCGTCACATCATCAGTTCCCTACTGGACCCCCTGAGTGCCTGCTGTCAGCAGGTTGTGAGGGGAGTTTGTGTTCATCCCTGGGGAAGATACTTGGATTCCTTTATGAAATCTTTCATTCTTTCCACATATCTATGGACCAATAGAAAATTGAAATATGTGTTTTTTATTTATTTTAGTAACACATGAAAATAATATATTGAACTGACCTGATCAGAATAGCAATACAGGCAACTAGAAAATTTGAAAGTCCTCTGAAAGATAAGCTGTAGTTTGGAAACTTTAGCTACTGTAGTAAAATGAGAGCTTTGCCTAAATCCTTCTTATGGTTGATTCAGAAAAAAAAATGCTGGCAATAAACTTTTTCCCAAGGAAGGAAAATAAATGAGGGGTCACACAGGTATTTATAATGTGAAATATATTTGGAAATAGAATTTAATAAAGAATCTAATAAAAATCCAAATGCTATAGCACTGCTTGAAACCGAAATCAGAGCACAATTCTGATAACTGTTCCCAAAGGTTTTCATTAAAAACTATTTCTTTGCTCAGTTCTTCTAATAATTCACCATTTTCACAGAAGACTCCCAAATTTCATAAATAGGTTTACTACTCTATGAACTCAGGACTGACTCTTCTATTGGCAGATTTTCCACCATTTGTGAGAAGTATATTTTGTAAGACAGGAAAACGAGAATAGTTACAAAACCTTTGGGAATGCACAATGTTACCTGCTCATTTATATGATCATTAATTTCATCGCAGGTCAGGGATGTCATTTGTTTAATTATCCGTCTCTCATCTTTGTACAGTGGGACATCCTCATGCTTCATCTCCATTTTCAGGATTACTCACAAGTGGCCTTTCTGTCCCTAGCTTCTGATTATCCTGCAGGATGACTTTTCACACATTGCCCCAAGCTCCTGTCTCACCCCAGTGTCACCTGCACAGCACACTGCTGCCCTTCAATCTCAGGTGTGTGTGACTGCACACATTCCCGTCTTTACGTCTGGCTTGGATTGTCCCTGTCCCATTGGAATACTTCTTTCTCCACCAGCTTCACGGGGCCAGGCTGGCCATCTTCTACCTCCCTTCCACAGCCACTGAAGGGGACCTCCAATCCTACGAGAATTCTCTCACCTCCTCTCAGCTTCTCTACTGAAAATGTGGTACACACTCTCTTCTTCACCACCACTATGCACTTCATAAGCCTCCATGAGGGCAGGTCCATGCCTGATTTATTTCTGCATTCCAAGCGGTATCCAGAACTGTTTAACAGACAGATCTTGGTGTGTTGAGATTCTGTAAATAGGCTGGCGCCACGGCTTACTTGGCTAATCCTCTACCTGCAGCGGCAGCACACTGGGTTCTAGTCCAAGTTAGGGCACCGGATTCTGTCCTGGTTGCTCCTCTTCCAGTCCATCTCTCTGCTGTGGCCCGGAAAGGCAGTAGACGATGGCCCAATGCTTGGGCCCTGCACCCGTATGGGATACCAGGAGGAAGCACCTGGCTCCTGGCTTCAGATCAGCGCAGAGTGCCAGCTGCAGCGTGCCAGCCATAGTGGCCATTTTGGGGATGAACCAATGGAAAAAGGAAGACCTTTCTCTCTCTCTCTCTCTCTCTCTCTCTCTCAAACTCTGCCTGTCAAAAAAAGATTCTGTAAATAAATACCTTTCATGTTCTAGCCATATCTTCCAAAAGCAGGATGCTTTAAGAATCCACTATAGTTTATGCATGTTGTACCATCCTAATCTGCATATTATAAAACTGAAACAGAACTGTTATTTGACTTTCCCAAGATTACATAGAACACGTGGAATGGAACTAATATTTGAGTCCTGTTTTGAAAACATGACTTTGTATGGAGTCTCTTAAGGCGTCAGTCTCTACCTCGAATGTGAGTTTTCCTCCACACAGCTCACGGGTGCGACCATGGCCCTGAGCTCCCATGATGAGGAGATGTGCAGTGTCGTCCTTCTCTGTTTGACATCTCCCCATCCTCTGAGTTATTGCTGAGAATTCAGAAGCTTTCATCTACAAATGCTTTAAAGGATAGTGTTTGAGTTTGTACAATTATAACAGACATAGACAGCTTTATAGAGAGAGACAGCTTTTAAAGTATGAGTGACCTCATGAACTATCTTTAAAATTCTACCATTAATCCATTAGACCATGGTGTGGCATTCCTTCAATTAATGCCTTCCTATCCCCATGAGACCTCCTCTTCCTCTCTTCCTCTCTCCTTCTCCCTTTCTTTTAGTGTTGCCTATTTAAATTAAAATATGCACGAGGAAAGTAATACCTCTGCAAGGATTCAATTCAATGATTCTTCCTGAACAAACAATGTCATAATTGATTCTGGGAACAAAGAGATAAACAAAAGGCAAGCTCTGTCCTCATGGGTGACACAATGTGGAGTGTCTTAAAATAAAGTTTAGCACAATGGATGGGCTAGTCAGCCATTCATCCTGCCATACAGGGGGTCAGGGAGGGCTTCTAACAGGGCTGGAAAAGATCTGGGTTCTCTCTAGCTCTTCTCTGGGTGGGAGCCTGTGGGAGGGGGCACTTGCCATGGTAGAAAATGATAAAGCACAGGGGTTGAAAAGTGAGCAGCATGCACACAGAACAGCCTGTGGTAAGAATTCCTTAAATAATTAATATGCAATTTCACATTCTTCTAGTGCACCATCTGATCTTGCTGGAGGGTAGCGTGCATGTCAAGGAGGAGGAGGATGGAAGAGGGAGAATGTGATAGATGGTTGGAGTGGAACATCAGGCACAACGACAGATCCGGAGGAGGCAGAAGAGAGGACTGTCAGGGGAACAGAGAGAAGATAGAGGCTAAGCCCGGCCCAATGGCAAAGATTTTATTTCATATCTCAAACAGAGCCAATGACAGCCAAATGTACAAAGGAATGTGTGTGGCAATGCTTCTGAATCCTGTAAACCTCAGACTTAGTGGTGTGGGTCTTTGATTTATGAGCCATTGCAATAATTCAAAAGCCCTTAGCTGTATTGAAATTTGAATTCCACAAGATAGGCCATTTTTTTACCAGAATGATTCCAATTCACTGCGGTTAGTCACATGCATGTGCACACGTGATTAAGTCTTTAAAATGGAGATACAAGTATCTCCTAAGTAACCTGCTGCACAAGAACATGACATGTTCCCCAACAGGAAATTCTCAGAGTGGGAAATAAGTTCTTTAATGCCCTCATTGATTTAGAGCACATAGCCCAGAAAAACGTGGGGGGTGGGGGTAGAAAACTAGGAAAGGAAGAGAAGAAATGGAAAAGCATTAGAAACACAGTTAACTGAGGGGGAAGAGTATATTAGGGCAAATACGGTCCCAATGCACACAAAAGACATCTTTGGAGCACAGAGAGTCACAAAGCACTTGGGGTTCATGGAAGTCTTGCTCCCCACTGGCTGCATAACCTTGAGCTATTCTCCAGGCTTCTCCAAACCTTAGCTTCTGGTCAGCATAGTGACCACAGCATGCCACCCACCTCTTAGGGGGCCACAAAGCAACATGACGGTGGAAAAGCAACTGGGACAATGACAAACAGGACACAGGAGATCAAGGAACCCTGGGTCCTAGACTCACTGGAGTTGGTGAGGCAGGTACTGCACAACTTCTTTTTTTTTATTTTTTACAGAGTGGACAGTGAGAGAGAGAGACAGAGAGAAAGGTCTTCCTTCTGTTGGTTCACCCTCCAATGGCCACTGCGGCCGGTGCACTGCAGCCAAGGCACCGTGCTGATCTGAAGCCAGGAGCCAGGTGCTTCTCCTGGTCTCCCATGGGGTAGAGGGCCCAAGCGCTAGGGCCATCCTCCACTGCACTCCTGGGCCACAGCAGAGAGCTGGCCTGGAAGAGGGGCAACCGGGACAGAATCCAGCACCCCAACTGGGACTAGAACCCAGTGTGCCGGTGCCCCAGGAGGAGGATTAGCCTATTGAGCCGCGTTGCTGGCCGAATTAACTCTTAATAGGAGCTCACTTGGTGGTTCTTTAAAGAAAAGAAATAGCTTGTAAATTTAAGGGAAGATGTGTGCAGATGGTTTCAGAAAACAACTAGACATACACTCAAGATGGAATGAGGAAAAAAGATTGTTGTCAAGGCTTCCTTCTAGAGAAGAAAAATAGATACTTTTTTATTATTTATTTTTTTGACAGGCAGAGTGGACAGTGAGAGAGAGACAGAGAGAAAGGCCTTCCTTTGCCGTTGGTTCCCCCTCCAACTGCACTGCACTCCAGGGCCACAGCAGAGAGCTGGTCTGGAAGAGGGGCATCCGGGACAGAATCTGGTGCCCCAACCGGGACTAGAATCCGGTGTGCCGTTGCCGCCAGGCAGAGGATTAGCCTATTGAGCTACGGCACCGGCCTTGCACAACTTCTTACCAGGAGTGCTGCAAAGCCTTTGTCCACCCAAACCATGGCAAGTGGGACTGAATGAGAAACGAGGAAACGAAATCCACTCACTAGAGCTAAATAGAGTCCTCTCTGGAACTTAATAAAGAAGAGTGAGCGCTAAAGACCTTGCTCGGTAAACGGGAAGGAGAAGGCTCTTTGACTTGCAGGTGCTTCCAACATCAAGGAATCAGAAGGCAGCAGCTCTGAGAGTTCGCATCAGTCCCAGCCCTTGCCAGCAAGTTTGGCTGCGGCAGCCCTACATTCACTGACAACTGTGGCTTGTGCAAAGGGGAGATGGGATGAATACTATTATCTGCTGGGGCCTACAGAGAGCAATGCACTTTCTCCTTCTTTGTTGTTTAATTTCTACCAAAGCATCTCTAATTTCAGTGCTGACAGCTCTGTTCCTGCGGGCTCTGGCTGTGAGCTCAGAGTGCTTGAAATTGCTGTGGATCAACACCTCACAGCACCAGCAAGGAAAGCAGCCACAGGCAGGGGACCTGGAGGCCAAGGTTGAGGAAGGAGTGAGCATTTGCTGAGAACTCTGCACCTTGCTTACTTTTTAAAATCGAACTTCACTCCCTCCCCTCAGATGGCCTTAAAATGTTTGTATTTTGAAATTCAGATGCACTGAAGTTGAAGCTACAGACAAGCAGTAAGGTGCCCTGCTGCCTGGCCACCTGTTGCCACTGTCTCCCTGTCCAGAGCCTCACACATAATCACTTCTCTTCCCTCACAGTTTGAGCTGGTGGAGATGGACTTGTCAGGAGTGCAAATGGGACTTCCTGGGATGCACGAAAGTAGATGCTGGACTGGACAGAGCTTACTGTTTTGTAGAGAGGCATGGCATTCTCTCTAAACCGCATAAATTAGAGCTGCCACAGGAAATCTGCCCAGTTGAGCTCCGATACTCCAGCATGGCTTCAAAGGCATATTTTTACAATCACTTATGAAAGAAAGAGATTACATGGGACTTAAGGAAATCCGCTTTCCCTTTGAGGAGAAATGCAAATAATATAAGTATCAGGGCATGTGTTGACTTTCGTCTCACTTCCTGCCACAACCCTGCCTGAGGTCGTCTCAGAGAATTCCTATAAAGCTGTTCCCACTTCTCCAAAATACCTTCCATAATAAGTAGAAGAGTCTCCAGGGTCTCTTATGGGAGGAAACATTGTAGCATGGAGCTTCAAAAGGAGGACAGAGAGAGCAGGCCAGCATTGCTCCTTCCAGAGCCTCCCACACCGTATGTATCAGTCCAGCCTGAAATTTCTGCATTTCAGTTTCACCATGTCTGAGGGCACTGGGCTGCCTCCAGAAAGCTGCTTCTGAATTTTGTTTTAAGATCTCTTCTCTGTTGGTTTTAACAGACTTTGTGCAGTCCATAGAGGGAAAGAGTGAAAGAACCCTTAATCTATGTAGGAAGAGATATGGCAGTGGCGCAGGGTCTCAGGAGTTACTAGAGAGGGCAGTTTGATTCCAAGGCCCACCCTCTCCACTTCCAAAACAGTGAGCAGTGAGACATCAAACACATAAAGTCATGAGCTGCAAATATGAACTAGGTTGAAGAAATCCATTCTGTGGGCTTAACATCTGATTTTGACTGAAGGGAAAAAAAATAACTGTAACATCACCTCTGTTGATACTTTAATACTCGGCATTAGCTCAATAGTAGGTGTTGAAAGAAGAAAGCATGTCACATGAATCAATGCAAAGTAGGGCCTCTGTGATATCACTGTCAATGAGGAGCAAGGATCAGTATCACCTGAAAGTGTCTAAGCAGACTTGTCCCAACCCTAGGGCATGGTATCAATAATACAGACATCCTGGTCTGTTGGTAGAGTGATTTAAACTCCAGTACAGCAATTTAACCATCTCAACTAACAACCTAGGATTGGGATCCAAACATACATATATTTTTTTTCTTTTTCTTTTTGTTTGTTATATAGTTTTTTTTATTATTTAATAAATGTGAACTTACAAAGTGCAACTTTTGTGTTGTGGCTTCCCCCCACCAACCTCCCTCCCTCCCACGGCCCTCCCCTCTCTCACTTCCTCTCCCATCCTGCCCTTCATCAAGTTTCATTTTCAATTACCTTTATATACTGAAGATCAACTTAGTATATACTAAGCAAGGATTTCAACAGGCTGCACACACACAACCGCACAAGATATAGGGTACTGTTCGACTAGTAGTGTTGTTTTTAAGTTTCATTAGTAAAACACATTAAGGACAGAGATCCTACGTGGGGCGCAGGTGCACAGGGACTCCCGTTGTTGATTTAACAAATGGCACTCTTATTTATGACGTCAGCAATCACCCGAGACTCTTGCTATGAGCTGTCTAGGCTATGGAAGCCCCTTGAGTTCACCGACTCTGAACTTGTTTAGTCAAGACCGTATCACAGTTGGAGGTTCCTTCCTCTCCTCAGAGAAAGGCGCCTCTCTCCTTGATGGCCTGTTCCTTCTGCTGGGGTCTTGTTCATCAGGATCTTAGATTGTTTTTTGCCACCGTGACATGGCTTTCCATGCCTGTGAGACTCTCATGGACCTTTTAGCCAGATCCGAATGTCCCAAGGGTTGATTCTGAGGCAGGAGTACTGTCAAACACACATATCTAATTGGCATTTGACCTAAAGTATTGCAAATATGCACAATGAGTACATTGTATGCCCAATAAACATTGAGAAATTGTCAGGTTACATATCTATTTACCATCTCTATTGCCTATCTATCTCTGTATCTACCTATCCATCTATCTACCTACTATATGTCTATGTCTATTTATATGCCGACTATCTTTCTGCTTATCTTGTGGGTGAGGGGTATGCAATGGATGTGAGATAAATAGGCAGGCATCTAAGGGTCTGTGGAGCCGGAAGTCACAAACCTGTGCCCCTACCCACGGGCCCTTCTACTTCTCAGTCGGAGCACTTGCCTTCCCCTGATGCATCCCTTGCATCCAGGATGTGGGACCATGGGAGACAGAAGGAGGCAGAAGGCGTGAGAATGCTCTCTCCACCTTGGACATGGTGCGGAGGTACTGCGCCTGTCTTTTCAGAGCTCTGAAGTTTTCCTGTCACCTGTCCTCTATGCTTTCACAGACCTTCCCAGTCACAGGCACTCTTTTTGGTTTCTCTTTTCTGCCTAGTTTATGGGTAAAATTGGCCCACTCGTGTTGTGTGTTTCTCTGTGTGGTGTGTCCCACGCTCACCTGAGAACATGTGTTTGTTTCCCCACTGCCAGTTAAACTTTGTTCCTATTTGTAGGTGATCCCAGTCTCTTCATAGTATTTCTATCTCTGTGGGAGACAAGAACCTGAATTAAACATTAATAAATTCATTGCCCACATTGCAACAGTCGGGATATGAGGGTGTTTCAAGAAATTTATGGAAAATGAGGTTTATTTTGGTGCAAAAATGTTTAAAAATCCATGTATATTTTTTCTTAATACTTAGTGAAATAAGCCAGTTCCAGAAAAACAAATACTCTATGTTTTTTTTTTCTGATCTGTGGTAACTAATACTGTATCTAAAATGGGATATATAGAAAAGAAATTGACATTCTGAAATTTGGTAATCGTTCACAGCTTTTGTTTCTACATTTGAGGAACAGTGTAATTTTCTTCTATTTGTTAAACTCTTTATTTAGTGTAGGGTTATCCTTATGAGTATAAAGTAAACTGAATGTAGATCATTGTGAAAATTGAGAGGGAATAAGAGAGGAAGGAGGAGGAGAGAGGTTAAGAAATATCACTGTGTTCCTAAATCTGTATATATAAAATGCATGAAATTTGTTCACCTTAAATTAAATAAAAAAATTAAAAAGATTACTCCATGAACATTGTAAAGACTCGTTTGTTATTACATGCTAGCTCCACATTTCAGCCAGGGTAGCACATGTGACTATGAAAAGTAACTAATGGGGAGGCATTTGAGATAAACAGTTAATATTTCTGAAAATTAAAATACTCTTATTTTTAATTTTTGACTGTCTAAATAGAAGGGGGTAGTTTATTACAGAGAACATACTCTATAAATATGTGGCAAACAAACAATAAAAGTTACTGAAAATTGATGAGTCTTCTTTGTAAGCTAACTACTGTATTTAAGCTATTCCAGCACCAAACAGTGTTTTAACCTTAGACACTTCCTGTTATGAACTATGAATAAAATGGCATACTTAAAATGTATCCAAAGGTTATTTACAAATCAAACCTTACAAGATTAAGAAATTAGAAACTGACACGATTCTAACTCCATCATTTGGGACAAGTCCAATTGAGCATGTCCCAAATTGTACATCTCCTCCCTCTCTTATTCCCACTCTTATATTTCACAGGGATCACTTTTCAGTTAAAATTTAAATTCCAATACAATGGAATTCCAATACAATCCCATCAAGGTGGCATGTACTAAGGCCATCTCACTAGTCCAAGTGATCCATTTCAGTTCACAATTGATCACACTGATAGGTCTAAGAGTCAAAGGGGTCACACAAACAAGACTAGTGTCTGCTAATACTAACTGATAGAATCAAAAAGGGAGAGAATGATCCAACATGGGAAGTGAGATACACAGCAGACTCATAGAATGGCAGATGTCCTAAACAGCACTCTGGCCTCAGAATCAGCCCTTAAGGCATTCAGATCTGGCTCAAGAGCCCATGAGAGTATTTTAGGCATGGAAAGCCAAGACACTCTGGGGAAAAAAAAAAAAAAAGAAGAAGACCTAAATGAAAGATCTCTGCAAGTGGGATCCCAGTGGAAAGAACAGGGCCATCAAAGAAGGAGGTACCTTTCTCTGAAGGGAGGAGAGAACTTCCACTTTGACTATGACCCTGTCGGAATAAGATCGAAGTCAGTGAACCCTAAAGACTTCCATAGCCTCGGCAACTCATGACTAGAGCCTAGGGAGATTACTGATGCCATAAACAAGAGTGTCAAATTGTTAAATCAACACCAGGAGTCACTGTGTACTTACGTCTCATGAGGGATCTGTCCTTAATGTGTTGTCCAATGTGAAGTAATGCTATAACTAGTACTGAAACAGTATTTTTACACTTTGTGTTTCTGTGGGTGCAAACTGATGAAATCTTTACTTAGTATATACTGAATCGATCTTCTGTATATAAAGATAATTGAAAATGATTAAAAAACCTTTGTGTTAAATTGGAAATTGCATAGGTAATTAATCAATTAAAGAATATACATCATGTAGTATCTCTGTCCTTAATGTGCTGTACATTGTGATTTAATACTATAACTAGTACTCCAACAGTATTTTTCACTTTGTGTCCCTATGTGAGGGCAAACTGTTGAAATCTTTACGTAATAGGTACTAAACTGATCTTCTGTTATAAAGAGAATTGAAAATGAATCTTGATGTGAACGGAAGGCAAGAGGGAGTGGGAAAGGGGAGGGTTGTGGGTGGAAGGGACGTTATGGGGGGGGGGGGAAGCCATTGTAATCCATAACCTGTACTTTGGAAATTTATATACTTTAAATAAAAGCTTTATAAAAAAAAAAGAAAAAAAAGAAATTAGAAACTGGAAGCCAATCATGCATTATGATACACTCAGCTAAAAGTAGAAAGAACGCTAGTTTGCATTGTTGGGAAGCGAGTAGAAATTAAATGACAGTAGTTGATGGGCCACAGTTGTTTTTCTTAAAGCAGATGAGGTCAGTAACCTTGACTTCTACTAAACAGGAAGCAAGAAGATTCATTAGTATTCACATTATCTTGGATTAGAATATAATCAGTAGTATCTGCTTCTTTCCATGTTGCCTAATTGGGATAATAATTAAAGAGATGAGTTTTAAACAAAGATATAATATCTGTTAATAATGACTGTGTAACTTAAGGAAGATTCAAAAGCTAGTGAATTTTTCCTAGCAAAGTCCATATTCTTGTAATTTTTACACTGGAGAAATGCTATATACAACTCGACTTCCTTTTTTGTTTGACAGAATACAGATTAAATCATGTTTTAAAAGGTATCAGAAGGGGGACGCCGCCATGGCTCACTTGGTTAATCCTTCACCGGTGGCGCCGACCTCCCATATGGGCAGCCAGGTTCTAGTCCCGGTTGCTCCTCTTCCAGTCCAGCTCTCTGCTGTGGCCCAGGAGGGCAGTGGAGGATGGCCCAAGTGCTTGGGCCTTGCACCCGCATGGGAGACCAGGAAGAAGGACCTGGCTCCTGGCTTAGGATGGGCGCAGCACCGGCCATAGCAGCCATTTGGGGAGTGAACCAATGGAAGGAAGACCTTTCTGTCTCTCTCTCTCACTGTCTATAACTCTGTCAAATAAATAAATTTTAAAATATTTAAAAAGGTGTCAGAAGGAGCTGTAATACAAAATGAACTATGAGCACTGGTAGTATTCTCTAGAGAGCTGGTGACCAGACTGGTGCTGGGTTTCCTGAGGATTTGACCGCAGTCAAGTGAGGCCAGTGGGTCTCAAAGTTTCCCAACTATTGGGATCACTGGAACAGTCAGTTACACAGTTTCTGACTCAGGATGCCTAGTGGGGCCTGAGAGATTTAACTTCCTGCCCATTCCCAGGGATGCTGACACTGCTGTCTGGGAACCCCAACTTGACAATGACTGAGTTGAGAATTCTGATGGTTTCCAAACCAGAGTCCCTATAATCCACACAGGAGCTTTATTAAAGATGCAGATTCCTGACCCAACGTGGGTGTATGGAACCAACATTTCCAAGGTATAGGGTTTAGGCATCTGCACTGGTTTTAAGCTTTCCAAGTAACCCTAATACACAGGTACAAAAACCAGGAACCAAACCATTTTATCCAGAAACGTGGACGCAGGCAGCCAAGGGCTGAATGGAGTGCTCCATGGCTTTGAGTGCTCAGAACCACTGCCCTGCTGCTGGCTGGCCCCTTCAGCCTCAGCTTGCGTGCCACTGGCATTGTCCCACAGCATGCCTCAACTTCATGAAGACCAAATCTTCACTTCTGTGGAAGGCTTTCTGTAGTTCTAATAGATCTAACTATTGTTATTTTTATTTATTTGAGAGGCAGGGTGTGGGTGTGTGTGTGTGTGTGGGTGGGTGTTTGTGTGTGTGTGTATGAGAGAGAGAGAGAGAGAGAGAGAGAGAGAGAGAGAGAGAGAGAACTCTACTTTGCAATGATCCACTGCTCCAAATGCCTGAGAAGGCAAGGCTAGACCAGGCTGAAGCAGAGGCCTGGAAATTCTATCCGGGAGTCGCACGGGTGGCAAGGACCCAACTACTGGCAGGAGTCAGCACTGGAAGCAGAGCCAGGACTCAAACCCAGACACTCCGTTGGGGAGCAGTGTCTCAGTCAGCAGCTTAACTGCGGCTCCCAGTGCCCACCCTTGAAAAGACTTCTGTGAGTGTTGTTGGTTCCCTGTGGAACACAGGAAGCATCGAAGAGGCAGAGTAGCACAGTGCTTACAAGTGCAGATCCTGTAGTCAGACTGTATTGAGCTGGCTGCCCCGACAACCATGCTAACACATGCAAAGCTTCTAAAGCTAAGTGTTTTCTCATCTGAAACGTGGAGGAGAGCCGTGCCCTTCCAGTAAGAGTTTTATAAGAATTAAATCAGATAAAATGTTTAAAGTGTCTAGACAGAGCCTGGTATATTTTTTGTGTGATAGACACTGTAAAAACATATGATTGTGGGCTTTTAAAGAAGTTTTAACTCAACACAAGTGCGGCCTTTCAGGCAGTATCTCTTTTTAAAATATTTATTCATTTATTTTAAAAATACTTATTCATTTATTTATTTGAAAGGCAGAGTTACAGAGGGGGAGAGATGCAGAGAGAAAGTGCCATCTTCCATCCACTGTTTCCCTTCCCAGACAACTGGAACAGTCACGGCTGCACAGGCTGAAGCCAGGAAGTAGTAAATGTTCCTTGGAAAAGGAGTTATCCACGTACAAGTGAAGTCCAAATACAGAATGAGCATCCTCTAGATCAGGTTGGCTGTGATTGGACGTGTGGACAATGCATTATTTCCCACAATCCAGGGGTCAGATCCCAGGGAAGTGTCTGCCAGCTTTTATGGAATCCTTGACTTAGCTTGACATTTGTCTCCCTGCCATCTAAACTCTCAGATTGTCCACAAGAACCTGACAATTCCTTTGCAAACAGAACCAAAAGGAGAGGACATGGAGGTAGATTTCACAGCTGCACATCCTGTCTGAAGCAAGCTTCATTTACTTGTGTCCTCTACCTGTGTTTTAAAATGCAAGTGACACTAATCACAAACACAAACAATACCAGCAATGGTAATCTTTCCAAAATGGCTCATAATTCAGTATATCCTACTTCCCTGTGGAGAGATTTGTAGAATGCTTTCACATCTGAAAGCATTGAACTTTATGTGTGCTAGTGAGGTCCAAAAATAGGGTATGGCAGAAGGTTTGGGATAAGGAGGGATAATGAATATGCGAATACCAATTTGAAGCCTAATTTCACAGTTTTTATCTCTTTCGGTCATATTCTGATGTCCTTAGTTCAAGCATAACTTTTTAATGGCATTTTCATTTTAGAAACTGGAATATTAAATAAATAAAACATAGCTTTAATAACTAAAAATAATTGCTCATTTAAAATATGATCATATTTTTCTCTGTAACAGTGGAAAACATTTTTGTAAAATGTCCTCTATTCATTAGTGTATGAAAGAGCCGGTGCTGCGGCTCACAAGGCTAATCCTCTGCCTGCGGTTCCAGCACACAAGGTTCTAGCCCCGGTCGGGGCACTGGATTCTGTCCCGGTTGCCCCTCTTCCAGTCCAGCTCTCTGCTGTGGCCTGGAAGTGCAGTGGGGGATGGCCCAAACGCTTGGGCCCTGCACCCGCATGGGAGACCAGGAGGAATCACCTGGCTCCTAGCTTCAGATCAGCACGGTGTGTTGGCTGCAGTGTGCCGGCCGCAGCGGCCATTGGATGGTGAACCAATGGTAAAGGAAGACCTTTCTCTCTGTCTTTCTCTCTCTCTCACTGTCTAGTCTGCACGTCAAAAAATAAAATAAAATAAAACAAGTGTATGGAAAAGATGGAAACTTGCACTAATTGAAGTCAAAATTCAGAGGGCATTTGACAATGTATTAACAAACTCTTTTTTTCTTAAGATTTATTTTATTTATTTGAAAGAGTTACAGAGAGAGATAGAGACAGAGAGAGAGGTCTTCAATCTGTGGGTTCACTCCCCAGATGGCTATGATGGCCTGAGCTGCGCCAATCCAAAGCCAGGAGCCGGGAACTTCTTCTGGGTCTCCCACAGGGGTGCAAGGGCCCAAGGACTTGGGCCAGTTTGTACTGCTTTCCCAGGCCTTAGAAGAGCGCTAGATTGGAAAAGGAGCAACCAAGAGTAGAACTGGTGCCCATATGGGATGCCAGTGCTTCAGGCCAGGGCTTTAACCTGCTGCACCACAGTGCCAGGTCCAACAAACTCTTGTGAACTAGATGTTTCAACTCCTGCAATTTATTTAAGGCAATAATAATTGATGTGTAAACTAATGTGTTACATTACAGCATTTTAAGTACTATAAAGACTCTTCAAAAGATTCATGGAAAATAGAATTAAAAACTAAATATTTCTGGTGAAAAAAAATTCGAAACACTTCATATAGTGATTCTTCAAAAATCCACGGAAACTGTGCTTTGATATACAAGTACATAGAATTCTATGCCTTTATTAGACTATTTATTCGACTAGTGAATCAAAAATTTAATTAAGTTTATTAGTGGGCCTTTAATTTTTTTAAAGGTTTATTTATTTATTTGAAAGGCAGAGCTACAGAGAGAGAGAAAGAGAGAGAGAGAGAGAAGTCTTCCATCTGCTGGTTCACTCCTCAGATGGCTGCAACAGCTGGAGCTACACCAATCTGAAGCCAAGAGCCAGGAGCTTCTTCCAGATCTCCCACATGAGTGCAGAAGCCCAAGGACTTAGGCCATTTTTGCAATGTGATTTTGGAGCAAATAATATTTACATAATTACAATGCTGTAATTTGATCAATTTTTGCCATATATAGAAAAAACATGAAAACATTTATCTTACAGTATATAATATGAAGTCAATAACTCTGAGATTATAGAAATGATTGCATAGAAGTTAGGAATTAGAGCTGAGAAAATTCCTACCTACCCCCCCCACACACACACACGCATACACAAGGGTACTTCAGAGTTCATGGAAAATGGAATGGCAAGATAAGCCTATTGTGTTGCGAAAATCCATGTATAGAGTTCATAATACACATTTCCCCATGAAGTTGTTGAAGAACCCTCATATATATGATATATCATAAGTGTATTTGTATGTATGTATATTTAGAGTAAGAAATAAAATTAATTTTAATGATTAAGTTCAGTATTTCAGTTTGAGACAAACATTATATTTACAAAATATCTGTAAATATACATGTGCACATAAATTTCTGCCTCAAACTTGTGTTAATTATTCAAATGAGTTACTGATCCTAATTATTAGAAATGAAGTCATTCTCTAAATAATAAATTCACACAAAAAATAACCTCCAAACTTACTAAAAAACCTGCCTCATTGTCTATCTACTATGTGGGAGATTCTTGTATCTCAAAGCTGCGTTTTAAAGACAAAACAAGTAGACATGTGGTCACTGGAAACAAAATACTCCCAGGAGCACTAGGATCTACCCCGCCAGTTCCTACCACTGGAGCGGTACCTCACCAGAGCTAATGGTCCTCATGAAGAGTGAGCACTGACAGCAGGTAGGGTGCTAAGGGGAGAAGGCTTTCGAGGACTCAGGCCTTTGTGCCGGATTTCAGGCAAGGAGCGCTCCAGGGGAAAATATTGGCACTCAGGCGCTCCTAAAGACCAGATAAAATGACTTTAAAATATTGCATTGAGCATTACCTCAAACATACATTGGAAAGGCTTATATAGAATACAGCAATAGAATTCTATAGAATATTTAACAAATATTAGTTTTTACAACTGGATCATTTCCTCTCTTCCACAACTTCATTAATGAGATTTGCTTAAATCAGTATTATCACTTTAATAAGGATTATGGGACTAAGAATCAAAGGGATCGCATAAACAAGACTAGTGTCTGCTAATACTAACTGATAGAATCAAAAAGGGAGAGAACAATCCATCATGGGAAGTGGGATACACAGCAGACTCATAGAATGGCGGATGTCCTAAATAGCACTCTGGCCTCAGAATCAGCCCTTAACGCATTTCCATCTGGCTGAAGAGACCATGAGAGTATTTTAGGCATGGAAAGCCAAGATACTGTGGCAAAAAAAAAAAGAAAAAAGAAAAGAAAAAAAAAACCTAAATGAAAGATCTGTGAGTGAGATCCCAGTAGAAAGAATAGGTCAACAAAGAAGGAGGTACCTTTCTCTGAAGGGAGGAGAGAACTTCCACTTTGACTATGATCTTGTCTAAATAAGATCAGAGTCGGTGAACTCAAAAGGCTTCCATATCCTTGGCAACTCGTGACAAGAGCCTAGGGTGATTACTGACACCATAAACAAGAGTGTCAATTTGTTAAGTCAACATCAGGAGTCACTGTGCACTTACTCCTCATGTGGGATCTCTGTCCTTAATGTGTTATACAATGTGAAGTAATGCTATAACTAGCACTGAAACAGTACTTTACACTTTGTGTTTCTATGTGGGTACAAACTGTTGAAATGTTTACTTAGTATATGCTAAATTGATCTTTTGTATATAAATATAATTGAAAATGATTCTTGATGTGAATGAAATGGGAGAGGGAGTGGGAGTTGGGTGGGTTGTGGGGGGGGAAGTTATGGGAGGGGAAGCAACTGTAATCCATAAGCTGTACTTTGGAAATTTATATTCATTAAATTAAAGTTAAAAAATGAAAGGATTATGGGAAATAACTGATGCCTAACAATGTGTTTTTGGGTCTGAATGGAAAAGTGAACATCAGAAAGAATACATAACAAAGAGACTGTAGGTGCAGGACCCAGGGGCTAGGATTCTCTGACACACTGAAGAGTTTCAGGTCAGAGACTCAGATGACTCAAGCTCTCTCGTTGCTTCACTCACACACCTAATGAGAGGACAGCTTATCCTCTCCTGCTCTTTTGGCCGCTGACCCTTTTATCTCTGAGCTGCACCCTCTGAGAGAGCTGGTCTACATTGACTGCAACATATACACCCTGCTCTGACTAAAAATTCCAACTTGACCAAGCTATGTCCTTCCAGATCATCCCACAAATTTCAGTTCCAGGTATTGCGTTCAGGGAGGAGTTCCCCCTTGAGCTGTCAGAGAAGGTGGGCAAATGTGGTGAACCCAACCAGAGTGGCCTGGACTGCCCTATCACAGGGGCTACAGGTCCTCCAACAGACATGGCCAGCTTTGGCCTGTGTGTAGTGTCAGGACTTCTGGTTATATCAGCCCAGGGGTGGCCACTTGGCCCGTGCGTGCTGACACGGTTGACAGAACTGGAAAAGATGTCGCAGCCTCTGTGCCTTTTCTTATTTCCCAGTTCTTTTTTTTTCAATCTTTTTATTTTTTATTTATTTTTTATTTATTTTTAACTTTTATTTAGAATATAAATTTCCAAGGTACAACTCATGGATTATAATGGCTTTCCCCCCGTACTTTCCCTCTCCCCCCGTAACCCTCCCCACTTACCCGCTCCCTCCCCCCTCTCATTCACATCCAGATTCATTTTCAATTCTCTTTGTATACAAGAGATCAGTTTAGCATTTGTTAAGATTTCGTCCATTTGCCCTCATATGGCAACACAAAGTGGAATATACTATTTGAGTACTCGTTATAGCATTGAATCACATTGTACAGCACATTAAGGACAGAGATCCCACATGATACATATATATATATATATATATATATATATATATCATATATTTTTTTTTTGAAACTGACCGATTTTTTATGCAATTTCCAATGTAACACTGAGTCTTTTTTTTCATTTTCGATTATCTTTATATAGAGAAGATCGATTCAGTATGTATTAAGTAAAGATTTCATCGGTTTGCATCCACACAGAAACACAAAGTGTAAAAATACTGTTTCAGTACTAGTTATAGCATTACTTCACATTAGACAACACATTAAGGATAGATCCCACATGGGACATAAGTACACAGTGACTCCTGGTGTTGATTTAACAATTTGACACTCTTGTTTATGGCATCAGTAATCGCCCTAGGCTCTAATCATGAGTTGCTGAGGCTATGGAAGCCTTTAGGGTTCTCCGACTTCGATCCTATTCCGACAGGGTCACAGTCAAAGTGGAGGCCCTCTCCTCCCTTCGGAGAAAGGCACCTCCTTCTTTGGTGGCCCCGTTCCTTCCACTGGGATCTCACTCACAGAGATCTTTCATTTAGGTCTTCTTTTTTTCCTTTTCCAGAGTGTCTTGGCTTTCCATGCCTAAAATACTCTCATGGGCTCTTGAGCCAGATCTGAATGTCTTAAGGGCTGATTCTGAGGCCAGAGTGCTATTCAGGACATCTGTCATTCTATGAGTCTGCTATGACTCTGCTTCCCATGTTGGATCATTCTCTCCCTTTCTGGTCCTATCTGTTTGTATTGGCAGACACTAGTCTTGTTTGTGTGTTCCCTTTGACTCTTAGACCTATCAGTGTGATCAATTGTGAACTAAAATTGATCACTTGGACCATTGCGATGGCATTGGTACATGCCACCTTGATGGGGTTGTATTGGGATCCCCTGGCATGTTTCTAACTCCATCATTTGGTGCAAGTCCAATGGTAGCTTCAAACACACCTGCCTCTTACAGAGCACACACTGGGAAGGACTCCTGCTCACCCCACACTTGCCCCAGCAGAGCAGATGGAATCTAAACCTGCCTCCCGTTTACAAGCAATGTTACTTATCCAAGACTCCGCAGCCAGCCGTGGAATTGTTCTCCTCCTGTGATGGACTGTCTGGGACCCTTGCAGTCTCTCCCTTTAATAGACAATGGCCCGAAGCATATGCTGTGAAAGGTCCTTGAAAGGAAAAGCAATCGGCGGGGAGCTGCCTCGCTCAGGAGGCTCTGGGCTGAAGGGCAGCTTGCTACAGACAACAGCACAGAACAGTGCTTGCAAAAGTCTGCAAACGCTGTTAGCTCTGAGAACGGCTTTAACAAACTGTGGTGGGCAAGAATTAGAACTGAAAAGGATTCAGCTGTGTGGATGGTCATTGTAAAGGAGAAATCAGGATTGTAAAGAACACCAAAGGTGTGTTATTTCCCTTAAACTTTCAAGCTCTTTGTTTTTCTTGAGAACAATGTCTGTCACTTCTCCCAACAGGAACCTGGTTTCCAACTGGAATCTACTAATGTCACCCTGATTTCAGGAACAACTTTGTAACTATTTTTAAAATCCACCCTGGGAAATGCATAGTCCAGGTTATTTATATTCACTTGTATGTGTGTGGGTGGGTGTGTATAGTGATGTACTTAAAAAAAAGATTAGCTGCAATGGAGAAATGAGAGAAATGAAGCTTTGCCATGGGACTAAATTGAAGTCCAGGTCAATAGTGATATTTTTAAAGACAATATAAACACTGTCTTAGGCATCAACTGAAGAACTTATGCAATAACCCTTTTAACCTTGAAGAATGAGCCTCAGAACTTCCTGACAGTGACAAATTGCCAAATAGACACAGTTGTGTGAGCCATACAGCCTGTCTCAATTGTACCTCCTCTTCCTCACTTCTTCCAAGCTGTCCTATGTACTTCTGTTCTTAAAGTTACAGTTTCAAGGATATAATTCTCCAGAGTATATAACCATATGTATATACTTCTCTAGAGTATATAGATCGTTTGGATTTTGTAATCACTGAACCTCACAGTAAGGCTGTAGTGAGTGAATGTAAGGTTTGTGAACTTCCATAGTGGATGTCTCAATTTCAGTCCACAAGATATCAGGACTGTGCTGGAACACAACATGAAGCACCTGGAAGCAACCAATATGGGTGTGAGGGTCTTTAATTCAACCATCTCTACTGTCTGTGGAAGAAGCTTAGAGATCCAAGTTATCAGCCATCAACTGAGCCCAGTCTCTCCACACTCATGCAGGAGAAGTCAGTCCTTCAGCTCTCAGGGGCACAGTTTGTGTGATCTAGTCACTGGAACACAGGGAGCTAAATAAGGAAGTTATACAACATGAGCAAGTAAAGTGCCTGCATTTCTTTATTGGACCAATGCTTTCTCTTTGTTTGTCAATTAATGAATTAGCTTATTTATTCATTTAATAATGGCCATTTTTCAAACTCTAGAAAAAATAAAGCAGAAAGCTTTAAGACTAGAAAATTAAATGGTCAATGTATCTCTGTTTCTAAGGATTAAGCCTTTTCTTTGATTTTTCACTTTAATCTTCTTTAAAATTAGGAGACATTCTAATCACTAAGAGATCGTTTTCATTTCAAAGGTTCTGAGACTGGAAGGCCCCATATAACCATATATTTTATCTGTCTATCTATCTATGTATATATCAATCTATGTGTCTACACATGTATGTAGGTGCAGATAAATGCACATATCTATGTATTTGTATGTCTATGTATCTTTCATCTACTTAAGTATCTACGTGTCTGTGTATATTTATGTTTATACTTGTGATATACTATGTATATCTTTATCTGTTATATTCTATTGTACTCACACATATAGATTCTCAAGATCCAAATTTAGTCTTCAAATCCGATTTCTCAGAACATGCTGATTTTTATTTTCTAGAACCCTAGAGTTTTTAATGTCATCATATTTTTGTCAATATTGATATTGGCAGAATCTATTGGCTGACATGAGTTTTCAGATAGAGGGCATATTTTCTCTCTCTCTCTCTCTCTCTCTCTCTCTCCTCGTGTATGTCTGTGTGTGTGTGTGTGTGTGTGTGTCTGGAGAGGGAATGGCATTGTCTGATTGTGTCATCTTGACAATCATCCATTTCATCCTGAGCGCAGTACTGCAAAAGAGGATCGGGAGGAGGAGGTTCGGGGCCGGGTCTCTCTCATTCCAGCAATTTCTCTTCATGCTATCTGGATGGCCAACATGTTTTCTTTGATTCTTTTTTTTTTTTTTATTTGACAGATAAGAGTTACAGACAGTGGTGGGGGGGGAGAGGTCTTCCTTCCATTGGTTCACTCCCCAAATGGCCGCCATGGCTGGAACCATGCCAATCTGAAGCCAGGAGCCAGGTGCCTCTTCCTGGTCTCCCATGTGGGTACAGATGCCAAGCACTTGGGCCATCCTCCACTGCCCTCCCCGGCCACAGCAGAGAGCTGGACTGGAAGAGGAGCAGCCAGGACAGAACTCAGTGCCCGTATGGGATGCCGGTGCTGCAGGTGGAGGATTAACCAAGTGAGCCACAGCACCGGCCCCTTCTTTGATTCTTAATCCCCAGAATTCATCTCCTTATTATGTGGGAAATAAGTAATATTTAGGGAAGTACTTAATTATAAAATAAGTTTCAGATTACAAAACAATCAACATTTTCCTTCATTTTTATTATTATTTTAAATGTTTTTCTCACAGCTTGCTGGTTCTTTGAAACTTAGAGAAAGTTGCTGGCAATTTACTCCTTGAGCAGTAAGACAAGAAAGGGCTTCCTAAGGGATGCACTGTGCATATTTGGGATCATCAGAATCTCTGCATTCCACAGCAGCCCCCTCCCCTGCGTGAACCCTCTGGATTACAAGGTGCCTAAGAGCTCTCTACGTGCTGTCTTGCAAGACAGCAAAGCCTTTTATTCAACTCATCAGCAAACTGTCATCTGAAATCAACACACTTTTGTCCTTAATTGGGTATCCCGAAGTGTATGATGCAGGCAAACGGTAAACCATACAAGGGGTACTACAAAAAGTTCATGGAAAATGGAGATTAAAGGGAAGTTTTTTTCAGCACACACACAAACTGATCTGACGGTGCAGAAGAATCAGCTTTGGCCTAGGGAAGGGAACAGATGAGAGGAAATCAGGCACCTTCATTACCCGCTTCCTTCTCGTGACTCCTGGGAACTGTGTGGATGTCACCTTACACACATTCAAAGGCCCACACTCAAAACACTGCTACTGAAAACCCACTGGGACTCTTCCTGTCTGTGACCAGCACAATTGAGACTAGGATCCTCAGCAAGTACCTTGTGCACACATTGGTGTTTTTCTTGAGTGTTGCTTCATAGGTAGCCCAGGCTGAGACACTTGGTGTGGTAGAAGGGTTTCCAGAAAGCACATTCTCAACTGGAATTTTGCAGTGGGATTGCTCATCTGTCTGAAAGCAACAGAAGCCCTTCATGGACAAGATGGGTAAACCTCTGCAAGCTGTGGCACAAAAATGGCTTCAGATGGACTGAGATGAAGGACAGGTGGAGGCTGAATCCTGGTGGGAACAAGGCCTTGCAGGCTTTAGAGGATGCAGTGACTGTGGAGTGTGGCGGTTGCCTCTGACAGGAGTTCCAGCTGACCACGTGCTTCGAGGCTGAGGTCTCTGCGGCACTCTAACTGAGCGCCTGACTACCCTGAGCACTGGCAGAGCATGGGGTGAAGGTCTGATGACACAGCGGAGAGAAGTGCCTGCTCTGCTGTTCTCAGGGGCTGAAGTCAGGGAGGGGAGAGAGGGGAACCTGAATGTCAGGGAGGAGAAATTCTGGCAAATCAGCTCCAAAAATTTCAACGCAAATATCCCCTGTGTCACCCTGGCTGGTGGAAGCAGCCCTTCCCACCTGGTACAGGAGAGAGACTCCTTGGCGTGGAGATCCTGTAGTAATCCCACCTGAAGCAGGTGACTTGGGATTTACTGGATTTTCTATGAATGCTGTTAAAGAAGAGATCAGAAGACTGGAGGGAGGGAAGTTAGAACAGGTTTACAGTGTGTGATACAAAGGGTAGCCCACTAGGGAAGAGGAACAGTCCAGGTAAGGGGGTGCTGCAGCATCATTTCTTTTTCATATTTACTGGCTCCCAGCTCTCCTGGAAAGAGCTGATAGAGACGTGGCCACGGGATGGGGATCCTCACTGGTTGCTGGGGAACATGGGCTTGCAGAAATGAAGAGGTCTGGAGAGGTTCTGGGCAGCCCCTGCCTTCAGAGGTAAAGTAATGTAATTACTGTAATGGCAGAAACACCAGAGTGGAAATGTGAGTGTGTCTTTGTGACAATGAGTCTGGGAGCTACAGGATTTTCCTGTTCATCAGGACTGGAAAGCTAATGCAAAGAAAACCCTGCCATGAAGAATTGCTCTGTGACCATGGACATCCACTGTAAGAACAGGACACAAACATCCTTCCAGCCCTTCTCCAAGGACATCTCCCGCTTTTCTCTGGGGAATCTGCACAGTGGTCAAAGCAGCCGTCCAACCTTCTCCAGGGTGATGCAAATGGAATCTGAGAGGGCACTGATCGTTTCCAACAACAGATTAGATTTGGGAGCCAGTGAAGAAAGAGTTTAGGTCCAAATCAGTCTCACGGTGGGAGCCTGGTGGTTGGCAGGTGTTAGGGTCCCAGGAACAATGTGTTGGAGTCAGCCCTTTCACTATCACTATGCCTAGCAACACACCATCAGGATTAGATTTACCTTGTTTCAACAGTTCCAGACCCTGCTGAGAGGTGCTCTAACTCCCAGGAGAAGGGGGTCTGAATCCCATTGAAGTGAAGCCACAGCTCCCTCCTGCCTACTTTTCTCTCTTCCTGGCAAGGGATCCATAAGCACAAAGGGAGTCCAGGGCTAGCTGGGGAAGTGACCCTATGACTACGGACAGGGAGAGACACACAGCACCAGGGAGTGCCACTGGTCACCGCATGGACTGCCCTCTGCACTTCCATGGCCCAGCCATGCCTGAGTGGGAGAAATCCAATAACTACAATACCACTAAGAAAGACAACCTAGGGATTTAAACCTTCAGGAGCCAAGGTCTGGGTCATACCCCACGCAATGAACAGACAGAGATGAATGACACGTGTGGTCTCAGGCCATCCTCCACAGTGGGCACCATAGTTGGGTCACTGATTTCTCTTGCCAAGGTTTATAGATGACAAGGCAGCTTCAGGGAGGGAGCTATCCAGTGCTTGACTGAGCTTAAAACCACCAGGGAGGGTATAATGCTCTTCTCATCTCTGAGAAGAAGTAGAATAAAGACCTGTTTCCCGGCATGGCCACCAGAAAGAAGGGCAGAAGTGAGGAGCGAGGGCTCTCTCCATGGGACCTTGCAACTTCTCCCCTCTACTTCTCCAGGATTACACCTTGACCTCGACCACCATTCCTCTTGCAGTTTTCTGACCACTGACATACACTAAGCCCTGCCCATGCCAATCACCCCTTCACGTCTAGCTCTGCTGGCACACAAGCATGACTTCTGAGTACTCGGCATCTGATACGGGGCGAAGTGACACAGGACAGAAATCCAGGGGACAGTTGGATCCTTATGGGGGCTGCTCTTTGGTGTGAGTTATCCTTGTCCATCTTCCCAAAGTGCTCACAAGTTGAGAAATCAAGGTTAATAGGCCTCCTGCTGTCTCTGTTTGCAGTGCCCCTGGCTTCCAGTCTCCCTGCCTGTCTTCCCATCCTCTTGTCCCGTTCCCTCACTCACAGCCCCAGCCTTAGGCCTTCCAAGATGCCATCAGATTTTCAGTCTGTGCCTGGAAGAGGCTGGCCAAGACAGCCAACTTAAAACCAAGGCACGCTGTAAATACATGATAATGTAACTTGCAATACCATAAGTGGTTTCAATAAAAGTGGTGAGACAGAAGAAGGTTTGTGGTTTCTCGGAAAAGAGTGTCCCTTGAAGTTGTGAACATGAGCACATTTGTGGGCTGGTGCAGTGGCATACTAGGTTAATCCTCTGCCTGCGGTGCCAGCATCCCATATGGGCACTGGGTTCTAGTCCCAGCTGCTCCTCTTCCAGTCCAGCTCTCTGCTGTGGCCCAGGAAGGCAGCGGAGGATGCCCCAAGTGCTTGGGCCCCTGCAGCGGCATGGGAGACCAGGAGGAAGCACCTGGCTCCTGGCTTCAGATCAGCGTAGCTCTGGCTGTGGCTGCCATTTGGGGAGTGAACCAATGGAAGGAAGACCTTTCTCTCTGTCTCTCTCTCTCACTGTCTGTAACTCTACCTGTCAAATAAATAAATAAAAATCTTTAAAGAAAAAAAAAAGAAAGAAAACACATTTGGAGTTCACAAAGTTCAATTCCTGAATTTCAAAGATGAGGAAGTTGAAGTCCAGGACAATCCTCTAGCTTTGGATTATATAATCAATCAACAGCACAGCTGACTCAAACTCATTTCTCTGGAATCTTAAAACAAACAGAGTATTCTCCATGGAATCATTTTCTGTATAATGAGGGTTAGTAGAATTCCCCACTCTTCCTTAGAGGGTAGTTTCCAGAAACTGGTTATTTGAATCTCAACATCCCCAAAGAACATACAGATATTTTATCAGGATGTAACTTTAATACAACTATCTTACTCCATCCTAGAATTTCTGCATGGTCCTACCCATGATGACACATGGAATCATCATTATTTTAATCATCCCCAGGCTTGCAATTCCACATGTAGAGTCCACCTTTCAATGCATAAACACGTTGAGATTTGTGATTTACAAATCAGTTAAGCAACCCTCCATTACCTAGAGCCTGACCACTTCTGGATAAATGGTCAGAATTGACTTTCTGGAGCTACCAGTCTGAGTAACCCAGGCCCTGGGCCACTCTGAGTCATTCCTAAGTCCCAGGTTAATTTCTACATGGTCTGATAGCATCTACACTCAAGATTACTGTGGGGAAATTAGTGCTTCAAAGCACCCATGAGGACACAAGTAGACTGAAAATGAATAAGGCATTCACAAATGCCTAACGTTCTTCCAGAGAGTAATGCACACAGAGGAGAAACCTGAGTTAGAATGATGTTCTGTAACCTTACATAATATCTGCAGAGCTCACTTTACCATCCCTAAAATGTAGTCTTGAAGCAAACAATCTCTGAGAACTAGCCACACTCTCACTTTCTATGATTCATTATGGTTTTCTTCTCAATGTATTTTCCCTTTCTTGTTTCATTAAATTCAGTCTCCCAAACTCTTTATTACTTCTGTTTACAGATCTATTTTTAAAATCATCACATGTTGTTCTTCTCTCAAGAAATATTGGAAAATTTAATTAACTTTCATAAAGTATTTTGTATGAGTTGCAGAAAGAGAATGGGCCCTGTGCATGACCACTGCATCACAGGTGCGTTTCTGAGAGCCTGGGAGGCTGCACAACCTCTCCACTTTGGATGGGAGGGATGTGGTATCTTAAAATGCAGGGCTCTCAAGGTTTACTCTTCACTTGCAGCTGTCACATAATGCATGAGATCATTATATTAGTAGGCGCATTTGATAAGTCTAACAAAAAATAGAATAAAATGTGCTTAATCACAAGAAGACTTGCAGTTCAGCTGTCTTTTTCGTAAATGTTGAAATGCTTCTATGTATTTAGAGTGTATACAAAAAAACCTGATTAAACTCTTGTTGCATCTTAAATGTTTGTATTACATTATTAAAAAAAGTGACAGGGAGCAAACAGGAGAACATAATTAGAGCAGATGAACAAAGCAGAAATGCAGGGGGCAGAGTAGGAGAGACGGTGATTCACTGACAGCATTTGATTCCATTCTTCAGTCAAAACGGGGAAAGAAAATAAAAAATAAATGCAGATTTCATAAGTCATAAGAACATTAAAATCATAACCTTCTCTAATATTTAGACTCTAGCGGAGATGGAGAGCTAGCCAGACAATCTCATATTTGTTGGGTTGACACTTGAGCGGTTGTCCACAAGGGGATTTGGTAAAGGGCAGCTTGGAACTGCTCATCTTCCTCTCTGCTTTGCAAATCCCAACTTTTCAATGCCATGTGACTCTGCCACCCTCTAGTTAGTGAAATATGACTACCATGATGTCTCATCATCCAATAGAGCCTGCCTTCCCTTAGAGTATCCGTAGGGTAGGACATGTCTGCAGCCAGACATGTCCACAGGAGAAACACAGTCCAGACTGTGGTAGCCTGAGGAACGGTGGACGCGTGTTTTGGAAAGGCAGAGGAAGCTGTGTGGCCTCAGCTCCTGATCCCACTTGCTGGGAAACGAATGGGCTATACATCTCGGGGTCTTAATTCTGACAGGGTGTCAATCCATGATTTAGAGCGTCCGTGTTTCCACTTTAAAAGCTATACCATGGGGGCTTGCTACAGAAAAGTCAGTCCTGACAGATTAAATGGAAATTTCTAGACTTGGTCTTCCTGCCCTTAGCCCTAGCTTTCAGATGAAGGACCTGCTGGTTTAGTTTCTTCCTTGGTAACAGGTCTGGATCACTCTGACTGTCTGTCCATATTCAGTACTATCTGGGGGACCATAGGTGGGGGGACACTGGATTTTAATATATGGAGAAGAAATAGTGGGGCTGATAAATACGCAAGGGGAGGGTTGTTTCTCTGGACTGTGGTCTTGCAATTGGAGAAAACGCAGAGATACAGAGATGTGATGCAGCCCTTTACAAGTGGGCTTCCTGACAGCAGTCAGCAGACCATATCTCCCTCTTCCCACCCTTGCAGGCTTATCCAACGCATCTTGCTCAGTGACAGAGGCCCACCTTCTCCTCGCTTTGATCACAAAGATTGAGGGTCACCCGTGACAGCACTATGGCCATCGTTCCTGCATCTGACAAAGCAGTTCGCGCCTATGTTTCGGGCCAGCACTGCAAACTGCCAAGGCGCCACGTTTTAGAGGCAGACACACCTCAAAGTCCTGGCCCCAGTCTTCTTCCCCTTCCTCCCCTTCCCCATTTTGAAGGTGACTCAACTTCTCCCAAATCAGCATGTTATCTTCCCCTGAAGCTTTTTTTATTTGTTTGAGGAGATGGAAGCGTTTCCCAGTGTAGAAAAACTCCATCAACTTGTGGTGCTTATTCCTCACCACCCACGTGCAATCTGTCAACAAACTCCTAGGATGCCATAGATACACTCTCGATTCCTTCTTTTCCAATCTTCAAATGCTGTCCTAATTCAGGGCACTCCTAATCTGTATGCTGAACTGTCTGAGCAGCATCGTACCTGCCAGCTCCTCAGAGCACAGCAGTGCTACTGGGGAGGCTGTCAGAAATGCAGAGTCTGGGGCCCCTCCCGGATGCGTTCAGACAGAGTCCTGCATCCGCAGGACCCTCAGGTGGTTCCTTGTAGACAGAAGTTTCAGAAACACAGCCTCCCCGGTCCTCCTGTTTCATATACTCTCCTTCTTCACTCTGCCCTCTATGCCCCCTGCCCCTTTATATTTGTACACTCACCTAACCTCCCACACTCCACAGACATTAAACCTTTTCTAGCATCAACATGCCTCTATATGGCATGGTGGTTAAGACTACAGAGATGTGAGCCGGGCCATCTAGATTTTATATTCCTGCTGCTTCAGTCACCAGCTTGCTTCAGCTTCCTTATCTACAGAAGGGAAAACCACATACACTAGACTCTGAAGTCACAGAGTGTCATGAAGATTAAATGGTGTGGGGACATAATGAAGAACTGTGGAGGAACTGCAGAGCGTAGTAGCCACTGCATTGCAAATGTTATATGGCAATACTACTATCCTTTCTTTGTTATATCCCACCTGAGTGTCATGCAAACATCACCAAGAGAACAGCAAGACAACACAAACTCCAGTTTTCTGCAAACCTAGGAGACAGATGCAATTCAAAGATGTGTACAGGCCTGCCCAGACTCTGAGACCAGGAATAAACTGTGCCTTAGGAATTGAAGAGAAGCTTCAAGAGGTCCCAGATGTGGCAACTCTCAGAACAGGACCTCGACCAGGTCCATGCAGAGATTGTAATCTACATGCAACCCTGACATGGGCCAGGAAACTCTCAGATTCACAGACATTGACTGGGCCCATGCAGACCTGGTAATCTACATAAACAACTGACATGGGACCAGGAACTCCTAGATTCAGTCAGAAAAAGAAGAGACTGGGATCTCTGTCCTTAAATGTGCTGTGCATTGTGATTTAAAGCTATAACTAGAACTCAAGCGGTGTTTTTCACTTTGTGTTTCTATGTGAGTGCAAACTGTTGAAATCTTTACTTAATATATACTAAGCTGATCTTCTGTACATAAGGGAGAATTGAAAATGAATCTTGATGTGAATGGAACGGGAGAGGGAGCAGGAAAGGGGATGGTATGTGGGGTGGGAGGGAAAAATATGGGGGGAGCTATTGTAATCCATAAGCTGTACTTTGGAAATTTATAATCATTAAATAAAAGTTTAAAAAAAAGAGGGAGGCTTAAGAGGAGCAGTTGCTCTTTCAGTCGAAAAGAAAAGGGTCTATGTTGTGCAGCATGTAAGCTCCACCCACTTCTTTTAACAACTAGTCCTGGACAATACTGTAAAAGATAGATAGAGAGATAGATGATAGATAGATGTACGTAGATGGTAGATAAATGTACATAGATGATGGTGGATGTACACAGATGAGAGATGAGATAGACAGATGTACATAGATGATAGATTGATTGATAAAGTAGATTAAAAAACAGCAAATAAATGAAAATTATAAAAGGACAAAAAGAAAACAAACCTGTCAGTGGGTAAGAGTACTATTTAGGAAAATGTTGTCTTCAATTTAATTAGCAATTTCGAGCAAGCTGTTCCTTTCACATGCTCTGTGCACTCCATTCCATGCTGCCACGTTACCTCTCTTCTCAGGGGGATGCCTGCCTCTCCTAACAGGCTCATGAGGCTATCTGTTCCCCCAAGACTGTTTTGCTCCCCCATCCTCTGAGGAAGCTTCATCCTCCTTGGCAATCACCTGCAGTCTGCCACATTTCACTGGGCGCATTTATTACACTGTGTCCTCTATTATAATCCTATTGTTCTGTTTACTATGAAAGCAAAGTTTGTACTCTCACAACACTAATGACAAATGAACAAAAGTGTGGAAAATGTCTCTAACTGGAGCTAGATATAGAGGAAATACATTTACAATAGAATTAATGATCACAGTCAAATTCAAAGGACAGGAAATGCCAGTTCAGAATCCTTGGGGAAAAGGACCCTGATCTGGTTCCATAGCTATCTTAACAACTTAAGTGCTTTGACTAAGGGCTTCTCCAGGTTTGAAGTACTTTGTAATCTGTCAAAGTTGCATCCATGTGTTTCCTTCCCACTTTGGTGGTGTTTACTGTGACTTTGCCGTCCCCTTTCATAGAAACGCCGGTGCTTTCATGGAAGGCTCCTGTCAGCGAGGAGGCCTCCTGGCTTGTCAGGGCAAACAGCATTGCAGGGACACGGCTGGTGGCATGCTGATAACCTCACAAACCCAGAGACCACTCTTGTGCTTTATCTTTTTCTTGAGTCTAATTACCTTGAAGGTCCCAGATCCCCGAAATAATCACACACCAGTCTCTTGAGCTTATTTATCAAAATGTTTAGAAAATTATATTTTGTCATCCCAGGCACCTCTTTAGCCAACCTTTCCTCCTTCCACTCCAAGCCACATAATGTAATAGCCCTGTTACGAAACCCTGTACATACCCAAAATACATATATACATACATACATGTATACATACATACTCTCTCTTCTGTTACTCATGGAACCAAACATTGAGGTACCTTCAGCCTGAAAACACTTGGTGATCACTACCACACACCGGGGGAGCTACTGTGGTGCAGCAGGTTAAGCCACCCCTTTGGGACATTTGCATCCCAAACCAGAGTGCCTGGTTCAAGTCCCAGTTACTCTGTGCTTCAGATCTAGCCTTCTGCTAATGTGCCCAAGGCAGCAGTGGAGGATTGCCCAAGTACTGGGTTGTTGCTCCATGTGGGAAACATGCATGGAATTCCTGGTACCTGGCTTTTGTCTGACCTATCCCTGGGTGTTGTGGGCAAAGGGGAAGTAAGTCAGAGAATTAAATATGTCTATGTATCTAGCTATCTATCTCTATACGTCTCTTTCCCCCTCTGCCTCTGTCACTCCACCTTTCAAATAAACAATAAAATCCCACATCTTCCTTTTTCCAAAGCATGTCTTTTCAGTGGTCCCAGGGAAAGCTTGAACCGAAATACTCTCTGAATGAGCTTGTGCCGGGTTCCTACCACAGGAACCTTCTCAGCATCGCCCTTCACCGTCTAACCCAGTGCTCAGTTCTGGCCCCATGATGTGATCTGTGATGCCATTCTAGCCCCCCAACCACAGGAAGACTTTATTTAGTAGTGAAAATCTCAGAGGAGGTGCATGGACCTTGAATAAGGCAGTCCTCTAAAACACAGTATAATATTTTCCATGTCTAGAAAACTCACACGATACTACATTCTTTAGAATTTATATAATATTCTTGTTTTCTTTTTAATTTGAGTGGGAAGGATGGAGAGGAAGACGGAGAAGGGAGGAGAGGGAGAGGGAGAGAGAGAAAACTAGCAAACAGGGAGAGCTCCCATTCTCTGGTTTACTCTGCAAGTGCCTGCAATGGCTAAGCCAGGCTGGGATCTGGAAACTCAATCCAGGTCTCCCACATAGGTGGCAAAAAGCAATTACTGGAGCAATTGCTTCTCGGGAATGCATTAGCAAGAAGCTCCAGGCATCTTCAGCCACTTCAGAACCACGAGGTCAGATGCCTAACTCAGTATCAGTCATTATTATCAATAGTGTGATTCTTCTTCTTGAACTCTGTCTCATCTCATTTTCCTGGTAGTTTTGATGGACTACTTCAGGGTCCAGAATCTGGTGAAATAAAGTTCCTTTGTCTTACGGAAAGAAAGAGCACACTATCCTCAAACTCCAGATCATCTCTTCCCTACCACTAGCATTTACAAGCCTGTTTTGAGAGGCACTCCAGCAGGTTTCATTTGTTCTTGTTTCTGTGTGCCACAGAATCTGGGCCACTGCTGGTGCACAGCAGATGTCCTATAAGAGCAGAAAAATGAATGATGAATGGTGTCAGTTAGTCGCTAACTTGCCATTTTTTTATTGAGATGCATCACTTTTATCATCACAATTTAAGCTACTTTTTTTCAGAAATTGAGATACATTTTGGGTTTTTTTGTTTATTTTTGCTTACTTTTTGCCCTTGAAGATTTATTTACTTGAAACAGTTACAGAGAGAGAGGGAGAGAGACATGGATGGGGGGAAGGGGTGGCAGAGAGAGCTTCTATCCCTTAGTTTATTCCCCAAATTGCTGCAAAGGCTGGGCCTGGGCCAGAAGGCAGGAGCTGGATCTCCACCCAGGTCTCCCACATGGGTAGCAGTGGCCCAGGTACTTGAACCACCTTCCACTGATTTCCCAGGTACTACAGCTAAGAGCTTAATCGGAAGCTGAGCAGCCAACCCTGGAACAGGAGCTGCACCACAAGACCAGCCCCCAACCTTCCCTTTGACACTTTCATACTCTCCCATGTTAGTTTCTCCTTTTTATGGGATATGTTTCCTTGCAACAGTATTTTAAACACAGACAAACTTTAAAGAGAATCTCTACAATGTGGAAAACTAAAGAAGAATGCTTTGGAGAGTGACGGATGTCAGTGGTCCCCCAGCCAGATGCAGCAAATGTGACTGCATCCCCATCGCCACCCTGGGGCGGGAGCAGATTTTAATTTAATTTTAAAGGAAATCCATCCCAAGTCCTCCTGAGCCAGAGCCACAGTGCACCCCTCGGCCTGGAGCGCGAGAGCCTGAGATGTCACCTGCAGCTCAGTAATTGTGAGAAGAAATTTCAATTCCAGCCTCTGCAGGAGCAGGGGAACTCAGTTTGGAAGTTTCTATCTTGGTGGTCCATACAAAGGCAGAAAATTCCTTACAAGGGGTTAGATTTCGATTTCTCATTACAGATGGGCTCCCTTGCGATAATTCTTCAGTGTAGGATGAAGACCTCACAGGGATTAACTTCGGAATCAGAAAAGAAGATTTTCTTCTCCATAAAGAAGGCATCCCCTAAGACTTGCAAAGGGTTTCTTTATTCTATTGTTAAACACTTTTCCTTTTTCAATAAGCCTTGTTTCTCCCTTACCTCCAATTCTGAGCTGATTTTCATTTTAACGGGAATAGCAAAAATATATTTGAAGACAACAAAGAGGCATAGAGCATAGATAGTTTATTCCAACAGGTGTGCTGCACCTCACCATCTAAGAGTAACAAAACAAAGCTTACTTTCAGGGGAAACTCAATTCTTGAAAAATGTCACTGAAATAGGATGTGCCCTTACAGCTACTTTTGTTATATGAAAGAAGCTTTCTTTATTGTTTATCATTACAACAGGTCATTGAGTAAGCATTATATTCCAAATTGTTCAATGTACAACTGATCAGGGTTACATGGCTGTGTGGAGAAATATTTCCTTCTCTTGTTTTTGGTTTTTTGGTTGGACAGTCTTCAGAGCTAAACTGACCCATGGGCAAATTATTAGACTCTGGTCCTTATGTAGATACTAAAGCCAGAGGACTTCTTAAAGAACTCTACAGGGCCTGCATTGTGGCTAAGCTGGTAAAACCACCACTTGCAATGCCAGTATCCCATATAGGTGCTTGTTCGAGTCCTGGCTGCTCCAATTCCAATCCAGCTCCCTGCTAGTCTGCCTGGGAAAGCAGCATAGGATGGACAAAGTGCTTGGGCCCCTGCACCCACATGGGAGAACCAGAGGAAGTTCTAGGCAGGCCTGGCCGTGACTACTGCAGCCATTTGGAGAGTGAACCAGCAGATAGAAGATCCCTCTCTGTCTATGTCTCTCTCTCTGTCTCTCCCTCTAACTGAGTTTCAAATAATAAATAAATCTTTAAAAAAGGACCTGCAATATTATGTGATATAACTTTTGAGCTAATGCTGGAAACAAAACAAAACATGACAATATTCTTCCTCTTGCCTTACAAATAATGACACATATCGTTTCCCTCAGACAAGTCTCCTTGATGCTATTTTGCATCTATGGTATTTAAAGAACCTTCAAATATCAGTCATTTTCTTTTTGATGTAGATGATTCCCATGGTGTGGTAACCACTATGTGAAGCTATTTCTTGTAAAATCTCAGCAAATGAGGTTGTCCTAATGACCAATAAGCTTGCACAAGGGTTTGCTGTGTCATTGGCATGCGGCTTATGTATGTAGACTGTGTGATGGAGCAGAGTCATGGCCGTAATTCAGAGAAGCAAAACTAGAAGGCAACCCTTGGGTGGCCTGAGGCCAGATCCCAGTACAGCCAGAGAAGGACATTGTTGCTGGGTGACACAATAAAGAGACCGTAAAGGAGGCCTTTGCTTCACATTAGACAAGATTGACTTCAGATTCCAAAGCTGTTCTGCTCTGGGTTAAATGTGTCAGAGAGTAACAGGAGGGATGGACAGAAATTCCCACGTGAATTGCAGAAGGGTTTATATGGAAGAAACCCAGTGTCCCCAGGCTGGCCCAGCAGCCGAGGAGCTTCAGCCCCCGGAGCTGGCCCTACCAGCAGCTGGCAAGTTCAGTGGGCATTCTTTCTTGAATAAATAGGGCCATGTTTCAATCCTGTGTCTAGAATTATAATGTTCAACTACCTATAACAGTAATGTGCAATTAGGAAATCCATCTACACCATCAGCCAAAAATCATCTCCGTCGCTGGTAAGTGACTGAACCCAGTCCCCATAAACAAGGCTGCTAGTTTAATGTTTACAATGCATTGCACTTCAGGGTCTGTCCAAAGCAATCATTACTTGATGAATAATTGCCATTTGCATAGTTTACTGTCCACCAAAGAGTACTTCAGCGAGCGTTCTATGACAGTAATTTGCCAAAAACACTATTTGGCAACCATCAGCAAAGAGTCTGTATTTTCCCAAAAAGTGCATTCTCTCAGTCTCTGTTGGGGAGTTCACTGCACTGTATCAGTGGACATTTTATCACCACAAATCACCTGACAACACCAGCCGTTATGAGCTCTAACGTACTACAAGGAGCTCTTAAATCATGCATTGCAATAAATGGGCCTGACTCAGGGTTGGTGGTTTGGTCTCATTAGCAAACATCTGAAGAGGCAATTGTAACCTTTAGGGAGGAGAAATGAATGGATGGCCATCTGCCAATCAGAAAACAAGCATCATATTTTGCCTCAGTAAACCAGCTCTCCAGAACAAAGCACATCATTCCCTGATCCTCACAGCAGCTGTAAGCTTTTTTCTGATGCCCAGTTCTAAATGGGACCTAAATGAGAAGGATGGAATAGGTAGCTTTTTTATTTTGAGTTTTTGCAAATTAACCCACCAAAGGAAGCATCTGTGATGCTGCCACAGAGACCGTAGGCGACATCCTTGTATCCAGAAGTACACCATGAATTCCTCAGGTCCCTGCCTACCATTGTTTTATCTTTGCCATCCCCTAAGCCAAGTGCTTCTTTCTCATCACTGAAGGTAAGCAAGGGCATTTGTCTGCTAATATTGGGATTTTCTGTCTGCATTCAATGGACTAGAACATTAATAGGGTGTTTTTGGAATATTCTAGTGCAGGATTTGCATCCACTCTCACAACCTTCTGCCATCTCAAAATAGCTTTTTATGAACTGAGCTCTCTGAGAAGGAAATAAGCAAAACATTTATCTAATGCACTTAATGAAGTTGAAATTACAGGCCAGAAAGGGAGAAAGATTTTATACTTAAAATTGCCTATAAAGATATATTTAAAGTTTAGCTTTATGTGTGGTGAAAATGAGAATATCACAATATAAATTAATACTAAAATCCACATAAAGCATCCACAAAAAGACATCCATTACACATCATCCTAGACAGGACACACCTCAGTTTAAAAATGAGTTGGTTTCCTTACTACAAATCACCAGTGATTCAACACAGAGTTGCAGATGGACACACACACAAGGTCGTGTCTCCAAACATGCCAAGGAAAACATGACCCTTGCTGGTATCTACTAAAATAATAGTTCATGTCCAATTACTAGAATAGCCCCACAATTCAATTGAAGCATTATTAAAAGGGTTAAATTAGATTGCTCTTTCTAAGAAATCAAAGCACAAAGATGTGTTTAACCCAAAACAAGACACCCAGGGACCTCCAACTCTACTCGCAAGCTCAACCGGAAGCTTCCTTAGCCTTGAGCTTGCACAACCTCAGTGGGCAGCCAGGAAAGGACAACTGTTTCCCACTGGCATTGGCCATCATTTTGTCCTGATAGGTTTTTTTTATGATAAGCACCTTGATATTTTCTTCAGAGAGAACAGAATTCAGTATCCACTTAGCAACCCCAGAGGGACCCTTCCCTCTAGTGTCCTTGCATTGGACTCATCATCTCAGCAGCATGACACAGACACTGGTGGTGACCACCCACGACTGTCTTTCCCATTCTATTCATCTACAAAGCCCCAAATCCTTCAATGGTTGTGCAGTGAAATCTTAGTACATGTTTCCATGTCATGTGGAAATGACCCAAATGTGACCCATTGCTCATTTTACAGACAAGGAAACTGAGGCCTTAAAATCATTCAAATAGCTACTGTTGGAACTGGCACTCAGAACAATTTCTCATTTTCTACATCCTATACCACGTTAACACCTTCTGTTCCAGTGCTCATGATAGTCAAAGGAATCTTAGGATGACTGCCCATTTTATTTTCAGAACAAATCTGGGGAACAAGGAGAACATGAGTCATTGTTTCCTGTTTCTAAATTTGAGGACGACTCTTCTCTCCTGAGAAGGAGGTAGCAGTGGGTAAGCGTGACTGCAGAGCTGTAGTTGATCCCAGCTCCTCATCTGTGAGCTATGAGACCTTGGATGAGTTACTTAGCTACTCTGGATGTCAGCCTTCTTATCCAAGAAAAATAAGAACTTGAGAATAAGACCAAAAACACACCAGAGAGGATTAGTGTAAGGATTAAGTTAAGTGAAAAGCACTCGTCCCACAGTAAGTGGAAACAATCGTTTCTGAATCTTACTCGTCTATATTCTGTCATCTCAATGAGAACTTCTTACTTCATTCTGACTATAATGAATATTTCAGCTAGATCATCTACCAAACTTACGTTTGTGACTGGTGTTTACTGAGAATCTACAAGATACTGAGACATCTTAGAAGACTGCTCTGGAGTGCCACTGGTGAGCTTATCTTTTTGGTGGCAACACAACGAAGACTCAGACAGGGACATGGCAAGAACAGGCCAAGACAGGGAAAAGTTGGCCCCAGGGTCTGATGGAAGAGAAGGAAATGGATAAAATTTACAAAGATGGTTTTAGTACGTATGTGTTTATATCATTAAGGTTTTACCAACTCCAAAATTTTGCTTTGAACTAAAACAAATTTGGATATATGCATATCAGCACCCAGAAGCTAATTTTAGAAAAACTATAAAATATATATCCTGGTCAACGTAGACATTGATCTTGTGCAGAGTTAAATTGTGGAAGGATCCTGGGATATCATTCTAGAAACAAAATGAAGCTCCTCTTCTCTAGAGGCTGAACTAACAATCAGTGGTCTGTGCCTTCCCTACGGTGACTGTCACCATACGAAGGTGATCCCATAGTGGGCAGCAAGGATTGCTATAATTTAATTCCTCTTAAAATCACAAATGATGGTTTTCTTTAGTGCTATTTTAGACCTGCCTCCAAATCATGTGTACATCAATTTGTATTTCTAGGTGAAGGAGGTTTTCCACAAATCTGAAAGCCGTACAGCCACTTTGTGTGGTTTTGCAGGAGGTGGAACTGGCCAAGGAAAACTATCACATCACTGCCAGTGCTCAACCAACATGCACTCATATAAGGCCTCAGACTCTCAGGATATCCTTATAGATGCACTCTGTACAGTGTCACAAGTAAACAGCACAAGAAAACCTTCTTAAATTTCCTCACCATTGTTAAAGATGACATATTGAGCTACTCACCTTCTAAAACGGTAGGATATTTTGTTAGCAATTCCAACTCAAGGAATAAATTTCAGTTACTCCCTCCTCAGCAGAGATAACATGGTCCATGACAAGAGTTCCAACTAGAGCAATGAAGAAGTTCTTCCTCAGAATCACAGGCAGAGTGATCAACTCATTATCCAGAGAGCCAACCTCCAGCTGGGTTTAGAAGCCCCATGGCCCTCAGTGGAGCATCTCTGGTATGCACGAATGTCTTCAGTCTGTCACATGGCCTCCAGCTATTGACAGACCCCTGGACTCCATCACATAAGCAGTGGTGAGCTATCTTACTTCTGCGTGGATGTAAAATTGAACTAAAATAGAGCCAGGTATCAAATTTGATGTTCCTTCTTTTTTTTTACTTTTTTGCAAGCTTATGGATAAAAAGGATAAAGATCATGGTAGCAGAATTGACTAAGTACTGGTTGTGTGCCAGGTATTGTGCTAAGTGTTTTACATTATCTCATTCAAGCTTTATTTAATGCATAGGTTCACTGGGTACAGAAACTGAAGTATGAAGAGAATAAATAAATTTCTGAGAGTGTCCAACTGAGTTTGACACTAGCCCTTCTGCATCCAACTTAATGTGTCCTCTTACAGACATCTCCCATTGTTTCCTCTTCTCCGGCTACAACTGGGAGATAAATATCCCTTCCCATCCTGAGGTGATGACTAACTTTCAGGAATTGTCTCTGAGCAGTTTAGCAGTTACGACAATTCAGGATTCTGAACTGCTAGATGATTGAATCACTTAAGACACCTTCTCTGACTACACCAAGAATTTTGTGCACAATTAATTTTTTAAGAGATTTATTTACTTATTTGAAAGCCAGAATTACAGAGAGAGGGACACACACACACACACACACACACACACACACAGGGTTGGGATGGAGAAATCTTCCATCCACCAGGCCACTCTCCAAATGAACACAATGGCCAGCGCTGGACCAAATCAAAGCCAGGAGCCTGAAACTTCATCTGGGTCTCCCATGTCAGTGGCAGAGACCCAAATACTTGAGCCATCTTCTGCTGATTTCCTAGGCATATTAGCAGGAAGCTGGATTGGAAGCAGTGCAGCCAGGACTCGAACCGATACCCACAGATAGTGGCATTGTGTGTGACAGCTTAACACACTTTGCCACAATGCTGGCCCCTTACATATAATCATTGGATTTGTCCAGAGAGTCAAGTTTAACTGTTTAGTCATAGAATGTTATTGATCAAAGAGAGCACCTAAAGATGACACAAATCCAGTTTGTGGTTAAAAATCTAAAGAGACCAACCAATCAAGCTAGTAAGTCGAGGTGCAGAATACTATGGGGTCTCACCCTAAGACTTAACACCCACTGATCTCACAGTCAAGGAAAGCACAACAGTCACTGTGTTCCAACTTCCAGACAAAGTTGGAGCTACCTCGTTCATCAAAATTGTTCTGTGCATGGAAACAATCCCCACAGTATTTCCTTCCATCAGCCTTTCCTGAGAAGGGATCATTTTTGCCTCTGACTCATAGCTGGGCCCTAATTTCCTAAAGATCTAGTGAGATAGTCTTTGTACGAGTAATAAACGCAAACAATTCAAACTTATGTGTCTGAATTTTTCATTGACAACTCCATTATGCTCTCACTTTACACTAACATTTTTATAGTGGTTTAAATGTTCAAATTACTATCAAATTAACAGATTTTGACTTAAACCAAATCTATATCATTGGAAGAGTAAATAACAGTAACATCATTTCACATAAAAATCCTGAAGCCAAGAGCATCGGAGAGGCTTCCTCGGTGTGGCCCAGTCTTTTAAAGACAAGGCACCAATGAATCTGGCTGCTAATTTAGTGCTTTCTCTATCCCATCTCTTGCTGGGGTGCAAACAAGGAATAAATGGAATCAGTTCACAGCTGTGTCACTCAGGTTCAGCCTTGTCATAGGGACAGTGTCATTTCTGTGGCCTCCCTGTGCTGTGCTAAGTCTCATACCACAGTGAGCACAGTGGACTCCTGACTTTCTGGAAGGAAGTCACAGCTTGGTGCAGGAGGTGGAGGCCCAGACAGAGTACCACCATGCAGCACGACAAGGCACATGGCTGGGAACCTGCTTGAGAGGCTCAGAACTTGAAAAGGATGCCTCACCAAGTCCTTGAGTATTAGCTGCAGTGAGTCCGGTGGAAAGTGAGCACTTAGGGTTGGGAATACTGGATGTAAGGACTCTGGGGTGGAGACAGCAAAGCCCTTGAGACAGGATCAGAATATACTGGCCAGAGCCAAGCAGAGGAAAGATTATGCAGAGCCTTGTAAAGGGAGAAGAGCAATGGAGAGTGGTAGGGAATTCCTAAGCAGACAAACACCATTAGACTTGTGGCTGACATTAGTGTTTTGAGTGTCAGTTGGAAGGAAGAAGATCAAATTGTGGGGGAGGAGTCTCCTTGGGCTTGGAGATGCTGTGCCAGCCCAGATGTCTTAATTTGACCCAGAGGAAGCTGGGAGAGCCCTTTAACCTTAGCCATCTTCCTCACTGATCCTGAACTTCCGCTCAGCAGCTTCTTCTACTTCCACAGTGCTTTCCCTTTGTGCTCCTGTCTCAATCACAGAGAACTGCAGGACTGTATTTCCCATCTGTAGGTGGGTATTGCTGAATTTCTCTCCTTGGCTGTCTGTGGAAGACGTGAAAACTGCAGGTCTCCAGAGTGGTTCAGCACTGAGCAGGGTGGGGAGGCTCAGGGCTGCAGGCTGGGTGCTCCTCACATTCAGTGTACACGCTGCCCACCCCAGAGGGTGGGAGCACACAGACTCAGCTGGCTCCTTCCCTTTCCAGAATTTCCTGAGAACATCAACACTCAAAGTGTTGTCAATAAATAAAATTTGAAGGAAAGACAGACATACCTTATCTCTAGAATGGAACATGGCTCACATTGCTTCAATTCCCCCAGGAACTGACTTTGGTCCAACTCTCTACTTACATAAACACTCCTTCGAATAGATATTTTGCTGTCACCTGAAATTCAGTCAGCATGACATATAAGACAGAAGATCTTTCAGGCATTGTGCTGGATAATGAGGACTAAGAATAAAACAAAACAAACCAACAGAAATCCCAAGCCAACACAAACACTTCTGCCCATGAGGCTCTTTCTTTGTAGATTTCTCTGCCTAACTCCTGAGTCTAGTCCCCAGGTAAGCCAACATGCCCTTGATACCTGTGTGTGTTTCACCTCTAAATTAAATAAAGGAAAAACCTACAGGAAAATAGTTTAACAACTTCATTTTGCTCTTTAGCTAAGAAATGTTGCTGAAATGAGGCTGGTGTTGTGGCACAGTGGGTCAAGCTGCCACCTGTGACACTGGCACCCCATATGGACACCAGTTTGAATCCTGGCTGCTCCACGTTCAATCCAGCTTCCTGATGATGCACCTAGAAATGAGGCAGAAAATGGCTCAAGTCCCTGGGCTATTCCCACTCACCTGGGAGACCTGGGAGACGCTCTTGGCTCCTGGTTTCAACCTGGCCTACCTTTGGTCATTGCAGCCATTTGGTGAGTAAAGGAGCAGGTTAAAGATTCTCTCTCTCTCTCTCTCTCTCTCTCTCCCTCTCTCCCTCTCTCCCTCTCTCCCTCTCTCCCTTTCTCCCTTTCTCTCCCTGTCTCCCCACCCTAGTCTCTTCTCACTTTCTCTCTATAACTCTACCTTTGTGTATAAACCTTTTTAAAACAAATGCTGCTGGAAGAAATGTACACAGAGAGATGTCAACCTCATCTTCACTCAGCATGTAGGGCACCATGTCCTTAGTCCCCAAATCATGCTCAGCCACAATTGAGGACACTGATGGTATCAGCCAGCCCTGGACACCTACACCTGTTCCTCGTCACCTTGTCTGATATCTATAGAGGTTGTCACAGGTTGGATAGGGTTTTTCTCTTAAGTTTTCTCACAATTTACTCATTTGCTAGTGAGGCTATGATATATAATCTTTTAAAATTTATTTGTAAGCTGAAACAAAGAGAAAAGGAGGGGAGATCTTCCTCCTGCTGGTTCACTCCTGAGATGACTGTAGTGAGTGGGGCTGAACTAGGAAGAATCCAGGGGCAGGGAACTCAATCCATATCTCTCACATGAGTGGCAGGGTTGTAACTGCATGAGCATTACCTGCTGCATCCCAGAGTGCCTCCCAGAGTGCAAGAACTGGAATTGGGAGCAGAACTAGAGCTTGAACCTTGACACTCTGACACAGGGCATGGATGGCTAGCTAAAACACTCAAGTATATGCGATGGAATTCAGAGACTGGTAAGTCCTCTGTGCAAAGAGTGTATACTTGTTGCAACCCTGCATTTAGAGAGTAACATTCTAACACACATGGTGTACCAACAACGGACCCAGGGATTGTGCCTTCATCCTCCTTATCCAGCTCCAAGATGTGCTTTCGAGAGTCAGCAAGAGTTTTGCCATCTACTTTCTGATTCACCTCCGTGTCAGTTTTTTTCCAAGTCAGTTTCACCTTTGCATTCTATTTCTCCTCCGGCACTTTTAATTATCTGCCTTGACTTGCTTGTTTTACTGTCACCTGAAATTCAGCCTGCTCAAAATCTACCTTGGTATTTTTCCTTCAAAAAAAAAAAATCCCATCCTGGTTAACTCTTCCCATTTTGTTTTATTGTTTTCCTATGATACCCTCTTTCTCTCCATCTGCCACACAGAATGAACCCCTCGCCCCTTCACCATTTCCCATTCTGCCTTGTCCAGGGTGTTCCTCCCCCACAGGAGCCACACATTCTGCAACCCTGTGTGAGCAAGAGCACTGCCCTCACTCGGTGGATGCCAGATTCCCTTCCTACCACTTCACTTCCAAATCGAAGCACCATCCAAAACCTGTAGTTGCTCTCTGAATCCAGGGGCCATTCCATGACCCTCTCTCAGATACAAAAATCCCCAGAAGCTCCCCTATATAAAATGGTGCTGTATTCTCACAGAACCCATGCACACCCTCCTGTATTTTTAAATCATTTTTCGATGACTTATAATACCTTAGATGAGGTCAATGGTGTGCAAATAACGATTTCATTCTATTATGTATGGAATGAGGACAAGATAAAAAGTCTGCTTCACTTCAACAGGTTTCCCCTTTGGTGCTCAGTTAGTTGTCGCTAATCAGGGAGTACATATGATATTTGTCCCTTTGGGACTGGCTTAATTCACTCAGCATAATGCTTTCCAGATTCCTCCATCTTGTTGCAAATGACCGGATTTCATTTTTTTTGACTGCTGTATAGTATTCTATAGAGTACATGTCCCATAATTTCTTTATCCAGTCTACTGTTGATGGGCATTTGGGTTGGTTCCAGGTCTTAGCTATTGTGAATTGAGCTGCAATAAACATTACTGTGCAGACAGATTTTTTTGTTTGCCAATTTAATTTCCTTTGGGTAAATTCCAAGGAGTGGGATGGCTGGGTTGTATGGTAGGGTTATATTCAGGTTCCTGAGGAATCTCTAGACTAACTTCCATAGTGGTTTAACCAGTTTGCATTCCCACCAACAGTGCGTTAGTGTCCCTTTTTCCCCACATCCTCTCCAGCATCTATTTTTGGTAGATTTCTGAATGTGAGCCAGTCTAATGGGGGTGAGGTGAAACCTCATTGTGGTTTTGATTTGCATTTCCCTGATTGCTAGTTATCCTGAGCATTTTTTCATGTGTCTGTTGGCCATTTGGATTTCCTCTTTTTGAAAAATGTCTATTGAGGTCCTTGGCCCATCTCTTGAGTGGGTTGTTTGTTTTGATGTTGTGGAGTTTCTTGATTTCTTTGCATAGTTTGCAAATATTTTTTCTCATTCTGTCGGTTGCCTCTTCACTCTCCTGACTGTTTCTTTTACAGTACAGAAACTTCTCAATTTGATGCAATCACAATAGTTAATTTTGGTTTTGACTGCCTGTGCCTCCAGGGTCTTTTCTAGGCAGGCTTTGCGGGTACCTATATCTTGCAGGGTTTCTCCAATGCTCTCTAATAATTTGATTGTGTCAGGTCGTAGATTTAAGTCTTTAATCCAGGTTGAGTGAATTTTTGTGTAAGATGAAATGTAGGGGTCTTGCTTCATGATTCTGCACGTGGAAATCCAATTTTCACAGCACCATTTATTAAACAGACTGTCCTAACTCTAGGGATTGGTTTTAGATCCTTGATCAAATATAAGTTGGCGGCAGATGTTTGGATTGATTTCTGGTGTTTCTATTCTGATCCATTGGTCTATCCATCTCTTTCTGTACCAGTACCATGCTGTTTTGATAACAACTGCCCTGTAGTATGTCCTGAAATCTGGTATTGTGATGCCTCCAGCTTTGTTTTTGTTGTACAAGATTGCTTTAGTTTTTCGAGGTCTCCTGTGTCTCCATATGAATTTCAGCATCATTTTTTCCAGATCTGAGAAGAATGTCTTCAGTATTTTGATTGGTATTGCATTGAATTTGTAAATTGCTTTTGGGAGAATGGACATTTTGATGATATTGATTCTTCAATCCATGAGCATGGAAGATTTTCCATTTTTTGGTATCCTCTTCTATTTCTTTCTTTAAGGCTTTGTAATTTTCATTGTAGAGATCTTTAACGTCCTTGGTTAAGTTTATTCCAAGGTATTTGATTGTTTTGTAGCTATTGTGAATTGGATTGACCTTAGAATTTCTTTCTAAGCTATGGCATTGCCTGTGTATACAAAGGCTGTTGATTTTTGTGTATTGATTTTATATCCTGCTACTTTGCCAAACTCTTCTATGCGCTCTTGTCCTGATTGTTGATGTACAATGTAATACTTTATCCATTTTAGTATTTTTTTCTTTGTTTTGTTCTAGTACTATTGGTTGAACTCTGTAATTAACACACAATTATTCTTAGGTGTTTAAATTTTAACTGAAAATTGATCCCTATTAAATATAAGAATGGGAATAAGAGAGGGAGGAGATGTACAATTTGGGACATGCTTAATCGGACTTTCCCCAAATGGTGGAGTTAGAAACATGCCAGGGGATTCCAATACAATCCAATCAAGGTGGCATATACCAGTGCTATCTCACTAGTCCAAGTGATCAACATCAGTTCACAATTGATCACACTGATAGGTCTAAGAGTCAAAGGGGTCACACAAACAAGACTAGTGTCTGCTAATACTAACTGATAGAATCAAAAAGGGAGAGAACAATCCATAATGGGAAGTGGGATACACAGCAGACTCATAGAATGGCGGATGTCCTGAATAGCACTCTGGCCTCAGAATCAGCCCTTAAGGCATTCAAACATGCCTGAAGAGCCCATGAGAGCATTTTAGGCATGGAGAGCCAAGACACTCTGGAAAAAAAAAAATGACCTAAATGAAAGATCTCTGCGAGTGAGATCCCAGTGGAAAGAACGGGGCCATCAAAGAAGGAGGAACCTTTCTCTGAAGGGAGGTGAGAACTTCCACTTTGTCTATGACCCTGTCGGAATATGATCAGAGTCGGCAAACTCAAAAGGCTTCCTTAGCCTCGGCAACTCATGACTAGAGCCTAGGGAGATTACTGACGCCATAAACAAGAGTGTCAATTTTTTAAGTCGACAACAGGAGTCACTGTGTACTTACTTCTCATGTGGGATCTGTCCTTAATGTGTTGTCCAATGTGAAGTAATGCTATAACTAGTACTTAAACAGTATTTTTACACTTTGTGTTTCTGTGTTGGTGCAAACTGATGAAATCTTTACTTAATATATACTAAATCGATCTTCTGTATATAATAATTGAAATAATAATTGAAAATGAATCTTGATGTGAATGGAATGGGAGAGGGAGCAGGAGATGGGAGGGGTACGAGTGGGAGGGATTTGTGGGGGGGGAGCCATTGTAATCCATAAACTGTACTTTGGAATTTATATTTACTTAAAAAGTCTGCACATGTGCAGTACAGATGCAATTTTTTTTCGAATATTTTCACTCCACAGTTGTTTGAACTGTGAGTGCACAACAGTTAGAACCAGAGGGACCACTGCGCTTCTTAAGGAGCTATCATGGGATCTCCATACCTTTATCAAAACTAAGCTCATCTAGCTCAGTCTTCCCTGCCTAGAATCAATGCATTTGCCTTCATTTGTTCAGCATGCACACCCATTAGTGGAGGCTGCTCTGCCCCTTGGAGCAAGCAGTCCTAAGTTAGGGGGAAAGCAGTGAATCATTGCAGACATTTAGCTTTAAACTTCCGGTGATTTTTTCCTAAGGTCTATTGTCCTAATATAATATCTCCTAATCTAATAAAAATCTAATAATGCAGATTTTTAATATTGAATGTCATTGTAAAATCATTTAAGAACAACAGGATAAAAGTTAAGCAAAAAAAAGAGCAAATAGATACTTAAGTCAACTAGATCCATGCTTCTTTGTAAATGTTAGACTTCCACAGTCAATTTCTAAAATAAACTCGAGATGGAAACATTGGCAAAAGCTTAAGAATATTATGGGGAAATATCCCTTTTTTCCAATGCATGCATGAATGCTGGAAGAAGTGGGCAATCTGTCTTCCACTGCATAAAACTTGAATCCAAACTGGAAAAGAGCTCATCTGAATTCCACAGGGAGCAACCACAGGTGATAATTAACCTTATCCCAAGCCCAAGTGAGCAGCCTGAATCACAGGAGAGATTTACTGACTCAAGTCTATTATTATTCTTGCTTGCCAAACCCTCTCTTTACTTTCCTTTAACCTGCTTCTTTTCTTAAGATTTATTTTATTAGAAAGACAGAGCGACACACACAGAAAGAGACAAACAGAGAGAGAGAGAGAGAGAGAGAGAGAGAGAGAGAGAGAGAATCTTCCAACCACTGGCTCATTCCCCAAATGGCTGTAACAGCCATCTATGGGCCAGGCTGAAGTCAAGAGCAGGGAACTCCATCCGGGTGTCCCACGTGGGCGGCAGGGGCCCATGCACTTAGTCCCTCTTCTGCTACCTTCCCTGCTGTTTTACCAGGGAGCTGGATCAAAGCAGAGTAGTTGGGATTTGAACAGGTGCTTGGATACACAACAGCTTAACCTGCTACACCATAACACTGGCCTTTTTTTCATCACTTAATTTTTAAATAGTTTGGCTTCTTATTTACTATTGTTCCCCATTTCTTTCTGCCTGGGAACATTAACTTCTGGGGTTGGACCTGAAGTATTTTCCTGAGTAAATACATTTGTTAAATTCAGGTTGTTTTTCCTTGTGTGTGGACAGCAATTGATTTCTCCTCTGACAGCAGTGCTAGATTGAAAAGATTCTCACTACTATTATACAGAAAACCCCTGAAGGGAGTGTGTCTGGTAGTTCCTTAATTCCGGTCTGAATTCGGAAAAAATGATTAAGAATAAAAATTGTGCACATTTGATTTCTTTCAAAGCCATGTTTTGTTTTGTTTCTTTCCTTGGTTACTCCTGTGTCCTCTGCAAAGTGCCCACTGTCCCAGCCTCCTCTACTGCAGCCATAAAGCAGCAGGCAGCAGCCTCCCCTCCTCTGATCTCACAACTCTCACTGGCTACAGCCCTTCCCCAACTGCCAATGACCCTTACGTTAGCAGAGCCTAAAAACAACTCCAACATATACATGTCGAGGTGTTTTCCCTTAAATACTGATACCCAGATCATATTTATATATTAGTTTATTCTAAGATGGAAATGAAAGACAAGCTTTCCCTGGTACTGGGTCTCAACACAATTTGCAAGCATTATTTCACTCCATCCTCACTAAACCCTGGTGGTAGACTGAGTGCTCACAGCCACCCAGCAGGTGAGGGACCCTCCCAAGGACACCACTGCTCCATGTGGCCTTCCCTTTCCCACACTCCACCCTGTGGGCTGCTGCCTCCTTCTCCATGCTGCTTCCACAGTGTATGGCTCTTCCAAGTCTTAAAAGCAGACACTTGGAGAACAACCATGCAGCACTGCTCTGGGCTCCGGTCGTACCTCCACATGGCTCCAGATTTCTTCAAGTGCAATAATCAGAGTACCTGTAAAATATGCAATCCTAGACTCCATCCCTGGAGTTTTTTGATCCCTAAGTCTTGCACATGCGGGTGCTAGCTGTCCTGTGTTATTTGGGGAAGTAGTGTTATACAGCCACAGCTGGCACACAGACCCCTGGTCATGTCAGATCAGCTCACTGCAAACCAGAGAGCACCTGTTCTCTTCCTATGGATGTGAGTCGCTGACCTCAGCTCCTGAGAACACCTCCAGATGACAGTTTTCCCAGGGAAGCACAAGGGATAACAGCCATGGAGCTGTCCGTGTGCCCCTGTAGCTTTCTGGCTATGGAGACTCTGGAGCCTGCCAAGGGGAAGCCTCTGCACCAGCTATGATGATTCTCCTCTGCCCACGTGCAGGTGGTGGGGTGAGGTCTGGCACACACATAGCAAAGTCATGAGTCTTGGCCTCAGAAACCGTTTCTTGGCTACAGAATTTGGAGCTAAGATGGCAGCAGAGGTGAGCCCTTGGCCAATATCCACCCTTACATACTGCTTATCTGGCCCCAGCATGCCACACCATTATCAACACAGGTGAGAGCACTTATGGTCAAAGTGCTGATGCCCACCAGCATTCATCTCCTGAACTTCTCCCTGGAAGGCTGACAATGCCAACATTGTAAAAATAGGGTGGCTAGAAGCTGAACCATTGCATTTCAAAACATATCTCAGGTCTGTTCAATGTTTTATAACAGCAAATCCGAAGGTGACTTGTTTGTAATACCTAAGAGGGTGATATCCACCAAAGATGATCATCACCGTCACATGCAGCCTGGCAAAAGAGGAGCTCATGGAAGCAGAGTGCCACGCAAGGACAACTCAGCTGCATCGGCCTTCTCCATGGTTCAAGACTGCACTAGGGCTGAGGGCACATGGCTCAGCGATTCAAATGCTGCTTGGGCTGCTCATACTTCACACCAAAGTGCTTGGATTTGAGTTCTGGTTCCACTTCTGATACCAGCTTCCTTCTAATATCATCCAGCTAAGCATGTACAACTCAGCAGTGCTGCTATCCTGCCCACATCAGCATTCAAGACGATCTTACTTTTAAGCCCATGTGATCAGAAACCAGGGAGAATTCACACTCAGTAACCGGGCACCAGTGTGGATCCCGCAGCAGGCATTAGCCACGGTTTCTGCTCCTGTGTCTTTGGCTCCTAACACATCACATTTACTCTCAGTAGCATTTGTAAGAACTACGCATCCCTTTCCTTCCTCACACTTCCTCTACCACCTGGTGATCAGAAGCTTCCAATCCCACAAAACCTTGAAGAAGAGAGAGAGAGGGAGGGAGGGAGCGAGGGAGGGAAGGAGAGAAAGGGGGCATGAATCAGCAATGGAAGAGAGCCTTCTCAGAGAAATGCAGCTGAACGATTGTGCTTTCTCAGGCTTGTTTCCCTCCTGCCGTAATCTCTGAGGTTGCTGTGTTCAGAAGCTCCAAGTTGCTGCCTGCTAACTTGGATCAACCCCCTGCCTTTAGAGTGGGGCAGCGGAGGCCACTTGACTGTTGTGGCTCCTGAGACTCTGCGGCAGCACTGCCTCCCCTCCTCAAGTTTAGTTCCAATAATACCTCGATAAGTACTTAAACCTTTTCTACACCCAAGTGTCACGACTGCAGAAAAAGGCAGGGGGAGTTTGATTCTGTTCACCACGAGAATATTCTCATTTATCATGATATTGAGTATACCTGGGTTCTTACATCAAAGTTTACATCACTGGTTGAGTAATGGAATGTTGGTGGCTCTATTTTGATTTTTTTTTATAACGCTTTTATTTAAAGAATATAAATTTCCAAAATACAGCTTATAGATTACAATGGCTTCCCCCCCATAACTTCCCCCCCACCCGCAACCCTCCCCTTCCCCACTCCCTCTCCCCTTGCTTCACATCTAGATTCATTTTCAATTCTCTTTATATACGGAAGATCAGTTTACTATATATTAAGTAAAGATTTCAACAGTTTGCCCTCACATAGCAACACAAAGTGAAAAATACTGTTGGAGTACTAGTTATAGTAATAATTCACAATGTATAGCACATTAAGGACAGAGATCCTACATGATATATTTTTTTAAAAAAATTGATTAATTTTCTAGGCAATTTCCAATTTAACACCAAGATTTTTTTTTCATTTTTAATTATCTATATACAGAAGATAGATTCAGTATATACTAAGTAAAGATTTCATCAGTTTGCACCCACACAGAAACACAAAGTGTAAAATACTGTTTCAGTGCTAGTTATAGCATTACTTCATAGCTCAACAGGCTAATCCTCTGCCTTGCGGCGCCGGCACACCGGGTTCTAGTCCCAGTCGGGGCGCCGGATTCTGTCCTGGTTGCCCCTCTTCCAGGCCAGCCCTCTGCTGTGGCCCGGGAGTGCAGTGGAGGATGGCCCAAGTGCTTGGGCCCTGCACCCCATGGGAGACCAGGAGAAGCACCTGGCTCCTGCCTTTGGATCAGTGTGGTGCGCCGGCCGCAGCGCGCCATCCGCGGCAGCCATTGGAGGGTGAACCAACGGCAAAGGAAGACCTTTCTCTCTGTCTCTCTCTCTCTCACTGTCCACTCTGCCTGTCCAAAAAAAAAAAATTCTATTTTGATTTTTGTGGATCTATGCTTCTTCCTGAATAAGGAGCATCGTGTCTGTGTGCACCAAGGTTTTGCTTTCTTCTGACACCTGGCCTTGTTTGGCAGAGTACACCAACCTCACTCTGAGAATCAGAGACCAGAATTTCAGATTTTCATTCAATAGTGCCACTTGAATTGTATAGTTGTTTACTAAGTTGTTGATCTGATAATAGATACAACCCTTCTAGATTAATTTTTTCTTGCAACAACACTACTAACCAAAAACTGATTTTTTTTTCATTTTATTGAAGTCTTCAAATGCTGGTAACTATTGTCTGACCAGCATATGCTTCTACAACATGATGAAATGCATTGCTATGGAAATGCAATGCTTTTGTTACTGACTGGAAGGTACGTCTTTCCACTGAGGTTTCTGAATTGTCCAAAACAGAAAGGAGATTCTTCCTAAATCCACCAGGAGTCACAAGTTCTGGGTGCTCCATGTAGGACTGCACTGAAATACAGGAAATGGGGGCCAGCATTGTGGTGTAGCTGATTAAGCTGCTGTCTGAAGTACAGCCATGCCATATGGATGCCTGTTCGCGGCCCAGCAGATCTACTTCAGAACCAGCAGCTTCCTGCTAACGCATCTGAGAAAGCAGCGAAAGATGGCCTAAGTGCTTGGACTCCTGCACGCACATGGAAGACCCAGAAGAAGCTCCTGGCTCCTGGGTTTGGCCTGGTCCAGCCCTGGCCATTGCAGCCATATGGGGAGCGAACCAGTGGATGGAAGATCTCCCTCTGTCCGATTCTCTCTCTCTCTCTCTCTCTCTCTCTCTCTGCCTTTTGGTTACTAAATAGAAAATAAACACACAGAAAATGACACTTCACTTGAGTGTGCTCCTGGCTATCTTTCCTGTGGATGTGCTGTATAACATCTGTGCTCCTAGGCACCAAAGGACAAACTTTTCCTTCATTCCTGAGTCTGAGCTGCCCTTTCTTGACAGATAGATACTCTTCCAAGTTCTGAAAGAAGTCAGGTGATCACAGGCTCCCCAGTCCTTTCATCTCATTTCCGAGACCATAAGCGAGAAAAGTACTAACAGGCAAATCTGAAGGTGAAAATGTATCATCATTTCCTTTTCACAATAATTAAAGAAATAGCTATTATATTTGAATAAAGTATACCTTGAATGCTAAAATATCAGTGGTTCCTATTTAATATATGTTAATGCTATAATAAAACTTCTGAGCACAAGATTTCTTTATTTTCCAGATCTAAAAAAATAAAATAAAATAAAACTAAAAGGGAGACAGGCATTGTGGTACAGTGTGTTAAGCCACTGCTTGAGAACCTGCATCCTGTATTGCAGGGTTCATACCCATTCAAGTCTATGTCATTTTGTTTCCTATCTAGTTTCTTTCTGATACATCTGTGAAGGCAGTCAGTCCCTGTCTGCCTGGGTGGAGTTTCTGGATCCTGGCTTCAGCCTGACCCATCTCTGGCAGTTGTAAGCAGTTGGGCAGTAAACCAGCAGATGGAAGATCTCTCTGATTTTCCCCACTCTGTCACTTTGCCTTTTCAAATAAATAAATAAATAAATAATTTTACAAATTTAAACATTTAAAAAAATAAAAATGTAAAAGAAGAATGGAAAGATAAACCACTCTGACTTTCAAGCACCTTCCAGAGTTATGGCTGGTCTGACATAATTTTTATGTCCCAACTCCCAAAGCCAATGGCAACTTCTCTTTTATGCTCCTTTCCATGGTAAAGCCGTTGCATTGTAGGAAGTGGTACATCTCCAGGCACCTGCTAGTCCTCCACCTACTTGAGGACAAGCACTGTATCTGATCATTCTGACATCACTAAAGCTGAATGGGAAGTGGATAGTTAAAGGGTCAGGTTAGGGGGTTAGCAATTAGGATGCCCACATTCCATAACAGAGTACTTGAGTTTCATACTCAGTTTAGGCTCCTAATTCCAGCTTCCTGTTGATGCCGGTTCTGAGAGGCAGTGGCATGACTCAAGTTCCTAACAAGAAGTCATGAAAATGCTCTCGCTCTTGCTCTCTTTCTGTGTATGAATGTGTGTGACTCTCAAATAAATGCATAAATAAATAGGTTTTAGAGATATTTATTTTGGTGAAAAATTTTGAAATCATATATATGCAGGACTTCAAGAAGTTCATGCAAAATGAACATCGTAAAAATTTTATGCATGGATCTCAAAAATTTTTGCACCTTAAAAATAAACTTATCTGTTAATTCCATTTCCATGAATTTTTTGAAGCATCCTCATACTTGGAGTTCGACAAATATTACTTGAAGAAGGAAAGGAGAGAGAAAAGATGTGTATATTCAAGAGTAAGAGCAAGGATTACCAGGCTACACCACTGAGAACCTTGCAAAAGCTGCCTTGTCTCCTTTGTTACAAATGAGTTCAGACTGTGGGAATTGTTCTCCTTGCTGAAAGAAATAGAATTCTTATTTAAGAGATGAAGTGCTATTCTCAACATGTCTTTCATTCATAAAAGTAGGTTCAACTATATGGTCTCCTGATGGCTAACCACTATTCTGTTAATTAATGTTTTCTCTTTCAGACATAGATACTGGGGCATGAGGGTCAGCTTTGTGGTACAAAGGGTTAACCAACGGCCTACAATGTTGGCATTCCATATCATTGTACTGGCTCAAGCCCAGCTGCTCCACTTCTGTACCTGTTCCCTGTTAATGCACGTAGGAAAGCAACAGATGATTGTCCAAATACCTGGGCCACTACCATCTGTGTAGGAAGCCTGGAAGGAACTCTTGCCTCCTGGCTTCAGCCTGGCCCAAACCTGACTGTCACAGCCATTTGAACACTGAACCAGATGATGGAAGACTCTCTCTCTTTCTCCCTTCATCCCTTCCTCCCTCTCTCCCTCTCCCCCTTTCTACGCTCTCTCCCTCATACCACCATATCTTCATACATACATGTGAAGATGTAACCCACTATGTTCTAATTGTGCATGGCAGTGCATTCCCAATGCCACAGCAAAGCAGAGCTAATCATATGCAGGTAAATTCTGTCGATGGTGTCAATCAGAACTTTCCATCTGATTGCAGATCAACATAAATCAACAGTTTCCATTTCTCTCCTCTACACCAAAATGCAGCAAGTTTAGAGCTCTATCCAGAACTCAAACAGGGCCGGCGCCGTGGCTCAACAGGCTAATCCTCCGCCTTGCGGCGCTGGCACACCGGGTTCTAGTCCCGGTCGGGGCACCAGATTCTGTCCCGGTTGCCCCTCTTCCAGGCCAGCCCTCTGCTGTGGCCCAGGAGTGCAGTGGAGGATGGCCCAGGTGCTTGGGCCCTGCACCCCATGGGGAGACCAGGAAAAGCACCTGGCTCCTGGCTCCTGCCATCGGACGATCGCGGTGCGCCGGCCGCAGCGCGCCGACCGCGGCGGCCATTGGAGGGTGAACCAACGGCAAAGGAAGACCTTTCTCTCTGTCTCTCTCTCTCACTGTCCACTCTGCCTGTAAAATAAAAAAAAAAAAAAAAAAGAACTCAAACAGTCCTTCATATACACATGATTTAGTGTTTCACCACGATGTCATTAGCTCTCTCAATCTATGACCAATAAAGTAGTTTCTAGATCCCTAATGGATTCTACAGACCAAAGCATTCACTTTCTTCATCTTTGAAACACGGAGGTTGTGGCCTACTGCAAAAAAATCACAGATTTCCCTAGAAATCCCAGAGGTTCAAGTTCTTGGTACTTCTTAGCATAATGGTGTTAAGAAGAATGGAAAAGGAAAATACAAGGGAATACACCTTAAAATAGCATTTTAGGTACTGAAATTTTGTTTTCCATTCTGAATCCCTTTTTGGAATTATTCGAATTTAAAGTTATAATACCTCAAGGGAGGAGGTAAGATAAATTTAGTTAATATTGTAAAATATAAAAGAAGATATGCATTTTCAGATACAAAGGGATAAACATTCAACTCCACTCTATCATATTCATTTCTCATAATTTTGCAAAATATCTGATTCTCAACTTAGTTCCAAGTACAAACACAACGTGTGAGTATGTATCTATGTGTGTGCTTACTTTTTCACTTCTATGACTTCCAGTTTAATTTATTTGTACCATACAACGATTCCTGGAAAACTTAGCTATGTCTTAGAATCATAATCATTAGAGTACGTTTGCAGCAGTAAAGAAGATGCTTAGATGAAAATGGTGTGTAGATCTGTAGCAATTCATCACAGAAGACAATTGATATTTTAAGAAAGTGATAATAGAGAAGGTCATGCTGAGTGTCTTTAAACTTGCTGTGTCAATTCCTGATGCTGGCTTTGCCATGGAAACTGAACTGCACTATAAGACAGGTTTTGTGGCACACAAATTACAGTTGCCTTTTGATTGCAGTAATTTTCAAGCCATCCTTGAAAAACACCCATTTATTTTTTGAAACAAAGTGCATGGGGCTTTAGCTCTTGGGTAAGGTAATACCCCATTTTGGCTGACAGCCCTTTATTTGGGATTATGTAGCACCATGGGTACATAACTTAAATACATGTGCTTATTCATACAGGAAAACAGTTTTGTAAGCTACTAATGTTATAGTCTATGCTGTGATAAGAGCACTTCACATACCTGGGAAAAGAATGTATTTGGAAATTACCTGAAGACTTTCCTTTGTGTGTAATCTTTGCAGGCAGGTGATTACTTTGTGCTGACGGTGAGCTATTCACTCATTGTGGTCCCTGCAGGTACCTGAAGCAGTCCAGTCAGTGGGGCTCCAGGCCAGAACTCTAGCTCCAGGTCTTGCATAGATGTCTCTAGTGACCTTGGTGGAGAAAGGAGATATTCACCATCCCTCCCTGTATTCTCCTCCTCCATGCATTCTCAACTAAGAAGACTATCATCTCCAGAGGATTCTAGGGAAGCAGTTGGAGCCAGTACCGCAGGAACAGGCAACACTTGGCCCTTTCTGTGTCCAGGCCAGGGATACTAAGCTTCTCCCACATTTAGGTCAGTCTTGCATACACACAGAAACGGAATGATCTAAAGCTAAGGGTATTTCTACGTCTAAGAATTCCCTGTACGTTGCATATTAGAACCATATCTATTCCCATGACTTTTCATACCCCATTTCCTAAACCTGGTATAAATGGTATTACAAATTGAGAGGATACAGTGACCCTTGATATTCAGAAATCTTACAAAATTTGCTTTTCAGAGTTATTTCGTTGATCTCTATAAGAAAAATTTTAAAAGATATTTTATTCAATTATGAAATAAATATTTTCCCACTACTGGGGCATGCTAGTTCAGCTGTCAAGATACCCAGCCCACACGGGACTCCCATTTCCTTCTAACGGACACCCAAGGAGGCAGTCAGGATGGCTCAAGTCATTGGGTTGCTATCACCCTCCTGAGTCAGGTCTATATTGAGTTCAGGCTCCAGGGTTCAGCTCTACTATTTTGTAGAACGTAAACTAGTGCCAGTGCCATGGCTCAATAGGTTAATCCTCCACCTGTGGCACCGGCACACGGGGTTCTAGTCCCGTCCGGGCGCTGGATTCTGTCCCGGTTGCCCCTCTTCCAGGCCAGCTCTCTGCTGTGGTCTGGGAGTGCAGTGGAGGATGGCCCAAGTCCTTGGGCCCTGCACCTGCATGGGAGACCAGGAGAAGCACCTGGCTCCTGGCTTTGGATCAGTGCAGTGCGCCGGCTGCAGCACACTGGCTGCAGCGGCCATTGGAGGGTGATCCAACGGAAGGAAGACCTTTTTCTCTGTCTCTCTCTCTCTTCTCTCACTGTCTATAACTCTCTCTCTGTCTTTCTCTCTCTCACTAACTCTGCCTGTCAAAAAAAAAAGAAGAAAGAAAGTAAACTAGCAGATGTGATCTCTCTCTCTCTCTCTCTCTCTTTCTAATACATTTAAAAGTTAACCACAATGTAGTTGGCTTTCTATTTCCAAGATGGGAAAAGAATGTTAGGGATATTTTTGTGTGCAGAGTATTGAATTTTGTTATGAGTTTATTACATTTAAAACATTACAGACTAACATATCACCATGGGAGTGTAGCCCTCCCCATGGGGATGGTGAAGAACATGGATGTTTCCTCCAGATGTTCTGGGAGGAAAGTTTGAGTGCAACCATGGCAAGGTCATTTCCACCACTGTCCTATCCCCAGCTCTGTGGAGCCCAGAAAGGAGGGAAGATCCTTAACTAGATGTTCACTACCCAGAAGCATCAAACACACACACACACACACACACACACACACACAACACTTACAAATCCCACCCACACACACACAGCAAAACATTTTACAAAATCCCAGAGCAAATGGAATTAAGGTAGTCCTACAAAACAACAAATGTTTAAAACTTCCAAATTTGTCTTTCATCTTTGATATATAAGGCTTGGTAAATCATTCATTGGGAGAACAAATGTAAATGCTTATCTGCTCTCTTCAGTTTCAACGAACAAATCTCTGGCCATTTCAGCTTCAATTCAGAGAAACCAGGATATTACGGACATTTGAAAGATATAAAAGGGGAAACCTTCAGTATTGTGAACAGAAGCATTTTAAATTAATTGTAAACATATAACAGATAACACAAGGGAGTAATCGCAGGCAAACTGCTTGTGTTTAGGATGTCTGAAGGCCTCAGTGTGGAACGGCGATTGCTAAGTGATTCTATAAGCCGAACAGCATCTTGTCAACCTGTCCAGAGCTCAGTCTGTGTCCTAAGGTAGAATGATTGATACTCCCTCTAGTTTCATCTCACTGAATGGCATTGCTCATGTTCTCCCTGCTGAATTCTTATTTGAAGATTCCTGAGTGGCAATAACTGGTGGCAGTGAGTTCTGTACTTTAATTATAAGACATCTCATTAGCCACATTTATCCATTTCATATATGATTCTTTTAAGCCACATTTTATAATCTCTTCAAACAGCAGCTACCATGAAGGTTTTCTAGGACAAATGAAGTAGAGAACTTTTATAGGACAAGTATAGGGTGTTGCAAGAAAGCCAGCATAACAAAGACAGAAAAACAAATACAGGCATACTTGAGTCCTTTGCATGTTTAGAGAGACCTCAGGCTAAGCACTTATTGAACAGGCTATGCACATTATTAACCTGTTTCCTGGACTTGCGACCCCAGGCACCTTGTACTGGCTCTGTCTTATGAACTGGCATTCCTGGGGGCACATCAGCAATTTTGATGAACATGATTACATGTTTCCTAGCTCACCATCCACCGTTCCTGCAGATTATTCCCCCAAAGCAACACCACAGGACTTGCCACATCCAAAATAATCAAAATAATTACAGAAAACACTGCTGTTCTATGGTACTACTCTTTGTCTTTTTTCCCCCAACATTCCTGAAATAACAATATCGTCACATTTCACGTTCTTATTGTTCTCCCAACTGTCAACTGGATGAAGTTTTTGTTTGTGTCTTTTTTTCCCCAGAATAAGATGACTTGAATGATTGGGTAGTTTTATCTGGTTGAAAGATGAGAATGAAGGAAGATGACAAGACATAGTACAGTCTCCCACTATCTTATCTAGCCTTGAAAAGTTGGTAAAATGTTCCAAGCTTCAGATTTTTTTTCTCACGTACAAAGTGGGGATAATAATAGATACTTACTGTTTTCTAAGTGACGTAATTAATTCTGTGCTGCTATAGCAGAGTGCCTGGGCCTGGAAAATCATACACAGCAGAGATCTATGTCTGCCAGTTGGGAACCCCAAGGTGAAGGTGTTGGCGTATGCTGAGGGTCTTCTTGCAGCATCTCATGACAAATGAGAGAGAGAGAGGGAGGGAGGGAGGGAGGGAGGGAGGAAGGGCAGGGAGGGAGAAAACAACTCAAACTCATCTTCTAAAAGGAAAGCACTCCTGGGACAATAGCTTGTCGCATTCACTAGGGCAAATTCTCTTAAAAACCTCTCAAACTGTGAACTTCGGGCGAACAGATTCAAACCACTGCAATGAGATAAGCCATTTGACAGTGAAAGGGTGTCTGACAGACAGGCAATCCCATTAATTAAAATAATTATTATTTACAGTCCTTTCCTTGTAACTGTCATAACAAATCCAAGCTACTAAGAAACATAATTGTGCATTTTACAAATTCTTTGTCATCCCTCTGCTTTGTGTTTTTGGAATTAAGATACCATCCCCAAAATATATTTTTCCTAAATTTTTGTCACTTATAATTAACATATTTCCAGTGAAACAGTAGCACATATTGATATATTGGAATAAGAGGCTAATGACAGAAGACCCTCAGGCAGCGCGCTCCACAAAGCTTTGTTTACAAGGTGCCTTTCTGAGGACTAATTCAAGACAGTGCTGATCAGGAGCAGAGGGGACGGAAAAACAAGCCCTTGTAATCATCCAGACATGCAATGCTCATATAAGCAAATTGTGCATTTTGTAAAGTATTCTTGAAAAATTGAAATCTGAATGGAATACTTCTGAAATATTTCTCAAAGTTTTTTCAGTAAACCTTCAAGTTTTGCAATGTATGCTTATTTTCATTTCTCAGTGTGATAGGAATGAAATTTGACATTTTTTTCAGGTTTATTTTGTTATATCACTTGAATATTCATTAAAGAAATCCCAACATGTATTCCATCAGGAATGTGGAATATGACTAACCCTGGATGTCCTCTTTAAAAATGGTACTGACGGCACTGAAGGCACACGTGTTTGGCTACTTGGATGTCAGTATCCCATAAGGGAGTGCCTGGTTTGAGTTCCAGTTCCACCACCAATTCCAACTTCTCATTAATATCTCCCCTAAAAGACAGCAGGTGATAGCTCAAGTAGTAGGTCCCTATTATCCACATGAGAGATCTGGATTGAGTTTTTGGCTCATGGATTTTACCTGTCCCAGCCCTAGTTATTCTTTGTACTTGAGGAGTGAAATAGTGCTCACTCTCTCTCCCTCTCTCTCTCGCTCTCTCTCTCTTCCTCTCCCTCACTCACTCTGTTTCCGATAAAATGAAAATAAACAAATAAAGCTAAAAATAACAATGTTCATGAAGTTTTAGCAGACTAATTTGAAACTACTCCATGGGTTTAGTCAACACCTAACTGTAGGTTTGTTAATTCCATCCTAGAGTACAAAGGTTCTCTTGAGTGCTTACTTATCCATTCATTCATATTCTTAGCACCTAGAGTGCTCTAAACACCATTGACTAATAGAGTTACAGCAGCCATGGCCCTATTTGTGGAGAAATTAATTTAATAAAAGCATCAAAAATTCCAGTAAAACTGGTAAGTATTTTGAGACTGAGTTGTAAAATGCCACCAGAATACAGAATAGGAGTGATGACCTATTCAGAAATTAGGACATGCTGACCTGAGAGAGTGGAGTAAGCATTTAGAGTAACTAGACAGATGATAGAGAAGAGTGTTCCAGACAGAATAAGGAAACACCACGCTACAACTTGGTCTGGTCTCCAAAAGTCGGTGGAAAGCCATCGGAGCACTTCAGGCATGACTGTGGAGAATGAAGTGGGATGAGTGACAAGAAAGGAAGACAGAGACCAGCTGGGAGGGTATTACTCAAGTCCAAGTGTGAGTTAATGGCACCTTGAATGACTGCAATGGATACAGATCCAGCAGGGGAATTCAGAGGAATTCAGAGGAATTTTAATGATTCCCAAATTCTGGCTTCCATTAATGAATACTCTGTTTTTATTCATGATGATGGGAGAGCCTCTGAAAGAGTTGTTTTGTGGGAAGATTCTGAATCCATGGAGCCAGTCAATTGAATACCAAATTCAATTCTATGAAAATAAGTGTCACTTCCACGTGAGTATGTTCTCAGGACCGTGTCATCTGTGGAGGAAGACAGGGTCTGAACTTGCTGAGACTGTTCTGTAAGTCGCTCCAGTTTCATCGGCACAAGTGTGAGGATGATGCAGATTGCTTACCCACAATTATTTCACGCCATCTGTGTCTTCCCTCTCTCATTCCACTTTCATTTCTGGAATAGTTAGAAGAGCAGATTTAATTCAGTATGAGCTCTGATGCTGTAAATCAGGAGCTCAACATGGTGCTTAGTGGGCTAATGCATGAAGCTGGAAGCTTGCATTCCTTCACAGAATCTCAGAGGGGAATCCGCTTCCTGTTCATTTTGGAGTTGAAAGAAATCAGTTTCTTGAAGCTATGAAATCTAGGTACTATTTCCTGCTTGCTGTGAGCTGAAGGTCATTCCTAGAATTTGGAAGATCTACAGTCCTTCGCACTTGGATCCCTTCCTCCATATTCAAAGTCAGCAACATTCCCTTTTTCTGACCATCCTTCCAGAGTCACATCTCTCTATCCACAGCCAGGCAAAGTTTTCCTATTTTAAGGACCCTTGCAACTGGATGAGTCACATTGAATCACCAGGTCCTCATTTCAGGGTCATTAATCACATCTGCAAATTCCCTTTTGCCATGTAGAGTAACAAACTCATAATTCCAGGGACTAGGTTGTGGACATCTATTAGGGATGGTTGTTTGATTTTTCTACCCAGTTTTTTTGTTGCTCCCAAATAATTCCTTCCTTTGCTTCTAAAAACTCTCCAGCTTTTCAACAAGGAGTGGATAAGTAGCATAAACTGATAACATGTGATTCAGCCATCTAGAAATAACCCTTAATTTTATTTTCTTCTTAATTTCTTGAATGTAATAGATCTATGATCATAACCACAATTCTTCTAGAACTCTGTCAACTCAGTACCTGGATCTTGTGCTTTAATTTTATTGGGTAACAGCATTCCTAAACCGAGGTCAGAAAACCCTAAGTTAATGATCTTCCATATGATTTTGGATAACTTCAGGACTGCTTCCAGTCCATTTAGTAAAATTCTTGTTGTTTCAGGGCTGAACATAGCTGAAAATCTCATTCTCAATCCTTCAGGAATTACTAGACACTAACTGTACAAAATACAGAAGCATACCAGGAGGCCCGTGACGTGACTGAGACTGGGACCTGTGACATCACATTCTTGGCCCTCCACCACATAAACATGCACAAGTACCAACCACACACTCAGACACACTCCTATCACATGTACACATACAGATACACACCACATACACATCACATTTACCACACACACAACACTCAAGTGCCTCTCATGCACAATCATACACATATAGCACACACATACCACACACATACACCTCACAACCTCCCCAAACACACATCAAACACATACCACATGCACAAATAACACATGTACTACACACACACACACACACACACACACACAAACATATTTCTCAAAAAGTGTACCTCTGCTACTTTTCTTACATATACTCCCCACACGTCTGCTGTCTCAGACCTTGGACAGCCTGGAAGCAGCCGTGATTTGAGAGAATGAGAGGTCATCTGTGGGAATTTATGTCCTCACTCATTACCAGCAATCCAAGACTGGAGACAGATATGTTCCACCCAGCTCTGTAGCTCTGAATAGTTAATATCCCATAAATTTGTTGTATTAATTCACAATGCCTTTGCCCTGTATCTTGTGGGCCAGTTTCTAACTCAGTTGAAGATAATTGTGCCATCCCACAACTGAAGTGTTAGGGTGTGGGTCAGGTTCCCAGTGGCTACTGCCTTCCAGGATCCCTTGAAACATTGGTGTTGATTTCTTGGTAATCTGGATTAGTCATGGAATTTCTCCTATGTAGGATCAAATTCTGAAGAATGACAGGGCCTGTGACAACTGGAAGAACTGCCATTGGTTGCTTTTGGTTTTCCTGTTTTCTGTTAAAGATTCAGCACTCTTTCCTGAAGATCCATCCTTGTAAAACTTGCCCTTCCCAACATTCTTTTATTTTAAAGCTTTTATTTAATGAATGCAAATTTCATAGGTACAACTTTAGGAATATATTGCTCCCCCCCCCCCCATACCCGCTCTGCCACCCCCACTCCCATCCCACCTCTTACTCCCTTTCCCATCTCATTTTTCATTAAGATTCATTTTTAATTAATTTTTTTTAACTTTTATTTAATGAATACACATTTCCAAAGTACAGCTTAAGGATTACAATGGCTCCCCCACACACATAACTTCCCTCCCACCCGCAACCCTCCCCTTTCCCGCTCCCTCTCCCCTTCCTTTCACATCAAGATTCATTTTCAATTCTCTTTATATACAGAAGATCAGTTTAGCATATATTAAGTAAAGATTTCAACAGTTTGCACCCACACAGAAACACAAAGTGTAAAATACTGTTGGAATACTAGTTATAGCATTAATTCACATTGTACAGCACATTAAGGACAGAGATCCCACATGGGGAGTAATTGCAAAGTGACTCCTGTTGTTGACTTAATTTGACACTCTTGTTTATGGAATCAGTAATCACCCTAGGCTCTTGTCATGAGTTGCCAAGTCTATGGAAGCCTTTTGAGTTCACCGACTCTGATCATATTTAGACAAGGTCATAGTCAAAGTGGAAGTTCTCTCCTCCCTTCAGAGAAAGGTTCCTCCTTCTTTGATGGCCCCGTTCTTTCCACTGGGATCTCACTTGCAGAGATCTTTCATTTAGGTCATTTTTTTTCCAGAGTGTCTTGGCTTTCCATGCCTGAAATACTCTCATGGGCTTTTCAGCCAGATCCACATGCCTTAAGGGCTGATTCTGAGGCCAGGAGTGCTATTTAGGACATCTGCCATTCTATGAGTCTGCTGTGTATCTCGCTTCCCATGTTGGATCGTTCTCTCCCTTTTTGATTCTATTGGTTAGTATTTGCAGACACTAGTCTTGTTTATGTGATCCCTTTGACTCTTAGTCCTATCATTATGATCAATTGTGAACAGAAATTGATCACTTGGACTAGTGAGATGGCCTTGGTACATGCCACCTTGATGGGATTGAATTGGAATCCCCTGGTATGTTTCTAACTCTACCGTTTGGGGCAAGTCAGCTTGAGCATGTCCCAAATTGTACATCTCTTCCCTCTCTTATTCCCACTCTTATATTTAACAGTGATCACTTTTCAGTTAAGTTTCAACACTTAAGAATAACTGTGTATTGATTACAGAATTCAACCAAAAGTATTAAGTAGAACAAACAAAAAAAAATACTAAGAGGTATAACGTATTAAGTTGTTCATCAACAGTCAGGGCAAGGGCTGATCAAGTCAACGTTTCTCATAGTGTTCATTTCACTTTAACAGGTTTCCTTTTTGGTGCTCGGTTATTTGTCACCGATCACGGAGAACATATGATATTTGTCCCTTTGGGACTGGCTTATTTCACTCAGCATAATGTTTTCCAGATTCCTAACAGGGGTCACTTCAGGAGACCAAATCTATACTAAGTAAAGATTTCAAAAAATAGCACTCACACACAAACACACAATGTATAAAATACTGTTTGAGAACAAATTTTTCAGTTAATTCTCATAGTACAACTCATTAAGGACAGGGGTCCTACATGGGGAGTAAGTGCACAGTGACTTCTGTTGTTAATTTAACAATTAACACTATTATTTATGACCATTATAACACTATTAACACATCAATGATCTACCAAGGCTCTTGCCATGAGCTGCCAAGGCTATGGAAGCCTTTTGAGTCCACAAACCCCATCAGTATTTAGACAAAACCATAAGCAAAACAGAAGCTCTTTCTATTCAGAGAAAAGTACATCCTTCTTTGATGGCTCCTTCTTTCCATTGGGTCCTGACTCACAGAGATCCTTTATGTAGGATTTTTTTTTTTTTTTGCCACTGTGTCTTGGCTTTCCATGCTTGAAATGCTCTCATGGGTTTATCAGCCAGTTAAGAGTGCCTTAAGGGCTGATTCTGAGGTCAGAGTGCTGCTTAGGGTGTTTTTCATTCCAAGTCTGCTGTGTGGACTGCTTCCCACATTGGAACATTCTGTCCTTTTTAATTAAATCTATCATTATTATCAGACACTTGTTCATATTTATGTGATCTCTTTGGCACTTAATCCTATCTATATGATCGATTAAACACTTAATATGATCATTTTAATAGGTAAGATGGCATTATTACCACCAAGCTTAATGTGATTTCGAGTCCCTTTGCAAATTTTTAACTTTATCCTTAGGGTTTTTATGTCTATGTTCATCAGGGAAATTGGTCCGTAGTTCTCTTTATCTGTTGCATCTTTTCTGGGTTTAGAAATTAATGTGATGCTAGTTTCATAGAAAGAATTTGGGAAGATTCTCTCCTTTTTAATTGTTTTTGAATAACTTGAGAAGAATTGGAGTTAGTTCTTCATTAAATTAAATGTCTGGAAGAATTCAGCACTCAAGGCATCTGGTCCTGGGCTTTTCTTTCTTGGGAGGGTTATTACTGATTCAATTTCTGTCTTGGTTATGAGTCTGTTTAGGTTCTATGTGTCTTTATGGCTCAGTTTAGGTAAGTTGTGTGTGTTCATGAATCCATCCATTTCTTTAGTCTTCCCAGTTTGCTGGCATACAGCTCTTTGTGGTAATTTCTTATTATTCTTTTTATTTCTGTCATGTCTGTTGTTATATTTCTTTTTCATCTCCAATTTTATTGATTTGGGTCTTATTCCCCTTTTTTGTTATATAGGCCGAATGGTGTTTCAATTTTGTTTATTTTTTCCAAAAACCAGCATGTACATTTTTAATAGTCATATCTTCCTGTTGAATTGATACTTAAATCATTATATAGTGTCCTTCTTTTTCTCTTTTGATAGTTTTTGTGTTAAAGTCTACTTTGTCTGATATAAGGATGGCCACATCAGCTCTTTTTTGGTTTCTATTAGCATGGATTATCTTCTTCCATCCTTTCACTTTCAGTCTGTGTACATCTTTGTTGGTAAGATGTGTTTATTGTAGGCAGCAAATAGATGGGTTTTATTTTTTATTCCATTCAACCATTCTGTGTCTTTTAATTGGGGAGTTGAGACTATTTACATTCAGTGTAACTATTGTTAAGTACTGACTTTGCCCTGCCAAGTTTCCGTAACTAGTTCTGTTTATGTATTTTGGATTACAGTTGTACTTTTGCTGGGTCATTGTCTGTATTAATCTACGTTTGTAGTGATATTCCTGTATTTGTGTTTCTGTGTTTATCACATCCTTGAGTACCTTTTGTAGGGCTGGGAGAGTCGTTACAAAATTTTTCAAGTTCTGCTTGTTGTAGAAGATCCTTATTCTCTTTCATTCATAAATGAGAGTTTTGCATGGTACAGTATTCTGGGTTGATGGATTTTTTCACTCAGGACTTGGAATATGTCTTGCCATTTTCTCCTTGCCTGTAGGGTTTGTGATGAGAAGTCTGGAGTGAGTCTAATTGGGTTTCCTCTGAATTGGATTTGTCGTTTTCTCCTGCACATTTTAAGATATTTTCTTTATGCTTTATTCAGGAGAGTTTGACAACAATGTGTTGCAGTGAATTTCTTTTCTGGCCGTGTCTACTGGGAGTTCTGTGTACTTCCTGTACTTGGATGTCTCTTTCTTTCTCCAGATTGGGGATGCTCTGTTATTATTTCATTTTTTTAAAGATTGTATTTATTTGTTTGACAGGTAGAGTTACAGACAGTGAGAGAGAGAGACAGAGAGAAAGGTCTTCCTTCCAATGGCTCACTACCCATATGGCTGCAATGGCTGGAGCTGCACCAATCCAAAGCCAGGAGCCAGGAGCTTCTTCCTGGTCTCCCATGCAGGTGCAGGGGCAAAAGCACCTGGGCCATCCTCCACTTCTATCCCAGGCCACAGCAGAGAGCTGAACTGGAAGAGGGGCAACCAGGGCTAGAACCAATGGCCATATAAGATGCCGGTGCCGCAGGTGGAAGATTAACCTAGTGCACCATGGTGCCAGCCCCCTCTAGTATTATTTCATTAAGAAGGTCTTTTAATCCTTTTTCTCGTTCCATGCCTCCTGGAATTCCTAGGATACATATGTTGAGTCCTTCCATAGAATATTGTAGATCTCCAACCAGGATTTTTAATTTTCTAATTTCTTCTTAATTGTTTTGACTGTATTATTTCAAAAAATTTGTCTTCTAGTTCTGATACTCTTTCTTTTGCCTCACCTATTCTATTTTTATGGCTTTCCATTGCATTTTTTATTCGATCTATTGAATCCTTCATTTCTAGTATTTAATTCTGACTTCTCTTTAATATCTCAATTTCTTGGGAGCACTTTTCATTTAGATCATGAATTTGTTTCTGATCGCTTCTAAGTAATCTGATGATTAATTTTCTGAATCCTCTTCTGGCATATCCTCAATCCTTTCTTCAGCTTCTATTGTTGAGGAGTTGTACTGTCCCTTTGCGGAGCTCTGAATGTCGTCCTTATTCTTATTTAGGGTTTTTCGTTTGTTTTTCAGCATTTCTGGTTGCTTTTCGCTTTAATTTTTGTCTTTGTGCTTGTGATGAAATTTCCCTCCGCTACGAGCTGCTATGTGTCTGTGTTTGCAAATGGAAGCACACAGCCCCACCTCCAGGGTCCTGCTCACTTCTCGATCGTGATGCCAGTGGTACAAGAGCTCTGGTGCACTACATCCTGACTACTGGGTCAGGGCTACCTTCTCACTGCTGCATGGAATGATATATAGGGCCTCTCCTTGTTGTACATCTCATGTGGCAGAGAGGAAATTACTCTGAAATGTTGTGATCCTCATTCCTAGATTGGGGGTGTTGTGAGGTGGCCTCACAATTGATGGGCATGTGCACGGGAGGCAAACATGGTGGACCCTGCTCACATTTAAAAATGTAAACAGTCAAATATGGCTTCTCCCAGCTGGCTGAAGGTCCTGTTAGGGGGAGGGGAAGATGTAGATGGACAGGGGCATGCCTGACCTCTCCTTTTGTTCCCCTATGGTTTCTCTTTTTTCCTGCTTGAAACTTCAAACCCAGTTAGCCAGGCTCCCCAACCCGCTGCTATCTGCAGCTCCATGGACTCGTTATTTCTCACTTGGTTCGCTGGGGGGCATGGTGCCAATCTTCTCCTTTGTCATCTCTGCCATGCCTCCCCTGCACCTCCACTGCACCTCGGCCACTCCCCTTTCTTTTTTTTTTTTTTTTTGTTCCCTCAGTGTGGGCTCTTGGGCTTCTCTGTGCAAATTTCTCATGACTCTCGCTGACTTGTAACCCCTCTCCTTATTAACTATCTCCTTTGCTCTGCGTGACTGGGAACATCCTGTTACTATACCACCATCTTGGCCCCTCCTGAGAACGTCACTCATTTTTGCCCATCTTCCTTCTCTCTCTGTGATCACTCCTGTCTTACTCTGTTATTGAAAAGAAAGAGGATTTAAAACCATTCCAAGCATTAGTTTTATCAACTGAAAGGCGTCCTCACCTGTTCCTCATCTTCAGGCCCCAGTTCAGGGCAACTGTTTGGACACAATGGAACATATAGCTTTGTGCTTCCAAAGGGCCCATTTTAAGAGATCATGGGTATATTGCTGCACCAAGGGATGTTCAGGAAAGGAAAATAAGACTTTCAGTCACCTGTTTATGGATTCTAAAACTTCATTAGCAAACAGTACTTATTTGTATCTTTGGGAAATGGGTAAGAATACATGAAACATCAACTCTCTTCTCATTGATTCCATAGAGTCTAAGGATGGGCCAGGCCAGCTCTTCAGAGCCCAAGCCTAACTATCTCAAGCACACACACTCTCTCCTTCCAGCACTTTCCCCTTCCCAGATTCCATCATTGTTCAGCTGTCTCCATAAACCTTTACGACTCCTTGAATACTTGTTTGAAATCCAAGCATGCAGCATTTATACATGGCTCAGAGGAAGGCACAGCCTGCCTTGGGCACTGTGCAAATCATTGGAGTCTTGTGCCCGTGGATGGAAGGGGCAACACACAGAGTTTCCCACCACCTCACAAATCTTCACCCACACAGAGGAGACAGGCAGAGCTGGTCTGTGGACTGACTGCACAGATGGTAGAGCCACATGCATTCAGAGTTGCTGCTTTCCCCCACCCCAGCTATTCAGGCCCCTCTTCTCCTTAGCACCCCCCCCCCCGCAGTGGGAGTCTCAGCCCTTGGAAATCATGCTGATGAGCTGTCACTCGAGCTACAACACATGAGTCAGGGCAGAAGAACGGTCTCTCTCTCCAGAGCAGGGTGATGATAGAAACCATCATAACATGTTGTGTGTTTTTCAGGGATAGAAGAAGAATGCCTCTTCAGAAAAAAAAAAAAAAAAAACACGTCTGATCCAATGGCTGCTCTAACTTGCAGGAAGGGTATTATGTGAGGAAATGCTTAACTTTGCTTTATGTGGTTCTAAGATACAAATGGCATTAAAGTGGAAAATGAAATCCATTTGATGAATGAACAAAAATGTCTACAATTTGAAGTACTTCCCAATGGCTTCACGTGGTGGTTGCTTCTCACCATGGATAGCAGAAAGAATTTGGGAATCAACTGATGGGAAATATTACAACCACTGTCCTTAGGATAAACAACCTCAGATAAAATTTTTATTACGGGCCAGTGCTGTGGCATAGAGTGTAAAGACACTGCCTGCAGCTCTGGCATCCCATGTAGGCACTGGTTCAAGTCCTGACTGCTCCTCTTCTGGTCCAGCTCTCTGCTAAGGCCTTGGAAAGCAGTGGAAAATGTCCCAAGTGCTTGGGCCCCTGCACTTGTGTGGGAGATCTGGAGGCAGCTCCTGCCTCTGGCTTCAGATCGGCTCAGGTCTGCTGTCATGACCATTGTGGAGTGAACCGGCAGATGGAAGACCTCTCTGTCTCTCTTTCTGTCTGTAACTCTGCCTCTCAAGTAAATAAAAAATCTTCAAATTTTTTTATAATAGGAGGATTTCTCCCTGAGACTTTCTAATCCTAATCCTTTTGCTAAAATCAATGCCTTCATTGCATCCTATTTTTTATTTTTATTTGAGAAAGAGGGGCAGAGGGGGACAGAGAGAGGCAGGGAGAGAGAATGAAGCCATCCTGTACCTCACTCTCCCAATACTGCAGAACCAGGAGCCAGGGATTTAATCTGGATCTCCCATGTGGGTGGCTAGAACTCAAGTACTTAAGCATCACTTGTGTCAGGAGTGGAGCCAAGACTCAAACCCAGGCACTCCTACATGGGATGTGGGCATCCCAAGTGATGTCTTAACTGCTGTGCCAGACACTTGCCCACTGCTGTCTATTTTTATAAACAAGTGTCTTTTCATCTTGCCACAAGTAGCAGACAGTATTCACAGGTAGTTTAGGAGGGGGGTTAGGAGTTCTTTTTATTACAGAAGTTTAAGTTTAAGGTTTAAGCCACCTCACTTAATTTTACTCCTTTCATTGCATTCACTGCTGTGTATAATCTGCATTTCAGCCCCTCTGTGTTCTGAAATTCCAACACTTTGCATCTGCCAATATTTGAGCTTTGAAAGAGACAGGGCCATGGTGACCATGGGTCATCGCATTGCTGCATCCTCCCCCTTCTATTGCCCAGAGAGGGACTCCTAAGGACAGGATGAAGGGACATCAAAAGGCTCATGGAAAAAAGGGAATTAAAACATAATGTTGATTTTCTGTGAATTTCCTCACACTCTTCACATGTTTTGTGTTCTTTTATGTTATAACCTGCCTTACACTGTGACACATTTCACTTCTTGCCCACCAGCAAAGTGCTTGTCTCCCTGAGGCTGCACTCCCACGGGCTACCACTTCGCCATGGCCCGAGTGAGCATTGCTGTCCACTAGCCCAAGCTTCTGAAGGGTCCTGATTAATTCATGTGGTTCATTTGGGCGTCCATGTGCTCATGTCTAGCACTTGTTCTTGATACTTGTCTAGTCATAGCCTCTCTTAATTACAAATAAGTGAATAGCTTTATTTACTCCAAGATTCTCTAAGCTTCATTTTTAATAGTCACCCAAACATATCCATACGATGCTGTTTTTGAACAGAAATGCTACTTTTAACACAGACGGGCTCCCCAGATCAAATTTTCCCCAAATCTAAATTTGAAATGAAATAGCAATAAGAACAAAAATAAAACCAATTTCTTTCTATAACCCATTCCAATGTTTAAAAGTGCATCATTATTTGAAAGCCCTTGTTAGTGTGTATGCAAATTGGATCAACAGTAAAAACTTCAATAAACCATAAAAGGGTATATCAACTCTTTAGGAAATATACATTTTTAGATGTCCAACTTTAAAAGGGTAGATGTAGGAGATTGAGGAGATCAGAGACTGTGGGTACTGGAAGGGAAATATTTTAAATAGCAGGGAAAGTAATCGTCACAAGCCAATAAACTGTAGGGTTGAGGGAACTGGTGTCCATAATTACAGTAACTAATGATTTGATCAAAATTCTCCTTGAAAGTCTATAACTGGATCTTCATTCTTGAAAGATCCTAACAGAAAGTGAGTAATAAAAGCTGCTTTTGTCAACTTCCTTATCGGCCTCAAATGATTTTATGTAATACTCAGATACATCTACTATGCTGGTGCATTTACCCACATACACATAGAAGTGCAGCTCCTACATGAGATGCTTCCCGAGGATCTTTTTTTTTTTTCTTTCCATTGGTTGGCATGGTATATTTAAGTGGCTTTATTTTCTGAAATTACATCAAGAAACAGGACAGCAACATAAACAGAGAAGCAAAATACCATTTTTCAGTCATGTTACACACTTTTCCAGTTTGAGTAGTCTGCTGTTTAGTCCATCGTTTCCCTGCAGTATGTGGGAAATAACGGACTCCAGACCCAAACTGTACCCAGCCAACCAGCACTGGTGTGGAGAACAAGCTCCTCTTTCCCTGAGACTTACCATTGATTGCCTGTCTCAAATTACTGGCAGTAGTTCTATGTGTCCAGTCCTAGCTCTGGGGGAAAAGCTTCCGGAAGTGATGCACGGCACCTGCACTTTGGGATAGGTGACTCTCAACCACTAGAGGAAAGGGTTGGATTCAAAGCAGCTCAAGGCTGCCACACTCCATCCAACTGCCTCTTCCGTCTTCTGAGTCCCAGAACTCACTCCTGATGCATATGCACTGCTGAGCCTGAACTTCCCCAGACAGGAACATCCATCCTCCTTGGGTTCCAGTGAGGCTTGCATTTCCCCTTGGCTTTACCCGAGGTCCAGCATTGCTCCTCCTCAGACATGTGTTACGGAGCAGACTGATGTGCTAACATTGCTGCACCACTTACGACATCCGTATGAAGTATCATCTTTAGCCCTCATACCCTGGTTACTCTACTCTCTGCACTCCCATCATCTCCCTCGAAGCAGCCTTCTCTCAGCCATTTTGAATTCTTTGTAGGAATTTCATGCCACTGCACAGATATGCTTAGCCCTCTGCCTGCATTACCCTACTATGCTCCATCTCTACCAGCTGTGCTTCTCTACAAAGGTCTCAGCTCCTCCTCCATGAATCTTTCTCCAATCCCTGAGTTGGACTGCACTGCTGGAGACCCAGCAGTATGAAGTGTGGTTCATACTCAAGCATGGCACCGCAAACACTGAGCCACTTGGGATCTTCCTTATAGAGCACAAGAACCGCAAAAGCAAGGACTGTGACTTGCCTGAATTTTTGAAACTTTTTTTCAATTATTTAAAAGAAAGAGAGACCCAGGTATGAATCTTTCAAATGCTGTTTCAATCCTCAAATGTCTGCAACAGCCAGGGCTGGACCAGACCAAAGGCAGGAGTCCGGACCCCAATCTGAGTCTCCAACTTTGTAACAAAGACTGAAATACTTCAGCCATAATATTACACACATTTATGAGGAAGCAGAGCCAGGATTTGAACCCAGGTACTCCAATATGGGATGCAGACATCCCAACCAGCATCTTAACCATTACACAATAAGCCCATCTTCTATTTCTCTGGTTTTTCTATGTAGTGTCACCCAGTAGCCATTCAATCTGCTTACGGAATTAAGATTTATTTTCTATGAAAACATGTCTTCACCCATGAAATGGGGATCATGACAGCTGTTCTGGTGGCACAAGCATATGACAGAGTAAGTTATGTGAAAAATCTTACTATAGCTCTGAACACACAGTAGAAACACTGTAAATGTTAATTACATTTCACTTCTGAAGCTACTTCAAAGTCTCTCCAATTTAGCTTGCAACCCTTTGACCTCTTCTACTTGCTTGTGTCCAGATCAAGTTTGCTGCTCACCTGGCTGCTCTGTACAAAGATGCTGTTTCCCCCTCCCAGGACACAGTAGCGAGAGGATCCCATGCTTGCTCAAGTGTCCCATGAAGTATCCTCATCATCAGGATATTGCTGGACCCCAAAGGACAACTGCTCCTGCTGTATTTCTCCTTTACAGTCAAGAGTTCTGTTTTTATGCTTCCAGTATAGAGCAAACGTAACACCAAACAGACACATTGACTTAGATTGTGGTGCACAAAGCCCAGGCATTGCTGAGAGGTGTGCACAATGTCACTCAGCAGTGCCAGTGTCATGTCCAGGCTGTGAGATTATGGGAGGGGAACAGCCTATGCTCCTGCCAGTGGAAAGCTATTTTCCGGTGTACATCAGAGTCTATCATTTAGGGAATGTGTGAAAGGAAGGAAAATGGCACAAACATCTCTGTGTGTGTCAGTTTGGGCCTGTCCCTCAGGTGACAGGTTACCAGAAATTACAAATCTAAAGAAGATCCACTTCATTTCTCCAATGAACTACATGTGAGAACATATATTGGGGGCTGGTGCTTTGGCATTGTGGGTAAACGCACCACCTGTAGTGCCAGTATCCCATATGGGCAGTGGTTTGAGTCCTGGTTGCTCCACTTCTGATCCAGCTCTCTGCTATGGTCTGGGAAAGAAGTAGAAGATGGCCCAAGTCCTGGAGCCCCTGCACCCAAGGGGGAGACCCAGAAGAAGCTCCTAGCTCCAGGCTTCAGATCAGTGTAGCTTCGGCTGTTGTGGCCATTTGGAGAGTGAACCAGAGGATGAAAGACCTCTCTCTCTCTCTGTCCCTCCTTCCCTCTCTCTCCCTGTCTCTGCCTCTTTGAAACTCTGCCTTTCAAGTAAAATAAATATGTCTTTAAAAAAAGACATATATTTTTTTTTTAACATTTAATAATTTATTTATTTTTTTTTTATAAAGCTTTTATTTAAAGAATATAAATTTCCAAAGAACAGCTCATGGACCACAATGGCTCCCCCCACACACAACTTCCCTCCCTCCCCCCACCCTCCCCTTTTCCCGCTCCCTCTCCCCTTCCATTCACATCAAGATTCATTTTCAATTCTTTTTATACACAGGAGATCAATTTAGTATGTATTACGTAAAGATTTCAACGGTTTGCCCTCGCATAGAGACACAAAATGATAATACTGTTGGAGTACTAGTTATAGTATTAATTCACAATGTACAGCACATTAAGGACAGAGATCCTACATGATTTTTTTTTTTTTAAAAATTGATTAATTGTCTATGCAATTTCCAGTTTAACACCAAGATTTTTTTTTCATTTGCAATTATCTTTATATAAAGAAGATCGATTCAATATATACTATGTAAGGATTTCATCAGTTTGCACCCCCACAGAAACACAAAGTGTAAAAATACTGTTTCAGTACTAGTAATAGCATCACTTCACATTGGATAACACACTAAGGACAGATTCCCCATGAGACGCAAGTACACAGTGACTCCTGATGTTGATTTAACAATTTGACACTCTTGTTTATGGCGTCAGTAATCTCCCTAGGGTCTAGTCATGAGTTGCCGAGGCTATGGAAGCCTTTAGGGTTTGCCGACTTCGATCTTATTCCCACAGGGCCATAGTCAAAGTGGAAGTTCTCTCCTCCCTTCAGAGAAAAAGACATATATTTAACATTGACAACAAAATTAGACCTTTTTTTTTTTTAAAAAAAAGACTCTTATTTAAATATAAATATGTGTAATCAAACACATAGCCCAATTACAGTTTCTGGTCAGAATCAAGCAACCAGTATTTCCACACTCAAACCATGAACTTCTATTCCAAAGTGAAGACATGTAAAGGGAATGTTCAACTTGGCTTATTTATTCTGAAAACAAAATCGTAATTCTTGAATTTCTTAGAGTAACTCAAGGTAAATTATTGTTTTAAAGAAAGGAAGTTAGAAAATGATTTCCATGACAGGGAATGACACAATCCTAATTCTATGTCACGACAGCATGTCGATGGTGATTAGAGAGGACAGGAGGATTGTAGCAGATGCACAAACTCAGGGGGCAGGGAGGTTCACCGAGAACCAGGGAGGAATGGGAGATGGGCTGCAGGACTATCAGTGCTTTGCTCAAAAAGATGTGAGTCTTAAAATAAGTCACTGCTTCATATGAAATATCGAGAACATCATAAAACGTACAAAATGAATGCAAGCATATTTGTCCAAACTGTGTCAGCAGATCAAGGAGTTGCTGCTAGGTGCAAAGGAAAACACACCCAGAGATCTGGGATCAACATTGGCCATGAGAGTGGCCAGAGCTCCACAAAAATTCTTTCAGCAAAGACAATGAAGGAGACACATCTGCAGTTTCCAAGGGGAAGGGAGCAGTGTGAAGTGAGTGTGTTCATGAGACATTTCTGGAACACTTCAAAGTAATGACACCTTGGAAGAAGAAAAAGGACCCAGTGGAGCCTGGAGAAGTGGTGAGTGAGACCGATGGCATTCTCTATGCAGTTATTTAGTTCTGAGTTTTATGTGGTGTGTGTGTCACATAGCACCTGCTCTTGGGTTTCCACACCAGTGAATCTTCAGATGACAAAACATCAGTGATTTGGGAGGTGGACGGTGCATGTGGGAATAAATTAGGTTACCATAGTAACCCACAGATTAGTTTAAAAAATGTATCTGGTTATTTGTAATGCTGAATATATCTTAAATCTTTCTACACAAATATTGTGTTTCATTCTTTCATTACTAAACCTTTTTTTATCCTTGGAACACTGAGTTCTTCAGTGAGCTGTCATCAAGTAATTCCAATTGGCTTGACTGTTGGGATAATGAAAATCTAGTTCATTCTCCTCCATTTATTAACTAATTCACTCCCTCATTTATCTAAAATTGCAATAGTTGTTTGGGAATCATGAACCTTATGGCAAGTCCACTGTCCTTTTTAACTTACTGTGGTTCATCTTTCATGACTGGAAACTCCAGGGAAGAACTGTGCAGGGAACGTGGCTTGGTAGGGGTGGTGGGGATGTCAGGGCTGTCTCGCTGACCTGGAGTCTCCCAGTGTCTCAGCCATGCTCTGTTGCACCTGCCTGAGAGAAAATGTCCTTCTTATATCGGTAGCTTTCCTGACAAGGGAACAACAAATAGAACAAAATCTGGAATTCAACTAAAAGTCATCAGTTCCTACCCCAGTCCTGACACTTTGTGAAATTATTCAGGTTCTCCAAACTTCGGTTTCTCATACAGCAAAGAGGATTTAATCTGTTCCTTAATAGGGCTCCCATGGAGGGGGAGGAGGCATCATCACCTTGGCTCTGTCACTGCACCAGCGTGCGTTAGTGCTGCACTTCCCACTTAGTGGACTCACCCGCTTCCTTTTCACGCTGCTTGTTAGGACTGGGAAGCTGGTCCCTTGTGTATCCCTCCTCTACTCCTTCCAACTCCACTTTTGGTCCAGTCTACCCAGGTACGGCAGGGAGAAAGATTAGCAACAACTGCGTCTGGGCTGAACTCGGGGCCCTTGCAGCATCACATCACTTCTGCACAGCTGCCGGGGATGGGGTCTCCTTTTCTCCTTTTTTTACTTTAAGCATTGGCGGTGGCAGAGGCTTGCAAGGCGGGGAGGGCAACGCCAGCACATCCTCCCAACATACCCTAGAAAGCGTGCAGCCTGAACCATGTTAGAACCGACTCACTGACACCCTGTGAGGACTGGCTGCTTCCCTGCCCCACTCCACTCCCTTCGTGAAAAGACCTGCAGTGCTGGTGGCAGCTGAACAGTCACAGTCAATCCTCTTGACGGAGAGGTCTCATTCAGCACATAGAGCCAGATACAAGGAGCAGTGCAGAAGTGTTCTGACTCAGCACGACTCAACTTACGACTCACGCTCTTTAAGATGGCGTGAAAGTGAGAGTCATCCAGTAGAAACTCTACTTAGAACTGAATCTTCACGTCTTTCAGGCCAGTGCTCTGAGATCTGATCCTCCCAGGTGATGTGCAGCAGTGACAGCCACTGTTCCATATCAACACTGTGGTCACAGGTGTGACGTGTGGCTGAGCTAGGATGCATGGCAGGTTAGGGTCCTTAAACGCATTTTTGGAATATGTTTTCAACTGATGATGGGTTTATTGGGATGTAATTCCATAAAAAATCTAGGAGTGTCTATTTTCTTTTAATTTTTAAAATTATTTCTTAATTTTTTTTCTTTATTTGAGTGGCAGAGAGAGAGAGAGAGAGTTTCCATCTACTTGTTCACCTCCACAGATGCCCAAAATGGCCAGTATGGGGCCAGGCTGAAGGCAGAATCCAGGAACTCAATCCAAGTCTCCTACATGGGTGGCAGAAACTAAATTTTATGAACTATCATCTGCTACCTCAAGGGTCTGCATTAACAGGAAGCTGGAATCAGAAGTGGAAGCTGGAGCCAATTATCAAACCCCAGAACTCTGACACAGGACATAGGTGTCTGAATATCACCTTAACCACTTGGCCAAATGCCTATCACTATATTTGTGTACTGGTCTATTTGAAGGCCAGTAATGAAAAATATTTAAAATAAAATTTGCTCAAGTGAAAAAAATATGCTTTCATGAAATTCTTTACTTGAAGAGAAAGACTCAAAGAGTGTGACTAGGAGGAAAACCAGTTGGAATTCTTAGACAGTGGAATTGTACAAACAAGTATTTATTTTGTATATGCTTGATTCATTCCAGTATCTTGAGGGCCTTCTCTGTGTTAAGCATCCAGCTAACACAGATGATTTGAATGTAAGAAAGCATAGGACACTGTCACATGCTGTGATGCACACAGGGAGACAAATACGTACAGTAGACCTTAGAGTTTGAGGCAAGGAAACCCCTCCTCCTAGAAGCAAGGTCTTCCACCCAGGGGGTGTCCAGTTCTGCTGGTGGAATCAGTATCTTTAAGACAGTAGACTGCACAGGGAAATGGGTAAGAAAAATCCAGGGTAACAAAATAGCAAACTGTGTATACACACATGTACATGTATGCATGCTTACACACATGCTCATACATGTGCATGCATGTATACTCTTCAGCTATGTAACACAGCACAGGTTAAGATGGCTCCCCAACCCTCCACATCTGAAGACACAGTATGCGCATGACAGAGGTTTTTTTCAATTATTTGCTACAAGATCTCCTACATGCTACACACTATACCCACTGGAGACATCTTCTCATCTAGCATCAACAACAGCATGTCAACACCCACCCTTGGGTGTGAAAATAGTCAGAGTGGCTCTTCAGGGCTGTCATTCCTGGGAACAAAGACACACCTGCCAGCTGATAACTTACAGTGGCTCCTGCTAATTTGACAGCACACACTGGAGACCCAGGCCACAGCATCAATGTGTTGTCTCAGCCAAAATCCCATCAGAAGAATGAGTGGTTTGAGTGCCTGTCCTTGTTGCTGCCTGTCCTCCACAGCACCCCTGGTATCAAAGACGAAAGGGCAGGGAAATTTTATTCTTAATCCTCTGTCTGTGATCAGCTCTGCCTCAAACAGTCCAATAGTTTGCATCATATTTTATGAACACTTTAAAAAAGTAAAGTGTCTTGTGTCTCTTAGGGAAATCCGTGACTTTCTAAACATAATTTTTCATCTACCCTAGAATGTATATGGCCTCAGAAAAAGAGCTCAGATGAGAGCAGAGGCACCAGGTTGCACCCTGGACAGCCTAGAGCAAAGAGGTGGAGCCCAAGAAGCAGGCACAGCAGAAACACTTAGCTGCAGGTTCTAGTGGCAAGATCCACCCACAGGGACCAACTTTACTCCACTAAGAAGAGACACTGAGACTTGCAGAAGACTAATCTATTTACTTAGGTAAACTAAGGGTAGCATAGAAATATGACTGGGGAATAAGATGTGGGGACCACATTGTTTAACATATCATTCTAAGTGAATTAAGCCAGTCCCAAAGGCACAAATATCATATGTTCTCCCTGATCAGTGACAACTAACTGAGCACCAAAGGGGAAACCTGTTGAAATGAAATGGACACTATGAGAAACAGTGACTTGATCAGCTCTTGTGCTGACTGTTGTTGTACAATGTAATACTTTATCCATTTTAGTATTTTTTTTTATCCTAGTACTAGTGGTTGAACTCTGTAATTAATACACAATTATACTTAGGTGTTTAAATTTTAACTGAAAAGTGATCCCTGTGAAATATAAGAGTGGGAATAAGAGAGGGAGGAGATGTACAATTTGGGACATGCTCAATCGGACTTGCCCCAAATGATGGAGTTAGAATTCTGCCAGGGGATTCCAATACAATCCCATCAAGGTGGCATGTACCAAGGCCATCTCACTAGTCCAAGTGATCAACATCAGTTCACAATTGATCACACTGATAGGTCTAATAGTCAACGGGAACACACAAACAAGACTAGTGTCTGCTAATACTAACTGATAGAATCAAAAAGGGAGAGAACGATCCAACATGGGAACTGGGATACACAGCAGACTCATAGAATGGCAGATGTCCTAAATAGCACTCTGGCCTCAGAATCAGCCCTAGTAGAGATGGATAGATCTCTGGACACATATGATCTCCCAAAATTTACTGATGAATACATAAAAAACTTAAATAGACCAAGCAAAATGGAGATTGAATAAGCTGTAAAGACCCTCCCAAGAAAGAAAAACACAGGGCTGGATAGCATCACTGCAGAATTGTACCAGATTTTAAAAGAAGAACCAATTCAAATTATTCTCAAACAATTACAAACGATTTACAGGGATGAATCCTCCCAAGGTCCTTCTATTAATCCAGCATCATCTTAACTCTAAAACCAGAAAAGAGATACAATAAAGAAAGATATGCTAGCTATTTGAATCCAACCAAGAAAGATGAAAAGAAAGGTGAAGTTCATTCACCAAGACCATGTGGGATTTACTGCTGGTATGCAGGGATGGTTCAACATCACCTTAACAAACTGAAGAATAAAAACATGATTATCTCAATAGATTCTGAGAGAGTATTCGATAAAATACAACTTCCTTTCATGATAAGAATGCTAAGCAAATTTGATATAAAAGTAAAATTTCCATACATAACAAACACAATATATTCCAAACCCAAATCCATCATCATACTGAATGGGGAAAATCTGGAAGCATTTCGACTGAACTTAAGAACCAGATAAGAATGTCTACTTTCATCATTGATATTCAAACTAGTTCTGAAAATTTTAACCAGAGTCATTATGCAAGAGAAAAAAATCAGAGATACAGATTGGAAAGGAGAAATTTGAATTGTCTCTCTTTTCAGATGACATGATTTTCTATATAGGGAATCCAGAAAATTCCACATAGAGACATTGCAACTCATAGGAGAGTTTGGTAAACTTGCAGGACAAAAAAACTAATACAAAAATCAATAGCCTTTGTCTTTTTTGACTTTTTAAATTTTTTTATTTTAATTTTAATTGGGTTTTAACAGATTCGATGTGCTTTGTAGATACAATTCTTAGAACATAATGATATTCCTTTCTTTCCTTCTTCTGTCTCTGTTATCCCTCTCACCTTTCTTTCTTCTTCCTTTCTTTTCATTTTTGAGATAATATATTTTAAATTTACATGAGCAAAAAAGCATAATATTTAACCGAATAAAAAATTTTACACATGAAAAGCAAAAAAGTCCTAGTTTAGTGGCAATATAGACAATGGCTATAAATAGTAACTGATTGGAAAAATGGCCATTTCACACATATATGATAAATTTTAAAGTAATCACAGATAATGATATACATATACACAAAATGGAATATCATTCATCTATAACAAAAGAAGATTGACATTCTACCATTTGCAGCAAAATCATGTAACTGGAGGGCATCATGTTGAGTGAAATAAGAACACTGTGTGTTCTTCCTTGCGTGTGGGAGCTAAAATTAAAAAAAAAAACATAAAATAAGAAAGAAATGTATGCTGAATCACTAGTGTTGCAAGTACAGTAGTTTTGTATAACTTAGTTTTATAATTTTGTGAAACAAATGGTTATGAATGTAGCCTTTATTTTCACAAACAATGCTATGATTGAGAAAGAACTTTAAATATCAGCTACAAAAATTAAATATTTTGGAATAAATTTAAGCAAATATTTAAAATGTCTATAATGAATATTACAAGACTTTAAATAAAGAAATAGAAGAAGACACAAAAATAGAAGAATATTCCTTGTTCATATATTGGAAGAATTAATATCATGACAATGTCCATATTACCCAAAGCAATTAATAGATGTGTTCTCAGCAAAATAAGAAGGTCATTCTTCTCAGATCTAAAAAACACAGTGCAAAAATTCATATGGAAAACAAGAGACCCCAAAGATCTAAAGCAAACTTAAGCAACAAAACAAAGATGAAGGCTACACAATACCAGGTTTCAAGACAGGACAATGCCAGCATACATCTCTATGTATAAATTAAATGTGAAGACATTCCACTAAGTCACAGAGGCATTGTTCAAAGATGAAATCCAACAGAGGAAAAAAACAGCAAGTATTTCCACAAATGAATAAAATAAATTCATAGATTCATTAAACAAGAATAAGGAAGAGAATACAACCCCCACCCCACCAAAGGAACACAATAAAACTTCAAAATTAGAATGTGAAGATGAAGAGATTGATGATATGTGTGAAAAGGAATTCAAAAGATTCATCAAGGGATTACACAGAAACAATGAGAAGCAAATTTACAAATTAAAGAAATCCATACATGTCAAAAATGAAAATTCTCCTATGAAACTGAGATTTTGAAGAGAAATCAAAACAAAATACTAGAAAAGAAAAATTGAATATGTCAAATAAATAATATGGGGAAATGTTTTAACAACAAATTTGGTGAGGCAGAAGAAAGAATATCCAAGTTAAAAGACAAATCTGAAAATTTTCAGTGAAGAAGAAAGAGCAGAAGGAGGAGGAGAAGGAGGAGTAGAAGGAGGAGAGAAGAAATTAGAAAAATTAAAAACAGTTTTAGAGATTTATTGTATACTACAAATAACCCAACATATGCGTCTCAGTAGTTCCTGAAGGTGTGAAAAAAGAGAACAGATTAGAAGACCTACTCAGTGAAATCATTGCAGAAAAGTTTCATTATTTGGAGAAAGAAAGGAATATGAAAAAAAATATCATGTAGGATCTCTGTCCTTAATGTGCTGTACATTGTGATTTAATACTATAACTAGTACTCCAACAGTATTTTTCACTTTGTGTTGCTATGCGAGGGCAAACTGTTTTAATATATACTAAACTATCTTCTGTATATAAAGAGAATTGAAAATGAATCTTGATGTGAATGGAAGGGGAGAGGGAGCGGGAAAGGGGAGGGTTGCGGGTGGGAGGAAAGTTATGTAATCCATAAGCTGTACTTTGGAAATTTATATTCATTAAATAAAAGCTTTAAAAGAAAAAGAAATGAATATGCAGGACCCAAGGCACATAGAACTTGTTATAGACATGACCAGAAAAGATCTTCACCACCTAACATTGTAGTCAAGCTTTCAATAGTAGAACATGAAGGAAAGATTCTTAAATGTGCACAAGAAAAAGGCTAGATTACCTTCAGAGGATCTCCAATTAGACTCAAAGCTGACTTCTTATCAGAAACTCTATGGGTAAGAGAATGGAAAGACATAGTACAAGTCTTAAGAGGGAAAAAAAAACTGTAAACCCTGAATACTGTATCATGAAAAGCTCTCATTTATGAATGAAAGTGAAACAAAAACATTCCAACACAAACAGAAATTGGAATTTGTCACCACTCATTCAGCCTTACAAAAATGCTTAAGGATTTGCTACCTATATAAACACAAAATGGTAGCCACCATGATGAAAGAATGAGAAGGCAGAAAATCTCCCAGTAAAAGTTCAAAGGGAATACAAAGAAAAACAATAGGAATGTTTAAAGAAAAATGGCAGGGCCAAGACATTACTTATCAATAGTAATCTTGAATGTAAATTCATTAACTCTCCAGTTAAAAGATGCAGGTTGGCTGAAGGGATTACAAAATAAGACTGACCTATTCAGTGTCTACAGGAAACACATCTCACCACCAAAATACACACAGACTGAAAGTGAAATGTTGTAAAAAGTTATTCTATGCTAACAGAAAGCAGAAACGAGCAGGTGTAGCCATCCTAATATTAGACAAAATAGACTTTTAGACAAAAATTATTGAAAGGAGCAAAGAATGGAACTATTTAATGATTAAGGGATCAATAGGCAGATGTTACTATAATAAAAATATCAGCACCCAATGTCAGGGCACCTGCCTATTTAAAACAATGTTAATAAATTTAAAGGGAGACATAGATTCCAACACAATAGTAATGGGGGACATCAACACCCCCAATAGACAGAAAAAACAACAAAGAAACACAAAGTTAATTGACACTATGGACCAAATAGACCTAACAGATATCTACAGAACCCTTCGTTCCACAGGAGCCAAATACATATTCTTTTCATCTGTGCAGGGAACTTTCTTTAGGATAGACCATATGTGACACCATAAAGCAAACCTCAACAAAGTCAAAAAAATTGAAATACCATGCATCTTCTCTTACTACAATAGAACAAGCTTGAAAATAACAAATCAAGAATCTTACTTTGAGATGTGACATGCATGAAGCTTATATAACTTAAATTAAAAAGTCATATAAATTACATTAAAAGCAATACTGTAGCACTTTTCTTGTAAAATAAAGGGTTTATCATTAAAATAAAATGTAGAAAAAGAAATCTAGAAAATATGTAAACACATGGAGACTGAAAAATATGCAGCTGAATGAACAATAGGTTTTAGAAAAATCAAAAGAGAAATAAAAAGAAATAAATGAATGAAGACAATACAATATATCAAAACTTACAGGATACAACAAAAACAGTGTTAAGAGGAAAGTTTATAGCAATCGGTGTCTACATCAATAAAGTGAGAAGGCACCAGATAAATGAGCTATCAATTCATCTCAAGGACCCAGAAAAACAACAAACCAAACCCCAGATTAGTAGGAGGAAAGAAATAATTAAATTTTAAGAAGAAATAAACAAAATTGAATCCAAAAATTATGAAAAATCAGTGAAATAAGAGCTAGTTTTTTGAAAAAAATAAACAAAACTGATACACTAATGGCTGAACTAACCAAAAAAAGAGACAGAAGACACAAATCAATAGATCAGAATATAAAAGAAAATGTAACAGCAGATACCACAGAAATAAAAAGAATCATCAGAAATTACTACAAATAAAAATCTAGAAGAAAAGGAAAGATTCCTGAACACACACACTCTATCAAAATTGAATCATGAAGACACAGAAAATCAAAACAGACCAATAACCAAGATGCAGATTGAATTAGTAATAAAGTTCCTCCCAACAGTTAAGAGCCCAGGACCAGATAGCTTCTCTGCTGAATTCTACCAGACATTTAATGAAGAACTAATTCCAATTCTTCTCAAGCTATTCAAAGTGCTTGAAAGGGAAGGAATCGTCCCAAACCCCTGCTATGAGGCCAGCATCACTTTAATTCCAAAACCAGAAAAAAAGATGCACCAAAAAAGAGAACTATAGACCAATATCAATGAGAAACATACATGCAAAAATCCTCAACAAAATACTAGGCAACTGAATCCAACAACATATGAGAAAGATCATTCACCCAGAACAAGTGGGATTTGTCCTTTGTATGCAGGGATGGTTCAACAGATGCACATCAATAAACATCATGCATCACATTACCAGACTGAGGATTAAAAACCCTATGATTATTTCAATAGATGCAGAAAAGCATCTGATAAAATACAACAACCTTTCATGATGAAAACTTTAAGAAAACTGGGTATAAATGGAATATTCCCCAACAAAATCAAGGCAATTTATGGCAAACCTGTGGCCAGCATCTTATTGAATGGGGAAAAGTTGGAAGAATTTTGACTGAGATACAGAACCAGACAAGGATACCTGCTCTCACCATTGCTATTCAATATAGTTCTGGAAGTTTTACCAGAGCCATTAGGCAAGAAAGGGAAATTAAATGGATTCAAATTGGAAAGGAAGAAGTAAAATTATCCATATTTGCAGATGACAAAATTCTATTTATAGGAGAACCAGATGTCTCCACTATGAGAATATCAGGACTCATAAAAGAATCTGGTAAAGTTAAAGGATATAAAATTAACACACAAAAATCAATAACTATTGTGTACATAGACAATCTCATGGCTGAGAATTTCTAAGATCAGTCTCACTCACAATAGCTACAAAAAATTAAATAACTTGGAATAAATGCAACCAATAAAGTCAAAGATCTCTATGATGAAAATTACAAAACATTAGAGAAAGAAATAGAGGAAGAGAGTAAAAAAATGGAAAAATCTTTCATGTGCATGGATTGGCAGAATTATTGTCAAAATGTCCATACTACTTAAAGCAATTTACAGATTCAGTGTGATTCCAATAAAATGCCAATAACATTCTTTTCAGATCTAGAAAGAATGATGCTAAAATTCATATGAAGGGGCTGTAACTGTGGCATAGCATGTAAAGCCACCACCTGAAGTGTTGGCATCCCCTTTGGGTGCCAGTTCAAGTCCTGGCTGCCCCAATTCTGGTCCAGCTCCATAATAATGTGCCTGAGAAAGCAGCAGAAGATGGTCCAAGTGCTTGTGTCCCTGTACCCATGTGGGAGACTCTGTAAAGTCTCCTGTCTCCTGGCCTTAAGCAGCCTAGCTCCAGCTGTTGTCATCATTTGGGGGTGAACCCGTGGAAGGATGACCTCTTTCTGTCTCTCCCTCTCTTGCTATAACTCTGCCTTTTAAATAACATAAATAAATCTTAAAAAATATGCAAACACAAGACACTCTGAACAGCTAAAGCAATCTTATACAAAGCCAGAGGCATCACAATACCAGATTTCAAGATATCCTACAGGGCAGTTATAATCAAAACAGCATAGTACTGGTACAAAAATGGATGTGTAGATGAGGGGAACAGAATAGAAACTCCAGAAATGAATCCACACAAATACAACAAACTTATCTTTGACAAAGGAGCTAAAATCAATACCTGGGATGAGGATAGTCACTTCAACAAATGATCTTGGGAAAACTGAATTTTGACATGCAGAAGTATGAAATAAGGCCTTTACTTATACAAAAATCCACTCAAATGGATCAAGGACCTAAATTTATGACATGATACCCTCAAATTATTAGAGAACATTGGGGAATAGACAAAGACATTGGAATAGACAAAGACTTCTTGCAAAGACCCCAGAAGCACAAGCAATCAAAGCCACAAATGACAAACGGGATTACATCACACTGGAAAGCTTCTGCATTGCAAAAGAAACACTCAACAAAGTGAAGAGGCAGCCAATAGAGTGGGAGAAATTATTTGGAAAGTATGAAACTGATAAGGGATTAATATCCTAAATCATAAAGAGCAAAGGAACTCAACAACAACAAAACAAATAATGCAGTCAAGAAATTGGCAAAGGACTTGAATGGGCGTTTTTCAAAAAGATGAAATTCAAATGGGCAACAGACACATGAAAAAATGCTCAGGATCACTAGTCATCAGGGAAATGAAAATCAAAATCACAATGAAGCTTCACCTCACTTCAGTGATAATGACTCTCATATAGAAATCAACAAACAATAAATGCTGGTGAGGATGTGGGGAAAAAGATACCCTAATACACTACTGATTGAATGTAAACTGGTGCAGCCATTGTGGAATACACTATGGAGATAACTCAGCTGAAAATAGACCTACCATATGTCCCTGCCATCCCACTCCTGGGAATTTACCCAAACAAAATGAAACTAGCATATTAAAGAGTTATCTGATAAATCAATCTTTAAGAGTTATCTCTACCATCATGTTCATTTCAGTTCAATTCAAAATAGCCAAGATATGGAACCAACCCAGATGCCCATCAACTGCTGACTGGATAAAGAAATACTACTCAGCTATAAAAATGAAATCCTGTCTTTTGCAACATAATGGATGCATCTGGAAACTATCATACTCAGTGAAACAAGCCAGTTTTCTCTGATCTGTGGTAACTAATAGAGTGGCAAAAATATAATGTATTAAGGTGAAATTGACATTTTGAGCTTCAATAATTGTTTAGAGCTCATCTCTACTGTTGATGAATAGTGTATTTTTTCTTCATATTATTTGTTGAAATCACTACATTGTGCAGAGTTAATTTTATGAGTATAAAGTTAACTGAAAGAATAGCATCGTTAAAATTAAAAGTGGGAATAGGACAGGAAGGAGGAGGAATAATGAGACAATGGGCAGAGTGGAGAATAGGATGGGAACAATCACTAGTTAGTATTTATTTTTTATTTCCTAAATTTGTCTACATGAAACACATGAAATTTGTATACTTCAAATAAAATTATAAAAAAAGATTTATATCTATAAAATATACGATACTTATTTTCTTTATATTAATGAAAAAATATTAAACTGAAAAAAAATTTAGTAACAACTACTGCAGTTGTATCCCTAACTCCAGTCTGGATTTCTCGTGTCCACCAATTGCTCCCTTTTTTTAAAAAAAAAAGATTTTGTTTATTTATTTGAAAGTCAGAGTTACACACAGAGATTAACACACATTCTGGAGTTTGGAGCATACCCCTGATGGGAGTCTATGAGAGCCAGGACAAGTGGGGTGGACACTGCCCTGAGGGCTTTCGCTGCCTATTCAGGGAGCCCCCACAGACTTGCAGGGTTGTCCACATTAGAGAATAGAAGGGGAATGCAAAGGATTAGACCGTGACATGCTCTGAAAGATGAAAAAGACTTTTTCTCATTTAGAATCTTTGACAGTGATTGAAATTACTTTTAATTTTAAAAAAATGTCATGTGGCTGGTATTGTGGAGTGCCAGGTAGAGCTGCCACCTGAGGCACCAACCTGAGAGGCCAGCATCACATGTGAATACTGATTCTAGTCCCGGCTGCTCCACTTCCAAACCAGCTCCCTGCTAATGGCCTGGCAAAAGCAGCAGAAGATGGTCCAAGTGCTTGGGCCCCTGCACCCCATGTAGGAGACCCGGATGAAGCTCTTGGCTCCCAGGGTTGGCCTTTTCAGCTATTTGAGAGAGTGAAACAGCAGATTAAAAACCTCTCTCTCTCTCTGACTCTCTCTCTATGGGTTCCAAATAAATAAATAAATCATATTTAAATGCCACAATCCTACGTGGAGATCACCATGTAGCAGACTGCCAGCACTTGAAAGGGATACAGTCAGCTGACTAAATGTACCCTCACTATGCGGACAAGCAAAGGGCTGTCCTGAGCAATGTCAAACTTGTCTCCTATCAGAAATGTACCTACAGCAGATCCAAGACTTGATATCAGTAATTATTTAATGTGATACTAGGAGTGGGCAGCTAAGTCTGTTTAATGTGTCTATGTCTGCATATGATGTGTGTGTCTATGTGTGATGTATGTTTGTGTCTGTGTTTGGTGTATATATCTTAGTGTTTGTTAGTGTGTGTGTGTGTGTGCATATTTGTGCTTAGTGCGTGTCTGGGTTTAGTGTGTGTTTCTGTGTGTGGGTCTGTGTCTGTCCATGTCTATATTTGCTATCTGTGTCTATTCAGTATACCTGTGCATGTATCTGTGTGTGTGTGTGTGTGTGTGTGTGTTTGGCGTGTGTGGAAGGCATCTTCCGTGTGTCTGTGTTTGGTGTGCTGAAAGATATCCTTGTGTCTGTGTGTGTGTGGGGGGAAGGTTTCTCCTATGTGGGAGTATGTGCATTTCTGTGTTTCTCTGTTTGATGTGTGGGGATGGCATCCATGCACGTGTTTGGGAAGGCATCTCCTGTGTGTGTGCATGTGTGTGTGTGTGTTTATTTGTCTATGTTCGGTGTATGTGTGTGTGTGTGCTTGTTCATTGCTTTTTTCACTGATTAGCCTGTGGGAGGGTAGCCATTTCCGTTTTCTACTTGGTTTACATTAATTACATCATATTTCTTTTAAAATATTATTTTGTCATCTCTCAAGCATTAACAATGTTTCCTAAAGGGAAGACATATTTACTCATTTCATTTTTCTCCTTGTAGCTGGGACTAATTGGAGGTTTTCAGGGAAGTTCTGCCTGACATTTCTCTACACATTATTCTGTGGGTGACACTAAGGAAGCTCACCCAGCTGTGCTGGGTGGCACAGGGAGATTTCTGTGACCCCAAGAAAATGTCACCAAAATTTCCCTCACCCAGTCATCACACTGAAGAATGCCCGATGAAAATTTTGGAATCACTATTGTAGTAAAATGCATTGCTATATAAAGAATTAATCATTTGCATTGATAGTTATACATATTCAAAGTAAATACATTTAATAAAATTTAATAAAAATAAATTTTGTAATGCTCAACTTCATGTGTGTTTATAAAATTCCCTTCTGACCACGAGAAACCATAGAAGAATCCCTCCATGTTATGTGCATGCAATTATGTGTGTGTTTGCATGGACATGTGTGCAGGTGTGTGTGTGTGTGACAGGCATGTCTACATGCACCACAGGGGAGTATTTATAGCCAGTGTGCAGAAAGGGCAATTATCCATTCCAATCAATCTCTTTATAAATTCTCTTCACTTACACTTTATTTTTTTAAAGATTTTATTTTGTTTATTTGAAAGACAGAGTTACACAGAGAGGCAGAGACAGAGAGGTCTTCCATCCGCTGGTTCACTCCCCAGGTGGCTGCAATGGCCAGAGCTGCGCTGATCCAAAGTCAGGAACCAGGAGCTTCTTCCAGGTCTCCCATGTGGATGCAGGGGCCCAAGGACTTGGGCCATCTTCTACTGCTTTCCCAGGCTATAGCAGAGAGCTGGATCGGAAGAGCAGCAGCTGGGACTAGAACCAGCGTCCATATGGGATGCTGGAACCTCAGGCCAGGGCATTAATTCATTGCACCACAGCACTGGCACCTTCACTTATACTTTCTAAAGAAACATGAAATAAAGTAGAGTAACAACACAGAGCCAAGTTCACAGGGCACAGGTAAGAGGGGAGGCTTTGTTGCTGTGTTACTATTCTCAGTGCATGGACACTGTCACAGCAATTGCATCAGTCAGGATCCTCTAGAGGAACAGAGCCCCAGACTATCCATGTCCATATTCTGCCTCCTGCTACTGGGGAACCAGGAAAGCCAGTGACAGGACTCCATCCAAGCTTGAAGGCCTAGGAAACTGTGGTGCAAGTCCATCTGTCTTTTCACCTGCTTTTTGGTTCTACTCAGGCCCTCCATAAATCACTGACAGCCACCCATTATCCTCTGTGGACTCATGAGGAGAGTTCCTGTACTCAGTCCCTCAGTCAAGTGCTCATCCCCTCCAGAAACACCTGAGAGACCATGCAGAAGACACTTCCCATCCATCTGGACATCCCTCGCCCAGCCAAGCTGACACCTACAATTAACTATCAGAGTGCCAACTGATGAGCAGGTGGGGCCCCCACCATCAGATGGCAGTACAGGCTGCTCCAATCCACACATCGAGGGGAAGCACAGAGCACACGTGTGGAGTCAGAGACACCCAGCTTCATATCCAGCCACTTGACTTATAGTCTGAGGTCTTCAGCTTTGAAACCTCAGCCTCTGTTTCATCAAAACTTTGATAGTGTTTTCAGGAAAATCACCTATCAGGGGACTTCACAAACTGTGGGGGAAAATGGGATTAAAAGGTTAGTTTGGGGCACACATTTCGAAATCCACACATGGTACTTTCATAATATGCTTTGCCCATGCACTTGTTGAAAGCTGTTATTTAAATAAATTACAAAGTATTCAGAACAGAAGTAACTGGCGGGACGGATCTGAATGGCCATAAGTTCAACCCACAACCTTGGCTCGGTCCTGAAGAGAGGATGCCCCTGCCCCCGTATACCTCCTGATGACCAGAAAGCACAGGGACACTTTGAGATTCTCCAGCAGAAAACACAAGGAGAGACAGGGTCTCATTTTCCTGCAGCATGACTCAGAAAACATTTTTTTTTCTAGAATATAGGAAAAGATATCTGACATTTAGAGGCAGAGAATTAAAGATTGTTCTCTGTAGAATAATAAGTGAGAAAGTGACTCTATCTTCATAGCAGGCAGGTCCCCGAGCACCCAGGTCTGGCCCAATGAGGGCTGCAGGTGCAGAATTGGCATGCGGCTCATGGGGAGGTAGAGGGAGGAGGTGTAATCAAGTTAAATGCATCTGGTTGAAGGGAAAAGAGGACGTTAATATTCCAGGGACAACTCCGGCAGAATTCATTTTATGAGACTATCTCCTTCAACTTTTCAAAAGTGTTTCAGGTTAATCTTTGCAAACCAGGCCCCCACCTGGACACATGCCACAGGACACACAGAGCAATGCGGACATGGCGGTAAGTGATGCACAGAACTGATCATGTACGGATCAGGTGCAATGGGCTTGTAAGGTAGCATTTATAGCTGGAACTCACCTGGTTATTTATAGGCATCTCCTTTCATTCATAAAAAACAGAGCTTTATAATGTTTATGGTTCTTAACTTAACTCAGTCTCTCACAGCATCAAGAGCACTTGAAAAATCACACTGGATATAGTTATAGAATAACATTCAACATTAAATCAACACTGAATATGGGCTTCAGTATCAGACAAAATGTGTCCAGGTATTAACTGCATGATTATCAAATAAAGGCTAAAAAATAAACAGCCAAACTTGGCATCTAACTTCATGACTCAACTGCTAAAGGGCACATCAGGACTATGGATGGCAACAAGCACAGTCTCTCTCTCTCTCTCTCTCTCTCTCTCTCTCTCTCTCTCTCTCTCTCTCTCTCATTCTTTCTCTTCTCTCTCCCCTGACACTCCCTTCAGAGATAGATTTTACTATCAGGATCCAGTGATCCATTAAGTTGTGTAGGCTAAGGTGGGCATGAACAGACTATCACTTCTATAACAAGGAAGGAATAGACCCTGACCGGCGACACAGCTCAACAGGCTAATCCTCCGCCTGCGGCGCCAGCACACCAGGTTCTAGTCCTGGTCAGGGCGCCGGATTCTGTCCCGGTTGCTCCTCTTCCAGTCCAGCTCTCTGCTGTGGCCCGGGAGTGCAGTGGAGGATGGCCCAGGTGCTTGGACCCTGCACCCACATGGGAGACCAGGAGCAGCACCTGCCTCCTGCCTTTGGATCAGTGTGATGCACCAGCCGCAGCGCGCTGGCCGCGGGGGCGGCCATTGGAGGGTGAACCAACGGCAAAAGGAAGACCTTTCTCTCTGTCTCTGTCTCTCTCTCACTGTCCACTCTGCCTGTCAAAAAAAATAAAATAAAGAATAGACCCAAAGAAGGGCTAGGACAGGTGTCTGGCCTAGCAGATAAGCCACTGGTTAAAATGCACTTGCCCCACACCATAGCATCAGCTATGCATACAGCATCAGCTCCAGCTTCCAGTTCCAGATTTCCACTAACATCTACCCTAGGAGACAGCGGGGAATGGCTCAAGTAATTGAGTTCCTGCCAGTCACATAAGAGACCTGGATTAGGTTCCTGGCTCCTGCCTTGGACCCTGGCCCAGTCCAGCTCTCATAGACATTTGAGGAGTAAACCAGTAGATGGATGCTCTCTCTTAAATTAAAAAAAGGAAAAATAATAAACATCTTTTTCTAAAAAGGTTATAACTGCATTATAAGGTTGACTGTTCATGCAATGTGTTCTTGGAAATTACCTGTTTATACTGATCCCAGTGAAGTTTTAAGGCAATGATTGGAATTCTTTAAATGAAAACAATAATATGCCTCCATTCCAGCATTCATGGAGGCACTTTTAATGAGATGTGATAATATGCTCTATCCCATTAAACTAAAAGATGCAGATTCAGAAAGTTGTTAGGCAAAAAAGTCTTGCTTTAATTTGCATTTCCTTGATTACTACTAGTGATGCATTCAACATGGGTTATTCCAAATGTTGGTTGCCTCTGCGTGTGTGCACTGTACACTTTTAATTAATCCATAAACTATGAGATATTTGATTTCCAGAAGGAGTCCTTATTCACTTTCAAACAGCCAGTGGTTAGCAAATTGCATAGTGAATAAAATCAGTTCTAAAATTACTTGCTGAATATTCTACATTGTCTTTTTAATTAGGTGATAAAAATAAGGAGCAGGACAGGGCCCTAACTAACTTTCCTGAAGAACATCCACCCGGGACATGATCTACAAATCAGGTCTGTGTGAGTGCTGCCGTCACACCGATTCCATGTTCATCACAGGGTTGGGAAAGTTTGGATGACTCTGATTCCTCTGACTCAAGAGTTCACTTAGCGTCTCAAGTCCCCTGCCAGAGAGGCCCCTCTTACAAGACCACAATCCCCACTGATGTTGTGTGATGATGATCAGACCAGTGCAGTGGCCTGAGGACGGCTTCCTCAAGCACTCTCCTCCCTCGTGCTGCTATGGGGCTCTCCTCCTATGTTTGTGTTTCTCTCTTCTCTGGGCTCATTCTGGAGATGTCATTCTCCAGAGTGGAGATGGGATCTATCTTTTTGGGTCTAGCATATTTCACTAACTATAATGGTTTCCAGTGGCGACCATCTTGTTGCACATACAAGATTTTTTTTCTTTTTTTTTAATAGCTGATTAGTACTCAATAGTGTATATACCATAATTTATTTATCCAGTTAACAGTTGCTAGACATCTGAGCTGATTCCATATCTTAGCTATTGTGAATTGTGCTGCAATGAACATGAGGGTACAGATAACTCTTTCATGTACTGTTCTCTCTTGGTTTGGGTAAATTCCCAGGAGTGGGATGGCTGAATCATATGGTAGATTTATATGCAGATTTCTGAGGTCTCTTCATACTGTCTTCCACAGCGGTTGCACCAGTTTACATCCCCACCAACAGTGGACCAGGGTACCCTTTTCCCCATATCTTCGCTGTCATTTGTCCTTTGTCGATTTCTGATTGAGAGCCACACTAACTAGAGTGCGGTGAAGCCTCGTTGCGGTTTCGATCTGCATTTCCTAATGGCTAGTGATCCTGAGCATTTTCTCAAGTGTCTGTTTCCCATTTGAACTTTTTCTCTTCAAAATGCCTGTTCAAGTCCCTTTTCCATTTCTTAACTGGATTCCTTATTTTGTTGCTGTTGAATTTCTTGAGCTCTTTATAGATTCTAGATGTTAACCCTTTATAAGTTGCATAGTTTTTAAAATATTTTCTCCCATTCTTTCAGTTGCCTCTTCACTATGCTGAGGTGTACTACTGTTTTTTCCCAGATAAGAAGACGCAGGTCCAGGAGAATCACCAAGGATAATCCTCTGAATTACAGACTTCAAATTGTGATCTGGATGACCTGTTGTTGGATCTTGGTCTTTTATGAGATTTTTGTTACCTATCTGCATGTTTAAATTTCATTCTTGGGTTCTGCATTGTGGCATAGCAGGTAAAAGCCCAAACCTGTGGTGCTGACATCCCATATGCGCCAGTTTGAGTCTTAGCTGCTCCACTTACAATCCCCTGCTAATGTGTATGGGAAACCATCTGAAGATGACCCAAGTACATGAGCTCCTGAACTTACATAGGAGAACCAGATGAGGCTCCTGGTTCTTGGCTTCAAATATGTCTAGCTTTGGCCATTGTGGTTATTTGGGGGAGAGAACCAGCAGATGGAAGATTCTCTCTCTCTCTCTCTCTCCCCCTCCCTTTCTCCCTCCCTCCCTCAAAATGCTTTTCAAATAAATAAATATTTTAAAAAATAATTCCCAAGAGTGGGTTTATTAGGGCTGAAAGACAACACAGAAAGTGTCCTGGATACTGAGAGGTCCTGCTAATTTCACAGATTCCACCTAGTCATGCTTCATCATTAGACTTGAACTGCCTCACTTTAAAGCATGCCTATCTAAAGGTATGATTCTATTGTCTACGATTTTATTTATTTTTACAGCTGACATGACGGATAAGCTTATTCATGAGAACACTTTTTGTGACCGAGGAAGAAAGCTTGTTTTCAAATCATGGTTCAGGTGTTTAAACTGACACCCAAGTGTTTTGTCCTCCCTGTGCTGCCTCCAGGTGTTTCTCTTCTGCCTCTTCAAACACAAAAGGAGACACACTGTCACCCTCACACAGGCACACATGCACACACAGCTGCCGGGGCAGGTCCCAAGTCCCATATTATTCAGCAGTCTGTTAACTAACCCTGGTTACCTCTGAATCAAGTAGAAAGGAGGAGGATGAAGGGATGTAGGATGTAGAGAGGAGAAGGAGGAAGAGACAACAGAACAAGAAAGTAGAGTGGGTGTGTTAACACTAAGCACAGCCGAATAAGCCTTGGATCTTCCTCCTGTCAACACACTATCCTGCATTCTTGGCACCTTTGCCAGTGACATTTCAGCTCTCAAATCAGGCCAGGAGGGATGTACACCCTTTTCTCTGCCATCTCAATGAAGACATGAAGACTTTAATACTCATGCATGAATGACATTTTCTATTTGTTGACTTAACTTGACTGGACAGGCATAGAGCTTCCAGCATCTTTGCTGTTAGCCTCCAGCTCCACCTTAAAATCAGGATTTTCAAATGCACAGAAGAGGATTAAAACTGAAGTCACAACTTTAGAGATTATTAAGAACCTGTAGGTGCTTCATGGTGCCATCTCTCTTAAAGTCCTGCTCATAACTTACAAGCTATGTATGAAACAGCTCTCTCCTCCAAACCCCATCAGGCACTCGATTCATCTTTCAGCTGCTTGGACAGAGCCGAGCTCCTTCCCACCTCGAGACGTTTGCAGAAGCTGATTTCTCTGCTCAGAACCCTTTCCTGGGCTCTCATGACTGTATGACTGTCTCCTATTCTGTCTGTAAATGTGCATTTCTCAGCACCCACTCCCTTGACTACATGGATGCAGCACACCCAGCTCTTTGAAATTACAACATTGAAGGGAGCATTCCTTGTGTTTTGCTCTTTCTTTCACAGTAGACTGTGACATCAGAAAGCCCAAGGCTATCACTGTCTTTCTGGATTCTGAAGGCTTTGCCTGCATCAATGCCTGGAATACACCAGGCACTGACTGTATGCAGGTTAAGGTATTGGATCATTCTCTTTTTCTCAGCATGGGACAACTTTGAGAAGACAGGTGATTTGCACAAGCCTGCATGGTAGTGGGGGCAAGACCAAGCAAGGGTTTCAATGCAAGTCTTTGGCTTTCACACTAAAGTAATGCTACTTCCAAGATACTTTAATGCTATACCATAGCAAGTGCATTAGCTCAGTATTTTGCTGTCTTATTTCTGTGCATATCAATGGTACAATTTGTATTTCCTGCCATGTTGACTGTAATTAAAACTCACTTGTTCCTGAGCTGTGATATACTCTGATTCCTGGATCTTCCCCCTAAGCCATGTAATCACCACTCTTTAAGATGTCGACAATGATTCTGAGGCTTCCAAGAAATTCTCAATTAAAATTTAAGACATGAATAAAGCTGTAAAGGATTTAAGTGAAGTACAACAGAAAGTTCCATTTCAAAATGCTAGAGATTCAACCTCTGATAGGCTGTCAGCATTAGGGATGATCAGATAATGCAGAGTCATCAGTAATACAAACTATTATTTGGCACAAATGCTACCAAAAGCTTGGTCTCCTACTCCTAACTGCATAATTTTCATGAAAAATGCCAATTTCCAGAGAAGCAAGGCATAAAGGCAAATAAGAGTAACAGACACTCTTCACTGGCTTTCTCCTATCAGTAGTGCCCATGCCAAAGTTCCAACCTTCAGCAATAGCCAACTTGCACAACGCATGGCCCAGAGCAACTCGGGCTCTCTGCCAGTCTCAAACTGACACAGGGGCTCTGCATTCCACTTCCTAACTCTCACTGTGCTGGACAAATTCAGCCTCTATCCCAGTGGATGATGCATTTAGATAAAAAAATTAGGCGGCACATACTTTGTACCAGGCACTGTTCCATGCATGCTATAAACATTAATTCATTGCATCATCACCACAGTCTCTTAGAATGGATACCACTCTTACAATCCTCATGTTGCAAACACGTCTAGTGTCATGTCTCTGCTTAAAAAGTTTTGAATTTTGTAGCATTGAGGATTTGGAATTTTCAGGTTAGTGTTACTCAACCTGTATTTATTTCTCCCCATTCCACATAGATATTGTCGTAAAGCAAGTGAGTCTAACCTGAGTGCCCTATTGCACATGATGATCTCATGATTCCACAAGTATATGTCCCATTGCATCTTAGTGTTCTACACACTAATAAGCCACCCTCTCCATATGTTCCACTCCACAGATTCAACAACCCATAGGTCAAAACTACTTGAGATAGGAAATTACATCTGTCTTGAGCACATACTGACTTTTTCTACCAAAGATATGTATTTGTTTATTATTTATTATGTAATTTAAAGGCACATCATCAGAGGGCGACGCAGATGGAGAGGGAGAGGAACAGGGAACAGGCAGGAAATCTTCCATCTGGTTCACTCTCCAAATATCCACAAAAGACAGGGCTAGGCCAGGAGGAAGCCAGGAACCAGAAACTCCATCAGGGACACCCACATGGGTGCCAGGCAGCCAAGAACTTGACCATCATCTACTGACTCCCAGGGTGCACATTAGCAGGAGGCTGGATCAGAAGTTGAGGCAGGACTAGTTCACAGGCACTCCAGTGCGGGCTGTAAGAGTCCCACAATGCCTGCCTTATGTATGCGTGTTTTCTCCTGTCTCTGTGTCCCAATCAGTGCAATGTAGCAGCTATTTACATAGCATTTGCATCATATTGGACATTATAAGCAATACAGAGATGATACAAATACACACAAGAGTGGCGTGGTTCTCTGCAAATGCAATTCCATGTTATATAAAGGACTGGAGCATCCATGATGTAGGGATCCAAGCCCATTCCTGAAACCCATCCTCTTCAGATTCAAGGAAATAAATAATAAAAATAAGCTAAATGGTAAAGTGAATACATTTCCATCATTTTCACTGTGTATTTAATTTTGAAGGGCATTCTGCTGCCCAGAATTCACTCTTTCCTTTAACTTATAAAATTATACACAAGCTGTGTCCCACCTAGCATAGCAATCCACTTTCTAAGGAGAGATATAAAATCCAAAGCAATACATTTTAGCATGTCACCTCACAAAAGCCATATTGCTAGAAAATCAAAAGATAAAATATCAAATTCAATGTGCAGTAGCATTCCTGAAGCAAATATGTTTAGTATGCAATGCTGTAGAGTCTTTAACTCGTTATTGACTTTTCCTGTGCAGGTAGATTCTTTTCTTCATCAGAATTATTCTGGCACAAGGAATTTTCTTCCTGGTAATGAAGTTTATTCTATAAGGGTTCAAGGTTCTCTGTGGCTATAAATGGCACAGCTTTGGGAACTACTGGGCACTGAAACTATCTGGTTCAATGCATAATATTTCTACCTTTCATGAATCTTTGGGAAGTGCAAGTGCTATTTGGTCTGCTCCAGGCACAAAGCCACGCGTACTTCTGTGTCATTCTTCAAACATGTTTGTGTGATGACAGTTTGATTCTTCAGACATGCTCAAGGGTAAGACTGTCTGATTTTTATTTTTATTTAAAAAGTAATTTTGCTGTTATGTGATTGGATTATCTCCCTGGCAGAACCCAATCTCTCAGTTATTTTACTACTTCAGTCTCTTTCCTCATCATTTGTGTTCATTTTGAAGGTTTGAGGGAAATGTCTTTTAGGAAGAAAATGTGTTGAAATAGACACCTGAATCTTCTGTGTTTTAAACCACACACACACACACACACACACACACACAGATACAGAGCTCACTAAATTAAAGCTCTTCTTTTTTCTATAGAGTATTAAAAACTCAGTAGAGGCTCTATCAAATTCAAAATTTTATTTCGGGGGTGCACTGTGGTGTAGCCAGTAAAGTACTGCCTGCAATGCTGGAAGCCCATATGGGCACCCATTCTAGTCCCAGATGCTCTACTTCTAATCCAGCTCTCTGCTATGGCTTGAGAAATCAGTAGAAGATGGCCCAAGTCCTTGGGCCCCTGCACCCACATGGAGACCTGGAAGAAGCTCTTAGCTCCTGGCTTCAGATCTGCCCAGTTATGGCCATTGTGGCAATTTGGGGAGTGAACCAGCAGATGGAAGGCCCCCCCCCATCTCTATCTCTATCTTTATCTCTATCTCTATCTCTATCTCTATCTCTATCTTTTTATCTCTCCCCCTACCCCATCTTTGCCTCTCTGTAACTCTCTGCCTTTCAAATAAATAAATACATCTTTAAAAACAAATCTTATTTGGAATTATCAATGATATATTCCCTTCCACCTGCTGGAGGGAATTAAGGAGGGTGGTCATACACTCTGCTTCCAGTATTGGATAACGTATTACTCTTTTTTTATTTTTAATTTTTTTGACAGGCAGAGTTAGACAGTGAGAGAGAGAGAGACAGAGAGAAAGGTCTTCCTTTTTCCATTGGTTCACCCCCTAAGTGGCTGCTATGGCCAGCACATTGCAGCCGGCTCATTGTGCCGATCTGAAGCCAGGAGCCAGGTGCGTCCATGCGGGTGCAGGGCCCAAGCACCTGGGCCACCCTCCACTGCACTCCTGGGCCACAACAGAGAGTTGGACTGGAAGAGGAGCAACCAGGACAGCAACCAGGACAGAATCTGGCGCCCTGACTGGGACTAGAACCTAGGGTGCCGGTGCCGCAGGCAGAGGATTAGCCTAGTGAGCCATAGCGCTGGCCCGGATAACATATTACTCTATTTTTTTTTTTTTTTGACAGGCAGAGTGGACAGTGAGAGAGAGACAGAGAGAAAGGTCTTCCTTTGCCGTTGGTTCACCCTCCAATGGCCGCTGCAGCCAGCACGCTGTGGCCGGTGCACCACGCTGATCTGATGGCAGGAGCCAAGTGTTTCTCTTGGACTCCCATGGGGTTCAGGGTCCAAGCACTTGGGCCATCCTCCACTATACTCCCGGGCCACAGCTGAGAGCTGGCCTGGAAGAGGGGCAACCAGGACAGAATCTGGCACCCCGAACGGGACTAGAACCCGGTGTGCCGGCGCCACATGGCAGAGGATTAGCCTATTGAGCCACGGTGCCAGACACGTAATACTCTTAAAAAGATTATGGAAGACACTGCTAGTGAAAACAGATGTATGATGGGTATCTGAATCTCCACTGAGGAAGACTTTCTCAAATGTTACAAGCATCACAGAGCTATAAGATAATAATAAAAATTATCTGGAGAGTGAAACATTGACATAAAACAAAAATATTTAAAAAGAGAATACAGGAGAGCACTTCAAAATAAGTAAAACTAACACATATATTCAAGGTTCTCAATTTCATAAACAAACACATTTATACATCATATTGAAATTGTGGAAAGCCAAAGAAACAGAGAAAAATTACCTTCAAATGAGTCCTTGTACAAGGGCAGGAGACACTCAGTATTCCAGGGTCAAAATCATGGCCAACTCAAAGTTCTGTAGGCACACGAATTTCCTAGAGGAATAAAGAGAATGAAAACAATTTCAGACCAAAACCGAGAAAAACAAGGAAGCCCACCACCAGCATATTTCTTGACCTATATAGATGCCCTGAACAAAAATTCTGAAAGACTTGGATCTCCAGTCACAAGCTAAACAGCAATGCAGAGTACAGAGAGTGGCCAACTCAGGGTTTCACCAAAATAATCACTGATTATATATAAAACAACATTGCTGATTATATATAAAAGCAACAACATTGCTTGCTGGGAGGTTTTGAATTTGTATTTATTTATATCACAATAACCAATAATGTATCAGGGAACTAATAAACAAAAATCTTCATGAGGAATGTACAACAATTGATTAGTAATATAAAATAAAAAGTTGAAGGTAGTGGTGCCTTATTTAGAGGAAATGGTAAAAATACAAGGAGTAGAATCATGCAACTTCCAGTGAGAAAAATGTGTGTTTCAAGAAGCAGTCTTTGCAACAGGTCAGCCAGGAGAAGAGGTGAAATACAGCAAGGAGGCCTGTCAAAGGACTCTCCCACTGCTGAGAAACAGTGAGTCCACATTGCACCTAAACTACAACATCTCTGAGACTGGGTGGGAATTTTCCCACCTGTATGCTTCTTTCAAGAGACACATTGCAAACGAAATGTCAACTATTGAGAAGTAAACCATTGAAAACAACACCCATGTTAACATCAGTCTAACAGATTCAACAGCTGGAAGAGGGACAGTAGTTCCCGCTCACCAGTGCATGTGAGTGTAAGAAAACAAATCAACACCACAGGGCCAGGATATGTGGGTCCACACAGTTAGGGCAAGTCAGCTCCATCCACAGAAGTTGAAAGAGACTGGGCCTGAGAGGAGTGGCAGCCAGACTGGACCCCCAGTAAGTGAGCAGAATTTGATTTCAGAGGTGGGTGTCAGAAGGATCCCTGGGATGAATCATGAAAGGGAAAGAGGCCATGTACATCTGAGAAGCTGGGATGGGTGTCTACCATGGGGGATGCTTAAGGTGTGTGTGAGTACTATGGGTCTGGCATGTGTCCCAATTCGAATGGCATGAGTGGGTGGTGTAAGTGGTGTGTGATATGTGTGCTCTGTGGTGTACATGTATTGTATCACATGTGTGCGGTGTGGTGTGTGTGCTTGTAGGACCAGATAGATGGGTGGTGTGCTGAGTATGTGGTGTGTAGTTTCTGTAGGGTGTGAATTGTAGTTTCTGCATGGAATGGGTTATGTGATAGTTGTGACTGGTGTGTGTATTTTGTGTTGTGTGTGATGTATGAGGTGATGTGAGTGTGAAGGACCCTTACCGGGGGAGGGACAAGAAATTAGGCCTGGGCAGATATCACGGGTTTCTTAAGAGGTTAGATGTTCCCCAGAGACTAGTGGGCAGGACATTCTCTGGGAAGGAAAAGACAATCCCCACCCAAAGCAGAGCTGCCCCTCCCCTTCAGAGAGTCTCTAGGCGCGCACTTATGATGTCACTGTGACCGGCCAATCCCATGCCACCTCAGTATTCTCCCTCCGCACTCTTCCTCAGCATTCTTCGTCAGCACTCTCCCATATACTAATGGTCCCTCTGAACTGACCAATCCTGTAACACCTCTGCATTCTCCGCCAGCATTCTCCTCCTGCATTTTATGCATGCGCATTAGGAATATGCTAATTAGTTGCCTATATAACCTGTGTGAAACTGCCGCTCAGGGCTCCTCACTGCCTGAGGTGGGGGCCCGTTTGTACAAACGTTCAATAAAAACCTCGTGCTTTTTGCATCAACTCGTCTGGAGTCTGGATCTTTGGGCGGCCTCCTGAGCAAGTGGGCATCTCTGCAATTGAGAGGTCCAACAAGTGGTACATTCTTCATGGAGTGTGTAGCGTCCATGTTTTATGGGGTGTCGTATTTGTTGCATGTGTTCTGTAGTATGTGGTGTTGCATGTGTTCTGTAGTTTGTGGTGTTTACTGTGTTTTATGGTGTGTGATAAGTGGCATATGATGTAGGGTGTATTTGTGTATGGGTGTGTATTTGATATGTGTGTTTTATGTTGTGTGGCTTGCAGCATGTGGTGTGTGTATGTGCTACCTGGCATGTGATTTGGGTTATGTGTGTGTGTGTGTGTTGGTATGAGTAGATGTTTCTGATGTACATGTTTTATGATGTGTGGCATGCGACATGGGTTTTGTGGGGGCAGTGTGGGTAGGCATGTCTGGTGTATGTGTGACGTGTGGTGTGTGTCTTCCACATGCCTCAGTTCAGTATGTGCAATTTCATCCACTCACAATGTTTTTCAGGGAAAAAACACATATAAATAAATATAAATTTCTCATTTTTCTTATATTTTCTGCTAATGCACCCATCCTCATAAAAAACTCAGGTTATCAAAACAAGTATTATGAACAAAAGTAATCATGATATCAATCTAAATACAATCACTTCAAATTATTTTGAAAAATTTTCATCCAGAAAAAAATATATATATTTAATTCAAGATAATGGGCAGATCTACCAGAACAAAAAGAATGAAGCAGGAGATAATACATCTCTCAAAATACTTTTTTTTACAAGCAGACAAAAAATAAGCAAATGTATAAAGCATTGGATCAACTTCTTTAGTATACAAACTATCCTCAAAACATTAAAATATTATAGACAACTGAGAAATAAATTTTCTTTAAGAACACATGGGATATTTAGAAAATGGAACCACAAACTAGACTATAAAACAACTCTTCACAAGTTTTGAAAAGTGAAGATTCTATAAAACCTATTCTCTTTTTTTGTTAAAGATATATTTTATTTATTTGAAAGATAGAGTTGGAGAGGTAGAGAGGTAGAGAGAGACAGAGAGAGACAGAGAGACAGAGAGAGAGGTCTTCCATCATCGGGTTCACTCCCAAAATGGCTGCCACAGCCGGAGCTGAGGTGACCTGAAGCCAAGAGCCAGGAACTGCTGGGTTTCCCTTGAGGGTACAGGGGCACAAGGACTCAGGCCATCCTCTGCTGCTTTCTCCAGTGCGTTAGCAGGGAGCTGGATTGGAAGTGGAGCAGCTGGGACTAGAACCAGTGTCCATATGGGATGCTGGCTCTGCAGGCTGGGGCTTCAACCTGCTGCGCTACAGCACTGGCCCCAAAACTTATTCTCTTTTGACCATGTAGTTCATCATGCTATTAAATATATAGATAATGAAATAATGTAACTAGGAAATCCTAATATAACTAGAAATTATAAATAAATTTGTTAATAAGCTAGGATTTAAACAATAAGATATTTTCTTCTGATTCCCTTAGAAAATATGCATAATCAAATTCTCTCATGCAACAAAAATAAGTACAAAAAAGAACTTAGAAGACAGACTTAAATGTATGTATCGACAATGGAAAAACAGCTAAGAACTAATTAAGTTAGCATTCAGCTCAAGAATCCATAAAAATAAATAAATATATGTAGAAAATTAACAGAAAACAGGACACTACAGAAGGAACAAAGCAGAGATATTTTTACCTGACTTCACCCTGATGAGATTACAAAAATCCAAATAGGGAAGGAATCAGGAATCAGGAATTGGATAAATAGGACACCTTCAGAGATCCTGCAGGAACACAAACGACCAGACAACCAGGAGAACTGCAAGTGTACAGGCTTAGTCCTGTGCAGGTCCTGCTGGGGCTTCTCACAGGCCTTGGGAGACGTCCATACCCGTTGGCCCCTAGCTTCATGCTAACCACCTCTGTCTATACCAGGCATGCTAGTGCTGAGCGTCACATGGAAGCTTGTATAACACACATGTTTGTGTCTGATTCTGTCTTCTACAGGCCTCCACTCTACCAGCTGAACTACCAAAGGGTGCACTTAAGTCTGATTCTAAACCGCTTCTCACACACTCTCCAAGTTGCTGCAACTTTCCTTCTCAGATTCCCATTATATCTCACCACCTTCCCTTTACTTCTGTTTTTTGGCACACTGTTTTAGTGAGTTACATCCAATCAAGATTAGTCACCATCCAAGAGAAGTTAAAATGGTCTGAAATTTGAGATACAAATTTTTCTAATTTGATAATAATCCTAAAACTCAATGACATTATCAATAAGGTATTACAGAGGTAAAATAGTAAAAATAAAACACAAACTCTGATCCACTGAGCACAAGGCAGAATTATCTGTTCTCGCCATAGGAAACAAAGCAGTGCTGTTACATGAAGAGGTGAGTCCAGAATATATTGCCAGTAACATGTCACAAAAATTATTGTAGGGTATTTCAGAAAATCAATAAACATGCTATAGTTCTTGATTTTGTGATGTGTGTGGCACTATCAGTTTCTCATAATGTGTACTGTATTCTCGCTTCTTATTCTGAATACATAATAGCTCCTCAGGACCCATGGGGACTGGATCCCCCAATACCAAGGCCCTGTTGGCTATCAAAACAGCCCTAAAACAAAACAGTGTGATGTGAGTGTGTTGCCCACACAATCCCTCCTATACCTATACTCATAATGTAATGCAAATGTCGTGTATACCATTCTTACTCTGTGTTGTTTAGAGAATAATGACAAGAAAATAAATCTTCTTGCATTCAGTGCAGACACAACCTGTTTTGTGCATTGTAAAATCACAGTTGAGCCCATGAATGCAAAATTCACAGTACAAATGTATTAAAATAGGATGAGAACATGACATTATTAGCAACTTTATTTCAAACATTTGAAACGTTAGATAAAAGGGATGAATTGAAAGAGAAATGCAATTCTCAAAATCTCATGCCAGAAGAAACAGAGAATTTGAATATTCCTGAAAATATTCACAAAGTTGACTTGGTAATGAATGCCCCCCCAACACACACACATAATCCATGACAAAGACTCCAGGCCCAGGCTGGAGTAATATTGGTGTGTTCAGTAAAACATTGCAGTGTCTTTTAAACATGATCTGAACAACTGAATTAGAATTATATTCAGATATTAGTAAACAGGAAGATACTCCACTTGTGGGATGATCTAGCATTACAAATGTAACCAGTCTCCTGAAAATAACTAATAAAACTTACATAAGCCCAATTGGAAGCAACAAATCTTGCCTGAATAATTTGGTTCTGAGGTTTACATAGGAAAATAAGCAAAGACGCGTAACTAGAAATTTCCTGGAAAAGGAGTGAGTTAACACTCAGCCCATCAGATGTTAAAACACAGACTGCACACTTATAGCAGCAGAATGTTAGTGTATAGAGACATAAACTAGTATCGAGCAGAAAAGCCAGAAATCAATCAATTTTAAGAGGTAATTTTTATTTTTAAAATTTATTTTCTTACATTGTTTGAAAGGCAGAGAGACACGGATACAGAGAAAGGGAAAAAGAGAAATCCTCCATCCCCTGGTTTACCCCCCAAATGCCCACGGCTGCTGAGGCTGAGTCAGGCAGAATCTTGGAGCCAGCTATGTAATCTGGGTCTCCAATGTGGGTGTCAGGGGCCCAACTACATGAGTCATCATCTGCTCTCCTCAGGGAGCACATTACAGGAATCTGGAAGTAGAGCCAAACTCAGAGTCCAAGTATTCCCATACAGGTGTGGCATCACTAGGGACAGTTTAACTGTTGCACCAAATTCCTGCCACTACCTGGTCATTTAGTGTATGACAAAGGTTGTGTTTCAGAGTTGGATGCTTGGGGAAAAGTAAAACATCTAGCTCAGAACCTGTGCCGAGTCTGATGGTAGCAGGACCAGTATCTATGAATTTTCCAAATGTACCTGCCAGGATTTATTTGCAGGACACTAAGAAGGAACTGTTAAGACAAGGTGTAAAGAAGGGATGTGGAGCTGAGAAGTATCAAAGCTCAATCCTCTATATATTTTAGCGCTACACATCCATACTCACATACACATGAGGAACTCTAAGAAATCAGAAAAGGTAGCCTGATAAGCTTTCTTTGAGGAACAAAAAGTGAGGTCTAACCTCATAACATAATTATTAGAAGAGTATGGGAATAAAAAAGCAGAATAAAATCTATTTGGGCAAAGTATGACATAAAGAGATGCTTTATAAAACTGATCAAAATCATTAATACATTGGTTCAAATCAGCACATTTAAAAGATGATATGGAATATGAAAACAGAACCACATAAATGAGAGAATATAAAAAAACTAAGACATGAAGACTCAAAAAAGATAGATGTAAAAATAATTATAGAAGTGGAGATTAGATAAGATAAGACACAACAGCAAATGAACACAACATTAAAACATTAGGCAGAAGCTGGCGCCATGGCACAGTAGGTTAATCCTCCACTGTGGCACCGGCATCCCATATGGGCACCGGTTCTAGGGTTCTAGTCTCGGCTGCTCCTCTTCCAATCCAGCTCTCTGCTGTGGCCTGGGAAAGTGGCAGAAGATGGCCCAAGTCCTTGAGCCCCTGCACCCATGTGGGAGACTCGGAAGAAGCACCTGGCTTCAGATCAGCGCAGCTCTGGTCATTGCGGCCATCCAGGGAGTGAACCAACGGAAGGAAGACCTTTCTCTCTGTCTCTCCCTCTCACTGTCTATAACTCTATCTCTCAAATAAATAAATACAATCTTTAAAAAATATATAATTGAGAGGTAAAATCAAAAAGAGGGAAGTAATGAAAATAATTTGAGAGGGGACAGGTATTTGGCACAGTGCTTGGGATGCCACCAGCAACACCTGCACCTCATGGGAGAGTGCCTGGCTCCACTCTGGATTCCAGCTTCCTGCTGGTGTCCACCGTGAGCAGCAGCAGGTGATGGCTCAAGTACTTGAGACCCCGCCGCTCCTGTAGGAGACTCAAACTGATTTCCAGTTTCCAGAGTTTGGCCTGGCCTAGCCCCAGCTGCTGTGAGCATTTGAGGAGTGACCCAGGCATTATAATATCTCTGTCTATCTGTATGTCTCTGTCTCTCTGCCTTTTGAATAAATGAAAATAAATAAGCTTTAATAATAATCTGAGAGAAAATATAAAATATTGAAAGCACCCAAAGAAGATACAGTATAGGAATAGAAGTCCCTAAAAAATTTAAAATACAGCAAAAGAGAGAAAAATGCCAAATACATGAAATGTTTTCTGGAATATAATAGAAGAGATTTGAAAATACACATTACAAGAGCACATCATGTACCTAATGAAATTAAATTACAGGATAAAATGAAGTCATATTCTAGTAAAATTGCTGACCTTTAGAGAAGTCTCTGAGAATCCATGCAAATCATATCCTATTCAGACTTCTACAATAATTCTTTTTTTTTAAGATTTTATTTATTTATTTGAGAGGTAGAGTTACAGACAGTGAGAGGGAGAGACAGATAGAAAGGTCTTCCATCCACTGGTTCATTCCCCAATGGCTGCAAAGGCTGGAGTTGCGCCGATCCAAAGCCAGGAGCCAGGGTCTTCTTCCCAGTCCCCTACGTGGGTGCAGGGGCCCAAGGACTTTGGCCATCTTCTGCCACTTTCCCAGGCCACAGCAGAGAGCTGGATTGGAAGAGGAGCAGCTGGGACTATAATAGGTGCCCATATGGGATGCCGGCGCCACAGGCGGAGGATTAACCTACCACGCCACAGCACCAGCCCCTATAGTAATTCTTTAGTTTGGGAAAATGAAGTATCGTGTATAAGATACTCAAGAAAAGAAAATATGAAGGAAGGATTCAGAGCCAACAAAATTCATCCCCATGAACTGAAAAATGCAAGAGCTCAGCAGATGGATCCCCTGAAGTTTCTGAGAATCCCCTGAAGTATCAGAGAACAACCTCCACACACCTGATGACTGCAGAGCACCACGGGGTTGGAGGAGAGCACACAGGGACCAGAGGAACTTGAGCGTCTCAAGTCTCGTGCCTACAGAGATGCTGAATGCCTCCTGTGGCTCATGAACTTGTGGTGCCAGGATGCTGCAGGTGTATTCACTTAGGAAGCAACCCGAGTGTCTGCAGGCCTTCGACCTTTGTCTACACCAAGCTACTCAATTATCCATGTCTAATGTGCCCCACAGACTCTGTCCTTTGATCCTTGGGTTTATGTCTCCTCTTTCATATCATGCTTAGCTTCTGTAATGACACTGAATCTTCTTATATGAGGTAGAAAGTACACATATGAGAAATAGTGGCGCAAAATGCAATGTTGAGGGAAAACTATGTTTTCCGAAAACATAAAGAAAATATCAGAAGAGCATCCCCAACGGGAGGAAATATATGAATGAGAAACAAAAAAGCCCTATTCTTTAGGCTACTGAGCAGTTATGGGTTTAAGCATACACAGATCATGGGGGGATGTACAGGAAAGGCTGGGCAGTGCATGGGAGTGCAAGACAAACATGCGGAGTCTTAAATAGGTGCGCTGAGAAGCCACTGAAGGTATTCGAACATCAAGCTGGGTCCAGCGCAGCTACCACGACTTACGACGCTCTCTGCTGTGCCAGGTTCCAAAGCAGAGAAGCTGTGACTCCTGAGATCCCAGAAGTGGCACTAGATGGAGGAAAAGTCATGGGCGCTATACACAGGACAACATCTTCTGCAGACAGGACTGGCAGGGTCTGCAGGGGGTGCAGCTGTGGGTAGGAAGGGCAAGGCGTGTGCTGCCCCCGTGCGGTCCAGATGTGTGGACGTGGCTCCCAGAGACTGAAGACAGACCTAGATTTCAAGACAGCACCAGTGGCTCACTATTTGGCAGGCATCCAGCTAAGTCCTTAAGATACTTTGTTAATATTCAAGACCACAAAATTAGTCCTGTTTTATAAATGAGGTAAATAAAATTCCAGCTGAGTCCAAGATTAGGAAAGGATATCCATTTATGTGTTCTATCTGTGTGAGTTCTAAAACCATTGTCTTCAACTGCTATGCTAAACTACCTCCCAAGGAAACACTGCTAATTTAGGACAGTGCGTTTAAATTTTCTCCTATTCTTATGAAGCTGAAAATCCATAAGCAAACGTTTGTACATTCTGAGTGCCAACGCAGGATAGAGAAAGGATACAAGGCGAGTGAATACAGCAAGGCTTCCTTTCACAGACTCAGAATTCTTCAGACTCAAAGATGAGAGGGTAAGTAGTGAGAGGTGGACACGTTCTGTGTGCCCAGGGTTCCCAGCTCAGCCTCTTCATCACTGAGAAGAAGAGCAGAGATGGCCAGGCCAGGCTCTCAGTCAGGCAAGGAAGCCAGAGGACTGAAGCTAACCCTCACAGCAGGATGCTGCCTGCTGTTGCAACTCCTGGCACCAGAAACCCCTGCCCTCCCACTGTTAGATCCTCTGCTCAGAAATACAAAGTTTCTTTGTTTCATTTGTGTCCCTTATTTTTTGTTTTTTTTTTTTACAGGCAGAGTGGACAGTGAGAGAGAGAGACAGAGACAAAGGTCTGTGCTGATCTGACAGCAGGAGCCATCTCCTGGTCTCCCATGGGGTGCAGGGCCCAAACACTTGGGCCACAGCAGAGAGCTGGCCTGGAAGAGGGGCAACCGGGACAGAATCCAGCGCCCTGGCCGGGACTAGAACCCGGTGTGCTGGCGCCACAAGGCGGAGGATTAGCCTAGTGAGCCGTGGTGCTGGCCCTTATGGTTTTTTAAAAGTCCATCGTGCTCTTATGTTTTAAGGTAGCACAAAAGCTGTTACTGTCTTCAAGGGCCATTTCCAAGTTCCAGATTCCTGCTCTGGCTATACAGACACATTCAGCCGGGTCTGAGCATTCAACAAACTAGAAACCATCAGCCACCCCATACAAAATCTATTACAACCCTCCCCTAGCAACCAAGTAAAAGCATTTCACCAAACAATATCTCTGATTATGCCACAATAATAGATGCAATTATGTTACCTCTTACTCAGGTTGGAAATTTTGATATTTAAGATGCTGGTATTTAAGACGCTGATTATTTTCACAAGAAAAGCAACCAACCATGTGAAACTGGAATATTTTGGAGACCAGTTTACGACTGTTTACAGCTAATGAGACTGTTCAGCGATACATACACAGTGCATATTAAATGTGCAAGACCACTGCAAAACTGTCACACAATTTCAAAAACTGTGAAAGGACTTGACACATAAAACAGGAAGTTAAACACGCCCGAAGGGTGAGAAATCACGCCATCAAGTTTGTTTTGTAAGCCGTGTAAGTATAAATAAACTTTAACACTTGCACTTCAAGTATAAAAAGTGTGTGAAAGACAGAAATGTGGTGTTTATTATACTTTTAGAATTGTGACCAAAGAAAGCACTTCAGACCAAAACAGTGAATCAGCATCTGCCAATTCATAGGAGAATGAAAACTTGAGAGCCATACACAATCACAAGATGTGAACACCACTGGCACTCATTGTGGGTTCACTGGGAGATGAGTGACTTTGAAATCATTTCTTTTGCACCTAAAAACTCTGAGACAGTTTTCTAACACAAACGTCTGAGGCTTGGAAAAAAGCCCATGGGGTTCACATGCCGACTTGGCAGTGCACTTGCTAAAAGACCCTGGAGTAGCAGACAAACCCTCACTTTAAAAGCCTGCAGAGGAGAAGTGTAAGTAATTTACAGTGCTCAGTTCTTAAGCCCAGAAAGAGGCCCTAGAGATGGTCCAATTCCATGTTTTACAGAGCTTCAGGGTGAAGCCCAGAAGGGCTAAGATTCAGCTAATCCAGAAGACAAAAAATGTAGGGGAACAAAATGAGTATCTTGTGTGTGTTGTTTTTAGCCCTTGTTTATACTCCTGTGGGGCTGTGGTCTTCCTACTTTGTACGTGTTGAATATTATGGTTAGTGGTGCATTAAGCTGATGATTACAGAGTGGACTGAAATTGCATTTTTGCAAAAATTAAAGAAAAAAAAAGAAGAGGGATTGAGGGAGGAATTGCGTGCTGAGGGATTGTTAGCTACTTGAGATTGTCCAGTTGGTTACTGAGACCTTGTTTTTTCTCTTTGCTTTTCTCCTGTTTTCATTGGGTGAATTGTATTCATCTGTGTTCATATTCACTACAGGTTTAGTCAGCAGGATCCAATCTGACACTAGGCTCACCCTCTGCACTTCCTATTTCAAACACTACGTACTTAATCTTAGAATATGGATTTGCTTCTTTCATTTTACAGTTGTCATTTCTTGTCTGTGGTTCCCAGGACCTTTTCTAATTATGGATATTTTTTCATTAACTTTTACAACATACTTATAAAACACTCATAAATAAATGACTAAAATGTCTTTTCTATTTTCATAATCTGTTGGATCTACTTCTACTTGTTTCTCTTTTAATTGATAACATTTTACTTTCATTAAAGTTTAATTGATAACTGTTAACTGCTAACATTTTCACTTTGATAGCATTTCTTATTTCTCTGTGGGTCTAGTAATTTTTAATTGCATGCTGGTCATGATGACACTATTCTGTAGAGAGACTGGTTTATTTTGAATATTTTCCTGGCAGCTGGTCGGATTTCTGGCAGGTCCTTTTGTTCCTGTCCTACTTGATTTTACTCTTTGTTACAGTAGACCTATATGGGTTTTGATCTTAGTTCCAGAGCAGGACTCAATCTGAGGGGTGTTCAAGGCCTTTCTGGGTTCTCACATGAGTATTTGACATGATCAGAGAGGTGCACCCAGTCTGAATATGCTGGAAGTATCTAAGCACTTTACAGCTTTGGTATCAGAGCTTTAAACTGAGTGCCAGAGAGTCTGCGCTTGCACAAGTCTAGCATACTCCTCAACCAAAGACCATGCCCCACAGATTCCAGCCAGTTAGGCAGCCTATTTAGTGGGACCACCAAGCTGCTATCATACAGAATGCTGGGTGATTAAGACGCTACCTCCAGGAGTTCTCTTCTGTCAGTGACTGAGTGCCATACTGCTTGCTGTTCATTATCTGACAAATGCTGAATGTTTTTGATCGATCTCATTATATACTTGTTGTGTGAGAGCAAGTCTAGTTCCATTTAACCCATCAGAGTGAGAAAGGGAAGTCCCTGAATATGGTTTTTAATAGTGGTATCTTGCTGTTGCTCTAAAAGTGTCAGATATATTTTTAACCAAGGTACAGCAAAGAGTTTAAATTAATGCTTATAGGTCTTCTTGCTTTATACTCAAGGAATCCAGGGTCATATGATTCTGAGCCACAGTTAGTAATTATTTCTATAGAGGAGATAAAATTCTTGTTGAACAATTTGATACGAGTTATCAACCTGGCTATACATTCATTACTTACAATGCAAATTTTCTGATAGGAACATTACAGATGTTTTTCCACTTTTGCTCTGTGATACAGAATGTCAGGCTCTTATTGAACATAGGAAAATAACTCCATCACCCTGAAAAGTACAGGGATTCTGTATAGGAGGTTTGTGGAGAAAGCCTACCGACAGTTTTTCAATAGTCGCACTATGCATTTTACCAGTGACTCTATCTACAAATATAGTAATGGTTACTGATAGACTTTTATCCATAAAAGTTTAGAATGAGCACACCTCAGTATTAGCAAAGCATCAACCCAGTACCCTCAGTACAAGTGTCCTGGGGCTGCTGTCAAGAAGTTTCATGAGCCAAGTGGCTTCAACAATATGGATTTTTTCTGTCATGCTTCTGGAGGCTAACAGTGTGAACTCAAGTGTTTGTGGGGCCTCACTCCCTCTTTAGGTTGAAGGGTTCCTCTGCTGGGACACATTCCAGGCTGTTCACTCCACACGGGGAGAAGTCAAGGTGGAGGCAGGGAAGCACGATTCATCTAAAACAGAGGCAAAGTGCAAGCAAGCGCAAGAGAGCGAGCGAGAAAACGAACACAGAGCCAAACCACAAACCGTCCCCTTAACAGGCTTTGGGCGGAAATTGTGGGTGGTGTCTGGGGTGGGGCTTAATCAAATTTTCAACAAGGGCAGAATCCAGGGAAGGGTTTGAGTACCAACCCTTTCCATGGCTTTTTTTTTTTTTTTTTGGCAATAAAATTAGAAATGCCATGGCTTCAGGGGCTTGATGAGAGTGGGAGTGCCATCCATGGTAATCTTATGATGATGACATTACAATGACCTATTGGTCATAGCAGGGACACATCCTGCAGCAATATTGGCTATTTCCAGCTGGCAGGGTTCTAAGTCTGCAGCACTGCAGAACTTTGGGTTTCAGCTACACATGAGCAGGGGTGGGGGGTTGCAGCTTGGTGTGCGTGGAAGGCAGGTGTGAGAGGTGTATGGGAAGGGAGGATTTGGTGCTGCACAGAAAGGTAAGGGAATCTTAATTTTGCAGAGAAAGTAGATTTGGGTGGTGCAGATGGGACTGTCATGCAGGGGAGAGCAGCAGCGGCTGTGCTGGCTGGGCTGCACCTCTGCAGAGGCAGGCTGGAGCTGTCCTGCAGCAGGCTGTGCCACGGCAGTCATCCTGTGGCAGGTGGTGACTCAATGGCTGTCAAACTGGACAGTACACTGCTGAACACTGGCCTAGGACTGTGAAACCTCAGCCTCTCCCTGAGTACCTTCCCTCTCCCGGGCTACCTCCTCCCTCCCTGGCACCCCCTACCCCTGCCCCAGCTGCGCTAGTTGTTAGCAATCCTTGTTCTTTGGCTTGTACCAGCACCACTTCAACCTCCATCCCATTGTCACATGGCCTTCATCCCAGTGTGTCTGTCTCCCAGTCTCTACGTCCAGGTTTTCTTCTTACAAGCACACCAGTCATTGAATGCATGAAGCACTCCGATCCACTAAGATCTCCTGTTAGCTTGATTACACCTGGAGAGACACTAACAAGGTTATATTCCCAGGTTCTAGATGGAAATACATTTTTCAACTTTATATTGTTTTAAAAGCATTCCTGTAAATTACATACAGTTAGTTACCCTTAAATTTTCTTCAAATTCCTCACCTAAAATACCCCCACTCATTTTAACTTTGTGTATGATACTCTCCAGTAGCATATAGAAAACATTTTCATTTTTCTGAACCTTGCTGTGGTGGGAGCCTTTTGTTTAAAGAAGTATTTTTTTTTTTGACAGGCAGAGTGGACAGTGAGAGAGAGAGAGAGACAGAGAGAAAGGTCTTCCTTTGCCGTTGGTTCACCCTCCAATGGCTGCCACGGACGGCGCGCTGCAGCCGGCACACCGCGCTGATCCAAAGGCAGGAGCCAGGTGCTAGGTGCTTTTTCCTGGTCTCCCATGGGGTGCAGAGCCCAAGCACTTGGGCCATCCTCCACTGCACTCCTGGGCCACAGCAGAGGGCTGGCCTGGAAGAGGGGCAACCGGGACAGAATCCAGCGCCCCGACCGGGACTAGAACCCGGTGTGCTGGCGCCGCAAGGCGGAGGATTAGCCTGTTGAGCCACGGCGCCGGCCAAGAAGTATTCTTGCTTGTAAATGTAGCTCAATGCCTTGCTTCTAACATCAGGTCACTTTCATGTGTGTTCCTTCTGCGACACTATAGGAGTCAGTTGCAATAGGACAGCATTCAAGGAAGAACTCATTCCTATTTGCATGGTTATCTACCACAAAATACAGGCTAATAAGCGAAGCCAGAAGAAAACAAAGCCTTTTCTTTAACATCTATAATATAAAATAAGATACTTCTAATAATAGGTAATATTTAAGACAAAAAAATGTAGTCAGATATTCTTTAACGATTTTATTCACTCCTAACGTGTCTGTAATAATCTCCTATTTTGCTCATCTTCCTTCAGCAATGTATCTGTACCCTCTTGATTGGAATCCTCCACATAATGATTAATTTGCCTTGTTCCTTTATTGCAAAACAAATGCCTATATGATTGGAAGGGTGACTCAGTAACTTTTTTGTTTCCACATAATCAAACCTAATTCTTTTAACATGATAAATGCATTATATGGGGATGATGGCCCAGCAGCAATGGACTATTGGTGTCAGGAGAGTGCAAGGACACGTGGAGAACAGAGATGAGGTTGAGCATGGGCAAACCAAAGCTATCATCCAAGGCAGCAGTGGATTCACCTCAAAGCTTCAGTAGGACAATTCGGGGGCTGGTGTTGTGGCAGACCAGGTGAAGCCACCGCCTGTGATGCCAGATCCATATGGGCACAGATTCGCGTCCCAGCTGCTCCACTTCCAATCCAACTCCCTGATAATGGCCTAGGAAAGCAGAAGAAGGTGGCCCAAGTGCTTGAGCCCCTGCCACCCACTTGGAGACCCAGATACATCCCCTGGCTCCTGACTTTGGCCAGGCACTGCATTGGCCATTGTGGCCATCTGGGGGAATGAACCAGTAGGAAGATCTCTCCCCATCCCTCTCCTCTCTCTCTCCTCTATCACCATCTCTCTTAATCTCTGTCTGTAACTCTAATTTTCAAAGTATATAAATAATTTTTTTAAACAAAGGATCATTCAGAAGAAGTCATCTTTGGATTTAGTGGAAAAAAGAGGGATAGCACTGAAGAAAGAGGATTTTGATGGAGAAGAGAGAAAAATTATTTCTTAGGCCATTTGTTTAACAGATCTTCATTTTCTTTTTTATTTCCTTTTTTTGTTTTGTGTTTGTCTGTTTGTGTTTTGCTCTTGGGAAAAAATTGCCAACATACTAACCTAGCCTTGCTTGCTATCTATGCCATTGAATGATTTGAGTATATCAACTTTTGATATATCTATCTTTATTCTTGACACATTTATCAAAGATCCTGCATTTATAATCTGCCTGTTACTTAGACAGCAATACCATGACCACAGACAGTGTTCAGATGGCTACTTCTGTTCATCTCAGAGATCTCAAGGCCATGGTAAGTGTTGTACACTAGTTTAAGTTTTGTCTTCAGGAGAGCTTTACTAGGTTGTCAAGGTCAGAGGTTTAAATGCCATGATCACACCTGTAAATCCTCTAGAATCAGCATGATCCTTTCCCAGAGTAGAAACTAATAATCATGTTAGTGGCAGGTGGGTTATGGGACCCCTTGTCTGAAGAGGGTACAGTGAGGTCACTTAATCCATAAAACTGCTGGCTTTCTCTGTTTCTAACTGAAACCATGTTCAGAAGTTCAGGCAGAGTGGCTGCTCTTGAATTTTAATCATTGTTCTCTGCCTTATATATAAGGTCCTTGTTGTCAGCAGCAACTGCTGAGTCATAGCATCTGTTCATTTTGTATTGGGGTAGTGATCCCAATTTAAAACAGAATGCTTTACCACTCTTTATGCATTGCCATAAGCCAACCACCCAAGAGAATTTGTCAAAATCACTATTATTTATCACTTATTGTCAAGTATACCATCACTCACTGAACTGAAGATCTATTCCAGATGAATAATTCAAACTATATAACCCACATTTTGCATAGTTTATAACTGACTACAGTTTTATTTGCTCTCCTACAGTAATCATCATAGTGCAGGCATGCTTACCTTAGAAATTTTGTCAGAGAGATCCTCAAAATCATCATTGTGTAGGAAAAACTACAAAGTGTTAGGTACCATCGTTCAATGGAGAGACAAAAAGCACTTCACATCCCATGACCATACCACCAAGCCAAACCTGTGCAGACCTTGTACTGTGCTATATCACATTGCATTCTGATGTGGCAGGCAGCCAGAAGGCATGGGAGGCAGGTGATTAATCACAGGTATGAGAGCAGAGCAGCAGAAAGAAAAGGTAAAGACGGAACTCAATGGCCACAGCAAAAAAGACACGGGAACCAAGACCCCAGAGCAGAGCTTGTGTCCTCTGAAACTGGTCACATCATCAACATTTTGGGGTTCACTTCTAGGAACCATCTTGGTATAATGTTAGGGAAAAGATGAGATGAGCGTTGGCAAATTAGGGTAGGGAAGTTATCAGGGTGAAAGATCCTGATGCTACTCTGATTCTAGGCATTACATTTGGTCTGGTATTTTTAAAATTAGATGCATTTATCTGAAAGGCAGAACAACTGCGGGGTGGGGGGTGAAAAAAAGAGAGAAAGAGAGATCTTGCATCTACTGGTTCATTCCCCAAATGGCCAGGTCTGGCACAGGCAAAACTGGGAACCAGGAACCCCATTCAGGTTTGCCACACAGGTGATACAGTCTCAAGTACTTGAGAAATTATCTGCAGCCTTTCCAGGAACATTAGCAGGTAGCCAGATAGGAAGCAGAGTAGCCAAAACTTGAACTGGCACTCTAATATTGGGTGCCAGTGTCACACACATGGATTAAGCTACTGTGCCACAACCCTGGCATCAGGCTATTCTCCACATAAGACTAAGTAACATGTCTAACTGTTCACCAAACACCTAACAATTTAATAAAAATTAGGTAACTCGCAATCCGCTATCAGTTCACTGTGCATTTTAACCTTACTGACATTGCCGAACCAGCAATGCCAGTTTTGACCATGGAGTGTCATCTTTCACCCTCTAGTACATTCTCCCTCTGGCCACACAGGGCAGAGACTTACTGCTTGTTTGTCTACTTCTGGTTTGTCCTTCACGAAGGCCACCTCTCTACTTTTAGAAATGGCATCTGTTCTGATCCAGACTGGCCACCATGTTTGTGCAGAATCTGACTGTCTTGGCCACAGCAGGTTGGTGTAGGAGTGAGTGCTTGGGTCATGCAGGATGCATCAGAATAGTTCCTCAAGGTTGATTCACTTGACCCCAATAAGTCACATCTATGGAATGAGAGGCTCGGAAGCCTTTAGACTTCCTCCTGCATGTCATCTGTAGGAGGCTGGTTAATTGTGCGGAAGATACTGATAGGATGAAAAATGAATGGCAATCAGAGCACCCAAGTCCATGGATCCTGCTCCATCGAGGCCCTCCTGATATCTTTTCATTTTTCTATGGTTTTGTTTCTGTGTAACATTCTTGGGAGGGGCACACATATCAATAAATTCTTATTTTACCTAAGTAAGCATCTATTCTGTGTAACCAATAGCCCTGTCTGATGAAGCTCCTACTCAATCTTTCCTGCCTCAACCAGCACAGGATTAGTTCAGTATTGCTCCCCTCCCTCTGAAGCATTCCTCTCAGCTACCTCACCCCCTTCCCCCAGAAAACCTCCAGGTTTAGGACCTAGAGCATAGCAAGAGAGAATGCAAATCACATAGTGTTGCATCGTGCACAGTGAAGTTCTTAGATGTGACTTTTGTCACCATTTCAAAGTCCTGTCATCCAAACTTATTTTCTTCGGAAGAAACCTCCCAAAATGCAAGACTCCAGGAGACAGAGAACACAGCCATTCTAAGGAAGATGGGCAACCGTGGCGGACACTTTTGTCTACATGTTTACTGGGATCCACACCAAGGTTTGGCTGTTGGACCGTCCCAACCAGCTAAGTCCAACACATGCTCCAAGAGGAATGGCTCACTGGAATCCATCCATGCCAGTGTTTGGCTGCAGTATCATAAAAGCACTGTAGCAGTAACGCTATAGAGGGATTCTTTCTTCCCAGCTTTATTGCTGTGTAATTAACAAAGAACAATTGTCCATAGAGTATACAAAATGATGGTTTGATATATTATACATAGAAAAATGATTACAAACAAGATCCTGAATGCATTCTTCACCCTACATACTGTCTTGTGGGAGTTGGGGAAGGAATTCTAACAGCCCATTCCTGTGTATTGGCTCAAGCTGAGGACAGGCCACCTGGCTGCCTCTTGCCCCGACTCTGTGCTGTGTCCAGTTCTCCTACACTTCCTAACAACTATGTGAGCTACATGGACAAGTAAAACTCCTTGGTTCTCCAGGACTATGTAAGAGCCCTCAGTGACCTTCAATCACGCATCCCTCCTCCAGGTGAGCAGTGGCAAAGTGCTATGGCTTTGGTGTTGTGAAACTGATGTGTTGCAAATATTTCCAAATTCACGCCACTGATATTTGGAGATAGGGTCTTTGATAGGGAGCTGAGACTAGATTGGCTTATGAGGGTACTGATCTCAGGTGACATTAGTGACAGTAGAACAAAAGGAAGAGACCCAAGCCAGCACACTTGCTCTGCTTCACCACGTGGTGCCCCTGGCATGACAATGTAGCAAGAAACCCCCAGTGATGCCAATATGCACTCTGGGACTTCCCATATTCCAAACCCATGAGCTCAATAACGTTCTGTTCTTATTAATTACCTTGTTGGTGCTATCTTGTTATCGCAATAGAAAAACAGCCAAGGTCGAAGGAGGGGTGACCTAGAGCAACTCCATCCTGCCCACACCTTCTCCAAGAGGAAATTTGCTGTTTCCAGAAGGAAACTTTAAAATGGAACAGTCACACCTAAATGAATGAATTGCACACCTTAAGAATGAATTGCTTAGGCCGGTACCATGGCTCAAGAGGCTAATCCTCCGCCTTGCGGCGCAGGCACACCGGGTTCTAGTCCTGGTAGGGGCGCCGGATTCTGTCCCGGTTGCTCCTCTTCCAGGCCAGCTCTCTGCTGTGGCCCGGGAGTGCAGTGGAGGATGGCCCAAGTGCTTGGGCCCTGCACCCCATGGGAGACCAGGAGAAGCACCTGGCTCCTGCCTTTGGATCAGTGTGGTGCGCTGGCCACAGCGCGCCAGCCATGGTGGCCATTGGAGGGTGAACCAACGGCAAAGAAAGACCTTACTGTCCACTCTGCCTGTCAAAAATAAAAAATAAAAATAAATAAAAATAAATGAATTGCTTATACATTATGTTAGAAAAGATAGCAATAACCTCCTGTAGATCAGATACTGTTTTTCTACCCAGGTTTCCCTCTATAAGGTTAAGAGAGAGAGTGCTTCTGTTCCATTTCAAGTCTGATCTCTCAGAATTCTCTCCCAGAATTTTTCAGCCTTCTTCAATTTGTCTCATTCTCACTGCTTTTACATTCCCACATTTTCCGCATCAACAAAAATTGTGTGAGTACTCAGAAGGCTTTTCAGTCACATAAAGTGAAGAAATAAACCCAAACCTTGTGTTTTTTTTTTTTTTTAAGAGCACTGCATTTACTTATCTACTTTTATGCTTCAGGAACTTATTCCCTATGGAAATCCCCAAATATATCAGGAAAATATCACTCTTGGTTCCTTATTCCCCATTGTTAGAATGAACAGTGTGCATGTTTTCAATTTTCCATCTCTTTGAAGTTCTTCCATGTAAGGTTAACAGAAATGTGTTTAGTTTACTGGGGTTCAACTATTGTCACATTGTTTAAATTAGAAAAATCTTTTGATACTCTGTTAAAAAAAAGTAAATAAGATTTTATAAAAAATGTTAAAGCCAGTTAGCATATGGACTACAATTGTTTAATATTATTAAAAAGGAAGGGAAAATATTGATATTAATAAATGTATTAGTTTTGGGTAGGTGATAAATGTGTTAATTAGACTGATGATGGTGATCATTTCACAATGTGCACATCAAAACATCACATTATAGAACTTGAGACATCTAATTTTTATCTGTCAATCACTCAAACTGAAAAAAATTAAATGTGTTATCTATATTTGGGCTGTGAATAAAATCTCAAGTTTGAGGGACACTCTGATACAGAGACCTTAGTGAAAATTTACACAAGAGCAAATCAGGGAATGTAATTTAAATGATTGTGATACACTGACCCAAGGCTTCATGTAGAATTTCACACACGTTTTTACCCCTAGGAAGGACGTCTTCCTCTTTTCTTTTTTATTGGAATAGCCTTCTCCCCCTTAATCTCACTCCCATAGAACTTTCTACTAACCCCTTGCCCTCTTCACCATCACTCACATGGAATTTCCAACCAACTCCCTGCCTTCCTCACCATAACTCACAAGAGGTCCCTACTACGTCCTGGTGTTCTTCAACCCTACTCACTCAGAGCTCTCCACTAGCTCTCCAATCTTTGCAAAGTGATACAAGTAGATGTATTCTAGGGATTCACCCTTGAAGATCTAACCTCCAATTTCACACAGTAGGGAGGGAAGCCAGGCAGATTTCCCACACTCAATTGGCAAAGAGTGTCCTGTTGGCTTCCTGCCACCATGGTCCAGTGCTCCTGCTGTGCCGTCCTTATCCCTGACTGGTGGGTGCAAAGTTCCTGCAAATTTCCTTTCCCAGTCTCTGTCTCTGCAGTTTTCTATCAGTTTTAGCTGGCTCAACAAAGCCTCTCACATTGACCTCAAGGAATCCTGGTCAATGAAAGGAAATCAGAACCAGTTTCTTAAAATATTCTTTGTAAACCACAAAGGATTTCTGAAAATGTCCAAAAAAGAATCAGCAGCTAGTTCTTCATTACTTCAAGACTTCTTCAAACTCTGTTCAGAGACCACCTTTGCCTTGAAGCCTCTTTATTCTCACCTGTTCCAGAATGGCTGAGGACTGCCTTGCTCTAAATGTGGCACGTGCTGCTGTTTGGAGCACTCATCAGCAATCACACAGGCCACACCCTTCCTTTTGGTTATCCCTATTCACTGCAACACCTGAGAGAGGCTGTCTCTAGAACCATATCTGGACTCTCAACACCCAGGAACCTTCCAACAGCTATCAGCAAACGGACTGTTCCTTCTACTAACTCTCATACTGATGAAGATATAGTCTTCCTAACAGACTGTACATTGAAATACAGCAGATAAAATACTGTTCATAACAAAGAGGCAGATTTCCTTTGAAGAAAATTGCAGCAGGCAGTAGACAATAACCCTGGCTGCAAACCTAACACATCGTGAAGTTAAAAGGCAGTTTCCAGAAGTCATCATGGTATCTTGATGTAACAATGTTCTTCTGATAATGGTGTTCTAAATATATTTCAAGAGTTTGTGTCTTTTCTAGTACAGCCACATTTATGGCTCTGCTAAGAAAATGCCAGTGTAGACTGTTGTAGGATCACACCAAGAGTGACTCCTTTTTGGACATAAGCGAAATTAAAGCCACAGAACTGCTGACTCAAGAAGAAAGAGAAATATTTGAATAAATCTATATCCAGTGACAAAATTGAGTTAGTAATTATATGAAACTTCCTACACATTGTCTGATGGATTTGCAGCTGAATTGAACAAAACACTCCAAGGAACAGAAAGCTCCAAGCTTACATGAAATTAAGTCTTCTTTTCCGCTTGTAATAAGGGAGTTTAAATATACTGGCAAATTTTGAAGGTCTCAGCCATTAATGTTTGTCAGTGAGCATTAGGTATTTGAAAGCAGTCAGAACAGAATTGGATCTGCTCATGTCCTCTCTATGAGGATCTCCCATTTTATGAACTCTCATGAAATGAGACAGGTAAAGAAACATCTATCATCAGTGTGAATTTTTCTTTATAAACTGTATTTTTTAAAAAAGATTTATTTATTTATTTATTTTTTTGACAGGCAGAGTGGACAGTGAGAGAGAGAGACAGAGAGAAAGGTCTTCCTGTGCCATTGGTTCACCCTCCAATGGCCGCCACGGCCGGTGCGCTGTGGCCGGCGCACCACACTGATCCAAAGGCAGGAGCCAGGTGCTTCTCCTGGTCTCCTATGGGGTGCAGGGCCCAAGCACTTGGGCCATCCTCCACTGCACTCCCAGGCCACAGCAGAGAGCTGGCCTGGAAGAGGGGCAACCAGGACAGAATCCGGCGCCCCGACCAGGACTAGAACCCGGTGTGCCTGCGCCGCAAGGCGGAGGATTAGCCTCTTCAGCCACGGCGCCGGCTTATTTATTTATTTGAAAGCCAGAGTTACACAGAGAGAGGAGTGGGAGAGAGAGAGAGAGGAGAGGGGGAGAGAGAGAGAGAGAGAGTTCTTCCATCCACTGGTTCACTCCCCAATTGGCGCAATGGCTGGAGCTGCACTGAACCGAAGCCAGGAGTCAGGAGCTTCCTCCAGGTCTCCTATGCAGGTGCAGGAGTCCAAGGACTTGGGCCATCTTCCACTGCTTTCCTAGGTCATAGCAGAGAGCTGGATTGAAAGTAGAGCAGCTGGGTCTCGAACCGGCACCCATATGGGATGCCGGGGCGGTCCAGGCCAGGGCATTAACCCACTACAGCACATCACCGGCCCCTGCATTTTTTACATCATGAAGATTATGCTATGATAATGTGTACACAAAAATTCATAAGAACTACATTTTATTTTGGAATTGTTTTAAAAACTTTTTTGAGGGCTTTGTCTTAAATAGTAGCTTTAAGACTATGTATGACCTTATTTTATTAAACATTGTGAATTCTACTGAGTTCTATCCATCTAGCCACAACTATTCTTGTATTTATTTACTTGCTTTTGCCTGATAAACATGTCTCCCAAGCCATTATTTTCATTCTTTTTGAATCATGTGTTTTAAGTGTATCATGTGACAACTCAGAGCGGGTTGTGATCTCTGTTCATTTGCATTTAAGTGTTGTATTAGCATTGCATCTGTTTTATCACTGCTTTTTTCTGTTCTATAGGTTTTTTTAACAGATTGTTTCATTTGGGATAGCATGTTTGTATGCATGTGGGCGTGCACACACATACACACACAGAGCTCTCTATTTTTTCTTGTATCAATAAGAATTTTATCCTGCAATAAGTCCCCGTCATCCTTTACTGCATAACCAGTGATATCTGTTCTCCTTTCTCTCTCTCCCAATAATGTCTTCATTGCTTTTATTTCTCATTTATTTTTTCTACTTCATTCCTGAGCTTTGAAACCTAAAGTTTTATTTCTGCCCACTGTGTGACCGTCTCTTTCCTGAAATCGTGCATTCCTACCTGTGCTCTTACTTCATCTACATACAGATTTTATTTTATTGGACTTTTAAGTTCATTTTGACACACTTAGGCACAGTTACAGCTCCTTGTTAGTATTTTTTTCCTGGTGGCAGCCTTCTTGGTCCTGGGAGTGTATGATATTTTTCTTCTGAGGAAAGGTCATTTCAATGTTTCTCACAAGAGTCATATTGGCATTATGAGGGGATGGTATTTTCTTGTGTGGTTCCCCTAGAGCATTTCAGGAGACTTGTCATCTGTGATGACCCAGATCCACACCCTCCACACACCTGCTGCATGGCCTCTGGCATGAAATCTTCTCTGAGAAAGGCCGGGACACATTCTATAATGCTCATTGAAGTCAGTGAGTTTCCCTTTGTGAATAGTCTCAAGAGACTGATGGGGAGGGCCTAAAAGCCTGCCAGGCTAGCTGGGATTGTTCTTAGAAGCCAGGTTTGAGAGTTTGCTAAAGACTGACTTCTCCCCCACTGATATGGATAGGAGGACATACAGGGTTTGAAATGCAAAGAATTCTCTGCCCTTCCACAGAGGTACTGTTTGTCTGGGTCAGCCCTGGTTCTCTGGTCCACCCAAACAAACCAGAAAATCTCCAGCCAAAAGCTGGTGCTCTCCTCCTGGGCTCACTGAGAGGGGGTTCATTTTCTGCCTCAGCATGGGTCTTCTCCTTGGAGACATGTGCTGTAATTGGTTCTCCCTGAGACCTCCAGTCACTCCATCAAATCTCCATAGCAAATGGCCTCTGCCTCAAATTTTGCTTTTGCCTAGAAGCCTTAGTTCTCAGATTCCAGAGATTTGGTCATTTTTTTTTTCACCCAGAGATGGGTTTCAGGGTTTAACCACCTCCTCTGGAACTGAAATTGTAGTTTATCTAATTTTTTTGACAGGAAGAGTTAGACAGAGAGAGAGAGAAACAGAGAGAAAGGTCCTCCTTCCGGTGGTTCACCCCCAAAATGGCCACTATGGCTGGCACGCTGTGCCGATCTGAACCAGGAGTCAGGCGCTTCCTTCTGGTCTCCCATGCGGGTGCAGGGCCCAAGCACTTGGACCATCCTCCACTGCCTTCCTGGGCCACAGCAGAGAGCTGGCCTGGAAGAGGAGCAACCAGGACAGAACCAGTGCCCCAACCAGGACTAGAACCTGGGGTGCCAGCGCCGCAGGTGGAGGATTAGCCTAGTGAGCCGCGGTGCAGGCTGTTTATCTAATTTTTGTGTGTGTGTTTACCTTTGGGTACTTTGAGTAAATATTGAAGTTGTGCTCTCATAGTGTGTGGAATAGTTTTTTCCCCACATGCTTTGCCATGAAGTCATGCAATTATTACCACTGAGGGTAGAATGTGTTCCCTTCCCCTTGACTCTGACCTCAGCCACATGACCTGCTATGTCTAGTGGCAGTGGATGGGAAAGATGGTCGGCCAGATCCTAGCACATACCTCAAAAGTCACTTCATGCCTCTGCTTATTCTCCTGTGCCCTGCGTGATTTGGGGTCCCCCAAGGTCCAGCTGCCAATTCAGACTGGATCTCAGAATGAATTCACATGTCAGTGAAAACATAATTCTCGATGAGAAGCCAATTACAGCTGATCCCAGAAGCAGAGGCAGAACCATCTGCCTGAGCCAACTTTGATCAGCAGATCCCCAGGCAACCTTCAGGCTCATAAGCATGGGAATAAATGCACTCTTTATGCCACTGAACTCCACCAATTCTTAGAAAGCAGCTGACTAATACACACATTCAAAATAGGACCTGGTTTTCCCCACCTTTCCAATCCAAGGGGTAAGTGCCTTGCTTTTGACTCACTCCTGTGTTAGGTGATCTCACTCAGCCCCATAACTAATCTTGATGTACACTGTGATATCATTCAAGTAACTCATCAGAGCCTAGTCTTTGCTTTGAATCCCGCATTAATGCCGCCAATTTCCCTTTCCACTGTGGGGGCTCCAAAGCATCTTGAAGTTGTCGTGGACAGAGCTCCTGATTTTCCCCAGCAAATCCTGCTCCTCGCAGGTGAGCTACTTCCCCATCGCTGTGAACGGCACCGTTACCCTCCTATTCAGTCAGGTTTTGGTGTGTTTGGCTCTTCTCTTTGCCTCATTAATCTTTCCTGCAGGAATCCTTCAACAAAGCCTCAATCTTACTAGCTCTACATGAAACTATACATTTTTCCATACAGCAGCCAATATCATTCCAGTACTTATCCTTTAGAAAATGTTTCATATGTAACACCATGGAAACATCTGCAAGAATATTAAGAAATCCATGTATTCTCCATAAAATAAATGTGTGTGCACATATATGCATGTCAACACTAGGGGATTTGTGATGACAGAATGCAAACAAAACCACTTTAGAAAGAGAGGGCTCTAGCTTGCATGGAGAAATACAGATCTGAGACCTGGAGACAGAGGACTCCCTTCTATGGAAGAAGAAAGGTTAGGATAAGTTCAAAATAGTAGATGTCATCTGAGAAGGGGTCAATGACTTAGAATGAGGGGAATCCAGGGAGGCGACAAAAGGTAGAGAAGTCCCTTGAGAAATGAAAGGGAATTATGCAATCAGAAAAACACTGACTACCTCCACGCAAAATAGAGGTCCCATTGACTACAGAAGCTCTGTGTTGATACACTAATTAAAGAGGATGTTCTTGAACTAAGCCACTTAAAAGTCACCCTAATTCTCGGCCTATGCCTGGGTCATGATATACAATATCATGCAAAATATTTCAAATGACAAAAACAATTAACTCCCTGAACCCAGACAACGTCCACATAATTATTAAAAGAAGGAACTTCAAGAAGCCAGAGCTAAAGAAAATCTCCCAAAAATGCCAGAGAACAACAGAAGCATTTGCAAATATCCCTAGCCTTAATCAGGTATCCATAAGCAACTATTTGTAGATATAAAAATAAACAAACATGTTAAATACTAAATTTAAAACTTAACAATAAAGCAAAATGTGAATCCAGAGATGCCTCAACTCAATAAAAACATAAAAGGGAAAATATCATCTTTAATATAAACAAACTACAAAGTCTCCAGAGAGAAGACTACAAATAGACAATAAAATACACACAAAAATAAACATACATAAAGGACTAAGGAAGAAGTGGATGTAAGCAATAATAATAAAGACATAATTATGATTATGAACTGTATGAGTGAAAAAGCAGTTTACCAGTCTGTTCAAGCAATCATCCAACCGCTTTCGGAAAGTAAATAAGGCATGAACTTAAGTACTGAAAGGATCCCCAGATATCTAGGACGTTGTCTCAGGATGGTCAGATCTAAGGCATAATCTAAATATGTCTATTTGACTTTAAAGTCCAAAAGCATTTTCCAAACCACCAGGCAAAATAACTCAACCACTTACAAAGGAAATGGAATCAGACTCAATGAAAGTGACATGGGGAGGAAGGCAAAAGTAAGGCAATATTTTGGAGAAATTCAATAAAAGTGTGAAGTATTAAATTTAGTCAAGTTATCTGTCAAGCATGAATCTGTAGAAATGGTTTAGAAAATATAAGAACTTAGGAAACACAGGACCCCAGACCTCTTCCCGTGGAGGCTGCCAGTGATGAGCTCTGGCCAGCTGACACGGCAGGGGATTCCCCAGGACACCCAGGGGACAGCAAATCCACAGAGGGCAGGAGCAGAAACATGGTTTGAGCAGGGAAAATAGCAACGTAAAGCAAATGAGGACAGGAAGGAAAAACACATTCAACTCACTGATGATTAGTTAAGTGATGATCAGAGACCATTTAAACTTGACAAAGCAGAGAGCAGGTTGTCAGGCTAGGAAATGAAAGAGACTGAGGCAGCAGGGTACATTATTCTCACAAAGGTACACACTGGAACAAAAATGCATAATTTTCTAAATACAATGAGTCATGACAATAAGTAAACAAGACCCCACAGAGAAAACAAACAACACAGGTAATATGATAAAATTCTACATTAAACATTTCATAAGCTGTCTGTAAGTCAATGGAAATGAACATAGCTCAACAATTTTAAGGAGGTTATTTGAGATTAGTTTGCATGCAAAAGAAATCTTAGAGAAGAGATGCACCAAAAAGCAATGCAATTTGGAAAAGCTAAAAATAAAGGAATGGGCATAAGTATTACAGAGCAATTGCAAAGAATGAGAGCAGAATTGCAAGCCACAAGGTGGAATCCAGGCTAAAACGCTTTAAATGAGTGGAGGGAAAGGATACTTGTGAAACAGCTCCAAAAAAATTGTGGAAATGTGCTTGATCTTTTCATTCCATTTTTACATGAACATTTTGAAGACCTGTCATATTTTAAAACCTCTAGTTCACAATAAATCAAGATAAAACATTGGCAAATATCTATGCACCATGTACTATAGAGATCACCATCATAAAGCAGAAATTACGGCATATGCAAGATGAAAGAAATGGAAAGAGAGAAATTAAAGGAGACTAACATACCATTCTCTGTCCAAGATAGGTCAACAAAACCAAAAATAGGTAAGACTACAGGGGATCATAAAATACCAAACCAACGCAGGAGCCTCTGTAGGTATATGTCCAACTCTATCCTCAGAAAATAGAAAATATAACTTCTCAAATATATATGCAACACGTGAAAACAAAACAAAATTGACCATATCCTAGTACAAAGAAAGCATCAAAACGTTCCACAAAGTTGCAAAGTAAATGAAATTCAGTGACAGCTATGTCAGTCTATTATATGGGTCGGTGCCCTGAACAGCAAGGCAGATGTCAGCGTGAGTCACACAGATCTCAGGAGTTTGCAATATTGTTCTTGAATTCTGGGTACATCTGCAGAAAGCAGCGTTAGCTTAGCCTTTCAGGTAAGCACAAATAGATTTATTTATGTTTTAATGTGCGTATGTATTTGAAAGGCAGAAAGACAGAGACTGAGACAGCTCTCATTTGCCACTTTGCTCCTCAAATGTGCATAACAGCCAGCACTGTGCCAGGCTTAAGCCAGGAGCTGAGAATCAGTCTAGGTCTTCCATGTAGGCGGCAAGGACTCAAGTACTTCGGCCACCATTTGTTGCCTCCAGGGCTGCACATTAGCAGGAAGCTATCACAGGGAGCACAGCCAGGATTGCAACGTGGCACTGCAGGCATCCCAAACAGCATCCTAACTGCAGCAAATGCATCCCCCCATAGAGCACAACCTGGTAAATCTGGACAACATTTGAGCTCTGTGGAGAGCACTTCTGGAGCCCAGCTCCTACTCTGGGTGCCCAGAGCAGCCTTTCAGACCCTCTCTCCTGGGCGAAGGTCAGACTGGAACTTACTTCTCGCTGTTGTGTTTAACCATCGTCCTGCAATCCCACAGAATGTGCACATGCTGTGTCACAGGTCTAGGCTGTGTCTTCAGAGGTATTCACAGCAGAACCCTTACTTTCCCTTTTGAACACCTGCTGCACCTGTTTTCTGCCCCTTCCTTCCATCCGGCCAGCTCCTCCAGCTGGTTGCAGGCAAGCACTACAGAAAGTTACAAACACCGTCTGAATCACTTCCCTGCTTCTTCTTTTTTGACTGCTTATCTTAATTTTCATGGAGCTGAGTTTTCACAATTATTCCGTAAGCCTGTGGTTGGCTCTGTTTTCCAATCCTGGCAAGGCATCCTGCAATTTCTGACCATGAACCCTAGAGTCTGGTTTCCCCACTTCTGCTTTGTTGTCATTACCTGGCATCCGACCACAGAAAAGCACAAAGAGGTGGCATGAACTCAGGCACCCTCCTCCTTCCCAGACCACCCCTACTGCAGTCCTTTCTCTTGCTGGCTTTCCTACACCCCTCTTTGTGTGCTGTGTCAACTACATAATGTACAGAATAAGATTCTAGCAAATGCTAGAATTTGTCTGATGGTTGTTTGGACCATAATAAGCAAGGCAGATCCACAGAGCCTGGTGTGCTAGAATAGCTGGGAGATACATTGCGTGTAGTTCCTATGGTTATTATGTGTTACATGTAGTTACTATGCTATGGAAGAGGCACTACATGCAGTTCTGAAGAGAAAGGTGAAAGACAGGGATAAGAGAATGAATAAGAGAGCAAATGCAGATCACTGGTTTCTTCAGGGACTTATGTATTCACTCATTTCACAGTGAAATGGATTTTTCCCCAAACAACTCACTTCAATTGTGAGACATCCTCCAATGCCCTGTACCTCTCTCCTGAGTGACGAGTCGCTGTGGTACTTACATTTGGACAGCAGAAGCCGTAAGGGCTGAAGAAAAAGACCTGCTGCTTCACCCTTCTGAGTCCTTGGGCATTTACTGGCCTGCTCGGCCTCTTGGATAGACGCTGCTTAGGAGGCTCAAACCAGCCTCAGACCCCCAGTGGTCCAAACTAGGATACCCTGGCCAAGCACCTAGAAATGGAATCACTGACAGGTGTTTGTCCCATTGTTGTTTCCAAGGATGCTAAATTTAACAAGGTTGCAACAAATAGAATTGGTTGATTCAGTGCAATTTAGAGAGGATGCTATTTTCAGTTTGAGACTTTTAAAATCATGCTTTTAAAATGATGCCAAGAATTCTGAACTGTTTCAGAAATAGAGGGATGCTATTAGCAAGGATTTCTCTGTTGTCTGTTCCCCAGGCTCCCTGGATTGGTCTCAGCAGCACTGGATGAAGACTGCTTTCACTGAACCTCACATTTTAAATGGGCTGCATTTAAACAGAGCCCAGAGCAATGTGCCTGGACCCCAAGCCAGGGAAAGTACATCATTGGTGTGCAAGAAGCAGGAAGCACAACGTATGGGAAACCTGAGTTGTCTCTGGAGACTCAGGAATCCTCAGATCATAATGGGGCTCTTAGATTTTCTTTCTTTTTTTTTATATAAAGCTTTTATTTAAAGAATATAAATTTCCAAAGAACAGCTTATGGATTACAATGGCTCACCCCCCCCCCCACAACTTCTCTCCCTCCCGCTACCCTCCCCTTTCCTGCTCCCTCTCCCCTTCTGTTCACATCAAGATTCATTTTCAATTCTCTTTATACACAGAAGATCAATTTAGTACATATTACGTAAAGATTTCAACGGTTTGCCCTCGCATAGAGACACAAAATGATAATACTGTTGGAGTACTAGTTATAGTATTAATTCACAATGTACAGCTCTTAGATTTTCTAAATGACAAGAAATTAGTTTTAGAAATTTGCGTTCAGACCATAAAAGGATTTTTCTTTGTTCTACATTTGCATAGCAAGCTTATTGTTCTAACATAATATATGTGAGGGAAAAAGTTGGGTATAGAGTTTTGGCAGATGGGAAAAAAAATGGTGTTGAGAGGATAGGGAGCAGTCACTGGCCTGAGAGTGTCAGTTTTGCTGTTACAATTTAAGAACCAGAAACACTCTGAGAAAGAGCATCCCGCATTGTCCTGTATCACTACATCTCCCCGGAGTAACTCGTTTTCAAGTAACAGGTTTATCCTGATAGAGTACTTCCACTGCTCTGCTTATTTCTGGCCCCATCACTCAGACTGGCCCTAGCGCTGCAAACCCACCAAGCAAAAGCATGCTCCATTCGGCTGCAGTCTGCTCACTGATGCCTGTTTGTCCCCATGCAAATCACTCCCAGCTTTGTCTTTGACAAGGAACTCTATAGGTATTTCCACCAGGCTTTACCCCGCCCACTCGGATCCATAACTTGTCACCTCAAGACATCATAGTGCTTATTTTAAATTGAGGTGTAATGGTTTACCATAAAGTGCATAGATCTTCAGTATGCAATTTATAATTCTGACAATTGCATACACCCGAGTCACCAAAGCTATAATGAAGGTAACAGAACACCATGATTCCTCGAGATGCTGTGACTGTTTCTAAGTCTGCACTGTGTCCAGTGTCCCTCCTTAGACCCAGGCACACTCAGTTTCTGTTTTCTTTTTATCACAGACTCCATTGCTGTTCTTAAAGTTCACAATTGGCTCAATGCAGTGCACTCTGTTGCAGTGAGTGTATCTGGAGCCTGCTCTCTTTTATTGCGATGCTGTGCTTGATTTTATATAAAAACATGGTTTGGTTTAACCAATTTCCTGATACAGGATATATGTGTTGTTTCCAAGATGGAGCTGGTATTAAAAAAATACTTTTATATGAGCTTTTGGTTGTATATATGATCTAATTTGAGGGGGGTAAAAAATAGGAGCGGGACCACTGATTCATAAGATAGGAATCTTGTTTGATAAGAACAGTAAAAATCAAATAGATTTCCACAGTGTTTATGACACTCAAAACATCACATGCTATGTTCACAAATTCTGATTGTTCTATATCCTTGCCTGTATGTAGTATTTCTGCTTTATTTTTAAAATTTAGCCATTCTGCTAGGTGGAGATTTGCATTGCACTGTTTTTTATTTGCAATGCCCTAATAAATAATGATGTTGAGCATTTCTAGTCTGCTTATTGGTCATTTGTATATCCACTCCTTTGAAGTGCCTTTCTAATGCTTTTTTCTAAGGCCTTTCAAGATGTTTTGCTACTGATTTGTGGTCTTCCTTTACATATCTAGACACGATGTTTGTTACAGAAACATATTACAGACATTATCCCCCACCAGTGGCTTATCACTTTCCTAATGATCACTTGTTGGTATGAGTTATAGATACTTAATAAAGTTAGTTAATTCCCTTCCCCCTTCTTTTTGCATTCTATCTAAGAAATCTCCTTATCTCAAGTTGCAAAAATCCTCAACTATGTGGGCTATGAACTTGAAAGTTTCAGTTTTTAAGTTAGGTTAATGATAAATTTAAGATTAATTTTTAGGTATAGTGTAAGGTATGAGTATGTTTTGTTACTTTCCATATGAATATCTTGCTTCTGGATAGCCATTTAATGTTTATCTACTTTTCTTTATTTAAAAGCCAGAGGTAGAAGGAGAGAGAGAGAAACAGAGACAAAGAGACATCTTCCACCCACTGGTTCATTCCCCAAATGCCTGCCACAACCAAGACTGGCCCAGGCCAGAGCCCTCAGCCCAGAACTGGGTCTATCACAGGGATGGCAGGGATAGAATCACTTGGGCATCTCTGCTACACCTGAGAGGGAGCATATTCAGGAGCACAGCTGAAAGTCAGACCCAGGTGCTCCATTATGGGATGTGGACACCCCAAGCAGCATCGTAACTGCACGAAGTGCCTGCCCCTAGACAGACATTTGTTGAATAGATTCTCTTTTCCCATTAAAATCCACAGCTGTCATTATCACATTCTGCATTTTTCTCTTCATTCATCTTATTAGTTTCATCATTTTAATAATATTTTGTTTATCCAAGCTCTGACTTTGTTGATTTTTCTCTATAATTTATCTGTTTGCTGCCTCATCTTTGTGCTATATTTATTATGGCCTTTCTTCTATTTACTTTGGGTTTATTATGTTCTTATTTTAATAGTTCCCTCAGGTATAAAATTAGATTTTCAAAATTTTGAACTGTTCGTATTTTCTAATACATGCATTTAAAGCTGTGAATGTCCTTTTTAGAATCACTAAAGATACGCCTCACAAATTTTGAGATGTTATGATATTATTATGAATTTCAGAATCTCTAATGGTTCCTATTACTTCTAGATCTGTAAGCTATTTTGCAATGCACTGCTCTGTTCAAACACTTGGGGCTCTTCTCGTTATCTTACGTTACTGGCTGAATTGCATTCTCCTAGATTTGTGGATGGAAGTCCTAATCCCCAAACCTTGGAACAAGCCTGTATTTGTATAAAGGTCTTCCAAGAAGCAATAATGAGCCAAGAGTGTGGTGAGATCATCCAGTATGATCAGTGTTCTAGGAGGAGGAAGCTTGCACACACAAGGTATGGAGGGAAGACACAGGGAGAAGACAGCCGAGTATGAGGCCAGGGTGGAGGGCTCAGAAGGAGCCAGCTCTGCTGACTCCTAGATCTCAGATCTTCAGCCTCCAGAACCAGGAGAAAATGAATTTCTGCTGTTTGAGCCACACAATCAGCAGTAATCTGTTATGCCAGAAAGAAAGAAAACTGGGTTGTCTTATTTGTTATTGATCTCTCATGCAAGTTCAGTGTGGTGAGATATATTTTATACGACTTTAAGACCTGGAAAAATACTTGTTTTAGTGCCCAGAATGTAGGTCTATATTGGTAAATATCTTACATATAGTTTAAAAAGAATGTACCTACTAACTGGCTTAGACTTGGTAGTGCTATTCAAATCAATCTCTCTCTCTCGTTTTCAGATCTCCATATCCAATCACTTAGAAAGGAGTGTTAAAGTCTTTAACTTTGATAGATTTTTCTTTCACTGTCATACAAATTGGCTTTTTTTTGTTCCTATGGTCCATGTATACAACTATCATTATGGTGATAGAATTATAACTATATGATATACATTACAGTGTTTATATACATATGATATATACATATGTAAGTATATATATGTGTGTGTATGTGTATGTATTTATGTATTTTCTATTACTCTTTAGAGTAACCTGAATTGTTTGATAATACTGTCGCTATTTAATGCCTTTTCTGTACATCTTTTTGCCTTTTCACAGTAATGAACATATATATCTGTTTCTAAATCACACTATCTTTTGCAGTGTCTCTCTTTCTCTCTGTATGGATGCATATATATATGGTGGATAAATACAGAATGATGGATGGCTTATTGGGTGGTTGGATGGATGCATGCATACATGCATGAATGGATGGACAATATTTTTTAATCTACTGTGTGGTGCCCCTCTATAGAATGCTGTTTGCCGGCGCCATGGCTCAATAGGCTAATCTTCTGCCTGCGGCACCGGCACACCGGTTCTAGTCCCGGTCGGGGCACCGGATTCTGTCCCGGTTGCCCCTCTTCCAGGCCAGCTCTCTGCTGTGACCCAGGAGTGCAGTGGAGGATGGCCCAAGTGCTTGGGCCCTGCACCCCATGGGAGACCAGAAGAAGCACCTGGCTCCTGGCTTCGGATCTCTCTGTCTCTCTCTCTCACTGTCCACTCTGCCTGTCAAAAAAAAAAATAAAAATAAAAATAAATAGCATGCTGTGTTGCCTCTCCCCATCTTGGACTTAACTTCTCCAAGTTGGATTTCATTATATGTGATTACTTTAAGAATTATATATGGGTGAAATGGCCATTTTTCTATTCAATTATTGTTTATAGCCATTGCCTATACTCCCAGTAAACTAGGGTCCTTTTGCTTTTTACTTGTGAAACTTCTTATCTGGTAAAGTATTAAGCCTTTTTCTGTAATGTAAGTTTAAAATACGTTATCTCAAAAACTAAAAAAAAAAGGACAAAAATAAGGGAGAAGGAAGGAAGGTAGCAGAGAGAGAGAGAGGTAGGGAGAGAGGAAGGGAATACCATTGTGTTATTAGAATCATATCTACAAAGCACATCACACCTGTTAAAAATTAATTAAAATTAAAGCAAAGAAAAAATAAAAATCTGATGATGCTTAAAAATAGTAATTATATGTCAGTGCTGAGTCATTCTCCTGAGGCTCATGAGAGCTTTAATATCAACTGACCAATAACTTGTGAACTTGTGAGTAGAACAGAATGAATATGAAGCCTCAGGGCTTAAAAAGACCAAGCTGCTGCCTCTGATACAGAGAAGATGCTAATGAGGTCGATATGAGATATAGGGCCCCTGTAGAGAAGAGAAGCAGTGAGCACTGATAACAAGGAATAAAAATATCGGTGTGTTCACAAGAATAAAAAGTCCAGGAAAGGGGTAGGTAGTGCATGGATTAATGATGTGAACAATCATCAAGAAAGATAATTTGTCTTAAAAACAAGGATGAATGGATGTCAGACAGTACCTGTTTGAATTGAAGTTGAAAATATAAAAGACACATTTTACATTAATTGTTAGCTAAATAAATATGTTATAGGCTTTCACTTACTTTATCTTCTACATAATTAAATTTTCAGTGTTAAGCCAACAAACTGTTATTATGGCTTCTGTTATGTTCCACAGAGATCCTTTTCAATAAGTGAAATATTTTAATAGAAAATAAATGCATTTACTTTTATATGATACACTTAGAGATTCTATCTTAGCACATAACATCATTGGGCCTACAGATGTCCCTGCATGTAGGATCTATATAGAGTCCTTAACTTGTCTGAGGCTTTGTCAGAATTATCTTGTACAGAATCCCTGATAAAGACATACGCATACTCATAACTTAGAAAGAAACATGTCATGCTTGGTGAGAAGATACAGTGGTAATGTCACAGAAATTTGAGTGAGAGAGCATCGTTTTCTGCCTGTAGGACCAGAGAAGTTTTTAAGAGAGAAACAGCGATGCAAAGTTGTCCTTAAAAATACATCTTGGAATTTGTATTCCAGGGAAGATTTTCAAAATAACAAAAGTAGGAAACTGAGGTCACATAAATATCTACCAAGTTTGATCACAAAGCCCATACGCAAGATTAATAAATAATAGGTTTTTCTGATGGTTGAAGTCAAAACAAAGTTTAACTTTTAAGACTGAGAAAAGCAGATTATCCTGGGAAGATTGGGTTTAAGTGGAGAAACTGTATGACTATGACCTGGAATAGGAAAGATTAATCTGGTAACTGCTATAAAAAATTTTTCAGAATCATGGAGATTATAACACCTGCACTATGGCTTCAGAACAGTAGCCATGTCTATAAGAACACTGAGAATTTTACTAATCAGCTTTTGCTGGGTTGTGTTGCAACAACAGGTCTCGGTGGCTTAGAAGAGTGGAAGTTGATTTCATACCTAGACTGCAGTCCCTTCGCTGGACGTGCTGTTGCACATCTTTGCATTCCAAGCTGAAGGAAGATCCCGTCAGATTAACACTGAAAACTAAAAGAGGGACTAGAGCCCGAGGCTTACATGTCTTCTGCTTAGACACAGAATACAAGGGGGCTTACAGGAGAATGAAATTAAAAGATATGGTTACTTTGGTGCAGAAAAAATTGAAATCCACACATAGTATTCCACAACGCATGCTTCCCATGAAGTTCATTGAAGACACCTTGTGTATCCCTTCTATTTGCAAGTCAACACCTAAGAGCAATGTAATTCCCACCATTTGACATGAGTCACGTGTCATTGTCTGAATTTTGTCCTCTCCAATTTCTTACACTGAAGCCCCAACTCCTCAATGTGACTATATTTGGAGAACAGGCAAGGTGGTTAGGACTGAATGAGGTCACAGGGTGGGCCATAATCCAATAGAACTGGTGACTTTTTTAAGAAGAGAAAGAGCCAGATGATGTCTCTCCTCGCTCCATCCTGCTCTCTCAGAGGGAATGCCAACTGAAGAATAAGTGGACATCAACAAGCCAGGAAGAACACCCTCATCTTTGTCAGGCAGTTGCGGCTTCCAGAGAACTGTGAAAGCCAGATACTATTGTCTTGGCTGCTAAAGTTGTAGCATTTTGTTATAGAAGCCTGGGCTGACTTGGTACAGATGTTGGTACTGATATTGGGGTTAGTGCTGTAACAAATACCTAAACTGTGGAAGTGGATTAGGACCAGAGTGACAGGTGGAGGCATGTCAAAGAAAGCCCAGGTTACTTCAGTGGGGCTGTTGGTGGACGCAAGGAGACAAAGAACAGAGAATCATGCACAGCACAACGGTGGGAATGCCATTGTTAGAGGTATTTCTCAGGCCAGCACTGCGGTGCAGCTGGTTAAAGCCTCAGCCTGCAGTGAAAGCATCCCATATGGGCACATGTTCAAGTCCCAGCTGCTCCTATTCTGATCTGGCTCTCTGGTACTACCTGAGAAAGCAGTAGAAGTGTTTGGGTTCCTGCACTCACCTGAGGGATCCAGAGGAAGCTCCTTGCTCCTGGCTTTGGATCAGCTCAGCTCTAGCCATTGCCGCCATTTGAGGAGTGACTCAGCAGACGGAAGACCTCTTCTCTCTCTCTATCTCTTTCTCTCTCTCTCTCTCTCTACCTCTGTCTTTCAAATAAATGAAATAAATATTTAGAAAAAAAATTTTAAAAATGAAGGTATTTTTCATGATGTCTAAGATGGAAATGAGGAAGATGTTGGAAATCGGAGCTGCAGTGATCCTGGTTACAACATTACAAAGCACTTGGTGAATTTTCTTCATGTTCTAGTGTTTTGCGGAAGGTAGAGTATGTGGATAATGAACATGGATCTTCAGCTGCAGAGATTCTCAGCAAAGCACTGAGTGAGTGCTTTGGTTTCTCCTTTCTGCTTGTAGTAAACTCAGAGAGGAGAGAGAAAACTGGAGCAGAATGTGAAGATTAGGGCATTTCTCAGCCTACCCATTTGTGAACAGTGACACAGTGCTCAGAAGAGAATATCAAGGGTGTGTCTGAAAATTTGTTTGATAAGGAGATTGCTATGAATGTGAGTCACAGATCTATAAGCCAGAAGAAGACTAGGGAATACTGGAGTTCTTGGGTTCCTTGGAATCTGGCAATGGGGCAATTTAGCTGTGAATTTTCAAGCTTCTTTAAGAAACAGAAAGAATTCAAAGACCATCCAAGTTGCCTCCTTGGTTTCAAAGAGCAGGAGCACTAAATCTACTTCATCAGACCAGACTGCTGCCTGGAGCCTTAGCAGTGGGGCCACCCAGCAGAGCATGGGAGCAGGAACAGGACCCCCACCAACAGCTGTGGCTTGATGCTGTCCCCATTTTCAGCCCAGAGTGCAGAGCATCCAAAGTGGGTGTTTCCTGAGCCTAAGATCTAATGGAATTTGCCTTGCTGGTTTTTACCACTACCTGGGAACTTTCATCCTCCCTTCTTTCCTATTTCTCTCCTTGGAAATAGAAATGTCTTCTATGCCTGTCCCATATTTCCATCTTGGAAGCAGGTAACTTGTCTGGTTTCTTGGGTTCACAGCTGAAGATGAATCCTCTTTCAGGATGGCTTATACTTTCTGTCTCAGCACCACCTGACTTAGATGATATTAAGAGTTGATGCTGGAAAGAGTTAAAGCTTGTGTTGAGATGGAATGAATGCATTTTTCAACTGATAAACAGGATGGGGCATGGCAGAAGCAGGAATCTATGGACGGAATTGTTTCCTCTGTTTCCTCTCAAAACTCATGTTGAAACCCTAAGCCTAACGTGACTGTGTTTGCAGATGCGGTTTACAGGAGGTAATTTAGGTCAAATGAGGTCATACTGAAAGTGGGATTGGCAGTCTTAGAAGAAGAGGAAGGAACACACACACATGCACATACACACACGCATGCTGAGAAAAAAGTCTCGTGAGCACAAGCCAGAATGCAAGGCTTCATCAGGAATGGAATTGGTTGACACTTTGGTCTGGGACATAAAATAAAATAAGTTCATTTCAGCAGTGCAGTCCATCAGCTCAGCTGACCAATACATCATGGCAGTGTGATTTGCTTTGGCCAATGGAATTGTGTTGCTTCTAGAGCATTGCATTTCACGGTGGTTGCAAACACATCTTTAGCTTTCTTTAAATCTGGTAGTGGGATGCAGATGAGAGAGGAGAGTGTATTTAACCGTCATTGTGTAGGATAATGAGGGTCTTAATTTGGTTAAGAATAGAAGGCTGAATAGGGACAGGATTAACAATTTTAAAAAGATGATGGAAAAGTCAAAGTGGGTTCTGAGAGCTTAATCAATTAAGAATGTTAAAAAATTAAAAGAAATAATGAAGCACATGCTTGTTAGAGGAGATTGGGACTTCTGTTCACCAGCAAGTGAGGTTCAGCAGGGTCCCAAATGAAGACACCTAGGAGAGACCCAGAAATGTACAACAGGGGCTACACAGCAAAGACACAGGTCAAGAGCTAGTATCCCTGGGCTACTCGCACCGAACATACTATGAATATGGATGAGGTTGATGATAAAATACAAATAGGGAGCAAAAAAGAATCAGTATCATAAAAGGTGGCATCACTGAGGGGTAGGAAAAAGCCCAGACAAGTACAAGAACCCAGGGTAGAGGAGCACTGCAGAAAGAGGAGAGGAATTCAAATAATTTAAAAAATCCAAAGGAATTGGAAATACAACTGCCGGTTAAGCCATGATTGTAAAGTAATTTGTCACTCTGGAAAAGGGAGTAGAAACTACATATTTATTAATGCTCATTCTGGTCCTAAAAAATCAGAGAAAAGGGAAGATCAGGAAACAAAGCCAAAAACAGGCATAAAAATAGCAGTGCACACTATTTAATACATGCATGGTTGTTTAGGGTAAGCTAAATACCAATTCTGCATTTTTAAATTGTCACCAAGGAAAGGAAACAGTTTTCATAACATCATTCATTAAAAAGATAAATCAAGTACTTGGAAGCAGCATGTCTGTTATCAATTAAATTAATAATATTTCCCATGAGTCTTTTTTTCAAAATACTGTGTATTCTATGAAAAAAATATTCTCAACATCCTTAGAAAAAGCAGTCAGTTTCATAGCTCTGGTTCACCTATCAACCCTCAGTATAAACTTACAGCATCCCAAGAAAAAGCACAATGCAAAAAAAAAAAAAAATATGTGAGTGGGTAGCTGAGAATACTTATTTTCCTTTCATTCCTTAGATGTTGTTGCCTTATTAGCTTACTCCTTGTGTTTTGTTTCTTTATTCTTTTCAAGATAAGAGAGAGAAGTGTATTTAGTGGGGGAAGGGGAGGGGGAGGTACAGAGAGAAAGACCAGAGGAAAGGAAAGACTGAAAATGTCAGCATTCTCTCCCCAAGGGTGGAATCAGTATCTGGTCACACACAACGTGGCATTTTAGAGACAGGCGGGATGTTGAAGTGGAGTAAATCAAGCAAACAGGAAGCCTCCACATATTGTTCATACTCAGCTGCAGGTGCCTTGTAGCTGCTGATTGAATTAAGCGCACAATGGTGTGTCGCTGATGATGGAGCTGCGTCCTGAGAGATGCATCATCTCGTGGGCCTCCTAGCATGTATCATGCAAAGCTGGGTGGTGCACATCGATTACTCTCTGTGGCCTCTTGATGCCGTCAAGAGCTGCTGTAAAAACAAGACGCATTGGGCTGCCCATGGTGGAACATAGCACTAGTTTGATGGTAAATGTTTCAGGTTAGTAAGAGGAGTACACTAGAATAATGATAGAAAGTGTGGTATAATAAATCCATAAATCAGTACACAGTCATTTATTGCTGCTATCAAGCGTTCTGTGCTTAATCATCTGCGCTATGGTTTCTTAACAATAGCATTCTTTTTTATTGCACATGTGTAAGGTGTGCACACATACATAATGAAATGATCAGGGCAAACATATCCTTCACCTTCCATAGTTACCCTTTTTAGTCTAGGTAAGGACACCTACATTCCACTCTCTTAGCAAGCCTTTGGTACACAATACAGTATTGAGCATCCTTTGGCCTGATTCACTCCACTTTGCCCCTGCCCATCCAAGTTACCCCCACTCTGTTACTGCTTACTTGACTTTTTCACATGACTGGCAGCATAGTGGCTGAGGCTGCACCAGCAGGGCCATAGCGCACAAGCAGTGCAGTATGGGACATCATCGCTGGATGAGGGGAATTGTTTAGCTCTATTTGCATCTTATGGAACTCCCACTGAACGTGTGGTCCATCACTGACAAAACATCTTTATGTGGCTCTTGGCTGCATTAGGCTCCCTCTCCTGGAGTGTGCCAGCCTTAACCTCACAAATAAAATAAAGAGTTAAATTATAGCGAGAGTGTTTGGACATCATCGGTGGTGGGATTTTACAGTGCTGGGCAAGTTGCTGCTTTTAGGAAGTCAATTGTTTTTTCAACCCAAAAACTGATCACTTTTTTTTTTTTTTTGGTTTAGAATTCCTGTTTCTGCTGTATTTAGATTCAGAGATTTATTTCTAGAGTTTCTCCTGCCAGCAAGTCTGAATCAAAGAACAACAACGAAAAATTAAAACAGGTTCCAAAATAAATGAGGAAATAATCCAGATGATCCCTCTGCACCCAAGGGGTTCCCATTTCTCTGTGCTGATAATCACAGTGAACCATGTGATGGGGGAAGGGACAGGTGGGTTTACCTCTGTGCTTGTTACAACAGCTGAGTGCTCATGTTCCCAAAATACTCCCTGTTCTGTTTCAAGCACCTTTTTAACCTGCAAGCCCCTGCTCCAGAGCTGATAGTGTGACTAAGATTTAATAGTGCCCAGCTGCTTCAGTGTCTCCTTTTCATGTGTTCTGGGGAGGCAAGGGTGATCTCACGCAGAAAGATTAGAGGCCGCCCTTGGAAACTGCTCAAAGCCACTTATTAAAGGAAGCAGCAGAGATAATTAAAAGTAATTTTGCCAAACTCCAAAAGGGCACTGAACAAAGCATGAAGGTGTAGAAGCAAATCAAGTTCTGCTGTAGCAGAAACCCAGCTACACAGTTATTTTCAAAGAATGAATTCTCCAAATGGGCTCAAAAATTAAAGGTAGACAGAGCTACAGGTTTTTAGAAATATGAATAAGTGGTTGTTCCAGTTAGTCTCCAAACACAAAAAGGGAAAAGGAAGAAAAAACAATGGGAATAACCTGACTAGTACCCAAATAAATGTTTTTGCTTATTATCAAGTCTTCTTAATATAAAATAGACTGTGAGGCCCATTTGACATGAGCGGAAGGATGGAAAGCCTTAACAATTACCAAACCGCAAGTTCTGTGACCTTACTAAAAGTGATACATTTGCACAAATATACCTATATCCCCCTTCAACCCATACTACTCATTTGGTGCTTATTCCTTCATCCACTAGGTGGGCCTCTGTTGAAGAGCCAGTTGCACTGAGAAACACAGCGGGCCCTGGTGGCATGAGGCGGTGCGACTGAGGGGAGTGAAGCAATGGACAGACCTTACACAGCAAGCCTAGCAGGCTGCCTCTCTCATTTCCACACTAACAGTGCCTCAACCCCTACACCCGCATCAACACTGGCACTGAGTCTGCTCCTAGGCTCCTTCTAAGCTGGGTTCCATGGCAATCACACTTCCCAGCCTGAACTCTGGTTACATCGGAAGGCTTGGTGTGATTTTCTTTCTCCAGTTCTATTTTATGTACCCATTGCAAGCTACCTAGTTCATGTTTTTCATGTCCATTCTGAAGGAAGAAACACACTAAGAATAAGAACAGAGTTCATACCCACCCCAAAAAAGAAAGGATAAGAAATTGAGGGCTGGCACCAAGGCTCAATAGGCTAATCCTCCACCTGTGGAGGATTCTAGCCCCAGTCGGGGCACTGGATTCTGTCCTGGTTGCCCCTCTTCCAGGCCAGCCCTCTGCTGTGGCCCAGGAGTGCAGTGGAGGATGGCCCAAGTCCTTGGGCCCTGCACCCCATGGGAGACCAGGAGAAGCACCTGGCTCCTGCTTTCGGATCAGCGTGGTGTGCTGGCCACAGCACGCCGGCCATAGCAGCCATTGGAGGGTGAACCAAAGGCAAAGGAAGACCTTTCTCTCTCTCTCTCTCTCACTGTCCACTCTGCCTGTCAAAAAAAAGAAAGAAATTGAGAACTTGTCATAGATAACCAATTGACTGAAAAGAGAGAGCCCCAATTTATCCCAGTATAGCAACCTGACAGCATGTGAGGACTGCTGGCTCCAGTTACACAGGGTACACCAGTTCTGGGAAGAGAGTGGTCAGAGACAGGGAGGAGGACAAGAACAAGGTCAAAGGCACAGCTTCCAGCACACAGGACCAAGGTCCCAGTTGTGTTCTTCAGCAGAGGAACACAGGTTGTTCCTCCTGATTCTCACGGGCCTGCATTTGTTTTCACCCCCCTCCTCCCCATCCTCCCAGCCATGAAAATGAGAGATGTGGCACCAGACCCTGTCATGAGATAAATACAAGTCAGACTACCAGAAGAGGTGGAGGATATGAGGCATCCTCTAATACGATGGTCCTGCATTGTAACTTGAGGCTGTTGAGGCACAGAGAAGTTGATAGCAAAGTGATGACTAAAGTTGGGTTATCCCATAGCATGCCTGGCAGAAAATCAAAACCCACATGCAACTCTCAGCCCATCCATCCCCCAGAGCAGAGGCCTCTTCTCAAGTTGACAGCAGGAGGAGCAAAGGAGAGTATGATAAAAACAGGTGTCTTTTTCTTCCTTGCAAATTTATAAGCTATGAAATCTATAAATGCCACCAAAGAAAATGTCATCTTCTTGTAGCACCCTTTAGTATTCAGTCTCAGTCTTAAAATCATTCATGTCCACATCCTCAGGGTTTTTGTAGTCACTGTCATTCCTCCCTGTGGGACACATCACTTCCACACATGCCTCCCAAGACCCTCAGCTGTCACAGAGGAAACATGTGCTCAGGTTGCAAATTCAGCTGTGAGAGCTGTCCTCAAAGAAAGAGTCAAAAGCTCTCTTGTCATTGCAGTCACAGGGTGCAATGCATTTTCTCGATGAATTTACCAAGTCCAGGGTCTGCCCTTTAGTGGTAAGAGATGGAAGACAGGGAAGAATGACTGAAGTACCACCAAAAGCATAGAGTTTAATACAAATTTCACAGTAGCCAAGCTCCCACATCTGATTTCTAGAAGAATTAAGGGACAAGAATACTCATGCCTGAGTAACCAGAATACTGTTGCTGCAGCCAGACTGTGAAAGATCGATGTGTCTTTAAAATATTCTCTCTGTCCTCCAACCTGAGCCAAGGGTCTCACTTATGCCCATGGAATGTTAGCAGATGTCACACAAGCAAAAATTGGAAAAGGTTTGCTCTTTCGTGCTTTTCCATTGCCATGATTTGAGCTTCTCTGTGTAGCTGCCGCCTTTTCCACCAGAATTAATTCTGCAGAGAAGATCTGAGTTGCACCTAAGGCAAGGAGGAGGTCAAAACAGAAGCACACGTCGAATCAGAGTCACCCAGGTGAGACCTAAAGAGCCCTCCCACTGCCACCTCTGAGATGTGAGGATGAAATGAGAGTTAAGAGCTGCTCATTTTGGGGTCATTTGGTACGTGGGATTAGAGTAGCAATCATGGACGATACATGCCTTTAAGGGAAGTCAAATCATAACTAGAATTATATTTGATAATCATGGAGTTAGGGCAGGTGGAAGAACTAAATAAGCTGAATATTTAACAGCTCTGTACAAGGCTTTTGTGGTGCACCATCATATAGTGGAGGTGAGGCCAGATTCACAGAAGGAGGAAGGCGGGGACTGCCCTGGGTGACATCAGAATCTTTTCCTTTCCTGAGTCCATGGCAGATTAATGCCTCTTCTGAGGAGTACTGCTTCCTTCAACGTGTTCATTCTAGAGCAGACATCATATGAAGGGACTTCATAATGTTTATGGAAAATATAGTTAAAATAAAAGTTGATGCTGATGCAGGTGTTTGAAATCCATGCATCAGAGAGTACTTCCTAAAGTACGGGAAAGTATATTAGGAAAACACTATGAACGGAACTCGAGGTTTGGGGCTCCAAAATAAACATTGTTTTCCATTTTCCCACAACCCTTAATGCCCTTAGATTTAAATATATAGGTACAAACATCATTCTGTTACTTTGAGGTGGCTAGATATTTATTGAAGTCCAATCTTATTTTCTAATACTTAGATCAGGATTCATACCCATTGCAGAACTAAAATAGTGACAGCAACATTTATATTCTATCCCCGAATATTGACAAAGATATCTCATTTCAGAATAATTTACTGATATTCAACATTATGAAGTTAGTACGAGCAGACCTAGGACTTCCAGGTCATCAATAATTCCAGTACAATTCAACTAGCTTTCAAGTTGAGAGTTTCTTGAACATTTTTTCATATGGTTCTGCCAGCTTGAAATCAGGTGGGTAAACCATTGTTTTCTTTAAATCAATTCAAACTGGTCCTCTACGAGGCACACAACAGTTAGGGAAAATTTAGTACTAGAATGGAGAAGGATTTCTATGCACACTAAGTATGTGTGGCTCCTCTGAAACCCTTCCTTTCACCCCAAAACAACATTGCTCCCATCAGCACTGCACCAGAAGTACAGGAATCATGACGTTTTATGAAAGGAAAATGTTTACATTTAACAGTGAGCTGGTATCACACCATCAAATTAAATTTTGGAAAATAATTGAAGCTGCTTAATGCTTTGAAAGGACAATTTGCAGCTGGCATTTTGAAGGATGCCTGTGCTAAATGCAGTCACCGAGGCCCGGAGATGTAGGTCCACGAACAATGGGTTTGAAGACACAGCCTGGTGATTTGGATTTCCTCTCTTGAAAACGGTCTATGCAGCTCCTTCGCACACTTCTTACCTGGACTGGCTGGCTGCTGTTACGGAGTTTCTTGAGCTCCTGATACATTCTGGATAGCAATCCTTGTTGGATAAGTAGCTTGCAAATATTTTCTTCAATTCTGTATCATGTCTCTGCTCTGTCGATTGATTCCCTTATTGTACAGAATCTTCTGCGTTTGATATAATCCACTTATCTAGATTTGCCTTTATTACTTTTGCTTTCAGGGTCTAAAAGGATAAGTTCCTAGTGCTGCACAGCATAGTAGAGAGCTATAGTTCACGATAACCTCGTAATTGTGTGATCCAATAGAAGAAAGAATCTCCGAGCCTCCAACCATAAAGTAAGGTCAAAGAAGGGGAAAATGCTGATTACTTTGTTTTGATCACTACACATTGTATATATGTGATTAATCACCATAACATAACTCATAAATATGTGTGAGTATTACTAACAATTTTATTATATAGCAGGGTGTAAAATAAATACAGTGCAATTTGAAAAGCAAAGAAACTCTGAAAGTCAAAATGCCTGGGGCCTGACCTCTCCCAGTCACAAGCTTCTTTTGTGAACCCTGACATTTTCTCCCCTGTTCAGAGGGGTCTCTTTAGTTATTAAGTCAAGGTGATGCAAGATAAAGTCAGTAGCACATTTAGGTTGCTGATTCTCTGGTCCCACACCAGGGAGAATGATTTAGCCCCTATTCATTCTCTGGTCTCTCTCATGCTAAGTGCTCTGCTCCATCCTGTGTATGACTTGTGTGAGCCAATACTCTAACCATCCTGTGATGTCATCAGCATCCTGTGCCATACAGGAGGAAGCTACAGCTCAAACAAAACCACTCTAGTTTCAAAACTGGAAAGAGAGTAGAATTCACACTCAAAGATCAGTGTGTGCTTTCCACCAACTAAGCTACTGGAAGAACAGCACTTTAGGTTAAAATAGAGGAAGGGGACCATGGAGAAGAGATCCAGGAGAGAATGGAGCCCGGAAGCCTGGCTTGACCTCCAGACCTTGGAAGTTTCTAACTGGAGACTAACATCCCCTGTTCATGCACCACAGATTCTGAAATACTCAAGGAAATATTAACAGAAGTAGGTGAGAGTTAACAAATGGGTGATGAAAATACTTATTTCCTCTTCAATAAGAAGCCATAGGCTTTGTCCTCTAGAAATGAATGCTATTTCAAACATAAAATACAAAAAAAAATGTGATTCTATTCCAACATAAAAATAATGTTAAGGAAAAAAGATCCATCCCTAATAGAATTTTCTGAGAATAGATTAAATCTATTTGCGTGTTTGGTCTTCAAAGGTAACTTAGGGCTCATTCCAGTTGCTAACATGCTTCTCAAGAAATTACTGCTAAGCACACGACCCAAATTCTAAATCCATAAGCCAGTACCAAAAAGACAAATATAAAATTTCACTAATTTGTGGCAATTAATATACAGAATACAAAACTGCAATGTACATGAGCAAAATTGATATTTTGAGATTTGACTATTGTTTATAGCCCTTGTCTACACTGTTGAGGAATAGTGGCTTTTCTACTTATAACTTGTCTAATTACTTATTTAGTTGAGGATTAAGCTTACGATTATAAAGAAAATTGAAAGTATGTCATTGCAAAAATTAAAAGAAAAATAAGAAGGAAGGGGTGGGAGTGAGGGAGGATGGGAAGGAGGGTGGGATATGAAGTATCATTATGCTCTTAAAACTGCCTATATGAAATACTTTAAATTTGTTTCCTTTTTATGAAAAAATTAAATAAAAAGAAAAAAAGAAGTTTTTAAAAAAAGTCAGAATCAGGGCAGGCGCTGCGGTGCAGCAGGTTAACGCCCTGGCCTGAAGAGTCAGCATCCTATATAGGCGCCAGTTCTACTCCTGGATGCTCCACTTCCTTTTTTTTTTTTTTTTTTTTTTTTTGACAGGCAGAGTGGATAGTGAGAGACAGAGACAGAGAGAAAGGTCTTCCTTTGCTGTTGGTTCACCCTCCAATGGTTGCCGCAGCCGGCACACTGTGCTGATCCGAAGGCAGGAGCCAGGTGCTTCTCCTGGTCTCCCATGAGGTGCAGGGCTCAAGCACTTGGGCCATCCTCCACTGCACTCCCTGGCCACATCGGAGAGCTGGCCTGGAAGAGGGGCAACCGGGACAGAATCTGGTACCCTGACCAGGAATAGAACCTGGTATGCCGGCGCTGCAAGGCAGAGGATTAGCCTAGTGAGCCGCTGTGCCGGCTGGCTGCTCCACTTCCAATCCAGCTCTCTGTGATGGTCTGGGAAAGCAGTGGAAGATGATCCAAGTCCTTGACAGCTCCGGCCGATGTGGTCACCTGGGGAGTGAACCAGCGGATGGAAGACCTCTCTCTCTGTCTCTACTTCTCTCTGTCTCTACCTCTCTCTGTAACTCTGTCTTTCAAGTAAATAAAAATAAATCTTTAAAAAAAGATCAGCTGGCGCGGCAGCTCAACAGGCTAATCCTCCGCCTTGTGGCGCCAGCACACCGTGTTCTAGTCCCGGTCAGGGCGCCGGATTCTGTCCCGGTTGCCCCTCTTCCAGGCCAGCTCTCTGCTGTGGCCTGGGAGTGCAGTGGAGGATGACCCAAGTGCTTGGGCCCTGCACCCCATGGGAGACCAGGAGAAGCACCTGGCTCCTGCCATCAGATCAGCACGGTGTGCTGGCCGCGGTGGTTATTGGAGGGTGAACCAAAGGCAAAGGAAGACCTTTCTCTCTGTCTCTCTCTCTCACTGTCCACTCTGCCTGTCAAAAATTAAAAAAAATAAAAATAAAAAAATAAAAAAGATCAGGATCATATGCACTGATATATACAAAATGATGATATTAGAATAATTTCCACCCCACTACATTTCATAAAAGAAAACTGCTTAATGCAAGTAAGGGTCTCATTTATTTATTTATTTATTGACAGGCAGAATTAGACGGTGAGATAGAGACAGAGAGAAAGGTCTTCCTTCATAGGTTCACTCTCCAAATGGCTGCTACTGCCGGCGCACTACGGCCAGTGCTACGCTGATCAGAAGCCAGGAGCCAGGCGCTTCCTCCTGGTCTCCTGTGCGGGTGCAGGGCCCAAGCACTGGGCCATCCTCCACTGCCCTCCTGGGCCACAGCAGAGAGTGGACTGGAGGAGGAGCAACCAGTACAGAAACCAGCGCCCCAACTGGGACTAGAACCCAGGGTGCCAGCCCTGCAGGCAGAGGATTAGCCTAGTGAGCTGCGGCGCCAGCGGGTCTCATTTATTTTTAAGCGTGTGATTGAGAGAAGAAAAAATGCAGGATATTCCTTTTCCTTCTACTTCACTTGTTAAGAGCTGCTAGTCCAGGAAAATGAAAAAGAGAGAAAAGCTTCCTTGACTCCTTGGATGCTCTGAGAAGCCCCAGAGACCCTTCCCCTTGTTGCACATCAAAGCTTTTGTTTGAAAATTAGTGTGGATGCTGAACAGAACAGCACAGGGAGACATGTTACAAATAGAACAAATAGAACAACTTGTTTCTATTCGATGGAAAATGAGTTTTACACATGTTTAGACTTTGGGGAAAATAACAAGCTCCCATAAGATGAATGTGTTTAAGGAAAAAATACACATTTTCCTTAGTGTTAAATTGCATTCTGTCTCCAAATATTGAAATTAAGCTTCATCATTCACTAGCCTCAAATCCCCACCATGTATGAGTATGCACTGGAGTGCCTATGCATGGGCGCACATCACTGGACAGACAACTCCTATCAAACTACATTCATGTATGAGTACACATAGGTGTGTCTATACACAGGCCTAACAAGGAGAGAATCAATGATAGGAAAATGTTTCCATGACAGTATGTTTGATATGTTTCTCTTTTACATACTTTACCATAAGCAAGCATATGCACTGTATTCAAATCACTTATCATCACTGAGCAGGTAGGTGGTGGCTTCATTTTCACCAGTGCAGGCATGGATTCCCTTGAAGGTTTGTGTGGTGGGAGAAGAGAGCAACAGACTGTCATGAGCCTTTTGTTGTGAATCTTTACGGAGCATAAGCCCTGCTGAGAAGCTTTGGATTAAACTGGGAAGAGTGTGTTCCCTTGATCTAGCATCTGGAAACTTGAGGTAACTGGCTTAAGAATGCTTCATCGCCTCCCATTCCAGCAAGTCCATTGCCACGTGACTTCAAGGATGGTTAATATAGCAACTCAACGATATTTTGAGAACCTCTCTACTTCTGCTTGCCACGTTTTTCTTGGGAGCATTCTCTGCAGGCTGCCTTCCCAGACTTAAAAAGCAACTACAGCAATGTGCGTTTCACAACCAGACCTAAGACTTCCCAGAAAAGACGACTAATACATCACCATGTATCTTTCAAAAAACAAGGAATATTTTTCCAGTATCACCCCTCCAAATAATATGTTAAGTCCCTAAATATTTGACTGAAAATTGTCATGGAATTCCCTGATTAGCTTACACTAATCTGTACTGACTCTGGACCTGGTTATAACATGATCTTACCTGTGTATATGGCTGTGTTAGGAGGACAAACATAAAGGAGTTGGGATGGTTTAGGGGTGGGAAGGCAGGTATGGGGAGAAGAACAGCTATAATCTAAAAGTTGTACTTATGAAATTTATATCTATCAAATAAAAGCTTTCTATAAGAAACATAATTTATTTACAAGTAACAAGGGATAAGTGATGTTGAATGAGAAAATTAGTGTTTCCCCAATTCAACAATTACATGTATCTTTCATGGACATATCAGGAAGAAAAAATTCAAAGCCCACATAAATTTTAAGGTTAAGCAGAAGAGTTAGAAGTGTGCTGGTGGATATTTGTGCTTTGTGGTCCTGCTATGAGTTGTGCACCAGGCTCCCCAGAAGGACGTGTGGCATGCTCTGTTGCACCAGGGTAGTTCACTGGAAAGGGTGAAGAGGGGGCATTCGTAGGTTGCTGTCACACATTTGGGGCTGGGTTCATCACTGTCTGCTCTCTGATACTCTCAAGGGAGAAGGGATGATCACGTAAATGCCCAAGCCTTAAAACTTCTCAACAACAACCTACAATAGTCTCTGAAGTAGTTACCATACAAAGTTCTTATCTCCCAAATCCACCTTACCTTCCCAGACTTGAAAACATCCTACTTTGCCAAGTCCAGGTTACTCTAACTATACTCGTTTTGCTTCTCAATAAACACAAAGTGTTCTCCTGTGCCTGTGTGACTTTGAACTCAATGACCGCTCTCCTCTGACTGCCAGTGTTCTTCATTCACCTGGGACAATGCTCAGTGAAACAACAGTGGATATTGATCCTGCTGTTGCCTAGCATCTACAGCCTCCCTAAAGATACTCCACATCTCCCTCTTTCCACAAAAACTCTTCCTCAGGCCAAGGACAAGCCCCTCAACCACCCTGGAGAAACCTCATGTCCCTCATGATCCAAGGCCCCAGGGTGGTGGGAGTGAGCAGAAGATGAGATCTTAGAAAATCAGCATTTCTCTCTGGAAGCTGCAGCCTTGAGAGGGAGTACACGGAAAGCAGAAGTGGAGGCCCCTCTCCACCACATCTTAATCCACAGCAGCTCTGATGGACACTCTATGGACAGACTCTTCCAGTCATCAGGTGCCGCCTGTGCCTGGCCTTCCAGGACACCACTGGCGTCTGACCCAGTCCAGCCCTTGGCTCTGTCTCCAACCAGCATTGGTTCTGCTTCTGGACTCAAGAATCCTGACTACAACAAAGAGCTGGGGGAACCCTCACTATATCTCAAAAGTCAACATCTAACGTGTCATGGAATCACTCCCTCTTCTGAACTATTGACATTTTGTATAGTCCAATAATGGGTTTAGCATCTCACTGTTTTTATTGGGGGGTAGCCTTGAGATCTCTGAAAAAAGAAAAGCTGTTATTAATTTGCTAAAAGAAAAACTGTTACATAGCAGAAAAAGCACAGGGACACAAACACTGGATTCCTTTCTTGACTCTTTCACTGACTATCTGAATACTCTTGACTGAATTCATTAACCTCCCTGATCCTCAGTGGCAGCCTCTTAAAAATGGGATAATTCAAATTTTGATGTTATGAAGATTAAATTAAAATACATGTAACTGCTAGCAATATATTGGACTAAAATATTTTTGGCAAGAATGAAGAGAAAAATAAATTCAAATATTGAAGAAGGATGACCACCATAAGTATTGGCATTGTCATTACTATATCATTAGGGAATATTTTACAACCTGTTTCACCTACATGATTTATTTACTGTCAAAGTATATAAGAAGTCCATTTTATAGGCCAGTAGAGGATTTTTAGAGAGGCTAAATGCACTGTCAAAGGCACTGAGGGTTACATGGTGTTCCTATATAAAACAACTAGTGCTTACATCTCATACTTGTATTAAAATTTCCAGAAAGCAACTTATTTTTCTCAGACTGGTAGAGATCACTTGTATTTATTCTTCAGAGGCACAGAGAGAATAAGCAATAACTACTAGATAAATGGGTGTGCAAAATAAAAACTAGAAAGGGAATAAAATTGCATGTCACTGCAGTAGGTAAATGTCCTAACTCTGGACCCAAGACATCTCAAGTTCAACCCCATCTTTACCTCCTGTTAGTCATGTAACACTGGACAAGGTACATAGACATATTTGTGTTTTATTTTATCATTGAGAAAGTAGAGATAATGACTACATAGGTTTGTTTGGAAGAATGAAAGGCTAATAGAAGTTTATCTCCTACATGAGTATGAAACATAATAAACACTCAACCGAAGGTAGCTTTCAATATGTAACTACTGCTACTCTTCATAAAAATAACAAGACAGCATCAGCATCATCTGGATTTACAGCAACAGCATCCAGGAGAAGCCAAACATCTGGCTAACAGGAGAAGTCAGAAGAGCAAGAAGTTAGCCTGCGGAGGAGGCTCAGGAGCAAGGAGAGGGAAGCATACGCAGTAGTTGTAGCAACTGGTCTGAAGACTGGGAAATCACAGCAATAGCAAGGGCAACTCAAGGTCGCAAAGCTAAGAAATGCCATCTGTGCAGCTTCCTGTCTAGCCCCGTACACTTCTTACTCTAGGCAACTTTCAGGCCTCAGGATCCCCCAAGGAAAAAGGTCACTCAAAGCCCCACAGAGGCAGCAGGCATTGCCTTACCAGCTCTTCCTTCATAGATCACCCTTCCTCTCTGACCCAGAGACAACCTCACCACCTTCAGTGAGAAACAGACTCATCTGGCCAGAGCTTCTCCTCCAGATCTCTGCAGGCTTCCTCATTAGCAAGAAACTCCTGCCTGTCCTTCTCTGACTCGTGGCCTCAGGGAGCTTGCAGTCCTTCGGAATCCAAGCACAGACCCCCTCTGAGGCTCCCTGCAGAGGATCTAGAGATCTTCACCATCTACTCCAGTTCAGGACTTGTCACAGGCCCAGCTTAGTACAGGGAGGAGGGAAAGCTCCACCAACTGACAGGCAGACTAAGGTATTTCTTTCAAGCCAGCACTACCATCCAAAGAGAAAACCTCACGGCAATCTCCGATGATCCTCCAAACTTCCAGCTAATGATCAAAGACACAGACTATTGGCTTAGAATGGGTGCTGCTGATGATAAAGCACCACGGTGCAGCCGCTGCCAGCCTCTGAGCCGGCAAATGTGCTCCCAGGGATGCGTGAAGTGTCTTTGGAAATAATTGTGGGCAAACCATTATTTTACTGTTTGCCCTCTTGATTTAACTATAGTGTGGCTTATGTGGGGACGGTTCACCATCATGGTTTTGATGAATGGGGCTTTGTAAATAAATTTGAAAGATAAGAATCAGCCTTGTGAAGCTAAAATGGAACTGAGGATGAAAAGAGATCATGAGGGAATACAGATGCTGTGAGCCACCGGGGAGGAGAACAGGGAAGAAGTGACGCCTCTCCTTGACACTCTGGGCAGAACTGTTAGATTTAATCCTCAGAAACAGAATAATCAAGTTATCTGCTCACTGGGGTCCCCTAGCATGATTTAGGCCCTAGACACCTTGGTTTGAAGGAATTGTTCCTAGCACAGAGGTACAATTTTTTCCACGTTAGTTTTATTTTGTTCGTAATATCCAAATCCTACACTTAGATCTTCCCCATAAATGAGGCAGGAAACGAAAATGGGGAATTTAAATGCAAGTTATAAATGCAACTCTCTAGAATATGTAATGGGGCTTCCTTTTCTAGTGTGTTACAATTCTTATTACATCTTACTTCAGGATTCTTCGCTTATAGTAAGTTAACCACTACGCAAATACAATAAGCATATTTTTATAGGCACAGGATTTATCCAAGAAAAAAAAAGAGATTAATGCACTCAAGAAAGAATTACACACTGTTCTTAAAAGCCTTCTGGGTTTGCTCATGTATTTGAGACCAGTAAATGGAAAATAATTCAAGTATCTTGCTGTGTTCCTAAAATGACATTAAAATGTCCCAAATAGCCACAATCACATAAGTGGAATGGGAGGCAGAGACTTAGCAGCTCTCTCTCTGTAAATTAAAGGGTGGGAGTGGAATACAGAAAAGAAACCTCTCAGTGGACTGAAGGGTTTTGACAACGATGACTGAAGCAGGAGAATTCACTCAGGACAGAGTTGCTGCATTTTCATCTAACAGAGGCTAATAAACTAATGAGTCTGGAATCGCATACAAGCATGATGCAGAAACCAAGGGAGTGTACTGTCAGTAATAAAACTACATCCCAATTAATCCCCTCGTTTCTCCTTCTATCAGTATGAAGGAAAACTATCTTACAGAAACAAATCAGCTTCCATCTTTGCTATCAAAGAAACTTGAAACACCTTTACAGAACACCAGCGTGGTGACATCAACCAAGTCATGTCTAAGAAATGAACTGAAAATGGTAGGACAGCTACGGTGTTCTCAGAATTGAGGGAAAACCAATCGTCTTTGACTAGCATAATATGTCCTTAGAGCAAACACTGCAGTGCCCACCATAACTATCTTGCACACAATCACTCAGACCAGCCAGCCTGTAGCTCTTCGGTATAGATGCTCTGCCCTCACTGGTGCCGGAGGTGGGGGGGTCTGTCTCAATATAGGCATAGAGAACACAGCCTGGAGGCTCATTTCAGCTGCCTAGGGCTAGGGTCCAAGAAGACAGGAGGAGGCCGAAGTCCTTTTCCAACTTAAGAGGCTCTCAGGACGCTACAATTTCAGCCTCTACAGGAAAACTTTGATTTGATGCGTTCTTCCCTCTGGGATCGCATACTGTAACTGAAAATCCATCTGATTCACTTTTAGATGAGACTATTTACATATATAGATATATCTATTTAAATGTAACATATAAATATATATTTACATATATATGGATTTTTATTTTTGACTTGAGAGTTTAAGCTATTCATTTCAGCTCCTCTCGTATTGTTTACCACAGAATGGCAGGGTCCTTGTCTTCACACAAGAAATAATTCAGGCTTGAGACAGAGAGTAGTGGAAAGTAAAATAGCAAGGTTTATTAGGGAAGGGACATCCGTAAGAACAGATGGGCACCTCTCCAGGCAGAACCTGAGAGAGAGTGCCCAGTCACTCAGACTTGGGGAGAGGGAGTTTACAAGGTTGAGTGGAGAGAGTACACCTGGGCAGGCCAGGCGGGAGGCTCAGCTGAGAGGCAGAGGGCTGCAAGGTCCAGTTGAGGTGGGGGTAGGGGTTGAGGGTGGGAGAGTGGGTTAAGGGGATGGGTCTTTGTCTTCCCACATCTTCTCCTCCTGGAACAAAAGACTTTTTGGATGTAAACACTAAAATTCCTTTCTGAGTTTCCCCCTGAAGTTATCAGACAGGGGGAAGCCTGGCTGGCATTGCCTCCCCTTAGAGGAGCCTTAGAAGAAGGATGGCTGGCGGAGCCAAGATGGCGGAATAGTGAGGACGCGCACTAGCAGTCCGCAAAAAGATAGTTTAATAAAAACAGAGTTACTGTAGCCTCAGGAAAAATCTCACGGAAAAAAATGCAGTGGAAATTCTTCCGGACCCAGTGAATGAGACGCAGAGGACCTAGGGGAAAGTAAGTTTGCGAACGGCAAATCGTGCCTTAGTGGCACGGGAGCTGCCGGGAGGGACGGGAACCGGACGGAACACAGTCGCCATTGGATTCGAGCGCTTAAACGGGAGCCGATACAGGGATCCCGAGACACTGGCGGGGGGAAGCAGACGCCACGGGGGAAACAGCACAATTGAGGCGAGCCCACACGGACACTAGCCTCTTTCGTTGCCCACCCTGCTAATTCTAGCTGGACTGAACGCAGTGGGACGGCGCGCCCGCCGGCTGAACCGGAAGCCGGGCGGAACACAGTCGCCATTGGAACTGAGCGCTTGAACGGGTGCCGATACAGGGATCCCGAGACACTGGTGGGGGGAAGCAGACCCCCCACGGGGGAAACAGCACAATTGAGGCGAGCCTGCACGGACACTAGTCTCTCTCGTCACCCACCCTGCTAATTCGAGCTAGATTAAACGCAGTGGGACAAGGCGCGCCCGCCCGCCCATCACTGAGGCAGACGGAACCAAAAACCCGAGGCTGTAGAAACGTGAAGGGGATCCAAAAACTGGGAACACACCGCGCACACAAACTCCGTTACCTTGACAACCCAGAGAAAGAGTGTGGGGGAAAAAAAAAAAATGCCAAATAAAAACAGATTCCGAGGGAGCAAGATCAAGGAAGACGCTATGATGACCCCAAACGGAAAAGACACCCCAAGTCAGGATTGTGAAGATAATGAGACAGAAGAAATGCAAGAAGCAGATCTCAAAGAATTGATAAGAACATTAAGAAGTTCTCAAAAACAAATTCTTGAACTACAGAAATCTTTAATGGATAAGATAGAAAATCTCTCTCGCGAGAATGAAGCACTACGGAGAAATCAAAACGAAATGAAACAACTAGTAGAACAAGAAGCTACGAGAGTGACAAAAAATCTTAATGAATTGAAGAATTCAATAGATCAAGTGACAAGCAATCTTGAGGGCCTTAAAACCAGAATGGGTGAAGCAGAGGAGAGAATATCGGACCTAGAAGACAGAGAACAGGAGAGGAAACAGTCAAACCAAAGACAAGAAGAGGAAATTAGAAAACTAAAAGATATTGTCGGGAATTTACAGGATACTATTAAAAAAACCAACATTCGGGTTCTAGGTGTTCCTGAAGGTATGGAGAGGGAGAAAGGATTAGAAGGCCTTTTTAGGGAGATACTAGCAGAAAACTTTCCAGGCTTGGAGAAAGACAGAGAAATCCTAATCCAGGAAGCTCATAGAACCCCTAATAAACATGACCAAAAGAGATCCTCTGCACGACATATTGTAATTAAACTCACCACAGTGAAGCAAAAAGAAAAGATCCTAAAATGTGCAAGAGAGAAACGTCAGATTACTCTCAGAGGATCTCCAATTAGACTTACAGCTGACTTCTCAACAGAAACCCTACAAGCTAGAAGGGAATGGCGAGACATAGCCCAGGTACTTAGAGAGAAAAACTGCCAGCCCAGAATATTATACCCTGCAAAGCTCTCATTTGTGAATGAAGGTGAAATAAAGACCTTTCATAACAAACAAAAATTGAAAGAATTTGTTGCCACTCGTCCAGCCCTGCAAAAGATACTTAAAGACGTGTTACACACAGAAACACAGAAACACGACCATCAACATGAAAGAAGGTAAACGAAGGGAACCTCACGGCAAAAGATCACAGGGAATTCAAAGCATACATTAGAAAATATCTGGCAAATGGCAGGGCAAACTTACCACTTATCAATAGTCACATTGAACGTTAAAGGTCTAAACTGTCCTGTTAAAAGACAGAGATTGGCTGATTGGGTTAAGGAACAAAAACCATCTATTTGCTGCCTACAAGAAACACATCTTTCCAACGAAGATCCATACAGACTGAAAATAAAAGGATGGAACAAGATATACCATGCCAACAGAAATGAAAAAAGAGCGGGTGTAACCATCTTAATATCGGACTACATAAACTTTAACACAAAAACTGTTAAGAGAGACAAAGAGGGGCACTATATAATGATTAAGGGATCAATACTACAGGAAGATATAACAATTCTCAATGTATATGCACCTAATTACAGGCCACAGGTTTATTTAAAAAATTTGTTAAGAAACTTAAAGGGAGACTTAGACCCCAACACAATAGTACTGGGGGACTTCAATACTTCACTCACAGATATTGACAGATCGACAGGACAGAAGATCAACAAGGAGACAGTAGATTTAAACAACACTATAGCCCAAATGGATCTAACAGATATCTACAGAACTTTTCATCCTACAAGTAATGCATTCACATTCTTCTCAGCAGTACATGGAACCTACTCTAGGATTGATCACATATTAGGCCATAAAGCAAGTCTCAGCAAATTCAAAAGAATTAGAATCATACCATGCAACTTCTCAGACCATGAGGGAGTGAAGTTGGAAATTAGCAACTCAGGAATCTCTAGAGCATATGCAAACACATGGAGATTGAACAACATGCTCCTGAATGAACAATGGGTCACTGAAGAAATCAAAAGAGAAATCAAAAATTTTCTGGAAGTAAATGAGGATAACAGCACAACATACCAAAACTTATGGGATACAGCAAAAGCAGTGTTAAGAGGAAAGTTTATATCAATAGGTGCCTACATCAAGAAACTGGAAAGGCACCAAATAGATGAGCTTTCAATGCATCTCAAAGATCTAGAAAATTTGCAGCAAACTAGACCCAAATCTAGTAGAAAAAGAGAAATAATCAAAATCAGAGAAGAAATCAACAGGATTGAATCCAAAAAAACATTACAAAAAATCAGCCAAACGAGGAGCTGGTTTTTTGAAAAAATAAACAAGATTGACACCCCATTGGCCCAACTAACTAAAAAAAGAAGAGAAAAGACCCAAATCAGTACAATCAGAGATGAAAAAGGAAATATAACAACAGACACCACAGAAATCAAAAGAATCATCAGAAATTACTACAAGGACTTGTATGCCAGCAAACAGGGAAACCTATCAGAAATGGATAGATTCCTGGACACATGCAACCTACCTCAATTGAACCAGGAAGACATAGAAAACCTAAACAGACCCATAAGTGAGTCAGAAATTGAATCAGTAATAAAGGCCCTCCCAACAAAGAAAAGCCCAGGACCAGATGGATTCACTGCTGAATTCTACCAGACATTTAAAGAAGAACTAACCCCAATTCTTCTCAAACTATTCAGAACAATCGAAAAAGAGGGAATTCTCCCAAATTCCTTCTATGAAGCCAGCATCACCTTAATTCCTAAGCCAGAAAAAGATGCAGCATTGAAAGAGAATTACAGACCAATATCCCTCATGAACATAGATACAAAAATCCTCAACAAAATTCTGGCCAATAGACTGCAACAACACATCAGAAAGATCATCCACCCAGACCAAGTGGGATTCATCCCTGGTATGCAGGGATGGTTCAATATTCGCAAAACAATCAACGTGATACACCACATTAACAGGCTGCAGAAGAAAAACCATATGATTATCTCACTAGACGCAGAGAAAGCATTCGATAAAATTCAACACCCTTTCATGATGAAAACCCTAAGCAAACTGGGTATAGAAGGCACATTCCTCAATACAATCAAAGCAATTTATGAAAAACCCACGGCCAATATCCTATTGAATGGGGAAAAGTTGGAAGCATTTCCACTGAGATCTGGTACCAGACAGGGATGCCCACTCTCACCACTGCTATTCAATATAGTGCTGGAAGTCTTAGCCAGAGCTATTAGGCAAGAAAAAGAAATTAAAGGGATACAAGTTGGGAAGGAAGAACTCAAACTATCCCTCTTTGCAGACGACATGATTCTTTATTTAGGGGACCCAAAGAACTCTACTAAGAGACTATTGGAACTCATAGAAGAGTTTGGCAAAGTAGCAGGATATAAAATCAATGCACAAAAATCAACAGCCTTTGTATACACAGACAATGCCACGGCTGAGGAAGAACTGCTAAGATCAATCCCATTCACAATAGCTACAAAAACAATCAAATACCTTGGAATAAATTTAACTAAGGACATTAAAGATCTCTACAATGAAAATTACAAAACCTTAAAGAAAGAAATAGAAGAGGATACCAAAAAATGGAGAAATCTCCCATGCTCATGGATTGGAAGAATCAATATCATCAAAATGTCCATTCTCCCAAAAGCAATTTACAGATTCAACGCAATACCAATCAAGATACCGAGGACATTCTTCTCAGATCTGGAAAAAATGATGGTGAAATTCATATGGAGACACAGGAGACCTCGAATAGCTAAAGCAATCTTGTACAACAAAAACAAAGCCGGAGGCATCACAATACCAGATTTCAGGACATACTACAGGGCAGTTGTTATCAAAACAGCATGGTACTGGTACAGAAACAGATGGATAGACCAATGGAACAGAATAGAAACTCCAGAAATCAATCCAAACACCTACAGCCAACTTATATTTGATCAACGATCCAAAACCAATCCCTGGAGTAAGGTCAGTCTGTTTAATAAATGGTGCTGGGAAAACTGGATTTCCACGTGCAGAACCATGAAGCAAGACCCCTACCTTTCACCTTACACAAAAATTCATTCAACATGGATTAAAAATTTAAACCTACGACCCGACACCATCAAATTACTGGAGAGCATAGGAGAAACCCTGCAAGACATAGGTACTGGCAAAGACTTCTTGGAAAAGACCCCAGAAGCACAGGCACTGAAAACCAAAATTAACTACTGGGATTGCATCAAATTGAAAAGTTTCTGTATTGCAAAAGAAACAGTCAGGAAAGTGAATAGGAAACCGACAGAATGGGAAAATATATTTGCAAACTATGCAACAGATAAAGGGTTGATAACCAGAATCTACAAAGAAATTAAGAAACTCCACAACATCAAAACAAACAACCCACTTAAGAGATGGGCCAAGGACCTCAACAGACATTTTTCCAAAGAGGAAATCCAAATGGCCAACAGACACATGAAAAAATGTTCAAGATCCCTAGCAATTAGGGAAATGCAAATCAAAACCACAATGAGGTTTCACCTCACCCCGGTGAGAATGGCTCACATTCAGAAATCCACCAACAATAGATGCTGGAGAGGATGTGGGGAAAAAGGGACACTAATCCACTGTTGGTGGGAATGCAAACTGGTGAAGCCACTATGGAAGTCAGTCTGGAGATTCCTCAGAAACCTGAATATAACCCTACCATTCAACCCAGCCATCCCACTCCTTGGAATTTACCCAAAGGAAATTAAATTGGCAAACAAAAAAGCCGTCTGCACAGCAATGTTTATTGCGGCTCAATTCACAATAGCTAAGACTTGGAACCAACCCAAATGCCCTTCAACAGTAGACTGGATTAGGAAATTATGGGACATGTACTCTACAGAATACTATACAGCAGTCAAAAACAATGAAATCCGGTCACTTGCAACAAAATGGAGGAATCTAGAAAACATCATGCTGAGTGAATTAAGTCAGTCCCAAAGAGACAAATATCATTTGTTTCCCTTGATTGGCGATGACTAACTGAGCACCAAAGGGGAAACCTGTAGAAGTGAAATGGACACTATGAGAAACAGTGACTCGATCAGCTCTTGTGCTGACTGTTGTTGTACAATGTAATACTTTATCCATGGTAGTATTTTTTTTTTCTCTTTATCCTAGTACTAGTGGTTGAACTCTGTAATTAACACACAATTATACTTAGGTGTTTAAATTTTAACCGAAAAGTGATCTCTGTGAAATATAAGAGTGGGAATAAGAGAGGGAGGAGATGTAAAATTTGGGACATGCTCAATCGGAACGGCCCCAAATGATGGAGTTAGAATTGTGCCAGGGGTTTCCAATACAATCCCATCAAGGTGGCATGTACCAAGGCCATCTCATTAGTCCAAGTGATCAATTTCAGCTCACAATTGATCACACTGATAGGTCTAAGAGTCAAAGGGATCACACAAACAAGACTAGTGTCTGCTAATACTAACTGATAGAATGAAAAAGGGAGAGAATGATCCAACATGGGAAGCAGGATACACAGCAGACTCATAGAATGGCAGATGTCCTAAATAGCACTCTGGCCTCAGAATCAGCCCTTAAGGCATTTGGATCTGGCTGAAGAGCCCATGAGAATATTTTAGGCATGGAAAGCTAAGACACTCTGGAAAAAACAGAAGACCTAAATGAAAGATCTCTGCGAGTGAGATCCCAGTGGAAAGAACGGGGCCATCAAAGAAGGAGGTACCTTTCTCTGAAGGGAGGAGGGAACTTCCACTTTGACTATGGCCCTGTGGGAATAAGATCGAAGTCGGCGAACCCTAAAGGCTTCCATAGCCTCGGCAACTCATGACCAGAGCCTAGGGAGATTACTGACGCCATAAACAAGAGTGTCAAATTGTTAAATCAACATCAGGAGTCACTGTGTACTTACGTCTCATGAGGGATCTGTCCTTAATGTGTTATCCAATGTGAAGTGATGCTATTACTAGTACTGAAACAGTATTTTTACACTTTGTGTTTCTGAGTGGGTGCAAACTGATGAAATCCTTACATAGTATATATTGAATCGATCTTCTTTATATAAACATAATTGCAAATGATTAAAAAATCTTGGTGTTAAATTGGAAATTGCATAGACAATTAATCAATTTTTTTAAAAAAAAATCATGTAGGATCTCTGTCCTTAATGTGCTGTACATTGTGAATTAATACTATAACTAGTACTCCAACAGTATTATCATTTTGTGTCTCTATGCGAGGGCAAACCGTTGAAATCTTTACGTAATATGTACTAAATTGATCTTCTGTGTATAAAGAGAATTGAAAATGAATCTTGATGTGAACAGAAGGGGAGAGGGAGCGGGAAAGGGGAGGGTGGGGGGGAGGGAGGGAAGTTGTGTGTGGGGGGGGAGCCATTGTGGTCCATGAGCTGTTCTTTGGAAATTTATATTCTTTAAATAAAAGCTTTATAAAAAAAAAAAAAATAAAAATAAATAAAATAAAAAATAAAAACCACCAAAAAAAAAAAAAAAAAAAGAAGAAGGATGGCTCTTGGGTAGAAGGGGCTGGGCATGTTTGAAGTGCAGATACTGGGCTGCACCTAAAGGTTATCAGGCAGAAGGGGCGGGACCTCCACCTGGCAAGTTATCAGGTAGAAGGGGCAGGGCAGGATGCAGATACTGGGCTGCCCCTGGAAGGTTACTTGGACGAGTTTGAGATGCAGATGCTGGACCTAGATGTCGACTCTTTAGGCCTTTGTCACACACACATAAGCTCATATCTGACTTCCTACCTAACATTATCAGCCAAAACCACAGAGATGTCACACAAATTCCAAGTTGCTGTTTTTTTAGTAAAATAGCTTTTTTTTTTTACTTTCAAAATTCATATTTATTAAATAAAAGTTTTCTATAAAAAAAGAAAGAGGCCATTGAAATCCAGGCATGAAAGAGCATATACATTTAGTTGAAGATCCAAAACAGGCAAAAATGTTCTGTAGTGAAAAAATCTGAATAGTGGTCATCCTGGGATTGACTGGGAAAACTGTGAGGGAATTGTCTAGGGCAATGCAGTTTATCATTATTTTTTATATTGTTTGAGGTGTGGTTCAACAGGTATATGAATATTACATATTTCTCAGAGTTCATGGAACTGTACCTAAGAATTGTGCATTTCACTGCAGGTCAATGATACCTCAGTTAACAACAAAAAATAAAAATAACACTGGACAATGGAAAACATTGAAAACACTATCACATACCATTTAAATTATATTTAGAAAATTGATATCTAATCTAAGGAGTGCAGAACATTTCTTCATGAATGTTGGTTTTACTACCTTCAAAGAAAGCATGTAGAGTGGAAGAAAACTGATACTTTCTCAAGAACCGATCAGCATAGAGTATCTATTTAGGAATATATTTATAAGACTCATTTCCGTGTAAATGTAATTTGTCAGCTAGAATTTTTTAAATAACATTTTATTCATTTATTTTATCCAAAAGGTAGAGCAATGGAGAGAGAGAGAGAGAGAAATCTTCCATCAGATGGTTCACTTTCCAAATGGCCACGATAGTCAGGTCTGAGACAGGCTGAAGCCAGTAGTCATGAACTCCATCCCAATTTCCCACATGGGTTTCAGGGACTCAAATATGTGGGCCATCGTCCATTGCCTTCCAGGCTCATTAGCAGGGAGCTGGAGTGGCAGCAGAGGAGACTGGACTGTAATCAACATTCTGATATGGGATGCCAGTACCACAAACAGCTACTTAACCTTCTGTGCCCCAGTGTTGGCCCCTAACTTGTCAGTAAGTAGTAATTAAAAGGAATATAATTTTAGGTAGCTCCAGAATTATGGCACAAATATTAATTCTTTGAATATTTTAGAATTTCAGTGAATGATAATATAGATCAACAATAAATAATTAAATCAGATATTGTTAACAATATGAGAGGCCCTCAAAAGTTCATGGAGAGTGTGTATTACAAAAAATGTATGCATGAATTTCATAATTTTTGCACAAAATTAATCTTTTAATTCCACTTTTCCACAATTTTTATATACTTCCATATTTTGCATTAAAGTATTTTTTTCTCAAGTGGTATATGTGAAAAATACTTCTTTCTTTTTAAAATATTATATTGTTAACTTGTTTATTTCCATCATTCTTATTTGAAAGGCAGAGAGACAAAGAGAGACGAACAGACAGGGATAAATCTTCCGTCTGCTGGTTTACTCCCCAAATGCTCACAATAGCCACGGCTCAGCCAGCCAGCCTGAAGCTAGGTGGCTGGAACTCAATCTGGGAATTCCATGTGGAGACCAAAGTACGTGAGCCATCACTTACTGTCTCCCAGGGAGCACATTCACAGGAAGCTAAAATTCTAAGTAGGGTTGGTGCTTGAACACAGGCACCCCGATTTGCCATGTTGGCATTTTTTTTGACAGGCAGAGTTAGACAGTGAGAGAGAGAGAGACAGAGAAAAAGGTCTTCCTTCTGTTGGTTCACCCCCCAAATGGCCACTACAGCTGGCGCACTGCACCGATCCGAAGCCAGGAGCCAGGTGCTTCTCCTGATCTCCCATGCAGGTGCAGGGCCCAAGTTCTTGGGCCATCCTCCACTGCACTCCCGGGCCACAGCAGAGAGCAACCGGGATTAGAACCTGGGGTGCCGAAAATAAAGCTATCTAAAGCCACATATTTAAATCATATTTCATTAACTTTTTCAAAAAAAATGTTCTGTAATAACATACGCAAGTCAAACCGTTGTTAAGGTTCCCAGAAATTGAAATATTATCATAACTAAATCAAAACTGTTTTTTCTTTTTTTATGTATTTGACAGTTAGACAGTGAGACAGAGAGAAAGAGAGAAAGGTCTTCCTTCCATTGGATCACCCCGCAAATGGCTGCTACGGCCAGAGGTATACTGATCTGAAGCCAGGAGCCGGGTGCCTCCTCTCTGTCTCCCATGCAGGTGCAGGGCCCCAAGCACCTGGGCCATCCTCCACTGCCTTCCCAGGCCACAGAGAAGCTGGACTGGAAGAGGAGCAACCGGGACTAGAACCTGGCACCCATATGGGATGTTGGCGCCACAGGCAGAGGATTAACCAAGTGAGCCATGGTGCTGGCCCAACTGTTATTGTTATTTAAAGAATGTACACATACCACATACCTCACTGGTTGTTAAGAGCTAAGTTACCCATCAACCAAATTCATACATTTCAAAAAAAAAGGGGGTGGGGGGGAGAAATTAGTTACTAGTTTTTATTTTTACTTATTATGTTTTATTTGTTTTCCTATTGGTGTTAGTCTTTCTTCCTCATCCCCCCCCCCCAAAAAAAATACTGCTTTGTTAGAACTTATCTTGAGCAATAAACAGAGCTGAAAATTAAGTTTTATCCCTTGATAGAAGATCTAGAGTGCAATTTCAATGTAAATTGATATGTCTTCACTATTTCTCAAGTTAAATTGCATTTATCTATAGTTCTTAGCACTTCATGAGTAATTATTTTTCATTAAAATTTGCACACTTAAGTTTGAAGTCACCAAAATTAATATTGTGATTACTATTTTTATGTGATTGCATGTACTTCACCTTTCATGTTGACTATAACAATGCCAAAGAATAGCTGGTTTGAAGAACATACAGACACAATCATGGACAGTTTATAGAATGGATATTTCATATAGGACATTGCTGGAGAACCCTGGGCAAACTGAAAGAGCAAAGCATAAAAAGCAGGAACGTTCAGGAGACACATGATTCACAGAAGCTGCTCACCCTCTGGCTGGAAGAGGAAATGCAAGCGGCTACAAGGAGATCTCAGGCTTTCTATTCTGCTGTGTGTAGCCTTGAGTACTGCAAGAAGTGGTTCCAGGGGCCAGCGTTGTGCGCAGCAGGTAAAGCAGGTAAAGCCACTACCTGCAACACCAGCATTCCATATGGGTGTCAGTTAAAGTCCTGGGTGCTCCTTTTCTGATTCAGTTTCCTGCTAATGTGTCTCGGAATGCAGTGGAGGATGACTCAAGTCCATGGGCCCAGCACTCACATGGGAGACGGGTGGAGTTCCAGGTGGCTGCTGAAGCAGTGCACAGAAAATGCAACCCAGTTAAGAAATGGGCAAAGGACTTGAATAGGCATTTCTCAAAAGAGGAAATCTGAATGGCGAACAGACACTTGAAAAAAATGATAGGGATCACTAGCCATCAGGGAAATGCAAATCAAAAACACAATGAGGATTCACCTCACCCCAGTTAGAATGGCCTTTATGCAGGGCCAGTGCCGTGGCTCAACAGGCTAATCCTCCGCCTTGCGGTGCCGGCACACCGGGTTCTAGTCCCAATTGGGGTGCCGGATTCTGTCCTGGTTGCCCCTCTTCCAGGCCAGCTCTCTGCTGTGGCCCGGGAGTGCAGTGGAGGATGGCCCAAGTGCTTGGGCCCTTCACCCCAGGGGAGACCAGGAAAAGCACCTGGCACCTGGCTCCCGCCATCGGATGAGCGCGGTGCACCGGTCGCAGCACGCTGGCTGCGGCAGCCATTGGAGGGTGAACCAATGGCAAAGGAAGACCTTTCTCTCTGTCTCTCTCTCTCACTGTCCACTCTGCCTGTCAAAAAAAAAAAAAAAAAAAAGAATGGCCTTCATGCAGAAATCAACAAACAACAGCTACTGGTGAGGGTGTGTGGAAATAAGTACCTTAATCCACAGTTGTTAAGAATGCAAATTGGTACAGCCATTGTGGAGCACAGTATGGAGGTACATTAGAAATCTGATTATAGACCTACCATATGACCTAGCCATCCCACTCTTAGGAATTTACCCAAAGGAAATGAAATCAGCATATGAAAGAGCTATCTGTGCCTCCATGTTTACCACAGCTCAACTCACAACAACTAAGATATGGAATCAACCCAGATGTCTATCAATTGAAAACTGGATAAAGAAATTATGGGATATGTACACCATGGAATACTACACAGTGACAAAAAATGAACTCTTGTCATTTGCAACAAAATGGATGCAACTAGAAACCATTATACTTAGTGAAATAAGTCAGTGTCGAAAAAACAAATACCGTTAAGTTCTCTCTGATCTGTGGTAACATAGAATACCTAAAAAAGGTAAACCATAGAAGTGAAAGTGACACTGTAGAATGCAATGACTCATCACCCTTGTCTCTGCTGTTGAGAAACAGCTTTTTTTTTTTTTTAGACTATTTGTTGAACTATTAGTGTAGGATTAAATTTATGTCTATAAAATTAATTGAAAAGAATTCCTAGTAAAAAATAAAACTGGAAACAGCAGAGGGAGAGGGAGGAGGAGGAAGAGTGGGACTGCCTGTGGGAGGCACGGTAGGGTAGGAAGAATCATTGTGTTCCTAAATTTGTATATATGAAATCCATGAAGTTTGTATACCTTAAATAAAAGGTTCCTAGGTTAAAAAATAAATCTGTTGGCCTGGAGAAAAATGTGCAAAAAGATCAGAGCAATGTGGAAAATGGACAGGATAGGAGAAGATAGTAAGGAATTATTAATTTTTCTGGGTTTGTATGTCATTATATAACAGAATAGCTTACTTATAGAAATGTTTATTGATGTTTTTAAAGCAGAATGCTACAATGCCTGGAACATGTGCTAAAACAAATTTTGTAAATATGGTAAAAAATTTTTAAAAAGGAATGTTCTTTCTATACTTAATTTGTGAAGAGTTTGTATCATGAAAGAGTGTTGAATCTTATTAAATGCTTTCTCCGCATCTACCAAGATGAAAAAAAGAAAACTCAGTGAGATGTCCAAGTTCACTGAAATATTAGAATTTGGACACAAACCTACATCTATCTGAGTCTGAACACTGAGGTACAATTGTAGCGCTATTCATAAATATTGCAACCTTGTCTGAGTATTGGTTTTTTGACTTATAGAAGGACTTTGGATGATAACTGGGTGTATCATGCATGTTGTTAAGTAAATGAATGAGTTTTTTCCAATCCCCAAATCCTAGTATTCATAGAAGTCTTCTACTTCTTGATTGATGAGGTCAGCTTTTCAGAGACATTGAAAACAAGACATTTTAAAGGATGAGGAAAAGATGGCTGTAAATATATTTTATATCCTTATTTCACTGATATAAAATGCACTTGATTATTTTTTCATTTATTTAGTTATGATTAATTAAATAAAATCATTTTATTTTTTGGTATGTAATTAAAAGGACTTTGTTTTAAAAATTAATATCTAATAAGAGAGCAATTTGGGGATCCCTATTTATGATCCGAGTGTTCTGACATCTGCATGACTACCATAATTTCACCAATTCACCTCGTTGGGAATCACTGGCTATGCTAGCACCCAGCTACCAAAAGCATGTAAGTGTGCAATGAGTAGAACTACTTCCATCAGGTATGTCCGTCTTCCTAACAAACTAATTGGGAGGTGCAATTTTACATTTGTGACAAGTGTGTTCAAAACAGTGTATGCTCAGCCAGGGGATCAGGGAGGGTTAGCATCAAAAGGGGTAAGTCCCATTGGTTCTTCATGCACTTGACATGCTAACAATGGCACCTCACTTCTCTGTGCCTTTCCTCAAGAACTCATGATGCCAGTTTAACCATGAGAAAAATAGCACCCCTCAACCCCAACACAGCTACATTCTGTGCAGTGTCTGGTCAGTCTTAGAGTGTTCAGGCTGCTATAAAAATGTACCTTAAACTAGATAACTTGTAAACAATTTGTTTCTCACAGATGTAGAGACTGGGGAATGCAAGATCAAGACCTGAACACATTTGGTGACTGCCCAGGGCTCTCTTCCTGATACACAGGTGGCACCTTCTCCTTACGCCCTCACAGAGTGGACTTTTCAAGCTGCTCAGAGTCCCTTTTATAAGGGCACTAATGTTATTTTTGAAGAATCTACCTTCATGACCTTGTCATCTCCTAGTGACTACCTGGGGATTAGCTTTCAACATATGAACCTGGAAGGGGGACATTCAGAACACAGCATCCATGTTCCCCCAAACTGTCGAGGCCATCCAAAACCAAGTCTGAGAATGTATGGTAGCCAAGATGATCCTACAGGGAAATGACAGTAAATGCATTGTGATGTTTTAGATGGAATCCCGGAAAAGAAGAAAGAATATTATGTAAAGGCTCAGGAAATACTAAAATAGTATGGGCTATAGTCAACCCAATGTTTATATTTTTCTATTAATGGTAAAAATGTGTCTCAATAATGTAAGTTAACAATAAGGGCAAGTGGGTATGGACGGCTTCTTTAATATCTCAGCAATTTTGTAAATCTAAAGAATATAAATGTTTCATATAACTCCTCATTTGAAAGACATTGAGGGGTTGGCATTGTGACGTAATAGGCTAAGCCTCCGCCTGCAGCACCAGCATCCCATCAAGTACTGGCTGTTCCTCTTCCAGTCCAGCTCTCTGATTATGGCCTGGAAAAGCAGTGGAAGATGGTCCGAGTGCTTTGGCTTCTGCACCTGTGTGGGAGAAGCAGAAGAGGCTCCTGGCTCCTGGCTTCCAATAGGCTCAGAACAGGCCACTGCAAGCATCTGGGGAGAGAACCAGCAGATGGAATATCTCTATGTCTCTCCCTCTGTCTGCCTGTAACTCTACTTCTAAAATAAATAAAATCATTATAAAAACTGAAATTTATTTCCAAGGTAATTTTATTTCAGTATCTCAATATGAAAGTCCCTTAATATGGAAATGCTTACAGCAGTTTCTGAAACAATTCATGAAATCACTCCACATTAAAAAAAAACAAAAACAAAAACATTGTTTTTAAGCTAAAACTCTACCCATAGCATGAGTATCCCTTCCCCAAGACACTATCCTTCAATTGCATTGCTGTAGCTTTGCCTAGGTCATGCTGATGATGTGTCATTTTCATTTGAGTCAGAGAGAGGCAGACAGAGATCTGCCTTCTCCTGGCTCACTCCCTTTATGTGCCAACAGCCAGGGCTGGGCCAGGTGGAAACCAGGAATCTGGAACTCTATCCAGGTGGCCCAGATGGGTTACCAGGATGAAAGGACTGGAGCCCTCCTCACTGCGTGCCAGGTGGCACATTTCTCCTGCTCTTTTCTTACTGTTCACTGGTGTTTGCCCTGTATTTATGACTTCTGCTGCACAGGTTTGTTTGTGGGAATTAGTAAATTTAGATATGCTACTGAAGTCCCAGTATCAACCCTTTTCTATTGTGAATTCTCATTTTCCCCTCCTTCTATTTCCACAATAATTTATTCTCAAAGAACTGTGAGTATAACCAACAGGAAACACACAGATGGGATCCTGCACTTGAACCCAGGGTGGGAGGAGAAAAAGATATGGATATTTCAGTTTTGTTCTTTGTTATTTTAATCATAAGGATAAATCACATTTTGTTTTACCCTCCAGGAATTCCCAAAACATCTCTGTTTTTAGTCTCCATGACAAAACATAAAGAGATCATTAAACAGGCAGCTGGAGTTTAATTGACTGATTTGTTGGAATACTCATGAAATTCACAGGGAATTATCTCATAAAGGAAGAGATGAGTAAATCAATGGTAATTTAATGTGAATATAAGATCTTAAGACTCAACACAGTCTGTTTTCTGTTAACTTTCTTTTGTTAAATATATTCTTTCTCCTCTTACTAACCAGTAGGAAAATATATGTTGGTGTGTACACTCCTTGTGCATGTTTGTGCAAATATTAGATGGCAATGCTATCTGATAAATTATATTTTAGATGCAAAAGGGAGTATGAGGTTTAAAGAATCCTTTTTGTTTGTCTCAACAAAATAAATAATTGTTTTTCTTATTTATCACTTGACTAGAAAGCTTTGTATAAGCCAGTTCTCATGAGATACCCATAGTGGCATGAGAAAAGAGACTTAATTTTGACCAAAGCATGAAGAAAACATATTATCTGTGCTAGTGCTACTGCTAGTGTTTTTGAAATGTGTTGATTATACATTTGAGGTAGCTGGCTTTGATTAGAGCTGTTAGTATGGGGGTCCCCTGTGAGGAAAGAGTTACGAAATGTAAACATACTGGAGGAAATGCAAACACATTTCCATTTACTAATTGCGGTAATCAAGGCAGAGCTCATAAACCATTAGCTCTGATATAGTATAAACAGAAATAATAAATTGATTAATCATCTTCTACAAAGACATTAGACTATATTTACCACTTAAATATTTTAGAGCTGTGTTGCAACCTTAAGTTAGTTAATGGCTGTTTTTCCACTTTATTTATTAATTTGTTTATAAAGAATCATGGGATTTAAAGATTGACAAAGCACTTAGGAGAGGAAACATCAAAGATAAATCCTAGTATGGAAGACTAGAACTGCATTAATAATATAAACACAGAAGACCTTGAACTTCCTCATCACATTTGCAACCTAAATCAGCGAACAAATGCAGGAAACAAGGTGAATGCTTACAAGAACTCTGTAGGAAAATGCAGGTTCTAGCCTGATGAAAGAGTAAATGCTACAAGTCTCCAAGGCACAGCAGAATTGGAGGGACCACCACACAGGAGAGAAAACTAAATCAGGACCCTTCTTAGCTCAGAACGTAAAGAAGAATTACCTTTTCATCTTGCAACTAACAATCTGGTACAGATGAGGATTCCACACTCGGTTCACCATCGAACAAATCTACCCACACGGCATCATCAAACAAGCACTCAGAGAACCCAGGAGTTGGAATGCAGGGCTCTGCTCGAGATTATCTGGAACATTTATTTGAACTTTAAAAACTGACTCATATAGCATGCTCTGTTAAAATCTTTTCTAACCTGTTGTTTTCAATTGCAACTGTCATCATAAAGTCAACAAGGCAGACTGGAGATGAGACACAAGAAAACTACATCAGATGTTGTGAGGAGTGCTTCTGCTCTTCTGAGGTCTGAGTAATGAGAGAGATTTGGATTCCAACAACTGTATTTTGGCCGGCGCCGTGGCTCAACAGGCTAATCCTCTGCCTTGCGGCGCCGGCACACCGGGTTCTAGTCCCGGTCGGGGCACCGGATTCTGTCCCGGTTGCCCCTCTTCCAGGCCAGCTCTCTGCTGTGGCCCGGGAGTGCAGTGGAGGATGGCCCAAGTGCTTGGGCCCTGCACCCCATGGGGAGACCAGGAAAAGCACCTGGCTCCTGGCTCCTGCCATTGGACGAGCGTGGTGCGCCGGCCGCAGTGCGCCGACCGCGGCGGCCATTGGAGGGTGAACCAACGGCAAAAGGAAGACCTTTCTCTCTGTTTCTCTCTCTCACTGTCCACTCTGCCTGTAAAAAAAAAAAAAAAAAAAAAAACTGTATTTTAAAATATCTAAATAGTTTAAAGCATGCAAGTTTCTTTAGATCACCTAATACCAATATAGCAGATTAACATGGAAAATTATAATTTACAAGGTTTTTGCACCCATCAGTCTATAAATTTTTGATAATTATTAGAGATGTTATGTTATTGAGGGCTTACTACACCAAGCATACTGTTAAGCACCTTACCTGCATTAACTCATTTAATAAAATCCCATGAGGTAGGAATTTATTTCTAGCCATATCAACCTGTCATATACAGATATAGTAACTTACAGAGCTTCACACATCCAGCAAGTGGCTGAATCAGGACTTCAAGTATATGGCTGTCTGCCTGGAAAACTTACGTTGAGACCCCATGCGTATATATCCCAAATATTCTATCCCTTTTAATATCTTTTATTATTTTAATTCATTTTGGATTTTGGAAAATACTGAGTGTGAGCCACTAAGCTATTTCCTGATCATTTGTTTCCTTGCTTCAGAAGCTGACCTTAAGCCATACATGTAAGTAAAGGGATGCTCAGAGTATGGAAATGCTTCTACATATGGGTATCTCATTTTGCTTTCACAACTCTTCTTTGAAGAAGATAAAGTCGGTAGGAAAACTAAAGGTTGAATGGCTTGTCAAAGGTGCCTTGGGTGGTAAATTTTAGAGTAAGGACTAAAACACGGGACCCTGGTTCAATTATCAAATTCTTCTCAACACCTGCTCTCCCACACTGGTAGAGACTATGATTTCTCTCACCTGAACTTCTGCAAGCTCAATCCCTCCCTCACACCATCTATTTCTAAACCAAACAGCTGCATAAATCCTAAAACAAAAAACAAATCAGGCCACTCCACCCCTCTGCTCAGAGCCTTATGACTTGCACAGGAATCAATATGTCTCAGATGGCTCACACAGACAGACTGGCTGGCGGTCTTTCCCTCTCCCTCTCTCTCTCTCTCTCTCTCTCTCTCTCACACACACACACAGATGTACAAATACATATGCACATTCATATAGACACATATATACATATATAAAGATACAAACTCATCTGAACACAGGACACACATAACTCACATAGACACACAGTCCTCCCTTTATTTGGATTGTTTGCACCTGAATTACTGTGGGTGGTTGAATTTCAGTAGGGAAGTCACAGTATGACTGTATTTAAAATGGTTCCAGTGTCTCCATGTGTCTAAAGGGAGGTGAGAAGCAGTGTAGCCTGAGACTCACAGCAGAGTTTGGAAATAACACTAAGTTTGTTGTAACAGGCAGTGTCTGAGTTCACTGGGCATCACAACCTGTATGAGAGCATGGGGTGTGAGGAATGCACCTTACAGCACAGTGCACAAGAATCCCTGCTGAACGTGGGAAGAAATGTTAGAACTTACTTCCTGTATTTACTTTTTCCAAGTGAAATATCCTTCACCGTCTTCCGTGCCAGGCTGGTGATGCCCCTTTTAGGCAGATGTCAGGCAGATGTCTGTTTCACAGTCAGGAATGAGATGTCAGGAGGGAACAGCAGGGTTTCCACTGGGGTAAGAATGAGGCGGTGGCGCCTGACTTACACTGTGTTCTCGTTTGCTCTGTGCCTCGTTCCCTCTCTAGGAACCAGGCATAGCAAGGTCAGACCTTGGTCAGTGTGCACAGTCTCCTCTCTGGAATGTTCTTCCCATGCTGGGCTCTCTCAAGTCTCTAGACAAACTCCTCATCATCTGACACCATCCTGCCCTCTGCAAACTCAGTCACTCTGGGCACCATAGAGATCTTCCTCCTTTCTTTGTCCATCTGTGTCCACTTAGAGATAAAACAAGGACCCGCAGATGTCTTTTCTGCGTCCTGTGCCTACCTCATCGTCGCAGCTCTCAGCAACAGGAGCTGCAACAAAATCTGTTTATCAAGAACAAATGAACCTGATTTCACTCATGGGAGTTCATAGAAACTCATGGAAATTCGTAGAAACCAACACTACAACTTGAATTTTTACCTTGCTTGTCTTAGTGTCATGCATTTTAGGTCACTCTTCCTCTACAGGAGTATTTTAAGTAAGACGCTAACTATTAAATATGTTTAAGATAAAATATTTAGGGCTGGTGCCGTGGCTCACTTGGCTAATCCTCCACCTGCGGCACCGGCAGCCTGGGATCTAGTCCCTGTTGGGGCACCGGGTACTAGTCTCAGCTGCTCCTCTTCCAGTCCAGCTCTCTGCTGTGGCCTGAGAGGGCAGCAGAGGATGGCCCAAGTCCTTGGGTCCCTGCACCTGCATGGGAGACCGGGAGGAAGCACCCGGCTCCTGGCTTTGGATGGGTGCAGCGCCGGCCGAGCAGCCATTAGGAGAGTGAACCAATGGAAGGAAGACCTTTCTCTCTGTCTCTCTCTCACTGTCTATCACTCTCTCTCTGTCTCTCTCTCTTGCTGTCTAACTTTGCCTGTCAAAAAGAAAAAAAGATAAAATATTTAACAGAAAAGATAAAAAGTATTTTTTACTAATTTTAATTCTGGACATACCTTATTCTCATATGTTCTAAGATGGGTACTCTTTGTAAAAACTTTTTTAAAAAAACTTGTTTTCATTTTATTTGAAAGGCAGAGAGACAGAGAAATTTCCCATCCTTGTGCTCACTTCCCAAATGCTTGCAACAGCCATGCTGAACACAGGACTAGGAACACAGTTCATGTCTCCCACGTAGGTGGCAGGAGGGCAACTACTTGGGCCCTCTGGGTGCACACCAGCAGGAACTCGAATTGAAAACAGAGCCAGGACCTGAACTAGGCACTCCAGTATGGGTCATGAGCAACCCAAGATGTACCTTCAGCATTATACCAAGTATCTGCTTCATAAGATGAGCACACTTGGCCCCCTGTATCATATTCCTTCCAAAAATCCACAAGTAGGAGCAAAAGTTGAGCCTCACATTCCTGTGTCCCAGATCAGAGGACCAGGTTCAATTCCAAGGTTTGACCTCATAATCCAGTTTTCTGCTAAAAGATATCTGGGTGTCATCAGTGATACTTGAAGTGAGGAGTTCCTGGGAGACCTACATTGCTTTCCCATATCCAGGATGTCTTCTTGGCTCCTATTCTATTCTATTCTATTCTATTCTATTCTATTCTATTCTATTCTATTCTCTCTTCTCTCTCTCAGATGGTAGCATGTCTTCTCTTTCTCAACGTCCCTCTATCCCTTCCTGTGTGTCTGTCTGTCACTATGCCTATCAAATAACAAATATATTTTTAATCCAAAGGTATAATTTTATCCCCACACTTTCTGTTCTTTCCCCCAAACATCCACCCTATCAAGCTGGGGGACTTGTTAAAAATGGAAAAATAGCACATGGCCCCTGACATCAAGAAGCACACAAATTTGTCCCCACGAAGACTATATTATTTTTACAAAGATGGCCAAAAACCCTTGAAATGCCCCCAATAATGCTAACAATGGGAACTAGTAGTCTAGCTGTGAGTATTCCTCAGGAGTGTCCTTGATGACAAAAAACTGACCAACTGTTTTCCTTTTCATTAAGAAAAGTCATAGCTGTTGCCTTAGGAGACAGTGCAGGATGGTGACCAGCAAGACAATCCGGCAGGGAGAGATTTCAAAGCCAGTGATATGATCACAAATAGGGGGTGGAGACCAGGAATGAACACCAGTTCCCTGGGGTGTGAAGCCCAAATCGCCATCAGAAGCAAAATTTGTTGATGTTAAGTACCCACATTGACCTCTCTTGGAAACATACGAGTTTGACATAAACCACTTTGAAACTTACACAGTTTTCTGAAGATACCAGAATTCGAGAGATAACAAGCATCTTGAGACCTCTGAATTTGAGGCTGCCACATACGCTTCCAAAGCTTTAGAAAGCACGGATTCTCTACTTGAACTGCCAAAAGTAGTTGAGTACTTAGGGATTAAAATTTAATTTTTAGAACTGATCTTAGTAAGTGAATGACAGTAATACCAGTAGTATTACTTGCTTCTATTATAATAATCTAGGTTGGCTTTCAACATCACACACACACACACACACATAAGGGGTCTCCAAAACATTTGCACCAAAATAAATGTATCTGTTAAGTTCACTTTTCCTCAAACTTTCTTAAATACCTTCCTATATATGACATATTTATAGATATCATGATTAATGACAATATACGGTATATGATACTTACTCCAAAAAGATTAAAAAATAATATAAATCATGAAATAATGCTTCTTGCTACAATAGATATTCTCTACAACTTTAAATTTGACTCTCCCACAAAAAAAGTAGTATTCACAGAATTCAAGGTATAGGTCATACACATTATACACATTCAGGTTTTTGATTAAATGTCACATCCTCAAAGATATGTTTCTTTCCCACAATCAAATTTGGTTTCCCCACTGTATTCTCTGTTAGTACCCCATATTTTCATTGTAATTTATGACCATTGTATGTTAAGAATGTCCCTAACAATGCATTCTTTGCCTCATCAGGGACAATCTTCTCCTGCTCAGTTATCAGCTTCACCATCTGCAGTAAACACCTCTGTCTTTGATGCTGTCTCCTTATGCTAATCATCTGATCCACTGACTCCTAACCTCTGTGACCCTCCAAGGCTCCTGTTCCTGGGCTCATGCGTTTTCCAAGACTGCTATTGTATTTCTGCCTTCCCCTAATACTCTGCCTTCAGATGCTCAGCCAACATCCCTGCCAACGCCTCACATTTGTTCAATGACACACATTGGCCACTACACATGGCACTCAGCACCCCCTCTACTGAGAACCGTTCCTTCTCCCTGCTTCCAACGTGTTTCCTTCAACTCCCGAAGAGAAAGCGAACTCACCGCCAGCACTCCTGTTTAATGTGACAACACCACCCCCAGCATCACAATCCGGGGCCTTTGCCGCCCAGTGCGGTTTGAATCATTGCTGTCCATTTGCCATTTTGTTCAAAGAGGCAGCGTAGGGAGAGGGGAGACCCCCAACTGAGGGAACAGATGAACTGAGTTCTGATCCTGAGCCCAACCTAGTTTGATGTGTGACCTTGACGAGGTCACTGCTGTCTTTGATCTTCAGCCTTACCTGAAAAATACGACAGGGTCACCTGCTCCTAAGGATTCTTTGAGGAAAAATGAGCTGAGAGCGTTTTACAAAAGCTTTATAAACCACTTTTAGGCACTATCCAAACAGGAAATCACATTACTGTGACGCTATTTTTGAAGGAAAGCAAAGTAAAGAAAGTATCAGCTTCAGTCAGTCCTGAGTAAAATAACTTCTTTTCAAATGAAGGATGCATTTAAGCCAAGAAACAAAATCTTCAAGCATCTGAAAGGTGAAAAATACAGTTTCTGGTTCACCTAATTGAGAAAAGATAACTTTGTCTTTGAATATTCTATGTAAGTGTCATTAATGAAGAGTAATGCTAATGATACCACATTGTATTTCTCAGATTCTTATCCCCACCCCCTGCATCCAGATGACCAGCTCTCATCAGGGTTACAGACCAGTTCTGAGAGGAGGTCCAAGGGCTATTTTGTGTTTTTCCACATCCTGTCTTACACGATATGTGCTTTTCTAGTGTGGTCCTTGCGGTTCTCCCTTTTCAAATAGCCATATTCGTTAGAGAGAACCCAGTCTCTTATCATGGAAGGCCAGCAGGATTTCCACATTGTCACTGGACCTCACTCAAAGAGTGTCAGGCTCTATCTGTGAATGGATTTGAATTGTCCATCAGTCCTGCAGCTTCCTGGTTTGGGCTCCACCACCATGCACCCCTGTGGTCACCACAAAGCATCTGTGCCACTGAATGAGCAGTGTCCTTGCTTCAATTCCCCAAAGGCAGAGCTTAAGGAAATTCAGTGTCTCTTGCAAATTGTTGTGGGTCTATTTGGGAAGCATTTTAGGGTGATTTCACAGATAGATTTGCAGGAGTTTTCCCAGAGTCATTCTTCAACAGCATCTGACCCTCCCATCAGGCACCTCCGTTCTGTGAATTAGGTCTTGGAATGGTAACAAACCATGACTTTCCAACTGGGTAAATGACATTAGCCTTCTCTCTGTTTTAACTATGCTAGTTTGACAGTATCTCCATTGGTTGTCTACCTCTCTCTTTCCTCTATATCACTAGCATCTGTTAGGTAGGAAGTCGGATATGAGCTTATGTGTGTGTGACATAAAGGCCTAAAGAGGTGACAACTATGCATCTCAAAGTCATCCCAATAACGTTTTCAGGGGCAATCCAGTATCTGCATCCTGCCCTGCCCCCTTCTACATGATAACCTGCCAGGTGGGGGTCTCCGCCCCTTCTGCCTGATAATCTTCCAGATGTAGCCCAGTATCTGCATTTCAAATACCCTGCTTGGATCCCAATTCTCTAGGAAGTCTTGCTCACCCTTCCTCTAAACCCAGGGCAGTGCCAGGTAGGCTTCCTCCTGTCTGATACCTTCAGGGGGAAAGCTCAGATAGGAGTTTTTTCAGTATTTACATCCATAAAGTCTTTTGTTTCAGGAGGAGATGTGTGAAGACAAAGACCTATCTCCTTAAAAACCCCCAGCCTCAACCAGACTGCCCGCTCAGCCCTCTGCCTCGCTGCTGAGCTGCCCATCTGGCCTGCCCAGGTGTAATCTCTCCACTCAACCATGTAACCTTGCTCTCCCCTGTCCAAGCGACTGGGCACTCTCTCTCAGGTTCTGTCTGGAGAGGTGCCCATCCTTTCTTATGGATGTCGCTTCCCTAATAAACCTTGCTATTTTACTTTCCACTACTCTCTGTCTCAAGCCTGAATTCTTTCTTGCGCGAAGACAAGAACCCTGCCATTCATGGGTAACACATCTATGAACCATTGTCATGTGTCCCTATAGGTCACAGTACACTTGAAGTAGGCAGGCATACAGATTAAAATTGTTAGATTTATGGACTGGAAGACCACGCCTTTGCCACGCCCCTGTGTGACCTCATGCCCCTACCTGATGCCTTTGTCACACCCCTGTGTGTCCTCATTCCCCTACCTGGCTACACCTGGGTGCCCACCAGCCAATCAGGTTAATTAACCACTCCCCTTTGGAAGTGGGTTAAAACTGGGGCATGGTGTGGCCCGGCCTGCTCTTTTTCCCTGGCCTCTTGCTAGGAAGGGGCTTGCTGTAGCCCCGCGCCTCCAGGGTACATGGCTTCGGGCCATGTGCGCTAGGCTTCGTGGCCAAGAGGCTCATCCACATGGCTGGTTCCTGGTGCTTGGTATGAACCCCTATTCACCTCTTTCTTTTAAATAAAGCTCTCACTCTCCTATGCATCTTTCTCATTATTTAAAGCTCAAAACGTACCATGCTGCCTCATTTATCTGTGCTGTTATTTAGAATTCTTCTCTAAATATTAGGCAAGAACCCTCTTGGGCTTATTAATATTGGGGATTCAGTAATAAGCCAGTGTTGAAACCATATGGCACCCCGAATTCCAGTAGCACATATGGCACCCGGATAGCATTTCTAGGGAACTTTAAGGGGTACATTTCAGTGTAAATTTTAGGGGGTCTTGTCTGATTTCACCCTGATCTGCCACTCCAGCCTTGCTGCTCATTTAAATAATCGCATCTGCATTGCCTGGCTGTAAGTGCTGCCACTGGCATTGGCCATCCGTAAATCCCAACAACCTTCTGACACTAAGAAATACTGTTTCACTGAACCAACTACTCCAACAAGCATGGCTTGCAAGACACCACGAAGCTGCTGCAACGCCTGGTTCCGAATGTCTGAGCTTGCTGTACTCCAGAAAGCAGAGCACGAGGCTGAGAGATTGTGCAGTGTTACTTTAGCAGGAAATAGAATCTCAGGGATCAGCAGCAAGGGACAAAAAGCACAAAGCAGGGAGGAAGAAAGGTGTAATTGCAAGGACATCAGCTGGCTGAGTGCAGATAAATGCAGCTGATTGCTCAAACTCAGAGCTGCACGTCTGAGACGTTGAACGGATGCATTTCATGACCATAAACTGAGGAGGGAAGAGGAGTAAGGATTCACACAGTGACTGCCACCCCCATGGGTCAAAAATTAGTCTTACTGGGCCTCAATCCCTGACTCCTGGGCTGCACAAGAGTGGATGTAGGCACTACCTGGGGGCGTAAAGTCTGCAAGGGGGAAATCAAAAGAAATAAAAAAGAAGCGCTTTATGGGCAGAAGGCAAAGGACAGTTAAGTTCTATCAAACCAATCTGAGAACTGCTGCAGCAATATTTAGAGCAAGAAAGAGGTAACTCAGGCAGATTTGTGTCATTTTGTACAAACTTCTAACTGAAGCTGAGACAATGTGTAGCTATAATGTGTACTATTACAATTTATTATCCAGACACCAAAGTAGCAATTTTTTAAAAAATCATTCTTGGTGGGGCCGGCGCCATGGCGCAATAGGTTAATCCTCCACCTGCAGCACCAGCATCCCATGTGGGTACCGGTTCTAGTCCAGGTTGCTCCTCTTCCAGTCCAGCTCTCTGCTGGGGCCTGGGAAGGCAGTGGAGGATGGCCCAAGGGCTTGGGCCCCTGCACCCCATGGGAGACCAGGAGGAGGCACCTGGCTCTTGGCTTCAGATCAGCGTAGCTCCAGCCATTGCAGCCATTTGGGGAGTGAACCAATGGAAGGAAGACCTTTCTCTCTGTCTCTCCCTCTCACTGTCTGTAACTCTACCTGTCAAATAAACAAATAAAAATCTTTATAAAAATAATTCTTGGTGAAAACAAAAATCCATACATTTTTGACTGCACAGCATTTAATACATGTACGATTCAGACATGGTCAGAGCATGGACGGACCTTGGTGAGGGAATGCACACTGTCATCCAGGCACTTCCTTTCTCCAGTCATGGAGAGTCTGCTGGTGAAGTGAGCTTTCTTGTTGCTCTCAAGGATTAGGCTGTCCTTAGGTACACTTCCAGCCAATTCCAGTCACTCTCCTTCCTGCCAGTGTTATGGAAACAGAAAGGTAACATCCCTGTCTCTCATGGGCCATGCAATCCAATGAGAAATCTGTTGAGTGCAAATCCCCATCCTTGAGCAAAAAGAAGCCAAAACCTCATGAGAAATCCTCTGACCTTTGGTTCTCTCACTTGAATCTGGAGTGGAGAAACAGTATCTTCCAACACTAGAAACAAAATTCACCTGCTAAGAAAGGTGGAGAAGAAGGCAGGGATGAGTCTGGACTCTGCTATGCTTGGAGCCACCGAAACCACCAACTGTGGTTCCCTGCCTCAGTGGTAGTACAGCCAAGTGAAACCTTAAAATGTAAGCAAAATCCAATAATGGACAAGGCTCAACCTGGGATCTGCTGCTATGGAAGAAACAGATTTTTGCGAACAGGAAACATACTGGGTGCAATTAGACAGTTATTCTTAACCTTAGCAGAACACTGAAATTATGTGGAGCATTGAGAAACCTGCTGATGCCTGAGCGGCATATCCCAGACCTCTGGAAGGAGGTACTGACATCAGACATTGGGGGAAGAATTACAGTGCCTTTAAGAGAGAAAGAAGATAAGGTTTGTGCTATAAAGGAGTTTATAGCTGTGGGGGAAGATGTATTTTTAATACATTATAGATTCTATACACATATATTAGGCACTTCAAAATATCCATGAAGAATGGAATTGAAAGATAAGTTTACTTGGTGCAAATACTTTTGAAATACATGCATAGCTTTTTCTTCATAATAAGCATTTTCCGTAAATTTGGAAGCCCCATTGTATGCATGAACTTCAATATTTTTCAACAGAATAAAACTATCTTTTAATTACATTTTCCGTGAAATCTTTTAAATATTTTCATAAATATATAGGTAAGTTAAAAGACACTGTGATAATTATGTCATAAAGATGACCAGAAAGTGTTTCCAGAGTGTGACGGAGGGAACCACAAATTGTCTACAGACTTGGAGGCAGACTTCTCAGAGGGGATATCAGTGAAGCTCATTTGCATGATTGAGTGTGGCACTTCCAGGAAAAGGGAATGATATGCACTGACACATAGACACAAAAGGGCCTGATGTGTTTAGAGCAAAGCAAAAGTGGTCAAGCCATACCCTGGATCTGAAACTCCATGAGGGCAAAAGGTTTCTGTTGGGTTTACCTATACCTTATTCACTTGCTGTCTTCCAGATAGCGAGGCCCTTGGCATGCCCTGATAGAATCAGTACTGCTGATGGGCAGAGAAAACTTCTTTAATAAATTTATCCTTTTACCTCCAAAAGTAATGCATTTCCACTGAGTCCTGGATGATCCTGTGCTGAGCAGTATGTTAATTGGCTCCAGGGTTTAGTGAGGCCTGCTCACTCTTTTTGACCAGAACCTCCCAATAATCATCTCTATGCACCAGGAAGATAATTTGCCTCCTTTTCTGACTCCATGGGCTCCCTGCATGCTGCAGAAGTCTAATGCATGCCTGGAGGCCACGGGAATTCCAGAGTGAAAAGAAAACTGTTCATTTATCTGGGATACAAATCTTAAAATCTGACCAATCTGCAAACCAAGATAGAGGAACACACCAGCAAAAATGGCCCTGAAATTCATCTTCACATTTGTTTGGCAGGTGTTCATGGAGTTCCTACTATGTATTGAGTGATCTCTTAGGTTCTCAGGTGCTGGCAGTGGATGATCACAGCATATCAAATGCCGTGTGTCTCATGAACCAACCAGAGTGCAATATGTGGGGTCAGTGGATAGAAGTGCAGAAGTAGAGGGAGATCTGTGGAACTGGCGGGGAAGATCAGGGATGAGAAAGGGTTGCTATTCTAGAACAGGTGGTCGAATGTCCCAACTGATCGGAGACTTACGGAGCGGACGGAGCAGGGAAGCCTGCAGGTATCCTGGGAGGAGTGAGGCAGTGTGGCCCAAGAGAGAGCAAGTAGGGCAACAGCAGGCAAGGCCTGTTCGAGGAGTCACAAGGAGGCCAATCTGGCCTGGAGGAGAGTCCTGGGCAAGGAAGTCCATGGCGTGAGAGGGGCCATGGCACTGAGGACTTCACAGGCCATGCTAGGGCCTCTCCTAGTATCCAGAGGGAAACGGATGCTGTCATGGAGCAGACTTACATGATTGTATTTAACTTCACAAGATTACTCTTTGAACCAGTGCATAAAATGTTTTAAACAAGGGCTATTTTGTTTTGTCAAATGTGGCTGAGGGGCCCAATAGTAAGAAGGGTTCTGAGACTGGGCCATCAGATTGATCACTTCCGAGATCACTGATGATCTTTTCAAAAATAGTGGAGTGGAATAAACAAAAGTGGCAGCACGACAGGTAGTGTGCAAAGGATTGGAATTTACAGACTCTTGTGAAGAGACACAAGAAAACTTCCTAGGGAGAGACACAAAAACTGGAGTGGCAGCTGGAGAAGATAAGAGTTGTGATGTATTTCTTTTAAGATACACCAGTATCCAGAACTTTGGATGTTATTGTCCCTCATGATTTCTGAACAATTTCTGACATCTAAATTACAAATTTCCATGTTGGATTAAACTTCCCCAGGGCGGGGGCCATGAAAGTTTAATGAACTTCACTGGTGTCTACACAGCCTCCTTTGTGAAGTCTAGTCAAACTTGTTTAAAACAGGTAGACTATGTGCCCTGTGGCAGCAGGGCTATAAATGCTAGAATCTTCAAGACATACTAGCATGAAATAAAGAATCTGTATGGTTTGGACTGGCCCTTGAGAGCTAATATGTCAAAGCGATTAGGCTAAAACTTATCCAGACATGAATCTAAGACTTCTAAACCTTAAAGGACCTGTTTAAGTAAATGACTATTCTTTACCAAGATTCAGTCTAAGTAATTCTGTGTTACCCTATGGCAACAGCTATAGTCATGGAGAAGAAAGAAACAATGCAGAAAAGAGACCTTCCACAACTGGTTCCGTCAGAGAAAGCAAATGTGCATTCCATCCCTAGGTGCTGTGTGGAGTGGAGTGAACCCAAAGCAAGAGGTCAATCTGGCAGTAGGAGCAGCAGGTAGGAAGGGAGGCTGAGAAGACGGGAAGAAGGGCCTGAGGAGACTCTTCAAACAGTTGCATGTGTAATTGACAGGTAAGAAATCTCACCACAGAATTCAGCCCAGGAAGACACTGTTTTACTTCCAAACGCAGATTAATTGCTAGAAAGCATAATCAAGAAGAGGTCATCAAGGCATAGCCTTAACAGGATTCTACTTAGAGTGAGAGAGAGCTAAACTATTGGGTAAAAAATAGAAATGAACAGGAGTTATGAAGTCTTTCCACAGCTCAGGAAAAGAGGAACATTAAGAGCCCTGGGGTACAGAGTAAGAGCACCAACTACGGGGAGTCAGGAGATTTAGAATAGCCAGCCAGTGACACCCTGGAAAGCAGAGCTGTGGCAAAGCTTTAATTCTAAAACATTACCAGGAGGTGTAGCTAAAGGGCAGTGAAAGTTTGGGATAATGGTAGAAAAACAAGAAAAGATGGAAAGCAAATGCAACAGTGCACAATTAAGTCATTCGTTCTTTCATGAAAAAGAATAAAAATTCTAGCTGTGTTCAGCCTCACAGTCAGTCTTTCAACGTGGTTTGGTGAAACAGCGTGTTGCCAGGTGCTCTTTCAAACGCAAAGGCAGGAGAATAATTATCTCTGATAGATTTCTTCCATCTCCAGTATATTTTTGAGCAATATGTGTCCCAATAAAAGTTAAACTTCCCGTAGTATCACCTCGTTCTGCCTAATAATCTCAGAAGCTCTAGGGAAGGCAGATAACAAATCCCACAGAATGGTGCTTTATAGAGGAGATGGTCAGAGACCAGTATTTCCATCCAGTTGTCAACTCATTTTTTCTTTTGGCCCAGTCTTCTGATGGACTCTAAGAAGCCCAATCTGCTACACTGTTGGTCATAACCTACCATCTCCCATGAAAGACATGATTTTCCTTTGAGAATCAAACCTCTAACCTGAAACAGCCTAAGTTTAACCACAAAGGGGAACAGAAACCACAGATTCCAAAGGTGGGTCACTGGAGCTAGCAATGACAGGGGACTACTTCCCAGGACTGTGAATTCTAATCAGCAGGACAGGAAACCATAACCAGCAAAGAGTTAGAGCCTAAGGGTGTATCTCAGATCACAGTGCTTCAGCCCCAGCAGGTGTTACCCCAGAAACTGGGTCAGTATTTTATTTGGTCAACAGCAGTTTCTGTGTGGTGGGATACATAGTCTGACTGGTGAAAGATATGGCCACAAACCCAACGTGATGTCTCCTTTGTCTTAAATCAGCCTGCGGCAGGGACTGACATCAGATTTAGTGGTTAAGACACTAGTTAATATATCCATTTCCAAAGCATAGTGTCTGGATTCAATTCCTGAGCCCAACTTCCTGCCAATGCAAACCCAGGGGGACAGTGGTGTTGGCTCAAATAACTGGGTTCCTTCTACTCATGTAGGGGACCTGGGTTCCAGCTATAGCCTTGGCCCAGTTCTGGCCCTAGCAGGCACTTGAGGTATGAGTCAGTAGATGTGAGTGCTATCCTCTTTTGTCTCTCACATAAATAATTAAAAAAATTTTAAATTTGTCTTAAACAATGACATGTCTAACATGATGCTGAAGGGAAAGGCGTTCTCTAAACCATCTGGCAATTGTACTTTCAGGTAGAGCGCTGGCAGTGAAGGCAACTCCATACCTAAAATGCGCACAAGCCAGAATTCTGCGAAAGAAATTGCTTCTCCACCCAGCATGGATTGAGTTTGCTATATAATTAACCTGCCACTAAGAGGCTGGAAGCCCACAGTAAACAAGTCTCTCCATCTCTCTCTCTCTCTCTCTCTCTCTCTCTCTCTCTCTCTCTCTCTCACACACACACACACACACACACACATCTCCACTGCTCCCCACCACTCACCAACAGCATGTGAGCACACAGTGAAAATTTACCTTGATGATACTGGAAACTGGAGCCTGTGAGGGGGTGGTTAGATCATTAGTATGGAGCTCCCATGAAGCATTCCCTATCAAAGAGTTTTCAGGCAGCTCCCTGCTCCTTCCACCATGTGAAGACACAACAAGAAAAACCCATCTCTGACGCAGGAGGTAAGTGCTCACCAAACACTGAATATGCCAGCAGCTTGATCTTGGACTTCCTAGGCGCCAGAATTAAGGGATTATAATTTCTGCTTTTTTGTAATTCACTCAGTCTGTGGTGTTTCATTACATCAGCCCAAGTGAACCTAGGCTACGACAGAGCTGAATCTGTCGACACTCTCATCTTGAACTTCCAAGCTCTACAACTGTGAAGAAGAAAATTCTCCTGTCTAAGCTATGCAGTTTATGATATTTTGTGTGGCACACTGAGCTAACTAAGGCAGCACTAACCACTTGCTCTTCACAATACCCAATTAAGATGCTATCACAAATACAGAAGGAAAGTGAGATGTTCTAGAGAATGTCAAGGTTATCAGGCTGTCTGCAATGGAATTGAGTGTTGAGTGGTACTACTCTCCCTTGCCATTAAAGACAAATTGCTTTTTATTATCTCTATCGAATGGTATCAAGAAGGGAACATTCTCCACTTTGGTAGCTTCATGCCAAGTTTGGAGGCCATTTATCTGCTTGAGTAAAAATACCACATCTGGTAGTCAGCACAGAATCTGAGATTTATGTTACCACCTGCTTTGGTTTAGGGCAAACCACCATAATCTTCCAATGATACATATTATTTCTGCAGAGGTTAAATCAAATGAATGTCAACTGAATGAAGACAGGTACGAACAAACACTGCTCAACTACTCTAGTGTATGCTGATGGTCATGGTCTCTTCTATTCCTATGGGAACGGGGCACTGCTTCTTCTGATTTTTACTCCTCAGTGGGGACAGTGTTATATTTACAATGCCCTTCTTTCCACAGGTCAGGGAACCAAGGTAAAGATTCTTCCAGTTGCTAGTATTATAAAATTCCAATTTTATATTTAAAGCATAGGAGTCATCAAGGGGTGGTCCTGTAGAATCATAGTACCTATAGTATCTAATGTAAGAAGGAAAATGAGCTTTTACACACCTTTATTCTGTTTTGTAGATAATTATGTTATTTGGGTCTCCTAACTTCCATGGCAGTTCACAACTGATATGTAATAATTCTCAAAATCTGATATTAGTGTCTGGAAAAGTCTTGAAGAAACATTGCAGGAATTTTCCTCAAAAGGACCTGTGAATCTCTCTGTGCTAGTGAGTTGACATCAGTTGGCAAACTGAGTTAGAGATCACAATTTTCCATTTAAGAGGTTGTCTCCAGTCTTCTGCTTGTCATCTCTTGATCTCTCAGGGACTAAAACATGATGCTCTTTAAGCCATTTCTGCAGATCCCTGTGGATTAAGGCATCCTGACTGATAGCCCATTCTTACAGCCCACTGTGGGGGGACATTCCCTCCAACATTCCAGTGCTGCTCCTTGCCCTGCCCTCACTTTTGATGGCCCCAGTGCTGTCACGAATATCAGTGAATCCAGTGACAGAGCAGTATCCCTCTGCACAAAATTGTCATCGTAGTCCATGCTGAGATGGGAAATCATGAATTCTACTTGGCTTCTCCAGTCCTCATTCATGACCAGTCCCAATCCACAGGGGAGATACATGGCCAAGTTTTATCTAGGGTGAGCTTGATGCCTTCATTATTGCATACCTTAAAGATTTAGTGGAAGGAATATCCTTCAAGGTTTCCTGGAGAAATATTGTCAATAGTGGAACATTTCAATTATCTGAGCCCTCTGACCCTTATTCCCCCAAAATACCAAAGACATGTTGACATCTCCATGTGTATGTAGAGCATACTGAAGTTCTTGCTTCTAGGAGTCATACTAGAGAGCTCTTAGAAATAGCCCCACTTGTCATTGGAGAAATAGTAAACCCTGAGTTAAGGTACGTGCCCCTCTGCGTTCTCACACTGCAATCCTGCATTTTAATTCTTTAGATTAACAACCTCAAGCTCCGATCCCATCTGTGTTCCTCAGCACATATTAACAGCCAGGTCCTAAAGTGCCCTTGGCTGTTTAGCCTGCTTCATTCTAAAGCAGGGATTGTACTTCCTGCTAAGAACAAATGTGGTAGTAGGATCAGGTCATGGGAAAGACAAACATTATCTTGCGAAGCCCCTTATTTGGGTGATGCCCTCACATGTTCTCCAGGAAAGATAAGGCTTTCTCCTTCTGGCAATTGGAGGATCCACTTCCATGAGAAAGGAGAGTTCCGGGAATTAGAGGGTCCAAAGTTCTTGGGCACATTCCTCAGATGGCACTACATCAAAATCATGAATCGACTGATAGACAGTACTTGGATATAGGAACCTTTTGCATCTTTAGTTTCCCTTCTAGATTTATCAGCCTTGTAATCAGATGCTAGGTCTGGTTTTCAGTCTGCTGCACTCTGTGCTTCCTAGTACAAAATCTCCTTTGCACGTGACACTGAAGATCTCTGATGCTTAGCACACATATCAAACACAGAAGAAAATATAATGATTGCTATTTTCTTCCCACGGTGCCTTTATGACCATCAATCAAATCAAATCCACTCCCAGAAATCTTGCAGCTGCTGTCGCTTGAAAAGTTACAGATGCCTGTTCTCACAATTAGCAAGGAGAATTCTAACAGTGCCTCTCCTGCACACTCAGAGTTTTCACCACATCAGTCACCACCAATACTGCTTGATGACCCAACTGCAAAGCCCTATTTTTCTAGAACCACTTAGGCCAAATTCACCAAAAAAATGGGATCCTGAGGCAAAACTTAAAGCTAGTAATTTATGATGAGATACATTATCAGAAAGTAGGAGTGAGGGAAAAGAGAAACACTTCATGATCCATGGCATGGCCAAGCTCCCCAGCATTTCTTCTTTTTTAAGATTTATTTTTATTTATTTGATAGATTTGCAGAGAGAGGTAGACACACACACACAGACCTTTCATTCATCTGTTGGTTCAGTCCCCAAATGGTTGCAACAGCCAGAGTTGGGGTGATCTGAAGCCAGGAGCCAGGAACTTCTTCTAGGTTTCCCACACGGGCGCAAGGGCCCAAAGATTTGGGCCATCTTCTACTGCTTTCCCGGGCTATAGCAGAGAGCTTGATCAGAAGTGGAGCAGCGGGGACTTGAACTGGCACCTATATGGTATGCCAGTGATGCAGGCCAGGGCATTAACCCACTGCACCATAGCATCGGCTCCCCTCAGCATTTCTTAAGAACTACAGCCAGTCACCTTGGCTTAAGTAATATTCCCTAAGAAACTTCAGAAAGACCAGGCTTTGAAGAATCCATGAGTAACAAGAAAGAGGAGGAGATTTATTTGCTGGCTTCTCCTGTCTCCTTCTGTTTCAGTGGTCAGATTTTTCCCTTAGGGGAATAAAACTCTACACACACCTTTGAGTTGCATCATCTGAGTCACTGAGTATTCACTGAGGACATCAGCATCAGGTGTTTCACTAGAGACAGGAAGTGGGAGGAGATCCCAAGGAACTCCCCCTTGGCTTCAGGGGATGTGAAACACATGCGCTCACAGGGACTCAGCCTTTGTTGCAATCTGGTCCAACATGGAGGCCAGAAGCTCAGGAAAAACAAAAGATCATCATAATCTAAGGCAATGTCTTGTAGGTCCTCTGACAGTTGTAGAGAGGTTTTAACAAAGAGTGATAATCAGTATGCCATATTTTATTGTCTCCTGCCATATGATTGACACACTGCTGCTTTTCCTCCATCACTAGGAACCTTCAGGAAAGCTCAATTATTGTGAAACCACTGCTCTGTAGAGCATTACTGTGTGGGAAATGGAGGCAAGGGAACTATTTACACACCTCAGACTGTGGGAGGAAGAGAGGCAAGTGCATACACCAGAGGGAGGGCCTGAGTCAGGCTGGGGCATTTTAGGTCAAGAAACAATGTGAATCTTCACAGGAATGTGCACCCTTGCATACTGAGACCATACTTCAGGAAGCTTTGGACTTCATATATGTTGAAAGCTGGAGAATTCAATCTAGTTGTACCTAGACCACAAAGAAGCCGTGATGCCAACTCTCAAATCTAGTCCACGACCTGGGGAACTGCAACCTCATTTGTTTCTCAATTATCTCAGACACATCACGAGGGAACTGATAAGGTGCTATTCAGACTTCCTTCTTCAGGCTATGACTCTAGTTCTACCCCACTGAGAATTTTGGCAATCACATTTAAGAGAATATTAAAGAAAAACAAAAACACTTTAAAAGTCAATTTTCTCTTAGCACCCAATCATACCTCTGCAGATCTCATTAAGCAGGCTGATAGTATAATTCCTTCCATTACCAGTCATGCTACATGTACCAAGATTGTAATTAACTGGTCCTGTCCAAATAGTGACTATTCTTTATCTATTACTTGGCAAGAATCATACAGTACTTTAATTTTCTTATCTGGGAGCCACTATAAATATAAGAACAAATTTGATCAAAGTTCAGTCTAAGGAAAGAAAACACATATAATGCTCAACATTTCCTATATTGAAATGGCTGAAAATCTGTAAGAAGAGACAATTTTAATGAGCTTCATGAATATGCTGACCTCATTTCTGATATAAACCCATATCATTTCAATAGAAACATACTTTGGGAGGTGCAGTTGCAATAAATGTGTCTTAAGATAGGTCATCTTTTTTTGTTCAATCCCACTTGCTGGGTACCGATGGCCTTCATTTATAGGTGTACCAGACAGTACCTTCTGATTAATGCAAAGATGTTTCTTCTTGCCTAATATTATTCCTTAGCATATTTAACTTTGATATTTAAATGCCGGATACATCCAAGAGAATTCTGGGTTTTGTAATTATTTTTCCTTGCATTATGGCCCACTTTAAATTGGCAGAATCATGTGACCAAAGTTTTACTATTCTGGTTATTAAGCATCCTACTTTGGAGTTACTGCATAGTGACTAAAGCAGGTTTGTTGTGTTCTTCGTCTAAGTTCTTGGAGTATTATTTAAATTTCCAGTAACATTCATGAATTTTATATTTAATATCTTCTCTTTTATTTACAAATGAAGAGAAATTTGTGTATATTCTACTTTTGTGAGGCTGATATGAAATACTACCTCTCTCTTTCAGGTTTCTGAAAGCCTGCCATGGAGATCAGTGACGACTGAAGCAGATAAGCTATGCCCTGTGTTCTGCAAATCCACGGTTTCCACAGTGATCAGTGGTGACTTCAGCAAACCAGCTCTGCCCTGAATTCTGCAAGGCCATGGTTCCAATGATGGTCAGAGGTGACTACAGTAAATCAGCAACCCTATGGTCCTCAAAGCCATTGTTTACATGGTTTATGCTCTGTTAGGCTTCATTGTCTATTCATTCATTCATTTAAAAGTCAGAGTTACACAGAGAGAAGATAGGCAGAGAGATAGAGAGGTCTTCCATCCGCTGGTTCACTCCCCAGTTGGCTGTGATGGCCAGAGCTGCGCTGATCTGAAGCCAGGAGCCAGGAGCTTCTTCCAGGTTTCCCACGTGGGTGCAGGGGCACAAGGACTTAGGCCATCTTCTAATGCTTTCCCAAGCCATAGCAGAGAGCTGGGTCTGAAGTGGAGCAGCCGGGACTTGAACTGGAGCCCACATAGGATGCCGGTGCTTCAAGCCAGGGCATTAACCTGCTGCACCACAGCGCCGGCCCCAGCTTTATTTGTCTTGACACTACCATGTTTTGTGGAGCACTTAAAAACTTCCTTCTGAGACCAATTTTTCTGTCTAAGTCCCTAGTACAATCTCAATTCAATCATAAACTTACATTGATATGCATTTTCTTGTTGAGCATGGAAGGTTTGCAAAAATGGCAGGCATACTAGCCTGCACAGTCTTTTGCAACCTTTACAGTTATTGTGGTAGAGTGGCCACAACCAACTCATTGTGGTAGTCAGACTTTTTCCTACTGTGTTGACCTCTTTTGCCTATTTATTAACAGATACTTATCTGAAAATCAGTAATTGCATTTATATATTGCTATATAATTTTTTAATTCAGCATGTGGAATGTGATTGGCCACTTCTAGGTTTTATATAATTTTGTCTAAATGTGAAAATAGCCTTACCTGGTGTTTTGGACATAACGATGTTTTAAAAGAGTTTTAATGTCTTTGTGAACCAACATAAAGACGTGTTGGTGAGTAATTAGAACACAGGACAGCAGTTGTCTATCTGAATTCACTCACTAAGCCTAACAGCTCAGCATGATTACTCTGAACCTTGAGATCTGTGTAATTTCCACAGTGGGATTTCAATTATTGAAATATAATATTAATTTGTAGATATGTCATAGCATACAACAATATTCCCTCTGCTATTAAGTGTTCATTATTCACCTCTATCTGGATCATAGCAAAAAAGATGAAAGAAAAAGTAAAATTCTGAATAATTTAACTTGTAGTTATAAATATATATATACTCAGAATAATAAAAGAGTAGTTCAAAAAATTTGTGGAAATGAAATTAAGTTTGCTTTTGTGTAAAAGCTTTTAAATCCATGTACATTTTTTCAAAATATGAATATTCCATGAACTTATTTGAAAATACCTTCTACTTTGCTAATTGACTGGTTTCATATATAGACTTTGATCTAACATTCTATTTTAATTTTTTACAAACATAAGCAGAACAGATTACAAGTAGTTCACAGACTATTTCTATGATTCTAAGAATATAGTGCTTCTTTCCTACCTCTCCTCTCCATCCTCTTTCCTTTTTTAACTTTTGTGATGACAAAATTTAAATTTATATTATAATCATAGGCTTTATGTTCCATTGAATAAAGAGATCAATGCATTAAAAATAGAAAGGCTAATGTTACACAGGCATATACACAGTGGTAATAAACAATAATCAAATAACAATATCAATTATCATCATTTATCTTAATTTTATTGGAACTCTATGATCAGCAACTGCAAATCAGAGAAGATATGTAATGTTTGTCTTTTGGGGTATGACATAGTGACTAACTAGGATGATCTACAGTTACTTCCATTAGTTACATCCATTTTGTCCCATCATATATACATGTGTGTATATATATATATGTATATATGTATATATATGCATATTTATATGTACATATATATGTACACACATATACATACACACACACACACACACACACACATATATATATATATATATATATATATATATATGACTTTATCCAGTCATCTCTTGATGGACAACTAGGTTTTTTACATATCTTAGTTATGGTTAATTTCTTCATATCTTAATATGGTTAACAGTTATAAATATGGGAGTACAAATAACTCTTTCATATGCTGACTTCATTTCCTTTGAGTATATTACCAGGAGTGGGATGTCTGGATCATAGGGTAGATACATTTTTATACTTCTGAGATATCTCTGTACTGTATTCCATAATGGCCAATACACCTGAGAGTGTATTAGGGTACCTTTTCCCACACATCCTCACTAGCATTTGTTATTTGTTGATTTTGGAAGGAGAACCATTCTAATTGGGGTTCAGTATTACTTCATAGTGGTTTTTATTTGCATTTCCCTAAGGGCTAGTGATCCTGAACATGTTTTCAAATGTCTGTTGGCCATCTGTATTTCATCCTTTTAAAAATATGTGTGTATGACAATTCCCCATTTCTTAACTGGATTGTTTGTTTTGCTGTTGTTAAGTTTCTTGAACACATCATATATCCTGGCTATAAATCATTTATCAGATGCATCAGTGGCAAATATTTTCTCTCATTCATTCAGTTGCCTCTTCACTTTGTTGGATGTATCCATTGCTGTGCAGAATCTTCTTAACTTGATGTAATCTCACCTGTCTACATTTGCTTATATTGATCGTGCTTCTCAGGTCTTATTCAAGAAGTCTTTGTCCATGCCAGTCTCACAGCATTTCCCCTGTTTTCCTGTAGTAATTTGATGACTTGAGTTTTTTCAGTTTAGATCCCTCATCCATGTCAGTTGATATTTATATAGGGTGCAAGGTAGGGGACTTGTTTCATACTTGTGAAAGTATACAACCAATTTTCTCAACACCATTTGCTAAAGATACTGCCCCTTCTCCAGGGAGTGATTTTTAGCTCATTTATTAAAGATTAGTTGGTTGAAATGTGCAGATTACTTTCTGGGGTTCCTATTCTGTTCCACTGGTACATATGTCTATTTTCTCTCAATAAACAGGATGTTTTGATTACAACAGCAATGTAGTATGTGTTGAAATCTGGTATTGTGATGGCTCTGGTTTTGTTTTTATTAAGATTTCTTTAGCTATTCATGGTCCCTTCTGTTTCCATATGAATTTTAGAACTATTTTTTCCAGATATGAAAAGAATGTCCTTGGCTCTTTGATTGAGATCACTTGAATCTAAATTGTTTTGTGTAGTATGGGCATTTTGATGATTCTTCCAACCATTGAGCATGGAAGACTTTTTTTTTTATCTTTTATCAATGTCTTTCCTTAATGTTTTATAATTTTCATTGTAAAGATCTTTCATGTCCTTGGTTAAATTCTTCCAAAAATGTTTAAATATTTTTGTAGCTATTGTGAATGGTACTGACGTTATAAGTTGTTTCTCACCCATGGTGTTGTTTGTATATACAAATACTACTGATTTTTATGTGTTGATTTTATATCCTGCAAACATTACCAAACTACCAATTTACTTAAGTTTTTTTTTTATCATGATTGGAGTTAATTTCATTAAATGCCTTCTTTGCATCTATTGAGATTATCAAATGGTTTGTATTCTTCAACTTGTTAATGTGATACATGACTATTATTTGTGTATGTTGAAACTTCCCTGCATCCCTGGGATAAATCCCACTTGGTGCAGATGGATGATCTTTTTAATGAGTTATTGGATTTTATTTGCTAGCATTTTGTATGAGGAGTTTTACATATGTGTTCATTTTGGATATTGGTCTATAGTTCTCTTTTTCTGTTGTATCTTTTTCTGGTTTTGGATTAAGATGATGATGGCCTCGTAGTAGGCATTTTGGAGGATTTACTCCCTCTCAATTGGTTTGAAAGTTTAAGAAGAATGGAGATTATTTCTTTAGTGGTGAAGCCATCTGGTCCCAGGCTTTTCTTTTGTGGGAATGGGTCTTCTTACTTAGTCAATAACCAACTTGGTTATTGATCTATTTAGATAATCCTATGTCTTTGTGCTTCAATTTTGGTAAATTATATGTGTCTAAAATATATACATTTCTTCTAGATTGTCCAATTTTTTAGTACATAGCTGTTTGTGTTAATTTCAGATGATTCTTTTTACTTCTGTGCTATCTGTTGTAACATTTTTTTTAAATCTCTGATCCTGTTAATTTGAGTCATCTCCATTTTTGTTTTGGTGAGTTGGGCCAATGGTTTATCAATTTATTTTTTTCCAAAAAACAGAATCTTCATTTAACTGATATCGTATATTTCTTAATTTCAATTTTGTTATTTTCTCTGATTTTTATTATTTCTTTCCTCCAACTAATTTGGGTTTCCTTTGTTCTTGTCTTCCTTGTCCTTGAGATGCATTTTAGATCATTTCATACCTTTCCAATTTTCTGATGTAGGTATTGCTTGCTATAAACTCTCAACACTGCTTTTGCTATATACCTGAATTTTTGGGATGTTATTTTAATTCATTTCTAGGAATTTTTATGTTTATCTTTTGATTTATTCTGTGACCTACTGTTCATTCAGGAGTGTATGATTCAGTTTCCATTTGTTTGTATATTTTCTAGAGTTTCTTATGCTTTAAATTCAAGCTTCATTCCATTGTGGTCAGCAAAGATGCATAATATGATTTCAATTCTTTTAAATTCATTGAGTATATGGTCTATACTAGAGAATGTTCCATGCACTGATGAAAAGAAATGTGTATTCTGCAGTTCTCACATGAAACATTCTGTAGATATCAATTAGGACCATTTGGTCTATTGTGAAGATCAGCTCTGTTGTTTCATTGTTGATTATTTTGTCAGGTTAAACTGTCCATTTATAAAAGTGCAGCACTGAAGCCCCCCATTATTTCCATATTGTACTATATGTCTCTTTTTGATCTATTAATATTTGTTTTAAACAGTTGAGTTCCTACCATTGGGTGCACATACATTTGTTATAGTCACTTCTTCCTGAATTGATCCCTTAATCATTTCATAATGACAACGTTTGTCTCTTTTAATAGCTTTTGTCTCAAAATTTATTTTGTCTATTACAAGGATAATTATATCTATTCATTGCTGATTTCCATTTGTACAGAATATCTGTTGTTTATTTACTGTTTTCTAAAGATTAATTTATGTATTTGAAAGGCAGAGTTACAGAGAGATGGAGAAGCAGACAGATATCTTCCAGCCACACACTCCCTAATGGCTGAAATGGCCAAGGCTGGGTCAGCCAGAAGTCAGAATCCAGGAGCTTCTTCTGGGTCTCCAACATGGGTGGCAGGGCCTCAGGAACTTGGGATACATTCAGCTGCTTTCCCAGCACATTAACAGGGAGTTGGATCAGAAGTGAAGCAGCAAGGACATGCACCAGTGCTCACAAGGGATACCGGCATGGCAGGTTCTTGCTCAAATATCTTTTTACACACTTTCACTCTCATTCTATATGTATCTTTGTTGATGAGATGTGTATCTTACAGAAAGCATATAGATGAGTTTTTTTTAAAGATTTATTTATTTATTTATTTATTTGACACGTAGAATTACAGACAGTGAGAGAGAGAGACCGAAAGGTCCTCCTTCCGTTGGTTCACTCGCCAAATGGCCACATCAGCTGGAGCTTTGCTGATCTGAAGCCAGGAGCCAAGTGCCTCTTCCTGGTCTGCCTTGTGGGTGCAGAGGCTCAAGCACTTGAGCCATCCTCCCCTGCCTTCCCAGGCCACAGCAGAGAGCTGGACTGGAAGAGGAACAACCAGTAATAGAACCTGGTGCCCATATGGGATGCCAGTGCCGCATGTGGAGGATTAAATTAGCGTGCCACAGTGCTGGCCCCATAGATGAGTTTTCATTTTTAATCCATTCAACCAGTCTGTGTCTTTTAATAGGAGAATTTAATCCATTTATATTCAAGGATATTATTGATAAGTAATGACTGATCTTTGCCTTTTTTCCATAAACATTCCTATTGTTTGTTTTGGATATCCTTTCTACTATTATTAGGAGGTTTCCTGCCTTCACATTATTTCATGATTCTATCTTTCTCTGTTTCTATGTATAGCACATCCTTAAGTATCATTTGTAAAGTTGGCCAGATGGCAATAAATTCTTTCAGTAATTATTTTGGAAGGTCTTTATTTCACCTTCATTTATAAACTAGAGCTTCTCTGGGTACAGTATTCTGAGTTGACAAGTTTTCTTTTTTCTTTTAGGACTTGGATTATATCAGTCCATTTCTTTTAGCCTGTATGATTCCTGATGAGAAACCTGCTATCAATCTAATTGGAGGCAGTTGAAAGTTATTTTATCATATTTCCCTTGCACACTTTAGGATATTTCTTTATGTTTTACTTTAGAAAGTTTGATTATAACTTGTCATGGTAAAGATTTTTTCTCATCATGCCTATTTGGGTTTCTATGCACTTCCTATGCTTGGATGTCTTTATCTTTCATCAACTTAGTGAAGTTTTTTCTTCCTTATTATTATTATTATTTCATTGAATAAGTTTTCTAAGCCATTCTTTCTTTTTATTTCACTCAAGAACTTCTAAGACAGGTATATTTGGTCATTTGATGATATCTCATAGACCCTAAACACTGCTTTAGAAATTTCTATTTTTTTGTCTGAGATATCTCAAAAGATTTGTCTTCTAGCTGAGACATTTACTCTGCCCTCCCCAAGTCTGTCGTTAAGATTTCAGCCATATTTTTTATTGGACATATTGAACTCATTTCTAATATTTGTTTGATTTTTCTTTAATATCTATCTCACTGCAGAATTTCTCATCCATGTCATATATGGATGATTGCTTCCATATATATATAACTTCCATATATATATAACTGCTTCTCTGTGTATTTGAGCAATCTTACAATCTTACAAGCATTATTTTGAATTCCTTTTCAGGAATTTCAGCAAACTCCTGCCATCATAATCTAATACTGGTATAGAATTGTATTCCTTTTGGGGAGTCACATTGTCTCCTTTGTTTATGTTTCTTCTATTTGCAAATTTATTTTTATGCATCTGAAAAAATCACCTGTTGTTATCTCCTCTAAAAGCTTTGTTCTTAGAAATTTGCCTCTGTGGCTTCATAGAATGCCTGGAGTTTAACATGGATTTTAATACAGATATCCAGAGGTGTTCTAGGTGGGGCTAAGGAGCTCTGAACAGCACTCACGGATAGGGCAAGAGACCAGAGTGACACCCACTTTGGGCATGGTAGAACACTTATTATCATCAGTAAGGGGAGTGATTGATCAGGCTGGCATGTTCACAGTCTCAGCCCTTCTCTGTGTCAAGGTGAATTAACTGACTTGCTACCCTGCGTAAGCTCACAGCACCTCTGCACCCCAGCCACTCAAGTGCGGGAATTGCACATTGTCCCTGTGTGCTCTGCAGTGTTAGCGCTGAGCCTTCTACGAGACACCACGCCAGCACTCAGGAAGTTCTGAGTTTCAGAGTTGGACTAGACAAGTACCCTGAAACCCAGCCACGGCCCACATCCTTCTCAGCTTTGCACCTAATTTCAGTTTTGCAGAACTTGTCTCATCTTAGGATCTCCATGGTCACCGAGAACAGCGAATCTGTTTTTCTGCCCTTCAAGCTGTCCCGTTCCCAAGAGCAAGTTACCCCACAGAGGTTGGTTGGAGCTCTGCTCAGCAAGCTGAATTCGGCACTGTAATCTAAAGAGGGGGATGGAAGCAATGTGACCTCCTTCCAAGAGCTAAGTGAACCCCTTGCCCACCACCAGCTGATGGCATGTTGAGAGGAGAAGTTTCTAGAATTTGATAAATAAATCTGTGTATTTGTTACATGAATTTTTTGACATAGTTTGGCTCACAGAATTTTATCAGGGGTCATTTTCCACTCCTTTGTTCATGATAATATCTGAAACTTGTGAAACGCATTATTATGACAAAGTTTAAAAAAAAAAAACAAACTTGCCCACAAAGGCTAGTCTAAACTCTATAGACACACATGCAATGCTAAGCACGTAGAAGCTTGCTGACCTCTGGTAATTTATACCATGCACCAATCCTTCATTCGTTCATGGTGCACAGGTTTGTTACTATTGCCATGTAACTGAACACCTCAACTTTGCTAACACTGAACAGCAACCATTTTGTTATGCACATAGGTTCTGTGGTTTACAAATTCAGGAAGGCACAGCAAGGGTGGCTTGCACCTTTCTGCAATGTCTGGAAAAACTGAAAAGTTAAGGGTCATGCAAACCGCTGGTAACCAGACTCACACGAAGAATCTGGTGATTTGGTGTTCAGCGCATGTACCTAGATTTAGACGACTTACAGATGGGAACAGATCTTCACCACTTGCTAGAATAATGGCAAGAGCAGCTTGTCAAAAGGCCTTTGAAATGGGAGATAACTATTGTGGCCATCTTTGGAAACACAATTTCCACAACAAGCAGAACCTTGGTTAGATTTGCCTCCATCCTCATCTCTCAGGTTTCCAGAACTTAGGACAGTGCATGTGCTAACCAGCACCCCATGCCCATGTTCCCACAACTCTAGGGTAGGAATCATTCTACTGAAGCAGATCAATCACCACTTTCTTAGGGTGATATGGGTGACTACCATGCACAGAAGCCCAGCAGAACAGTAAAACAGCTAACCAACTACATGTGTGTGAGGTAAAACAAGTTAGTTTACTGTCTGTGACTCAGCTTTCTCATCCATAAAACAGAGTTAATGAATTACTTATAGGGTTGTAGCGAAAATTACAAACAGCTGATTTTAAATATGTACCATGTTTTACTTACAATTATAAATGGCATCAATGTGTTCCTTTATGACCATTATTCTCAGGTAATTTCTGAAGTCCCTATGAAACTCTCCTTAACCAGACCCCCCAAAGGTCCCCAAAGCAGTAAAAACAATTTATTTCTGCAAGATCTGTTGTACAAAGAGGGTAAACTACAAACAGGGAGAATTCTGGTAGATCAGACCACTCCATTCAGTAAAATGGATCACTAATTATCCAGCAGATGCCTCCTCCTACAAGCTAAAATCATTAGCTACAATCTGGCTTTCAAAATCTCTCTTTAAGCCTACCTAACCTGGAGGCAAATAATTGATTTACAGAGGGCAAAAACAAGGACACCTAAATCCATAAGGTTGAGAAAGCAAAGGAGCCAAGGTGTGTCTGGGTATATCTGATGTATTCTGCACACCCAGAGTTCATGTTGAAGTGACATGCATGAATTAGGAATAAGAGAAATCTGACATATTTGTAGGATAAGAAGTGAATACACCAGGATACAGAAGGGTATGAAAAGTAGGACAATTTTCCAAGAACTTAGTAAGAACCATGCCTGTGTCAAACTTATCTCTGGAAAAATGAAGAAAACATGTGTAACCCCTGGAGATTACAACACACAATCCCACACTCAGTATATGATACACATCTTAGAAATTGGGGCAAAATGTAGCTTAATGTGATAGGTAGTAAGATGTTGCCAGGTACTCAGCAGAAGCAAGCCTTTTGCTGGAAGAATTCACATTAAAATCAATGGAGTATTTAGTTTCTGATATGCATGAAAAAGACCCTAGGAAATTGGCCTCATAGTCTTTGTGTAGAGGGCAACTACAAACTCCAGGTTAAAAAAAGAAGAAAATACAAATATCTTGATTGTTCTGGAGACTACACAAGAGCAGGCATATTTTTAGGGAAGCTGAAACTTAATGAAAGCAAACAGTAAGGGTTGAGTTCTCATTTTTTGTTTTCATCTTTTCCCTGACCCTAGGCACAGTCATAAAGGAAGCAGAGAACTTTCGTCCAAAATCCTGCCATGTTTCTTGTTGAAACAGTCAGTGTGTGGGGCCTAGGGCCACAAGATCTATACAAAGCAGATAGCTATCAAGAGGAAGTCAAAGTTCTGGGTATGAATTCCACTTGGTCTCCACCACAGGGATGGATCTGCAGTGCAGTAGACTGCACAGCAGAATGTACAATTTAAGTATAGCCAATTTTATGGTCTGTAACCTATTACGTATTTTCTCATTTTTTATTTTATATTAATACAAAGAGATATTTCATGCATTTCAAAGGTGCACTTCTAAGAAGATAAACATACTTCCTTCCTTCTTCCTCTCCATTCCCCAGTACCTCTTCTTCCTTTTCTTCTTTTCATTAATTTTTGTAGACATAATCTTTCAATGAATGCTGCAAATGCAGATTTCTGCTACAAAATAATCACAGTCCCCAGGATACAATCCACAACTTCACAATATTCAAAGAGCCAAAAAATATTTCCAATACAGGCTCCAGTAAAAAGATAATTAACTCTGAAGATCTGGATAATGGAATTGTCAGGCAAAGATTATAAATAGCTATTATCATGTTCAATAGGGTGAAAAGAAATAAAAATTAATAAAAGAAGAATCCCAGCAGAGATAAAAATATATTATTATATCTTTATACATACAAATGTATATTTTGAATGGAAGCTATACATTATATGAATTTTTAAAAATCACTGAATGAGTCTAGGAGTGACTACTAATGACAATGGAAAAGTCAATGAACTTGAAGAAATATATACAATTGTGCAATCTACAGAAGAGAAAGTAAAATGTTCCAAGAATAACAAAAACTTGCGAACAAAATAAAAATTCCAATTTCACTGCAATTGGAATCAGAAGAAAAGATGGGGAGAGAGAGAGAGAGGGAGAGAGCGCTAGAGGGAGTGAGGGAGAGAGAGGAAGAGAGAGAGAGGGAGAGGGAGGCAGGGAGGCAGAAAGAGAGAGAGAGAGAGGGAGGGAGGGGGAGAGAGAGAGGGAGAGAGAGAAGGAGAGAGAGAAGGAGAGGGAGGGAGGGAGAGAGAGAGGGAGGGAGGCAGAAAGAGAGAGAGAAGAAGGAGGGAGGGAGGGAGGAGAAACAGAGAGGGAGAGAGGGAGAGAGGGAAGGAGGGAGGGAGAGAGACAGAGAGAATGACACAGCAAAAATAAATAAATAAAAGCTGAAATGATGGCTTTAAATTTCCACATTTTGGGATATGTATTCATAGATGCAATCAGCTCAGCAAACAGGACAAGCACGAATAGAGTGAGCTGGAGGCCCACAGAAAGCCAAGCTGTTAAGGATGAAATGTAAAGATAAGATTTAAAGGCAGTCATAGGAAAGAGGCTGACGTTGGAGCAGCTGTTTCTCCAGAACTGTGGTCAGGAAGACATTGGAAAACATACTCATAGTCCCACATAACAACTTACACCCAGAATTCCATGCACTGAAAAACAATGTTTCAGGCATGAAGGTGAAATGGACACATTCTCAGATAAAGGAAACCAAGGAGGAATTAGGGAAGGAAGTTTTTTGAGTTGAAGAAGAATGGGAACATAGGACATTCAAATCTTCAGGGAAATCATTAGACATTATAGTGAGAAAAATAAAATATAAAGATTACAAATACATGTTACACAAAACATTGATTGTAAATATATATTAGTGAAAATGTAAATTAATAGATAAATGGCACTCATATATTATTCATTAATATGTTATATAAATATGTAAAATATAAGTTATGCCGTTAAATATTTAAAATTATCTACTTGTTGGGCCCTGCACCCCATGGGGAGACCAGGAAAAGCACCTGGCTCCTGGCTCCTGCCATCGGACGAGCGTGGTGCGCCGGCCGCAGCGCGCTGTCTGCGGCGGCCATTGGAGGGTGAACCAACGGCAAAAGGAAGACCTTTCTCTATATATCTCTCTCTCTCTCACTGTCCACTCTGCCTGTCAAAAAAAAAAATTATCTACTTGTTTTAACTAAAACTATAATGATGTTATAAAAACCTTTCATAAATATCAATAGAATATAAAATACACTAAATGGATAATATATTATAAACAATAGTATTTCTCCTAGAAATAAGAGCTATTTTGATGCTAACCACCAACGTGACTTCCACATTCATCTAAGGCAAAGTAATAGGACTGTATTTACCAACTACAGTCAACTAAGAAATTACACAAAACATTGAAGATTATGACCACAGAGACAGAGAACACTAAACTAAGGGGTGAGTTTTACATTTACACCAGGTTACTATCTGGAAGATGATTTCCAGGTTATGGTAGCAAAAAGGAAAACAAACACAGTCAGGTAGTCTCAAGGTGTTGACATGTGGATAGGAGAAGAGGGGCTGGGACTTGCAGAGCAAAGTAGAGCATAGCAGAGAATTTCCAGGACAATTCGGGATCTGACCAGAGGGTTCTCATGCCTGTGGCTGAGCACTGATGTGCATACATGAGAATAAAATAACTAAAATAGAAGAAGAAGCTTAAGAAAGGATTAGGCTGAATAATTTCTAGAGCTCCCATGAGACTCCAACTCGGTGGAAAATCTTTGTAATGCACAGGGTAGAGTCTTTAGAATACTTAGTGTAGAGTTCTACAGGAAGATAGTTATTGCCTAAACAGAGAGATAACTTATCCTTAGACTGAAGGCTTCTCTAGATCTACCCACAGAAATCTCAAAAGCAAGTCCTGAAAGAATTATAAGTAAATTAAGTACATGCCAAAACAAACTCTGACAGTATATTAATGAAACACAACCCAGAAACAAACAACATAAAATTCTCCATGCCTAGCTCCCATCAAAATTTACGAGGCATGCAAAGATGTGGAATGATATAATTCACAAACAGTAGTAAAGTCAATCTATAGAAAGAGGCCCAGAGTGACAGGATGATAGATCTAGCAGAGGCAAAAATGAGTCACTAGAAATAGGCTCCACATGTTCACCAAGGATGCAGAGAGCATACGTACGATGTGAGGAGAAATAGGACAAATTTTCCAAAAGAGCTGAGTAGAACTTCTAGATTGAAAAGTAGAGTGTCAGAAATGAGAAACATACTGATTGGAATGGAGAGCAGAACAGACCCTCCAAACGACATTGGAATAGAAACTACTCAAAATAGAGCACAGAAAGAAAAAAAAAAATTTAAAAAACAATAATAAACAGACCATCAATTGTCTGTGGCCCAGTAGCAGGTAGTCCAGCTACAGTAACTGAGGGAAAAGACACAGAATAATATCTCAATTTTTCCACATTTGCTGACAACAATAAATACAAAATTCCAGTAGCTTCCCCAATCCCCGAGAGCAATAAGCATAGATTTAAAAAACACTGCAAAGCAGCAATAATCAAATTGTTGGAACACCCATAGTAAAGACGACCATCTTACAAGTTTTTGACGATGGTTGGGAGACAGTGGGTGCTTTACCTCCTGTTACACAAAGTAAGGACATGTGAGAGAGATCACTGCTCAGACGCCACAAGCATGGAGCATCAAGGGGGAGACAGTGTGAAGCAAGAAAAATGCTCTGGAATCCTTCACCAGCTGACTGTATTTCAAAACAAAAGGACAATAATGTTTTCCAACCAAAGATGGTGAGATTAATCACTAGCATATCTACACTGAAATGAAGGTAAAATGAAGTCCTTTGGACAAGAACGGCATAATGGTAAAGAATGGCAGAAAAAGGTATGTATACACACAAGCATCCAGAGATTATATGTGTATCTCTATATATGTGTATCTATATGTGTGTACATATATGTATATACTATATGTGACACATGTATCCATGTCTGTATGTGGCATTATTCTTCTATATATGGCTTTAAAGGATAAATAAGACTTCCCGCTGTGACAGCATGAAGGGGTTGATAAATAACTTTCTCACACAAACATACACTTTATAAAACTGTACAAATACCACATTCCAGGCTATGGAAACTGACAAAAGACAAACAAATTGGGAAGATTTTATTCATGATGAGCTGGTAGAGCTTTGGGTATGACAGGTGGGGGTCCATGAGCTTCTTGTTGGGGCTGCTCTCATTCTCCAGAAACTCAGTGTATGAGCATGGAATTGTATAGGGCAGAGCTGAGGGGCAAGCCCAACTTGAGGTTGAGTGAACACCCACTGAGCATGATGAATATAATTATCAAATTCTGTAAACAATAAACAGGGATACTACAATGCTCCACTGCCTGACGTCTATTACAGAAGCAACAGTGATGGCAACGAGAAATTCAACAGGAAGAGCCCAGAAATGAGAGTCATATGAGATACCCACAAATTCCTAGGCAATTGAGAACAATTGGTACATGAAGTGGAAAATGAGAAGGACTGAGGTAACGAATAGAAAATTTAAAAACTTATAATATGCTGTCTTATCTACCACATACACACACACACACACCTGTGGAGAGTAGAATACTTATGGGCTAGTATTGTTTGAACAATATCTGCCAACATCACTGTTGCCCTTTAAGGTACACAGTCATATTATCAAAATATTAGCAAAACAGACTAAATAATAGACATAAGGATGTAAAAATGGGGATGGATGCTGGCATAGCAGTTGAGATTCCACTTAGGAGGTCAGCATCTCCTTTGGGAATGCTTTGTTTCAAATTCAGGTCCCAGCTCTGCTTATAATTCTAGCTTCCTGCTAATTTGCACCCTGTGGGTCAGCAATGATAGCTCATGCAGTGGGGTCCCTGCAGCCATGCGGGAGACGTGAATTCAGCTTCCAGCTCCTTGTTTCACTCTGACTCAGCAAGGGCTGTCATGAATATGTGGGGCATGGACCAGAGTATGGGAGATTTTTTTTCTATCTAATGATAGTTTTGTCAAATGAAAAAAAAAAAAAAAACAGAAAACACGGCACAGAGAGCTGTACCTACACACCACATAGGAAAACAGACATTAATTTAAGTCCAAACAAATGGGGGGATCAAAATTCAGAGAAGAAGAAACAGGAATTACAATCAAGGAGGCATGATCAGGGGAAAACCCAATAGAAAATGACTCAGAATGTTGGCTGCAGGAGATAGTGATTCAAAGAAGCTATATAAATATCTTCAAGTAATGAATGAATCAGGGCTGGCACTGTGGTGAGTGGGTAGAGCCACCACCTGCAGTGCCAGCATCCCATATGGGTGCTAGTTCAAGTCCTGGCTGCTCCACTTCCAATCCAGCTCTCTGCTGTGGCCTGGGAAAGCAGCAGTAGATGGCCCAAGTCCTTGGGCCCTTGTAACCTGGTGGGAGACACAGAAGAAGCTCCTGTCTCCTGGCTTCAGATTGGCATAGCTCAGGCTGTTGAGACCAACTGGGGAGTGAACCAGTGGATGGAAGACTCTCTCTCTGCCTCTCCTTCTCTCTCTGTGTAACTCTAACTTACAAATAAATAAATCTTTTTATAAAAAGTAATTAATAAAAAGAATGTTTTAAGGATTATAAGATAATATGATTCAATAAACAGAGAAACCTAATAAAATATGAAATTATGAAAAACGATCTAGATGTTAAAAATGGAAAGTTCAGTCAATGGACTCCATAGCAGATCTGAAAAGATAAAGAGCTTGAAGGCAGATCAGTAGAAATGAGTCCATTTGAAAGTGATATTTTTCCATTCAATTATTACTTATAGCCATTGTTTATGTTCTTACTAATCTAAGTTCTTTCTTTCTTTCTTTCTTTCTTTCTTTCTTTGCTTTTTACTTGCTGAACTTAGTTGGTGAAGTATTAAGCCTTTTTGCTGCAATGTAAACTTAAAATGTTACCTCAAAAATTAAAAAAGTAAAAAGTAGGAGTGTAGATCATTATGTTCTTAGACTTGTATCTACAAATCATGTGAATTTTTAAAATAATTTATTAGAATTAAAATAAAAGTAGAAAAATGAACAGAAACATAAAAAGTGAGACAAACAATGAACACAGCCTCAGAGCCTGTGATTAAGCGCCGAGCACATGTAGTGGAGTCCACGACAGAGGCGTAGGGGACTTCTGAGGAGCGGGAGGGATCACACATTCGGCCCAGTGGTTTAGATGCTGGTTAGAGCACCACGTCTCGTATCAGACTGCTAGGGTTTGATTCTCGGTCCACTTATGATCCTAGCTTGCTGCTAAGGTGTTCCCTGGGAGACAGCACATGATAACTCAAGACGTTGAGTCTCTGCTGCTCCACTAATGCCCCAGATAAAGTTCTTGGCTCCTGGCTTGGCCTCTGTCAGTACCGGCTTGCCGCTGCAGGCATTTGGAAAGTCAACTAGCATATGCGTGTGCAGTCATTCTCTCTCTCCCTTTTTCAATAAATAAAAAATAAGTAAATTTAAAATCTTAAATACATATTTAAAGAATTTATGCTGAAAACATCCCAAATTAGATGATAAACATCAATACACGTGTCCAAGAAACTCCACACACTCCAGGTAGCATGAACACCATGATATTCCACCTGGGCACGTTACAGTCAAACTGCTGAGAGGCAGCACTGAGTGCCACAGAAGACCTACCAGTCACGTGCAAAGGAACAGAAGTGTGATCAGTGGCTGACTTTTCATTATGAATGGAGTAGGTAAAAATGAGTGAAAAGACAGTCAGCCGAGAAATTCACAGCCAGCAAGACTACCCTTCACTGCATGAGTGAGACCTGCCTATAGGCCAAGATGACGTCATGAGAGGTTGGGTTCACTGTTCAGTCTAAACAACTAATTAAAACAGATGCAGTATGATGCAATATTTTCAAGACATTGGGAATCAGGTAACTTTGGTCAAGGATCCTGGAGAGACTGGAAATGAAACTGGTATGTTAGACTCCAGGGTGTGGCAGAGAGGGAAAACCCAGCTGTTGGCAGGTGGTCACCCTGGGAGTGCTGAGGGGCAAGAGTGTAGTCTGTTCAGGGAAGATGACCAGAGAGGAGCACAGTGTGTAGAGATGCCCAGAGACCTGAAGACAGCGCCTTGGAGGCTTAGGATGAGTTCTAATCAGCACAGACACCAGAGGAAACCACAGGAAGTCAAAGGAACAATCACCCAAAAGGATTGGAGGAAACTTTCTTAGCTCACACACAGCCAGGAATAAATCCTGCTTCCACAGTCAGAGCGGAACACATCATAATTCACGGGGTTTCAGGATCAGTAATCAGAAGAGCTTTGCCTCGGTAATCAGGCAAAATTAGCCATACAGCAAACGCTGCTCCACTGCCTCCCAGCAAAGCTTAACGCAGTGCCCAAAATGATTAAGAGCTTTCTGAGCAATTTAACTGTATTTCAAGAATAAAGCTAATATTTATAGAAATATCTACATAGTCAGAACCTAACAGGTAGAACATATGACTGACATACACGTCAAAAATGACCAGGCATGCATAAAGGCTGAAAATATGACTGGTAGTATAAAGTCAATAAATTGAAATTAACACTGAACAGGACTAGGAGAGACAGGGGAGAGATTTTGTAAAAAGTAAATCAAATTTCTAGAGGTAAAAACTATAATGTCTGAAATAGAACACTTACTGAAGAGGATTAGTTTTAACTTAGACTGCAGCATAGAGAATTAAAGAACTTAAAGGAATAAAAGTACAAGGATCTACAGTGAAGCAAAAGACAAAAAAAGAGACAGAGAGAGAGGGGGACTAAAACAAAGAAGCAACAGCAAGGCGTGGGATGATTTCAATAGTTTGGTATATGTCAAACTGGAATTTCCAAAGCAAAGGAGAGAGGAGGATGACAGAAAAACATATAAAGAACTAAAAGCTGAAGATTTTCCAAATTTGATGACAACTATAAATGTTCAGGAGCCCTAGGAACTTCAAGAACAAGAAATGCTGAAAAGTCAATTCAAATCAAATCGCTCAAAAATAGTGACTAAAATCAATCTTAAAGGTCACTAAAGACATACTATAGAAGAAAAAATATAAATTAACTCAAAATGAATCATAGACCTTACTATAAAACCAAAAATTAAAATTTTTAGAAGCAGGCATAGACAAACGTAACCTTAAGGGGCCAGTGCTATGGCACAGAAGGCTGGCATCACATGGGTGACAGTTTGAGTCCCAGCTGATCCACTTCCAATTCAGCTTTCTGCTAATTGCTTGGGAAAGCAGTGGGAGATGGCCCAAGCTCTTGGGCCCCTGCATCCAAGTGGGAGACTCAGAAGAAATTCTTGGCTCCTAGCTTTGGATCAGCTCAACTGATCCATTGCAGCCATTGGAGGGGGGGATTAATCAGCAAACAGAGGACCTCTCTCTCTCTCTCTAACTCTGCCCTTCAAACAAATAAATCTTTAGAACATGTAACTTTAAATGGTTCACTGAAAGCTAAACCCTTTTTTTAAAAAATATTTATTTATTTATTTGAAAGGCAGAATTACAGAGAGAGAGATCTTCCATCTACTGGCTCACTCCCCAAATGGCTGCAACGGCTGGAGCTGCACTGATCCGAAGTCAGGAGCCAGGAGATTCTTCCAGGTCTCCTATGTGAGTGCAGGGGCCCAGGCACTTAGATAATCTTCTACTGCTTTCCTAGGCCATGAGCAGAGAGCGGGATTGGAAGTAGAGCAGCCAGGACTTGAACCGATGCCTGTCTGTGATGATGTGATGCAGGCAGCAGCTTTACCCGCCAAGCCACAGTGCTGGTCGTTGAAAGCTAACTCTTAACGTGTTCACAACTTGAACTGTACTAGACTTTGAAACAAAAAACAAACCTGAATTATCCCACTACAAATATGAGAAATCAAGCTACAGAAATATACCTTTACAGTTAAGTGAAAAACATAATAAATAACCCAACAAAGATAGACCAAACATTTGAACATGTATTTAATACCTGAAAATGTTTTCCCAAAGATTTATGGACAAATGTTCATAACAGATTTCCTCATGATAATCAGGAAGCAATCCAATGCCTATTGGCAAGTGGCTAGCTAATTAATGTGGGTACAATTGTGTAATGGAATATCATGCACTCAGGAAAAGGAACAGATTGCATATAAAACAAGGATGACCATAAAAAAAAGTTGATGCAGGGCAAAAGAACAAGGCATAAAAGAACACATATGGTGCCATTTATATAAAAACAAAAATTAGTTATTTGATGGAAACATATCAGTGGTTGCCTAAACCCAGAGCAGAGTGGGGTGGACAGCAAATGATACACAGAAATCTTGGAGGGTGATGGAAAATTTCTACATCTTGTTGTGATTACATTTTCTTGGGTGTGTTCAAATCTCAAAACCCAAAATGACTTTTTTGTAAAGTGTGCCTCAATAAAGTATAACTGTCAAAAAAAGTGACTGGTCATAGAAGCTTATAGAACATGAACTCGAAATTACAAATGAACATTCCCTCAGGGAAACAGTACAGGATCAGAGACTTAAGCACTGCTTTAGGGGCTGTATTAGAATGACAAAATATGAAATAGCATGTTTCCATGTTTAAAATGATTATAGAAATAAAAAACAAAAGATAATCAAAATGATCATAAATATCTTAAGAAGAAATGCAAAATTAGTAAAAAGGATAGCAGTTAAAATGTCACTTGGGACTTCCATATTCCATATTCAAGAACTTGGGTTTGAATCCTGGCCCAAACCCAGCTGTTGTGGGCATTTGGGGAATCAACCAGAAGAGACAGAAGATCTACCTACCTACATATCTATTTCTATATCTATTTTTATGTGTCTCTTCCTCCCTTTCAAACAAATAATAACAAATAATAATTTTAATTCATTTAGAAAGAATGGAGAAGTTAAGCAGTAGACTAGATAGAGAGACATGAAAACTAGTGAACAGATGGCTAAATGCAAAGTAATACAGAATGCACCAGAGGGAAATTCAGATTTAAAAATTGAAGGATGTAACAAAGAGGCCAAATCAAGGTTAAATCTATATGAAGAGACCCAAAGAATGTGAAGAGGTAATATTCAAGAAAATAACTGCTGAGAACACATGAAAAAGGAAACACAGCCCCAGACAAACTACACTAAGTTGTAGAACAACAAACACAAAGAGAAAGCATTGCAGTAACTACTGACAGAGGGAGGACGAGTGAACCACAGAACAGATGTCTCAAGGTGAACACCAGAACCCAGGAAAGGCAAAATGATCACAAAACATAGAAAGAATTTAGCAATCAATCAACCAGGAATGCTATATCCAAATAACTTTCTAATGATGATAGCATAAAAGGGAATTTACAGGGCAAAATAAACAAGAAAATGTAAACAAAGGAAATTCTAAAGAATGTACATAAGAAAATGGTTGCAGAGGAAGGGTTGACATTTGAAACAGAGAGCTGAGCTCCAGGAGCAGTGCATGGGCAGCTGCTGGGACTTCATTCTCTCTTGCTATTTCCCAGCCTGGAAACAAGAAGCAGGGTTACCTGGAGCCATTCTTTATAGGAGAAAATCATGTCGAGTCTCGCAGTGGCACAGAGAGCAGGGCCATGCACAGGTACCTGGTGAGGACAGATGGGCAATCACCAAGGTGTAGTGAAAAACAGAAAACGAAAGAACCTTACAGAGCAACGTGTGCACCGTTTCTTGGGTTTAAGTTAGGAAAGAAAAGATCACAATACACTAAGTTTTTTTAAAAAATATTTATTTATTTATTACTCCCCAAATGCCTGTAACAGCTAAAACTGAGTCAGGCTAAAGCCAGGAGTCAGGAGCTTCATCCGGGTCTCTCATGGAAGTGGCAGGGGCCGAAGCACTTGTGCCATTTTCTGGTGCTTTCCTGGGCCATTATTATGGAGGCAGATCAGGAGTGGGACCATCCTGAACAAGAACCAGCATCCATATGGGATGTGGTTGTATTCAACAAAAGTGTGTAGGGGAGAGAGAGAGAGAGAGAGAGAGAGAGAGAGAGAGAGAGAGAGAGAGAGAGAAGACTGAGTCCTGCTCAGGATAAAGGGCAGTGGGGAACACCTTAAATTCTCCTCTGAAGTGTGAATACTTAGGGTGTTTTAGGTTGTGATTTCATTTTATCAGGTGAGTTGGCTGAACTTTATTTAAAGAAGAAAAAAGAGGAATGGGGGACAGGAGAAGAGCAAGGAACGATGTGGCAGGTGTTCTCCCACATGACTCTGTTCGCATGATGGTGCTGTGCACAATAGCAAAGGAATAGGAATAACCCATAAGAAAACTGACTCTTAAAGGAAAACAAAGGACAGAAAAGATTATACAATTAAAAAGTAATGCAGAAAGTCTTTATTAATGATAATGAAGCTGAACAAATGTAGAGGCAGAATAATATTTTAGCATGGTATGTGATATGCATGACATGGGGAAATGAGACTGTCTTGTTACATTGCCTTGATTTTTAAACATGTGTGCCTGTTACTATTCAAAACAACAAGTCACACACAAACATACCTAATTAACCTGTGTATTCCTTGATCATTGCATCTTCTTGGTACCTGTCCCACTCTTCACATTTCACCTGAGTCATGCTGTGGGTAAAAGAAGACACTACAGTTTTAAGGCTATGGATCCAGCAAGGCTCAGAGAGTGGTAGGAAATGAATAATAACAAAACCACGAATGCTTCCAGCTTGCAGCTGTGTGGGGTGCATTTTCCTACATGAGGCTGTGTATACAGAAAACAGAAAATCAGAATTAACATACTCTCCCACCATGCTGTCTTCACTGCCCAGTATAAAATATTGTCACAACAAATATAGAGGTAAAACCCCAAACAGTGGCAGGCCAGGTTTATTTACCATGCAAAGAGCATGGAGTTACCAGAGCAAGGTACACAAGTCACACAGAAGTTGAGGAGACCAATAAGAAAGACAAGAGCGAACAATTGCTTGCTTGCATGGAAGGAGCAAATGCAGCTATTGGTGTTTTTTCTTTTCTTTTTGGTAATTTACTCACTTTTTACATTTTTCTTCTTTGAATGTGTTATTTTTTAGAAATAAACCATAAGAAACACATTTCTATTTATATAAACATATATGTATACATTTATTTACAATGTACAAAATATGTCTTTTTGGATCATAAAATAGCCATTTTTAACATAAAAAAGAAGAAGGAAAATAAAGTGATTTTTCAATTTAAAAAGGTGGAAAACAATAATTCCCACTTAGTATTAGGAAATGAAAATGTAGTCATGTAATAAATACGCACATTAAGAGGTCACTGCAGACCAGGTCCTCTAGTTTGTGCTGACAAAGATGAATAAGAATGTGTTCTGCCTTCCTTGGAGCTCACTGTCTACGAGAGGAGAAACAGTCAAACACATCTGTTCTGAGGAAGAAATGCAGGCACTGGGGAACCTCAAGGCATGGCTCTTCATGCTCTGTCACAGGGAAGGCAAGAGCTTATACACAAGGCCACCTGGAGCTGACACAGAAATCATGCAGGTATTCCCCAGGCACACTGGAAAGTTCCACCAGAAAAGGAGCAAACATAAAAGAACCCAGATATGTTAAATGAACAGAACTATACAGCCTGTCAAAATGCGATGTGATAAAAAATGGTGCAACGGGCAGTCCACCACAGAACCCTTTTCTTTGTCCTCAAATCCAAACTGTTCACAATACCAGTCCTTTACAAGGTACTATATGCAACAGCACCTTGGGGGCTCATGCAGAATTCACCCACACAACATCTTGATCTGGACCCACACAACATCCCGTAGAGTAGACTCACCCCTTCAGAGTGTTAGGGTCAACGATGGATTCTAATGCTTGAAAGAAACATGGGACAGAGGCAGGTGCATCCACACTGGTTTGTCCACTGTCAAGTTCCCCCACATCTTCAGGTCTACATTTCACTTTGATATTTGTGGAGTGATGGTGCTGAACCAGCAAGTAATTTGCAAAACCGTGACTTGTCTATTATTGTTTTTTCCCCATTGGAATGTTTGATGGCTGTTCAGAAACTTCTGATTTGGAGCAGGAATATATAAGTACCTAATAGTTAGGTTTTAGAACCCATCATAGCTGCTGTCTTTCCTGAAACCTCTGAAGCACCCAAGAAGGTACCGAGAGCCCCACTGTATATACCTAAAAACCTTCTACACATAAACCACTGTGTACCCCGGAAGAGGTATACACCAGAACAGGCTCCAGAAAACAGCACCTGATACACAAATGCACCAAAATGACAGTGGTAAGAAATTTCTACACAAACCTTCCTAGAATGCTTCAAATTCAGTGGATGACTCCCAAAAGTGTAAATGCAAACATTTTCCCCATCAGATAGTTGAAAACAAGGTAATTCCCCCACAGACAGAAATTTCCCTGGCATCAGGCACCATGTTTTTCTCAGGCCCATCACAGAATACAGTGCGTGGCATTTAGTAATTACTTAATCAAAATTTTTCAAATGACAAGGTGTGATGAGAAGAAAATTGAGTAATTATATTAAATTAAAATATATATAGCAGAAGCCAAACATGGAAAATTTAAGTTTACTATTTTACTGAACAACCCTTCTCAATTGAGAAGAAAATAGTCTAAGAAGAAGAGAAAGATAAATCAATAAGTAAATAAACAAACACAGCATACTTCCTACCCTCAAGTCTACCAGGCTATCCAAAATCCTGGGGTGAACTGAGATTGAAGTGTGCCTCAAAAATTTTATTCCAAGGAAATCCCACAAGAAAAATGAGCATAGCATGTGCACATCTCATTCACATGCATCAGTAAAGGAACATGCTGATAAACGATCGTGTCTCTGACCTGTATTATACTTTCGCATTGAAAATGATGAATTGGGAAATGAAAGCAGCTGAGACATGGCTGGAATCGCTCAGAACCTAACCTGCATATTTTACAGTTGATATTTACTTTGAACTACAAGGGCAGCCTTGACCATTCTTATTCATTAACACATCCCCTTCAGGCACTCAGACACAGATCCTGATTTTTTGGAGGTAGTAAGCAAAACTTTATGTGGTTATTGGTAAAAAAAGAAAGTGAAGATCTTGTATAAAATAAATCATAATTTACAACTCCAACAACAGTAGAGAACAGTTGATATCATAAAGGGAAGAGGAGATGAGTTGGGTGAGAAAATAGTGTTGCTGTGCCTCTGCAGGAAACGTCTACAGGTATCCAAAGAGCACTGATTAGCACAAACACATGACAAGCCATGAACATCTGAAAGCTAGGAGAAAGCTTGCAAGTTATTTATATTTGGTTTCTTCCTAACGTAAAATTCCCAAAGGAGAAGAGTTTATGCTTGTGGTACAATAATTATTAAACAGAGCATTATGAGGCACTCTCCCGACACACTCACATTACATTGGCCATGGTTATGCAGCCAGCACAGTGGGCGCTTAACAGATATTAATGACAAAATGAATAAAGATGAATGACTTCAACTGAAAAAAAATTGGAGCATATTATGAACAGTTACAAGGGTATTTCAAAAAGTTTGTAGAAAATGGAGTTAAAAGTTTATTTTGGTGATATTTTTAAATCATGTCTAGCTTATTCATAATATGCATTTTCCATGATCCTCTTGAAGACATCTTGAAATTGGTTATGAGAGACACCAACTATAGACAATTAATGGATGTGTTGATCTACCTCCAGGTTAACTTTTTATTATATCCAGTTTTAAGCCTTGAATCAATTTCTGTCCATAAGTCTATGCCTTTTGAATCATTTCAGTCATCTGAATTATGTAAATTCTTATTGTTCATTCAATAATTCATCTGTGATTCTCTCATATTCTTTTGTATTCACACTCATCTACACAAATATGTGTTTTCATACAAATCCATCTTTCCTTCCTCCCTTCCTCCATCTCTGTCACTCCACTCCCCCTCCCTGGCTTCTCTGAAGCTTTGGAGAGCAGCCTGCTGCCTTCTCTTTATTTCTCAAAGTAGAGAATTCATCACTTCAGCCAACTGATGCAGGCATTCTCCCTTCACACCAAGCCTCTTTGGGAGACCCCATGAGGAAGCGTGCATCATGCATAAATGTACCTTCACTTGCCCCCTTCTTAACCATTCAGAGGAGACTGTTCCTACAAATTATCTTGAGCATTGTGTTTGTCACAATATAAATACATCCCCAGACATAGAAAGGGGAAAAGAAGCCCATGTTAGATTTGAGAGGAAAAGAAAGGAAGGAAGGCAAGCAGGCAGGCAGGGAGAGGGGGAGGCGGAGGAGAGGTGAGGAGAAGGGGCAAAGGGAAGAGAGGGGGCAGAGGAGGAGGGAAAGGAAAGGGAGGGAAGGGGAAGAGAGAGAAAGTTGGGGGAAGTGAGAAGGCAGGGAGGAAGGGAAGAGGATCATTAGCAACCCATATGGAAAATTAAATCTGTCTTCTTTCTTTCACAGTTTCATTCTGCTGAGAGAAACAAAATCACGAAGCATTAGTGCCAACAGGCAATGCCTAACACAGGTGGCAATATCCTCCCAATATTGCAGTAATAATATAATGTATTTCCATCTCTATTAAGAGAGCTTTATTCTCCTCCTCTTGCTGTTTTTCACTTTAACTATTAAACTAGTAGATATTCCATGTTTCTTTACTTTCTGAGGTACAGTGTCTGCATGCACACTGGATTTGCAAAAATAAATCATAATTTTCTGCAGAAAATTTATCAATGAATGCACATTCTTAGAAAACAGAATATGTCATTTCTAAAGCGACTGTTCCTCAGCCTAAGGGGAAAATAACTCTATACTTCTTTAATTAGTTTGGCTTTAATATCTTTTGTTTCACCTTTCTATTTCCAGGCTACCAAGAACATGCAGTGTGAACATATTCACATTTCTCTCATCTTGCTCCAATGCTTGCCTCACTCATTCCCTCAGATGCATAGAATATTTCTTTACCATTCATCCAGCTTCAAGGGCTAGATGCTTCATTCCACAATAAAGTCAATGAGCCTTCCATACAGCTCTGAAAAATAAGTTTGACTACAGTACGTAAGCATTGGTTTAAAAAGATTCGGTGGGCATTCTTATGGTCATCCAAATATACTTGTGAAAACCCTCTTGGGATTCTATGGGAAGAGAGCATCCCACCAATGAAGCAGCAGAGTGGGAGTCTGGAGGGAGCATAGACGTGGCTCCTTCCTTGAGCAACTTTCATCCTCCTGAGATAAGACACACCTACCAAGAGTCTGCCTCCAAAATGCAAGCAGTACAGAGTATCACACACACACACACACACACACACACACACACAACCGGGGGTGAGTGGAGGTAAACTGTCAACAACCAGAAATTCTTCCTGGAGGAGGTGATATCAGAGATGTGCCTTGGAGTCTAGGGAAAACCACACCAGGCGGAGACCATGGAGAAAGCAACTTCTCTGAGGCCACTTGAATTACAGGACTGCAACACGGAGACTTGGGGAAGGAATAGGAGGCATGGTCCTGGAATAAGTTGGTGCCATAGAACAGAAGGGTTTAAATGCCAGAAAACTTAGTTGAGATTTTAATGAGCATGGGATTTTTTTACATTTGTTTATTTATTTGAAAGGCAGAGTTATATACATAGAGACAGAAGGAAAACAGCTGTTTCACTCCCCCAGATGGCGATGGTGGCCATAGTCAGGATGGGATTAACCAAGAGTCAGGAATACCACCTGAGACTCCCACATGGATAGATTGGGTCCAGGTCCTTTAGCCATCTGCCATTGCCTTTCCCGGGGACATTAGCAGGGAGCTGGATTCGAAGCAGAGAAGCCAAGACTTTCACCAGAGCTCTGATATGGGATGCCAGTAACACAGGCCATAGCTTATTAGTCTGCCAACCCACAACACTGGCCCCAGTGTGGAAGATTTCTACACAAAGAAATAATAGTCGATTGTGTTCTGGGGAGATTGATGAAGTAGAGTGTTTCTGTACCTGTGGATGAATTTAAATTATATTTAAATCATTGATATATATTTAATTCACAGAGGTTTGTGGGATAAAATATTTTTACTAAAGAACAATTGAAACTATGAATACCTTATTTGTGCAGAAGACTTCAAAATGTCAAAATGAGCAAAACAATTTTTATGTTTATTGTCTTGTACCTTCACAATAATCCTGTGAAGTAGGTAGCATTATTTCTGTTTATAAATAAAGAAGAAATTGATTTTAATTAACAGAACAATGTTCATATACATCATCATTAGCAGAAATAGGATGGGAATCCAGGGCTGGTAAAACCAAGATACTTTGCAATGTCAAGAACTCTGTGAATTAGCTGTCAACAAAAAAAAGAAGGGCATTGGACTCTGGAAACAACAGTAAATGTAAAAGTGTGATTTAAAGAAACTGTGTCAATTCAGGAACAAGTTAGTGCTTCATTTCTGATTCCCCTGAATACATAATTTCAAGCTGAATTGCTTAAAAATAGACAACTTAAAAGAATACAGGAGGCAAACTAACAGGAGAGAGCAATCATGACGCCTTGCCCAAATTCAGTGCCATTCTCCCTGAACTTAACCTGAAATGTAGCACATTTTAATTTTCTCTATGTATATCATCAATTTCCTTTTTTAGTTGTTTGACTGGAATATTTTAAAAACCTTGTCTCAAGTTCAGATATTCTTTGTTCTGATCAATCTATTTTGGTGTTGAGGCTTTCAACCACATTTCTGTTTGAATTTTTGATTTCTTCATCTCTAAGACTCCCTGTTTGTCAAGATCTCTTTTTTGCTGAATTTCTATGCATATAATTGTTCTAATTTTGTTAAACTTCCTGTATGAATTTTTTATTTTTATTTATTTTTTAAAAATTATTATTGTGTATTTGAAAGGCAGAGTTAGAGAGAGGCAGAGGCAGAGAGAGAGAGAGAGAGAGAGAGAGAGAGAGAGAGAGAGAGAGAGAGAGAAGTCTTCCATCTGCGGCTTCACTCCCTAAATGGCCACAATGGCTGGGGCTGGGCCAATCCAAAGCCAGGTGCCAGGAGCTTCTTCCAGGTATCTCACACGGTGCAGGGGCCCAAGAACTTGAGACATCTTCTCCTGCTTTCCCAGGTCATAGCAGAGAGCTAGATGGGAAGTGGAGCAGCTGGGACTTGGACCAGCACCTACATGGGAAGCCAGCATTGCAGGTAGTGGTTTTACCCACTATGCCACAGCACTGGCCTCCATCCATTTCATTATCATGCCCTACTGTTGTCTGTCTGAACACACTGTTTGCACTGCAGGTGCCAGAAATTTGGGGGATTAATTAATAAACTCATAGAATTTAGAATCAAATTGAATTTTGGAAGGTAACCCTCTTTAGAGGACAGAGAATCTTAAGTTATTCCCCCAAGATTCAGGCGCATGGTGTACATGCACCTGCCCTGGTTTCCAAACACAAATCTGGGTACAGTTGTGAAATTGGTCATAAATGTGATCAAGATCCCAAATCAGATGGCTCTAAAGAAGAAAGATTTCCTAGATCACCCTGGCTCCTAGATCACATGGCTCCTTTAAAAGCAGAGTTGTGCTCTGCTGGATACAGAAAAGAAAAAGGGACATGCTTGTTGGCCTTCGGAAAAAAAACAAAACAAAAACAAAAACCAAAAAACAAGCCATGAACTATCTACAGAGTCCACACAGCTAGAACTGTGGCCTCTCCTAGGAGCTGAGAGCAGTCCCCAGCCAGCAGCTGGGAAAACCAGCAGGTGCTAGGAAATTCTCAGCAGCCAGTGAGCTTGGGATAGGACTCTAACCCAGATGAGAACCATGCCCAAGGGCACTGGACTCCAAGTCTTCAGTCCTACACAGGTCACCCAGCATGCCCTGACTGTATGTGTAACACACAGAGCTGGGAGACTGCTCTGTGTCAACTTAGATCAGGAAGTTTGTGCAATGTATCACAAATACAAAGGGAATGCATGGGGTCTGGCGCTATGGTATAGTAGGCTAAACCTCTGCCTGTGGTGCCAGCATCCCATATGAGCACCAATTCATGTCCAGGCTGCTCCTCTTCTGATCCAGCTCTCTTATGGCCTGGGAAAGCTGAATAAGATGGTCCAAGTGCTCTTTTACTTGGGAGACCTGGAAGAAGTTCCTGGCTCTTGGCTTCAGATAGGCCCAGCTCCAGCTGTTGTGGCCATTTGGGGAGTGAACTAGCGGATGGAAGACCTTTCTCTCTGTCTCTCTCTTTGTCTGTAACTCTACTTCTCAAATAAATAACCTCTTAAAAAGGTTATAATGCTATGTTCATTAATCACACAATGGTGCAAGAAAGATCCCACTATATGATCCAGGGTCACCCAGCTGACCAGCAGCAGATCTGTAGAACTGAGGTTTCTTAACTGCTGGTACAATGGATTTCCTCTCCCCTGCTTTGCACTCTCACAGAGGGTTACCTTCCAAACTCTCCCTGTTTCAGGAGGCTTCTGAAACTGGAGCTCTTGTATTGTACATGATTCTGCCTCTCCTTCCTGTGCCATAGTTGCAGTTCTTGACATGGCCCTCCTGTTTGACAACACCACGTCCCAAAGACTTCCCTCTCCCCTGTCCCACTGCCAAACCCCGTCTCAATACATAACAGAGTTTTTCAGGATGAAGCCATGTGCCTGGCAGGCTAAGACCACACTGAAAAACAGAGGCAGTGGAAACAGCCAAACAATCAGAATCACTCCATCTTGAACTCCACATGTGGGTGTCTGATACAGCACTCCACGCCCCTTCAAGAATGCTCCATGTCTTCCTTGTCACTCTGTCCTACGACCTCCATGTTCAGTTTCTGCACTGGGATTACTGGTATACATTCATTGCACTGATAAATTCATTTCCAAAACCCCATAAATGACCTAAGAACACCAGTTCTTCCTAAGAACACCACACAAATGGGTGAGGGTCTGTATATACGTATTATTAACGATGATTGTTCTCCTAATTGTCGTTAACATTTCAACATATTGACTGAAATCACTTCTGTTACAAAGTATTTTTATATTTGCCAAGCAAATAACAATGAAAATAACATTAGACAGAGATGTAAAGTACCAGTCTTTGAATGTGGCAAGGCTCAGAGCTGTGACCACATAAACAATTATACACATACTGAGGACCAGTCTAATGCAAGTGCTGAACATATAAGGATGAGTTCAAAAGAAAGAAGACTTCATTCATATTACCTGTGGGTAAACGGATGAAAGACAAAAGGGACCCCATCCCAAGAAATTTTGAACATTGAGAAATGAGATTTTTTAGGACTTTGTATTTATTATATCCTTAAATTTTCTTAAGGGATTTGAACTTCACTTATATTTTCAACCTGAAAACTTTCACCAGTTGGCTTTTAGATGACTCATCATCACATTTGTGAGAGGGTATACATACTTTAATTTTCTTTTAAGAGGTGGTAACATGCAGATTAGCCAATGGAAAACTAACTTGCTTTTATCAGCACAAATATAAAACAACAGCTAATCAAAGAGGAACCATTCATTTTCCCTGGACAAAAATAGTTGCTTCATTAAGCAGTGTGTTGACAGCTAATGTGATAAATTTAAATAACAAATACAAATTTTACAAGCACATTAACCAATAACTAACAATGCAAAAGAAACATACTTTAGCAAGGGGTGATTGCTTCAAATAGGTAAGTTTTTTCAGATTTATACAAGATACATATAAATGAAATATAATTAACTTATAAGAATCAAACTTTAATGTCTAATATAATACTACTTATAACTGTGTATATCAAGACATAAAATTAGGAGTGACAAATAAAATAAGGAAAGATTAGATAAAATAATTCCTGTTAAATGAATGAGATTTAAATATTATTTTAATTTTTATAATCTTCAAGAAATAGTTCTATTAAAAAAAGAAAAAGATAGAAGATAGTACATTAACTCAATTATACCTTATTTTTTAATATACTAGCCTATCATCCCCTATATCTACTATGTCTTGAATAAATTATGCCTTTTTAGCAAAATAAAAGGACTTTCTCTAATATGATTTCAGTGGATATTGAGCAAAAATTTTAAATAACTTATAACAGAAAAATTTTTAGTTTGCAAGAGAGCATTAACATGAGTAAAAAATGAATAAATTCCAGACAAAATTTTAACCTATGAAAGTATCTTTTCTTCCCATTCCTTAATATTATTCACTGCTGGAACTTAAAAGCATAGAATATACCATTTGCTTCCTGATTTCTCATGTCCCTAAATCAGTAGTCAATTTTTGGCTAAATTTTCACAGATTATTTCACTTCTTTAATAACACATGAAATGTATTTCTACAAATGTCTTTCCCAACGTCAACACAGCTAAGCATTTGCGGTTTTTAAAGAGGCCCTACCCTCCATCCCTCTCCACATCGTGACTCCCACCAAGTAAAGCAAAAATGCATTATGGGGCTTGCTGCTGAAGCTGATTCACGCCAAGAGCAGACAAGAAGTGAAACTGACATTACTGCTGTGGTCTTCCCAAGACTGCCCTCCTCAGCAGGGTAGCAAGTCCCAGACTGAAGTTACACCTGAGGGTCAGTGATCCAAGGGAGACAACAGGGAGACCTGTGAGCCGTCCCAAGGCATCCAGGAGGGACTGCAGGAGGAGCTTCTGCTGGGGACAGTTTCTCTTTCTAGAGGCAAATGAGCATTGCTCACACTGAGTAGCAGAAACTCTCAGGCCCAGGCACAATCCCTCACTCCACATCCGAAGAAATAGTTTCCCCCGTGTCTCTGCAACATCAACGATGGGGCTCACCTTTTGGTCCTTTAAATACCCACAACGATTTTTTCTTTATTTCTTATAAAATACTATAATTTTTTCACTTATACATGAAAACCGTGCATATTTATAGGGCATTATGTTGTGTTTCAATACCTACATACATTGCCTAATGTTCAAATCAGAGCAAAGCTATCTGTCTCTTCAACCATCTATCATCTCTTCATGGTAAAAATATTCAAAATCTTCTCTTGTAACTTTCTTATTAAAAAAATACATTACCTTCATGTATAGTCACATTGCTGTGCAACAGAACACTAGAATGTCTTTCTCTGTTTTAGCTACAGTTTAGTACCCACCAGTCAACATTTCACATCCCTTTCTCCTCCTTACTATCTCCAGGAAACCACCATTCCACACTCAACTTCTATGAGATTGACATTTGTAGATTCCACATGTGAGAGTGGTCACACACTACTTATCTTGCTGTGCTTAGCTGTTTGACTTAACATAATAACCTATGGTCCAACCACGTTGTTCCAAATGACAGGATTTCATCCCTTATATATGACTGAGGGGTATTATGTTGTGATTACACACCACCTTTTCTCTATCTATTCATTAGCTGATGGACACTTAGGCTGATCCCATATCTCAGCTATTGAGATTAGTGCTATAATAAATAAGAGAGTGTAGATGTCTCTTCAACTGCCTGATTTCATTTCCTTTGGATATATACCCAGATGTTACATTGCTGGATCATATGGTAGTTCTACTTTTAATTGTTTGAGGAAGCTCCATACCACTACACTAGCTGTGCTAAAAATACATTGTAGACATAGAAGATCATGTTAGATATTTGCATTTGTGTTTATATAACCACTAAATGTCAACTTTAAGAAAAAGTTTTTATTATTCATTGTGTATACCTATAACGCTTAAAACCACACAATTCAGGTAATAGAAGTTCAGTAGTTACTGGTTAATTAGGCAGATGAATGACACTCAACTTCTTAAATATTAAGTAATTTGTTATTGCATTTTAGATTAGCTCATTCAGGAACTAAGTTAAGTTTAACATATCACCAATGGTTCCCATTTAGATTATCTCGTCATTATGTGATAATAGTGCCCTACATCATCTTCTAATAAATCTATAAATATTACTCATTCTTTGAGATTCCTATTATCTTCTCAAGAAAGTGAACTAAAATATCTATGGTTTGGGGATGCTTCTTAGAAAAAATATTCAATAATCAGGAAAGTAATAGCATTAGAAGGTACACATTGAAGTACAGAACATATGAAAAGACATAGCATGAATGCGAAACCTTCCCTCAGGTGTAGAAACCACAGTCCATGACACGACTGGTTCCTTCTGTTTTCAGTGCTAGGTCATGGGAGAGATGACACGCAGAGAAGACATTCATTATTTATTCATTCATCTCACCTGGATCTTGTTTTCCCCAATACCAAGGATAGTGCCCAGAGAGCGAAAAGTCCCTAATACATTTGAAGACCCATACCCAAAGTCAGTTAAGATAAACAGAGATAAGATTCATTGCAAAACTGTTTTTATGGCATTGGACTAATAGAAAATTTTTAATAATTGATTATGTCAACTTCTAATGGAAGGATCATATTATTTAGGAAAAATGCCAGCTGCTGTAACAGATGAATCCATGGAATCTCAGAAGCTTAAAGCCATAGGATGATTTCTTGTCCCCATCGCATTCAAAGAGTGCTCCTGGTTGTCAAACAGACTTCCAAGTACTTGGCAGTCAGGAAGAAGCCAGGGTCCTTCTGTGTCGGGTCTGTCCTCCTGCAGAGGTCAGAGTCCTCGTGTTTTGCCAGTGGTTGGAAAGAGCATGCTAATTCCTTCTGTTTCACTCCCACCAGCTGGAAATCAGCTATAGGATGACACACTCAAGAAGGGAGGCTGAGATGTACAGAACTGTACATAAGTAAATATTTTAAAATGTGGGGTGGATGAGGGTTGTGGTGTCGTTGTGTAGTGGGTAAAGCCACTCCCTACAATGCCAGCATCCCATATTGGAGCCATTCCATGTCCTAGCTGCTCTACTTCCCATCCAGCTACCTGCTAATGGCCTGTGAAAACAGTAGAATATGGCCCAAGTGTTTGGGCCCCATGCCATCCATGTGGGAGACCAGATGAAGTTCCTGGCTGGGGGCTTCAACCTGGCACAGCCCTGGCTGTTGTGGCCATCTGGGGAGTGAATCAGCAGAGGGAAGATCTCTCTGTCTCTACCTCTCTCTAACACTTTCAAATAAATAAATAAATCTTCTAAAACAAAAAAAAGAATACCTGTTCATACATAGAGGAAAGAAAAGCAGTCTGGTGGTGTCTAGACATACATTGGCACATACACAATTTGCTTGTTCTCTATCACATGTATCGACAACTCTGCCATTGATGAGAGATCTAGCATGCTTTTGTCTACGTCCCTCATGAATACATGGCACTCTGCACATGAACACAGCTCTGAGTTGCTGTATACTCTAAAAGAGATAGGTAGGTTATTTCTAAACTGTTCCATGAGTTATTTCCTCCATCTTTCCACATTTTCTTGAAAATTGACTTAAGTGTCAACATTCACAATCCTCTCATGAGAAAAAGGGGCAGTTGCAGCCACTAATCAAGGTTTCCCAAAGATGAAATTGTTTTTAAGTCAAAGATTTCTGTGAGTTTATTTATGTGATATACACGTTAGTCCCAGCAGCTGACTCAGCCTTCCCTTGACTCTCTCAGCTCTCTGTATGTCCAGCCCTTTGATGCAAGTCAAGTGCATCCCTGCTTTCCTCAAGTCACATCAGAAGAACTTCCACTCTCCTTAGAGTCTCACTTGGTGTGTTGTAAAGCTGTCCCCCACGAAATTTAGGAGCCATTTTGATAGCTGTATTTGTAACCCAACAGATGTCTTGAGAGTTAAGAGTTCCCCTGGAGTATGGTGCCATACAATTCAGAACTCTTTGAAAGTGGCCCAGTATTCCTCATTTTTGCTTTTTTTTTTTTTGCTTTGTTTGGTCCCTAAGGACTATAACAGATGCAGCAAATGCCCACTGGATTTTCTTGTACATTCTTTATATCCTTTCTTAAGGCCTAATAATTTTTACTAACAAATGACAGTCCCTTGGTAATACACGTCACAATAGCACCTTGAAAATAACTAATTCCCTCTAAGGAGGTCAAAAGGAGTCTTATATTATATTTTCAACTCACTACACAAGAGACAAAAGGAAGATAATGTTTTCATTACATTGGGATTCAGAAAATAACAGTTACAGAAACAGTTACAGAAATTATATATATATGTATATATATACATATATATATACTTCTTCACCTCTAAAAATGAGAATTCATAAGGAAAAAAGCAAATTGGATTTTAATGGTGGGAAGCTGCATTTTGATATTATTCTAAATATTTCATTAAATATCCTCTATGTACACTTGGTTAAATTGATTAGCATTATACCAAGTGAATTGTCAATCATGTATCTGAAATTCATTTATCTGAAATCCTACCCTTCTAAAATTTTGTCTGAGTCTGCTTCTTGAACACACACACACACACACACACAAATAGAGATAATGAGTGGGAGAAGAAAAGGGAGGGAGGGAGGGAGACTGAGCTACAATCCAAATTATAAAACTGGTAAAAAAAATGAGTAAAAGGTGCAGATGACAAGAACCTCATGTCATAATTTGCAGAGCATACAATCTTAACCAACATTTATTTGTGATATTAACTGTACATTTTTTTTTCCAATATAAAACAGACTCAATAAAAAGAATCTCTGAGTATAATGAGAACCTGTTAAACACAGAATAATATGATCATAAGATCATAAAACCAACTCTACCCATATGAAACATAGAGTGTGGCCAAAATTCTTTGCCACATTCTTCAGTCAAACCACAAACACAACCCATTAGAAGAAGAGACAGATTTCTTCTGAGAATGCTTAATTTGGTGATTTTACTTCCTATTTAACACACACACACACACACACACACACACATTTTCAAGTGCATAGGTCATTTTTTCCACAAATAATCATCAAATTCATCTACCTGTTGTATATCCAACATTTAATAAAAACTGTACTAAATAACATATTTGTTTCACAAGTTTAATGTTTATCAGATAAGATGCTGAAGTTTCAGAACTTCCCTTCATAGAGATGTTTTTGTCCAGTTTTCGAAATCAATAAACTAAATTTATACTAGGAAAAGAATTTGTTGTCATGGTAGCAATTTTTCATTTCATTTATCTATTGCCAGGGCCTAGAACAATTACTGGCTCATAGCAGTTTTTTTTTTTTTTTTGGACAGGCAGAGTTAGACAGTGAGAGAGAGAGACAGAGAGAAAGGTCTTTCTTTTTCTGTTGGTTCACCCCCAAAATGGCCACTACAGCTGGCGTGCTGCGCCGATCCGAAGCCAGGAGCCAGGTGCTTCCTCCTGGACTCCCATGCAGGTACAGGCCCCAAGCACTTGGGCCATCCTCCACTGCCTTCCTGGGCCACAGCAGAGAGCTGGACTGGAAGAGGAGAGACCGGGACAGAATCTGGCACCCCATCTGGGACAGGAACCTGGGGTGCTGGTGCCGCAGGCAGAGGATTAGCCAAGTGAGCCGCGGTGCCGGCCAATTCTGTTCCTTTTAGTAAGCAATTATAAATGTGTCATTGAGGACGCAATGATACTTTATGCTCACAATGTTTGTGAACATATTATGTTTATATTTGCACAGGAGAACTATTATTAATGAAATTTCAAATGTGTAGCCATAGGTATTTACAGATAGATTATCCAGCTCTTTATGTGACTGAATAAAATTCACTCTAAGTAATAATTTTATTTTAACCCAGGATATCAGAGGTGCTTAAAAGCAAATTTTTGGACTTAATGGACCTATCACTTATATGCCAGAGAAAAAAACGCACCAAAAACTAATTAAAGATTGGTGGAACTCTTTTATTTGCTGATTTCATTTCCCTTGGGTAAATTCCCAGAAGTGGGATGGCTGGGTCATATCGTAGGTCTATATTCAGATCTCTGAGGTATCAGCAAACTGTCTTCCATTGTGGCTTTACCAGTTTACATTCCCACCAACAGTTGATTAGGTACTTTATTCTCCACATCCTCACCAACATTTATTGTTTGTTGATTTCTGTATGAAAGCCATTCTAACTGATTGAGCTTTTTATTTTCATTTCCCTGAGGGCTAGTGATCCTGAGCATTTTTTCATGTGCCTGGAGGTCATTTGTATTCCTTCTTATGAAAAAATGTCTGTTTAAGTCCTTGGCCCAGTTGTTAACTGGGTTGTTTTGTTGTTGTAGAATTTCTTGATCTCTTTATATATTCTAGCTATTAATTCTTTATCAGTTGAATTGTTTCCAAATAATTTCTTTCATTCTGTCGGTGGCCTCTTCACTTTCCTAAGTGTTTCTTTTGAAGAGCAGAGCTTCTTCTCAGTTTGATGAAATACAATTTGTTGATTTTGGCTTTGGTTTCCTGTGCCTCTAAGGTCTTTTCAAAGAAATCTTTGTTTGTGTCAATGTCTTGCAGGATTTTCTCCATGTTCTCTAGTAATTTGATGGTATCAGGTCATAGATTTAGGTCTTTAATGCATTTTGAATGGATTTTTAAGTCAGATATAAGGTAGGGATCCTGTTTCATATTCATGCATATAGAAATCCAGTTTTCCTTGCACCATTTGTTGAAGAGACTGTCCTTGCTCAAGGGATTGGTTTTAGCTCCTTGGTAAAATATAAGTTGGTTGTAGATGCTTGGATTGATTTCTGGTGTTTCTAATCTGTTCCATTTCTTTATCCTTCTGTTATTCTACCAATACCAAGCTGTTTTGATTATAACTGCCTTTTAGTATGTCTTCAAATCTGTTATTGTGATGTCTCCAGGTTTGTTTTTGCTGCATCAAATAGCTTTAGTTATTGGAGGTCTCCTGTGTTTCCATACGAATTTCAGCATTTTTTCTAGATATGAATAGAATGTCTTTGGTATTTTGGTTGGTATTGCATTGAATCTATAAGTTGCTTTTGGAAGAATGGACATTTTGATTATATTGATTCTTCCAATCCACAGCATGGAAGATTTTTCCATTTTTTGTTTCTTCTTCTGCTTCTTTCTTTAATGTTTTGTAATTATCATCATAGAGATCTTTGCTATCCCTGGTTAAATTTATTCCAAGATATTTTATGTAGCTAGTATGAATGGGATAGATGTTAGGAGTTTAATTTCTACCTTGGCATTGTCTGTGTATACAAAGCCTATTGATTTTTGTGTACTGATTCTATATACAGCTACTGTACCAAATGCTTCCATGAGTTCCAGTAGTCTCTTGGTGTAGTCTCTTGGATCCCCTATATATAGAATCATGTCATCTGCAAATAGGCATTGCCTGACTTCCTCATTCCCAATTTGAATCCCTTTGATTTCTTTTTCTTGTCTAATGGCTCCAGCTAAAACTTCAAGGACTATATTGAATAGCAACGGTGAAAGTGGGCATCTTTGTAGGGTTCTGGATCTCAGTGGGAATGCGTCCAAATTTTCTCCATTCAACAGGAAGCTGGCCATATGTTTGTCATAAATTGCCTTCATTGTGTTGAGAAATTCTTTCTATATCCAGTTTGCTTAGAGTTTTCATCATGAAGGCTGGTATATTTTATCAAATGCTTTTTCTGAATCTATTGAGATAATCAAATGTTTCTTTTTCTTCAGTTTGTTAATATGATGTATCACACTGATTGATTTGCGAATGTTGAACCATCCTTGCATACCAGAGATAAATTCAACTTGGTCTGAATGAATAATCATTCTGATGTGTTGCTGGATTCAGTGGCCAGAATTTGGTTGAGGATTTTTGCATCTATTTTCATCAGGGAAATTGGTCTGTAATTCTCTTTCTCTGTTGTCCCTTTTTCAGGTTTAGGAATTAAGGTGATGCTGGCTTCATAGAAAGAATTTGGGAGGATTCCCTCCATTTCAATTGTTTTGAATAACTTGAGAAGTGGAGTTAGTTCTTTAAAGGTATGTTAGAATTCAGCAGTGACGCCATCTTATCCTGACTCTTCTTTGTTGGGAAGTCTTTATTACTGATTTAATTTCTGACTCAGTTATGGGTCTGTTTAGGTTTTCCATGTCTTCATGACTCAATTTAGGTAGCTTGTTTGTGTCCAGGAATCTATACATTTCTTCTGTGTTTCCCAGTTTGTTGACATACAGCTCTTTGTAGTACTTTCTGATGACGCTTTTTTTCCCTGTGATGACTGCTGTTACATTTCCATTTTCATTTATAATTTTATTGACCTGGGTCTTCTCTCTCTTTTTGGTTATTTGAGCCAATGGTGTGTCAATTTTGTTTAGTTTTTCAAAAAACCAGCTCTTAGTTTCGCTGATCGTTTGTATTTTTTGTTTCAATTTTGTTAATTTCTTCTTTAATTTTAATTATTTCTTTGCTTCTATTAGTTTTGGGGTTGGTTTGCTGTTGTTTTTCTATATCCTTGAGCTGCATTGATAGCTCATTTATTTGGTGCCTTCCCAATTTCTTGATGTAGGCACATATTGCTATAAACCTTCCTCTTAACACTGCTTTTGCTGTATCCCATAAGTTTTGATAGGTTGTATTGTCTCTTTATTTGTTTCCAAAATTTTTTTCTCTTTTGATTTCTTCTATAACTCACTGTTTATTCAGGAACATGTTGTTAAATCTCAGTGTGTTTGCATATGTTCTAGAGATTCCTGAGTTGTTGATTTCTAGCTTTATTGCATTATGGTCCATGAAGATGCATAGCATGATTTCAATTTTTTTGGAATTTGCTGAGACTTGTTTTATGGCCTAGTATGTGATATATCCTAGAGAAAGTTCCATGCACAGTTGAGAAGAATGTACATTCTGTAACTATTGCATAAAATATTCTGTAAATATCTGTTTGGTCCATTTGGTCTATAGTGTAGATTAATTCTGTTGTGCTTTGTCTTCTAAGTCAGATATTCTTTCTTCTGCTTCACTGATTCTGTTGTTGAGGCTCACCACCGTATTATTTATTTGTTCTATTGAAGTCTTCATTTCTAAGATTTCATTTTGATTTCTTACTAAGATCTCAATTTCATGGGAGAAATTTTCTTTTATGTCATATAGGGATTTCATTAGTTTGTGCATCTGCTTCTGATTTTACTGCTAAATAATCCTATGATCATTTTTTTCAATTCCATTTCTGGAATGAATCTTCAATCTCATCATCTTCACAACCTAGTATTGAGGTGTTGTGTTCTTTAGGGGGTGCCATATTTTACCTTGTTCTTGTTTATTGCATTGATGGATCTGTTATCCGGCTTTCTTGGGGGTACTTTTGGTTTCTTTGATTTTTCATTGTGGCAGCTTGTATCTTTGGACTATATCTGATTGAATTAGTGGAGTGTCTTCTTTCAGGGAATAACTAGAGATATGTGGTGGGAGTGGCCAGAGAGCTCTGTTTAGTGGTCCAGGGTGAAGGGCTTGTTTGAGGGGACACACTCAGATTTTGACATTTTGAATCTTTTTTTTTTTAATCAGTGGGAAGTTCTTTCTTGTCTATTCACATAGACTCAGCTCAACTTCTCTCCTAGGAGACGGCCCGTGACTGGATGCTAGCCCCAGTGAGTATGTATTTTGTCCACTCTGCCACAAGGACCACACAAAGGATCTGTGTAGTCCTCCGTATAAGCTCAGATTCCCCAGCAGTGTTTCTCACCAGGCAACCAGAGAGCCCTGATTGTGTGGAGCCTCCTACAAGGGCTGCCCAACATCTCAGCCACCCTGAGTCCTCCCATGCAGCCTCAGTGTTTTCACAGTCCCAGCACATAAGCCTCCCACAATCACGAGCACCCAGCCCCTAGTCTCTTCCCCTCACCAGACTCAGAAGACTCTGTTTGGCTCTTTGCTGGGTGCAGACAAGAGCTGGTGCACCTGTCACATATGTCCAAAATGGTGCCTGCTCTCTGTCAGCTTGTTATAGGGTGCCTTTGCAGGCTGATCAGGGAGAGAGAAAATGTGCCCCCTTTTGATTTTTTTTCTCTTCTAGTTTGGTGGGTACACTATCTCCCATGGGGCTTCAAGCTAGATTCCCTCTAGGCTCTTCCTGCAGCTCTTTTTTTTAAGTGGCTGGGCTACTGCAGTCTGTTCTCACCTTTTCCCTCCAATGCTGGTACGGAGGCTCTCGGCTGGCGGGTCTTAAGTGTTTGTCTTATCCCTCCAGGTAGGTCCACTGTGTTCCTCCAATTTATGTAGAGTTTCCTCTGCTGTTTTCTCCCTAACTCTTCCCTGAGATTGCACTCTTTCTACTTTTTTAAAACTATCTTTTCCTAGACTCGAGCGGCAAGCTCCTTCCCTGCTCTGCCATCATAATCCAATCTCCAATTGCTTTTTTGAATCTGAGCTAAGGTGGCCATTGTCACTCAGACTTCGTTGTCTCTTTGTTACTTAGTGCACCTACACTCCATTTTAAAGATTTTTGGAAAATATGGTTGAAAGAGAATTTCATGCAATAATACTTTCTCTATGAGAAAGTCTGAATGTTGAATTACTGGAAATGTAATTACATTCCCTATGCCTTCACAATATTTAGCCCTTACATCAATGTATTGGGTTATGAGACTTGTAACATATGGAAAAGGCTGATTTGGAAGCTAAACTTCCAAAGAGCTTCAAGTACATTCCACAGCTTCTTGGGGAAATGATAATAAAGAAAGATCACTATCTTGTAACTGCTTTTCAGCTTTATATACAGCTAACCCAAGAGTAACCAGTGCACAACACTGCCCAAAATGCCACATGGCATTCTCACTGCCTCAGAAGCCTAGGTGCACACTCTGAATACAAAGCCATTCCTTGGTTCCCAATCCTGATTTTCCTACCTAAAAATGCTGATTCACTTTCCCAGTCTCTATGAGAGCTTCTAACACTGTTTGGGACCTTCATGATCCCTCAGTCTCCAGGTTGAAATACTCTTGTGTCTCTACCCTGCACATTAACTGAAACTTGGTGTTTATTAGATTCTGAGATTTGTTAAGAAAAGACCAATGTTTATATATAAAATCTACATTAACATGTCCACAAGCTAAGGCCTCAACAAATATTTGAAGAAAAATTGGGTAATAGTTTAAGTATAATTTGGGAGTTTTGGGTACTAATGGTGGAGTAAGTAATAGAATGAAAGAAGAGAATCCTAATAGTCAAATGATGCACCAACTCATCCAGTCCACCAAGGATCCTTATGTACAGTTGCACTCATTGAGAAAAATTAGCTGATCTTCCTTTTACTGTTCCAATATCTGTGGGAGAAATTTAAACAAACTATGGTAAATTCAAAATAATACATGTATTAATTGTTAGAATATTCATCGTGATGGAAATCTTAAAAAACCCAAGATTCAGCAAAATTCGAAATCAGAGGTGCTCTTGGAAAGTACATAGTGGATTCCTCAGGATAGCAGTTGCAGGATGATTAAGCTCCTTCTCTTTTCAGACTTCGTGCCATTTGTTCACAATTACAACTCCAGGAGCACCCTTGATGGCTCTAGTTTGGATTAAGGGTCAACTCTCCAAAAAAGTAAAATGATACACTTTTCTTTTTCTCTTTCTTCTATTTTTGGGGGTATCAAAAATAAAGCTGACTAGAAATTGAGTAATAAAGAGTAATTCACTTCCATATTGACTTCTAAAGCACCAGCCACAGCCTGCTTTTCCTATGGCTTCTAACTTTTATCCTTATACTGGTATAATTTTGTTATTATTATTTCACTGTATGAAAATTATATTTCAATCCTTTTAAACAAAAAAAGAAGTCTTGTCAAATTTGTCTACAGAAGACAAATCAGAAGAGGAATAATTTTGACCTTAAGATTTGGCAACATGGAGTTACTAATATGGTTGACAAGAGCTTGGTTGAAAAGATGATGAGATTAAAAACTGAAAGAGTCAAATGATGCCAAAAATTCATTTACTGGATTAATATGCTTACAAGATGCAAAAGATAGTAAACTTTAATGAAGGTAAGAGATCTGCATTATTCAGAAGTTTTCTTATACAATATCTGACATTTAATCTAACATTTCCAAGCATGCCAATACATAGTATCATGATACAAAACACATATTAGAAACAAACTCACAGTATGGAGTTAGATATACTAATTACAGATAAGACAGAGTGATTAATATCATCGGGGGAAAAAGGATTTAAAATAATTATGGTTAACATGTATGATGGAGCAAAAGATGAAAATTTGGAAAATCTCCCAAAAGAATTTGATAATCAACAACCATAAAATTTGATTCTTTGGAGGGGAAAGTACTAAACTGGTAATATTCAGCAAGAATGATTCAAAATAAAAGTAGGGGAAGAAAATACTACAAATATCAGGGATTGGAATAGAGAGTGTAACATTAGAAGCAATAGAAATATTAAGAATATACTAACAGCATATTATCACCAATTTAAAGATACAATTTTTGGAGCTGGTGCTGTGGTGTAGTAGGTTAAAGCCCTGGCCTGGAGCGCTGGCATCCCACATGGGCACCGGTTCTAGTCCCCACTGCTCCTCTTCTGATCCGCCTCTCTGCTATGGCCTGGGAAAGCAGTAGAGGATGGCCCAAGTACTTGGGCCCCTCCACCCGCATGGGAAACCCATAGGAAGCTCCTGTCTCCTGGCTAAGGATTGGTGCAGCTATGGCCATTGCTGCCAACTGGGGAGTGAACCAGCAGATGAAAAACATCTCTCTGTTACTACCTTTCTCTGTACCTCTTTCAAATAAATAAAATAAATCTTTTTAAAAAAGATATATTTTTTTCAACTTTTATTTAATAAATATAAATTTCTAAAGTACAACTTTTGAATTAGAGCGGCCTTTCCCCAATAACTTCTCACCCACCCTCAACCATCCCATCTCCCATTCCCTCTCCCATCCCATTCTTCATCAAGATTCATTTTCAATTATCTTTATATACAGAAGATCAACTTAGTATATACTAAGATTTCAACAGACTGCACCCACACAAAGTATAAAGTAATGTTTGAATAGTAGTTTTACCATTAATTCACATAGCACAACACATTAAGGACAGAGATCCTACATGGGGAATAGGTGAATCCCATTGTTTATTTAACAATTGACACTCTTATTTATGACATCAGTGATCACCCGAGGCTCTTGTCATGAGCTGCCAAGTCTATGGAAGCCTCTTGAGTTCACCAACTCTGATCTTATTTAGACAAGGCCATAGTCAAAGTGCAAGTTCTCTTCTGCCTTCAGAGAAAGGTACCTCTTTCTTTAATGGCCCATTAAAAAGATATAATTTTGAAAATGTACTTGACTAAATATCATGAAAAAGCCATTTGTCTTATAAGACATAAACAAATAGAAAATCTTACTGGTTATAATACTTTATAAAAATTCACTCATAGTTTAAAATATTTTTAAAAACAAAACTATAGCCCCAATATCTTTACAAGTAAATTCTTCCCATAACTGAAGAAATAATGCAAAACTAACCTAAACTGTTCCATTAATTTGTAAAATCAAGCTATTTGCAAAATTCTTCAAGGTGGTGACCTTTACAGAGACAGACAAAAAATCTGAAAAATTAAAAGCTCATTTATGGTTTTTAAAAATGAGCAAACAAGGAATAGAAAGAATATATTTAATATGCTTATAAATTCACTAAACTGCCTACAAAACACAGCATGCGTGGTGATGAAGCATAACAAGACTTCGTGTTGAGAATGACTCAGATGCTCACTATCATTATTACTATTACTATGCAACATTTTACTGGAGAATCTAAAATGCCAAGGACGGTAAATAGGAATATAAAGGAATGTGCCACTTCCTGCATGACAGTATTACATCCATAGATAATCCCAAAACGTAGAAATATATTAGCTCTAATTAATGAACGTATCACTTTCACTGAGAATGTTATTAAAATATATATAATAACATGAATAAGGATCGAGCGGCAAGATGGCGGAATAGGAAGGGAGCACACCGATAGTCTGGGGAGAGACAGTTTAAGGTTCAAGGAAGAGTAGGGGAAGAAACAGCAGAGGAAACCCTTCCAGAACTGGAGATTCACAGTGGACCTTCGAGGAGAGCGTGGGAGCCCGCAGTTTGGGACACCAGCAGCAGATTCAACACACCAGCGCTGGAACACGAGGTGAGCAGAATCTCAATAGCCCGAGATACCAGGAGGGAAGCGGAAAAGGGAGCCTAGAGCGAACAAGGCTTGAAACCCTGCAGGGAAAAGTTCACCAGGCTAACTAGAAGAGAGAGAGAGAGAGGGAAAAAAAAAAAAAAGTGACCCGTACGGACACAAGCTTCTCTCTCTCCGCTCACCTCTCAAAGGTGAGCAAGACAAAGAGCAGGCACCATTTTGGAATACGTCATCAGCAGGGCGACCTCGGGTCGGCACCGGCCCCAAGCCTAGCAGAAAAACCTGACTCTGGAAGGCAGGGGTGAAATAACAGGAGATTAGAACCTAATGAATGTGTGGTGCTAATGAACTGAGACTGTGAAAAAAGAGACAGTGGGGGAGAGAACTCACGGAAATCACGAATTCATGTGAGTACTCTCCAGAGACGCTACAGTTCAGTAGCCTTGGCAGCCCAGTGGGAGACTACAGGAGAATCTCAGCCCACACAAAGGGCTGCAAAGATTCCTTCTCGGGTCCTTGGGAAAGAGCTTCTGATCTCTGGCTCCTGTGGGTATATCATTCGCCTGCTAACCACCCCCAATTCCATTCAGCTGTGTGGAATTACTTCCCTTTTGAACCAAAAAAAAAAAAAAAAACTAACAGAGAGAGATTTACCACGCCTAACCTGGGAGTGTCTCCTTTGACACACCCTCAACCCTGAGGAACCAAACAGAGCTCTCAGGCCACACCCATCTCAAGCCTCTAAGGCTCCATCAAAAGCAGACAGTCCACTTAATCTAGAGTCATAGTATAACAAGAAAAAAAACACCACAGTGAAGAAACCAATATGCCAAACAACAAACGCAAAAACCGAGGTAATAAGAACAAGGAAGACACTACGGCACCCCCAAATGAAAAAGACACCCCAATTCAAGATTACAAAGATGATGAGTTAGAAGAAATGCAAGAAGCAGATCTCAAAAAATTGATAAGAACACTAAGAAGTACTCAAAAACAAATTCTTGAACTACAGAAATCCTTAATGGACAAGGTAGAAAATCTCTCTCGTGAAAATGAAATATTAAGGAGAAATCAAACTGAAATGAAACAACTAGTACAACATGAAACTGTGATAGTGACGAGAAATCATAATGAAGTGAAGAATTCAATAGATCAAATGAAAAACACATTAGAGAGCCTTACACACAGAATGGGTGAGGCAGAAGAGAGAATATCGGACTTAGAAGACAGAGCATAGGAAACTATACAGTCAAACCAAAGAAAAGAAGAGGAAATTAGAAATCTAAAAAATATTGTTGGGAATCTACAGGATACTATTAAAAAACCCAACATTCGAGTTCTAGGAGTTCCTGAAGGCATGGAGAGGGAGAAAGGATTAGAATGCCTTTTTAGTGAGATAATAGCAGAAAATTTCCCAGTTTTGGAGAAGGACAGAGACATCCTAGTACAGGAAGCTCATAGAACCCCTAGTAAACATGACCAAAAGAGGTCCTCACCACGACACGTTGTAATTAAACTCACCACAGTGAAACAGAAAGAAAAGATCCTAAAATGCGCAAGAGAGAAACGTCAAATTACACTCAGAGGATCTCCAATTAGACTCACGGCAGAATTCTCATCAGAAACCCTACAAGCTAGAAGGGAATGGCGAGACATAGCCCAGGTACTAAGAGAGAAAAACTGCCAGCCCAGAATATTATATCCTGCCAAGCTCTCATTTGTGAATGAAGGTGAAATAAAGACCTTTCATAACAAACAAAAATTGAAAGAATTTGTTGCCACTCGTCCAGCCCTGCAAAAGATACTTAAAGATGTGTTACACACAGAAACACAGAAACACGGCCATCAACATGAAAGAAGGTAAACGACGGGAACCTCACAGCAAAAGATCACAGGGAATACAAAGCATACATTTGGATAAAGAAATTATGGGACATGTACTCTATAGAATACTATACAGCAGTCAAAAACAATGAAATCCGATCATTTGCAACAAAATGGAGGGATCTGGAAAACATCATTCTGCGTGAATTAAGCCAGTCCCAAAGGGACAAATATCATATGTTCTCCCTGATCAGTGACAATTAATTGAGCACCAAAGGGGAAACCTATTGAAGTGAAATGGACACTATGAGAAACAGTAACTTGATCAGCTCTTGTGCTGACTGTTGTTGTACAATGTAATACTTTATCCCATTTAGTAATTTTTTTATTCTAGTACTATTGGTTGAACTCTGTAATTAACAAACAATTATTCTTAGGTGTTTAAATTTTAACTGAAAAGTGATCCCTGTGAAATATAAGAGTGGGAATAAGAGAGGGAAGAGATGTACAATTTGGGACATGCTCAATCGGAACTGCCCCAAATGATGGAGTTAGAAACAGGCCAGGGAATTCCAATACAATCCCATCAAGGTAGCATGTACCAAGGCCATCTCACTAGTCCAAGTGATCAATTTCAGTTCACAATTGATCACACTGATAGGTCTAAGAGTCAAAGGGATGACACAAACAACACTAGTGTCTGCTAATACTAACTGTAGGAATCAAAAAGGGAGAGAATGATCCAACATGGGAAGCGAGATACACAGCAGACTCATAGAATGACAGATGTCCTAAATAGCACTCTGGCCTCAGAATCAGCCCTTAAAGCATTCAGATCTGGCTCAAGAGCCCATGAGAATATTCTAGGCATGGAAAGCCAAGACACTCTGGAAAAAAAAAAGAAGACCTAAATGAAAGATCTCTGTGAGTGAGATCCCAGTGGAACGAATGGGGCCATCAAAGAAGGAGGTACCTTTCTCTGAAGGGAGGAGAGAACCTCCACTTTGACTATGACCCTGTCGGAATAAGATTGAAGTCAGCGAACCCTAAAGGCTTCCATAGCCTTGGCAACTCATGACTAGAGCCTACGGAGATTCCTGACGCCATAAACAAGAGTGTCAAATTGTTAAATCAACTTCAGGAGTCACTGTGTACTTACGTCTCATGTGGGACCTGTCCTTAATGTGTTGTCCAATGTGAAGTAATGCTATAACTAGCACTGAAACAGTATTTTACACTTTGTGTTTCTGTGTGGGTGCAAACTGATGGAATCTTTACTTAGTATATACTGAATCAATCTTCTGTATATAGATAATTAAAAATGAAAAAAAAATCTTGGTGTTAAATTGGAAATTGCATAGAAAATTAATCAATTTTTTAAAAAAATATATCATGTAGGATCTCTGTCCTTAATGTGCTATACATCGTGAATTAATACTATAACTAGTACTCCAACAGTATTTTTCACTTTGTGTTGCTATGTGAGGGCAAACTGTTGAAATCTTTACTTAATATATAGTAAACTGATCTTCTGTATATGAAGAGAATTGAAAATGAATCTTGATGTGAAGCAAGGGGAGAGGGAGTGGGAAAGGGGAGGGTTGCGGGTGGGGGGGAAATTATGGGGGGGGAAGCCATTGTAATCTATAAGCTGTATTTTGGAAATTTATATTCTTTAAATAAAAGCGTTATAAAAAAATAACAGTATTTTGATGTAGAAACATTTTGAGGTCCACACACATTAAAAAAAAAAAAACAAATAACATGAATAAGATTTTTAAGATTAACATTTTTAAGGAGCTGGCACTGTGGCATAGTGGGTTAAAGCCCTGGCCTGAAGTACCAGCATCTCATATGGGTGCCAGTTCTAGTCCCCACTGCTCCTCTTCCAATCCAGCTCTCTGCTATGGCCTGGGAAAGCAGCAGAAGATGGCCCAATGTGGGAACCTGAACCCATGTGGGAGAACCAGAAGAAGCTCCTGGCTTCAGATCGGCGCAGCTATGGCCATTGAGGCCATCTGGGGAGTGAACCAGCGGATGGAAGACCTCTCTCTCTGTCTCTACCTCTCTCTGTAACACTTTCAAATAAATAAATCTTTTAAAAATTGTAAATATTAGCATTACAACAGTATCCATATCCAATAGCTATGTATAATCTCAATTCAAAAATATTGTGAAATGTATGTGGCAGATTAAAAAACTCTAAGTAGATGAATTTATCCTATTAGAAGACTTAATAGTGAAAAAGATTGTCCCTCCAAATTGATGGCTATATTTGAACAATCTCAATGAAAGTCTCAACCAAATTATTACTTTCTATAATTTGAAAAGGCAATTCTAAAATATATACAAATACAAAAGAACCAAGAAAAACCAATAAAATCTTGAAGAAGGAAATCAAAGCTGGATGGCTTCCACTATAAGATATAAAAATTATAGAAATATTATAATTAAATCAGAGTTGAATAAGCACAAGTGAAAAACAGAAATATGAAATTAGGAAAGAAAATGAAAATTAACCCTCATATAATATCCTTCTATATTTTGACGCAATTCTCAGTATAGAGTAAGAATCATCTTCTCAATAAATGTTTCCGATACAAACATAAGTTCAAAAAATAATTATTGACACCCACCACACATCAAATAATTTCCAAGGTGATTATATATATAAATGTATAAGACAAAGCATTCTAGTACATGTAATTTCCTTTTCAGAATGCAAAAATACTAAACTCAGATGAAAGGGCTAGTATATTGGACAACAGCAGTTTAAGAACTTCTCTTCACCAAGACATCATTAAGCATGTAGAAAACCAAGTTACATGTCCATCTTCCTCACCTCACGCAATGTCTGACAATAAAATATTTAATGCAGCTAGCAATTTCCATTGACTTGTGTTTTATCTACATACCTACCCATCAACCTATCCATATACACATCTATGTAAGCAATTACCCACCCACTCACCCACAAAACCATCTGTCCATCCAACCAACCATCCATTCATTCATTCATATACTATACATCCTATCTGTCTACCTGACTACCTATCTATCTATCCATCTATCCATCCAACCAACCACTAATGCTACTATACAACTATCCATCCAGTGAGACACCTATCCATCTATATCTACCCACCCTTATCTACCTATCTACCTACCTATCTATCTATGTATTCATCTATCATCTGCCTACCTCTCTATCCGTTCTTTTTTCAATCCATATTTATCTATGCACACACATACACACACACACAAACACAGAGGGTGATACAGCCATAAAAACTGCATGAGGGCAGGCATTTGGCACGACAATTAGGACACTGCTTGAGATGCTTAAATCCTACATCAGAATGCCTGGATTTGAGTCTAGGCTCTGCACTCAATCCCAGCTTCCTGCGAATGCACACCCTGGGAGGTAGCAAGTGATGCTTCGAGTACTTGAGTCCCTACTATCCATATGGGAAACTTGGGCATCTGGTGAGTGAGACAGTTATAGGAATGCTACCTATATATCTCTCTGGTCTGACAAATTAAATAAGTAAATAAAATTGTTTAAGTACAAAATGTTTGCCTCCATTCCATATCTATATGTCCCAGGGTCACTGAATGAACTTTGTCAAGTCTATAAAAAGTAGATACTAATAAAAATACAACACCACCAATGTGCATGCCTCAAATGAAAGCACTGAACATTCTGAAATGTTATCTAGAGGTCAGTATATTTTCTTAACATGATATTTTTTGAGACGTTTGAAGATATTTAGGTCACTGACAGAATCCTGTATACTTTTCCCGATACCCATGCCTGTCACAAAATAAATGTTGACCTTAGGTCATCAATAGAATTTTTCACATAAATGAATTACCTAGAGTTATAATCATGTTGTGATCTGATTCAAGATCAAGAATTTGCTGGCTGAGCTCTTATATAGAGAAACATAAACTTCTCTGCTCATGAGATGTGAGGAGCCAAATGTAGGCCAGGCTCAGAGAATCACCTCAGGATAAAGCACTCACCCTAAGCAAAGACTGTTTTTGCTTGCCTCCATCTTATGAGAATTTTAACATGTCACCTTACAGATTTAACTGTATCAAATTGTAAAGTGAGTTTGTAATAGCTCTTCTCTTCCTATACCCTACGCTAGTCATTTACATTCTAAAGAATACTAGTAGGTAGAATTCTAAATAGCCAGTTGTAGCATATTTTATGATGTTACCATATCCTTCCCTTTTATATGTTAATTCATTTCTAAACTTCTGCTGAGGCTATATAAATATTATCCCTCTAAGTTTAAAAAATAGAGAAATATACTACCTCTAAAAAGCTGCTTAAAATTCATGTCACAAAATGTTGAGCTGTTTGTACATGTAGTAACTTCTGCTAGTATGCTGACAAAAGCAGTCATAAGGTGGACAGTAAATTCTCTTTTATTGAAAAGAGTTAGCTGGTGGAGTTGAACTCCTGTGAGAAAGTGAAGTAATAAGGAACTTTAAAACATACTGCTTTTGAAAATGGAATACCATATACCAGTATATGGCAAAATTCCCCTGAAACATTTTGGTCCTCTAGTTAGTTACAGAAAATAGCAAGGTGTTTCAGACAAAACTCATCTCCGTATGTTGGTTTTCTTAGAAAACAGGACCTTCAGGTTTAACAATGCTGGAGCAAACCTTTATTTAAAGATTTATTTATTTATTTGAAAGAGTTACACAGAGAGCGGAGAGGCAGAGAGAGAGAGAGAGAGAGAGAGAGAGAGAGAGAGAGAGAGAGAGTCTTTCATCCGATGGTTCACTCCCCAACTGGCAGCAACTGCTGGAGCTGCGCTCATCTGAAGCTAGGAGTCAGGAGCTTCTTCTGGATCTCCCACATGGGTTCAGGTTCCCACATTGGGCCATCTTCTACTGCTTTCCCAGACCATAGCAGAGAGCTGTATTGGAAGAGGAGCAGTAGGGACTAGAACTGGCGCCCATATGGGATGCTGGCACTTCAGGCCAGGGCTTTAACTCACTGTGCCACAGCACCGGCCCCGCAAAATTGGTTTTTAAGTGGGAGGTAGTATGAGGAAGCAGTATGGTCCTGACTCAAAAGCGATGATAGTCTGACTACTGCTCTTGCCATGAGGACAGAACTGTCCTTCATTGTTGACCCACTGTGTCTTCTATCAGCACTTCTGATATAGTGCGAAGCTACTTGGTTAGTATGCATGTGGGGTAAACTCTCAGGTTCTTCACAATGCTTCACATACCACAAACTTCGAAATTGTCCAGGTTTGGAAGCCCAAAGTTAGTTTTTACTTCACTTTCCATTTCAACCCACTCATCCAATTAACTGAGAAGTACTGGTTTTGTTAAAAGCAAATACTAACAATTAGCATTTCTTGAGATATTACTATTTATAGGTGCTTTACTATAGATATATAAATGCAAGAATATGTGTACATAAAATTTTCATGGAACTCCATGTACTGTATGTTTCACAGAAAATCTTAGGTGTAACAAAAATAACTTTCCTAGTTCACCCAAATAATCTATAGTAGACCCAAGATTCCAGCAAATCCCACTTGCTCTCCCTACTCTACCATAGATCTCTTTTATTGATTTCCTTCTTTTCCTCTGGCACTGTCATTTCTAGGCACCCGGGCAATCAAAAACCGTGTAGTCCATTTTCATAGTCCCATTGTAAAATAGGCATACATTAACAAAAACAATTATCCCTCAGTATCCACAGAAGATTGGTTATAGGACATTCTGCACATAACAAAATCCATGGAATGCTCAAGTCTTTTATAGAAAATGGTATAGTATTTACATATAACCCACACACATCCTCCCATATGTTTAAAATCATTCCTAGATTATTGACTATCCAAATACAGAAGTGATTTACTTGTAAGTAGTTCTCATAATACATTGCCTAACAATAATGACATGAAAAAAATCTATACAGTGGTCAATTAGTTCAGATGCATTTTTGCCTGAATATTTCCCACCCATGATCGGTTGAATATGCCAATTATGAATCTGCAAATATGGAGGGATGACTGTATTGTAAGCTAATCACTCCAGTGAATAGAAAAATAATAATAAATAAAAAGCAAAATCAAAGTCAAGATAAAAAGACGTTCATTCTAGCCTGAAGACTCTAGAAAATTAAACACCAACCTGTGTATACTAGTGCCATCAAAGCCGTGTGACCTCCATATTCACTTTCAGTCTCAGCACTTCTGAACAGGCCCATTTACCACAAATTAGCTCCTCACCCTCCCTGCTCAATGGCCCTTTCAATCTGCAATACCCTTTGATAATCCATTCTAGGATTCCCACTCTCCTACTATCTCACTAGACAGATGTATGCATTGCTCCAAGAAGACTACATGCTATCATACCAAGAAAAAAGAAAATAAAACTAATGATTCCTGTGACTTAACACAAACATATCCAAGTTTACCCACAGCTTCGCACAAGGAGTCTACTTTTCTTTCTTCTTTTGTCTTAGCTACTGTCAGTCCTCCCACACCACTTGCCCTCCATTTTATCAATCAACTAATTAAAGCTCCTGGATCTTGTATTTCTATTGTTTCAGCTTTACTGAAGTGTAATCACCAAATAAAATGGTTTAAATTTAAGTTGTGGAGTGTGAAGATTTGATATACCTATGAAACAATGATCACATTCAAACTAATTTATATATCCATCACCTCACACAGTTTTTTATAGTGTCATGAGAACATTTAAGATTTATTCTTTTCAGCAAATTTCAGGTAGAAAATCCAGTGTTACTATCTGAATGTTAGGTTTCCCGAACTGATTCATCCTGTCACCAAAACCTTGCATCCTTTGCCCTGCATCCCCTGGCCTCTAGCAGCCATCTTTCTACTCTCTGCTTCTGAGTTCAAGGTTTTAGGATCCCCAAGTAATGAAGTTTGATCTTAAATCTGCAAACTCTCCTTCCTACGCATGGGTTCCCTCCCATCCCCTCAGGATGCTCTCAGGTCTTTCCCATTTTTTCTTCAAGATCTTGTTCTGTGTCAACAGCCAAAATTCTGGGAAGAAATACCAGTCCCACATCTCCACATTTAACCTTCATGCAGTCTGCCATTTGTCTTCTGCTTCTCTCAAGCTATTCTACAAAATCGTTCATATTAATGATTGTTCTTCTCACTTTTGACACTAAAAACCACTTCTCTTGAAATTTTCCCTTGGTTTGGTTTCTATTGCACAGTCACACTTATTTTTCCTCCTACGTATGTGAAAATCCCCTCTCCATCTGCTTCATGGTCCTCTAGCCTGCTGCCTGCACTTCCACTTTATTGAGGTTACTCTGAATTATTTACTTGAACTTCCTCGCTTCCTTCTCAAGGATCTCTTTCTGGACAATCTCAACTAGACCCAGCTTTCAATTCTGATATTTAAGAGGCTGGCTTTGGTGTGATTGCCTTGACTGATCCTAAGGTTACCCTTGAATTTAGAGGAGAACTGTGATGGCAGAGACACATGGTTAAAACACATGGTGACTGTGGTATTCCTTACTGAAAACAATTCCGTGTCTTCCCATCAGACCGTAGCATCCCATACCCGTTCTGCAGAGGCTCTGTTTTCCAAGAATAGAGTCTCACCCCTCCTCAGTAGCATCCTTACCTCCCACCTCCCACTCCACGATCCAGCCTCTGCAAGGGACACGCAGATCCTCATGCTGTGGCATTTGCTTCTTTCATGCTCCCACACACCTTGTTTTCTCTTCTGTAATCACCCTTACCCCATGAAATGAGTGGTCACCTTTTTTACCTATTTGAAATTTTTCATGATATCTTCCGCTGTCCTACTTCATTAATCCATTCACACCTACTCAATAACTAACAATATTAAATGTATCTATATCTCTAGTCTCAATTACTACCTGTATTTATATCCCAAGCAACTAAGACAATTACTGACACAAAATATTAAGCTCAACAAATACTTACTGAATGCATTAATAAATGAGTTAAACATCACCTGACTTCATGACATTAGTTTTTAAGTAAGTTAATGAAATTAATTTTAGCAAAGAGTTTGCAATAATATGAACACGTTATGTATATAAAATTATAGAGATAGTACAGAAACAAAAAACTCACATCAAGAATAGTTATTTCAAAGGAAATACAGGTAAGTACAACTGGAGGCTAATCTATGTTAATATGATTTTTATTTATTTCTTGCAAAATTCAGCTCATCAAGAATGCTTTTATAGAAGATTATTGACTATTCATGACATCTTGCTTTAATTCAAAGGTCAATGGCTTCTTCATTAGAAATTCTATTTTCTTGTTTTAAAATGAGATTTAGAGAAATAAAATCTCATTTTTTGAATTCTATAATAAAATGCTTAGACATATTTCTAAACATTTTGAGTGAATAATTTTTAAAAATAATTCTAATATAGATATCATATTTAATAAATAAAATATACTCAGTTAAACTAGAATTTCATAAAAATATAACTTTTCAATTCTAAATATTTTCCATGCCATATTTGGGATAATTCACATTTTTAAAAATCCCTTGTTTATTTGAAGTTCAGATTTAATTATCAGTTCTCTGATAATTAACTGACAAAAGTATACTAATATGAAATTACAGAAAGTGCTAAGATTAGAAGGCACAAAACTCAAGATTAACATTGTATCATCCTGTCTGTATATATAGTTATGGAGATAAAGATACAGACACAGATACGAATATGAGTGAAATTGACATTTTGAGATTTGATTTTTGTTTATAGCTCTTGTCTATAATCTTGCGGAACTGTAGCTTTTTTACTTACTATGTGCTGAATTATTTGTTTAGTGGAGGGTTAAGCTTGTGATTATAAAGAAAATTAGACGTATGCCTCATAGTAATTAATAGAACAATAAGAAAAGAAAGAGGAATGGTTGTAGTGAGGGAAGGTATGGTGGGAAGTATCATCATGCTCTTAAAACTATATATATGAAATACATGAATTTTGTTCCCTTTTATAAGTATTTTTTTTAAAAAAAGAATACTGATTTGGATATAATTCTCATGCAAACCCCTCCTTTGTTTTGCCATAAAATTAAAACATCTCCAGAGAGCTTTTCTTTTTGATAAATAAAGAGGAGTAATGATACTGAAATTTTATGCAGACTATATCCGGACCACATTTTCTTGACTTGTGGGTATTCTGTATTCTGGGAAGCCGTGTCATGGGTTCTAAGTATTTATCATAAAGGTTATTCCTTTGCTTTAATATTCATAGTGACCCTGAATAATCTCAGAAGTTTCCTCACAATAAATTCTCTTCCTTTAAACTGGATCTTATATAGCTATTTTAGAGCAATCATAATAACTAGCTATTCAATAAAAGAATCCAAGTATTTCTCACATTTGGATTTTAACTTAAAGATTAAAAAATACATTTGCTTACTCATCTTATCCCAAGGAAATTGCAACAAGTAGTTTATCTGCTTTAAACTGTGCAGACATCTCTGAGTTTAGTAGATTTGAAGGCCCTCCTTCTCTTTAAGGTTTGTAAATACATTTTAAGTCACAAAGTAGTTATGAAGGTTGTACAGTGAGATTCTCCAAGAATTGATTCACTCCATTATCAGTGAACTACCAGACCTGGATAAAATTTGCAGGATTTAAAGATAAGGAAACAGAAAAAAAGAACATTCTATTATACTGTCTTAAAACAAAAGAAAAAAATCAAAGAAGAATATTGTAGGAAAAAAGAGGCTCACCATGGAAAGACATTTCAGGAGTGTCTACTTTATAACTCCAAAATAAGGCATATTTTTACAAAAAAAAAAACTATGTATGAAATAGGGTGTTATAAGCTCATAGGCATATATTAAAAGAAATATGTCCTACAGGCTAGTAAAAGTTGAAGGAGAGTCATTTTGAATAAACTGTTCAACTTAATAGTAGCAGACTTTTTATTACAGAAATTTAACCTGCATTAGAATAAGTGATGAACAAAAACCAAGACTGCAGAAAATTGAATCAGAGAATGGATAACAAGCTTGAGAAATGGCCCCACGTTCATAAATGAGAAAGGCAGAGAGTTAAACAGAATCTGAGAGAAGATATGAGGTGGGTAATCGACATGAGATTCCTGTCATTTGTATTCCTTGAGAAAGACACACAGTCCCAGAGCCACAAGCAACACTAAATATGTAGCAGAAAAATCCATGGGGTGGAAAGTATGGGCCTGCTAGTTGACCATTATTCTGTGTAGCAGCAAAATTATTGGAAGAATTAAATATCGAGATCATATAACATGAAAGTCTTAAAGGAAAAGGAAAGAATATTACAGGAATTAACGCATAAAATTTAAGTCAATGACTCAAAGAAAAATTATAATGAACTCAAGATTTCTTCTTACCAAAATCTGATAACCTCCTATATTTAGTAATAGAAAAATTATGAACATTCTGTATTGAGTAATTCATTCAAGTATTTGTTAAGGACTACTTCTGTGACTGATAGTGGACTGGAGGTGACTCTACTCACATTTGGAGACAACAGAAGTGTTTCAACATGGACCTCCTACATCCTCCTGGTAGTCATTCCAGTGCCAGAATCACTTGCTTGCACCAAGGAACCACGCAGAGATTCTGAGAGGGATGAAATGGAACAGAGTCAACCAGACACACATCCAAGGCTCCCTCGCTATTCTCTGAAGAGAGATGTAGGAAGATACAGATGTGTTAGTTCAGGATACTCTCCTTAGACCTAGAAATGGAGAAGGTGCTTTGAAGTAAAGGTTCTGCTGTCCTTAGAGAGCGGGAGGGACTCTGCTGAAGAACAATAGGTCAGTGTTTTGTTGCTATAAATAACACAGGTGTTTAAGACTAGATCTTGCCCACTAATTCCCCGAAAGCCATAGAACTCGGTCGTCTTCTCCCAGAGGTCAGCATGTCCTCTCCCAGAGGGTCCAGTGACCAGTGTCATAAGGAGGGTCCTGGATTCCTAGTGCAGGCTCTTTTTTTTTTTTGCATTTTCCTTTCACTGTGTAAACTTCCCACCCTTCAGCGGCCATGCGTGCTCCGCCATGTAAGCATGCTGCCATCGGATCCCCTGCAGAGGGATCTTTGCTTCTCACCTTTACTGAATGACTTTTCAGACCCCAGTACAGCCTCATCTGCCCTCCCCAGCAGAAACCAGATTCAATCAGCAGTAGCATTGCCTAAGCTTTGCATCGAGTTTAGTATAGAAGGATTGATGAGTGGCACAAAGCATGATTTAAACTTAGATGCTTCTGAATAATTGTTATAATATACTTATAAACCAGAATGCAGATATTATTTTATTTTTTGATATTATTTTGCATATTAACAGATAAGGCATATAATCTAAGAAAATAGCCATTGTATGAAATTTCAAAACAACCTATAAATAAATATAAGAATGGTGATGGATTTACTAAGAATACAAATAAGGTTTAGATATTGTGATGGTCATTAGAAGATATAACCTAGGGGATCAGATACAGGTGAAGTTAGTGAGAAGCTGCACTGATGTTAGCCACAGAAAGACCACAGAGAAACAAAGGAAAGATCACACTTCCGAAGGACTAATTGAGAGAAATTTTCAGTGGTGAACTGACAGAACAGACTCTATGATGCAGAGAGCAGAGAGGACAGACACAGCACCACCAGCCACAGTTAACTAGCCCTGAATCTACACAGCCAGCTTCCAGACGGAAGCACCACCCTGCCAAGGTAAAGTAGGAAGAAGCTGCCATGGTGCTCGCCATTGGGAGCTTTAAATGAGGGAGAATTCCACAGTCCTCACTGACTGCAGGTCCCAGCTGGGGAGCTGACAGGGGTCCGAGTGACTACTTTGTTCTACAGCACATTGCCTCTGTCTCCTGCCCACATCAAAGCACCAGGCACAGTTTTCTGTGGTAGAGTTGATGCTGATCTCTGTTCTGACTCAGGAGACAGTAAGCAGTCCTGCTGCTACCAGAAGCCACCAGAGCCAGAGTCAGGACAACTTACAAGGTGGAGAGTAGAACCCCTGTACCCTATGGCTCCGGGAGTTCTGGGCATAAGCTACAGAGCTAAGGAAATCACAACTTCTGGCTGGGTTCCCATGTACCCCCGTGCCCACCCACCCAAACTGGAGACTCAGAGCTCCCTGCACACTAGGGACTGGTCTCACAGTAGGGTCAGGGGACACAATAGAGCGCGATTCAGTGCTCTGGATGGTGGACATGTACTGGCAAGATGAGGCCATGAATCAGCTACTTCACCCACACAGAGAAAAGCTGGTTTATAGATACGCCAGCTAGCTCCAACATTACCATCCCCCACTGACTGCACCAGAGCTGCTTCACCACACTCACCTCTGGTGTCACTCAGCACTCTCAACCCACCCACAAATGGCAGCCAGAACTCCCAGACCCCATACAGTGGAGACGCTGAAGTCTAAGACTTGGGTGCGCTACAAGCACTGGTGGCACATTTCCAAGAATAAAGACGTCAATCAAAAAAAAATTTAGAAGTGATAGAAATGTGACCCCCCAGACACACAAAAATTAATATAGAAACACAAGAAACATGAACAAGGAAGGCAATATGGCTCCTCAAAATTTTGAAGGCAAAATATGGCTCCTTAATGAACACAATAAGACATTAAGTCTGTGAATAAGGGGAGATTGATGAAATACCTGAAACAGAATTCAAAAGAATGATTGTGAACTTACTGAAAAATGGAGAAACAGGTCAACGAAATCTGGAAACCAGTATATGACACGGATAAGGAATTCAGCAGCAATAGAGATATTGAATAAAGGAAACAATATGTTCTTAGAATTGAACCTATGAAATACATGAAATCTGCTCTCTAGAATCATTTAAGAAAAACAGAAATATTAGAAATGAAGTATTCAATAAGTCAATGGAAAATATAATAGAATTCCTTAACAACAGAATTAAGGGTAAAAGAATATTATTTCCACAGATGAGGAAAAAGCATTTGATAAAATACAACATCTTACATGAATAAAAAATTAAAAATTTAAAAAATGGGTATAGTAGGAACATACCTCAACATCATCAAGGCAATATATGATAAACACACAGCCAATATCATATTGAATGGGGAAAAGCTGGAAGCAATTCCACTAAAATCCAGAACCAGACAATGATGACTACTCTCACTACTATTACTCATAATAGTTGTGGAAATTTTATCCAGAGTCATTCCACAAGAAAAAGAAACCAAAGGAAAGGAACACAATCATAAAAGACGAAGTCAAATTATCCCTGTTTATAAGTGACATGAAAAAATTAACTGTATTATTTTCCATTTTTACTATTGAGTTGTTTGAATTCTTTATATATTCTGGATATTAACCCCTTGTCAGATGGTATAACTTGCAAACATTTCCACCCATTATTTAGTCTCTCTCCAAACTCTAGATGTTTTCCTTTGCTTTACAGAAGCTCGTTTGATAAAATCCAAATTGTTTATCATTATTTTTGTGTCATGTGCTTTGGGAGTCCGACCCAATAAGGTCTCAGCATTCCAATGTCCCAAAGTGTTTCCCCTGTGTTTTCTTCTACTGGTTTCAAGCTTCAGGTCTTACATTTAGGTCTGTAAACCATGTCGAGTCAGTTTTTTGACATGTTAAGCATAGGAATGAATCTGGATTATTTCTTCTGCGTGTGGATATATCCCGGTTTTCTAGCACCATTGAAAGACTATCCTTTTCCCATTGCACGTTCTTTTCAACTTTGTCAGAGATTAATTGGGTTGACTTCTAGAATCTAGATTCTGTTCTGTTGCTCTTTGATCTGTTTTTATTGTGACACCATACTGTTTTGATTCCTGTAGCACTGTAATATATTTAAAGTCTGATAGTGTAATGGCCTCTGTTTTGCTCCTTTTGCTCAAGATCACTGTGGCTATTCTGGGACTTTTGTAGTTCCACACAAATTCTGGTAGTGTTTTTTCCTAGTTCTGTGAAACGATGTCATAGGGATTTCAGCAGGGATTCACATCTTGTGTGTATGTTCCCTAAAGTCTCTTTCACAGACACTTGTCAGATCGGATCAGGAGGCACCCAAGTGCTACATATTAATTCAATCTCTCTGTTCTTTAGCAACCCCATCTACAAATACTGTCCAGTGCCTCTTAATTGTAGGGATACATTATGATAAATGTATCTTTAAGCAAGTCCATCTGTGTGTGTGTGTGAACAGAGAATAACTTACACACACCTAGAAGGAATGTGCTACTGTGTCTGGTCTACAGTACAGGGCATCAGAAATTTCTCCTTGTCCAGTAAAGACCCTCCTCAAAATTTTGTTAGTTTCATTGCCTTCAGTGAAGCAGATTTTTAAGCAGTTTATCACTTTAGGCTGTTCTACATCGTCATAAATATCTTGTGATGAGCCATGCCTGACTATCAAGTGATAACCATCCTTAATCACTTTTACTTATTTTTGTTTACTTGAAAGGTGGACAGAGAGGCAAGCAGATAGACTGAGAGAGATCTTCCATTCATTGGTTCACTCCCCAAAGGGTCACAACAGTCAAACTGGACAAGCCTGAAGTCAGGAGCCTGAACCCAGTGCAGATCTCCCAAACAGAGACAGGGACATCTTTGTGCCAACACCTGTTTCCTTCCAGCATACATATTATCAGAAAGCTGGAATCTGAAGCAGAGCTGGGGCTCAAACTCATGCATTATGATGAGGATGTGAGTATCCTAAGCAGTACCTCAACGACCATGCAATATACCCACTCCACTTTTAACTCCTTTCCAGGTCAACCACTAGGCATGGCATCTTACTGGCAAGATTAGCAGCATATTTTATATGCTTAGGGGTCATGAAGAGCAAAGCAACACAAAATAAAATCAAGGAGAAAAGGAAATGATACCACCAAGAGATGGAGAAAACACAACATATGGTGCCAGCCATCATCTTATATGTGACCCATCATTGAAATGTTGTGCTGCACGTATGGCATTTATGTTTGACAATTAGGATTTCACAATGTGTGTGGGGATCAGGGAAGAGTAGACTGGACTCATCCAATGACAAGAAAGTATAGGAACTTACTAAGTAGTTACCATTCTGTTTTCTCTGCCTTCCTCCTTCACAGCTAGTTTGCATTCTTTTCCAATGAGTTGTTGGTAGAAGTGCTGTGTTTCACCTCAAACCTGGCCATAAAACACACCTGACTGTCCCAATCCTCTGCTTCCCTCTACTGTGACATTGCACAACCTGTGTCAACGTGATAGCATCACAAGACCAAAGGTACCTGCAGTCCTGAGTAACCACCAGAGGAGGCCACATGAATGAGACAGTGACAGAAACCAACCACTAATGTTGTCATGTCATCAAATTTCTACCTTTTATTGCAGCAAACTCAGACTATAAAGAATTCAGATAATAAACACACCACCACATATTCTGGAACATCCTCCTTACAAGAATTTTAATACCCTTCATAATTCTTGGTTATATGTACCACTTAGCAAGTAAATATTTTATTGAAGGGAGTGTTAGTCTAATAGTAGTGAAAATGTTAAACCCCATCAACATCATTTACTCATGGAAAAACTACTTTACTTTGTGTCCAGTGTTTCTACAGAAAAAAAAACAAAACAAAACAAAAAAAAAACAGGCTCTTTGAGAATAAGACAGAGACCCTTGACCCATTGATGAAAGTAAAAGAATTCTATGCCCTGTCTGGAACAAAAACTTTTGAGTAAGGTCCATCCAAGAACAAAGTGTTATCAAACTAAATTAGTGGCTGAAATGCTGCTACAGCCACATGTCCACAAACATCAATGTCTGTTGACAAGGAAGGCATGACCAGGCACACAATCTTCACCTTGTAAAGACCAGGCCATGTTGCCAGAGATACGTGTAAACAGTGTCACACAGATATACGGAAGAGGCCATCATTCTGCCAGCTTCAGCTTTAATTCAATTTAAAATTATCCTCCAGAATGGGAAACCCAGGTACTTTAAAGTTTTGTAAACACTTTCAAAGGTAGAAATGTGAAGGCAGAGACATTTGAGCTGGTGCATGGGCACACAGCAGAGCTACAATACCATTCACCTGGAGTAGACCCTGTCTCCCAAAGAACAACTGTAAGCAAATTTACAGGGTTCATTGGTGGAAAACACCTTTTTTCATTAGTATTGATGGTAATTACAATTTATCCCTTGAATGCATTCATATGCAAATACTGTGATATCTTTAAAGGAGTAATAAAAATCCTTACTAAAATCCAAAGCCCTTACAAAAAAAAATTGACATAAGAACGGTGTAGTAGACAAAGGGAACAGAAATTATGAAGTTCAAAATGAAAATGGGAGGCTGCATAGGTGTTTGGAGCAGTGGGTAGGTCCTGAAAGGAATGGTGGAGATTGAGAGGAAAGAAGGGAAGTATCATTATCCTCTTAGAACTGTACCTATGAAATACATGAAAACTGTTCTCTTTATATTAATATTGTTTTTTTAAAAAATTATGTTGCTGGGACACCCATATTCAATATCCAGTGCCTGGGTTTGAATCCTGGCTTTACTTCTAATTCCAGATCCCTGCAAATGCACACCCTCAGAAGCATCAGGGGATGGTTCAAGTAATTGGGTCCCTGCCATCCCTGTGGGAGACTTGACCTGAATTCTGGGCTCCTGGCTTTGGCCTGGCCCAACCCTAGATATTGCAGGCACCTAGAGGAGTGAAGCAGTGAACGGAAACACATGCTCACTTGCCTTCTCATTTATCTCTGCTTTTCAAATAAATAAGAAGTAATTTTTAAAAATGAAAACAAAGGGGCCGGCGCTATCTATGGCTCAGCGGGTTAATGCCCTGGCCTGAAGCGCTTGCATCCCATATGGGCACCAGTTCAAGACCCAGCTGCTTCTCTTCCGATCCAGCTCTCTGCCATGGCCTGGGAAAGCACTGGAAGATGGCCCAAGTCCTTGGGCCCCTGCACCCACATGGGAGACCCAGAAGAAGCTCCTGGCTCCTGGCTTCAGATCAGTGCAGCTCCAGCTGTTGTGGCCATTTGGAATTGAACCAGCGGATGGAAGACCCCTCCCCTGCCTCTCCTCTCTCTGTGTAACTCTGACTGTCAAATAAATAAATAAATCTTAATAAAATAAAATAAATTAAAAAAATGAAAATGAAGTTAGGGAGATTTTTCTTAGCACAGTCCAGAGTTTTTATAATTGCTTTAAAGAATCTTTAATAAATTAGTGCACCACGCACATGCACGCATACCTGTCCAACCATATACCATACAAACCAGCATATTCTAAACAGCAAGGGGTTTTCTTTCCTTATTATAGTTCAGTTGTTCCCAATGTTGCTTTTCCAAATTTGTCACACCTGAAGTATGTTTCAGCTCAAGGCAGCACTGGCTGCTCGTATAAGTCTAAACACCACACATTCTTGAATCTTGACAGCTAGAAAATATTAATAATGTGTCATTCCAACTCTGGATATCTAAAAAGTGCGTACCGTGCTATCTGAAATTACTGTGTAGATGTTAGTTACAGATGGTTTTTGCAAAGCTTTCACACTGGCAGTGAGGTTTATACCCTGGTTTCATTTATAAATTCCTGTGTGCTTTGAAATAAAGATGCCTGAAATTAATAATACTGGAAACAGCCTATCAACCCACTATCATTCATCCTAGTCAAAAATTATTCCAAGTTCTTTTTTTTTAACACCTGAATTGTTTTCTAATAATGTGATTCAGAATTGCTACTTGTCTTATGTCACCTCTATCATTCTTGAAAAATAAATAAATTTCTACTGTGACAAATTCAAGATAAAACCCTGGGGCCCACGTTGTGGAACAGCAGGGTAAGCTCTTACCTAAGATGCCAGCATCCTCTATCAGAGCAACAGTTTTAGTCCTGCCTGCTCTGCTCTCCAATCCAGCTTCCTACTAACACGTCTGGGAAGGCAGCGTCTGATGACCCAAGTGTTTGGGCCCCTGCCACCCACGGGGGAGATCCAAATGGAGTTCCTGGCTGCTGCTTTGGCATGGACCAGTCCTGCCCACTGTGGCCATTTGGGGCATGAACTGATGGATGGAATTCTCAATCTCTCTCTCTCTCAATGACTCAAATAAATAAATAACTCTTTTTAAAATTTTTAAAGACAAAGCCCTGTGCATAGTAGGAGCACACAGGTATGGTAAGTCCAGAGGGCCAGGGCACAGTGCTGGAGGAGTCAAAATACTGAGGGTTACAGTGAGGCTGACATCTGAGTGGAGCCAGGTTAAACCACAAGGCCTCATGAAGGAAACTACTCAAAGGCCACTGAAAAGTATGTGGCATCTTCAAAGAGTTCACGGAAAATGTGTATGATAAAAGAAATATGCATAGATTTCCAAAATAATTGCACCAAACTTAAGTTATCTTTTAATCCCATTTCTGCAAACTTTTGAAACCCCCTCGTATGTAGGAAACAGAAAAACAGACATGGCTGCCTCTCTATCCCGTCTGAAGTAAGTGGGAAGGACCCTGCCACATAGCACAGTGAAGATTACAGGACAGGAGGAGAGAGGGGAGAGCTCTCCCTGCTGTGACCATGGGATGTAAAAGCCACCAGGAGTGCTGAGTCATGAGCTTGACCGCTTGAGCTTTACATTTAGGGCAGAAAAAATAGCTCAGCGCATATGCAGAGGCAGAAGAACTAACATGGCGTGGGAGGCAGATCAGGAGAGGGGGAAGCCGTCGATCCTGTAAGCTCCACAAGGACTCACAGGAAGCTTCCAGAGGCTTCCGTGAGAACATGGGCAATATTAGCTGGGAAAACCCAGTTCATGAACAGAGACTATGTGGACCTCTCTCAGATGGGAGCAGGGCTGGAAGCCAGAGAATTTCTCTGTTCTCTATTGTGATATTTAGTTCCAACTCAGGTGGCCACCAAAACATAGAAATTTTGTTTGGAGGAAATAGACAATGAGCTGGACTGACATTTGGTCTCTGCAGGGATAACAATGAGAGGAATGGGCTGGCCCCTGAGGAGGCAGAGTGAAAACACAGGTGTTTGCTTCCTCCTGCAATTGCTTCCTCCTGCAACCAACCTGATACCTGTACAGGACAAGCTGCAGCTTCTAAGGGAAAAAAAAAAAAAAAGCTACTCTAAACCCTTGGAAATAATTTAACAATTGACTATTGACATTGCTGAGAACAGTTAGGGATAAGTAAGGACCCATGAGAAGAGATGGTTCAGAAGTGAGCTGTCAGGGCTGGCATTGTGGCGTAGTGGATAAAGTTGCCACCAGCGCTGCCTGCATCTCATATGGATGCCCGTTCATACTCCAGTTGCTCTGCTTCCGATCCAGCGCCTGGCTAATGGCCTGGCAAAGCAGCAGTGGATGATCAAGTGTCTCGTCCCCTGCACTCACAGGGAGACCCAGAAGAAGCTCCTGGTTACTGTTTCACCCAGGTCCAGGCCGAGTCACTGCAGCCATTAGGGGAGTGAACCAGCAGAAGGAACATCTTCCTCTCTCTAACTCTTTGAACTAAATACTTTTTAAAAAGATTTCTGCTTTAGAAGTGCATTAGAAAAAATAATTATTTTTTCACATCCATACAAACAAGAAGGCACTGTCAAATTTCTAAAAAAGAGATTTCTGAGGATGAACAGACAGTTTCGCTGGGGAATAGCTTTCACCAGCCCCACCCCTAATGGGGCAGGAAGCTGCAGAGGCTGGGATCCCTCCACAAACACTGAACGCCCACCATGCATCTCACATCCCTTCATGTTCTATTGGCCAAAGCAAGTCTCATCACGATTTCCAAAATTAATGGGAGTAAAATTAGACATGTCTTAGACAAGTCATGGGAGAGTAGCAGAAAAATGCAACACAGAGAGAGAAAGACCAATAAGGTACTGCCAAATGATAGATCAATGAAAAAAAGATTAAAAATCCAAAATAAATGCATATCCATAGAAAATTTTAGTAGAGAATAAAGATGGCATTGTAAAGCCATAGGGAATACCTTAATAAGGATCTTAGGATAACAAGATAGACATTTGAGAGAGAATGAATGTGTCTACCACAGCTGACTTCAAGAAATACCAGCTGGAACAGATTTTGAAATCTGAGAACATAATACATAAAGCACTAAAAGGGAGCAACATAATTTTTAATAGTCCCTGAGAAAAGTCATTTTTGATGAAGGCACAAAATTCAGATGCCATAAAAATAAAGACTGACAAATTTGTCTACAAAGATAAATAATTTCTGCCTTGGTAAAAACAACTCTAGTGAAAAGACAAGAAATACATTAGGAAAAGTATTTGCAATATTTCCATAAAAGAATCATTAATATCCTTAACATAAAGATCACAGCTTCAATAAGAAATAAGCAATCCAAAAAGAATTAGATAAAAAATATAAGGCAGAAATATATTTTACAAAGAAGGACATGCAAATGGAACTTAAATAAAACATAAAAAATTCTTAACAATGGTAACAGGAATGCACAGTAATAATTTCAAGATAAGTGTTTCCTGCATCAGGAAGGAATCTTAAATGAACCATGATCTTCTGCACTTAGACGTGTAAGTCCATCACTGTCACATGTGTTGCTGGTGCTGCTGTCAGTAAGCTCATCCTTGCAGAGCACTGGGCAACAGAGATCAACATTGAAAATTCAAATGCCTTCCAACCAAAAATTCAATGTTTCACAATGGTTTATGAATACATTTACACACATATGCAATAATGTATGTACGAAGATAATTACTATATTTCCTCCATACATATCTCAGAGCACAAAACTGTATCTTGTTCCTGACTTTTCCCATCATTGATCCACAGTGACCCTTTAATTATTCTCCTAGTGTAATACAAACACACCACCTAACAGAAAAGGTGCAATTTGGAAGACAACTATACACCAGAAGCTGTTCTTCCTCCACCCAGTTTAACCCTCATCCTAAAGTCATTTTCATAATTTCCTTTCTTTCTTCTTGTTTTATGGAGTGTAACTGTAGCTATGTGTATTCCTAAAAAGTATGCATGTTCTTATGTACGTAAGAGTCTATAAGTAATCCTCTTATAGTATTCACTTTTTCACTTAACATTTGTAGCTGAACTCAACCTATTGTTCTGTGTCACTTGTTCAAATGTGTGTGATATAAAATAAGAATCCATTGTGAAACCCATCACATTTTATTCCTTTTTCCTCCCATGGCTGGGCACCTATCAGGCTTAGATCCAGTTCTCAAATCTATGTATCTGGCTGAGACTGGCATTTTTATCCATGGTTCCTATGAAATATGTGGAAGACTTTCTTGGTCTTTTTTTCTGTTGGTCATTTTAACAAAAGGCCATATTTGCCTCATTTACAAATATTATATATTTATATGCACAAATTGCTTCTAGAAATGAGGACTGAATATATTAATATCACATGAGATTCAAAACAAAGATCAAGTAGGAAGGAAAGATAATTATGTAAGGTGCATAATTCTGTGAAGACACCTTTTGTAAATGTCTTTTTACCAAATAATATGGGATGCGCACATTTTATGCTAAACACACAAAAGTAGTATACACACAAACACATACCCTCATATGACAGAAAGCATGTGGTGTTTGTCTTTCTTTGTCTGGCTTATTTCACTTAGCATGCTGATCTCCAGTGCCAACCATTTTGTTGCAAATTTCAGTATTTCATTCTTTTATGGCTGAGTAACATTCCACTGTGTGTTTGTGTATTTGTATGTGTGTGTGTATTTCACACTTTCTTTATCCAGTCATCCTCCAAAGGACAGCAAGGTTGAGGTCCTTGTCTCTGCTATCATGAACTGAGCCACAATAAATAGAGGATGACAGGTATATCTTTCATAGGCTGACTGTTTCCTTTGGATATATCCCAGAAGCAAGTAGCTGGGTCATATGGTATATCTATTTTTAAATTTTAAAGGAATCGTCATGCTTTTCTGCAAACAACTGTATTAATATGCATTTCCATCAACTGTATGTTAGGGTTCCCTTTTCTCCACGTCTTCCCTATCATTTGTTATTTTTTGTCATTTGATAATAGCCATTCTAACTAGACTTAGATGATTCCTCATTGTGGTTTTCATTTGCATTACCTTGGTGACTAATGATAATAATCATTTTTTCATGTGGTTTTGGGGTCATTTGTATTTTGAAAAATATCTATTCATATTCCATTTATTTTTCTTAAATATGACATGATTATATTTCAATACAAAACTTCTGGAAAAAAAGAAAAATGACACATTAAAATAAAGAGAAAAACATGGTATTTTCATTTATAACATATGACAAAATGGTAATAAGTGAACTCTTAGAAATTATAACATAGTATTAGAAATCATAACCAGTATTAGAAAAGAAGTTAAAAAACAAGAAATATAGTAAAATTAATATAATTTACTAGGAACACTATTTGAATATGATCTCAACATTTACAGAAGAAAAAATGTTATAATACATTATCAGTGAATAAAAATGCTGAGATCTAATGTTTATGCAATTTTAGAAATGAATAACTGTCATCCAAACTCTGGTAGAATGTTCGCCAAATATTGGGATTAGTTGTTTTGCTGTTGTTCAATTTCTTTTTTTAATATTTATTTATTTATTTGAAAGTCAGAGTTACAGAGAGAGGGAGAGACAGACAGAGAGGTCTTCCATCCACTGCTTCATTCTCCAAATGGCCACAATGGCCAGGGCTGGGACAGGCTGAATCCAGGAGCTTCACCTGGGTCTCCCAAGTGAGTGCAGGGAACCAAGCGCTTGGTCCATCTTCCACGGTTTTCCCAAGCATGTTATCAGTGAGCTGGATCAGAAGTGGAGCAGCCGGGACTTGAACTAGCACCCATATGGATTCCAGTGTCACTGGTAGTGGCTTTAGCAGCTTTGACAAGCAAGTCCAGCTGTTGAATTTTTTGAGCTCCTTCCATCTTCTAGATATCAACAAATATTTTCTCCCATTAAGTTGTCTCTCCATTCTGTTGTTTCTTTTGCTGTGCTTGTACATAATGCTATTTTTGCTTTTGTTGCCTATGCTTTGGAGGTCTTATCCAAAGCATAATCGCCTAAGCCCAATATCTTGGAAAGATTCTCTTGTGTTTTTCTCTACTAATTCCATAGTTTTGGGTCTTGTATTAAGATTATTGATTCATTTTGAAGGTTTTTTGTTTGTTTTTTGTAGAGGATATAAGGTAGAGGGATTTTGCTTCAAATTTCTACAAGTGGAAATCCAATTTCAAACACTATTTACTGAAAAAACTGTTTTTCCAGGGAATAATTTAGCACTTTTTATCAAAAATTAGTTGGGTGTAGGTGTATAGATATATTCTGAGAGTTTCTAGTTTACTCCATTGGACCTCATGACTATTTTATGCAAGCACCACACAGGTTACAGGCATGTTGTGTGTCTTATGGAGTCTTGTGTCTCGATGTCTTCAGGACTGTTTCCACTGTTCAAGACTGTGTTCAGAGTCGTGCTTCCTTGAGAATTTTTGAAGATTTTTTCTAATTCTGTGAATAACATCATTGGTATATTAATGGGGAGTGCGCAGAATCTGTAAATTGCTTTGAGTACCATAGACATTTTAATATTAGTTTTTGCCAACCCATGAAAATATGAGGTCCTTATTTTTTGTGTTCTCTTCAATTACTTTCATTAGTGTCTTGTAATTTTCATTCTACAGGTCTTCCACAAACTTGGGTTAAACTTATCCAGAGATTTATTTTGGTAGTCATTCTGAATGAGCTTTTTTTTTTTTTTTTTGATGAAATTTGTTGTTTGTTTTTTAATGAAATTTATGTTGTTAAATTTGTAATTTTTTAAAGATTTTTTTATTTTATTTGAAAGACAAGTTAGAGAGAAAGAGGAGGAAATAGAGAGACCTTCCATCTGCTGGTTCACTCCCCAAATGGCTGCAACGGTTGAATTGAGTTGATCCGAAGCCAGGAGCCAGAAGCTTCTTCCTGGACTCCCATGTGAGCGCAGGGATCAAAGCACTTAGGCCATCTTCTCCTGATTTCCCAGGAACATAAACAGGGAGCTTGACTGGAATTGGCACAGCTGGATATGAATTGGTGCCCATATGGGATGCAGTGGTTTTATCCACTATGCCACAGTGCTGGTACCACCAGCATGTTCTTATAAATTCTTTCTCAACAAGATTATTGTTGGTGTATAAAAATGCTACTGATTTTTTGTGTACTCTTTTTATATTCTAAAACTTTGCTGAATTCCTCTTATCATCTCTTATCACTTCTAATAATCTCTTGGAGTTTTTTTTTTTTTGGTTCCCCTACATATAGAATCATGTGATCTACAAACGAGAGCGAGTTCACTTCCTCATTTCTGATTTGTATACTACTTGGGCATTTCTTTTTCTTGCTTAATGTACTCAGCTAAAACATTCAGAACTATAATGAATAAAAGTGACAGAAGTAAGTATCTTTGGATTGTTCCATATCTTAGTGGAACTGCTTCCAGGTGTTCTCCATTCAATATGATGTTCGCTATGGACCTGTCATAAATAGCATTTATTGTGTTGAAGTATCTTCCTTTTATATCTAATTTACTTAAAGTTTTTATCACGAATGGATGTTGGATATTATCAAACACTTTATCTATTAATATGATGTTATTTTATCTTTAATTCTGTTTATCACATTTATTGATTTGCATATGCTAAACCACAGCTTGAATGCTAGAACTGAATACACTTGATCAGAATGGATAACCCTTTTGATGTGCTGTTAGATTGAATTTGCTAGTATTTTGTTTGGGTTTTTTCATCTATGATCATCAGGGATATTGGTCTCTAGTGTTCTTTCCTCACTGTGTCTTTGATTTTAGAATTAAGTTAATGCTGTCCTTGTGATTGGAAGCATTCCCCTCCTTTTCAATTGTTTGGAATAGTTTCAGGAGAACTGATGTTAGCTCTTCCTTAAAAGTTTGGTAGAATTCAGTAATTAATCCATCTGTTTCTGGGCTTTAGTTGTTAGAAGACACTAGTATGATTCAATTTCATCATTGGTTATAGTTCTGTCTAGATTTTCTGTGTTTTTATGATTTTGCATTGGTATGTTTCCACAAATCTATCCATTTCTTCTAGGTTTTAGAATTTCTGTGGTATCAATCATAATATCTCTTTTTGCATCTTTGATTGTATTCACTTATCTTCTCTCATTATTCCCATGGTTAGTCTGATTGTTGGCTTATCAATTTTGTTTATTTTTCAAAAAAAAAACTATTGATTTCATTAATCTTTTTATTTTCTTATTTCTGTTTTGCTCTACATCTCATGCTCTTGGCCACCTTTGAGTTTCACCTCAAAGAACCGCTGAACAACCAAAATGGAACGAGTGTCCTCTCTCATGGGTACAACTGTCTTAGCGCTCATGGTGCAGGGGCAATAAGCCTACAAACACAGACGCTGTTGTTGGTAGATGCAGAGGCTCTATGTTCACCCAAGAGAATGAGTTCATATAGGAGCTGACACTGGCATATTTCTAATTTGGCAGCAGCAAATCCAACACTGAGTCCTTCAAATTGCTACCATCCTCTGAGGAACACACCTGGCCCAGAATGGTGGTGGGTAGCTCTACCCCTTATCTTCTCATTCTGGAGGTGGTAGCAAATTTATTCTTACTGGAATCAATAATACCCCAGGTATGTATTTGACCAAGATGCATGCATCGTCAACACCACCATCTAAGAACTTCATAATGCTTAAACTTTAGTCTTATGTCCCAAATAATATTTTCTCAAGCCAAGGGATATATTTCATGATAAGGCAATGGAGTCATAACTATAATCTACTCTGTGTTCCAGCCTCATATTCTCATAAAGGCTTAAATAAGATGCTGTCTTAATGGAGAGTATTTTGTGTTTCTCAATGGTTACACAGATCCAACGAGAAAGACAGGGGAACAAGATAAACTCCTTCCATGAGGCCCAGCTGAAGTATCTGTGCTTCCTTCTCACCAAATTCAGGCTCTTCCAGGTTACGTCTCCTGGGAAGGTAGGTGGGTAAGCAGGTAAATGTTCCACTGACTAATGGGATCATCACATAGGTGCACCCACAGGTTAAGAAGCATACAATCCACTGAAACAGGACACTAACCCAGATTACAACGAGCAGGTAGGGCTGCTGCTACATAGTGAAAACAGGGTTGAGTATCTGTGTAACAAGTCCAGAGTTCTTTTCTTGGTGTTTCTGTGCCTAGGGGTGGCAGTAAGCTAGGACTTGCAGTACTCTTGGTTTAACAAGGACACAGTGGGTGGAGCTATATGTCTCATGGATAACATTCTAGGTCAAAGCAATTGCCAAAGAATACTGGTAGCCCAGAATCAGAGTGAGGGAAAGCCACAGTGAGAGGTAACTATTATTCGCATTGTGTCACTCCTTGTATTCTGCCTTCGTTGTTTCCTGAATTTGTCTTTGTCAAAGGCAATACAGAAAATTCCTCTTCTTGAAGAGAAATCAACACACTTCTGTTCTCAGAAATGTTTAGGCTCAATTAGCAGTAAGGGAACTGGAGATTAAAAGCAGTGACCTGTATCTGAGTGGCACAGGGGCAGACACAATGGGACACCCAGGCTCTATTTCAGGCCCTGCTTCAGGGTTGTCTTTGTTCCTGTCTCATAGGGTGCAACACACAAGCACCAAATCTCATGCTGATGCTTTGTATTTCTTGCCTCCTGCCAAGGGTTCCCTGCTGTTACTGAGGCAAAGTATGCCGTGAGGACCACAGGACAAGAACACTTGCTGTGGTGAAAGTCTGCATGGGAAGCTGGGGCCAGCAGATCTGTTCCCACCTTCCTAATCATGGTTAATTATGTCTCCTTGAGACATGGGTTTCAGATGCAGTGCCGCAGACGATGGCCCTGGAGACCAAGCAGGAAGTCATCCTCAGGGACCATCAAGTCAGGAAGGCTATTAGCTGTCTCTCACTATAGCCCCGCGTCATACTCCCTTCACCCTCCCTCCTGCTCTTGGGGCTGGGAATCCTAGTTAATGCACAGCTTTCATGCAGTCCCTTCACCTCTGGATCTGCTTTCTGTAGAGCCGAGGTTAAAGAAAATGCAAGTGCGTATATATGCATGCATTCACTCCTTCATTTTGATGATTGCACAAAATTCATTAGCACTCTTCCAGGAGCCTGGATACTCAGCCTGGGTGATGAATGAGGAACATAAATATAGATTCCTCAGAGGACAAAAGAGTGTCAGTAATTGCTATCATAGGACACTTCCTCTCTGTGAAAAAAAAAAATTCAATTCTTGTTGCACAAGGTGTGAAAATAAATATACACATTCCGAATTTCAGCAGGAATGTTTACCCTTTGCTACAGGGTGGGTTTCAGTTTTAGCCACAGGTTGTCAGATCGTTACCCAAGGCTGAAACTCTGCCAGAGGCCATGATCTGAGCAGAAATGAAAGTGGTCTCAGCTCTGCAGATCCCAAGTGGGACGTTAGCTTTTGAGGAATCAGTGTGGACAGGAGGAAATACAAGCACAGACACAAGCACATTCCTTCAAGGTGACAGTCTCCTGAGTCAGGGAGTTACTTTGTCAGTAAGTCTTTTCCTGAATACGGAAAGACAACACACTGCAAACTTTCACGAGCTAAAGGAAGGTTATCCCTGAAGCTTCACCGAGCCTTTACTCCTTCAGGTGGATGACCTTCATACAGCACAGCAACATCACCGGTGAGTTGTGTTTCCACGGAGCTAAATCTCAAGTACACAGCGGAGGAGCTTCAAAGAGTCTGCCCAGAAAACCCTCAGGAAATACCAAAATAACTTTGAGTCCAGGGGAAGACACACACACACACACATCACAAAAACACAGAGCAAGAAGTTTAGTGTTAAAAATGAAAAATGCAGTATATACTGTAAAACAGAGCTATGACAAAAATGTTTATTTGAAAATACAACCATGACAAAAAATACATGTTTTCTCTTATTTGTGGAATATACAGATGAAATAAACAAATTGCGTGGATGTCAAATTTCTGGTATCTACTTATCGATATTTCTTCATTGAATTATATCACATAAATGACAATATGCCCTTCTTTCCCCATGATATGCTCATTTTCATGAATCTCTCTGAAATATTAATATCTCTGTCTTCAAGAAGAAACAGTATATTTGTGGTATGTATATAATGTCTACATTTGAAGTAAATGTGACAAAATATTAAAAAAATTATGAAGTAATAAAAATACAAATACATAATAGCATGCAAATGTAAGTTTATGTCTAAATATAAATTTGGGTCATTGCCCATAAAATAGTCTCCCTCTCAACTTCCCATCTGACAACCTAATAAATCCTACAGAGCACTATCAGGGGCCAGGTGCCATTTGGTATATGAAAGATGCACGGGTTGAAAAACACGCAAAACCCCCTCGTGGAGCTTGCATTTTAACAGAGAGAGACAACCAAACAAAATAAATAGGCACAGTAGGTTGGAGGCCAAAAATTCCTATGAAAAAGATAAAACATGAAGAGAAGTTAAATAATTCCAGGGAGAGAACTGCAATGTTAAACATGATAGTCAGGGAAGGATGAGCTTGGACATGACTTCTCAGCGTGGATTTAAAGGGGGTGAGAAGGTAGTGTCCGGGAGGAGAGGACGTTTGGCAGGAGGAATAGCCCAGCTAAAAGGCAGGGATGTGCTTGAAAATCCACATGAAGAAAGAGTGGGAACCCCAGGCAGACTGCAGAGAAGAGAGCTGAGGGACACTCAAGGCCAGCATGGGACTCTGAAGATTTCTCCAAGGAGATGAAGAGCTGCGAGATTCTCAGCAGAGCTGTAACTAGCACTTGGAGTTGAGCTGAATCATTCCAGCCATGTTTTTTGTTTGTTTGTTTGTTTGTTTTGTTTTTTAATTTATTTGGCAGGTAGAGTTAAAGACAGTGAGAGAGACAGAGAGAAATATCTTCCTTCCGTTGGTGTTGGTTCACTCCCCAAATGTCTACCACGGCTGGCACTCTGCCAATCCGAAGCCAGGAGCCAGGTACTTCCTCCTGGTCTCCCATGCGGGTGCAGGGGCCCAAATACTTGGGCCATCTCCACTGCACTCCCAGACCACAGAAGAGAGCTGGACTGGAAGAGGAGCAACCAGGACAGAATCCGACGCCCATATGGGATGCCAGTGCCACAAGCAGAGGATTAACCAAGTGCCAGCTTATGTGTTGAGAATGGATTGTAAGCAGAGTTGAAGGATGAGACCAATGCAGTGCTAAATGCAAGAATCCAGACAAAAGTTCTCACAGCTTAGCTCTGAGCATGGCCGTGGTGGGTAAGAATTACTGGAATTATGGGCATGATGACAAAGAGGCAATTGGCATTTCTGAAACAGTCACTGTGGTGGAGTAGGAAAGAGAAGCATCAGAAGGGACACAAGATTTCAACCCTAATGGGGGATAAAGCACCTACAGGGATACCTTTGGAGAACTCAGACCCAGACCTATACCCACTCTGAACATGCTAAGAAATCTCACTTGTCTGGAAAAGAATCTCAGCACACAGATCCAAAAACACTGTCAAGTTCCCAAACAAGTAATTAAGAAGTTAATCCCAGGGAAATACAAACTTGAAAATTTTAATTTCAAGAATATAGAAAAAACATTCTAAAAACATCCAGGCACTAACCACAACAAGGTGTGACGCACATAGGAAGAATCAGACTTCTCTTCATCCCTAGATATAAGACAACAAAAGCACATCTAAAGAGTTTGGAAGAGTAGCAGATATGATCCAGGAGTTTACTGTGCAACCAAGTGATCTGTTATTTAAAAAAAGAGATTGATTTACTTATTTGAAAGGCAGAGTTACCGAGGGAGATGGGAGAGGAAAAAGGAGGGGTGTTGGGGAGGAAAGGAGAGAAGGGAGTTTTAGGCTCCTGGCTTTGGCTTGGCCCCATCCTGGTGGTAGCAACCATTTAGGGAGTGAATCAGTGGATGAAAGATCTCTCGATATCTCTCTCTCTATCTCTCTCTTTCTGTTGCTTTATCTTTTAAATAAGTGAATAAATAAATAATTTTAGGAAAACAAATATTGATAAATTTATTCAATTTTAAAAATCAATAATTTTCTGTCCTTTAAAACATATAGACACAAGAATAAGATAACAGAAGGAACAGAGTTCTTCTTTTTTTTTTTTTTTTAATCACAGAGTTGCTTTGGGCTTTGGCATTAGTTAAAATTTCTCACCATAACAAATTACCTGAGGCAGCCTAACTTTATAAAGAACTAAGATTTATTTTGGCTCACTGTTCTGGAGATCTAAGATCAAGTGAGCCCACTGCCTCAGCCTCCAGTGAGGACAGAGTCTGTCTCTGACTGGCAGAGGCCCAAGGAAGAGCAGGGGCCTTGTTACACAACAAGAGACAGGATGCGTGCCTGTCTGCATGTCTCAATGATTATTAAGACACCAGGATTCAAACATGGGGGTCCCCAAAATAACAGCCTAATCCAATCCTATCACTTCCCAAAGTCCCGCCTCTAAACACCATGATTGGTCAAGCTTCTGCCTCTTTAGGGCATTAACATAAAGCCTTGGGCACTGGAGGCCAGCACTGTGGCACAGTGGGTTAAGTAGCTGCCTATTACACCGGCATCCCACATGGGCGCTTGTTTAAGTCTTGGCTGCTATACTTCTGACTCAGCTCCCTGTTGGGGAGCCTGGCAAAGTAGCAGAGGATAGCCCTGGTGCTTGGGCCCCTGTACCCACATAGGAGAACCAGATGAAGGTCCTGGCTCCTGGCTTAAGCCTAGCCCAGCCTCCTATTTTGGGCCATTTGGGAAGTGAACCAGCAGCTGGAAGATATTCTCTCTTTCTCTTTCTCTTTCTCTTTCCTCTTCTCTTTCTCTTTCCTCTTTCTCTTTCTCTTTCTCTTTCTCTTTCTCTTTCTCTTCTCTTTCTCTTCTCTTTCTCTTTCTCTCTCTCTCTCTCTCTTTTTCTCTTTCTCTTTCTTTCTCTTTCTCTCCCTTCCTCTCCCTCTCCTTCTCCCCCTTATCTCTCTCTCCCCCCCCCCCTCTCTCCTTTCTCCTCTTCCTCTTCCTCCTCCTCATTTTCCTCTCCCTCTCCATTATTCTGCCTTTCAAATAAATAAAATGAATCTTAAAAAAAAAAAGTATTTGGCCACTAAACTCCTGAGTTCAGGGGCAGGGGTTCAAATATTCAAGCCACAAGCAGTTCCTATATTATAAAACTTTAATATCAGACTTCAGGGATATGATAATATAAAAATACTTTAGGAGAAAGATTGTGATCCAAGAGCGCCCATGCCCGACCAGAGTCAAATTGTCATTTCTAGGTGATGGCAACAGAGACACACTGTGAGACTGCAGGCTTTCCTATGGGGGAAACTCTACCTGTGAAGATCAGTGGAGGCTGACACGCACGTGTGAGGCGGAGGGTGGGCAAGAGGGAGCATGTGCACAGTCCTGCAGGAGTGGATGGCTGGGGAGCCTTACTTAATTGGGGGATGAATAAATGCAATGTTCAAGTTTGGAGAAATTAAAAAGATCACGTGTATGGGTAGTTCTGATAGTGATCAAAAATAAAACCAAGCAGGCAGAATGTTCCCTACAAGCACAATTAACTGTAACCATTGATGAAACAAACACAGGATTTTTTTTTAATATAGAGAAAAGTCTCATTTCAAATTTACAAATCAAACTAATGAGGGATAGAACAATTTTGTGTTACAGTCCACAGCCTTATGTATACTACCTCCTGCACTGTCTTGAGAATTGGTTTGACAAGAAACTTTTCTTTAGAAGATGCAGTTCTAGTTAGCCAACATAAAAATTTTTTAAACAACAAATCTCATAGAGCAGACCATTTACAAATTTGTTCTGTAATCTCACAATAAATGTAAGTAAAGTCATAAGCTGGTACCTATAATTCTAACGGATGTTATTTGGCAAAATGCTGCCAAACTTTCCCCATTAGTCTAGAATAACAGAGAAAAATACTTAGAGCAGAGTGGGGTCGGACTTACTGTCCAGGTTGCTGAAGGTGGCGTACCTTGACACCAAAATACAGAGGAGAGAACAGGCAGCCTTTCCCTTTTACTCCAGAGGGCTTCTTATTATACTTGGACTTCAGAACACATGCTAAATCTACTTTTCTCCACTTACACAGTCTGCTGGCCTTGCATACTGCTGAGTGTATGGTTTTTGTTTCCTAGCTTTGCCCAGGTCAAAATCTCACTCTCTTTTTCTTCACGATCTATTCATAGCCTGACAAGTGTTCATACAAAGAGAATTGCGGGCCCTGCATCATCCTTTTTGGTAATAGGAAGTCAGGAAAGATTAGAGTGGTGCTTTAAGGTGAATTCATTCACTGATACTAGAGTAACTCATCCCCAAAGTCCACTGAAGGTCAACTGCTCCAAGGAAGGACAAGGGTGTTCCCACTGGGGACGTGACAAAGAATCATCTAAACCAATTACCTCTTTGGGTTTCCCAATGACTTAATTTTGTGTCATTAAATTATTTTATATTTTAATGTTACTTCTGTGGCTTTTTGAAACTAAGTTCTATTTATTCAGAAGACCCAGACTTGTAACAGGCATCTCCCACCAGCATATAACAGAAGGAATAAAAAAATCTAAAATCTGTCCCTTTAATATTAGAAACTGCTTCACTTGTTTTCCTTTCCCTCCTTTTGGTATGCCTTCACTTGTTTTCCTTTCGCTCCTTTTGTTATGCTTTCTCTGAACTACTTCCTCTGAATGAAGAACAAAGAAGGTAACCTTAGAGTGACCCTACCTTGTTTTGCTTGGTTAAGGAAGATGAGATGAGGGCTTTTACAATAGACTGCTTGTACCTGTTTTGTGTCACAAAGGAGTTAAAACACAGACCCTTAACTTTCTTTGTGTAAGCCTTGTGATGTATACTCCCACCACATCCCTAGACTACTCTCATGACCTAAGGGACCCTCCCCACATCTGTGACCCTCCCCAAGGCAATAGGAAGCCCTTTTGATCCTCCCCTTAACACTTGTTAGGTGATAGGAAGCCTCTTGATCCTCCCCTTAGCACTTGTTATCTTACTCTATGTGCCTGGTACTAGATGTACAATTGTCTTGACATGTACTGATTGTTAGCTCTGTACTAAGTGATTAATCTTGCCAAACTGTAACATGAATTAAATACCTCAATGTATAAAAACCCCGACCATTTACTCTTTGGGGCCGCCTGTTCTTGGACGAACGGGGGCCCAGCATGCTGGCTCAATAAACTACCCTTTTGCTGATTGCATGAGAGTGTCTCTTGGAGTCGTTCTTGGGGCAGTGGATGTTTTCCGACTTTAACATAACCATATTCATATTACAGAAGAGGTATATTCCTGTGTTTTATTTATCTAATTAATTCTCAATAAAATTCTATATCTCAATGCGTGGCTCTTTGGAATTCACGGATTTTCCCATTTCCCTGCAGTGAATCTCTGATAATACAGATTTTCACCAACACACTTTTTTACACCGAGAACACAGCAGAGGTTACCAATGTGCGTAATTAAGAATCATAATCCTAGTGGTTGCATCGATTAACACTTAGAATGTTAATTTCACAAGTTCAATAGAGGACCATCATTCCTTGGGTTTATAAAAATATTGTCTAAAGAGTACACTAATAAGATCTGAAACAAGTCATGCACAAATGTACAAATGAATCGTCCTTGGACACTAATCGTTTTTCCCACAGTTGATGCCAGTACTGTCACCATTAATATAAATTCTTCCAGAATATATGCTATGTATTCAAGTATTAGCAGATGCACAAATATCTTGTTTTGCTTTCATATAAATGGAATTCTTCTATATAGATAGATAATTTAGAAATTTTTTAAGAATAATATTTTAATGCTCAAAGTATCATTTCTGAGAATAGAATACTTGTGTACATTGTGTGTGTGCAAGTACTGGAAAGTACTCCATAGTATGAATGTGTCATTATGTTTAAAGCAATAATTATTATTATTTAACCATTCCCTATTGCTAGACATTAATTTTCACTCCAATATTTCTGTTTCAAAGTAGTCCGTTATGTACATGGTCATGTATTATATGAACATTCTTCCAAAATAGGAAGCTAGTCATAGAATTGTATGTGTTTTTGTTTTGATAAATATTGATATTGCCAACCTGCTCTTAGAATGACTGAACCAATTTATATCCCAGTATCAACAGAACCATGCCAGTGTTGGATGTTTATTTTGGTTTATATTTGAAATATGATGCAGTGAAGTACAGATAGTTTTGCCACAAAGACAGAATGACGATTTCCTGAGATGCTCTGTCTACTCTGATACATCTCTCCACATATCTGTCCCCGTGCCAACAGCATATTGTTTAAAGACTAATTACTAAAATTATGATGGCATCTTTTCTCAAAATTTTCTTTGCTATTCTTTAGTTATTTCCTCTTCTAGATCAATTTAAAAATTGGATTGACAGGATGTACAAAAACATATTTTGAATTTTCATCAGCATCATGATGGATTTCTAATTTGGGGAAAAATAAAATCCTCAGAATATTCTGCTTGTAAATATAATACAGTTTTGATTATTCATGTTTCTTCTCATTATAATTTATTAGATCTATGCTGGAATATTAACATAGGCAGTCACTGTGGCTCTATCATTTAATCTACTCTAATCCCAGGCAATCTATCATCTTGGTGCCTCAATTTTCACATCTATCAAATGGATATAATTCTCCCTACAAAAGTAAATGTTAAGGAAAACTGTGAATTTCAAAAACAATGCCTGCATTCCCAGAATAACCTGTAATGTTATTTGTGTCAACTTCCTTTTTTATATAACTTATATACCTTTTTATATAACTTATATAACTTTTTAAAATAATTTCTAAGATATTTTCAAAGTAACATTTTTGTCTTATTAATAAAAATGCATTTTTTTGCTGTTTTCTGGTTTTAACTTTTGCTTTTATCTTTAGCTCTTCCTTTACTTTCCTAGGTTTGTTTTACCAGTCTTTCTATCCTGTTGAGTTAAACACAGTTCTCTTTTTTAAAAATTTTCAAATGATAATTTATTTAAAAGGCCAAGAGACAGATCTCCATCACCTGAGTCACTCTTGAAATGCCTGCAACATTTGGGGCTAGACCAGGTTGCAACCAAAAGCCCAGAACTCAACCCAAGTCTCTCCTGAGAGTGGCATGGAATCAATTACTTGAGCCATCATGTGTTGCCTTCCAGTGTATGCAACAGTGCTTCCACCAGAGTGGAGGGGGGTCTAGAATCCAAGGACTATCGTAGGGGATTCAATGTCCCAAGTTGCATGTTGACTGCTACTCCAAATACCAACTCCTTAATACTTAGTTCTAACACCCAACTGTCTCTTTGACAGGAAGTATTTCTAGAAGCTTGTCGGTATATTGAACATCTGTGTATATTTTAACATATTTATACAGTACAAGTATTCTATGGTGATGTACTATCATCCCAATTTCAGAAACGACTAAACTGAATAGGGTCATTTGATTTGTCCAAGGTTATGCAAGAAAATAACTGGCAATTAAATGGTAGACCTGAAATTCAAAAGCTGTTTGGTTTCAGGGTCCATACACTTAGCCACTGCTCTATCTGGCTTCTAAATAGGCAGCTGCACCAATAGCTTTTATATAGAATTCTCTTGTTTCCATCAACTTCTCAAAAGCTATCCCTCAACTATGATCAAGATGGTGACTGAGCAAGAGGCTCTGGCAATCACCTTCCTGCAGGGACATGAATGGCATAGTTGTGCAGATGCCAGGTCGCCTATGGCTATGGAAGCCAGTGAGACACCACGGGGCCTCATGTTATTGTAATCATGAGAAGAGTTGCATTGAAGAAAGCAAGAAAGGAAGAGTTCTGGGGTCTCAGCTCCAAAGAGCACAGCTTGAAGAGATGCCTTCTGCTTGTAAGAGGGAAGGTGAAGTCAAATCAAATGCCATCACTGCAAAATACGTCTGCAGACGGAGTCTCCCTGCCCCAGCCCCAGGCCCATACCTGTGGAGTGAACATTTCCAGCCTCTACAGCGCGGCAGCCTGTACCACCGCACCTCCAGCAGCAGGCTGAGAGCATCCTCCAGCCCTGTGCAGGGGCCAGAAAGGCAGAATTAGGACAACAGCATTTCGGAGCTCAGAACTGGGCCTGCTTTGCAGAGACCTGGACCTGAGAAGGCCCAAAGACCTCAAGACCCTGACTAGCACTCACAGACTGAGCTTCTGGATGTGCAGGCATCAAATGGAAACCTGGCTCCAGGAATCAAACTCGTTTTGACCAATGTCACTGCACCCCAAAGTTTTCACAGGGCTGGTGACAGGACACCCAGGTGGGACCCCTGGATGGAAAACCTGCATAGCTGAGGAGTTGCCTCATTCATTTCTTCTAAAACCTTTGACAGACAGCAAGGAACCAAAAGATACTTTGAGACTTGGTGCAAGGCTGATAAAACCCAACATTGAGCAGATCCTAACAGTCCCTGTCTCCAGGCCAGAGCTATAGCGCCTCTGGTCCCACTCCAGGACACATCAGAGTTCCATGATCCTGAATGAGCAGCCTTATACCACAGCCAGCATCATCAGTGGCTGGAAGGTACAGTACCAGGCACTGAACTCACCTCAGCAGCACACAGACCACAGCACAGTAAATAGGCATTACCCCCAGGCTTACCTGATATTGATGGGCTGAGGATTCCTGATATGTATGGCATTTGTAGACACAGCACAGGGGTCTAAGCCTACAACAGGCCCAGGCAACAGTGTGCAGGGACTGCCTGCTCCTTTGAAGTCACTTACCCAGTTCATACTGAACAATCTATCAACCATAGATTTGGAATAAATATGTGTTTGTCAGACTGAATCAGAAAAAACCTATCACAGCTGATCTGGGGCAAACCATGACTTAGGGTGCAATCTAGTGCTGAAATATCAAAAAGTATCCATAGGCTCAGAGAAAATAAACACACTGATGAGAATGCCAAGACGGATAGCCACAGATGAAGCCAGATTTCTAGAACTAATCCTTCAATACACCAGCAATGCTAATGCAGATAACATCTACAACTTCCAAGAAACCATAGACCCAACCATCTAGGAATTTAAGTTTCCAGATGCTAAAAAAAAAGGTTTCAAAATAGGTGTTCCAGGGAAACTCAAGAAAGCACAGAGAAATGATTAAATAATCTATCAGAGAAATTTGATAGATAAAATAATTCAACAAAGACAAGCAGCAAAATAAACTGAGTGAAATTTAAAAGGCAATCGAAGGCATTCATAGCAGAATAGAATAAACAGAAGAAAGAAATCTACAAGCTCTAAGACAGGCTATTTGAAAATACACAATTGGAAGAGCAAAAACAAGAGGATTGAACAAAACTTATGAGAAATATGACATAGCATGAGAAAAGCAAATATTTGAGTTTTTCAAGGGGAATTTGAGAATTCTGAAGCGTAATCAAAAAGCAGAGACAGAAAACTTCGCAATTTGAGAGAAGGATACAACTATCCACGTACAAGAAGGGGAAGAGTCACTAATCAGATTCAACCCAACCAAGTCTTCCCCAAGACAAATAATAATCAGGCTCTCCAAAGTTAAAGGGAAGATTCTCAAAACTGCCAGAGAAAAAAGCAAATGTAATACGAAGGGTTCCCAATGTACCTAACTGTAGACATCTCTTCAGAAACCTCACTGGCCAGCAGGGAGTGGAGTGCGATATTTACAGTGCTGAACAATAAGACTTGGCAGCCACGAAGACTGTATCCAGCAAAGTTATTCTTCAGTTATGAGGGAGAGATAAAGGCATTCCCAGACAAACAAAAGCTGAGGGAATTATCACTAGCAGATCTGTCTTACAAAAAAATATTCTTCAAGCTGAAATAGATGCTTACAAGTAAAAAGAAAGTATCAGGATGTAGAGTAACTTTAAAAACAAATTCAGAATGTTCTAATAAATATTGTAAGTATAACATGTTAACTATTTGTATCTTTACTGTGAAGATCAAAAGACTATAACTGCTACATTAAAATCTTAAGAGACAGGCAATATAGAAAGAGGTCAAATATAACACCATAAATTCAAAAACTATAGAGGAATACAGGATACATGTAGAGATCATTAGTAGGATTTCTTACATCTCTTTGGTGTTTTATTATTCTTTATCCATTTTTATATTCAATATTAAGCTGTTATCACTTCAATGTATGTTGTTATAGCCAAACGAAGTTTGTAAGACTCACAGTAAGCATAAAGCAAGAACCTATAACAGGGGGCCGGTGCTGTGGCACAATGGGTTAATGCCCTGATCTGAAGTGTGGGCATCCCATATGAAAGCTGGTTCTAATCCCAACTGTTCTCTGGTGTGGCCTGGGTAAGCAGTAGAAGATAGCCCAAGTGCTTGGGCCCCTGCACCCAGGTGGGGGACCTGGAAGAAGCTCCTGGTTCCTGGCTTCAGATCGGCGCAGCTGCGGCAGTTGTGGCTAATTGGGGAGTGAACCATTGGATGAAAGATCTCTTTCTGCCTCTCCTCTTTCTGTGTAACTCTGATTTTCAAATAAATAAATAAATAAATCTTTAAAAAAAAAAAACCTATAACAGACTTACCAAAAATAGTTACCAAAAAGCAAGGAAGCAAAGAACAGCAACAGAGAAATAACCAAAAATGGCACTGGTAAGAGAGAGAGAAAGAAGAAACTACAATAAAAAATATAAATTGAATAGCAAAATGGCAATAGTTAGACCTTACCTGCCAATGACCTTAAAAGTCAATGCGCACGGCTAGTGTTGTGATGCAGGATGTTGATTCATGGCCTGCAGCACCAGCATCCCATATAGGTACTGGTTTGAGTCCGGCTGCTGCACCTCTGATTCAGCTCCCTTCTAATGTGCCCAGGAAAGCAGAAGAGGATGGCCCAAGTCCCTGGGCCCCTGCACCCATGTGGGAGCTCCTGGCTCCTGATTTTGGCCTGGCTCAACCCCAGTCATTGTGGCCATTTGGGAAGTGAAACAGAGGATGGAAAATCCCTCTCTCTGTGACTCTCCTTCTCTCTCTCTGTAACTCTGTTTTCAAATAAATAAATAATTCTTTAAACAAATCAATGCATTAAGTCTTCCAACTAAAAACATACAGTGAGTGACTGAAATTAAAAAATGGAATGGAGGGGCCAGTGTGGTGGTGCATTAGGTTAATCTATTGCTAGTGATGATGAAATGCCATATTGAAGTGCTAGTTCAATTGCTGGCTGCACCTCTTCCAATCCAGTATCCTGCTAATTGCTTGGGAAGGTAGCAGAAGGTGGCCCAACAACTTGGAACCTTAGCAATCATTTTGAAGACCAAGATGGAGTTCCTGGCTTTAGCCTGGACCAGACCTTGCATTGTGGCCATCTGGGGAGTAAACCACCAAATAGAAAATCTCTTTTTCTGCCTCTCTCTTTATCTGTTGCACTGCCTTCAAGATTAATAAATACATAAATCTTAAAAACAAACAAGCCAACACAGGACCTGATTATTATGTTGCTTATAAGAAACTCACGTCATCTCAAAGGAAATAGACACACTGAAAGTGAAAGGATGCAACAAGATATTCCATGCAAATGAAGCCCAAATGAAAGCAGGAGGAGCCATACTTCTATCAAATAAAATAGATTTTAAATCAAAAGCAGTAAAACGAGACCAGGAAGAACATTATGTAATAACAAAGGGTTGAATCTAGCAAGAGGAAATAAACTTACAAATACATATGCAGCCAATACTAGAGCACCAAGGTACATAAGGAAAATGTTAATAGACCTTCAGAGAGAGAGAGACTCCACTATGATAGCAGGAGAGGATTTTAACACCCTACGTGCAGAAACGGAAAGGTCATTTAGACACAAAATCAATAAAGGAATGGCAAAGTTAAATTGCATCCTAGATCAATTGGACCCAACAGACACCTACAGAACTTTCCATCCAACAGCTGCGGGATTCACATTCTCCTCAGCAGCACAGGAACATTTTCTAGGGTAGATGATAAGGCAGATCACAAAACAAGTCTCAACAAATTTGAAACAGCAGAAATCATATCAAGTATCTTTTCTGACTGCAATGTAATAAAGCCAGAAATCAATTTAAAAAAAAAAACTGAAAATTACACAACTGAGGAAAAAACCAAAGGAAATTTTATCAATTTCTTGAAATAAATAAAAATGGAAACACAATGTGCCTAAACTTCTGGAATACAGCAAAAGTAGTACTGAGAGGGAATTTTAATGTTTGCATCAAAAAACCTGAAAGATCTAAAATAAACAATTCATTACTACCCTTCAGGGAACTAGAAAAACATGAACAAATCAAATCTAAATTTAGTAGTAGGGACAAAATAATAAGGCTCTGGCAAAAATAAATGATATACAGACTTAAAAATATATAAAACAATGAAATGAAGACCTGGTTCTCTGAAAATATGTTAAGGCAATGATAAACCCTCAGCTAGACTAACCAAGATAAAGAGATAACGGATTCAAATCATAGAATCAGAGATTAAAGTGTAGACGTCTTGACTGACACCCCAGAAACACAAAGGATTGTAGAGATCACTGTGAACAATTACAAGGCTACAAAGGCGTTAGCTCAGAGGTAATGGCAAAGTATTGATACATAAAGCTTTCAAGATTTAATAATGAGGAAATAGAATATCTACACAGACCAGTTAAGGACATGTGAGATCGAATCAGTCATAAAAATCTCTCATCAAAGAAAAGTCCAGGACAAGTTGGTTCAGTGAGAACTATACAAAACTATACAAAACTAATTTCCAGAATTAACATCAACTTTTCTTAAGATATTTCAAAACATAGAAGAGGGAATTTTTTTTCAAATAATTTGATGAGGCCAACATTATCTTGATAATAATAGACTAGCACTACAAAAAAAAAGAAAGCTACAGGCCAAGATCCTTGATGAACATAGATGCAGAATTCCTCAACAAATACTAGCAAATAAAATCTAACAGTACAGCAAAAAATAATTATCATCATTATCAGATTGGATTCATCCCAGAGATGCAAGGATGGTTCAACATAAACAAATCAACAAAGGTGGCAAACCATATCAACAAAATAAGGACGAATACCATATGATCATCTCAGTAGATGCAGAAAAAGCACCTGATATAATTCAACATCCCTTCACAACAAAATCTCTGAATAAACTACGTATAGAAGAGACGTACCTCAATATAATAAAAGCTATATATAACAAGCCAATGACTAAAAGCATATCAAATAGGAGAAAGTGATGGATTTCAACCTTGTTTTGGGACTAGACAAGGATCTCCACTTTCTCCCATTTTTATTCAACAAAGTATGATAACTCCTAGCTAGAGTAATTAGGCAAAAGAAAAAAAAAGGGCACACAAATCTGTAAGGAAGAAGTCAAACAGTTATTGTTTGCAGATGAGTGATCTTATCTATAAGATACTCCAAATACCCCACCAAAAAGTAGAAAGAACTGATAAACCATTTTAGCTAAGTTGCAGGATACAAAGTCAGTGTATAAAAAACAGTTGCATTGTTATATACCAATTATGATTTATCTGAAGAAGAAACAATTCCATTTCCAATAGCTACAAATAATAAATTTAACCAAAAAGGTAAAAAAAAGTCTACATTGAAAACTATAAATCATTGGTGAAAGAAATTTAAGAGGACACAAAGAACTGGAAACAAATCCCTTGTTCACGGATTGGAAGAATCACCATCATTAACATGTGCATAATTACACAAAGCAATTTACAGATTCAGTATACTTCATATCAAAATACCAATGACAACTGTCACAGAACAAACACTACTGAAAATCAAAAATACTAGAAAAAACACTACTAAACTTTGTATGAAACCACAAAAGACCCCAAAATAAGTATAAATACATATCATCTTGAGAAAAAAAGAACAAAGGGGGATGGTTTACACTACATTAGTTTAAAATATTTACATAGTGGGGCCAGTGTCACGGTTCAGCAGGTTCAGTTACCACTTGCAATGCCAACATCCTATACTGGCGCACCTGTTCAAGTCCCAGCTGTTTCATTTCTCATTCAGCTTCCTGCTAATGTTCCTGGGAAAGCAACAGAGGATAGGCCAAATATTCGGACCCCTGAAACCTATGTGGAAAACCCAGATGGAGTTCCAGGATCTTAGTTTCGGCCTGTTCGAGCCCTGGCTGTTGCAGCCATTTAAAGAATGAACCAGGTGCCAGTACTGTGGCGTAGCAGGTAAAGCTGTCGCCTGCAGTGCTGGCATCCCATATGGGCGCCGGTTCTAGTTTGGCTGCTCCACTTTTTTTTTTTTAAGATTTATTTATTTATTTGAAAGTCAGAGTTACACAGAGAGAGAAGGAGAGCGAGGGAGGGAGGGAGGAAGGGAGGAAGGAAGAAAGAGAGAGACAGAGAGAGAGAAAGAGAGAGAGCGCAGAGAGCTGAATGGGAAGTGGAGTAGCTGGGATTTGAACCGGCACACATATGGAATGCCAGCACTGCAGGGAGTGGCTTCATCTACTATACCACAGCGCTGGCCCCTCCACTTTTGATCCAGCTCTCTGCTATGCCCTGGGAAAGCATCAGAAGATGGCTCAAGTCCTTGGGCCCCTGCACACACGTGGGAGGACTGGAGAAAGCTCCTGGCTCCTGGCTTTGGTTCAGCCCAGCTCCGGCCATTGTGGCCATTTGGGGATTGAACCAGCAGAATAGAAAACTTCTCTCTCTCTCTGCCTCTACCTCTCTGTAACTCTGCCTTTCAAATAAGTAAATAAATCTTTAAAAAAGTGAATCACTGGATGTAAGATCTGTTTCTGTCTTTGCCCCTCTGTTTCTCTGTCACTCTTTCAAATAAATAAAATAAATATTTAAAAATATATTAATATGTATAATACATACTATACATATATTACATATTATATAGATTACAAAGCTACAATAATTAAAATAGCATGGTACTGGCATAAAAGAGGATCTATAGATCATGGAACAGAACAGAGACTCTAGAAATAAATTCACACATCTATAACTAACTGATCTTTGAGAAAGGTACTAAGGACATGCATTAGAAAAATGACAGTCTTGTTAATTAATGGCTCTGGGAGACTTGCATATTCACATGCAGAAGGATAAAATTAGAACCCTATCTCTCCATTTATTAAAAAATCTGTTCAAAATGGGCTAACGACTTCCAGGTGAGATCAGAAACTTTGGTACTAATAGCAGATCACAGGAAAAACATTGTGGAACATTGGAATGGGCAAGCATTTTTTGGATCAGATTCCATAAGCACAGGAAATGGTAGAAAAAATAGAAAATTCTGTTTCATCCAACTAAACAGCTTTTTACAGTAAAGAAAACAATAATCAGCATGGAGAGATAGTCTAAAGAACAAGAAAAAATATTTACAAGCTCTGAATTGGACAAGCGATTATTATTCAGAATATATTAGGAACGCAAACACAATAGTAAGAAAATAATAATCTAATTAACACTGGGTAGTAGATCAAAACAGACATTTCTCAAAGGAAACCTTACAAATAACCAATAAATACATGGAAAAAAAAAACTGTCAACATCACCATTCATGAGGGGAATGCAAACCAAAAACCACAATGAAATATTACCTGACACTGTTAAGAGACTACTATCAGAAAGACAAAAGATAACAAGTTTTCATAAAGTGTGAAGAAAAGGTGGGTAGGCCTTGCACACTTTGGCCAATGTGGAAAACAGTATGGAGGTTCCTCAAAAACCTAAACATAAAACTGCCCTATGACCCAGTAATGCCACTCCTGGAAACATATCCAAGAGAAATGAAATGCTGTCAGGGACCTCTGCACTCCCATGTTCACTGCAGCACTGTTCACAATAGCAAAGAAACGTAAACAACTTAAGTGTCCAAGCAGCAATGAATGGATGAAGCAAATGTGGGAAATATACACAATGGGATATTACTCAATCGTAAAAAGGGATAGAGCCTTGTCATATGCAACAACACTGATGGAAGTGGAAAGCATATGTTAAATGAATAAGCCAAGCACAGAAATATCACATGATCGCATCACTCATGTGGATTGTAAAAATTAGATGATCTCATGGAAGCTAAAAATTTAAGGTGGTTACCACAGGTGGGAAGTGGGGAGGGAAGGATAGGGAATTGTTGATTGACAAGTACTAGGTCATTGCTAGATAGAAGTAAAAATTTCTGGGGTTCTATTGCATAATAGGGTGAACTTAGTTAATGTATTGTGTATTTCTCTATTAAAAAAAAACCCTAAAAGATATACTCTGGATGCTTTCACTATAAAGGAATGTCAAATACTTATAAGGACAAATATCTTTATCCTGGGGTGAGTGTTGTAGCACAGAAGGTTATCTGGCAGATCTGTTTCTAATCCAGCTTCCTGTGAAGGCAGTGGAAGATGGCCAAAGTTCTTGGCCCCTGCAACCCCAGGGGATGACCAGGGAGGAATTCTTGGCTCCTGGCTGCAGCCTACCCCAGCCCAGATGTTGTGGCAATTAGGAGGTACACCAGCAGATGCAAGTCATTGTCTGTATCTGTCTCTCTCTCCACCACCACCCCCCGCCCGTAGATCTGCCTCTCAAACAAATTACTAAATAAATGTACATTTTACCCTGATTAGACAATGTATACTCGTAATGTAATGATACATCACATAGGACACCATAATTATGCACAATTTGTATGTATCTGTCAAATATTTTTAAATAAATTAAGAATTTTGAGTAAAAATCTATTCTCAAACATTTGATATATTTAATATTTCAGTTTTGATTTTTGTTATCAAGTGCAAACAGATTCAGCAGGTGGTGACATTCTGCTGTTTATTTTCACCTGTCTGCAGTTAGCCACAATTAGTAAGTTCACTGTATTCTCTGAAGTTAACATCGAGTCTATGATTTTTTTGATTTTTTTCTCCTTTTTTTTTTATTTTTAGACAGGCAGAGTGGACAGCGAGAGAGAGAGACAGAGAGAAAGGTCGTTTTTTTCCGTTGGTTCACCCTCCAATGGCCGCCGCGGCCGGCGTGCTATGCCCAGCACACTACGCTGATCCGAAGGCAGGAGCCAGGTGCTTCTTCTGGTCTCCCACAGGGGTACAGGGCCCAAGCACTTGGGCCATCCTCCACTGCACTCCCGGGCCACAGCAGAGAGCTGGCCTGGAAGAGGGGCATCTGGGACAGAATCCGGCGCCCCGACTGGGACTAGATCCGGGTGTGCTGGTGCCACAGGCGGAGGATTAGCCTATTGCACCACGCCGGCCTTTTTTGATTTTTAAATCTGAGTATGCCTTCTTTGCCTAATATAGTATTAGTTTTGGTAAATATCCCATTGTATTTAAAATGAGTTCACATATTTGAAGCATTATGTATGACATATTCTCTTGCTTATATACTTGTTGAAGGAGGTAAATTTATCTTTGATTCTGACAATGTTATTTTTGACATTTTTAATGACTTCTACCATATATATTTTAAAACTATATTGATAGTTTGCTAAATGTTTATGGTTCTTCTTGAGGTGCATTGAATATTTATCAACAGCAAATACCTATTACTATTTTAAATGCTTTCAAGTTTTTTTTTTTCTGTATTGTCACACTTCTTTTCCTTTTGTTTTGTCTTTTAAAAAAGTTCCTGTCTTGGGGCCAGTGCTGTGGTGCAGCGAGTTAACGCCCTAGCCTGAAGCACTGGCATCCCATATGGGCACTGGTTCGAGACCTGGATGTTCCACTTCCTATCCAGCTCTCTGCTGTGGCCTGGTATAGCAGTAGAATATGGCCCAAGTGCTTGGGCCCCTGCACCTACGTGGGAGACCTGGAAGAAGCTCCTGGTTCCTGGCTTTGGATCGGCACAGCTCCAGCCATTGCAGCCAATTGGGGAGTGAACCATCGGATGAAAGATTCTCTCTCTCTCTCTTTTTCTCTCTCTCTCTCTCTGCCTCTCCTCTCTGTGTAACTCTGGCTTTCAAATAAATAAATAAATCTTTAAAAAAAAAAGTTCCTGTCTCAGTTCTCAATTTACAAAGATCCTCCAACATATACTGCAGGAATACTTATACTCAAACTGAATTATTTTAAACTTGCCCCTTCCCTTTACTTTAGAATTTAATTCACTTTTTTTTTGATTGCTGATATGAACTTGATCTTTCTTCTTTAACATTCCCTTCATATACATCTTCTAAGAGGTAACATGTGATGGTACTTCTAGATTTGTCTTCCAACCTTTATCCCACGTATTTCCCCTATCTTTTCTCTCAGTTCTACAGTCTGAGTCACTTCCCCAGCAACTTCTAGAGTATCATTTCGTCAGATACTTTGCTTGCAGATCCCATGCAGTCACCCCTCAGCAGCCACAGGCCTGGGTTCAGGACCTCCCTGGCTTTCCAAATCAGTAGATGCACAAGCCCTTTATATAACACAGTGTGGCACTTCATGTGGCCCACACATGTTCTCCCATCTACTTTAAATCACTTCTAAATTAATAATTCCTAGCACAATGTAAATGCCCTGTAAATAGTTACATTGTCTATGGAATAATGACCAGACCTTGACATGTTCAATACAGGCACAATTTTTTTCGGAGTATTTTTGAGCTTGAATGTGTGAATGTGAAACCCACACTATAGGGGACTGATTGCATTTACTTTTTAAACAAATAATGTGTCTAATTTCTAAGACTGATCTTATTCTCTGCTTATTCCTCTGTGAAGGCAACCTTTTCATTTGATAGAAGTATAATCATCTCAAATATGTGCAAAACTTTCATTTGGAATATTTTTGTCTGTTCTATCTGGAATCAGTGTTTGCTTCATGATGGTCCTGCTATTTGATGTTCCTGGTTTTTCTCAATCATTTGGAGATGCTTGTCTTTTCCACTTTAAGCATAAAGGCCCAATTTTCCTTAGATGGGCAGCTTCGTGGAGTCTTCTGAAGTTGCCTCAGTTGGCTTTCTCAACTGGGATCTCATGGGACTGGGATGCCAAATGTTGATTGACAGGCTGTCCCCAGTACCTACAGGAGAGAGGACACCACTTTGGGTAGGGTGCTTGGAGGCCAAAAGAATGAAATCCCTTGGAGATTATAGTGAATTTATTCCTTGGTAGGTCTGGCATTCAGAGCCCCCATCTCTCTTCCCTATTCATGTGTACCAAAATGACCCTGAATATTCTCAATTTTTAGCCAAAATTCTCTCAAGGACATTGGCTCAAAATTAAACAGATGTTTCATTTTTGCCATGCAGTTTGTCAGTGCACAAACATCTACTCTGTGTGTGCACATATGTGGATTGTGTGTGCACTTGAGTGGATTGTGTATGCATTGCCAGAAAGGGGTACCAGGCTGGCTCTGGCTCCACTGTCACAAATTCACTTATTTATTAATTACCCAAAAGATCATCTTGGACCAACACTCTGATCTTTTCTTTTTCTTTGACCTTGAGTTTTTCTGAATTTGTGCCTATATCAGAGCAGTTTTCCAGCTTGTGTTTCTGGGTATATATCCCATTTCATACAATTTCCATATTCCAGGCATTTCTTTACTTTTTTCTGATATAAGCACTACTTTCATTATATAAGAATAAAAATTTATTATTTAAGACAATATATTAAGAAAACACAGGAGAAACAGCCTGTAGGAGTTTGGAAATATGAAAACGTGTGTGGTTCATACTGGAGATGCTGAAATGACAATCACAGCATTGATGAGGTGATGAAAGTTGTTGAGAGAGAGGATGGAAAAAAAGCTAAGAACATGAATGAGGATAGAGACCTGGGTGGAAAAGGGCAGAAACAGAGCAAAAGAGGAGAGACACAAGGAAATATTTCAGAGGCTGGAGAAAAACCCAAACAAAAGAAGACAAAACATTACAGGAGAATACTAATGCATTCCTTTATAGCAGCGAATAAATGTCCCTTTTAGAAGCAGGAGAGATCAGCAGAAATGCCTGTAGGATCATTGTGAACACCCTAGAGCTGTTGCTCTCAAATTTGGCACCCATCCACCCACTGCAGAGCTCCAGGGAGGACAAGTTAAGAAGAGCTGTGTTGCTGATGTAGCTGGGCTGGGCACCAAAGCTCTGCTCCATGGTGAAGGAGGAGGCTGCAAAGTTTACAAAGCACACTGGGTCCAACTGGGTCTTAGAGCACACGCTGTGTACACCAGGTAGATGGGATCAGAGTGGATGGAAGAACGAGTAGAAACAATGTGCTCAGAACATACAGCGCTTTCTGCTTTGCCTCTGTTTTGTTCTGAATTTTATTATTATTTCATAGCCAGGAGCCTGTAATTCAATCTGGGTCTCCACGTGGAAGGGACCCAGCTGGTGGAGCCATCACCTGCTGCCTCCCAGAATGCACATGGGCAGGAAGCTGGAATTGGAAGCAAGGTGGAGACTCTCCCAGGCACTCTGATATAGAATGAGAGCATTCAAGGCAGTTCCTTAGCCATGGCCCCTCCCTCTGCCTCTTGGCAAAAGAAAAACAGAGAATAAAATTGGGGTGGGGGATTGTGGCTTCCTCATGGAGGCAGTGCTGTAGGTGCTGTGACAGATGGAAAGGTGGAGGAGGCTTCTGGGGTAGCTGAGGGGAACAAGAGTGAGGTCAGATGGCCCCAGAGCACAGGCCCTGTTACCAGTGACCCGAGGTCACCAGATGAATGCAGAGCATGTTATTGAAGAAGTTAATACAAGAAAACTACTTTCAGTAGTAAGAGCGAAGTCATTTCATAGAAGAATCTTGGAAACCAACCCAAGAAATTCCAGACAATCCACAAGGAATGGTGATAACAAATATAGCTGCAGCAAATCAGGAGAAAGTGTCGTGACTCACTGAGTCAACAAGAGTAATGGCATTGTTACTTTAAGAAGAAGACACATCCATATTCCTTGAGTGAAAAATCAGACAGAAACAATGCATCTGAGAATGTGAAAACTTGGACACTGTGTGGTCTTTGACAAGTCTTTTCAAACTCCTTGATCTTGTATCACCTATTTGTAAGATGAGGTTTACCACAGTTATTTTTATGTATTGTAATATTACAGATCCTATATATATAAAAGATGTATCATGTCTGCTGCAATTTACACTCACCTAGTAGTCACTGCACTATTACTTTTCATGATTGTGCTTTTATTTACTATTAATACCAATTCATAGGCCAGTGTCACTCCTCACCTCGTCCACTGGCTCGTTTAAGATAAAGTCCTTGGCTGTAAGGCCAGCAATGCTAAAGAGAGAATACAGGAGAAGGGGAACCTGATAAACTCAAGGGAGCCCCCGTTATTGACCAAGGTTCCTCACTGCTCCTCTTTTGCCTGCCACTCTTCACGACCCAAGATTGCTCCTTGTGCCATTGCCTACTCTGCTGTAAATAGAACCCCAGCCTGAGTCTGGGATGCAGTGCATCCTGGATATCAGGGTGTCTGCTCAGCCAGGCCCCTGAGCTCACAGAGCCACTCCATCTGTGCATGGGAAGCATGTCTTTCCCGAGAGAGGGCACAATCTGTTCATTTCCTGATTATTAATGGCCATTAACCTCTGATGCCAATACACATTAACCCGTGTTCAGAGCCAACTGCTTCATTCTCAGACTAATGAATTTGCAAAGAGCCGAGTGGCATTTTTAAAGCCATCAGAAATCATCCAGCACTTGGTGGTAAGGGACACCTCTGCTCTCTCCTAGCCATGTTTGCCTGGTCTGACTTATATTGGAGCAGAGGAGCCCCCTGAGAGGATAACTCAAACCCTCCACTTGTCTATGCAGCAAACATCCCACAGTAGTCATGTCACCCAGTGAAGGGCAAATATCAAAGAGCCACTGCCAGCAAATTCCTTCTAAGTGAACAAAGCACAAAAAAGTGGTCCTGCTTCCCAGCCACCAGGAGGGAAAGTCAGAGGCCTGGGGTAGACCGGCCGCTGTTCCTGCAACCCACTTAACTAATGTCCAGGGAGAAGAGGCTGTGTCAAGGCAAAAGGAGCCCTGTTATATCCCATCCACAAGCACCTTTGTTAGGAAACCCCCTAGAAACAGAGCCAGGAGAGACCAAGGCCATGCTCCAAAGAAGACACCGTGCTCACTCTGGGCAGGGCGTGCTCATACTGACTCAAACCACAGAGATAAATGACAGTGCTATGAGCCTTGTAGGAAAAAGTGGTAGCACCGATGCAAAATGTAAGTACACTAGGAAGTTGGATGTTCATGTAAGAGCAGAAATGGAGGATATGTCAGTTAGTGTCAGCTGGTTGAGATGCAGTAACAAACATCCCTAAATCTCAGTGACTTGAACAGCCAGTAAGAAGTATGCTTAGACCTTCATCTTGGGTGGGCTGACTTCCCCATTCCAATTCTCCCTCAAAATAGAAGCCAGGTCAACAGAGAGATGTGCAAATATCCAGAAATTTTCCTAGTACAGTACTGAAGAGAACACATAGCAGAGAGAGGATGAAGTTTCATGTGCATCCTCTGGAACCTCCTGAAATACCATTGAGGACTACCACACACAGGTGCAGATGGCCTAAATAAGAATATGGGGCATGGGAGGTTGATATGGGGTAATGAGGGTGACTATCACCCCACTGCTCAAACAGGCTAGTTCTTATGTAATCATCACATGAAATATTTGCGTAGGAGCTGTAGACTGAAGCCTCATAAACATTTGGTGATACTCAAGGAGCCCTGAGATACAGTCTGCATTACAGTTACGACTCACCACCACTGCTATGGAACACCCACATAAGAGTAGAGACGAGGGAAAATGATCATGCCCAGTCCTTCCCCCAGTAACTAAAAACGAAATGAGTCCCCCTGGAGGTTGCAGTGCAGCCCACAGAATCCACCACCAAAAGTTTCTTCTCACTTAACTTTGGCCTTAGAAGTAAGATTATCAACCACTCTGTACTGTTCACGGAGGACCCAACCCCAGGGCACATGAACAACAGCGCTGACCTCCTGAGTGAGTGCCTTATGGCTCCCTGTATGACGTGGGTTCTTGTCACATCCTCTTCTATGATTCACAGGCTGCCATCAGTTCCCAGTCACACCCAGATATAACCCTGACCCTACCAAACATGCTATGCTGTACCACAGGGCCTATTGAACATGCTTAACTTGTGCTGAACCAGATTCTCATCTGAAAATGTGGTTAACAACACCTACCCGACGAAACTGCGAGTCTCACAACTCCTCCTCAGAGTCTGACAATACACAGTTGGTGCCTGCACCTCACTGATAGCTGGTTTTCCCATGCCTCTCATTAAACTTGGCGTACCATGATACTGCTCTCTCCCTCAGAACTTTAACAAATCTCTTAAAATTTTAAATGGCTTTGCCAAGCTGGCTGACTCCTGGAAGCTCACTGTCAGTTCTGCCTTGTTAGTGGACTAATCTAGACCTTGGCTCACAACTGGGCTCTTTGTTTCCTCAGCCCAAAGGGCCTCAACATGGCAAGCCTGAGGCACACAGTGCCAAAGTGCTGACTGATCCCTGTACAATTCTAAGCCCAGGTTTCCACATGATTCTCGAAGACAGAGCTCTGCTTGCTGATGACATGAAAAACCATGTGAAAAGAAAATTGAAGGAACTTAGCTTTGCCCAAGCATCTCATCAATTGTTTGCTGCCTTTGTAGATAAGGAAATGTGCAGAGGAGCATGGATGCTGTTGGCCAGAGGCCAGGGAACACCAGGGGAACTTGGAGGGACTTGGAGTGAAGCCCAGAATTTGCATCCAAGGGGCTGAACCCCGCAGGGGCAGAGCGTAGCAGCCCATTGAAGGGCCAGGTGCTGTCACAGTGGGTGCATGGAGGCCTAGAGGACCCATGGGAGGATTCTGGAAGAGGAATCCTTGAATTGCAGTCAGAAGCTGGTGTAGAGGAACATTTTTCCAGAGAGAATTCCATCTCCTGCATCCAGTCCCCAATGGGATCCAGGATGAAAAGCCCAGGAGGAAAGGATAGGAGGAAGAGAAGAAATGATCCAAAAGCTTTGGGAGAATGGAACAAAGGTGAAGCTTTGCATGTCAGAATTATCTGGTTAAATTTGTTGCAGATCATACAGATGGGCATTGTGGTACAGGGGATAGGCTACGCCATAATGCCACATACAAAAGTGGTGATTTGAATTCTGGCTACTCTGCTTCCAATCCAGTTTCCTGCTAATACTCCTGGGAGGCAGCAGATGATGGCTCAGGAACTTGGACCCATGTCACCCATCTGGGAGACCCAAATGGAGTCCCTGACTCCTGGCTTTAGCCTGGCACAACCTGGATGTTGCAGGCTTTTGGGGAGTGAATCAGAAAATGGAAAATCTCTCTGTGTCTCACATCACTCTGCCTTTCCAATGAATAAATAAATCTTTAAATTCATTATATATTTTAGAATAAGACCTTAAGGTTTGAAAGAAATCAATTCTTCAGCCACATTCATTAATCAATAAAATGTTTGCTCAGAATTTATGTGGTAACCAGTGATCCGTCTGCAAAATACAACTATTCTTTTTTTCCTTTTTTTAATTTTGTAGTTAACAAGAAACGCCAGTATGTTTTGTATGATCTCATGCAGTATCATTTCAATAGATTCACACAGCATAGCCAACCACCCCTAGCAAACAGCCCTCACATTTCCTTTTTCTGCAGACCACAGTCACCCTACTGTTTTGGGGACACCTGAACCCACTACCTTCCCCCAAGTGCATTCTGGTACCCATTATCCAGTCTCCTTCCACCTCCCGTCCCCACTATTTCTAGTCTCTCATCATCACTAGTTAAAGTTCATATATAAATGCATATATATTTTAACTTTCCTATATGGGAGATGTGGTATTTGCCTATATCTGGCTTATTTCTCGTGACATAATGACCTTCAATTCTACCCATTTTGCTGCAACTGTTAGGATTTCATTTTTTTAATGACTAACATTCCATGTGTTGTCATATAACAGCCTGATGGTGTAAAGCCCTTAAGTTGCTGTACCTGAGCAACTGATTTGCCTTTTGCTGCGGTCCTTCCAAGTGATTTACATTGCTCAATGCTGAGGAGCCCAAAATGACTTCAAGGGACAGAGTCCTAGGATTTTGTTCTGCTATTTCAAAAGAATGTCGCTGGTCATGGCCAAATTCCTAAATAGGCAAGTACTTAATGTTATCTGATTACATGGAAACTCAAATTACTAGTAGTTTCTTCTCACATTTTCAATCTTAATCTGATCCTTGATTTCACAGTTAACGCTCACATTAGTTCAGTGTGACAGTTATTTATTAAGTGACTTGTATGCCAGGGAGAAATTCTACACGTAGGCACTGTGTCAGTCATGCCTGGAAAAACAAATTCCTTGGTCATTCGCGGATATTCATCTGAAAATTGTGGTGGCAGCTTCACAACAGCACAAAGAAGAGTGGGAGGCATAATAAGAGTTATGAGAAGATTTCAAAAACTCACGGGAAATGGAATTAAAGATAAGTTTACTTAGGTGGAAAAATTGAATTTCATGTGTATATTTTACAATGTCCTTTTTCCTTGAGGTTTTTGAAGGCCTTTTGTCTACATATAAATGTTCTGGCGGTCTGAATAGAGAGTAATAACCCCCAAGATGATATTGTAAAGTAGATATTTAGTCTTTATCTCCCTTTCTTGTCACACAGCTTGAAAACCCTTGGAGTCTTCTGTGCAATAAGAGTATCTTTTATTATAATGAGATCATTGGCCCCTCTGGTCACTGGAAAGACCAAGGCATGATTCCAGGGTTGGGATCCTCAGCCCCACCCCCCAACCTCCAGGGAGGGAGCAGCGTCTGAAGCTGGAGTGATCACTACTGGCAGGATTGATTACATCATTGGCCATCTCATTCAAGTCCCCATACAACCCCCATATGGCTGGCTGAGCATGGCCACGGAGGCCAGAGAGGGCCTGAAGCTCCAGCGCTTCACATATTCCCCATGCTGTGCATCTCCTCCAGCTGTATCTTTTATACCATCTTCATAAAAATGGATCAAAAAACACACCTTCCTGCCTTCCCCGAGGCAGGCATCTCAAGCCTGACAGTCACAGTATAGGTGACACCCTCCCCTCCCCCTCCCCTCCCTCCTTTCCTTCCTTTCTTCTTCTCCAGTTGCTGAAATGACATTTTTAATTTAGGAGGGAAGGAGAAGGGGAATATCAATATATTCTTAGAATTGTATCTATAAGCTATATTGAATTTTTTTGCATTGATATCACATTACTGTGGAAAAAAATAAAGCATTAAATAAAGTAAAGGTGACAATCCCCTACTTACAGCTGGCATCTGAAGTAGGGGCAAACATGTGGGACTAAGCTCTCAACCAGCAGGATCAATACTTCAGTTTAATATACTTTTGCTAATATTTATTTAATCTTCACAACACCCCTAGGAGAAAAGTACTGTTGTTAATAGCCCCATTTTATAAATGAGAATACCCAGGCACAGGCAGTGCAAATGCAGCCCCTCCCCAGTGAGGCACAGCCCTGCTGGAGCTGGGTTGGCTCACACCCAGGTATCGATGCTCCAGGCCCTAGAGCTGCTGCTGAGAAACTTGGAGCCTGGTCACCATCACACACATCTGCCTCTTCCTTTGTGCAGCTCAGTGCTTGCCACTGGATAATTATTTTTATCTAATATTCCAGCTCTGTTTCTTTTCAAGCTCTGACAACTATCAAGGTGTTGAGAATTCACCTTCCTAATACAACAGAGTAAGCAACTGTTCGAAAAGCTCACACCCGCTCACATATGTTGGCAGTTCATTACATCCCAGAGTCCTAAGGACTTCCCTGAGGTTGTACGATGTAATTCCCACCACAAAGCCCTGACCCAATCTCTTCATTCCTCCAGATTTCGAATATCTTACATCCTACTCTCCACTGTACATGCTGTGATATAAAATGGTTGGATTACTCTTTGCAAATGATTTTTAAAAGACCTAAAAATATCATCAAAGTTAGAATGCATAATTTACTCACAAGCCCTAGATTTTTCTTCAATTATAGATTGAATAAAATCTGTAAAGACTTTTTAAAAATAGAGAGTTTACCTTAAAATATAATAGGAAAGACTCACTTCACAGAGCACAAAAACAAGTGCATCCCAAAACAAGTAAGTAAGTGACTATAAAGACATGAAACTCTTTCCTATCTCTAGGACCTGCTAAGGTTTCAGTAAACATCTGACTGACCTGCAAGGGAGATTGGAGCAAAATGCTGATGGTAGACACTTAAGTTCTTGGTGGGTGCTTCTCCAATGGCCAGGGGTTTGTCTTTTAATGCTGAGTTCAGAAAATGTGGTCATCCTCACAGACCCAGACCTGAATTTTCCTAGCATCTGCACATAGTGGGTTCTCAACAGCACCTTCTGGTTGGCTTTGCCTTGTACCCATGGAAGAGTACATGTCAAGAGAGGCCTCTTCCCTAAAAGCTGAAGTAGGCACACTGGCACACTCTGCCCTGAGCCCTCTCCTCCAAACCCCTGTTGATGGCACACTGAATCTCAGTGTGTGGAGGCCCTGGAAGTCTGGGCCCACTGGGGAAACACCCTCCTAACGCCTACAAAAAAGCCAAAGGCATGCCCGGAAGAGGAAGGGGAATCCTCATCTCTCATCTGCAGAACTTTAAGCCACTCCGTGAAGGCCAGGCACAGCAGACCACTTTAGTGAGCGTCCAGAGCTGTGGCACCATCCAGCTTGTCTCCTGGTGCTTGCTGGGCAAGTTGAGGCCTTGAGTCAATTTGATTTCAGGACACAGCACTCGCCAGGCTCAGGAGAAGAAGTCACCATGGAGGCAATTAAAATCACTCAGGCTCTGCATCCACCTCCACTCCCAGGCAACCTCAGAGGCGCCTCACCTGATTTCACAGCCGCCCAGCTCACCTGTCGCGGAGCTGGCTCACTGTCTCCTAATAATTAGCTCCTGTGAGACCCAATCCTATTAGGTAAACCCCTGCCTTAAACCACCTCTTTAAAGACTCTCCCTGGCTTCCAGTGCAGTTTTGTTCAACTTTTATATAAAACCGTTTCCCTCCGGCAGCTCATTTTTCACCTGGGCTCCTGAGTGGGCCCTGCAGGCTGGCTTCATCATGAATGAAATGCGCACCGATCAACAATTTTGTGCTGATGACAAAATCTTGGTGCATCTGATGTGTTGTAGACATGGAGGAGGCAGCGTAGCTTGAAAGAGGGCAGAATTTCCAGCAGCTCTTACAGAAGCAGCACAGCCAATTAAGATTCCAGCTGCAGAGAGCCAAAGATGCAATCTGGAGCAATAATAACTGTACTGTGGATTTTTAGGAAAATGGATTTGCCTTTTATGCCCAGGTTTGGTGATAAGATTTGGAATACGGTGGGCCAAGTGGCAGCCCTGTTGCCCTCACCCTGCAACGCTCTCACTGAACCCACCCAGCACTCCACCAACAGGCTCCCAAGTTCAGAGCGCCTTTCAGTGCCTCTCTCTGGGCCATGACAGCCAGACTTCTCCAGTGAGGTCAAAAAGCTTGCCCCAGATAGTTCTCAGGAGAGGAACTAGCCACCGTAAGCAGAGAATACTGCAGGAAAAAGCCTCACGCATGGGACCTGCACAGTGTGTGACATGGAGCCTTTCACAGTGAAAAGGAATGAATGGCTCAAGGAAGGCAGCAGCCATGCCTTTTGCAGGATTCTTGATGCAAAGCAAGGCCACAGATCCCAAGGGGCTGGCCTTTTCAGCGAAGTGCACACATCACCTTCTGGTCAAGGACGAATGGGAACAATCCCTGTGCCTAAGGCTCTCTGTTATTTGTTACAATAACAAAATCAGTAAATATCAAGATGACATTTCTTGAACACAACTCATTAAGAGAGTTCTCAGTCTCCGTGTCCCATTTCTGCAGACACCCCGAAGTACATTTATCTTTCATATATTTCTCAAACATCCATACAGATTGTCCACTGTTTAAGCCAGTTGGACTTGGCACTTCTTGGCTTTAGGATGGTGTGGAAGCAATATGCATTCAGTAGAAACAGCTCTTGGCATCTACAGTGCAGGGTGAAAGGACACTCTGCAGGCTGGGGATGATTTATAAGTTGACAATGTTTTCAATTTACCATGAGTTTAATGGGAAATAACTCTATTATCCATCAAGGAGTATCTATATATTATCATCTTTTTTGATAAAAAAAAGTTAAGTCCCTCTATCATAGCCTTAATTATTTTGGGATCTCTTCTGGTTTTCATTGTTGGGTTTTGGGGAGCTTTGAGCTGTCTACACTTAGTTTAAGTTCTACATTTATGACTACACTTATATGCAGGTGTTTTGGTTGTCCACACCATCTGTGTAATTTCCATAAGATGGACATCATTGATCACTCTTAACTCCAGCGTGTGGCACAGGGCCTGACTCTGATTAGGTGCTGGAGAGGGCTCAGAGGGCAGGTCAGGATTGAGGTCCTGCCTGCAGTGGAGTGGCAAGCTCAGATCGAAAGCCATGCCTTGCCTCACCTCTGAGCCTCTGCCAGTGCTGTCACTCAGATGTTTGTTTCTCAGTCCTCACAAAGACACAGGCAATGTCCTAACAATGGACAAGATTATGAACTCCAGGACCTCCTGGAATCTCTCCCAACTCGCATGGTCCCTGTAACAATGCTCCAGATGGATCTTTACTCTGCAAGTCAACAAACTCAGACCCAAAAAAGGCAACAGTGATTTGGCTAAGATAACAAAAATACTCTCAGGGAAAAAGTGTGAGTTCAATATTTCTGATTTTTTTTCTTTAATCATTTCACTGCCTCCCCACAGGCTGCCTCAGCAGTTGTGAACAAGTTGCAGGAGTGTGACTTGGTTAAAAAAAAAAAAGGAAGAAGATATCATTCATCAAAAAGAAGAGAAATCAAACTTTGCTGAAATACAATTTTTCCCCATCAGCTTTGCAATAATCAAAAACTGTGGCAGATGTATATGGAAGGAAAGAGGCAGTGCTACACCCAGTAGCAGAAGCTGGGAATGGTGCAGTCTCCATGGGCAGCAACTTTGCGATTTCACAGATGGAGTGACAAATGCAAAGGAATATTACATATAGCACTGTCTGCAGTGTCAATGGTTCAGAAACTAAGGTATTTCAGTAAGAGAATGACCAGGAAAATTGGAACACTGTCACACAGTGGAATATTGTGCACCCTCTGAAAGCAGTTCTGGAGTGATCTTAAAGGCATATTGACAAATGAAAAAGGAAAGAAGGAAAAAATAGCACATGTGCTTTTACTGTCACAGAATATCTCTGGAAGTGGATAACACATCAAAAGAAACATATGACCTGAGTTGTCAAGTGGAAGAGGAATGCCAGTTAAATGGAAAGTGACCTTAATTTTGTAACTTTCATTTTTTACCTTCTGCATATATTAACTATATAAAAATTAAAATTTACAAGGATTAGAGGCGGCAGAAGTCCAATAAGAAGTGTTAAAGTTCCTGATGAATTCTCTGGATGTCGTCATTGTGCTGTACAACAACGTTCTCACCGAGAAACTGCTTATTTCCTGATATAGACACAAACACTTTCTTTCTTGCTTTCAGTTCTTTCTCTCATTTACTTTTTGTGATAACATCTCCTGCTGCTTGAATACTTTATCCTTTTTAACAATTATTCCCAGTCTAAAATCAACATTTCTATCAGCAATAGTTAAAATCCACTGTATTGTATCTTTTTGTGTGCTCTTTTAAACTGCCTTCTAAGTACCCAACCATGGATAAATGGATAAAGAGAAGGTGGCATTAAAATACAATGGAATATTACATATCTGACCCTTGGACACATACATTACATCTTCTAATATTCATGAATTCACTTTGCCAGTGTTCTGTGACATATGTTGTATCATATAAATTCCTGTATGCCTTCAAAATATTTTGGGTATATGAAACTCTATATATATGTATGTATATATGTATACATATATACACACACACATATACAACTATATATGTATATATAAAACATATACATATAAATACATATAAACATATTTAAATATATATATATATATATAACCATAGTAAATTTCAGGATATTAAAAGATATCATAGCATGAAAGCTTCCTTATTTTCACGGCTGAATAATATTCTACTGTGCATATATACCACACTTTTCTTTATTGATTCATCAATGGATGGATATTTGTGTTGGTACCAAATGTCAGCTCTTATAATTGTACTGCAGTGAACATGAGAATACAGATCTATCCCTGAGATGTTGGTCTCAATCCTTTTCGACACAACAGGGATGAACCTGAAGGACATTGTGCCAAGTGAAACAAGCCAACCACAGAATGAAAAATACTGTGTGATCCCACTTACATGAGATACCTAAGACGTCTATTCTCACTGAAGCAGAGAGTAGACAGTGGCTGCCAGGGCTGCAGAGAGGAGGAAAGCGGAAGATGCTGCTCAGCCGACACAGTTTCAGTCACAGGAAGTGTTGTTCCAGAGCTAGGCTGTGTAGCCCTGCACCTGTCAGTGACATACTGCTGCATCCTGCACTTACAAGTGTGATAAGAGCACAGAGATCATGTGAAGCATTGTTCCCATAACAAACAAAATGAAATAAAGAGGATATTCTGGCTGAATGGGCTTCATAGAGCTTGTCATACAAAGATAGACACAAATCCTTATCTTACCTTTCATTTTTACAATACCTTGAATTTGGGATGTTCAAGCTGAACTAAAATTGATGGAATAGATGATTTATGTTCTTTCAAGTTTTCTTCAACAAAAATACACATATTAAACAGAACTAAACCACTATTTTTTTGACAGGCAGAGTGGACAGTGAGAGAGACAGACAGAGAGAAAGGTCTTCCTTTGCCGTTGGTTCACCCTCCAATGGCCGCCGCGGTCGGCGCGCTGCGGCCAGCGCACCACGCTCATCCGATGGCAGGAGCCAGGTGCCAGGTGCTTTTCCTGGTCTCCCATGGGGTGCAGGGCCCAAGCACTTGGGCCATCCTCCACTGCACACCCGGGCCACAGCAGAGAGCTGGCCTGGAAGAGGGGCTAAACCACTTTTTAAGCTAGTAATTCAAATTAACAAAATTATCTTGATTGTTCAATAATTAAGATATATAAAAGTATCTTTGAAACTAGGAGGAACTTCATTCATGTAAGATGTTCCTACAGTTATTACATGATAATCATCTATGAGGAAACTGCCAAGGAAGGAGGTCTTTCAGAATATGAAAAGATTAAATCAGTGTCTGGCATCATGGTATAAACAATAGAGCCACTGTCTGTGATGCACCATCCCGTTTGGGTGCTGGTTCGTGTCGTAGCTGCTCCACTTTTAATCTAGCTCCCTGTTAATGGTCTGAGAAAAGCAAAAATGGCCCAAGTACTTAGGTCCCTGCCACCCACATGGGAAAACCCAGATGAAACTCCTGGCTTAGCCCCAGTCATTTTGGCCATTTGGGGAGTGAACCAGCAGAAGGAAGATTCTCTCTCTCTTTCTCTCTCTCTCTGTAACTCTTTCAAATAAATACATCTTTAAAAAAAGATTGAATAAAATTTTTGTGGCATTTTTGATCTTAAGATGCATCTGTCTTGGCCAGCGCCACAGCTCAATAGGCTAATCCTCCGCCTTGCGGCGCTGGCACACCAGGTTCTAGTCCCGGTCGGGGCACCAGATTCTGTCCCGGTTGCCCCTCTTCCAGGCCAGCTCTCTGCTGTGGCCAGGGAGTGCAGTGGAGGATGGTCCAAGTGCTTGGGCCCTGCACTCCTGTAAGAGACCAGGAGAAGCACCTGGCTCCCGGCTTTGGATCAGCGTGGTGCACCAGCTGCAGCACACCGGCCGCAGCAGCCATTGGAGGGTGAACCAACGGCAAAAGTAAGACCTTTCTCTCTCTCTCTCACTGTCCACTCTGCCTGTCAAAAAATTTTAAAAAAGATGCATCTGTCCAAGCAGACAGAACATTCTACTTGATTAAATGGATGGAGCTCTGCCAACATAACTGTCCACAATTTGATGCAAAATGTAATATTTTTTAATATTTTCTATGTAAATGTTCTGTTTTTGAGACTTATTTAGTTATTCAAAAGGCAAAGTTAGAGAATGAGAGAGAAAGGTAGCAACAGAGACAGAGAGAAGAGAGAAAATGAGAGATCTTCTATATACTAGTTCACTCCCTAAATAGCCTCAAAGGCTGGGGCTGAGCACAGCCAAAGAGGAAGACCCAATAACTTCATCCAGATCTCCCAGATGGGTACAGTTGGGCCATTCCCTGCTGCTTTTCCAGGCCATTAGCAGGGAGGTAGATCAGAAGTAGAACAGCCCAAACTTGAACTGGCATCTCCTAAGGGTCCCAGGTGGCGGCGTAACCTCCTATACCACAATGCCACAATGCTGGCCCTTAACTGTTCTTTTAAAATACAGTAAAACAGCATTTTATAGATACTGAGGAATTGGATTTAGCAATAGAAATATTCCATAGAGAAATAGAAAATAGTCACAATGTTACTGTGAATCTAAAAGTCATTAACATGATAAATCAAATCTATAAAAACTATAATTAACTCGTCCACTACAAGAACCAATAGTTATTGAAAGGATAGTGAAAATTTTAAATGCTGATGGCCTTTTCCTGAGTTACATCATAATTATTATCAAATAATTGAGATTTACAAGAGGTTAGTAAATAAATCAAAATTGCTCTCTGTGACATATAACGTAGAATTGCAGAATATTATAAACAGAGAAACTCAGTTCTTAGACTCAGGCAACTTATATTTCTGAAGAGCAGATATAAAAAGGTATCCAATTAAATAAGGTAGAAAATGAAGTTTTATTTTAGTATCTCAAATTCTATTGGGATTGAAAGAAGGACACCGGTGCCGCGGCTCAATAGGCTAATCCTCCGCCTGCGGCACCAGCACACCAGGTTCTAGTCCCGGTCGGGGCACCAGATTCTGTCCTGGTTGCCCCTCTTCCAGGCCAGCTCTCTGCTGTGACCCAGGAGTGCAGTGGAGGATGGCCCAAGTGCTTGGGCCCTGTACTCCTGTGGGAGACCAGAAGAAGCACCTGGCTCCTGCCTTCGGATCAGTGCACTGCCACCGGCCACAGTGTGCCGGCCACAGTGGCCATTGGAGGGTGAACCAAAGGCAAAGGAAGACCTTTCTCTCTGTCTCTCTCTGTCTACTCTGCCTGTCAAAAAAAAAAAAAAAAAAAAAAAAGAAAGAAAGAAAAGAAAGAAGGAAAAAAGTTAACTGCATTGTAACTAGCCCTTTTAAAAAAATCCTTTATCTCATCCCTGCTCTGAGAAGTATCGTGATAGCTACTTTGCTTTTAGAGATTCAGAAAGCTCAAGGAAGAGGACCATGATCACACCACTATTAATGCTATAAGCTATAAAACACCAGCTTCAGGTTAGATAACAGGAAAATGAAGAGTACTGAAGAAGGCTCTATGTATTTTCAGAGTAGAAGCAAAGAAAATGAATGTGTAAAAAGGTTCTGTGTGCCAGAATGAGACAAGGAGGGCACATGCTGCAGGAACTGAAAAGAAGGAAGAAATTTTAACACGGAAAAATCACAGATCCCTTGCAACTGTTAGGAAACAAATTGGTGCTCAGATTTCGAAAGGAAAAGAAGATGGGGATTGTCTCTGGCATCATAAAAAGAATGGAAAACCAAGTTAAACTTTGGGGAGTGCCCACAATATTTCTCAATCATGGAGCTGATTTTAAAAGGGGCTCCCTGGCATTTTCAACCTCGCCGGGTGGCACAAGCAGAGTTGATGAAACACAGGGAAAACGAGGTTCATCCAAGTGATGGGGAATTGTCTGTTAGCTCTAGCAGAAAACAAAAGCAAAGTTCAGAACACATCCATCAAAAATTACTTTGTGAAGAAAGCATACTTTCTAAATAAGAAAATAGCATCTTAGCTGTCAAGAACCTTTGATGAATTTAAGAAAGAGTAAATAATTTGTAATAACATTGATACTCATTTTGAAATATTGCTCCCCAAACTGAGCTGTATATCTTGGAAAACTAATAAGCAAATCCATCTAAAACATGGAAAGGGTGTTGGCATCCATTAATTCATTGCCATTGAAGACAGCCTAATGATGCCCTCCTACTTGAGAGAAAATCAATTCAGAAAAATAATTCTGCTCTAATGGGCAATAGCTCTCTTAGCCAAAATTCTAAAGCTTTAGCAGCTAACAATTGGTGTCTGAAATATGCTGACTAAAGTCTTTGGAGATAGTAAACCAAGATCAATTTAACTTTTTGTAACTCAAGAACAAAAGCTTGTTTTTTTTTATTTTTTAAAGATTGTATTTATTTATTTGAGAAGTAACAATTTCAGACAGAGAAAAGGAGAGACAGTGAGAAAGGTCTTCCATCCACTAGTTCACTTTCACAAATGGCTGCAACAGCTGGGGTTAGGCCAGGAGTTTCTTCTGGGTCTCTGACACATGTGCAGGGGCCCAAGCCCTTGGGCCGACTTCTACTACTTTCCCAGGCCATAGCAGAGAGCTGGATTGGAAGGGCAGCAGCCAGGATGCAAACCAGCATGTGGAATGTGCTATATGGAATGCCAGCAGCACAGGCAGAGGCTTAGCCTCTATATCACAGTGAGCACCACAAAAGCTTGTTTGAAGAAAAAAGAAAGTTGTAAATGCCAGCATATAATTTCCAAAAGGTGAACTAGACTTCTACTTGTTAATTTTACTCATTTACCAATATTTTTATTTATACTGTAGATAAATTAAAAACATGAAATCGGCCCTCAAGGAACTCACTGTCCAGAGGATGGCATGTATAAATAACTACAGAATGAAATTCTGACACGGCTCTAGCAGTCATAGAGCTCAGCGACGTTCTGCTGACTGAAGTTAGCCAGAAACAAAGAGACAAACACTGGATGAGCCTCCGTATGTGCAGCGACCAGAGCAGTGAGACTCAGGGACACAGAGCGGATGGTGCTTGCTGGGGCCAGGGAGAGGGGGGTTGGGGCAGTCTGTGTTGAATGCAGTTTCATTTGAGAAAGTGGTTTTGGGGATGGTATGGTAATGGCTGCACATTGCTGGCACTGTGCATACAACTGTGAATGCTAATGCCATAAAACAGTTTATCTAAAAATGGTTAACATGAAAAATTTTCTTTTATGTACAATTTACCATAGTAAAATTCATCTATAAAATTAGAACAGCTCAATATCTTAATCTAGAAAAATTTCTCTGCATTGTATTTTTTAAATATTTTAAAAATGAAAACACTTATTTGAATAAAAGCATATAACTTCATTTACAAAGATCTCCCTTTTTTCCTGTTTTATAAAAATGACTTGAAACTCTGTTAAGAAACTAAGGATTTTTTTAAAATTTCTGCCTTCAATTTATATATATTTTGAAATAAATTATACATGATTATATATAATATACAAAATTATATAATGTTATACAGAGGGCCAGCAACAGTTCAAGTCCCAGCTGCCCCGCCTCCAATCCAGCTTCCTGCTGCTGTGCCTAGGAAAGCAGCAGAAAATGTCTCAAATGTTTGGACCCCTGCAATCCCATGGAAACCCAGATAAGCTCCTGGATCCAGGCTTTAACTTGGCCCAGTCCTGACCATTGCAGCCATTTGAGGGAGTGAACCAGCAGATAAAAGCTCTCTCTCTCATACACACACAAACACAAACACACACACACACATACACACACACACTTCTGCCTTTCTAATAAATCAATCTTTCAAAATTATATATTATACAAATATAAAGGAATCATATAATTACATCAGCTGACTAATCCTCAAATATTTTTGAAATAAAACTAAAGAAAGAGTAAAACATGTGATATAAAAGTTTTCCTGCATTTAGTTTTGACTTTTAACTCTTTGTTAATTTATTTCATAATAGAAGTTGAGAAGACCCTGTAGTTTAATCCTCTAGTAAGCAAGAGATCCTACTTAGTGTGGTTGGTCCAGCAGTAAGTAACATTGCATAGCAGAGGCCAATGACAGTTGATATTCTCTTGTGTGAGCTAACAGTCCACAGAAAAGGGAAAGAGAATAAAGGAAGGAAGGGAGGAAGGAACAATAAAAAGAAATAAAGACATAATTGGTAATGAGAGAGGGATAAGTAGCTACAAAAATCCTTTCCTGCATTAAAGCAATAAGAACAAGGTGAAAAATTACCAAGATGAAATTTTTCGGAGCTCTGAGAATTAACAAAAAGTGTTGTAGAAATCGTTCCAGAAAAACAGTCTGAGTCACAGTAAAAACGGCATTTTTGAAGCAATGTAATTTACCCTAAACTCACCTTTCACCCCCAATCCCTGGTACCCTAGGAAACTATCCCACAATCATGATGTAACCCAGCCACTGGAGGCATCCGATCAGGATTGCAGCTGTTTCAAATAACCATTCTCAGAGACTTGCGATTATCTGACATGACTAGCAGCTCCCTGAAAATGCCATTGCAAAAGTATTCTTCATGGCTCAGAGCTCTCCCAGTGCAAACAACTCTTTACCCAGATCTGTTGTTCGGAGAAAAAAGAGCAGGCGCCTGAAATGATGACAACAAACTAACTAAAAACGTAAAGGAAAGATCGAGTAATGAGATTTCCAAAAGCATCTTTGAAACGCTGCAACGTATTCCTCTGATTCTAAGGGTTCATGTGGACACACAGGACTGGGCATATGCCCAAGATGCATGCATGCCTACAAAAGAGCTGGCTTTGAGGTACCAACAAGCAGGAAGTAAAGGCTGAAGCAGGGCTTTAAAGTGGCTTTGGGAGTGCCAGAGGCATGTACCACAACACACAGAGCCCTTTGGCAAGGCGGAGAGATTTAATGACCACGGCACTTAGGAAACATCTGCCCATCATTAGTTGGCCATTAAGCAGTGTTGAAATTTTACAAGCCACTCATGACATAGATTTTTTACATAAATAGTTTAGGAAAATCACAGAACAATCAGGAGAAATGAAGACAGCAAACCTTGGCAATGGTATAGTCTGAATTTCATGGAGTTGAAATATAATTAAGTGTCCAATTTTTCACAAGCAGTAATAGAGCCAAGAAATTAGGAAGTATGGCCCAAATACTAAATAGAAAGGATGCTGGACTTTTTGGACAAGGACTTCAAATTAGCTACTATAAATATGCTTAAGGCCCTTAAGAAAAATAGATCTAAAGAAGTGTATAAAGAGAATTGAAAATGAATCTTGATGTGAACAGAAGGGGAGAGGGAGCGGGAGAGGGGAGGGTGGCGGGAGGGAGGGAAGTTGTGGGGGGGGGAGCCATTGGAATCCACAAGCTGTACCTTGGAAATTTATATTCTTTAAATAAAAGCAAAAAAATAAAAAATAAAAAAAAAAGAAGTAAAGCAACTTATGGCATTATGTCACAAAATAAACATATCAATAAGCAGAAATTATAAAATATAACCAAATATAAATTCTGGAGTCAAAAAAATTCAATAAATGAAATGAAAAAAAAAATCATTAGAAGAGGTTAGAAACAGATTTGGGCAGACAAAAGAATCAGTGACTAGAGTGTCAGCAGCCTGTGGGATGCTATCAGACATACCAAGAGATATCCAACAGGAGCCCCAGGAGAAAAGAGGGGAAGGCTGGAGGGAGGAGGAGAGGAAGAAAGGGGAGACAGAGGGGCAGAAAGGATATTTAAAAGAAATAATACATAAATGCTTTGAAACTTTATGAAAAATATTAACACATCTAAGACACAAACGAAATTCCAACTAGGGAAAGATAGAAAAGTTCCACATCTGTGTATATAAAAGTCAAGTTGTTGAAAAACTAAACTGAAGAGATAATGTTGAAAGGGGCAATAGAAGTGATTCAATATAAGCAAGAAATCCTCAAAAAATTAACAGTTGAGGTCTCAACAGAAATCCTAAAGGAGAGTCATAGTGGTGTGTTATACTCCAAGTTCTGAAAATAAAACTCTATCAGTCAGTAACTTTACATCCAGTAGAATTAACCATTGAAGGAGACATTAAGATATTCCCAGATGAGCAAAAACAGAAAATTTGTTGCTAGCATAACTTCCCAAAGGAATAAAAAGCTCCTCTAAAGGTAAATATATAAACGGTATAAAAAACAGCATAGCTGTTTGGGAGACAGGATCTAATATTTTTTTTTTTGACAGGCAGAGTGGACAGTGAGACAGTGAGAGATAGAGAGAGAGAGGTACCGTTGGTTCACCCTCCAATGTCCGCTGTGGCAGGTGCGCTGCAGCTGGCGCACCACGCTGATCCGAAGGCAGGAGCCAGGTGCTTCTCCTGGTCTCCCATGCGGGTGCAGGGCCCAAGCACTTGGGCCATCCTCCACTGCACTCCCAGGCCACAGCAGAGAGCTGGCCTGGAAGAGGGGCAACCGGGACAGAATCTGGTGCCCCGACCGGGACTAGAACCTGGTGTGCTGGTGCTACAAGGCGGAGGATTAGCCTGTCGAGCCACGGCGCCGGCCGAAATGATGGTCTTTTCTACAAATGATGCTGAGACAAGTGAATATCCAATTCACAAGAATGAAGAGATCACCTCACACACTAGATGAATATGATACTTAACTTGAAATGCATTGAACACCTAACCTAAGAGCTAAAACTATAAAACCTTTATAATAAAACAAAGGCATAAATCTTCATAACTTTGGATTATGTAGTTGACTATTAATAAGAAACCAAAAGTGCGAACAATAATAGAAACAATTGGATAAATTGAACTTCATGAAACAAAATTTTTCATAATTAAAAGGATATCATAAAGTGAAAATATAATCCAAAAATGAGAAAAATATTTGCAAATCACATTTTAAAATCTCTTACAACTCAGAAACAAAACCAAAAATAATCCTATTAAAAATGCAGAAAAGAGACAATTGTCCAATGAAAATATACCAAATGAATAAACAGCATATGAAAAATATGCTCAAAATCATTATTCATTCAGGAAATATAAATCAAAAACACACATTCTCGGTGACTATAGAACAAGAAAATTTTAAACCATCATCAGTAAAGAGATGACACTGTTGATCAACTGTCCCAGCTGAAACACTGTGGAGTTTATAGAATCTACATCTCCCACATTATTCAGGAAACTGTCACCAGAACAGACCACACACAGGACTGTAACCCAAGAGTGACTATTTCCTCACCACAACAGAACTGAAGTATAAAGCAATGGTAAAGCGATAATTACCATAACTGAAAACAGCACGCTTTCAAGCAATTCACAAATCATCAAAATAGTCACATTCGAAATGGAAATAACGATGAAAATGAAAGATGAAACTTGAGGGATGCGGATAAAGCACAGATGAGGAGATGTGTAGCTCACAGGGCTCTCAGGGGTGCAGTGTCTGGGGAAGGCCCACTTTCTGGTTCGCAGACAGGGTCACATCACCTCTGCCTCACACAGCAGCTCTCAAGCTCTGAGGCTTCCCTTGTAGGGCACCGGTGACACTCATGAGGGCTCCATTCTCACCACCTGAACACTGCTTGCATGCCCCGCCTCATTCTATCATCACTGTGAGAGTTGCCACCTGAACATATCAATGGGCGGAGACAGAGCCTCAGTTCATTACACCACACATCAAATTTTTCCCACAACGAGAATTTCAAACCAAAATGCTTTCACTGGAGAATTAAACTGAATGTTCAATAAGGAAATAGTAACCACACTCAAATTTATTCAGAAAATAGAGGAGACTGCTTTTTGAAGCATTTCAAGGGTAGCCTTAATATCAAAATCTCATGAGTATTACAAAATGGCCATCACATTTACAGCTATGTGTTAACAAGTTGCATTATAAAACTTAAAGGTGTGTAAGTACTATGTGTTAATTCAAAAATCTAAAAAAAAAAAGATAATGTTTATCTAGTTGCTAGTGCTGATATTGTACTTTGACTTCAAGATTTTCTTTGCTATTCTAGATCCTCTGCATTTGCATTTAAATTTTAGAACCAACTTTTATTAATCTCTGTGAAGCAAACCTGCTGGAAGTCTCACTGGAATTACCTTGAAATTTTTGGATAAACTGGAGAGAATTTATGTTTTGACAATGCTGGATTTTTAATCCATGAAACAGCGACTATTTCTTCATTTATTTAATTTTTCTTCAACTAAGACTATAGCTTATTTTTCTGTACACAGATCTTTCCCATCTTGCCTTGGATTTTTCCCTAGTTAGTGGGTGGGTATTTGCAATGCTGTTACACAAAACATTGCATTTTAAATTTCATTTGTAGTGTCACTTTCTAGCATAGAAAAATGTAACTTATACACAGAATATAACAAAGGTAATGTATATGAGGAAAAATGACATTTCGAGATTTTTGTTGATAACCATTAAATCTCTATCGAGGCACAGAATGTGAAAACTGCACTAAGTTTGGAGAAAGGAGAACTATTCTATGGTGATACAAATAAGAACACTGATCAGCATTGCAGGAAGTCCAGATAATGAATGTGAGGAGAAATAAGGGATGTGTTGGGAGCGATGGAAGCATTTCTATCAGGACCAGGGTGGTGTTTACAGAAATCTTCCTATCATCACCAGGTGGCGAACACAAGCGTGTGTGGTGGGGAGAGAAGGGAGAAGAGGGGGCTTGGGTCCCAACTCTTAGAATTATACACTTAATATCTGTGTGTGACTCATATTTATGTTGCCTGCATTAATGCATTTCTGAAGTCTTCAGTTGTTTCTGCCTATTCCACACTTTGGACTCTGACTTCATTCACACTGCAGTCTTAACTCATAAACACAAACTCTGCCTTAATTAATGGTCCCAATGAATTACTGGATAGTTCTTGTATTGTTGTCATTATTCCTTTAACAGTTTCCATACTACGTGCTTTTGCAGCTTCACTCATTTCTCATCACTATGTTCAGTTCTGAAACACTTGGATTGTGCATCTCCTCATAAATGCATTTTTTATAATCCCAAGCCTGAAGTCAGCATTCCAAGATCTTGAATGTTTCCCTGCAAAAAGAAATGTCAGTCTCCATCATCTTGTAGAGTTTGTATGTGAAGCAGTCAGGATGCTAGAATCTGTGCTTCTAGGCATGAAAAATGCAGAGGGTTCCTCAAGGATCTGGATTTGGAAAAGACTGAACTATTAACAAATCAGATGTGGTGCTGATGCATCAGAGAACAACCTCTTTCCAGGTTCAGGATGGAATTATTCCATTAATATTCTGATTACCAATACCCAATACACATCACTGTAAGTTGTGTAAACATGTACTCCTAAGTGGTCATCTGACATTCTTGTCTTTCAGGGGTATACATGTAAATGAAGATAACATACAGAGAGATTTCTCAGTTTGACTCAGAAGAAGAGGGAAAAAAATAAAACAAGCAAGAGAGCAAGAAAGAGAGTGAGCTTTCTTTCAAAGCCCTTTGAAATTGTGGCTCAAAGCCAACACCTCTAACTGAGCCTAATGTTACAAAAATCTATAAGCCATTAACTGTAGCCATATTAAATATATAAAAATCAATTCTAATGCTCTGTGCTTCTTCCCTAGTCTCAACTCTCAACTGGAAACACACAAGAAAATGCCACTTGCTCCCCAGTGCCCTTCAGCTTGCTGCCCTATTTATCCTCGAAGTGGTAGTGGTGCCCACCTGTCTCAGGACTATTAGAAAGCAGCCAGCCAGTCTGGTGGTTCAGGCTCTTTGTCCGGAGGCCAAGCACACTCTCAGTGGTCATACCAGGTCTCCTTGGCGCTGGAGCCACAGCCTTAGGGAGAATCACCTGGCGGGCCTGGCATTTCTCAGCGCTGGTTCAATAACAGGTTCCAACGCATTGTCTGGTTCTTCAGCTCCTCCCAGCTGCTATGAGTGAGCAGGCTTTTTTCTCCCTCTGAAAGCTCTGTTAGCTCAATGTTTAGCAACACAGAATGGAGGGTGATTTTATTCTCTCCCCTTTAACGTGCATATTCTGACAGCTGGCAGGTGTTGATGCCGCTAGTACTGTCCCACTCCGTCCACAGATGCAGGCCTTTGCTTCTGGATCTTCACATCATGTTACTCATTCCATTCATAAGAATCTTCTATTCAAAGAATCCCTTTTCTCCATATCCCTTCCTACTATAAACATGCAAGATGTACATTTTAAATCAATGGAAGTTAGCTGCATCTTTCAATGTTTCATGTGTACAGGTTTCAGTATGGTTAAGTGTGTTTCCAAACTATATATGGTATTCCTTTTTCTGATAAAGGGATCTGGGTTTTCAAGGAACAATATAATGATTAAGGTACAGACCCTAAATCTTAACAGCCACATTTACCAGTGGGTGAACTTGGAAAAGTCATTTAACCTCTTGTTTCTTGCATATCTATGAAGTGCCTAACAGAAACAGATTTTTTTAAAGAACTTGATAGTGTATTTATTAGAAGTTAGATTCGTTAAATATCTGGATTAAAATGGTTAAAAGTATTTTAAGACAATTTGTAGGTGCTATATATATATATATATATATATATATATATATATTGTTTACAATAAAACTGGTACTTAGATTTGCGGAAAGAGAAAACTAACCTATTTTAGCGTCTTCAACCATTGGAAACATTCAAAGTAACTCTACCATTTTAGAATCACTATTCCAAACTTAGAAACATTTAGGGTGAAACACTTCACATAGCATAGTTTAAAAATATATAGAAATACAACCAGCAGTCTATAGATCGTCACGGCAGACAGACTGGTGAAGTCCCAGCTACCCTGCTAGTAAAGGGCTCTCGCTAAATCTGTGATGTCCAGTTTGTTGAATCATTCAAATACACTTTATTCTTAGGAAGATTTTTTTCAGTTCAATTGACCAATTCCTGAGGAAGATGTTTGAAGATTACCTTTGAAATGGTATCTGGTTTCTCCCTAACATCAGCAAAAGCCAAGACAAGGATTCAGGTCCGAGTAGTTAGGAAGGCAATCCCACGAAGCGTGATGAGGAATCAGGGAAGACAGACACCACAGAGAGGACAGCCAGTAACTTTTCACCAATGAACAACTATGTGTATTAATACAGTCAATCAAAACATACTGGTATTGGCACAAACCAGTACCAGGGTTAGTGTTTGGGTTAGGGTTAAGGTTAGATTAAAACAGATGTGTAGACAAATGGAACACAATAGAAACTCCAGAAATCAATCCACATATCTACAATTAGCTTATCTGTGACAAATGAGCTAAACTCAATTCCTGGAGCAAGTCAGTCTCTTCAACAAATAATGTTGGGAAAACTGGATCTCCACATGCCGAAGTATTTTTTTTTTTTTATATATATAAAGCTTTTATTTAAAGAATATAAATTTCCAAAGAACAGCTTATGGATTACAATGGCTCCCCCCCCCACAACTTCTCTCCCTCCCCCTCCCCTCCCCTTTCCCGCTCCCTCTCCCCTTCTGTTCACATCAAGATTCATTTTCAATTCTCTTTATACACAGAAGATCAATTTAGTACATATTACATAAAGATTTCAACAGTTTGCCCTCGCATAGAGACACAAAATGATAATACTGTTGGAGTACTAGTTATAGTATTAATTCACAATGTACAGCACATTAAGGACAGAGATCCTACATGATTTTTTTAAAAAAATTGATTAATTGTCTATGCAATTTCCAGTTTAACACCAAGATTTTTTAATCATTTGCAATTATCTTTATATAAAGAAGATCGATTCAGTATATACTATGTAAAGATTTCATCAGTTTGCACCCACTCAGAAACACAAAGTGTAAAAATACTGTTTCAGTACTAGTAATAGCATTATTTCACATTGGATAACACATTAAGGACAGATCCCTCATGAGACGTAGGTACACAGTGACTCCTGATGTTGATTTAACAATTTGACACTCTTGTTTATGGCGTCAGTAATCTCCCTAGGCTCTGGTCATGAGTTGCCGAGGCTATGGAAGCCTTTAGGGTTCGTGGACTTCGATCTTATTCCGACAGGGTCATAGTCAAAGTGGAAGTTCTCTCCTCCCTTCAGAGAAAGGTACCTCCTTCTTTGATGGCCCCGTTCTTTCCACTGGGATCTCACTCGCAGAGATCTTTCATTTAGGTCTTCTTCTTCTTCTTCTTTTTTTTTTTTTTTTTTGTTTTTCAGAGTGTCTTAGCTTTCCATGCCTAAACTATTCTCATGGGCTCTTCAGCCAGATCCGAATGCCTTAAGGGCTGATTCTGAGGCCAGAGTGCTATTTAGGACATCTGCCATTCTATGAGTCTGCTGTGTAATCCTGCTTCCCATGTTGGATCATTCTCTCCCTTTTTCATTCTATCAGTTGGTATTAGCAGACACTAGTCTTGCTTACTATACCCACAACTACACCTTACACAAAAATTCTACTCAAAATGAATCAAAGACCTAAATCTATGACCCAATGCAATCAAATTACTAGAGAACAACAGGGAAACCCTGCAAGACATTGGCATAGACAAAGACTTCTTGCGAAAGACCCCAGAAGCACAAGCAATCGAAGCCAAAATTGACAAACGGGATTTCATTAAGCTGAGTGGCTTCTGCGCGGCAAAAGAAACACTCAGCAAAGTGAAGAGTCATCTTACAAAAGGGGAGCAAATATATGCAAACTACATAGTGGATAAAGGGTTAACATCCAGAATCTATTGAAGGCTCAAGATCCTTTCTTTAAGATATGGAATCAACCCAGATGTCCATAAACTGAAGAGTGGATGAAGAAATGATTGTATATATATACACCATGGGATACTACACAGTGGAAAAAATGAAACCCTCTCATTTGCAACAAAATGGATACAATTGGAAATGATTATACTTAGTGAAATAAGCCAGTCACAAAAAGACAAGTGTGGGCAGCCACAGGCAGTCGCCCCTTTTGTTTACACTTAAACATATGGATGGAGACATCCTGGCACAGACAAAAGGCTAAGGAGATTCCAGGAAGAGACAGGAAGAACCTTATCTCACTGCTAAACTTCTCACAAGAGATGATGTAGATAATCAGTCACACCTGAAACCTGCATTTATCACCTAGGTGTTTTATTATACCCTTGTAATCAATGATTGATAATATTTTGTGATCTGCTAAGCAGAAGAACTTTATCGGGAACTCTTTGGGAACTCTTTGTAACCCCAAAAGAATTTTAGATATGTAAATCCTCTGTGTGCCTTCTTGTGTGCAACTGGTCATGTTTAAATACTGCTGGACTTGTTGAATAAACGAGCCTTGATCAGGATTTGTCTTGGCTCCATTCTTTGCGTCCTTGTCCCTGCATTCCCACTCTCTGTTTCAGGAAACCCGGTTCTTTGTGCTGCAGGCCTGCACAGACAAGTATCATAGGGTCTCTCTGCTCTGTAGTAACTACTAGAGTACTTAAAATGTAACCTATATGAGCAAAACTGACACTTTGAGATGTGATGATTTTGAATAGCCCTTTCCTCGACTATCAGGAAACAATGTTTTTCTTGTTTGTTTTTGTTCTTTAATTTTTTTCCACATACTAATTGGATCAATTTTATGAGTACAAAAATTAACTGAGAGTTGATCTCTATAAAAAATAAGAATGGGAAAGGAAGAGGGATTAGGAAGAAAGGTGGGAGAATGATAGAGAGATAGAGAGGGAGGGAGGGAGGAAGGGAAGGGAGAAGCAGCATCATGTTCCCAAATCTATATATATTTTAATGCATGAAGTTGTATTCCTTAAAATAAATTTTAAAAAATAAAACAAAGTAAAAAAGAAAGTCAGTGAAAATTGTCACCTCACGGAAAATTGGGCCAATGAACAAGAATTTCACTGTACAACTAGATAAGTAGGTGAACATAATTGCTTGTGACCAAAATTAATAAATGAAATGTAAATGTGGATAAATATGAAAAAAATCAAGACATTCAACAATAACAGAACAAATCCAGTTATGAAATGGGCAAAGGGCTTGAAGAGACATTTTTTCAAGAGAGGAAATTCAAATGGCCCACAGACACATGAAAAAATACTCAGAATCAGTAGCTATCAGAGAAATGCAAAGCAAAACCACAATGAGGTTCCACCTCATAGTCTCTTAGAATGGCTCTCATACAGATATCAAAAAACAACAAAATGCTGGCGAGGATGTGCGGAAAAAGGTACCAGCCCACTGTTGGTAGGAATGTAAACTGGGGCAACCACTGAGGAAGACAGAGAGATTCCTCAGAAATATGAATATAGAGCTGCCATATGATCCAACTAGCCCACTCCAGGGATTTTACCCGAACCAAAAGAAATCAGCATATGAAAGAGTTATCTGTACCCCCAAGTTCATTATAGCAAAATTCACAATAGCTAAGATATAGAATCAACCCAGATGTCTATCAACTGTAGACTGGATAACGAAATTATGGTATCTATACACTGTGGAGTAATACTCAACTGTGAAAAAGAAATGAAATCCTGTATTTTGCCAACAAAATAGACACAACTGGAAACTATTATACTTAGTGGAATAAGCCAATCCCTGATCTGAGGTAACTAATAGAGTGCCTAAAATATAATGTATTTGAGTAAAATGGACATTTTGAGATTCCATGATTATTTACAGCCCTTGTCTCTATTGTTGAGGACAGTGTTTTTTTCTTCATACTATTTGTACAACTCTTTTACTTAGTGTAAACTTGCAATCATTAAGTAAACCAAAAATAGATCTTTGTAAAAATTAAGAGTGCATATGGGAGAGTGAGGAGGAAGAATGGTCAGAGTGTGGATAGGAGGGAGGATGAGGTGAGAAGTATCACTATGTTCCTGTGTATATGAAATATATTAAACTTGTAAAACTTGTAAAAAATAAAATTAAAAAAATTCCAATTTTATTTATTAATAACAGTGTGTCAATTTGTATTCCCATGTGGCTCAGTCCCAATGGAAAGTGAATAATGACCCCCTCCCACAAAAAATCCATGTCAGGATCTTTGGGACTTGGAATACTAACGATTTTGAGGTGTGGAGGGGCAATTATCTTGCTGTATTCTTCTATGAGGGAGGTTAACACAGATGTAAAAGGAGAAGGTGATGTGACGATGAAGGTGGGGCCGGCACTGAGGCAGCCACGGCCACAGCAACCACGAGAAGGAACAGCTCTACCAACTTTCTGTACAGCCCCAAGCCTGTGAGTGGCAGTTGGAAGGGAAGACAGTACACGGTGCATTGCCAAGTGATGGCTTGGTCTCAACAATGATCTCTAGAGAGGCCCTACAAAGCCGCTGTTACTGCATCAACCACGTAAGAGAGGAAAATAAAAGACGTTTGCCAAAGGTCACTGCTCACCCCAGAGGGTTCCAAAGTCTTAGCATTTTATCAGTGAACATATGTGGCCCACAGAATCACAGAAAGTATTTGATCTGTGCCATCAACTCCTGGCACAGAGTTCCTGACTTCCCCCAATGAGGAAAGTGAGCGTCTTTTGTTGTAACGAGACACTACTTGGTGGGCTTCTAGGTAGCTGTAAGATGGACCATTTGCCAAAAAACACAAAACCTTGACTACAAACTCAAAACTTTCTGACTCAACCCAAACTTCTTGGCAGAGAGAGGGTCAATGATGATCAATGACTTAATGATATCCATCAATGATACATCTATAAAAACTTCTAAACAATGGGGTTTGCTGGGACGGGAGGGAGGCAGCTGAGTTGGTTAGCATATGGACATATCAGGACTGCAGCCCATCTGTAGAGGACATAGGAGCTTTTCCATATGTCTGCTCCTTAGTTACAGCCTGGATAATACATGGTAAAATGTAAGTGTAGCTCTTTCTTCATTCTTGTAAGCTATTCTATCAAATTACCAAACCTGAAGTGGGTCCTAGGAAACTCCTGGTATATAGTCAGTCAGAAAGGGGGGGGGGGGCTGGCACTTGTGATTGGCAGCTGAGGCAGGGGTCTGGCTTTACATGACTACAGCCATGTCAGTGATTATACCTTCTCGTTCTTTCAGTAACCACAACTGTCACCCCAAATCCTATTAACACTATTAAGATAAATTGTTGCCCTTATTTTATGCCTGGAATGTTAATATTTCTTTTTTTTATTTGACAGGTAGAGTTATAGACAGTGAGAGAGAGAGAGAGAGTGTGTGTGTGTGTGTGTGTGTGTGTGTGTGAAAGAGAGAGAAAGGTCTTCCTTCCATTGGTTCACTCCCCCAAATGGCCGCCACGGCCAGCTCTGTACGGATCAAAGCCAGGAGCCAGGTGCTTCTTCCTGGTCTCCCAGTGGGGTGCAGGGCCCAAGCACTTGGGCCATCCTCCACTGCCTTCCCGGGCCACAGCAGAGAGCTGGCCTGGAAGAGGAGCAACCTGGACTAGGACTGGCTCCCATATGGGATGCTGGCGCCGCAGACGGAGGATTAACCAAGTGAGCCACAGCGCCGGCCCCTGGAATGTTAATATTTCTTAAGAACATCCAGGTGTACTCCAGTAAGTTACAGGCCACTTTTGTTTAAGAACTCTTTTCCTCCTGGCTTGTGGCACAGGGGCCCTCTATCTCGCAGCCACCCACCACCATGGTTCCTTCTGCAAGTCACTAATGAATTTCACTTTGTGTAACCCTGTTATCTCTTCCCTTGGCTTCAGCCAGACAGCACCTTCTGCTTCTGGTATATTGTTTCTTCTACACTGGGTTTTCTGAAATACCTGAGGTAGGGGCAGTCTTGTGATAGTGAGCCCCTCAGGTATTTCATGTCAGAATTTAATTGAATTAAATTAAATTTACTTGAATGGAATTACACTGAATTGAATTATCGTCTGGGAATTTAGATAGTGCAGTAGAAACCCCCAGTTTTCCCTTGAGCAGATCCCATGACACCACCAGGAAGCCACGTAAAGAAAGAGATGAGGGATCACAATATGGGTAGGAAGCAAAGCTGTGAGTGGGCCTCACAGTAACCTGAGCCCTGCATTTCAAATTGAGCCCCAGCATTTGTTGAAGCACCCCAACAAGAAGAGTCAGGAAATGCAGTGTGTTTCCAGGATCTGGTTTACTCAGCTAGACTGTAGGTGGACAGATGTTTAAGAATACGTTCCTCAGGGGCCAGCCCTGTGGCGCAGTGGGTTAACACCCTAGCCTGAAGTGCTGGCATCCCATATGGGCGCTGGTTCGAGACCTGGCTGCTCCACTTCCGATCCAGCTCTCTGCTTTCACCTGGGAAAGCAGTGGAAGATGGCCCAAGTCCTTGGGCCCCTGCACCTGTGTGAGAGACCAGGAAGAAGCTCCTGGATCCTGGCTTCGGATAGGTGCAGATCTGGCTGTTGCTGCCAACTGGGGAGTGAACCATCGGATGCAAGACCTCTCTCTTCCTCTCCTCTCTCTGTGTAACTCTGACTTGCAAATAAATAAATAAATCTTTAAAAAAAAAAAAGAATAGGTTCCTCAGATAGGACTGACGTAGCTACCTCCTCCTGAGCAATCTCATGTCTGTGTGCCATGAAGATGCACACTTTTTCACTGTGGAATAAAATCTGATGGAGTTTCTCAGAAATTCACATGGCTGTATCCCTTCACTTCATAAATAACACGTTAATTATATCAAAGAATTATTTTTATTTCAAATAAACATATTTGCAGAGAGTCCTAAAATTTTCTGGAGGAAAAAAATGCCCCAGAAGATAAATTAGCCATTTCTTTTAGGAGGTATGAAGAAAATATCCTAACATGATGGAGAAAATTATGGTGAGTAACCATGCTAAAGCTTATATCAAAGTCACATCCGCTATGCCTAGAGTTTGCCTTACACCATTTGATGGATGGATTGTAAAATTAAGAACAAAAAATAAAATATAATTCTGCATTTAAAAATAGTTCAACGAAACAGTTTAAGAGAATATAAATTTCATATTAGAACTGCAGCCTGGCCCAGACCTGAGCATTGCAGCAATCTGGGGAGGGAACCAGGGGATGGAAGATCTGTCCCTGTCTCTACGTTTCCCTTTCCTCCTCTGTAACTCGTGCAAATAAATAAATTTTTAAAATTTAAGACAGTGTTACACGGTAAAGGTTTGTGCCAACCTTACCCACCTCCAAGTTGCTATGTTGCTACCTAATGCCAAGTTTCTGATGACATTCCAAGTTGGGGAGTCTTTGAGGGACAATGAGCTTGTAAGGGCGAGCTCTCACGAATGGGATCACTGCTTATTAAAAGACTCCGGAGAGCTCCACGGGCCCCTCCTCCACAAAAGGATGCAGGGGGAAGGTGGGCCTCTGTGAGTCAGGCAGGCATCGCTGCTGTCTTGGTCCTGGGCTTTCAGCCTCTAATACTGTTATGGAGTGTATTTCCATAGAAGCCACCCAGTCACTGGTATTTTGTAGTGGCAGCCTAAATGGATTAAAACAAGCTGTGGAGATGGAATTAACTTGATCATTTTGTGACACTGAACCAAATGTTTAAGTTCAATTTCCTTAAGTTTCTTCACCTATTAAAACAGAGACATAAATGGTACTATATGGACAGGTTTGCTGTGAAGGTCCAACAGGACAAACATAAGAAGTTTAACGCAGTTCTTGGCATGGACTTTAGCAAGGGCTTGATATTTTTATTCCATTTATTTATTTTTACTTATTTAAGAAGGCAATAGTTTTTTTTTTTTTTTACTTTTTTTTATTTGACAGGTAGAGTTATAGACAGTGAGAGACAGTCAGAGAGAAAGGTTTTCCTTCCATTGGTTCACTCCCCTAATGGCTGCTACAGCGGGCACTGCGCTGATCCAAAGCCAAGAGCCAGGTACTTCTTCCCAGTCTCCCATGCAGGTGCACGGACCCAAGCACTTGGGCCAACCTCCACTGCCTTCCCAGGCCAACAGCAGAGAGCTGGACTGGAAGAGGAGCAACCAGGACTAGTATCCAGTGCCCCAACCAGGACTAGAACCCTGGGTGCCAGCGCCACAGGCGGAGGATTAGCCAAATGAGCCACGGCGCCAGCCTGCAATAGTCTTTTAAGTAAAAGTTGGAGTAACTCTCATTTAAAGTGGGACATGGTAAGAGACATAAAAATATTACAGACAATTTTCAATGGGAATTCAATGAACAACAGAATACTTCCCTCTGGATGCGAGAGAAGGAGGTTCCTGGAAAGACAAATGAAGAAGGGATTTTGAGACAAGCTTTGAAGCAGGGACAGGATAGAAGCAGCAGGAAAATCAACAGATGCCAGTGCCTGTGCTATCTCCAGCTTGGCAGGAAGGCCATGCTGGCTTGGATATGATGATGAAGATGAATGTGAAGAGGCTGGACATGGCGACAACAGGAACTCGGGCTACAGAGTGTCTATTCATTGTTTATTACCAACATTGTACATCTGCATAACTGGATACTTTCCACTCCCTATTGCCACGGATAAATCATCCACCTATTATTGAGTGGAGTCACACGATTACTTATTCCTTAGCACAGTCAGGGCATATCAGTTTATTTTATTAATATCTACAATAAGCAACCTCCAAAATGAAGTCACCTGCTCCCAGAAAAGCTGTCCAAGGTCCTACCACCAGGGATCACCTTGTCTACACCACGAAGCAACACAGCAATCCTGCTTCTAGAAACTGACTTCAATCTTCCTAACAGAGTTCCTATGAAGTCACCCCAGAATTCTCCAGAAGAGTCTAGTGGGCGGCTTACACTCTGAGAAAGGCAAGAAAACTATAACAGCATTCAATCCACTGTGGTTTTGCATATTAGATCTGAAACCACAGGTCCTCTTAGGGTCTTTGTAGGCACTGATAGAATCCGGAAATAGGATGTCATCGTTTGATAGGTTCAATGCAGAGACAGCATGAACAAAGTGAAACTTAAAAGTTAAGGAAACAGGTTGGTTTTTTTTTTTTTTTTTTTTTTTTACTTTCTGCACAGACCCTTAGAATTAGTGTGTACTTACTTTAATAGCAAAATTAGATTTGCTCTAGTACTTTTACACAGAGAAATTAATGAAAAATCATACAGGAAGTTTTAAGTTTTTCATCTAAGAAACATGTAAAAAGAATGTGGACTTACCAAGTATCATCGATCTTGGAATTATTTACAAATCACAGTATTCAGGGGAGCACTAAGCCCTCAGAGCCTGAGCAGTTGTAATGACGAATGTTACTAAGGACACAGTTCAAAGAACTGCAGGATCATCTCAAAGCCGGAGTGTGTAAACCCCATACCGACCCTGCAGCCAGCTACAGCTCTTTAACCTCAGCCCACATCCAACCCCTGTGACATGTAAAAAATAATAGATGCAAGTGGAAATATCAGAGGCACTGGGCATGGCTGTGATACACAATATTTGTGATACTCAAAGTCCTATGGACATTAATGAGTTGGCACCCATACTTATCTGAGAAGGTGCTACACAGTCGTCTTCACCAAGTCCCGGATTTCTCCTTGATTCCTGGTGTTGACATTGCTCTGCCTTGTGCAAACCATGCCCACTGGCCATGTGGCCCAAGACGAGGGCATCAGCCTTTCTACTTCCAATGAGTCATCTGCTAAAGTGAAACTTGTCCTGCTGGATGCTAAACAACTCATTCTGAAGACTCCAGTCTATTATCACCAATATTTAACCAAACCTGATCATATGTTCCCAGACTGCAAACAGAAATTTCTAGAAGTCCTCAACTCCCATTTATTGATTTTAGTCAAGTTTATTAAACCACAACGGTGCATTCCCATTCAGTACTTAAACAGCTCAGGTAAAGGTTGTGAAAGCACTTGTGTGCTGAGCATCCCCTCTGCTACCTCAGCCTGGTGACATCCAGGAAGAGAAAGAGAGTGTGGTGGGAAAGAACAGCTCCTCTTCTCTTCACGTCCTCACTCATAGGACACCAACAGGCAAACTGGTCACACATTGAGTCCTCCTATGGTCCAGGTCCCATGCTGGGTTCTGACTTACTTTGTTTCCTCTTCAGTTAATGAGGAATCATATTGTTATTTCTGTATTCCCTATGAATATACAGTCTAAGAGTGTTGCCAAAAACCACACATCTTAAGTTCCAGGGGTGGTATTAGATCATATTTATCTATATCTCTATGAATATAAAATGAAAGAAATAAAATTGGGAGAGAACTTTTACCGCCTTCTCAAAGGAGAAAACTGGATACAATCACAGAGTTACATTTCTCTGGGGGAGATAAAGGAGCTAGGATGTGTCCAAAAGAAGTTGAGCACTAGAAATTTTACTGGGCATGAAATTCTGGAATGCAGAAGTTTGTTTTAATGATTTACTTTTCTGTCCAGATTTTTCTGTTCAAATGATCAGATCAAAAGGTTAGACAAGATTAACAGCGACGTGTGCTATGGGACGGAAAGCAAAAGTCTTTCAGGACATTCCACATATTGTATCTTTCAGAAAACAGAGGGAGATTGGGAGACTGAAAGAGAATACAATCAAGGGAGTCTTACTTGTACCTAAAAATGTTTCCAATCTGTATGAAGTCTGCTTCTAATTGTACAGAATAATGCACAGCAACTGAACACTCCAGCTTAGAACAAGTAGAAGGCTATAGGAATCCACAGAAAACTCAGAATCTGCAAGTCTCAGCTCTTCAGAATAACCAAGACTAAAAGAGCAAGTGCAAAGAGGGAAGAAATGCTCCAGAACAGCTGAGAGTCGGCAGATGCCTTTCCCTGCCTAAGGGCTCTTGCCACAGTACTGGAAATGCAGTTTCCGCCAAAGTTTAGCTTAGTTTAGCTGCAGAGCTGGAGGCAGTAAAGGAACTGTGGAGATTTTGATGTTCAAGGGGACAGGGATGTCAAAACTTGGGACTTGTGTGGTATCCACACAGCCTGGCTCCGCTCAAGTTGTTTGCCAACTTCTGAAGAAATGCAAAACAGGACACTAGGAATTTAAGCTGAAAAACAGAACCATAATGTAGTAGAGAAAATTCCCATAGTGTCTGTTTTGAGGAGACAGAGAGACACCAGAATCTCAGAACTGAGATCCACACCCCAGGAACAAGCAATGAAAACCATCAGCAAAGCACATGTGGTTCTGACCCTGAGTAGGTGGTGAACGCCAGTATCCCTCCTCCAGCCTAGCAGAAGGAAGGGGGTAAAATCACAGTTATCCCTTCTGTTCTCTTATACACGATGTGTGACATACAAATGAAACCTATACATGTGAATTGATCATTAACAAAGAGAATATATGGAAGACAAAAGTGGGCACAAGGAGTTACAAGATGAAATTTACTAGATAAGAACTTTAAAGTACCTATGATTTACAGAGAAAAAAATACAGACTAAAGGGATGAAAAGACAAATATTTTGACAAAATTGTATATATGAAACAAAGAATCAGTACACAGTCTCATTAAAAACCTAATATTTAAAAATATATTCTCAATGAAGGGCAGATAGAAAAAAAAGGAAGAAAAAGGTACCAGCAGACATTAAAAATATGGGAGAAAACAGCAAAACAAAAATAGGTGGAATTAAAAGAGGATAATAGAAAATAATGAAAATTAAAAAATAAGAGTTCCAGAAACCGATAAACAGAGGTTATGAACATATCTAAAAATGCTATTTAAAAAGTGTTCTAAGCTGAATGAAGTGATTTCTAACTGCCCAGTACACATTAAAAGAAAAAAAAAAAACAGGTTAAGAAGAAGAAACGATATTAAGGTTTAAATGCAGAAATAAAATATAATGAATATTAAAATCTTGAAGAAAGAAAATATAGGACTACAAAAAGGAAGGAATCAACAATCTCAATAGCAACAAAGTTAATTTTTTAAATTCTGTATCCAGTCACATCATCCCTAAGGGTGTAATTCTTAAAATGTAGACAGGCATCTTTACTTCCTTTGCATCTTTTATTTAAGAAGGTACTAGTGCCTTTGCTTCAGAAATGAAGTAGCAAAACAAGCAAAAAGACCCAGGAAAAAGGAGTCAGCATGGATACATCCAGGGAGAGTGGCGAGGAGGGACCCAGCTCCAGAGCTGTGCCCAGTGCTGCAGAGCATCTGCCCCGGCTGGAGAGGAACACAACAGAAGAGAGACTGGGGAAGTCTAGTAGGCCTGGCACATTCTGCACTTGGAACATGTTCTTATGGACAATAGCATCACTGCTGGCATCAGCAGTAGAATTGTATCAAGAGGGACTTTTAAGCGTTCACATTGCAGAAAAAACTACAGTTCACAAATGAAAGACTACAAAGCTGACAATGGCAAGAAGTGTTAGCACAGTTTTTGGAGCATCAAAGAGGAAGTCAGCCACCGTTTTCACAATTTTGTATATTCTTGTTTAAATCAGATGAAGGTGCTCGAGCTGATTTGACTTCAGCAATGAATTTAATTTCATTACTTCATGAAGACAAGCACAACAAGCTTACTTTGTCCTTCATTTCTGTCTACTTTAGAGCTTCGAGGATATCAGTAAAACCTGACTGACTTAAGGGATATGAGTGGTTGGTCTTAGGGTGTTTAAACATGGCCCCCAATTTTATTTAATTTGTTAACAATAGGATTATAACAAACTATATAAAATTCAGAGAGCTATAGTTACTGTATGAGAAAAGAAGAGGGATATGAGGCCAGTATATGGTTCAGTCATGAAATTTAATAAATTCTGGCTAGTACATCAAAGCACGTGCTGCAGGCATATTAAAAGCACAGGAAAAGAACAATTTGGGTGAGGATGATGCATGAGAGACTTAAATCATCATAAAGGACAAATAATAAACAGTACCTAAATGGATATGTTTAAAGCAGTAAAATAGAAGATCTAATTAACCACAGGGCAAAACAATTCGTGTCTATTATCCAGGTGAGGTTGAGGGAAGAATAGTGCAAGGGACTTCTGGTTTTTATTATAAGAAGTAATCTTATAATGCTTTCCATCCTAAATTATCAAAATTAATTTTAATTCCCAAAGAAATAAACATCCATTATGTCAAAATTACATCTATGTAGAAGAGCTAAAGGAGATTTTAATATATATGGGCTGTAACATGTGCATCCACAGATCATCTGAGAATGGAAAAAAAAATTCTCTCTGGGATCTCAATGATAATCATGTACATTTGGGATTTTTAGGAAATAATTGCGGGCAAACCAATAGATAACCCAAGACACAAACTATGTCTAACAAATATCATCTTTCTAAATTGTACCAAATAACAAGTCTATATTGAAGTCTTCAATATTATGACACTATTATCTTTCCATGAAGTTTCATTCATTTGTTCAATAATCACCCAATGAGCACCTACCAATTGCCAGGCATTTCAAAATACTTGAGGTTCAAAAACTACTCTTGCCTTTAGCAAGATTACAGAAGCTCACTCACATAGTCTCTCACAGTCTCCCTTACCTAAAATAGCAGAAATCTGAATCTCCCTGTGCTGGGATCACACTGCAGCCCAACCCAAGTCAAGTCACCACAGATATCTTTGTGCTGAATCAGAAACTTCTTCAGCAAATGTTTTGCCATTGTGCTGGTATAATTCCCAAACAACTCCAAACAAAACCCAGAATTCCTAAGAGGACTATGACGTAAAGTCAGTGGGTGAATCAGGAGCCATGTCACTGTGTTAAAGGGAGAGAAAAGGAGCTGCTTCACCTGAAATAGAAAACTTCAGTCCTTTTAACAACCATGAAATGACCAGTTTTTTTCCGATCTTAGTATTTGTAGGAACATACTAAGACCACTCACAGTCTTCTAGAGCCAGGGGATAAATAGTCACTTGAATGACTATTGTGTTAGCACCAGTATACCACTGTGAATAAACAATGATTTTCCATATGCTCTAGATGAAAATCAGTGGCATATTTCATACTTGTACATACACTTATGGTTATATTTTCTATATTAAAAATGGAACCCTGGGGCCGGCGCTGTAGCGCAGTGGGTTAAAGCCCTGGCCTGAAATGCCCACATCCCATATGGGCGCCGGGTCTAGTCCTGGATGCTCCTCTTCAGATCCAGCTCTCTGCTATGTTCTGGGAAAGCAGTAGAAGATGGCCCAAGTCCTTGGGCCCCTGCACCTGCATGAGAGACCCAGAAGAAGCTTCTGGCTCCTGGCTTCTGATCAGCATGGCTCCGGCCGTTGCGGCCATCTGGGGAGTGAACCATTGGATGGAAGACCCCCCCGCCTCTCGCTCTCTCTCTCTCTCTCTACCTCTTCTCTCTCTGTGTAACTCTTTCAAATAAATAAAAATAAATCTTAAAAAAATAAATAAATAAAAATGGAAGCCTAAGAGGACTCTTAAAGAATGAAGTAAATTCATTTCAAGTAGACTATGTATAATGTACTATTCTCAGTGGTGTCCTTTTTCTATTCTGATATAGGAAGATCATAAGAGAAAAAAATCAAGAAACACATTTCACCTCATTCAAGATAATTCTGACTTTAACTGCTTTTTTGTATAAGAATGAACAAGAGCAGTGTAGAAATGCCTTGATGATAATTTACTTTAGTTAGTGTTGTATTTTTAAGAAATAAAATATGGGTCAATAAAATTTCATTTGAGCTAAACTTTCTTTTTTCTGTAGGAAAATAAACCTGAATCATATTCAATATTAGCTTGACCTTTAAACTTAGAAAGAAAAACAACCAATTAAATCTTCCCTCTTATACTAACAAGAGTTTATAGGAAAAAAGCCAGAGCAATGCCCCAAGGAAATCTGTAATGAACAAGAATCCATCCGTGGCAGGACCTATTGACTTGATTCACAAGCACTTAAGATCACAGGAGGCTGAGTCTCCACAGCAAAAGTGGCAGTTTGACAGGAAAAGGCCTTGTTTTCCTATCAGTTGACAATTTATTCACTCTAGGAGGCAATATTGCAAAGTGATTAAGAACTTTTGGAATTACACAACCTGAGTTTTATTCCAATTATTGTTGCTTAGTCCCCTTAGGTCAGATCACCTAAGGATTAGTTAATTGTGCTGGAAATTATAAGACAGTGTATAATGCAAGTGGCCAGGAAATGCCAGAGAACATTATGCATATGATAATTATCACAACATTGTATTAGAAGTGTTATTCAAAATCCATTCTTGGGGATGGCATTGAGGCATAACGAGTTAAGTCACCAGCTGTCACACTGCCATCCCGTATGGGTGATGGTTTGAGATCTGGGTGCTTCTAATCCAGCTCTTTGCTAAAGTGCCTTGGAAGGCAGCGTAAGATGGCCCAAGTAGTTGAGCCCCTGCACCCACATGGGAGACCCAGATGAACCTCTAGGATCCTGGCTTTTTACTGGTACAGCTCCAGCCATTCGGGTCATTCGGGCCATTTGGGGAGTGAACCAGCTGGTGGAAGATATCTCTCTGTCTCTCCCTCTCTGGAACTGCAAAATTCAAATAATATTTTAAAAAATACATTATTATATTTTAAATTGATAAATCTACAGTTATATTTTCTTTATATTTGTGAACTTTCATGGTATCTTTGTTTTCAAAAAACTAGAAAAAGATCATTATTCATCAATATTCACCTATTTTGTTGGTCTTTTCAAGTTATATTTTTATTTCTTTTTATTTATATAAGGCAAACAAATCTTACGTATTTCATATATACAGATTTAGGAGACTATTGATACTTCCCATCCTACCCTCCTTCCTGCCCTTGTTCCCATCCTCCTTCTTCCTTTCTTATTCTTTCTTTTAATTTTTATAATTACACACTTTTAGTTTATTTTATAATCATAAGCTTAAACATCCACTAAGTAAATAATTCAACAAATAATAAGAATAAAAAAATAAATGTTCCTCAACAGTAGAGACAAGAGCTACAAATAATAATCAAATTTAAAATGTCAATTTTGCTCATATACATTACTTTTTTGTACTCTAATATTTACCACAGATCAGGGAAAGCATACATTTGTCTTTTGGTGCCTGGATTATTTCACTAAGTATAATGGTTTCCAATTGCATCCATTTTGTTACAAAAGACAGGATTTCATTTTTTTATATGGTTAAGTATTACACCATAGTGTTTATGTACCACAATATCTTTATGCAGTCATCACTGATGGACATCTGGGCTGATTCCATATCTTAGCTATTATGAATTGAACTGCAGTAAACATGGGGGTAGAGATAACTCTTTCACATGCTGATTTCATTTCATTTGAGTACATTCCCAGGAGTGGGATGCCTGAGTCTTATGGTAGATTTACTTTCATATTTTCAAGGACTGTGCATATTGTCTTTAACAATGGCTGCACAAGTTTACATTCCCATGAGAAGTGTATTGGGACACTCCCCCCTCCATCCTCACCAGCATTTACTGCTCTTTGATTTTTATTTGAAAGTCATTCTAACTGGGGTAAGATGGTTCTCACTGTGGTTGTGATTTGCATTTCTCTGATGGCTAGTGATCCTGAGCATTGTTTCATGTGTCTGTTGGCCATCTGAATCGCACCTTTAAAAAAAAAACCTCTTCAAGCCCTTCGCACATTTCTTAACTGGATTCTTTGCTTTGTTGTTGTAGAGTTTCTTGAGCTCCTTATAGAATCTGGGTGTTAACCTTTATCAGTTGCAGAGTTTGCGTATATTTACTCCCTTGATGTCAGCTGCCTCTTCATTTTGTTGAGTGTATTTTCAACAAGGTGCTAAGAAAATTGGATTCCTGTGTGCAAAATTATGAAACAAGACCCCTATCTTACAACTTATACAAAAGTGAACTCAAAATGGATCAATGATCTCAATCTATAACTTGATAACCTCAAATTATAGAGGTGAACATTAATATACTCTGTAAGATATTGGCATAGGCAAAGACTTCTTGGAAAAGACCCTAGAAGCACAGGCAATGAAATCAAAAATAGACAAATGGCATTATATTAAGCTAAGTAGCTTCTACACTGCAAAAGAGTTTAATTCAGGGTTGTCATTTGTTTGATGGAGTGAATATAACATTATTTTATTTTCTAAATTACTGAGTTTTGATTCTTTTTGAATGCCTTCCATTTAATTATTTGATTACTGTCTTGGTTTTTAACAGAATGTTTTATTCATTAACACAAATCCCTATAGAATTAACAAGTATCTTCTTTACCTATAAAATGTTTAGAAGGGGGACCAGACACTAAGTCAGGGGGCATTCCAGGATTAGAAAATGACATACTCTGCTAGGCTGGGAAAAACAGTTAAAGAAAAGTGTTGGAAGTGCTCTCTCAATGGAGAATTGGAGAGAATACAGCACTGGAAATCCTACAAGAGGAAGAGGAAAGCTCTTGACCTCTGTGGAGGGTACGGCTGCACAGCACAAATATGAATACAATGCACAATGGCAGCAGCCGAGAACCAGAGTGAGCAATGGCTTGGAGATGGAGGTGAGACCAGATCGCAGCAAACTGTGGTGATACAACTAGAGGAGAGTGTGTCATGAGTCTGGACTGGAGCCCTGGGAGCTACCAGTTGCTAGCGGGTGCCCACAGATACAGAAGTGGAAGAAGCACATTTATCGCACCGCAACTTCCACAAAACAGCACCCACTGCCTAAGAAAGGGTGGGTGCCATTTTGGGTTTAGGTGGCAGCTAGAGAAGCCTTTGTGCACATGCACAGCAACTGGGTGAGACAGGACATCTTCTCAGCAATACTGGCAGCAGTGGTGGGGAGAGAATGATCAGCCAGTGGCTCCCGTGTAAGCATGTGATCCAGAGATTCTAGCGGAGGGAAAAATCCACAGTCCGCACTGACTTTGAGCCTGGCTGGGAGGAGGCTCTGCACCCACGTAAGACTGTACAGCACCCCCAGCCTCCCAGGATCAAGAAGCCCAGATGGGGCTGGCTCAAGGAACATCTGCCTCTCTATTGACTTGTCAGACTGACAAGGCAGATTGAAAGCTCTGCATGCAGAGACTGTGGAAGCATGGTGTGCGAGACCATGGAGACTTGGTGGAGACATGAGAAGGTGCAGGGTGTAGCTAAGTCTCTGAGCAATCATGCTTGGAGAAGTTCATGGCAGTAGAATCTGTGCTTACAGTGAGGATTGTGCAGTTCTTTTGTGCAGGTAATATGGTGGTGCAAATCAATGTTGAACACACTGAGGGGTAACACCCAGGACTTTCTTAGTTTGGAGGTGAAGGGGTGATAACACCACTGGAGGCATTATCTCCCCCTTCTGTAAACAAAGGTAGATAACCCTGTTCAACTTGTGTGTTAACCCTGGAGAACTGAGCAGAGCTCCCTGGCCACACCCACCACACACTGCTTGGTATTCACTGAAAGTGCAGACATTCCACGAAGCCACAGAGGTGCAGCTCAAAGATAAAAACCTACAGAGGAAAAAAAAAAGCAATAATCAATTCTGCAAATGCATAAATTCAAGAAACAAGAATAAAGACATCATAACCCGCCAGAAGGAATACAAGAAAATTTCAATATTAGAATGTGAAGATGAAGAGATTGAGGAAATGCCAGAAACAGATTTTTAAAAAGTAATGATAGGATTGCTCAAAAGCAAATACATGAACCAATAAAAAGCAAGAATAAAAAGGTTCCTATGAAACAAATTTTAAAGAGAAATCACAAGGAGATATTAGAAATGAAGAATTCAATCACTCAAATAAAAATGTGGTGGAATGTCTTAACAGTAGACTTGGCAAGGCTGAAGAATCTAGGGGCCAGCACTGTGGCATAGTGGGTAAAGCCACCACTTGCAGTGCCAACATCCCATAGGGGCATCAGTTCAAGTCCCAGCTGCTCCACTTCCGATCCAGCTCTCTGCTATGGCCTGGGAAAGCAGTAGAAGATGGCCCAAGTCCTTGGGCCCCTGTACCCACGTGGGAGACCCAGAAGATGCTCCTGGCTCCTGGATTCAGATCAGCACAGCTCAGGCCATTGCAGCCAATTGGGAAGTGAACCAGCGGATGGAAGAACTCTCTCTCTCCCTGCCTTCCGTTCTCTCTCTGTGTACTTCTGAATTTCAAAATAAGTAAAGAATTTTTTAATCAAATAATACCTAAAAGGAAGATAAATCTTTGGAAATCATTCAGAGCAAAAAAGAAGAAGGAGAAGAAATTAGGAAACTTAAAAACAGAGTTGGAGATTTATGGGAAACTACCCAAAAGCCCAACCTACAGGTCTTAGAGGAGTTCTTGAAGGTATGGAAAGAGTCAACTAAAATGCCTATTTAATGAAATAATTACAGAAAATTTCACCAATTTGGAGAAAGAAATGGACATCTAAGTACAGGAAGCGCATAGAACTCCCAACACACATGACCAGAAAAGATCTTCACCATGACACATTGTAGTCAAACTTTACATGGTAAAACATAAAAGATTCTAAAATGTGCAAGAGAGAAATGCCAGATTACTTTCAGATTATTTTCCAATTAACTCACAGCAGACTTCTCATCAGAAACTCTACAGGCTAGAAGAGAATGGCAAGATAGAGGCCAAGTCTTAAAAGAAAAAAGAGTCAATGCAGAATACTTTACCCTGCAAAACTTTTGTATTTATGAATGAAGGTGAAATGATCTTCCATAAGAAACAGAAATTGAAAGAATTTGTCACCACTCATCCAGCCTTACAAAAGATGCTTAGTGACATGCTATATACAGAAATGCAGAAAGATAGATGTCATTATGAAAAAATGTGAAGGCAGAAAATCCCCCAGTAAAAGTACAAGGGAAATCAAAAGTAAACAATGGGAATATTTATGGAAAAATGGCAGGGCCAAGTTGTTACTTATCAATAGTCATCTTGAATATAAATGGCCCCACTTTTCCAATTAAAAGATAGAGGCTGGTCTAATGGATTATAAAAACAAGACCCACCTATTTGCTGCCTACAAGAAACATATTTCACCCACAATGATACACACAGGTTGAGAGTGAAAGGAGGCAAAAATATACTCCATGCTAATGGAAAACAAAAAAGGGTAGGTATAGCCATGCTAATATCAGACAAAATAGATCTTAACATAAAAACTGTTAAATGAGACAAAGAAGGCATTATGTAATGATTAATGGATCAATTCAATAGGAAAATGTGAATATAATAAATGTATACACTCCCAATTGTGTGGTGCCTGGTTATTAAAAGAAATGTTAAAGGACCTAAAGGGAGACATAGACTCCAATACAATAGTAACAGGGACTTCAGTACCCTACGTTCACCAATGCACAGATCAACTAGAAAGATGATCAACAGAAAAACAATCAACACTATGGACCAAATGGTCCTAACAGATATCTACAGAACTTTTCACCAAACTGTTGCAGAATAAACATTCTTATCAGCAGTACATGGAACTTTGTCTAGGATAGACTATATGTTAGGCCATAAAGAAAGTCTCAGGAAATTCAAAAAACTGGAAATCATACCATATATCTTCTCTGACCACAATGGAATAAAGCTGGAAATCAGCAACTCAAGAGTCTCTAGATCAGAGGCAAACGTGTGGAGACTGAATGACATGTTTTTGAACGTAAAGTGGGCAATAAAATAAATCAAAATAGAAATGAATAAATTTCTGGAAACAAATGAAAACAACAATATATTATATCAAAACTCCTGGGATACAGCAAAAGCAGTGTTAAGATGGAAATTTATACCAATAGGTGCCTACATCAAGAAATTGTAGGCATCAAATAAATGAGCTATCAATGAATCTCAAGGACCTAGAAAAAAAATCAAACCCCAAAATATATAGGATGAAATAGTTAGTTAAAAGTAGAGAAGAAATAAAATTAAAACAAAAATTACAAAACTTCAGTGAAATGAAGAGCTGGTTTTCTGAAAAAAAAAAAATAAACAAAATTGATACACCATTGGCTAGACTAACCAAAACAAGAGGGGAAAAACTTAAATCAATTAAATCAGAGATATAAAAGGATATGTAACAGACACCACCGAAATAAAAAGATTCATCAGGAATTATTACAATAGCTGTATGCTAACAATCTGGGAAACCTAGAAGAAATAGATTCCTAGATACATACAAGCTACCAAAATTTAGTTATGAAGTCATAGAAAACCTATACAGACCAATAATCAAGATGAGAATTGATCAGTAATAAAGACCACCCCAACAATAAATAGCTCAGGACCCGACAGCTTCACTGCTGAACTCTACCAGACACTTAAAGAAGAACTAATTCCAATTCTTCTTGAGCTATTCAAAACAATTGAAGGGAGGGAATTCTCACAAACTCCTCCTATGAAGACTGCCTCATCTTAACTGCTAAGACAGAAAAGAAACAACAGAGAAAAAGAACTATAGACTCATATCCCTAAGGAACATAGATGTGAAAATCTTCAGCAAAATATGAGTCAGTAAGATCCAACAACACATTGGAAAGATCATTCATGCAGACCAAGTGGGATTTATCCCTGGTATGCAGGCCCAGTTCAACATTCACAAATCAATAAATGTGATACATCACATTAACAAATTGGATAACAAAAAACATGGTTATTTCAGTATATGCAAAGAAAGCATTCGATAAAATACAACACCTTCTCATGATGAAAACCTTAAGCAAATTGGGTATAGAAGAAACATTCCTCAATAGAATCAAAGCAATTTATGACAAACCCATGACCAGCATCCTATTGAATAGGGAAAAGATGAAAGATTTTATCCTAAGATCTGGAACCATAAAAGGATGTCCACTCTTACCACTGCTTATTCAATATAGTCCTGGAAGTTTTACCCTGAGCTATTAGGCAAGAATAAGAAATCAAAGGATACAAATTAAGAAAGGAGAAAATTAAACAATCCTTATTTGCAGAAGACAAGATTCTATATATAGGGCCTTCAAAGGACTCCACTGGGAGACTACTGGAACTAATAAAAGAGTTTGATGAAGTAAAAGGATATAAAATCAACATAGAAAAATCAAAAGCCTGGTTCCCGCACTGTGGCGTAGCGGGTAAAGCGGCTTCCTGCAGTGCCGGCATCCCATATGGGCACTGGTTCAAGTTCTGGCTGCTCCACTTCCGATCCAGCTCTCTCTGCTATGACCTGAGAAAGCAGAAGATGGCCTGAGTATTTGGGCCTCTGCACCTGCGTAGGAGACCTGGAAGAAGCTCCTGGCTCCTGGCTTCAGATGGGTGCAGCTCTGGCCATTGCAGCCAATTGAGGATTGAACCAGCAGATGGAAGACTCTCTCTCTCTCTCTCTCTCTCTCTCTCTCTCTCTCTCTCTCTGCCTCTGTGTAACTCTGCCTTTCAAATAAATAAATAAATCTTTAAAAACATCAATTTCCTTATATACACATGCAATGCCATAGATTAGAAAGAACTTCTAGAATCTTGTGATTTGTTGTCAGACACGTTATCCATTGCACAACAGGCCTGGCAAGGGAGACACCATGATCACGCAGGTGGTTTTCCAGGGCAAGGCTTTTCCACTGCACTGTGGACGTGCTGACCCCTGCAATTTACCTAAATGTGGGAAACTCAACTGCATAATTCATGTTAGTGGGGGACTGCGTTCGTGTTCTCCCCCAATTAAAAAAAAAAAAGAACTTTTGAGACCAATGCCATTCACAATAGCTCCAAAAGTCATTAAATACCTTGGAATAAATTTAACCAAGGATGTCAAAGATCTCATTGATAAAAATTACAAAACACTAAAGAAAGAAATAGAAGAAGATATTTTAAAAATGTAAAAATCTTCTATGTTCATTGATTGGAAGAATCAGTACCATCAAAATGTCCATACTACCAAGAGCAATTTACAAATTCAATGCAATCCCATTCAAAATACCAACAACATTCTTTGCATCTCTAGAAAAAAAAAAATGATGCTGAAAATCATAGAGATGCACAGGAGACCCTAAAAGGCTAAAGTAATATTATATAACAAAAACAAAGACAGAGACATCACAATAACTGATTTCAAAATATAATCAGGGCAGTTATAATTGAAACAGCCTGGTACTGGCACAAAAATATATGTAGACCAGTGGAACAGAACAGAAACTTCAGAAATCAGTCCATTCATCTACAATCAGCTCATCTTTGACAAAGAGCTAAAATCAATCCTGCAGCAAGGACGATCTTCAACAAATGATGCTGAAAACTGGATCTCTATGTGCAGAAGTATGAAACTACATAGATAAAAGACCTAATTCTGTGACCCAAAGCCATCAAATTACTATAGACTATTTGTAAACTTTGCAAGACATAGGCATGGGCAAAGAATTCTTAGTAAAGACCCCAAAAAGCACAGACAATCAAAGCCAAAATTGACAAATGGGATTGCATAAAACTAAGAAACTTCTGCACTGCAAAAGAAGCACTCAGCAAAGTAAAGAGGCAACTGATAGGATGTAAGAAATTATTTGCAAACTATGCAACAGATAAAGGGTTAGAATCTAGAATCTATAAAGAAATCAAGAAACTCAAAAACTACAAAACAACCAACCAGGCTAAAAAATGGGCAAAGGACTTAAACAGGCATTTTTCAAGAGAGGAAATTCAAATGGCCAACAGAGACTTGCAAAAAAGTTTAAGATCACTAGCCATCAAAGGAATGCAAATCAAAACGACAATGAGGTTTCACCTCACCCCTGTTAATATGGCTGTCAAACAGGTATTAGCAAACAACAAAAGCTGGGGAGCATGTAGGGAAAAGATACCCTAATCCACTGTTGGTGGGAATGGAAACTGACACAGAAGACAGTATGGAGATACCTCATAAATATGAATACAGACCTACCACATGACCCAGCCATCCCATTGGTGAGAATTTACCCAAACCAAAGAAATATCTGTACCCACATGTTTACTGCAGCACAAATCATAGTAGCTAAGATATGGAATAACCCAGATGTCCATCAACTGTTGACTGGATAAAGAAATTATGGTATATATACCCTAGGGAGAACTACTCAGCTGAAAAAACAATTAAATCCTGTCTTTTGCAACAAGATGGATACAACTGGAAACCATTATACTTAGTGAGTAAGCCAGCTCCAAAAAGACAGATACCATATGTTTTCCCTAATCTGAGGTAACTAACAGAGTACCTAAAATGTAATGTTTAGACATGAAATGGAAATTCTGAAATTTGATGATTGTTTACTTGTCTCTTCTGTTGAGGAACAGTGTTTTTTTTTCTTCAAATTATCTGTTGAACTATTTTACTTAGGGTTAACTCTACGATCATTAAGTGAATTGGAAATAGATCTTTGTAAAAATTACGAGTGGGAATGTGAGAGGGAATGCATCACTACATTGCTAAATCTGTGTATATGAAATACACGGAACTTTATAACTAAAATAAAATTCTATAAAAACAGAAATGTGTCTGTTAAAAAAGAAATGTTTTAATTTTTGGAGCTGAAAGTTAAGCTGCTGCCTGTGAAAATGACCCGGCGACTCTTTCCAATCCAGCTCCCTGTGTATGCACCCAGAGGGCAGCAGAAGACTGTGCAAGGACTTGGGGCCCCAACACCAATGTTGGGAAACCTGGATGCAGTCCCAGGTGCCTGACTTCAGCCTGGCCTAACCCTGGCCACAGCAACCACATGGGGAGCAAGGCAAAAGACAGAAGGAGCTCTTCCTCTCTGTCCTTCCCACTCTGTCACTATGGCTTTCAAACAAATAAATACGTATTTAAAAAATAAATGTAAAAATGTTAGAAGAAATTTAACCATTTTTTCTAACTGATATATCATTTTCACAATCATAGAAGGGAAAAAAAACCTTTACAGTGAATGGTGTGATGGCCAGGTGTGATGTTTCTGACCTCCACCAAACACAAGGTGCTGAGAATGCCTACATGTGTGGAAAGCCCACGGAGACACAGGACAGGCATCCTCAACCCAGGGTGCACAAAAGCATCACTTAGGGTGTTTTTAAAGTACACGATACCATAAGGCAGGTCTTTCACACAGTGTTTAAGATGTCAGTAGGGATGCCCACATTTCATATCACATCACAGTTCCTGAGTTCACGCTTCAGTTCTATTCTCAATATCAGCTTCCAACCTGTGTACACCCTGTGAAGCAGTGGGTACTACCTCAAGTAGTTGGGTCCCTTCCACCCACATGGGATACCCGAGTGGTGTTTGCTTCTCCCAGCTTTGGTCAGGCCCAGCTCCAGCTGTTGTGATCATTTGAGGTGTGCACCAGAAGACAGGAGCTCTGTCTGTGTCTCTCTTTCTCATATATACATAAAAATTTTAAAAAGATTTATTTTATTTTTGTGAAAGACAGAGTTACAGAGAGAAGTAAAGACACACACAGAGAGAGGTCTTCCGTTCCCTGGTTCATTCCCCAAGGGGCCGCAATGGCCAGAGCTGATAAAACTGAATCCAGGAGCCAGGAGCTTCCTCTGGGTCTCCTACATGGGTGCAGGGGCCCAAGGACTTGGGCCATCCTCTGCTGCTTTCCCAGACACATTAGCAAGGAGACGGATCATAAGTGGAGCAACCAGGACATGATCCAGCACACATATGGAATGCTGGTGCTGCAGGCAGGGGCTTTAACCAGCTGTGCCACAGCACCAGCCTCATACAAGTTTAAAAGCTTTAACAATCACACAGCATAACTAGTTCCCTTGTTTCCATCATCTACTTTAATCACTTTGCTCTCACCCTCTGTGCCTTACCTCTACACCCTTTAACTGTTTTAAATTTAATATTCATCATTCTCATTCATTTCTTTGTAATGTTTCCACATATGTATGTAAACATTTATGTATCTGTAAATATCTTAAAATAATCTTTTAGTTGAGAAAGACAGATAGAAATAGAGGGAGAGAGCAGTCTCATCTGTTAATTAATTCCAAAATGCCCACTATGGCGAGGTCTGGACCAGGACTGACGCCAGGATCAGAGAACTCAGTTCAGGTCCCCCACATGGCTGGCAGCAGCCCAATAACCTGAGCCATCAGCATTGCCTCTTGGGATCTGTATCAGCCAGAAACTGAAGTCAGGAACAGGAATCAAATCCAGGTATTCTGATGTGTTTTTCAGGTATGTTAACTTCAAATGCCTGCTCCTCATGTTCTAAATATTAGGCAACCAATGTAGCATAGGCACAACCTTTTCTAGTCATTATTTCCTTAGTGTACAGATCATCTACAAGTCAAAAGAATATCAGGAGAGTAACCAATGCAGTTGATGCAGAGGGAATGTGTGAGCTCAGTTAAAGTCACAGAGGAGTAGTTCAATCCTTAATATCCACACATGTCAACTGAGTATCAGCTCTAGGAATCAGCTCATACTGCAAATTCCTTTATTTCCACTCAACACTGTGCCAACATGTGCATCTCTAATTGATTCATTTTCTTTGCCTTCAACAATCCATCACACAATTCTGCCACAATTTTTTTAGCCATATTGCTCTGAATGGACATTGAGCTGTTTCCACTCTTCTGCAATTGGAAGACTGTATTTTCTGCCAGTCTTTTGACTTAAAAGTTGGATTACTGTGCAGAGGGATCCCTACATATCAATCCACAAGCTGAAAATGAGTGGTGACACAAATTTATACTCTCGCCATGCAGATCTGCCTGACCATTTGCTTCAATTCTTGCTAATGTTTGAAATTATGATATTCTTCAATGCTTGCCCATTTGCAGAGTCAAATTGAAGCTCATACTTTCCTGATCACTGCTGAGCTTGATAATCCTTCATGTTTATTTGTCATTTGATTTTCCCCTCTGTGAATTAATTTTCTACTTTTTACTGAAATTACTTTTTTCTTGACATATTTTTTTATTCTGGTTACAAATATTTGTCAAATGCATGTATTACAGATGTCTCCTTCCTGACTAAAATCTATCATTTCACTTACTGTTTTTTCTTGATTGATTATCATGTTAATGTAACTGAATCTATCTATATTTTTGCCTTCATAGATTTTTTGCTTCTTATTTAATATACATTGATGAAAACAGTTATTCTTCTGTAATTTCTGCCAAATTTTGTTTGAAATTCTTAAATTCCTAAATCTACTTAAAATTGATTTCAGGATAGGACTTGAGGTTTCCTTGTGTAAGTAAAAGCAATGAACTTCTGTAGATGTAAGTATCCCCATCCTTTTCCATTGTTCTTTTGTCTGCCTCACTGTTGACATCATGCTGCTTTGATTGCCGTAAATTTAGAATAAGTCTTGTCATCTAGAAAAGCAAGGCGGCCAATTCTTCTGTTTTCTTCTAAATTGTCTTAGGTATTCTTAATTTTTATTGCTCTTCCCTTTCAAGATCCCCTTGTCAACTTCTATTTAAAAACTTATCACAACTTTCATTGGCATTGCAAATTTCAGAATAATTTAAAGAGAAATGATGCATATTTTATATGGACTCTATCACAAAATGTTCATGTCTTCGATGGATTAGCTTTCCAAATTTTTAATAAGTTTTATGATTTTCTCACAATTCCAACACTTTCTTAAGGTTTTTTGGGTATTAAAATTGGATACCCACAAAGATATTTGTACCTAAATTTATAATACAGGATTTGACCAAAACACTTCTCACAACTCCCAGCAAGCCCTCTCCTTCAAATTATAGAAGTCTATTTATTCAAGTCTGACTTTTATAGGTAATGAGGCAGCTGGCCCACAGTGATGTTTCTGGGATTCCACATTATGTAGAGAACATTTAAATTATGTTCCCTATCATTTGTTCTTACTATCTGACAAATTCTGAAAGAACAAAATAAAAGACTGAACTGTGGCTTTTTTTTTTTTTTTTAAACAGGCAGAGTGGACAGTGAGAGAGAGAGAGACAGAGAGAAAGGTCTTCCTTTGCCGTTGGTTCACCCTCCAATGGCCGCCGCGGTCGGTGCGCTGCGGCCGGCGCACCGCGCTCGTCCGATGGCAGGAGCCAGGAGCCAGGTGCTTTTCCTGGTCTCCCCATGGGGTGCAGGGCCCAAGCACCTGGGCCATCCTCCACTGCACTCCTGGGCCACAGCAGAGGGCTGGCCTGGAAGAGGGGCAACCGGGACAGAATCCGGTGCCCCGACCAGGACTAGAACCCGGTGTGCCGGCGCCGCAAGGCGGAGGATTAGCCTGTTGAGCCACGGCGCCGGCCTGAACTGTGGCTTCTTGAATCTTCCATCCCATCACTGGATTTCCGGACATGCAAATTGAGGGCTTCCTTATGTCTCTCTCTTTGTTTCACAGATGTGAGGAGTTAGTGGATCATTGTACAACTTTCTAAATTTATTTGTCAAATGGAACTATGCTCCTAAATATGTATATGTGAAATAAATAAAATGTGTTCATCTTATACAAATTTTTTAAAAGAAGCAAAAATTTTTAAAAATTAAGGAGAACTACAAATGAAATTAATGAAATAAGTAAGATGCATTATTATAATTTTGGGATGAGTTGAAATTTCATTTTTATGTGTGTTATTCTGGATTTTTCCCAAAGAAACCTATTATTTAAGTAATAAAAACTTCATGCATTTCATAAATACAACTTTACTAATATAGTGATTCTTCCCACTGTACCAAGCTTCCCACCCGCACTCCCACCCTTCTTCCTCCTCCCTCTCCTATTCCCATTTTTTATTTTTTACTAAGATCTATTTTCAATCAACTTTATACACATACAGTTAATTCTATACTAAGTAAAGTGTTCAACAAATTGTATGGAAGAAAAACTGTTCCTCAACAGTCAAGACAAGGGCTGTTCAAAGTCATTACATCTTGAAGTGTTAAGTTCACTTCTATAGATTACCTTTTAGGTGCCCTATTCATTATCACAGATCAGGGAGAATATATGGTATTTGTATTTGGGAATTGGCTTATTACACTAAATATGATGTTTTCCACTTTCCTCCATTTTGCTGCAAATGGCAGGATTTCATTTTTTTTAACCACTGTGTAGTATTCTATGGTGTGCAATTCCCATAATTCCTTATTCAGTCTTTAGGTGACAGGCATTTGGGTTGATTCATATCTTAGCTTTTGTGAATTGAGCTATGATAAACATGGAGGTACAGATAACTTTTATATGATGATTTCATTTCCTTTGTGTAAATTCCCTGGAGGGGGATGGCTGGATCACATGGTCTATTTTCACATTTCTGAGGTATTCCATACTGTCTTTCATAGTGGCTGTACCAGTTTACATTCCCACCAACAATGGATTAGGGTACCTTTTCCCCCAACATCCTTGCTAGCATGTGGTGTTTATCTGTATATGAGCCATTCTAAGAGAGGTGAGGTGAAACCTCATTGTGGTTTTGATTTGCATTCCCTGATGGCTAGTGACCCTGAGCATTTTTTCAAGTGTCTTTCCTCTTGAAAAATTTCCTCTTGAAAATTTCCTTTTTAAGTCCTTTGCCCATTTCTTAACTGGGTTTTTAATTTTTTTGTTTTGGAGTTTCTTGATCTCTTTATATTTTCTAGTTATTAATCTTTTATTCGTTGCATAGTTTACAAATAATTTCTCCCATTCTGTCAGTTGCCTCTTCACTTTCTGGGTGTTTCTTTCACAAAGAAGAAGCTTCTCAATGTGATGTAATCCCATTTGTCAATTTTGTCTTTGATTGCCTGTGCCTCTGGGATCTTTTCCAACAACTCTTTGCCTATGCCAATGTCTGGCAGAGTTTCCCCAAGGTTCTCTAATAATTTGATGGTATCAGGTCACAGATTTAGGTCTTTGATCCATTTTGAGTGGATTTTTGTTTAAGTTGTAAGGTAGGGGTCTTGCTTTTGAATGTGGAGATCCAGTTTTACCAGCACCAGGTCTCTTGTTAAAGAGACTCTCTTTGCTCCAAGGATTGCTTTTAGATCCTTTGTCAAAGATAAGATGGTTGTAGCTGTGTGGGTTCATTTCTGACATTTCTATTCCTTTCTATCATTCTGTCCACCTGTTTCTGTAGCAGAACCAGGCTGTTTTTATTATAAATGCTCTGTATTATGTCTTGAAATCTGGTATTGTGGTTCCTCTGTCTTTGTTTTTGTTGTATAATATTGTTTTAGCTATTCGGGATGTCCTGTGTTTCCATATGACACTATAGCCCAAATGGATCTAACAGATATCTACAGAACTTTTTAATCCTACACTTAAAGAATTTACATTCTTCTCAGCAGTAAATGGAACCTACTCTAGGATTGACCACATACTAGGCCACAAAGCAAGTCTCAGCAAATTCAGAAGAATTAGAATCAATACAATGCAGCTCCTCAGACCATAGGGGAATGAAGTTGGAAATTAGCAACTCAGGAATCCCTAAGGCATGTACAGACACACGGAGATTAAAAAACATGCTCCTTAATGAACACTGGGTCATAAAAGAAATCAAAAGAGAAATCAAAAACTTTCTGGATGCAAATGAGGATAACAGCACAACATACCAAAACTTATGGGATACAGAAAAGCAGTGTTAAGAGGAAAGTTTATAGCAATAGGTTCCTACATCAAGAAATTGGAAAGGCACCAAATAGATGAGCTTTCAATGCATCTCAAGGATCTAGAAAAAATGCAGCAAACCAGACCCAAATCTAGTAGGAGAAGAAAAATAATTAAAATCAGAGAAGAAATCAACAGGATTGAATCAAAAAAATTACAAAAAATCAGCCAAACAAGGAGCTGGTTTTTGAAAAAATAAACAAAATTGATACCCCAGTGGCCCAACTAACTAAAAGAACAAGAGAAAAGACTCAAATCAATAAAATCAGAGATGAAAAAGGAAACATAACAGATACCACAGAAATAAAAAGAATCATCAGAAATTACTACAAGGACTTGTATGCCAGCAAACAGGGAAACCTATCAGAAATGGATAGATTCCTGAATACATGCAACCTACCTAAATTGAACCAGGAAGACATAGGAAACCTAAACAGACCCATAACTGAGACAGAAATTGAAACAGTAATAAAGGCCCTCCCAACAAAGAAAAGCCCAGGACCAGATGGATTCACTGCTGAATTCTACCAGACATTTAAAGAAGAACTAACTCAAAAGATACCTTCTAAAGATTGAAGAAAGTTACTTGCAAGATATATATTCCTCAAAAAGATACATTCATTACATACAAAGTGCTCCTACAAATCAAGTATAAAGAGCAAATAATTTGCTAGAAATATGGGCAAAGTATTTAAATAGGCATCTTATAAGAATATATAAATGCCCAACAAACATAATAAATGCTTACTTTTATTAGTGAACCCTCGAATACAGGGGGCAGGCATCCCAAGTAGTATCTTAACCACTGTGCCAAATACTTGCCTCAATTGGGTTGAATTTTTATCTGGATTTCTTCTCTGCTTTACATGCAAGCATCGCCATATCAGATACCAGTCCTGATTCTCTGGTTAAGTATTGCAATATATATATAATTTCTAAAATATTAAGACTGAGGAGAAAGAAAAGACATAAACACCACTGTTTCCTTGTATTAGAAAATGCAGCCTAAAATCATACTATGATGTCATTGCATATTTATCTAAGTGAGCAAAAGATGACAAGATCAAGTGTTATCAATGTATGAAAACCTCATACATTGATTGGTAGTAACAAGGTATAGAATTCCTTTGGTAAATTGATAAGCGTTATTAGTGAAATCTGAAATTATTCAAGTCCTATGACCTAACAATTATATTCCTAGTTTTATAGAAATGTGTACATTTATGCACTTAAAAATGTGCAAGAATATTCACGTTAATGTTAAACCTTATAACTCATTTTGTGTCTCTGTGTGAGGGCAAACCATTGAAATCTTTACGTAATATGTACTAAATTGATCTTCTGTGTATAAAGAGATTTGAAAATGAATCTTGATGTGAACAGAAGGGGAGAGGGAGCGGGAAAGGGGAGGGTAGGGGAGGGAGAGAAGTTGTGGGGGGGGAGCCATTGTAATCCATAAGCTGTACTTTGGAAATTTACATTCTTTAAATAAAAGCTTTATATATATAAAAAAAAAACCTTATAACTCAAACTGAGAAAAATCCAATGAACATCAAGAGTAGAATGCACAAATAAGTTACAGTACATTATCAATGAAAAGTTATATAGATGTCAACAAATGATGACCCCTTAGCAAGTCCTGCTGATTGCCTGGATCTATAAAGTTTCCTTAAGAACTCATCCGCACCCATTTGTTTCTGTGTTGTCTATGACTGTTCTCACACTACAGCAGAGTGGAGTAATTAAGACAGCAATCATATGGGCCACAAAGCTGAAAATATTTACTACTTTGTGTTTTACACAAAATTTTACCAATACCTTTACAAATAATAAGTAGGAGCAAATTACCACAACAATGTATGGATGACTCTCCAAACATTTATGAGCACAAAAAGTCAGGCATGCTGTAGTATATTATAGTTATGCTACACATAAAGTTAATCCATGCCTTTAGAAGCTAGGAAGGCAAAGCTCCAAGTGGCGAGTGTGTGATCAGGGGATTTCCTTAGATCCTAGCCATGTATCAGTTCTTAACCTGAACAGTGATTACACTACTGTGTTCACTTTGTAAGCTTGACCAAACTGGACATTTAGCTTGTGGACTGTTCCATGTATGTTTCATATGTCAGTAAAAAAATTTGTCTTTAAGCATATCAAAACAAATATTACTGGGGTATTGTTGGATTGTTAAAGTAATGTCATGAGCAAACATAGTAAAATAGTCCCAGAAAGTAAAAGCCAAACACTAACTAGGAGACACCCACTTCCAATCCTTTCTTGTACTCTTTGTATCTAAGGAAAATAGGGCCAATAGAAGTTATTTGCTCAAATTAATACAGCTATTTTGTATAATAAGGCGAATTAGAACCAATATTCTGGTTTAATTCCAGCCCTTTTTCTTCCACCCAACATTTAGTATTCTGCTTTTCAAGACGTAGAAAGCAAAATAACCTATAAATGCAAGTTCTGTCATTACCAGCTATCAGCTCCATAATATAATTGTATTGTAGTTTGCCATATACTTTAAAACAGCAAATATTTAAAAGAATTATTTATGTAGCCTTGTCTTTTTTTTCAAATAGAAATACAGAAACTAAGATAACATTGTGATTAAAGAACATGTCAACAGGAAGTTAGAAACAGTACTGAAGGCAATTTATTGCCTCTCCAAGCCACGAGATAGCATCCATCACCACACTGCAATGAACAGAAAAACTACATCCTTAGTTGGTTAAATACTTAAATATGAAATATTTCAAATATTACAGAAAATACTGAAGATAATGTAATAGGCACCATCTTCATTTCTTAAGATCTTTGATTAAACAGTTGTTAACATTGATTTATAACTTTCAAATATTTTTAATAATTTTCACTAAAAGCAAAATCATAAATGGAGCCAATTTTCTATACATACCTATCCATTGCATTCCCACCCCATTGCATTCCCTTGCACCACAGAGGTAACCACTAACGTAATTTGCTATTTCTGCATGCTTTTACATGTTATTTTAAAAACTCCCTGCATACCTCTATCATTATAAAATACTTTTATGTATTTTAGATGAAGCTAATGAATGTTCTGAATGTATCTTTATCTTAGGATTATTTAAATTGTAAAGCTCTAAGTGGCTTGCTTCAGGATAATTTCCTAGGACAGAAATCACTTGACTTTCTTCCTCAAAGTGCTTTCTGGGGTAGATTATAATTGCAATGTCCTATTCTGCCTGTCATATTTTATTTCTTAAACTGCCTACATGTAAGTTCAATCTAGTACCTATGTTTATAATTAATTAGATCCCAAAATAGAAATGGCAGCAGAGAATAGAATTCGGATGCTGTTGAAAGCATCAGAATTGATTGGAAGCTTCTTGATATTTCCTTACCATCTATGTAACCATTTCTTGCTTCACAAAATCTCAAGAAAAAAGGGACTCGTTTTCCATTCCTTGACTTCAACAAAAAAGTCATTATTCTTTTACTGTGGAGCTTTGCAGTAAATTGCTTTCTCTTTTAAAGCTTTGATTATTTGGCTTTTTTTTTTTTTAACTCTGCTCCATTGTTAGACAGGGATGTTTCTTCTCTGAGTTATGTCTGACATCTCCTTGTCTTAGCTCCTATATCCAATTCTGTCCTATCTTATAACACCCCAAGTAGCTCTGTCCACTAACACCCTCCCCTCCTCTCCATCTGGCCACCTCAAGTCAAGGCACTGTCTATTCCCATCAAGCTACATTCATTTACCCAGGTTACTCTTGTGCCCTCAGGTTCCTGTCGTTCTGGTTTTTGTCACACCTTCCAGGCTCACGGGGGCCAAATGTCCTTGCTGTCTCTGCCCTTGAATCATGATGTGCTCAATCAGTTCTGGAGTGTTCTGTGCTTCTTCATTTCTCCCAAGCCTCTGCACGTCCCACTCCCTGCCCTCAACTCTGCCATAATCCTTCTCCAAGCGAACTCTCCTCTGGCCTCCAACATCTTTCCTTCAGCCCCTTTACAATCTTATCAGTGAGTGTGCATGTGTGTGTGTGCACCAATATATTTCTCTCCCTTATCAAATCCTCCATCAGGGCATATATGTATATATATGTATATATATATATATATGAATGATATGGTGTGTGTGTGTGTGTATATATATATGATATGGTATATATATGGTTTAAACACACACACACACATATATATATTTATACATATATTTTATATAAACCTAGATATTTTACATTGAACCCCAGTATCATTCCAAATCATAGTCTTGAGTGGGTGTTTAATGAATAATTGTTGGATTGTGAAAAATGAGTGTTTGCATCACCTGGATAAGGTGACAGCATCCCCAGTGTCGGGAAATACTGGGTGCTCCTTTATATACTTGCACACAGCCTATGCACATTCTCCCATACACTTTAACTCATCTCCAGATAATGTACAATATCTAATACAATGTAAATATTATGTTAACAGTTGTTATATATTGATTAGGAATAATGATAAGAAAAAAAGTCTGAAAATGCTCAGTGAAGGTATAATTTTTTTCATGTACATTTTCGACCTGCATGAGGTTGACTCCAAGGATGTACCCATGGGTACAGAAGGGGATTCTATATATATATATATATACACACACACACACATATATATAATATATATGTATATGTGTATATATATATATATATATAGAGAGAGAGAGAGAGAGAGAGAGAGAGAGAGAGAATACGGATAAATATAGATGTAGATGCAGAGACACAGACACATATAGACATCATATATACGATAGCACAACTGCCTTCATAGATTAAAAACGGCTACCGTGCCAGCTGCCGCAGTCCGTGAAGTCTCTTCCTGGGCAGAGCAGCCAGTCTGCTTGGATGTCAGCAAACACGGGCCTTTGCATGGCAAGCAAGTGACAGGTCCCACAGGGAGGTGAAAGAGCAAGCGCGTGATCAGGACAATACAGCAGGCAGTGAGCATGCTCAGGAGTGTGGGAAACTTAAGTAGGGCGGTGAGAGGGAGTTCAGAACCATCAGTGTAACAGGGGGCACTGTGCTTGTTTTACCCCTGCTTTTGCTAGTCCCACTCCTTGTATGAGAGGAAAGGAGGAGAAATTTTAAAATAGTCAATTGTGTGTCATTTTCATTGCCACACCCCATATTGGCTCTATCTCCTGGGTACTCCTACATTTTTCATCCTCTTAGTAAAAAGCACTAATCTCCATTCTGCTCCTAAGCTTAGACTCTCCGGGTGTCCCATTTTTATCTTAGGTTGGGGCCGGCACCGTGGCTCACTTGGTTAGTCTTCCTCCTGTGGCACCAGCATCCCACATGGGAGCTGGGTTCTAGTTCAGGTTGCTCCTCTTCCAGTCCAGCTCTCTGCTGTGGCCTGGGAAGGCAGTGGAGGATGGCCCAGGCGCTTGGGCTCCTGTACCCACTTGGGAGACCAGGAAGAAGCACCTGGCTCCTGGCTTCAGATCGGTGCAGAGCTGGCCGTAGTGGCCATTTGAGGGGTGAACTAATGGAAGAAAGACTTTGTCTGTCTCTCTCTCATTGTCTATATCTCTATAGACAAAATATGTCTAAGGTCATCTGTAACCAAAAAGCTATTATTGTTAGAGAATCATTATTCCTTATATATTTTAACATTGAAAAGAAACAAATTATGGGAGTATTTTTATTTAGTCTTATGAACACCTATGATTGCATCATAAGCATACTCATAAAAAGATATAGCACAAACATGTTAACTTCCCTCATATGTATTCCAATTACTAAGGAGTCTAAGAAGAAAAATGTCTAAACTTTCTGAAAATTTCACTCTTCTAGGTTTTTAAGACATTATGTCTACACTGAAAGATACCAAGGTGCTACTGCAGGCAACTTTGATGCCTTTTGAAATTGAACCAATAGTTGTAGAGTTGTTAGCCATGAAACTAGGTTCATTTGAGAAGTAAATCGCCATTTGCATTGGACAGGGCTGTGTGGAAGCAGACAAAAGTCACACACGCTAAAACAAAGACTGAAATCACCAAGGCCAGCTCCTTACTCCTGCTTTGACGTTCATGATTTTGTAATTCTTTAAGCATATACAATGTATACTCTGGATAAAACTGGGCTGAGAGTAACCCTTGCAGATTCCAAAAATAACTTCAATAAAGTTGCATTAACAGGCCAGCGCCATGGCTGAATAGGCTAATCCTCCGCCTGCAGCGCTGGCACACCGGGTTCTAGTCCCAGTCGGGGCTCCAGATTCTGTCCCGGTTGCCCCTCTTCCAGGCCAGCTCTCTGCTGCGGCCCGGGAGTGCAGTGGAGGATGGCCCAAGTGCTTGGGCCCTGCACCCCATGGGAGACCAGGAGAAGCACCTGGCTCCTGGCTCCCGATCAGCTGTGGTGCGCCGGCCGCAGGGCACTGGCCGTAGCGGCCATTAGGGTTGAACCAATGGTAAAGGAAGACCTTTATCTCTGTCTCTCTCTCTCACTGTCCACTCTGCCTGTCAAAAATAAAAATAAAAGTTGCATTAACAAAAACTGCGCAGTTTAGAGGCAGACACATAGACAAATATAACCAGAGAATCAAAACTTAGACCACATATAAATGGCAACTTGGTACGTGACCCATCATTCAGAATGGTTATTTATACAACTGTAGACGGGGCAGGCATTTGACTAGTGGTTCAGCTGCCAGTTAGGATACCAACATTCCTTTCAGAGAGCCAGGTTCCAGTCTTAGCTCCATTCCCATTCCAGCATTCTACCAATGGGAACCCTGGGAGTCGGCAGGTGAAAATTCAAGCCGCTGAGTCCCAACCACCACCCATATGGCAGATCCAGATTGAGTTTCCATCTCCCTGCTCAGCTACTTTGGGCTTTTGGAGAATAAATCAGATGATGGGAGATTAATCTCTCTTTCTCTGTCAAATAAATAATTTTTTAAGTTCTGGCAAATTATTCTCATAAGTAAAGAAAAATTAACTGGACCTGTGGCAGGGAAAGGAAAGCTATTCGCCATATCTCTTTTCTCATCTTGATGGGCACTTGGCTAATCTATATTCCCCAGCCTCCTGGACAGCTGGAAGTGGCCGTGTGCCTGAGGTCTGCCCAATGGAAAGTGGGCAGAATGAATGTGCCCACTTCCAGCCTGACCCACTAAGCACTTCCTGCGTAATCACCATTGCTGTCCCACTCCTCTGGCAATCTTAGAACTGTGTTTAGAGATAGCCCAGGGACAATGTGGAAGCTATGTCTCAGAAGAGAGATATCTGTCAATCAAAAAGCATCCTACTTAGCCTGACTTGACAGAAATAATTTTTTTATTGCCTTCGACTACTGAGATTCAGGTACTCAATTGCAAAGCATCTAGCATTACCTTTTCTAATACAGATTTCTTCTCCATTCCATGTACAATGCAACTCCTATGTCATTAAAACAAAGGTAAACACTCAAACACATCTAGAATGAAATATGAAGGAATATATTTATGATATCACAGTAAAAATGGAATGCCTGAGCCACAAAAGTAACAACAAATCACAAAGAAAAATTTTAGCAATGTTAAAGGAATCTGTATTGATACATGATATGCATCAAAGTCACAAAAGCACACATGGACATATTTAAAGTGCAAATGGCTGACAAAAGATTAATGTAGAGAAAACAAAGATTCCTGTAAATATTACCTAAGAATGTGATAGAAACAGTGAACAAAGGATATGGTTTCCAGAAGAGAAAAGCTGAATAGCCAGCATATATATAAAAGGTGATCAAATTTACTAGCAATTAAGGAAATGCAAATCTAACCACAATGAAAACCTGAAAAACTTTATATCGATCTTCTGTATATAAAGATAATTGAAAATGAATCTTGATGTGAATGGAATGGGAGAGGGAGTGGGAGATGGGAGGGGTGCGAGTGGGAGGGGAATTATGGGGGGGGGGGAGCCATTGTAAACCATAAACTGTACTTTGGAAATTTATATTTACTAAATAAAAAATTTAAAAAACAAAATATAAAAAAAACTTTCACTTTCCCTCTCCCTTTCTGGACTTCCATTTTTCAAATAAATAAAAAATAAATTTAAAAAAATCCCCCCAAAATGTGCTAAATCAAGTCAGGTATCTTCTGTGGTATTTTATATAAATTCAGAATATTTTAAAAATTTAAAATCAATGTAAAATGAAATTAATAAATACAATCACCATCTTGTAAGAATAATATATGCTATAGTCTTTGAGTCAATGTCTTTGTCTTGAGACTCAAAATCTTTCACACACACACACACACATTCTCTCTCGTTATATATATATGTCTATATATATGTCTATATATGTATGTATGTAATATATATATATATATATATATATATATAGAGAGAGAGAGAGAGAGAGAGAGAGAGAGAGAGAGAGAAAGGGGAGGAAAGAGAGGTGGAAGGACTCCAAGGAAGAAGCAGACAGAGGAGAGGAGGAGAAATGGAGGAAAGAAAGGGAAATTCTGTTTCAGGTGTCACCCTGCTTATCCCCAGGAAGAGACAGAAGTGCACTGAGGAGAAGCCTTTCAGCTCTCATCTGCTGACAGGCCAAGGAATTAGCACTTCACTGCTCAATGTTTCTGAGTGCAGGTGCCTTGGGCTGGGATGCCTCAACTCTTGACAGATCCAACAAAGAAAGATGCACTTTCATCTTTGTTAATCATTTTCACTTAATCCTCAGTAACAAGCAGGTGAGGCAGCAAAATTGAGATGGAGAGGAGTAAGCTGCACTGGGCACATGGCAAGTATGGGGCAGGCTGTGCTACGATACTGGATCGCAGGTGCACAGAGCAGGGTGGAAAGGACGAGCTCAGGGGAGACACCACGCAGGCTGGTTTCTGTGTGTCTCTATCCTCACAGCTTTAAAATCACCATTTTGAAGTAAAAATTCATGTGTTTAACTCCAGATTTTCTCACGAAGAAATAAAAACAGCATTCACTCTCCAAATGCCTGCAACAATCAGCACTGGGCCAGACTGAAGGCAGGAGCCCAGAACGCCATGCAGGTCTCCTATGTGTGCAGCAGGGATCCAAGAACTAGCCCCCTACTAGTGGCCTTTATAGCTTAGGTTAACCAAGAGAGACTGTGAGGCCTTCTGCGACTCCTTCCAATTCACTCTTTCCTGGTTCAGAAGAGAGAAATGCAGGGTCAGTGGTTGCACTGCCTCTGAGAATGAGATGGGAAAAATGAACCCCCAAAGGCTGCGACAGCCAGAATTCAATGTGAAAAACCAAACGCATCACTTTTGGACAGGTGCTCTCTTTCAATTAGCTTAAAGTCTGGCTAGCTCTGGGTAAAAACTGAATGATGGTGATGATTAAAACCATCAGATGGGCATTTCATGGTGTGTCATAAACGAGGTCCAGCACTAACTCAAGCGGTTTAATGGTCTGGAACCCGGTGTCTTTACTCAAGGCTGGAAGAGGCTGTGCAGCCAGGGCAGCCCCCAGCTCGCAAGCGGCCCAGCCCTCTCAATCAGAGCCAGGATTACCAGTAGCAGAGCAAACAGCCTTGCTTCCCAGAGCTTCCTACCTCCCTCTGCACAACAACAAGCCAGTGATCGCCAAGGTGCCCTTCGCTTTAGAGAGTCCATGACGTGTTTGCCAACAAGTAATCATCACCTAGCACAAGAGGCAGGAAGGCAACCTACTAGTTGCCTGGTCTGTGTATAAAATGGTGGCCCCAATAACACCAACCCCCCTCAATTCTCACTCTGTGAATATCTTATCTTAAAAATGATGATTCCAGACAAAAGGTGCATCAGCAATCACTGGAGATTCAGCTCGCCAGCTTTCTGCACAACCCTCTCTCCTGGCTACTGTGCTAAACTTTGGGCTCCTAACTCTCACAATCTCCCTGTAAGCTATGCTTCCACTCCTTTGAATGGGGAAAATATCTGCACTTCAGAAGTTTCCAAGCTTGTCCTTGTACTTAAGAGTGACCCTTGATCAGTACCTTGCTGCCAACCTACAGAACAGGTGAGAAATGGCCTCTGTGTGCTAGGGTCCTCTTCTGCCATCCTGTTCTGTTTTCTTCGGTTTACTGTGTTTGTAACATTGGCCAGAGTTCAACCTATAGGAATCGCCTGGCTCAAAGCATTGCATGGTGGAGTGGGTGTGCAGTGGCTACATAATGCGCAGCTGTCACTATAGTTTATGCAAATTGAGTCACTGGCTAGGGCCATGCTTTAAATTTAAAAAACAAAAAAGAACCAGGTTTTTTTTTTTTAAAGGTACAATACAAAAAGTGTAAATTCAGAAGAGGACACTGGCAGGAGACATCATCAATATGTTGAGACCAGTCTCACTCTCCCAGAGGAGAGGGGGCAGGAAGAGAGACTGGTGCTCCATGGAGCATGGGTCAGTAGCTCCAAACTCTTATTATCCAGCTGTCTCCTAGAAGAGGTGAGCAACTCCAGTTCTGTCTATTCTTTTGCCTTTCTTTGTGTTCATGTCATATAGTTGAATAAATTGAATGATTTATCAACTAGGAAACCTGGCTGTCCATTTAGTGACCACAGGAAACTCCACCTCTATCCCTCTTCTTTCTATGAAAAGTGCTTTTTACATGGCCATCAGGAATCTCTGCTGCCCCTGATATCTGGACTATCAGAAGTGCAGGATCTCTATTACTATTGTACTTATTGGAGCCTCCAGGACAATGAAAAGAAATGAAGGCTTCATAAAAAAAAAAAAAAAAAGAAAGAAAGAAAGGAGTGATTTGTTGAAGAAAGAAAGGGAGGCTGCAGTATTAGGGTTTGGTGAATTTTCAGTTTTTAAATGTTTCTCTGATTAATTTTAGCACATAACTATTTGACATAACCCCACTATTATGTTTTGGTCAAGTAATTCTCTTGCACATAAATTCTTTCTTCACTGATGTTTTCTCTAGACTTATATTTTACTAAAGACCTACCTAACCTTCTGTTAAAATATTATTTTTTATTTTTTAAAGATTATTTATTTATTTGAAAGTCAGAGTTACACAGAGAAAGAAGGAGAGGCAGAGAGAGAGAGAGAGAGAGGTCTTCCATCACTGGTTCACTCCCCAGTTGGCCACAATGGCCAGAGCTGCGCTGATCTGAATCCAAGAGCCAGGAGCTTCCTCTGTATCTCCCATGTGGGTGCAGGGGTCCAAGGACCTGGGCCATCTTCTACTGCTTTCCCAGGCCATAGCAGATAGCTAAATTGGAAGTGGAGCAGCTGGGTCTTGAACCGGCGCCCATATGGGATGCCAGCACTGCAGGCAGCAGCTTTACCCACTACACCACAGCAATGGCCCAAAATAAAATACTTTTTTAAAGAAAGAAATTCTAATTTTTCCAAGCCTTAAGTGTCACTGCATTTTTTAATTTGCATTTTCAATTTTTTAATTACATGTCAAGACCACTTATTGAGTCTATACCTTATTCCGATGCAACATGTTAGGTTTACCTAGGAATTCCGTGATTATTTTTTAATGTATAATCCTATTAACACACACTATTTACAATTAGCTCCACAATTTTTTTTTTGCTTTTATTTAAAGAATATAAATTTCCAAAGTATAGCTTATGGATCCCAATGGCTCCCCCCCTCACAACTTCCCTCCCTCCCGCTACCCTCCCCTCTCCCGCTCCCTCTCCCCTTCTGTTCACATCAAGATTCATTTTCAATTCTCTTTATACACAGAAGATCAGTTTAGAACATATTATGTAAAAATTTCAACAGTTTGCCCTCACATAGAGACACAAACTGAAATTATTGTTGGAGTACTAGTTATAGTATTAATTCACAATGTACAGTACATTAAAGACAGAGATCCTACATGATTTTTTTAAAAGAATTGATTAATTATCTATGCAATTTCCAATTTAACACCAAGAATTTTTTAATCATTTGCAATTATCTTTATACACAGAAGATCGATTTAATATTATAGTATGTAAAGATTTCATCGGTTTGCACCCACACAGAAACACAAAGTGAAAAAATACTGTTTCATTACTAGTAATAGCATTATTTCACATTGGATAACACATTAAGGACGGATCCCTCATGAGATGTAAGTACACAGTGACTCCTGAAGTTGATTTAACAATTTGACACTCTTGTTTATGGCGTCAGTAATCTCCCCAGGCTCTAGTCATGAGTTGCCGAGGCTATGGAAGCTTTTAGGGTTCACCAGCTTCGATCTTAATCCGACAGGGTCAATTTGACACCTCCATTCTTCTCTGATTTACACACAAGTGCAAATGTCGCCTAAGTAGAACTAACCTCTCTGTGGAGCAGCAGTCAGTAGCTGGTGCAGATCACACTTAGAGATAGGCAGGCCTACATACAGTGTATCTGAGGCTAAGCCCAGGGTTCTTTCCTGTCAAAGAAGCCCTTCATGAACTCACACACTTGTCCACGATTCTATTTCTCAAACCACTTTTGCATCTATTTGGAATCTCTCTAAAGTGAGTATCTTTTTAAATTCTACAATATAGAAATGTATCACTGTTGATATAAAAAAGAAACAAAGATAACTCCAAGCTCCACCACCAGTAGACACCAGCATGCACGTTTTATTTTGTTCTAATGAAACAAGATGTATTTAGACTCTCTGAAGCATTTGAGGAACCGTAGCCCCCAGAAGGGATGCCTCAGACTTTGCCTAATATCCCCTTAGGGGCATGAAGATCCTGAAGGCTTGACTAATCTGAGATCTCATGATGAATCTGATACCAAAAATTTATTAGTCACTTCTTAAGCACAAATTGGCTATGTGAGACTGTATATGAAGTCATTATAAAAGGATTTACATCTGTGTCTTCATCTTCGATAGAGAAGGCTTCAGTACTTGCTATGTACATATTGCACCTAAGGCCTTAGCACACATCAATATATGGTTGACCATGTATGTAAGGATTTAGGCTAATTCTCAAAAGCATCTTGCCCAGGGTCCACATGGGGAGTGTGTTCCTCTCTCTCCCCCTCCTCCGCTCTATTGTCCTATTTTTGTGAAATGAGATAAGAACTGTTTTACTCCCTGGCAATTCTGATTCCCTCCCTTCTCAGAGTCTTCTTCAAAGAACTTGTAGTGTGTCCAGGACTGGCCTGGAATGCACAGCTCTGTGCTTACCACTGAGGTGGAGTCTTTTCGGTCTCCTAGCAGCAAGAAAATACATCAAAGCTGATTTGGGTTTGTGAGTTGTGACCTAGCTTCCAGCAAGAAGGCTTTGAGGACAGATCTCAAGAGGTGGAGGGAGAAAGAAGCAGAGAGAGGCTGCAGCTGATAGAGCTAAGGAGCAGACAGGAAAGGACACCTATGGCAGAGTGCACGCATGTTTGCAAGAGGGGCTCCGTGGCAAAGGCCAGCAACACTGACAGATGGCAGAACTCAAGTTCGATAGACAGAGCGGGGCTGGATGCTGGGGGAAGAAATAATTATTTATTGGGTGAGGCAGGGTAAAAAGGAAGGAATAGAGGATTCTGGAGCAAGAATGTGACATGAAAAAAGAAAGGTAATAAAAATATTCATCCTGCAGAGAATCATCCTGAATGCCTTCACAGCAGAAAAAGCTGCAGGATGCTACTAAAATACTTCAAACTTGAAAAGAATCTGAGCTCGGACACTCAAAGAAATGATGAGAAAACAAATCCAAGAGACATTTTCAAAGAAGGATGTTTTTCAACTACTCTGTAATGAAGTAAGCATACACAGGGACTACTATTACCATTTAAATTTGTGGAAAATCCCAAAGAATAGGCTGGGGTTTTTAAATTTTTAACTTTACATATTTATGGACTACATTATAACTCAATATACATATACAATGTGTAATTATCAAGTCAGAATAATTAGCATTTTCATTTCCTGAATCATTTATCATTTCTTTGAGTTGAAAAACATCAAGATGTTCTAGTTCTTTATAAAATATGTTACAAACTATAGTCCCTTGACTATGAGAAATATGAGAATCCATTCCTTCTACCAAACTGTATCTTGGTACCTACTATCCAAAGCCATCTACTCCCTCTTCCACATTCTCTTCCTAGAGCCTTGTGACCACTTTCTAAGCTTTACTTCTATGAAATCAAATTTCTTACCTTCCACATACAAATGAGAATATGTGGTATTTATCATTCTGTGCCTGGCTTATTTCACTTAACATGATGTCCCCCAGGCCGATCTATGTTGCAGCAAAGGCCAAGATTCCAATTTTTATGGATGAGTACTATTCCACTGTGTTTGTCAGCCACATTTGCTTTATCCATTCATCCATCCATGGATGCGTTGGTTGATTCCTTCTCTTGGCTACTGTGCATAGTGTTGCAATAAACATGGGAGAGCAGATATCTCTTTGATATGCTAATTTAATTTCCTTTGTATATATTTTCAGTAGTAGATAACTGGATCATACTGCAGCTCCATTTTTAGTTTTTTTCAGACTGTCATAATATTTTCCACAGTGACTGAACTGATTTACATTCCAGTAACAGCACACAAAAGTTCCCCTTTCCCCACATCCTTGCCAGTACTTGTTAGTTTTCTGGCTTTTTTATTATAGCTATTCCAACTTGAGTGATATGATACCTCATTGTAGTTTGGATTTGCATTTCCCTGTTGATTGATGCTGAACATTTTTTCATACACCTGTTAGCCATTTGTACAGCCCTTTAGAGAAGTGTGTGTTCAGAACATTTGTCCGTTTTTAAAATCCCATTTGATTTTTTGTTGTTGCATTTTTCTAAGTTATTTGCATATTCTGGAAATTAATCCTTTTCCACGTAGTACTTTGCAAACTTTTTCCCACTGGGGAAATTGTATTTTTACTCTGTTCATTCTTTCCCTTGTTTTACAGAAGCTTTTAAATTTGATAGAATCCCATTTGTCTCTTTTTTTCTTATGTTGCTTGTGATTTTTGGGATCTTATCCAAAATATCATTGCCCATAAAAATATCTTGAAGTGTTTCCTCTATGGCTTCTTTCAGTGGTTCTATAGTTGCAGATCTTACAACTAGGTCTATGATCCATGTGGAGATGATTCTTGGAGATGATGAGAGATAGGAGTCTAGTTTCACTCCTCTACATACGGAAATGTAGTTTCTTCTCCAGTGTATGTGTTTTGACAATTTTCTTGAAGATCAGTTGGATGTAGATGCCTGTATTTATTTGGGGAATCCCTATCCTATCTCATTGCTCCATTTGTAGTTTTTATGCAAGTTCCATGCTGTTTTGGTAACTATAGTGTGTTTGTTGGTATGTTTTGAGGTCAGGCTTTGTGATGCCTACAGTTTTGTACGTTTTGTTCAAGATTGCTGACTATTCAGAATCTTTTGTGGTCTCATATGATTTTTTTTATTTCTGTGAAGAATATTATTTTCATAGGACCATATTGAATTTGTAAATCACTCTGGATGATATGAACATTTGAACAATATTAATTATTCAAATCCATGAACATGGGATATCTTTCCAATTTCTTGCATCCTGTTCATTTCTTTTATTAGTGTTTTGTGATTTTCATTGTAGACATAATTCATTTCATTGGTTAAATTTATTCTTTTTTTATTTTTTAACAGGCAGAGTTAAGACAGTGAGAGAGCAACAGAGAGAGAGTTATAGACAGTGAGAGAGAGACAGAGAGAAAGGTCTTCCTTCCGTTGGTTCACTCCCCTAATGGCCACCATGGCCCGAAGCCAGGAGCGGGTGCTTCCTCCAGGTCTCCTATGTGGGTGCAGGAACCCAAGCACTTGGGCCATCCTTTATTGCTCCCCGGGCCACAGCAGAGAGCTGGACTGGAAGAGGAGCAACCGGGATTAGAACCCAGGGTGCCAGTGCTGCAGGCAGAGGACTAGACTAATGAGCCACGGCGCTGGCCTGGTTAAATTTATTCTTAAGTATTTTAATTTTTTGGAGATATTGCAAATTGGATTTACATTCTTAGTTCTTGATTTCTTTTCCAGCAAGTATATATGGTTTAATGAATTCTGTTTAGTTTTTATGTTGATTTTATATCCTACAACTCTACTGAATTTGCTTGTTGGGTTCTAACCATTTTTTATTCATCTTCTAGTTTTTATATATATAAAGTCATTCTTCCTGTAAACAGTGAAAATTTTATTTTTTTGTTTCCAATTTGAATGCTTTTTATTTCCTTTTTTCATGTAATTCCTCTAAGTCTCTCAGTACTATGTTGAATAAAAGTGGAAAGAGTGGACATCTTGTCTTACTCCAGATCTTAAAGGAAATTATGTAAGCTTTTTTGCACTCATTATGACTTCTTCTGTAGCTGTATCTCACAAGTATGTTCCTTTCATACCTAATTTGTTCAGGATTTTCATCAGAAAGAGATGTTGAATTTTACTGAATATTTTTCTGCACTTACTATCTTTTTCGGCCTGTGCCGCGGCTCACTAGGCTAACCCTCTGCCTGCAGCACCGGCACCCCGGGTTCTAGTTCAGTTTGGGGCACCAGATTCTGTCCCGGTTGCCCCTCTTCCAGTCCAGCTCTCTGCTGTGGCCCCAGAAGGCAGTGCAGGATGGCTCAAGTCCTTGGGCCCTGCACCCACATGGGAGACCAGGAAGAAGCAACTGGTCCTGGCTTCGGATCAGTGCAGCACGCAGGCCATAGCAGCCATCTTGGGAGTGAACCAACAGAAGGAAGACCTTTCTCTCTGTCTCTCTCTCTTTCACTGTCTAACTCTGCCTGTCAAAAATAAATTAAAAAGTAAATTACACAATTAAAGTGAACTAGCCAAATATCAACAGAATATTTCATAAAAAAAAGATTATCTTTTTCTTCAAGATTTATTTATTTTGAAAGGTAGGGTTACAGAAAGGGAGAGAGAGAGAGGAGAGAGTGAGAGAAAGAGAGAATCTTCCATCAGCTGGTTTACTCCCCAGATGGTCACCACAGTCAGCACTGAACCATGCTGAAGCCAGGAGTTTCATCCAGGTCTCTCATGTAGATGGCAGGGGCCCAAACACTTGGGCCATCTTCTGTTGCCTTTGCCAGGCCGTTAACAAGGAGCTGGAGAACTCATTTCTTTTTATTTTTAGTCTCTACGCTGTTGACATAATATATTTACTAATTTTCATGTACTGAACCATCCTTAGATCCTAGGGATAAATCCCATTTGACAATAGTGTATAATCTTTTTTGATGTGCTGCTGGATTTGATTTCCCAGTATTTTATTGATACTGTGCATGCGATATTAGTCTGCAGTTTTATTTTTTTTGTTATCCCCTCACCTGGTTTTGAAATCAGAATAATGCTGACCTTGTAGAATGAGTTTAGAAGTTTTCCTATTCTTTCAAAATTTTTTGGAAATGATTAAGAAGATATGGTTAGTTCTTTAAAAGGATGATTTTGAATTCATTTTTCTGATGGTGTAAGAAACTATTAAATTCTTAGTTTTCTTGGCTTGCCAGACATAAGAGCAAGACCATTTTATGATTCTTTATCATGACCCTTGTATAACATTTCTGGCACTTTGAATATTGCATAAACTATTCTTCAAGTTACATGTTTTTAGAATATGTAGCTAGTTAGTCAGATATGTTAGTTATTTGAAAGGCAGAATGACAGAAAGAGAGAGGGAGGGGGAAGGGTCTCAACCTTCCATCCTATATTCACTCTCCAAATATCTGTAATGCCCAGGGTTGGGTCAGGTCAAAACCCAGAACTCCAGGAGCCAAGAATTCCACTCAGATCTCTCATGTGGGTGACAGGGACCCAAGTACCTTCCAAGGAACATTACCAGGAAAATGGAATGGATGCACAGAACCAAAACTTGAACCAGCACTCCAGTGTGGGATTCAGGTGTCCCAAGTAGCAACTTAACCCACTGCACCACCATGCCCACCCTTCCAATTTATGTATTAACTAGAAAAGTAACTTTCTTTTTCACAAACTTTTCTACCAACAGTGAGCCTATTGTATTTATAGCTTCACTTCTGCTTCACATTCAAGAGGCTGCACCTGAGCATTCATGACTATTCAATCAACACAGGCTGGTGGGTGGGAAATTGAATGTCATTTCATGATACGTTTGAGAATAGTATTTTCTCCCTCAAAAATTGAGTAAACGGCTTACAAGGACATTCAGCTCTGATTTTAAATTCAAATTATAAACCTGCTATAATGTGTATATTAGAAAAGAATACATTGTATTCTTCAAATATAGCTTATATTACTTCTTTTTCTTCATTTCACTCCAGTCTTCCATTTCACATAACCACAAAACTCACATGACAAGTGAGTAGAATGTTTAAATTCCAAAGTCAGTGAAAATGATTATATAAAATATGTCTGACTGCAAAGTTTGCTCTAAAACAGTCTATGGTTACGTTTACCACTGTCAAAGCAATCAGTCAAGAACTTGAGTATCAGGTTATTTTGCTGCCAAAATGTTTATGATAATACCTAGATTTGTGCAACTAATCACTAAGGACTCACTTTGTTACTCCAAAGTTCAAAGCAATACACTAATACATGAATATGATTCCATTAATAATCTTGTCATAGAAAACATAGAAGACAACAATAACTATAGATTACACTGAATTAGAATTTACTGTAGCAAGCCCTGAACTGAACTTTAAATGCATGTTCTCATTTAATACTCGAACAATACTATGAGGTGAGCAATATTTTCATCCCTTTTTTAAAGCAAATAAACTAAACCAGGTTTTAAGTAATTTATCCAGGACCACTTGTCTAGCTAGCTGCAGTCCCTAAGGTAAAAGAGTTATAAGAAGTCTATTGCAGGTGCTCTGTGACAGGAGGGAATGATAATGCATAGGACAACATCCCAGGGGGAGTGTCAGTTAGGGGGTACACTAACAGATTTCCGATTTCTAGAAAAACAAGTTCAAACTCTTGCATTTAAGAGCCTTGTTACCTACTAAAAGAAGAAATATACAACCTCCTTGACATACTGGGCACACAGTTAAGTTGGCAATCCCAGGTACATTTAGACTTATCATGATTCAAGTATTGAAGTTTAAATCCCCTGAACAATATTGCCCCCCCACTTCTCGCCTCTTCCCTTTCCATGTCCACAGAAGCCTATCTGTACTCCAATATCCCAACTCCTCCACTTCCTTTCAGCAGGCTCCTATGCTTCCTAATCCACTGTGTTTAGAAATGCCATCTACTCACACAACCTCCTTGTTCATCAGACCAATGAAAAGGGAGAACAGAAATCCAGAAAAAAGAAAAACATCACATCAGCAAGGACATTATAATGCAAGCAAAGGAATTCTATTGGTGGAATACCAGCAAGCCTTCCCCTTGATTTTTTTTATAGCATTCTGTTTCACACATTCAAAGACCACCAAATGGATCTACAACTCAAAAATCAAAATTATTTTGCAAAAACTGAAGTTAAAGGTCTCAAACAATATATTTTATATTTTCAAAAGAATTTCAATGTTTTAAACATATCTTTAATAAATCATATTTCCTGCCCCAACCTTGCATTTCCTATATATATATATAAAGTTCAGTTAAGATTTTCTTTCTTTTTTTTTAACAGGCAGAGTTAGACAGTGAGAGAAAGAGACAGAGAGAAAGGTCTTCCTTCTGTTGGTTTACCCCCCAGATGGCCCCTACACCTGGTGCACTGCAGCAGGAGCACTGCGCAGATCCGAAGCCAGGAGCCAGTGCTTCTTCCTGGTTTCCCATGCGGGTGCAGGGTCCAAGCACTTGGGCCATCCTCCACTGCCTTCCCGGGCCACAGCAGAGAGCTGGACTGGAAGAGGAGCAACCGGGACAGAATCCGGTGCCCCATCCAGGACTAGAACCCAGGGTGCTGGCGCTGCAGGCGGAGGATTAGCCTAGTGAGCTGCAGCACTGGCCAAGTTAAGATTTTCTTAATAAATAAGTGGATATGTAAAATGATAGCCACTTCCTGCTTTGTTCCAGTACCTCCAATATCTGTTGAACTATTTTTTTTAGTCATGGTCTAATGGCTTTCACCCATGATGCATATTTTTCTTTATTTTGCTAAGACCACTACCCAAGCTGAAGTCTTCATTAGCACTGATGTAAGCCAGTGCAATAACTTTGTAATCAGACAGTATGTAGTAGCTTTGCCTCCAATCAGCTTGCTTCAATACCCCTTCCATATTGCCACACGAATGTCTTCAAAAAGCATCACATTAATGGGGTTATTTTCCTGCTCAAAGCACTTTAATCAATCCTCTTTGCATATGCAGCAAAATCCTTAGCGTCACATTAAACACCTTCTGTATTCTCAGCCTGATATACTGTTACTGTTCCATGCTCCACTTTATTCTAAAGGTATCTATGCAATGTAGATAGCAATTTCAATAGGCAGTCTTGCTTGCCCTCATCGCTTCATCCACTCAGTTCTTTTCATCTACCATGGAGTCACTAGGTTTGCCTGTATAAATCCCACCACAGCTGAAGGACCCAGGCAGAGTTCACCTACTCCATTAAGCTTGCCTTTGTGGTCGACTTAATCTTTCCAGGTGGACTTTGTCCTTATTTTCATGATGGACTTTGTATTCTGAATTGTATCATAGTTACTTGCATTTAGGCCTGTAAATCCTAACAAGCTCAGATGTGACATAAACCATGCCTGACCCCTTAGCATATGCTCAAGCAACATTTGCTGCCTTTAATATTTTCAGCTATTGAACTTCAATATTATCTTTTGGGTACTTTTACATATTTGTTGGTCAACTGTACTTCTGTAGTCAATGGTAATAGAGTCTTCAAGATGAAATTCATCTATTGTCTTGTTGGCAGGCCACATACTCAGCCCATCTGTGCTGATGCCACCAACAGATTGAACAACATCTGTTAGCCAAGTGCATTAATGAGTCTCTATACCCACCTATCCATCAGAATCAGTAAGGCAATGAAACTAATTCAATACACTACATTTTCTATCCAAAGGTCCTGTAACAACAGTGAAACCCTAGGATGTATTATGTTCTCAGTTAATTCCTTTCAGTTAACTGTGAGAAACTTTGGAGCAACCCATCCCAACTGTCTCAAAAATAAATCTTTGGTGGCTGGCATTTGCCCTACTATTTAAGATGCTGATTGGGATGCCCACATTCCACATGGAAGTTACCAGATTTGATATGGAAATCTGGCTTTGACTCCAGACTCAGGCTACTGCAGACTCTGGGAGGCAGCAGTCATGGCTCAAAGTAGGTGAGTTCCTGCCACACACATGGAGACCTGGATTGAGTTTCCAGCTCCCCGCTTCAGCCCCAACCCAGACCCCAAATCCTGGCTGCTGTGGGAATTAAGAGTGAACCAGTGGTTGGGAAGTCTCTCTGCCTGTCCTTCTCTATCTCTCAACCTCTCAGATGAATATTTTCTTAAAAAAGTTAAGCAATCCAAGCTACATTTGGAGATGGCTAGTGCTATATTTATTTCACTATGGCCCAAAACACTCGCTTGGTTTTACCTTTAAACAATCTTCCAAATCTATACATATTGGATATCTCCTGGTTTCTTCCAAGAACCTATCATTTCTCTAATTTATTTCTAAAGGTATCAGACTATATTACTCTGCAGTTCCCAGAAGGAAGATTTCAAGTTGACTGTAGTGTAAAACAATTAAATTTTTAAATTTCATGAATAGTTTGAACAACCATAACATGTCGTTCTTCATTGAATTGCTTCCATTGGCATTTTTATAGTAGTCTTGAGATGGGAACATCGTTGGATAAAAATTTATCTTATATTTTGATTAACTAACAAATAGTTCTCTGTCACCAGCAGTATTCTTATTGATAGATGGGATAATATTGCAGTGACTAGCACAGTGCCTCTATCAACATATGAAATGGAAATCTGAGCTAGTCTAATATCTGAAACTGGAGATCTTCTGATGAAGACTCATACATATATGCATAACTTCAGGTTGAGGAATTTTTAGTAGGTATATCCCTCTTGTGTTAGATGATCTTCATAAAGTGACTCAAGCAGAAATATGAGCAGTGATTTCATGAAGTTTTGATCAGTTTTTAATGTATTTCATTGTTATATAAGTGTTTTGCTGTCTGCTTTGCAGATAGATGGAATTTAATGAAGACACAATACAGTAAGCAAAATCCAGCTAGAAAATATAAAATAAGCTAAAATTCAGGATACATGGCCACAGTGGAATGAACGAGCCATGTGTAAAAGCAATTCCAAGTCAGTTCATATTGCATTCTAATTAATGGATGACTGAAAAATATAAATATTTAGAAAGGTACAGTGGTCTTCCAAGCTAACATATTAAAAAATGAAAAGTAATAGATGCTAACTCTATAAGACCCGAAAGTGTCGCCATTCCCACAAAATTGAAACAATTGAATTTGTAAAGATAGTCTGAAATCGAAACAAGATAAAGTATACATTATTCTTTGAAAAGTTTCATTTCAAATATTTTCTGAGTTTTAAAATTATCCATGAGTTAATATTAAATTATTAGCAAAAATATATTCATATATTCATTTTCATAAGACCTAAAAATGCCTCTCTCCCAAAAAAAAAAAAGCAGTAACTAGATAAGATAGACTGAATCCACATAATACATAGGAACGTCAATCTAAAAATTTCAAACACTTCAGTTGGAAGTAAATTTGCAAATGACAAACTTTAAGTTGTATCATATGTAACACATAAGTTCCATAAGTACTATTTCCATAAGTGACTATACATACCTACCTAGAGTTCCCCACATCTATCTACTAATTTTGAAAATTGCTAACATTTACCTTCTCATTGTCAGCTATAGGGTTATAAAAATATAATGATCTGTATTATCAGAATGCAAGCTGACTTACAGGCTCTCCACAATGATTACATCGGACAACACCAAGGGATCATGATAGAATTTAAAGTTGCAAAGGCCTGGCTAGGACTATCTGTCACTTTTGTAGCCTCTGCTACATCACCTTATGTGAAGACTCGGGTTCCTTGCAGGGATCTGCCCCTTGTAAACCCTGCTTTTGATTTTAATCATTTTCCATACTTTCCTTTCTTACATCTGTAAGAAATCAAAATTCCCCTCTGGATTAAAAAGACATATTGCTGCTTTCAGCTGAGCAAAAGGTGGTGTCATCACGGGTATAGGTAAGAATGTTTGTCTATAAACAGGGCGCTAAACCAACTCCAAAAGGCCACTCGTCCTGTGTCTTCAAGGAAAATTATCAGGGCAAACCTATGCAACAATCAATTCTAATGGTTGTATTTCCAGGTCTCTGTGGACAGTGCAGTTCTCTCAATTAAACTAAAATTGGAAATGCATATTATGTCAAGGAGTACAGGATCAGTGAGCTATCACAGTGTTATAAACTCATATAACATCAAATTCATTTAAACATGGCACATCATGGGGTCAGCATTATGGTATATGCTGGCATCCCACGGGGATGCTGTTTCAATCCGGCTCCCTGCTAATGTGCCTTGAAAAGTAGCAGAAAACAGCCCCAAAACTTGAGCCCCTGCACCTAGATGGTAGTCTCAGATGAAGCTCCTGGCTCCTGGCTTCAACCTGGCCAAGCCCACATTTGGGGAGTGAACAACTGGATGGAAGATCTCTGTCTCTCCTTTCTCTCTGTAACCATGCCTTTCAGATAAATAAATATATCTTTAAAGAAGATGAAAAAGAACATCACATCAAACATATTTACATTTAAGAGATAACAATTGAAAGCAGAAAGGCACATAGGAGAACATCTAGTAGATAGTATAACAAAAATGACTTTTCTTGCCAAAATTTTTAAAATGAGAAACCCTTTGACTGTAAAAAGGTCACGGTGTGGTCTTCAACGTGGCTGGATCCTCATTCCCTCATGAGAAAAAGTAGATGATAAGCAGCAGCAAGGAGACTAGCTGTTAGTGGCAGAACAGAAAAGGGAATCCAAATTCCTCCCATCCCCCACCTCATCAAGCTGAGGTGCATCAAGCCGAGGTAAAGCATTGTGTACCTGACATCCTTGTAGTAGTTTCCTATGGCCACTGTAACAAATTACCACAAGTGGAGTGACCAGAACACATTTCTGGAGGCCCGATGTCCTGCATCAGCCTCACTGAGCCAAAGTCAAGTCTCAGAGGCTTCACCTGGGGCTCTAGAGTGAACCCCACTCCTGTTCCCTCCTTGCTCCCACATCTACATCACTCCAATTCTCAATTTCAGCAGCATCTTCAAACCTCTGTTCTGTCTGTAATCAGCTTCTCCTCTGTGTGCCTGTGCCATCTCCTACTGCCTCTCTTTTCCAAGGACACTTCTGATAACATTAATGCCTGCCTGAGTCAGCTAGGGTAATCTCCCCATTTCAAGTCCCCTAAATTAATCAGATCTGTAAAAATAACAAATCTATTGGACATTGATTGGCAATTTTATTTATTCCAGCTGCACAGGACAAACTAAAAATCACGTGAAATATATAGAGAATTATAAAAAGTAGTTTCTATTTTGCCTGACCAACATCCATTCATCCCTTTTATTTATATGACAGCAAGCCATGGTTACCGTAAAACAGGTATTCTGCTTTGTATTTTCACATGCAGTAAATCATGTGATGTTGTGGTCTCCACAGTCTTTGTGGGGTTACTATCCTTGTGGCAAAACATGTGACTCCTACTAAAGACTCTGCCAATGTATATACACTGTATGATATGGTCACAGTCCCCTGCTTTGAGGATCGTGCTCTTGTGCTTTAAGGCAGAGTTTAGAAGGCATTTAAAATCCACATGTAATTACATTTTCCAAAATTCTAAATATGAGTGAACACGGCAATAGTTTGGTTGCCTAAATGAGATCCCAAATAGAAGATCAATACGGTTGTTTTAAGTGACATCAATTTTTGCTGCATCCTAATTCTGGAAATGGTGTTTGTTCCTGGGCTAAAAGTTAATGGCATATTCTTGATCAGTTGCTACATGAAATATTGAAGTTTAGTATTGTATAAATTTTAAAAGAGCATAGGTTTTGGGCCTGTGCTGTGGCTTAGCAGGTAAACTTGTTGCCTGTAGTGCTAGCATCCCATATGGGCATCAATTTGAGTCCCAGCTGCTCCACTTCCATTCTACCTCTCTGCTATGGCATGGAAAACCAGTAGAAGATGGTCCAAATGCATGGGCCCTCACCACCACATAGGAGATCCAAAAGAAGTTTCTGGCTCCCAGCTTTGAATTGGCCCAGCTCTGGCCATTGTGGCCATGAGGACTGAACCAGTGGATAGAAGACTTCTCTCTCTCTGCCTCTGCCTCTCTGTAATTCTGCCTTTAGAGTAATAAATAAATCTTTTTTAAAAAAAAAGAGTATAAGTTTGCTTTTATAAACATGTATTGCATCACTAGGTCTTCTACTACAGTCCAATATTTGTATATACTTCTATAACTATGAAAAATTCTATCTCAAGGTGACTTCAATTAACCAAAGTTAAATAAATATCATAGCCTCTGTTTCCCCCTCTTTCACCAGGAAATGTCATTGGTATTAATTCCTAAGAGCCTGGTGCTACTGTCTGCATGTCTGTGTCCCCCTGAACTTCAAATGTTGGAATCACAATCAGAAAGGTGAAGGATTCAGGACCCTTAGTGAGTGATTTGGGCACAAGCATGGAACTTCATGGTGGGATTAGTGCCGTTATAAAGGCACCCCAGAGAGCTCCCTTGTCCTTCCATGTGAAATACAGTAAGAAGGCACTACCTATGAGCCAAGAACTGGAAACCTACCAGAACTCAAATTTGCTGACACTTTTATCCTGGACTTCCAGACTTCAGACCTGAGAGAACTAAGTTCATGTTCCTTTTAAACGTCCCAGTTTAAGACATTTTGTTACATCAGACCCAATGGACTAAGATACATGGTGTTTTAAAAACACCACATATTTAATCAACAATCATTTCTTAATTATTAAGTTATGCAGTACATAGGATCAAAGTTAGATGGTCAAGATAAATTCACCCTTTGAAAGTTTATTGAAATCAATGCACATTCCATTGAATTAACCATGTACAGAACTCCATTTACCAATCGCTGCGTCTCAGAGCTCAGAAGCAAAAAGAGCAGGTCTGGATATTGTATGAAGGCTTGAAAACATGAAAGAATGCTTCAGTTTGTTGACTGTCAGTGTCTTTTTCATGTTTTCAGAGGAAAAATGATACAAATTATTGGGCAATGGTTAACCTGAAGTCCAGAAAGTTATGAAGAACTTGGCAGATTGTTTCCAATACCACTAAAGAGAAGGCCATCACCCTGTCTTGTCCAATACGTTGATTGCTGTGACCAATTTCTGATCCCCGAATGGGGACACGGCGTCTCTGGATCAGGTCTTGCTCTTCTTCCACATTCTCTTAGGATACTTCCAGTGTCCATCTGCTTTATGGGCTGATCATTGTCTACTAAGGAAACACACTGGGTGTGCTGACCTATGCAATCTGATCACAGGGAAGTTGTTGCTTTACGATCAATTCAAAAGACATCCTTCTACTTTCAACCTTAGACTCCTGTTAGGTTGGTTGGTTCAGTTCATCTGTATCACAACAGATGTACAAACCTGAGAATCAGCCGTGGGATGTGGTAAATACACCATGTATTTGCCCTCTATAAATCCCCACCCAAGAGGTAAGTTGCTCCATCAGATGCCTGTCTACCTCTGCTCCTGGTGCTCTCATTTATCCACCCAAGGCATGTGTACTGAGCACCTACCAACTCTATCAGGTACTGTGCTAGGAGGCGACATAGTCAAAATGGTTTGTATAACCCTTAGTCTCATGAAGCTTACTGCCTAGTGAGGATGGAGGTGCTGTACAAAATAATGCTAGGTCAAATCTAAAGGACTGAGCAGAAGTTCACCAGGAAAGTGGGGATAAAGGACTACCAGAGAAGAGAGCATAAAGAAAGACTGACGTGGAAAAGAGCAGAACAATCAGGAGAAGTAAAAGTCTGCAGGAGAATAGTGGTTCAGAGCACTGGAGAGGTAGGCATAGGCCAGACTGTGCTGAGCATGGCTAAAAATCCATAGTAGGGTCTCTACTTTGTTCTAGAATCAAAGAAACACTTAGAAGGGACTTCATCCTTGAAAGTCATGTCAAGATATTGTTAGACTGGCATCTGTCTTCACCAATTCCTTACCCGTGTATCTACTGCTGTACCATGATTCCAATCAGCAAGCAGAAAATGAAGGAAAGGGGAAGTTACTCTTTCTTTTTTATTTTCAAAAAGCAGAGCTGTTATCAAAGACAGTCAGGACTTATGCACCATATTCAGCCAGTAGTTGAGTCGTATTTGTTGAATAAGATTTAAATTTGAGGGGCGGAACTGAGTGCCTTTAAACAAGTCACCTCTCTCAAAGTTGCCTACAGGCCCCAACTTGAAGTCCTGGAGTAATTGCTAAAACTCCCCAGTGTCTTGTATATCACCTGCCTCAGCCATTCATCTCACCTCCCTGGCTGCTGAAGCCTTTTGAGTCTGCAATCTGTCTTAGTCTGTTTTGTGCTGCTGTAAAAGAATACGGCGGACTAGGTAATCCATAATCACAGGGAGGTGTTGGCTCATGGTTCTGGAATGTGGGAAGTCCAAGACTGAGGGGCTGCATCTGGTTTGAGCCTTGTTGCTGCACCATCCCACAGTGGACAGGCAAAGAGAAGGCAAGAGGGGAGCACAACTTTTACCTTCTAGCAGGAACCCATCCTTGTGATAATTATCCATCTGGGGGGAAGCCCTCACGGTATGAGCACATCTTAAAGGTCCCACTTCCCAACACTGCCACACCAGAGACCACGTACCCAACACATGCTTTTAGGGGGACACTTTCAAACCCTAGCACGATCCGTACTCAAGTTATCAGGCTGAGGAAATATCCATATGTCACTTAAAGACACCATGCTGAAAAAGTGAACAGGAAGTAATTGTTAACTTTCCTGGATCCCAGAACCCTGTGAAAGCATGATAGAAATGTTGGCATTTCTTTCCTAGTAATCTGTGTGTGTGTGCATACACACACTTGCATGTACATGCACACATGCATTGCACAAACATGTACACATACATGTACATGCATGCATATACACACATTTTTGTCATATGATTTCAGAAGAATATGCATAACCTCTAAAAATAATTTAATCCCAGAAAACAGCAACTGAAGCCAGCAGAGAAAGCAGGAGGAAGTAAAGAACAGTATGTGGGTTAACCAGAAGAGGACTTCCCCAGGGACGGGGGGCTGTGATGGCACCCAGTAGCAGGTGCCTGCAGCCTTGCTCAATCCTCCTTCTCCTCTTATCATAGCCCAACATTTTACAGAACTCATTCCAACATGTCTCCCAAAAAAGGAAAACAGTTTCATGGTTTGTAGTGGTCTTCATCAACATAAACATGGTCAAGAAACCTACCTGCCCTGGAAATATGTATAGATTTCACTTGCTAGGAATGGTGTTGGAAAGGCATCTGGGGGGAAAGAGATAGCAGCGAATCTGACCATAAGTCTATCTCTGCTCTTTTTGCAAACTGTCCTTGACTACTTCTAGCCACAATGCCCATACTTAGCTCTTTACCATCTCTGAAAATGTGCATTTATTTTCTTTGTCCTGCTAGCTGTTAGTATTCCTAGCTCCCACTTCCTTTAGAAACAACATTCAAAGAATCTCTGCAGTTTTCCAACAAATTGTGTGAGTTTGTAGCAGTTACACTGCTGCCAGAGACGTGGAACCACACCAGGAGCTGGCGTTTCCCAAAGAGCACCCAAGGAGTACCAGGATCCCCACTGAAAATTGCCCTTCTGATACTTGCAACACAATGTGGGTAAAAGATGTTAAAGAAAATACATATATTTCTATCTAAGTCACAAATCCATGCCAAGTAAAACTGTCACTCATCTCAGAACGTTGTCTGTGACACATACAAGCACTTGCATGACATGCTCCAGTTGACTTCCCACCATTTAAGTCATCTGGAGCTTAACACACTTCCCCCTCATCATCCCATCGCAACTCCCAGATCCAAGAACAGACAGACACTGTGCAAAACATGGTTCTATAGAACATGGCCCTCATCCAAAGTGCATCCAACAAGGGAAGACGGCAAAGAAGCTAAACCTAAGAGCCCACTAGAAAGCTCATTACCAAGTCTACGTTTCTCTCCTGGGATGACAGGATTTTCTGTTGGTAGAATAAAAGTTAAAATGGACCATCTGTCACTGGAAACTTCACCAAAGAAATAGATCTTCAGCAGGAAGCTGAGTTTTCAGAAACAAGTTCAAAGCAGCTTGGCATGAAACTTTGGAACCAGAAGAATCCTGCTGAGCAAACTCTGGAGAGTGTATGTGGGTTGGGGCAGGGTGCAGAAAGGAAGTGTCAGCAAAGACCTGGCTACGGAAAAACCTGACGTGTGGCCTCCAAGACGGGAGCCTTAGCATAGATTTAACAGAGTCTGAAAAGCCAGGAAAGAGAACTTTAAAGCAACATTGCAAGGTACGATGGTGAGGAAAGGGACTATGTGCCAAAAACCAAGAGCAAGGAACAGCATGGAAAAGGGAGGGAGAGCTCCTTCACAGAGACACCATTGACAGTATTCAAGATGTCCGAGCCCTGATCACTCCCTCAGGAGATGGCTTAGGAAGCACCCATGTGCTCTGCAAAACCCGGCACCTAGGGCTGATGTGAACCTTTCCTCCCCTCTCCAGGAAATGGCTGCCATTATTGAGACAATAAAACAATTCTGAAGCAAGAGGAGGCAATTGAAACGGATAAGCAGAGTATGAGGCAGAGGGTGGAGCTCCTCCCAGTTCTGGAGGACGCAAGAGTGCTGAAGTTACAGCAACATTGAGAGGCAACAGAGGGGAAATACAAAGACACAGGCAAGCATCAGAACCTGATTTTGACAGTCACATTTTCCCTTGTAGTGATGATGAAGAAAATCTCTCCCACTGAAACTGTTCATCCCCTGTCAGAGGCCACCTTCTGCTCACCTGCAGTGCCACAGGTGCCATAGCGACCACAGCCTGGGGGAGTGAAAATGACACAGCCACGCACAGTCCCTGGAGGTCACTGAGCTGGTGGGAATGGGGCAACATCCCTCCAAGAGGCATGCGGATCCTGTTCCGCCCCATCTGCCACTCACCTACTAGTTCAGATTACCAAGCACAGACAGGCAGGACCACTGCATGCTGCTGCCCAGGGCTCTCCCTGGTCCAGGACAGAATACCCTAACTGGGAACCCTTCAGGCTGCAGGGGGCAAAGGGAAAGAAACAGCCCCACTTTATTATGACACAACACAGTCTGCTTCTATGTGTTTCTTTTCACACACACACAAACAAGAATTTGTGTTTTTTTCCCACAAAGAAACTTTTACAATGAATACAAATTTCGTAAGTACAACTTTGGGAATACAGTGATTCTTCTAACCATACCTGCCCTCCCACCCACACTCCCACTCCACCTCCTCCTCCCTCTCCCATTCCAAGTCCCATTCTCCATTAAGATTCACTTTCAATTAACTTTATACAAAAAAGACCAACTATATACTAAGTAAAATTTCAACAGTGTGTGTACACACAAACTATTTGAGAACAAGTTTTATAGTTAATTCTCGTAATATAACTCATTGAGGAAAGAAAGCCCGCATGGGAAGTAAGTGCACAGTGAGTCCTATTATTAATTTAATAATCAACACTCTTATGTATGATGTCAGTGATCACTTGAGGCTCTTGACATGAGCTGCCAAGGATATGGAAACCTTTAGAATCCACAATCTCCATCAGTATTTACACAAGGCCAAAGTGGATGTTCTCTCCTCCCTTTAGAGAAAAGTACATCTTTCTTTGATGGCCATTTCTTTCTAGTGGGATCTCTCTCACAGAGATCTTTCATGTAGTGCATTTTTTGCCAGAGCGTCTTGGATTTCCATGCCTGAAATGCTTTCATGGACTTTTCAGCCAGACCAGAATGGCTTAAGGGCTGATTCTGACGTCAGAGTGCTATGTAAAGCGATTGCTATTCTATCTATGAGTCTGCTATGTGGACTGCTTCTCATGTTGGGATATTCTCTCCTTTTTAATTCTATCTATTCTTATTACCAGATATTTAATCTTATTTATATGATTCATTTAAAACGTACTCCATGGCTGGCGCCACAGCTCAGCAGGCTAATCCTCCACCTTGCGGCACCGGCACACCAGGGTTCTAGTCCCAGTCGGGGCACCGGATTCTGTCCCGGTTGCACCTCTTCCAGACCAGCTCTCTGCTGTGGCCTGGGAGTGCAGTGGAGGTTGGCCCAAGTGCTTGGGCCCTGCACCCCATGGGAGACCAGAAGAAGCACCTGGCTCCTGCCATCGGATGAGCGCGGTGCGCCAGCCACAGCGCGCCAGCCGCGGCGGCCATTGGAGGGTGAACCAACGGCAAAAAGGAAGACCTTTCTCTCTGTCTCTCTCTCTCACTGTCCACTCTGCCTGTCAAAAAAAAAAGTACTCCTATCTATATGATCACTTTAACAATTAATATGGTCACTTTAACACTTAAGATGGCATTTTTGCCACCTAGCTTAATGGGATTTGGGGTCCCATGGCAAGTTTTTAAATTGTACCCTTAGAAGTAAGCTCATAGGAATGTATGCAGAAATATACAGCTTTACAGTTATAAACTTCCTCCTCCCTCTCTTATTCCCAGTCTTATTTGTTACTGAGATCTATTTTAATTGGTTCTATACACATATGGTAAACTCTATGTTAAGTAAAGCATTCAACAAACAGTAAGAAGAGAAAAAAACTGTTCACCGATCCTCAAGACAGGATTTTTCAAGTCACTGCTTCTCAAACTGTCGATTTCACTTCCACAGATTTCTTTTTAGGTGCTCTGTTAACACAGATCAGGGAAACATATGGTATTTGTCCCTTTGGGACTAGCTTATTTCAGTAACTATGATGTTTTCCAGATTCATCCATTTGATTGTAAATGACTGATTTCATATTTTTTACCATTGTGTAGTATTCCATAGAGTGCATATCCCATAATTTATTTAACTAGTATTCAATTGACATGCATTTAGGTTAATTCCCTGTCTTAGCTATTGTGAATTGAGCTGCAATAAACATAAGGGTGCAGATAACTCTTTTATTTGCTGATTTCATTTCCCTTGGGTAAATTCCCAGGAATGGGATGGTTGGGTCATATGGTAGGTCTGTATTCAGATTTCTGAGGTATCTTCAAACTGTCTTCCACAGTGGCTCTACCAGTTTACATTCCTACCAACAGTTAGAGTACCTTTATCCCCACATCCTCACCAGTATTTCTTGTTTGCCGATTTCTATATGAAAGCCATTCTAACTTGGGTGAGGTGAAACCACACTGTGGTTTTTATTTGCATTTCCCTGATGGCTATTGATCCCAAGCATTTTTTCAAGTGTCCATTGGTCATTCAGATTCCTTCTTTTGAAAAATGTCTATTGAAGTCCTTGGCCCAGTTCTTAACTGGGTTGTTTGTTTTGTTGTTGTGGAGTTTCTTGACCTCTTTATATATTCTGGTTATTAATCCTTTATCAGTTGCATAGTTTGCAAATAATTTCTCCCATTCTGTCAGTTGCCACTTCACTTTCCTGAGTTCTTCTTTTGCAGTACAGAAGCTTCTTAATTTGATGTGATCCCATTTGTTAATTTTGTCTTTGATTGCCTGTACCTGTGGGGTCTTTTCCAAGAACTCTTCCTGTGCCAATATCTTTCAGAGTTTCCCCAATGTTTTCTAACAATTTGATGTTGTTATCAGGTCATAGATTTAGGTCTTTAATCCATTTTGAATGTAGTTTTGTGTGCATATACTAAAATTGTAATGATACAGAGAAGATTAGCATGGCCCTTGTGCAAGGATGACATGCAAATTCATGAAGTATTCCATATTTTTAGTGAAATAATAAAAAAAAATTTCCCTAACCTGGAGAAAGAAAGGGACGTCAAGTACAGGAAGCAAACAGAACTTCTACTAGACATGACTATAAAAGATCTTCACAACGCCACACTGTAATCAAACACTCCATAGTAAAACATAAAGATTCTAAAATGTGCATGAGAGAAACGCCAGATTACTTTCAGAGGATCTCCAATTAGACTCACAGTGGATTTATCAGAAACCCTATTGGCTAGGAGAAAATGGCGAGATATATTTCAAATCTTAAGAGATAAGAACTTTCAACTCAGAATACTATACCCTGAAAAACTCTCATTTATGAATGAAGGTGAAAAAAGACCTTCCATGACAAACAGAAATTGAAAGGATTTGTTACCACCTGCATTTGTTTCTATTAGGGAGTCATGTAATTCTAATAAAATATGGCACTGTACAGCAAGTATGGGAGTGGGATTTAGCCTAGTTACTAAAATGCCTGTGTCCCACCACAGAGTGCCTAGGTTCAATTTCCAGCTCCAGCTTCTGACTCCAGCATCTCACCAGTGCAGACCCTGGGAGGTAGTGGTGATGGCTCAAATAACTGAGGTCTTGTCATCCTCAGGGGAGACTCGGGTGGAGTTCTTGGCTCCAGTCCCAGTCTGGCTCCCACTGTGGAGGGCATTTGAAGAGTGCAATAGCAGATGGGAGTTCTGTCCTCCTCTTCCCCTTTCTCTCTCTCCCCTCCATATCTCTGCCCCCCCCCAATAAGCAGATCGTAATATAATAGGAAACTGAAAAAAAAGGAAAGTCACATATCCACATGCTGGATGATGCAATGGATTCTCAGGGAACCCAGGGAAGCAGAGTCTGGTGAGAATCCTGCACTACCACCTGCTCTCTCACCCCATGTAGCACCTCACTGACCAGCAACAGCCCAGCTCACATAAAACCAGGGAACAGAGTAAAGGCAGAAGGACAAATAACTCACTTACATTTTTGCTTTATATGGAGAGTAGCACTTTGAAAACACCAGGAATTGTGTCACAGAGCCTGTCCTAAATCCTCAAAGTTGTCTTCCTTTATTCCGGTATTTAGGAAAACAGCTGAAACAATTTAGTTTCATGCAAAAAGCAAGGATACTTCTTTCCCAAGGTTAAAAGATAAAAAGAAAATAAAATGATATAGTTTCAGCACTTAAAATGTTCTAAAAGGTCAGTAATATATTTTTGAATGCTACCAGAGAATTTAGCATGAAACTTTAAATTACCATTAAATCACAGCAGAGGATTACATTCCTGACATTGTGTAGGGTGGTGCATGATCACCAAATTGCAGAGGGATGAGAAAAGAGAAATCTTCACTGTAACGTTTTACATGGGATGGTTTGCCAAGAACTTCTCTTTCTCAGAATAGTATTCTGATTCTCCAAAGAGTTATCTATCTAGCTATCTATCATATTCAAGATAAAACATATATATATATGTATATATATATGAGTCGTCAGTGCAATTTTCAAAAGTCAGAACACACAAATATGATCCTGATACACATACAAAATACTCAATATAACATGTACTTATGATATTCCAAATAAGAGTTCCTTATATCAAGAACTGCTTTAAAAACCCAGGGAAAAAAGTGTATTTCTTAACAAGTTTCCTAAGAAATGTAATAACATTCCCTTAGTTTTTGTTTTATTGTCAATATTTTTTTTTTACTTATTGGAAAGTCAAAGAGACAAAAAGAGAGAGCATCAGTTGCTAGTTCACTCTCCAAATGCCTGCAACAGCCAGGATTTGGTGAGGCCAAAGTCAGGAACCAGGAACTCAATCCAGCTCTATCATATGGGTGAGAAGAACCCAATGACTTGTGTCATTCCCTGCTGTCTCCAAGGGTGTGCATTAGCAGGAAGTTAGAGTCAGGGTCCAGGTACAGGAATCAAACCAATGTGGACCATCACGAAGCTGACTACTGCTTCCTTAATTTCTAAGGACAATGTTTTCAAATAAGATATGCTACAAACTCAACCACCTTTTAGAGTCTGCTCTCCATTATTAGCAATCAACATGTTGGTAGGCCTGGTTCCTTCTGAAAACTCCAGGAGAGTCTTGCTTCTTTAGGCTTCTGGAAGCAGCCAATCTTCCCCAAACCTGGGGCTGCATCCCTCCCACCTCTGCTTCCATCATGAGAGCTCCTAGTGGGATTTTTACCCCTCACTTCCTGTTCAGATAGACGATGGATCCACCCAGATCATGCAGGATCATCTCTGGCCTCTTAAGACCCTTAGTTTAGTCACTTCTGCTTTTTCTGCCAGAGAAGATGAGATGTTTGCAGGCCCTGGGGATTGCAACATGCATGTCTCTGGGCATGAGGGTGTTATTCTGCCTTCCTTCTCCGATCTCCCACTGATGCTGAACCAACTACAGCCAGAGGGCAAAGGGAGATCTTGATGCAATCCATGGCAGTCAGCATCCAGGGCACAGATGGTGGTAAATGGAGGGGATGTGGCTCAAGAGGATCCACCTGTAAGTGCAACTTGCCCCCCCACACACCTGGCACAGGTAAAGCAATCTCCGGCACCATCCCATTGGACTCCCAACACATGAGAAGGCTCTTCTTTCAACACAAAATGCTTGAAAGGAAAAAAAGGCTCTGCATTTTGGAATGTGAGTCCCACATACTTTTTAGTTCATTTTCACTTCAGAGGGAAATGCAACAAACTGACTTTTGTACAAAATTTTGAAATGCTATGTAAATGCTGATTTTCAGAGAAATCTTGATTCATTTTAATGATCATCACATTCCCAAAGTTTATACATATGCTCAGTTTGAATCAGCTGTATTTTTATTGGTAACTCACAACTCTTATCTATTTTCAAGTTGAGTGTTTTATTTTGCATTTGTTAAAACTGAGGTTTAATATTTGCTATTTTATTGTGCATTATCTTCAAACTAAAAAATAAAAGAACAGTTCAAAGTCCATTCATTGAAATAAAGGACAAAATTAGTGATGAGATTGGTAAACTGAATTCTAAATTCAAACTTTCGCAGTCCTTGTTGCATCAGTCTGTTCAGCCTGCCCTTACAGGAGACCACAGCTGGGTGGCTCACACAGCAGAAATTTCTCACAGGTCTGGCCGCTGGAAGTCCAAGATCCTGAAGCTGTCGAAGTGAGTGTCCAGACAGGCCTCTCTCTTGGGCTTGCAGCAGCCGCCAGTTCCCTGTGTCCTCACACAGCATTCCTGTGTACTCACCTGGTGAAAGCATGTGTCCTGGTGTCTCTGCCTATCCTGTCAGATCAGAACCCCAGCTTATGACTCCATTAACCTCAATTTCCTCCCTAAAATCAATATCTCCAAATACAGTCGAATTGCAGAATTAGGACTTCCACATAGGACTTGGAGAGACATAATCAGTTCATAACAGTTGTGAGCAGAGCTCCAAGCAGTATGGATTTGAGATTCCATATATTGGAACCACTTCATTCAAAAGTGTGACTTCTTCTAAATGGTTGAAAAAGGAAGGAACAGAGGATAAAAAGACAATCCAATATTGATTATCTGAAAGTTGCCCTTTAATACACGACGATATGCTTGCCTCCAGCTCCCAGGAAATCCAAAGTTGTGAGATTTTTCTAAAGAATGGCATGAAGCCATCAATATTTCCAAGGAAAATATGGTAAATTCTCAGCTGAACCAATTGACTTATCTTTCAAGGAAGGAAAACAACAGAATATTCTCTATCAAAAGCCAGTTTTTCACTTGAAAAAGACAAAGACAAGACCAAAATCTAAATACATTTAGAAAATGAAAAAGACACGATGGGGTGGGATAAAGTAGCGATTTAGAGACTCAGATCCTCTTTATTGACCTTCTGCTGTGCCCAGGACCTGGAAATAGAGCTGTTCACACAACTCAACCTCAACAACATGGTTGGGAAACCCAATAAACAGGTAAACAAGCAACGTCATCACTGATTGTGATAAATGCTCTAAAGAAAGTAGACAGGGAGATGAGACACAGCTGCCCAGTGAAGCTAATTTAGAAATAGCCAATCTCATCTCTACTTTAGTCAATGGCCTCCCTAGGAAGGTGACATTTGAGGGCAGACCTAAGGCAGAAAAGGAAGCAGGCATGCAGAAACGACGAGAAACTGGTGCAAACATGCATGAGGGAGAAGGGAGAATGTCTGGTACAGAAAGGAGGCTGGTGTGGTGGGAGGTTAGGCCAGGGCTGCTATCTCTCTGGTTTCTTTCCCCCACTGGTGCAAATGAAATGACACAATGGAGCATGTTTGGCAGTCACACTCCAACACTGTAAACAATCATGAAAAGAAACTTTTCACACCCAAATGTGGCTGAAATGTGAATCAGGGATTTACACCCTTTAATCTCAGAAGTTGGAACATTCAGTGAGTTTTATCAAAATTGTTTAACTCAGAGGCAGAGAGAGAAAGACAAAAAAGCACTCCTCTCCACTGGTTCAGTTCTCAAACGCTGGCAACAGCCAGGGCTGTGCCACACTAAAGTCAGGAACCAGGAACTTACATGTGGGTCTTCCACTTGGGTTCGGTGGCAAGGACCCAAGTACTTGAGTCCTCACCTGCTGTCAGGAAAACTGGGATCAGGAGCAGAGGCAAGAATGGCGCTCTGATGTGACATGGGGGCGTCACAGGCAGCATGGTAGCCGCTACACAGGTGCCCACCCCACAGTGGGCTCTCGAGTGGGATACAGACAAGTGCTCATCAAGCCAGTGTCCCAGTGTCTGAAAGTGTGCTTGAGGAAGAAAACGAGCTATAATTTCTGAGGCCACACCTGACAAGATATCCAAAATTGTCACACAGCATCACCAAGCAGTGGTGCCATTGCTGGCAACCTGGAACTGTAGGGTTTCTCATTCCATAGAAATCAAAGGAAATGAATCTGAGTCCTGGTGGAATCCAACCTTGCACTCCGACCATGTGCCTATGAGCCTGATTGCAAATGAGGCAGAGGAGACTCCACAGCTCACCACTCTTCAAGCTCTATCCCAATTACAGGAAGTACTACCATCTTGTAAAATATCACTTTATCTTTCTCACTTTAAAACATAGTTTTCAATTAATTAGTAAACACTCTATTTTTCCTGTCTCATGCATACCAGTCTAAGTCCCTTTAAGTTATGAGAAATTATGTGTTTCACGACACATCTTTATCAATCGTTAAAGATCAAACAGCATCAATAAGGGGGAATGATGCCACAGTCTTGAAAGAAAACCAAAATGTAACACAGCATCTAAGATGCATTTTGTGCAAGGAGAAAAATCTGAGGGAAAAACAGAAAAGTCCATTTAAGAAGGAGTGAGATCGGCCGGCGCTATGGCTCCCTAGGCTAATCCTCTGCCTGTGGCACCGGCACCCCAGGTTCTAGTCCCGGTTGGGGCACCGGATTCTGTCCCAGTGGCTCGTCTTCCAGGCCAGCTCTCTGCTATGGCCCGGGAGTACAGTGGAGGACGGCCCAAGTGCTTGGGCCCTGCACCCCATGGGAGACCAGGAGAAGCACCTGGCTCCTGGCTTCAGATCAGCGTGGTGTGCTGATGGCAGCAGCCATTGGAGGGTGAACCAACGTAAAGGAAGACCTTTCTCTCTGTCTCTCTCTCACACTGTCCAGTCTTCCTGTCAAAAGGGGGTGGGGGGGTGAAATGAGTGCTAGCAGAGGTAACACCTTCCAAACCACTGTCACACATTCAAAAACTTTCAACAGAGTGATAGAGAGCTACCCAAGCTAATGGTGACAGGAAAGTACGTTTTAAAAGATGCATTTACTTATTTATTTATTTGAAAGGCAGGGAGGGGAGAAGAGGGAGAGGGAGAGGGAGAGGGAGAGGGAGAGGGAGAGGGAAGGAGGAAGGGAGGGAGGGAGAGAATCTTCCATCCAATGGTTCACTCACCAAGTGGCTGCAATAACAAAGCCAGAAGCCAGGAGTTTTCCTTGGGCTTCCACGTGGGTGGCAGGGCCCAAATACTTGCTGCTTTCCCAGGTGCATTAGCAGAGTTGGATCAGCAATGGAGCAGTCAGGATTCTAACCAGTACTCATTATGTGATACCAGGGTCATACACAGCAGTTTAATCTACTGCACCACAAAACTGGCCATGGAAAAGCACTTTCTGAAATCTCTGATGAACCAGAGGAGGGGAGCGGTGAGAAGAGAAGGGCACTGGTCTGCTTACAAAGTAAAGTAACAATTTAAGCAAGACAAGGCACAAAGAGCACAAGTTTTAAGGATTCAGGAGTATCTCGGTGAAGCAACTGGAAGACATTCAGCCAGTTTGCAGGCTCCCAGGGTAATCATCAGGGCCGCTACACACAGCTGTGGAGACTGTACACTGCAAAAATACACCTGCCAAGGGTAATGTAGGGGTGCAGAGGTGGGGAGGGACGGCTGACAAGCTCCCCATGACCCTTCCTGCAAAGGGTGCACTCCTGCACACTGCTACATGCACTTAACTGAGCGCCTCTCACAGGGGATGACTTTGCCCCCCGGGAAGCACCTACTGATATCTGAGCAAGCTTTTGATGATTCCACATTGAGTGAGTGCTCTCAGCGTCCAGTGAGTGGAAGCTGGGACTGTGGCTATAGCTATCCCACCCGAGAAAGCCCTCAGAGCACAGGATGACAATCTCCAATAAAAATGAGGTGCCATTTTCTTTTTTCTTTTTTTTTATTTTCTTTTTTATTGTTTTTGCCAAGCAGAGTTAGACAGTGAGACAGAGAGACAGAGAGTTATAGACATTGAGAGAGAGACAGAGAAAGGTCTTCCTTCCATTGGTTCACTCCCCTAATGGGCACTACAGCCAGCGCTGTGCCGATCTGAAGCCAGGAGCCCGGTGCTTCCTCCTGATCTCCCATGTGGGTGCAGGGACCCAAGCACTTGGGCCATCCTCTGCTGCCCTCCTGGGCCACAGCAGAGAGCTGGACTGGAAGAGGAGCAATCAGGACTAGTACCCGGCACCCCAACCATTACTAGAACCCGGGGTACGGACGCCACAGGTGGAGGATTAGCCAAGTGAGCCAAGGCACCGACCTGAGATGGCATTTTCTAATTCATATCGAGTTTCACCCAGTGAACCACACATGGAGCTCCCCAAAGGACAGCCTTTTCCTAATCCACAGTGGAACCCACTGTCATATCCCAGGTCTCATGTGTGCTCTCTATTTCTCCTTTTCTTCCTATATCTTTCTGTGTCTGCTCTCGTTGAAATTGCCAGCCATAGAATCAATTCCTAACTGAGATGATGGAGCCATGTTTTTGGTGGTCAGAATAGGTATGACAGGGATCATCTGAACTGAGCATAACACCCTTCATGCTTTTGTTTATGAAAAAAAAAATTGATGGAATGGGGCCAGCACTATGTCATAGCAGGTAAGCCACCACTTGCACTGCCGGCATCCCATATGGGTGCCAGTTCAAATCCCAGCTGCTCCACTTCCGATCCAGCTCTCTTCTATGGCCTGGGAAAGCAGTAGAAGATGGCCCAGGTCCTTGGGCCCCTGCACTCGGGCAGGAGACCTGGAGGAAGCTCCTAGCTCCGGGCTCCAGCCATAGCATTCACGTGGGGAGTGAACTAGCAGATGGAAGAGCTTGCTCGCTCTCGCTCTCTCTCTTCCTCCCTCCCTTCCTCCCTCCCTCCCTCCCTTCCTCCCTCTCTGTAACTCTGCTTTTCAAATAAATAAAATAATAAATATTAAAAAAAAACTTATGGAGAGTGTGGTCCCTGTACTCTAGAACTTTCCAACACAATGATGTGTGGTTAACTACAGAGGTTGTTTGACATGACCTGAGGGGAGAACAGAAGGGCAGGGACAAATGAGCCAAGCTGGAACTGCTTTGTTTATGACAGCTCTAGAAAATGGCAAGTAAATAGAGCGAGTACCAGGCAGTAACAGTTTCAACTACTGTGTTTTGAACACAGAACTGCAATAACCTAAGAACCAAGTGTTAATGGACAAAAAGCAATGAGTTGAGCTCTTATGCCTACTACAACTGTGTTGGGGTTCTTGAAGAAAAATATACTGAGAATAATATCAGCAGGAAGCATCATATTCTAAGAAAACTAAACAAGTAGGTAGAACTCTTGATTAATCTCAACTATACTAGACAGAAGCAATAATCTCAATTATCAACCTATAATCTCAATAATCTCAATAATAATCTCAATTATTAATGGTCAGAACCACTTCAGTGATTCGTAGGCATGGTGTCTCTTTAGAACCTACTTCAGGTGCAAGCTCTTCTTTATGTTTAAATGTAAATTAGCTGGCCCATACCTCGGCTCAATAGGATAATCCTCCGCCTGCAGTGCCAGCACACAGGGTTCTAGTCCCGGTCAGGCTGCTGGATTCTGTCCCAGCTGCCCCTCTTCCAGGCCAGCTCTCTGCTGTGGCCTGGGAGTGCAGTGGAGGATGGCCCAAGTGCTTGGGCCCTGTACCCGCATGGGAGACCAGGAGAAGCACTTGGCTCCAGGCTTCAGATCAGTGTGGTGCACTGGCCACAGCGGCCATTGGAGGGTGAACCAACGGTAAAGGAAGACCTTTCTCTCTGTCTCTCTCTCTCACTGTCCACTCTGCCTGTCAAAAAAAATGTAAATTGGCCATTAGTAATCAATAATACAGCCTTATTTTGCAAAAGACACGTTATACTAGAACACCAAGGATGTCCTGAATCGTGCCTGTTTCACAGGGATCTCAAGCATCACCACCTTATAGTATCTCTAGGAACAGCAAGAGTAAGGCCTGACAAAAAATAATCCCCCAGCCAGTACTTGGCCACGTGCAGTTGCAGCTTGCGGCTTCCCAGGTCTGTCTCTGAGTTTCTTGTTACGCAGGAGGTAGAGGTTGGGAGTAAGCAAAGGCAACTGTGAGGCAGGCTCCAACACCCTGGCAAACTCTGGGAGTCCTGCAGCTCCTTGAACACCCAGAACTATCCAGGCAGCCTGGGGCTCTCAGTACTGCACCACTGAAGGGGCCGAGAGCAGGAGATGGAGGCAGAGTCCTCCGCTGTAGGGATGTGAGAGGCACATCACAGAGCCCAAACATGGTTAGCATACTGAAAGAACTGAATGCAGTAATACTGAGCCTTTCCTACCCATATTTCTGTTCACCCAACCAGCACTTACTAAGCACTTCCTTTGGGCAGGCACTGTGTTAAGCAACCTCCACAAGGGAGCCTTCATCCAGTGCCCAGTCTGTCCACTGTCCCTCACTATCTTAGTAAGTCCGGGCTGGTATCATTCAACACTACAGTCTGGGTGCCTGAATTATTTATTTCCATGGCTCAGGAGCCTGAGAAGTATAAAATCGCGGCACAGCAGATCATGCACCTTCTCACTGTGTGCTCTCATGGCAGACAGGGAAAAGCAAACACTCCTGTCTCCTGTAAGATCACACAGCTCAGTCATGAGAGTGCCACCCTCCTGACCTAAGCAACCATAATACCATCCTTTGGAGAGAACTCTAGGTGGACACAAACATGTACCTGTAATACACACATCCACCCCAGCCAGACCTGAAGCAATGAAAGCACTTTGTACTTGAAGGTAAGTATTCCAAGGGCATGGTTAATATGAGAGCTTACTCTAGTTTATATCTAGCTATAAAAATTAAAAGTGAGTAAGAACCAGAGAAAGTAAAGTGAGGAAAGGAAAAGATAACTTATTGTTTTAGGGGTGAAAGTGGCAGAGTAGGGTAGAAGGGATGAAAGTGGCCTTTGGTCCCATTAGACCTGAATCCAGATTTCATTTTTCTCTGCCTATCAGCAATGTGACCCAATCTTCTGTTAATTTTGGTTTTTTTAATTAGAAACAAATGTCTAACTTGCATGATCTTTAGCAGAGTTTGACAAGTGCAGGGCACAATTTTGGTGCCAACAGTAACCTACCTGTGGTGGCCGCACGCTCTCCGTCAGCCCTGCCTCCAGCTCACCACCACCACCAGCACCAGCACCACAACCAGAGTTTCCTTCCAGAAGTCAAACAACAGGAGCCTTCAGTGTGACACGACCACAAGCACACCTCAGTTACAGAACGAGCTGAATGCTATTACTCATCAAGATCCAAGAGCTGTGTTTCTGGGCCATGAAAGACTCTTCCCACTTTCAACTTCACCTGAGATTTACTCTTATCAAAAATGGATTAAGCCTAAGCCACATCCCACAGCAGAATCCAGAAAACAAAGGCAGCAGGGAAAAAAGAGAGCAGCCGTTGCAGAAGGAGGCAGGGCAGAAATGTGGTTCACACACCGATGGGATCGAGGTGTCCTTGGTAATAAGCATTCAGCAGCAAGGATTCTATGAAGCACATTAGGAAGAGGCAGTCCTTTTGAAATAGGATGAGAAAAAAAAAAAAAAAACCTTGCTTAAAATCTCAACTTTGAGAAATTGCAGCTGCTTGGAAGTTTCTGCCAACTATATTAAGTGGCTTGAAAATAAGAGCGAGCAGCCAGCCAGAGCTGTCCAGGAGCCAGCCAGAACCGCCCAGGAGTCAGCCAGAGCTGCCCAGGAGCCAGCCCAGAGCAGCCCAGGAGCCATCACGTAGCCACCCAGGAGCCACCCAGAGTCGCCCAGGAGCCATCACAGAGCAGCCCAGGAGCCAACACAGAGCAGCCCAGGAGCCAGCCAGAGCCACCCAGGAGCCAGTCAGAGCCGCCCAGGAGCCAGTCAGAGCCGCCCAGGAGCCAGCCAGAGCCACCCAGGAGTCAGCCAGAGCCGCCCAGGAGCCAACACAGAGCTGCCCAGGAGCCAGCCAGAGCCGTCCAGGAGCAGCACCAAGTGGTAGATAGTGCCACCGTGCTTAGACATCCTTGGTCAAGGTGCTAACACTGAGGAGCTGAATCAGAAGTGAGACACCAGCACCTCCCACTGTGGTTATCAGGGCTAGTGTCTGGGTGTAGAATAATGCATCTGTAGTTATTGAACCAAATGCACCTCCTATCACATTCTGCCAACATTTATTATCTCCAGGAATGCCTGAGTTTCCAGCCCCTCCAGATATTATTCCAGAGTGGTGCCTGGGCCACTGCCTCCCGCAGCATGGTTCCATGGGCTTGCAGTGAAGTCACACAAGAAGCCTCCTGGTACCCACAACAGGGATGGTGCCTTGTTTGTTCCTCACATGGTTTTAAATGTTATGTCTCATTGGTCTTCCCAACCCTCACATCATAATCTCTTGCAGAAGACATGTCTCAGGAGGTCGCTCAGCTGTACCCGGCTAGGGAGGCCACTGAGCTACTTGCTGCAAAGACTGTTCTCTTCTGCTCTTTTCCATTTCTCTCACTTATTTCCTCCACCCCCACCAAGATAAGAAGAAAAAAAACCATGGGGCCAGCGTTGTGGTATAGTGGGTTAAGCTGCAGCCTGCAACGCCAGCATTCCATATGGGTACCAGTTTGTGTTCCAGCTGTTCCACGTTCAATCCAGCTCCCTGTCAATGTGCCTGGGAAAGCAGCAGATATTGGCCCGTGTAGCTGGGACATTTCACCCACATGGGAGACCCAGAAGGAGTTCCAGGCTCCTGATTTCAGCCTTGCCCATCTCCAGCTGTTGTAGCCATTTGAGAAGTGAATCAGCTAATGTAAGATCTGTTTCTCCCTCTATCTTTCAAATAAATAAATAAATATTTACAAAAAATTCTATGTTCCTAAATCTGTATATATTAAACTCATGAAATTTGCTTACCTTAAATAAAATAAAATGTAAAAAAAAAACCTTGTTCTGTTTCCATGGGTGCCAAGGAGCACACACTGTTATATTTCCCCGTTCTCCTTTGTGTGACTCGGTCGTGCCGATGGCCATCTCATCTTCTTCCCCTCACTGCTGCTAAAGGCATTGGGAATGAGGGACCCCTCTCGGGCTCCTCAGGACAAAACTTGGCTCCAGTCAGACTCAGAGGCTCTGCAGGCCTGAGCCCCATTATCCATATGATAAGGGACATTCCTATCTGAGACACATCATTCACTCATGTGCACAAAAATCAAATTTTGAAGATACTTGTCTGCTCTTGAACTGCTTCCCAATTTGCAGTCTGAGAAAGCAAACGGTTAATACTCCTAAAGACTCAGAAGAACACAAGGGGAATTCAACTGTTAAAGAAGCAGATTAGTACTGCAAAGAATGTAACAGTTTGATGCCCTGCTTCAGCCACGGGGACATAGGTTAATAATGTGAAGAAGTCAGGTGAGAGTATGCCATTTGGGTGCCAGGGGGCCCAGCGTGAACCCTGGCTTGAAAGGGGCATACTCCTGACCCAGACTTCTTCAAGCATTGCTCTGCTGTGAAATGGCATGGAAGAGCTTAGAGGAACCAAGCTTCAGAGTAAAATTTCCAGTACGGAAGTCCAGATTCCACCATGGTTCAACCCAAGTCTTTGGAGATGTGAGGCTCGTTAAGTGTCCCAATCATGTTCAATAGTTCCTTGCATTGTCTTCTTCTTGGTGCATCATTTTTTTCTCTAATTATATCGATTTTAGTAAATTGCAGCATCCATCTAAGCTGATTTTCAAATATGAACAGCAAAAGCTTTCAATGAAGGAGAAAAACAAATGCACTATGCACCACCAAGATGCATTATTCCTTCAAACTTTCTACGGGAGAAAAACAGGCATTAGAGGGAAGTAAAAACTGCCTGATGAAATGATGGGATTCTGAAAAATAAACAGGCACTTCAATTCCAGGCAATCATAGCGACACCCCTTAAGTGTTCATTATTCTTCTTGCCTGAAAACCAGGTAAAAATCAAGGGTTGAATCTATATTTACAATTTCAAGTTTATGCCTCAGAGGGTGATCAGGCGACAAATCAAAAACTAAGTGATGTTTTAAAATCAAACTATTGAGTACTTTCATCAGCCATAGAGAAGAGCAGCCTATGTGCTACTGGAAATACCTGCTTTCCTTTTAAAAACAGAATATATTTCTGTGTGTTTCACTGCCAATCTCAAGGCTCCTGTCAACTTCCAACACTTGACTCTGCTGTGAACTCTCTCGCACTGGCCAAGACCTCAGTCTTGAATGGCAGGTCCCTCTTTCCTGCAGTCAGCACCAGACAGCCACTCCAATGCCACACAATCATGCATTCATTCATTTCAAAATAGTTAACAAACTCTGAGCATCAAATCCTTTCTGGGTAGCGTTAGGAGCTTGATGATTGACTAGAACAAGCATTGTCCCCACATGTTCTCCTGAACCAGGGTCCACACTGTTCCTCCTTGACCTGCTCTGTGTCCATCAGTGACACCCCCACTCTGTCAGTCACACAAAGAGATGTGGTATGGACACCAGCCTCCTCCTCTCCACATCAAAGGTCCAGCTGAGGCCTTACAAGGCCTGTCCCCACGCTGCTTTCCAATAGGTTAACTCAGCAGCTCCCCACTGGCTTTCCACTTCTCATCTTCCCCACTGCCCTAATGTCACAATGAGTGCTGGAAAAAATGGGAAAACGGACAGAGGATCTTGTTGTAGACTCTCCCTGGCTCTGCCACTGACTGCCACTCACACACAGTTCCAGGAAACTAGAGCCTTTTCCCTTGTGTAGTGAAAATGGATCACTCTATACCTGGTATATGGCATGTGTGTGTGTGTGTGTGTGATGGTGGGCAGGAAGGTGAGTAGTTAAAAACCCTAAAGTTTCTCTAAATAAGCCTTATTTTTCCAGCTCAGAACAGCCCAAGGCAAGCCATCTTCTGTAGCTGATGGGTCCACCTGAGGTTTGTCAGTGTCTTGGAACAGGAGACAAGTGTAATGCAACTCTAGACCCTGCGATCCCCTCTCCAAATCCAGACCAGTCTGCTTCCTGGCCCTCAAGAGAAGCTTCAAATGGGCCCCATTTATTATCTCAGCTGTGCTTGCTTGTAGTGGGTTTCTGGAGTCCTAGTGATCCTATGAGTACAGAGGACTCTGTAGGGCACAGCCCTACTCATGTGTGCCACAAAACAAAATAAGTCTGATAAATTTCCAATCCCAAACCCTGAGAACTCAAAATCAACCCTCCAAAGAAAATGTTTTGAGTAGGCTTACAAGGTCATTCCCACTGTGCTTTCAAGAGTTGATCCCGTATGATGCATAATTCTGATTCTTAATCTTCTATTGGGGCTCCAGATGGTTTCAACAATCACTGGCATTTGGAATGGTTGTATCTGGATCAACAGCCACTAATCCTGGTTCTGTCCCCACATCCAGATCTAAGGATGTTATTACACCTGAAAGCCAACAGAACTGCTTCAGGATCCCATAGACAGCCCCATTTTTTCCTGTACCCCAGTTCTGTCTGGACTGGGTGTAGTGATGCTTCCTCTCGGAGACAGTGGGCTGTGGATCAGTCAGGATGGGCTGAGTTGTGATCCACTAACAAATAATTCTCAGCTGGTACAGACAAGTTTGTTCTCCTATTTCCTTCCCATCCTGGGCACTATTGTTCCTATGCCCAGGCTTATGGAGCACATGGTGTCTGGAAAAGACAGGGCCTTTCTCACAATCTTCCCATTGAAGAAAAATCACATTGTATGGGGTATGGCCAGCCTCACAGCCATAGCTTATTTCAAAGACAGGCAAGAGGAGAAACAGAGTAACTTAGCCCCACCCAGGAACAGGGAGGAGGGCAAAACATTTGATGGACAGTGTTGTGATCACCACACAGGTCCTCTGAGCTCTGCTCTCCACTGAGCAGCCTGGATCACTGTCTGATCAGACACTTACTTCTTTTAGGAAGCTCCCACTCATCTAATAATGGCTGGACTTTCTTTACCTACCTAATAACAGTATCTACATGATTGTGCTGTTTTTAGGGAATAAATGAATGGAAACAAACCTGTGTCAGCCTGACTCATAGTTCACGCTATATGAGTAAATGTTATTTTATCATTGTTGCTGTTATTACCAGTGTTGCTTATAGCCTTGAGTTAAACTGAATTAAGCCCCAGGAGATTACTCTCTGCATCCATATTTAAGCAATAAAAAGAAATAATCTTTTATTCTCTTCAAAACTGGTTATAGTCCTAGGATAATAACATGAGTACTTGATTACCTACTGTCTGCCAATCATGTGTTTTAATCAATCTTAAAAAGTAAGATCTCTGGGAGCTGGCATTGTTGCGTAGTGCACAGAGCCATTACCTGAAATGCGAGTATCCCATATGGGGCTCTGGTTTATGTCCTGGCTGCTTAACTTCTGATCCAGCTCCCTGCTAATGGCCTGGGATAGCAGTGGAAGATGGCCCAGGTACTTGGGTCTCTGCACCCATGTGAGAGTCCTGGAAGAAGCTCCTGGCTTCAGCCTGACCCAGAACTGGCTGTTATAGCCATCTCGGGAGTGAACAAGCAGATGGAAGCTAGTGAGCGTGTGTTTGCTCGCTCGCTCGCTCGCTCGCTCACGAGGGTGCTCTCTCTCTCTCTCTCTCCCTCTCTCCCTCTCTCCCTCTCTCCCTCCCTACCCCTCTTCCTTTCCCTCTTATTTCAAAATAAATAAATCTTTCAAATAAAGAAAGAAAGAAAATATTTTTTTAAAAAGAATGATCTCTGAAGATGCTGTGTTTATATGGCACAGCTGAATTTTCCTAACTTCCACTTACAAAAGTAAGGCAGATTCAGGCAGTGTAAGAGAATTCCATTCATTTCTATTAAAAATCTATTGTTTGAAGCAGAATCAAAGTATAAGAACCTAATTTTAACTATAAAGTAAGAATTGTATTACAAAATATTCTCATGGTCTCAAGAATATGTAGGTCAACCAAATGTATACTTTACATAAATTGTTAAATATCATAGATAATCTATGAAAGAATTTTCTGGGTTATGAATAGCAATTCTACAGTGATGAATTTTCTAAGAAAACTTCAGATATTTACAGAATTCTGTATCTTCAAATGAATTACCAAGGGCAGCTATTTGGCACTTTTTTTTAATTTTTTTTTTTTTTTATTTGACGGGTAGAGTTATAGTGAGAGAGAGACAGAGAGAAAGGTCTTCCTTCCGTTGGTTCACTCCCCAAATGGCCACTACAGCTGGCGCTGCGCCGATCCAAACCCAGGAGTCAGATGCCTCCTCCTGGTCTCCCATGCAGGTGCAGGGGCCCAAGCACTTGGGCCATCCTCCACTGCCCTCCTGGGCCACAGCAGAGAGCTGGACTGGAAGAGGAGCAACTGGGACTAGAACCTGGTGCTCATATGGGATGCCAGTGCCACAGGCAGTGGATTAACCAAGTGAGCCACAGTGTCAGCTCCCAGGCACTGTTGTTAAGACACCTCTTTGGGGGGCCAGCATTGTGGCACAGTGGGTAAAGTGTCACCTGCAATGCCAGCACCCCATATGGTAACTGGTTAAGAATCCCAGCTGTTGAACTGCCAATACAGCTCCTTGCTAATGTACCTGGGAAGGCAGTGAAGGATGGCCCAAATGCCTGTTCCCCTGTACCCACGTGGGAGACCCAGATGAAACTCCTGGCTTCTGGCTTTGACCTGCCCCAGCCCTGGCTGTTGCAACCATTTTTAGAGTAGACCAATGCATGAAGAATCTCCCTCCCCTCTCCACCTCCCCCTCTCCCTCACGCCCTCTCCTTCTCCCTCTCCCTCCCCCCTCCCTCTTTCCCACCCCCTCTCCCTCTTCCACCCCCTCTCCCTCCCCCTCTTCTTCTCCCTCTTCCTCCCCATCTCCCTCTCCTTCCCTCCCTAACTCTGTCTTTCAAATAAATAAAATAAATCTTTTTTTTTAAAGGGCACTGTTTGGAACGTCTGTATCTAACACTAGAGTGACTAGCTCAAATTCTGGCTCCTCACTTCTAGTTCAGCTTCCTGCTAATGAACATCCTGTAGGAATCAGGTAATTGCTCAAGTAGCCAGGTGCCTGCCTCTCATGTGGGAGTCCTGGACTGAGGTCCAGACTGCTGGATTTAGCCTGGCCAAGCCTAGCTACTTGGCTACTGAATGCATTTGGGGAATGAAACAGCAAATGGGAGTCTCTCTCTCTCTCTCTTTCCCTCTTCATCTCTCTCTCTCCCTTCCTCCCTCCCCCCAATCATTCCCTCCCTCACTCCTTCTTTCTTCAAACATTGAAAATAAATAATTTTTAAGAAAAATAATTACAAAGCCCATCAACATCTCTTGCTCTGCTGAGCCTGACTGTTAAGTCTAACTCAGGCAAAAGCTTTTGCTTCTCACTTCTGAACTGGAAGTACTTCTGGAAGCTCCGAGTACCCAATGCAAAAGTCTACAAGATAAGCCTGCCTAGCCGCACTTAGACTAAGACAACTGAACCATCACCACTATTCATCACTCAGAATCAGTAAAGACGGTGGCTGGCTGGTGTTGTGGGGTAGCAGGTAAAGCCGCCACCTCAGTGCCGGCATCCCATGTGGGTGCTGGTTCAAGTCCCAGCTGCTCCACTTCTGATCCAGCTCTCTGATATGGCCTGAGAAAGCAGTGGAAGATGGCCCAAGTCCTTGGGCCCCTGGGGCTGTGCAGGAGACCCTGAAGAAGCTGCTGGCTCCTAGCTTTGGACTGGCACAGCTCTGGCCATTGTGGCCATCTGGGGAGTAGACCTCTCTCTGCCTCTGCCTCTGCCTCTCTGTAACTCTGTCTTTCAAATAAATAAGTAAATCTTAAAAAAACAAAAACAAAAACAGTGGTTCCAGGCCATAGCAGTTGCTCAGCGGCTGGGCTTGTGCATGAATGAGTGTGTGCATTAACTCAACGTTTCTCCTCAATATCCTTCCCATTTTCTTCTGCCTCCAAGTCAGAAAACAACAAGACGACAGGGAATGTGGGTGTGCAAATTCCTTTTTCTTCCATTCAAGTTCAGAAAACTGTCACATTAAGCATCGTATTTTGTACTCAAGGATTTAAGAGGGAGGAAGAAAGGGAAACATCATTCTAAGAATTGCATCTATGAACTACATTAAATTTGTTTTCTTTATATTAAATAAATAATTGGAAGAGAAATTAAGATGAATTAACACACAATGCTAGGATGGGAATATTCCTTGATTTCCTAATAGATATGTCCTTATCCATTTTTCTCAGGATGACCACATTAGGGCACTATTGGCTACCATCATACTTACTTGATTGCCTTCTAAGAGTTAATGGGGCTGGTGTGGTGGCATAGCAGGTAAAGCTGCCACCTGCAGTGCCAGCACCCCATATGGGTGCCAGTTCGAAGGCCCGGCTGCTCCATTTCCCATATAGCTCTCTGCTATGGTCTGGGAAAGCAGTAGAAGATGGCCCAAGTCCTTGGGCCCATACCCACATGGGAGACCCACAAGAAGCTCCTGGCTCCTGGCTTCAGATCAGTGTAGCTCTGGCAGTTGCAGCCAACTGGGGAGTAAACCAGTAGATGAAAGACCTATTTCTCTGCCTCTCCTTCTCTCTCTGTGTTACTCTGACTTTCAAATAAATAAATAAGTCTTTAAAAAAGAGTTAATGTTTACTCATATTACTGATATACAGCAATTCTCAGTAATAATGTGCCCAATCAAAATGATATCCAAACACTATCAACACCTGCAAAACCAGAGGTAGTCCAGTCCATTGGTAGGGTGTCATCATGCCTGGACTGCCTTCAGAGAGCTGTCCCTAACATTAAATAAGATAAATATGTGTTGATGAGTGACAAACTTGAACCAGAGTGAAAGTTTGCCTCAACAAGAACATGCTGGCAGTAATAAATTGGCATCCTAACCCCACCATGAGCAAGGGAAAATCAAATCATTTGTCCTCTGTCACAGAGGAATTTTTGTAAGATGTATTTATTTATTTGAAACAGAGTTAGAGAGAAAGAGAGAGAGAGAATGTTCTTCCATCCACTGATTCATTTCCCAAATCATCACAATGGCCAGAGATGGGCCAGCCAGCTTCTTCCCGGTCTCCCACATGATATGCAGGGACCCAAACAACTGGGCCATCTTTCACTGCTTTCCCAGGCATATTAGCAGAGAGCTGGATTGGAAATGGAGCAGCCAGGACTCAAGCCAATGCCTATATGGGATGCTAACGTCTTAGGCTATGCCATAACGCCAGCCCCAAAAGATGTCTTATAGATATAGCCCAAGCTTTTTTATAACTTTTATTTAATAAATATAAATTTCCAAAGTACAGCTTTTGGATTACAGTGGCTTTTTCCCCCTCATAACTTCCCTCTTACCCGCAACCCTCCCATCTCCTGCTCCCTCCCCCATCCCATTCACATCAAGATTAATTTTCAATTATCTTTATATACAGAAGATCAATTTAGTATATACTAAGTAAAGATTTCAACAGTTTGCACCTTTCAATCTTCTGCAAACTCTTTTGGCTTCAATTTCCATTACCAACTCTAAACTCACAATATTTAACTGTACATCCTTGAAAACAATACTCCTCTTTAACAGGGCTTAATCTGTGCCAAGAAGGAATTTCAACCACAGAATGGAAAAGGGGTCACAGTTAGCCTCTTATGGAGTTCTGTGGGAATCTTCTTATGCTGGAGGAGGGGAAAGACAGGGATTATGCAAAGCTGGCACAGTGGTTCAGAGGCTGCTTCGGAAGCCTGCATTCCATATTAGAATGCCTAGGTTGTGTCCTGGCTCTGCTCTCTGTTCCAGCTTGCTGTTAACCTGTGTTTGCAAGGTGATTGTTCTGGTAGTCAGGTGTCTGCTGTCCATGTGGAGATTTAGACTGAGTTCCCAGTTCCTGGCTAAGGCCTGGTGCAGTAGGCACTGTGGAGTAAGCCAGTGGAAAGAAGTTATCTGTCTTTCCCTCTCTCCCTCTCCCTGTTTTTCTTCTTTATTTATTTATTTATTTATTTATTTATTTATTTTTTGACAGGCAGAGTGGACAGTGAGAGAGAGAGAGACAGAGAGAACGGTCTTCCTTTGCCGTTGGTTCACCCTCCAATGGCTGCCGCGGACAGCGCGCTGCGGCCGGCGCACCGCACTCATCCGATGGCAGGAGCCAGGTGCTAGGTGCTTATCCTGGTCTCCCATGGGGTGCAGGGCCCAAGCACTTGGGCCATCCTCCACTGCACTCCTGGGCCACAGCAGAGGGCTGGCCTGGAAGAGGGGCAACCGGGACAGAATCCGGCGCCCCGACCGGGACTAGAACCCGGTGTGCCGGCGCCGCAAGGCGGAGGATTAGCCTGTTGAGCCACGGCGCCGGCTTTTTTTTTTTTTTTAATTCCTGTTTTTCAAAATAAATAAAATAAATAATCCACTAATCTGTCATGTCAATGAGCATTGAAGGTCACTTAGAAAAGGCTGCTCACACGATTGGAATATGAGAACTCCCTAAGGAACACACTAAATATTATTAGTTTATCACATTTCCTATGACTCAAAGATATTGAGGTAAAACTATTAATCACCCAAGATCATATGAAGTCTAACTGGGAATAAGGCCAAAGAGGAAATGCTTAGAGTAAACATAAGCTTTGTCCGGCCTCTGATCATGAGGCATATAATAAATTATATTATTTGAAGAAAACATTAAAAAAATGGACCAAGAAATCCTCTAAATGATTCTTGCTGGAATTGGTCTACTATGCTGTAGTAGACTGTTCTTACCTGTTGCTGTTCATGAGTCAGCAGCCGGCTAACTCCACAGAGACACCTGGCTGATATATTTCATGTTAGCTTTCAGGAAAACCAGAAGGGAATCGCTGATCTGATTTACTCCACAGTTTATACTGATGTTTCTTATATATTAACCCTACACAAGTTTCCATGTCTTCCTGAGCCATGGAGAAAGCCCAGACTTACCATTACAACAGCAAGAGTCACAATCTCACACACACAGGAAGTGTATCCTTTGCAGAGAATGGCAGACAGGACAGTGCATATCCCTCACCACTTACCTGAAGGACTTTACCCTTTACCTGAAGCAATTACCATGTAGAAAACAATTACACTTCCACAGACTGGAACACCCCACCATCCCCTAATCTGCGGTTTCTAACCCAGATGCATTTTAAAAAGGCACACTTTTCCCCAAAAAGGGATAGTTTTTATGTAAAGTAATATCTTAGAATCTGTAGTGGAATCATATCTCCCATTTTTGGATGACAGTATGGTTGCTGTAAGTATGTGGTGTAACACTTAGTGTTCGATAAAAACCTTTGTATCTAAAAAAAAAGAAAGAGAAAACATCTACACTAAGATTTCATACAACTTCCGAATTACGTGTCTACTTACACCTTTATCTGCCCACCACACTCACTTGCCCCCCACACCCACTTGCCCCAGAGGTTGGGTCTCCATCAGGTCCAGGGCCTGTAAGTACGGCAGGATTCCGACTGAAGAGCTGCTGTCCTCCAGGCTGGAAGGACATCAGAGCTTACATTCTAGGCTGAAGCTGCTCTTCCTCTTGGAGTTTTTTATAGCCTCATCGCAACCTCTTTGGGGGCTTCTCCCCTGCAGTCCTCACATCAGGTAGATGCAACCCTGGCTGGGATCATCTCTCCCCAGGGTACCGGGAGCACCCCAGGGTCACCTGACCCCATGCTAAGGGCTCTGCAGTGAACTATGGTCCACATCAGTCCACAGGAAACACCTCAAGTCTCAGAGCACCAGGAGGATCAAACCCCATGCAGGAATAAGGAGCTTGGCTCAGCTCTGCCCAAAGCCCAGAGGCACACACCCTGTCCCTGTTCCTGCAGAAAGCACATTTCAGAGTACGTCAAACCAGGACCCAAGTGGGCCAGGGCTCCAGCTCAGCTGCAGCCTCTCCAAGGATGTCCCTCGCTCTTCTCCACTCCTGAATTCTCTCCTGTCCTCGAAGTGTGTGAAGAGTGGGAAACAAGCTCCCAGGCTTCTCCTCTGCATTCTGACAGGCCTAGGGAGGGTGTCCCCTCCTTCAAGTCTGATAGTCATTGTCTCAGTGCCCTTTGCAAACCACAGCAGGCAACCCCCATTCTAACACAAGGCAGACACATGCATTTGCTTACATAATCAATACAGTCATGCTCACGCCTAATTTCTACCACCAGTCAATCAAGATAATCACTTTTTTCCTGGCTTTTGGGAACAGGTTCTGATAATGCAAGATGACTGTGATGCACACAGCTATTCTATAAAAGGGCTAACCTGGAGTTCTTTCAAGAATAACAGAGTTTTCAAGAAAAACAGGCAAAATTGCACTGAGCATCAGCAAGGTGACATAAAACAACAAAAGAGATGTAAATAAGGGTTTCTTTGGCACAGCTCTAAACACACCAAAGAAGAAAATGAGCCTCGCTTGTGACCTCTCATTTCCATAAGCTGTTTATGGATTCGGGGGTCAGCATTTACAGAGACACTGTGATGTGGACAGGCTCGTGGGGAATGAGAATGTGGCGCTGCACTATCTGTAAATATGTCACCAATAGATTGTAAGGAATGTTGAGTAAGATGTTAAAATAAAACAAGAAGCTGTCATCCGACATGCAGATCTGTGTTTCTAATACCACTGAATTAAAACCAGAAAGCAAAGCAAGACTTCTTGGAGAAAGAGCTGAATGTAGGTTGGGGCAGGAAATGTGCAAGATGAGACCAAAGCAACTTGTACCACAAAATACAAGGAAGCACTTAAAAAATAGCAACGAACTACAGAGGGGTGTGTCACCTGGCCATGGAACCAATCTGAAAGGGCTCCCAGTGGCTAACGCAGTAACAACCAGAAAAATAAAAATAAAATAGCTCCATCGTGTGGTGTTGGATTACAAAACAAAGTAAATATGGGCTCATGGATACACGAGCACATATTGGTATATATGTATCTACACATATATAAACAAAAAGGATAAATAATACTTAGATAATAGTTTAAACATTGCACAGTGTATCAATATTTTCTCCTCCATAAAGTGGAGCTATGCCCCTTCCCTCCTCACCCCCTAGAGAGTCAACCTGACTTTGTGACTCATAGCCAACAAATGAGTTGGAAAGCAGGGCTGAGGTAGGGGGTTAAATAGTGACTTTACAAGGGATAGAGCTGGCAAACTATCCAGACCAAGAGATTAGTTTTCATATGCCCAGTGATCAGTCAACACACCTTATGACATGTCCAATGATGTCACCACCATGTAACTTACGACATACCCAGTGGTTTCACATTCCCAGTGTTAAGTCCCATCCATGCATTTTTTTTGCTACAATGTGATGAGGAGCACTATACTTCCATGGTCTTCTCAAAAACCATCACTCCAGTCCAAACACAATGAAAACATCAGACAAACACAATCTAGGGGCATTATATAGGATACCTGGCCAATGTTCCTTGGGGATCTCCAAGTCATGAGAAACAAGGACCAGCTAGAAAATTGCCACTGATTTGAGAAAAAAACTAAAGAAACACAATGGGTGGAGCCAAGTTGGTGACTTAGAAGCTCCAGCAACCACCTCCCTGCAAAGACAACAATGTGCACAGTCATGCACACACCAAGTCACTGTAACAAGAGCTATGGAAGCCAGGTAAGGCACCAAAGTATCCTGTCGTATTGTAACCCTAAGAAAAGCTGCATTGAAGAAAGCAGGAAGGAGTTGACTGCATCACCCTGCCCCAGCTCCAAGGGGCATGGTATGGAGACACCTTTTACTAGGGAGAGGAAGAGTGAATTGAAGCCCAGTGTCAGGTACCCTATGCAAAAGATCAGTCTTACTGAGATCCCAATCCCTGTCTCTAAGCCCATTCTATAGAGTGAATATTTGGAGCTAGCATAGTCAGGCAGCTTCTAACTCCTTTCCCTCAACAACTGAAAGAAAACAAAACTCCAGTCATTCACAGAAGTAAGGAGGAGCTTGGGAGAGTGCCTTGGAACACAGAGCTGTGCCTATATCAACCAGAGCTGGTATCTGAGAAAGGCCAAAGGCTCTATGCCCAAGCCAGTGTTCACGGCTGAGCCTCTAGACTTATCTAGTATCAGGTGGAGAGAAGCACTTCGGGGGGTCAGACTCATTTTGTGGGGGTGTCACTGCTGGTCTCAGGTGGGGTTGGTGGACACCCATGGGACTTTGATTACAGACTATGGGATCCAGGTGTGGGTACACTGGGTCCAGCCTAGATGGCCTGGAATCTGCATTTATCACCCTTTTCCAACCTTGGGTAGACAGCAGGGGCCAAAGATTTGTCTCATGACACATTGCCAGCTTAGTACAGCATAATGTTGGGAAGATCTTAACGGTTTCTATCCCTCAGCCAATGCCTGTAAATAGTCCCTGTACTTTCCCTAGCATTGGAATAAAACCTGTGCTCTGTTGAGAAGACATGTTCTTGTGTGTTATCACCATCAGACTCTCTTGGGCCTGGAATGCACCCCTAAGTTGCACAGGGCCTAGTAACTATGAGACCAAGTCCTGGCACTGGGTTTCAGTTTGTTCTCTGCCCAAGACCCAGCCTGCTTAAGTATCTGAGGAACTGTCTCTCTTACACATCCTCCAACCTTGATCAGACAGAAAGAAAGCATGGGACAGTTTTGGGACTCAGTAAACCCAGCATTAAACAGATTCTTACTGTGCATGTTCTCACGCCAGTGCTGGTAGGCAGAGCCTCTGGCCTTGCTATAGTGCCCAGCACAGTGCTCTGGTCATGACTGTCTTACACTCCAGCCAGTATGATCAGGGGCAGGTAAGTGTAGCATTAGGCAGTAAACCCACCCCAACACCATACACACCTTGGAAAGATAAGTATTGAAGCTACCCCAGGCTGTACTGGGAGGGCTGCGAGTTCTAGATGATTCAGTGGCATGGTATTCATGGACAAAGGACAAGCAGTCTGAGCCCACCACAGGCCAAGGAAGAGGTGTGTAAGGATGAGCTCCCTCTGTTTAGGCACTTTCCAGAGTTCATATTAGATAATGCATCAACCAAGAGTTTGGGACAAATATGAGTTTGTGGAATATTATAAGACCTAATCAGTAAAAACATATCAACAACAGACGTGGGGCAAACCTCGATACAGAGCGCTACCTAGGGCCGAAATAATGGAGGTAGCTATAGGCTCAGAGAAAATAAACAGACTGCTTATAATTTCTGAGGTCAGCCAGAAATAAATGCAGATCACTGAAACTAATCCCTCAGTGCACAGATGACAGATGACATTTTAAACCAATAAGTGTCTAGAACCTCCAAGGAACCATGAATTCACCTAAAAAGCAAAACAAGGTGCCAGAAACCAATCATCTAGGAACTGAAACTTCTACATGCTTGAATGAAGATTTCAAAATTTCTGTTTTGAGGAAGTTCAACAAAATTCAAGAGGACACAGAGAAAAGGTTAAATATTCCAACAGAGAGATTTGATAGAGAGATGAAAGTAATAAAACAAAATAAAGCAGAAATCCATCAGCTGAAAAGTACACTAAGTGAAATTAAGAACTTGCTAGAAGGCATTAATAACAGAATAGATCAAATAGAAGACAGGCTATTTGAAAATACACAACTGGAAGAGAAATGAAGAAAGTGTATGAGAAATATGGGACTTGAGAATTTCAATGGGTTTCAAAGACATAATGACAGAAAACCTAGAGAAAAATACTGCTACATATTCAGATGTAGGAAGGTCAAAGGTGATCAGTCAGATGCAACCCTGCCAAGTCTACCCCAAGACATATTATAGTCACGTTCTCCAAGGTTAAAGAAAAGATTCTCAAAGATACAAGAGAATACAAGTAAATGATAGATCAAGGGATCCCAATTTACCTGAGTGCATACTTCTCAACAGAAATCTTACTGGTCAGGAGGAAATGGAATGATTCTTTTACAGTATTGAGGGAAAAAATCCCAGCTAAGAATACTGTATTCCACAAAGCTATTTCAGGTATGAGGGACAGAAAAAGATCTTCCAGACAAACACAGCCTGAGAGAATGTATCACAACCTCACAACTAGACCTGTCTTACAACAGATGCTGAGTTCCTCAGCCTGAATGAATGAGACACTAAGAAGTAAGAGAAAATTTTGGAAGGTAAAAAACTCACAGATAAGAGCAACTATGTAAATTCAGAATGCACTAATATTTTAAACATGGGTTATAAACCACTTATACCTCCAGAGTTATGACTAAAAGTTATAATTTCTACATTAAAAAGTTAAGAGGCCATATGAGTGCCAAATTCTGGATGCTCCACTTCTAATCCAGAAGCAAGCTAGGGTGCCTAGAAGAGCAGCAAAAGATGAACCAAGTGCTTTGGTCCCTGCCACCCACATGGGAGATCCAGATGGAATTCCAGGCTCCTAGTGTTGGCCTGATCCAGGTCCAGTCATTGCAGCCATTTGGGGAGGAACCAATGGATGGAAGATTCTCTCTCTGTCTCTGTCTCTGTCTCTCTCCTCCCACCCTTACCCCTGCCCCCACCCTCACCCCTATCCCTACCCCTACCCCATCCCTCTCTGTAACACTGACTTTAAAATAAATATTAAAAAAAAAATACATTGTGACAGGTAATATGGAAAGGTGCCAAATGAAACAACAAAACTTCAAAATACAAGGAGGAACGGAACACAAAAAATAGAGTGTTTTAATGGAATTTCTTATCTCTTCGGCTTTTTCTTTGTTCTTTTCTCTATTTTTATAATCAATGTCAAGCTTTTCTCATTTCAAGATGACGTGGTGCAGTGAAAAGAAGTTTTCTGTAAGCCTCATGGTAACCATAAATAAAAGAAAACTGTAACAGTAAAAATAATAAGCAAGGAATTAAAGTACAGTAATATAGAGCATTATCCAATCACAAATGAAGATTTTAAGAAAGGGAGAAAAATCCTAACAAGGAAAATACAAAAGATATATCAAAATAGCAGTAGTAATATCTTACTTGTCAATAATTATCTTACATGTCAATGGTCTACATTATCCAATTAAAAGGCACAGAATGGTTGAATGGATTCAAACACAGACCCAACTATACGATGCTTACCAGAAACTCACTTTACCTCTTAGAGTACAGATGGACAGAACCCAAAAGAAAGCAGGAGTAGCCTCACTTCTATCAGTTAACACAGATATTAAAATAAAATCAGTAAAAACAGACAAGAAAGGTATTTATATAATGATAAAGAATTCAATCCAACAATAAGAAATAACAGTTGTAAATATATATATACACTGAATATTGGAGCATCCACATATGGAATGTAAATATTAATAGATCTAAAGGGAGAGATAGACTCCAATACAACAATAATATGGGACTGTAACACTCCACATTCAAAAATGGATAGGCTCCTTTAGAGAGAAAATCAACAAATAAGTTAAATTGCAAATTAAATCAACTGGACCTAACAGTCACCTGCAGAACTTTCCACTTATCCAACAGCTATAGAATTCACATTCTTCTCAACAGCATATGGGACATTCTCCAAGACAGATCATATGACAAATCACAAGTCTCAACATGCTTAAAGTAAATCATACAAAATATGTTTTCTGACAATAATGCAACAAAACTAGAAAACGATAATAAGAAAAAATTGTAGAACAACACAAATACATGAAAATTAAACAACATACTCTGATTAAGGAAGAAATGAAAAATGATTTTTTTTAATTCTTCAAATTAATGAAAACGGAAACAAAACATCCCAAAATCTACAGGAGCAAAAAAAAAAAAAAAAGTAACAAGAAGGAAGTTTATAGAAGGAAGTTTATGGAAAGAAGGAAGTTTATGGAAGGAAGGAAGGAAGGAAGGAAGGAAGGAAGGAAGGAAGGAGGAAGGGCATTGTGGAACAGCAGGTTAAGCTGCCACCTGCAACGTGAACATCCCATATGAGAACCAGTTCAAGTTCTCGCTGCTCTGCTTCCAATCCAGCTCCCTACTAACATGCCTGGAATTCAGCAGAAGGCATCACAAGTACCTGGGCCCTTGCTATCCATGTAGGAGAACCAAGTGAAGTTCCAGGCTCCTGGCTTGTTCCAACCTTGGCCACAACAGAAATCTGGGGAGTGAATCAGCAGATGGAAGATTCACTCTCATTCTCATTCTCATTCATTCTCTCTCTCTCCCCTCACCCTTCCCCCTGTCTATAACTCTGCATTTCTAAAAAATAAAATAAATCTTAAAAAAAGAAAGATCTCAAATAAACAATTTATCATTGTACCTCAAGAAACCAGAAAATGCGAAACAAATCAAATCCAAAACTGGTGGAAGGAAAGAAATAATAAACCTCACAACACAAACAAATAATACAAAGACTATAGAAAGTACAAAAAAAAAAAATCAATGACACAATGACACAGAGAGCTGGTTATTCAGAAAGATAAAGAAAATTGATAAAATCTTAGCTAGACAAACCAAGAAAAACAAAGAAGAATCAAAGACAGAATAAGTGACGAAAATGGAGACATTAAGACTGACACCTGTAAAGTACAGAGGATTGTTATACAATCCTGTGAACAACTATATGGCAGCAAATTAAAAAATCCAGAAGTGGACAAACTTTTTGAGAAATGTGCCTCACAAAGTTGAATCCTTAGAAAATGGAATATCTAAACACAACAATGATAAGTAGCAAGGTTGAATCAGTAACTAAAAAACAAACAAAAAAACCTCCTATCAAAGAAAAGTACAAGAACAGAAGGCTTCACTACTGAATTCTACCAAACATTTGGATAAGAATTAACACCAATACTTCTTAAATTATTCCAGGAAATAAAAATGGAAGTGAATTAAGCCAGTCCCAAAGGGACAAATATCATATGTCCTCCCTGATCAGTGACAACTAACCAAACACAAAAAACAAAACCTGTTGAAGTGAAAGGGACACTATGAGAAACAGTGACTTGATCAGCCCTCATCCTGACTGTTGATGTACAATGTAATATTTTATCCCTTTTAGTATTTTTTTTGTTCTAGTTAATACTATCGGTTGAACTCTGTAATTAACACACATTTATTCTTAGGTGTTTAAATTTAACCGAAAAGTGATCCCTGTTAAATATAAGAGTGGGAATAAGAGAGGGAGGAGATGTACAATTTGGGACATGCTCAATCGGACTTGTCCCATATGGGGGAGTTAGAAATGTGCCAGGGGATCCCAATAGAATCCCATCAAGGTGGCATGTACCAAGGCCATCTCACTAGTCCAAGTGATCAATTTCAGCTCACAATTGATCACACTGATAGGTCTAAGAGTAAAAGGGATCACACAAACAAGACTAGTGTCAGCTAATACTAACTGATAGAATCAAAAAGGGAGAGAATGATCCAACATGGGAAGCGGGATACACAGCAGACTCATAGAATGGCAGCTGTCCTAAACAGCACTCTGGCCCCAGAATCAGCCCTTAAGGCATTCAGATCTGGGTGAAGAGTCAATGAGAGTATTTTAGGCATGGAAAGCCAAGACACTCTCGAAAAAAATAAAAAATAAAAAAGAAGACCTAAATGAAAGATCTCTGGGAGTGAGATCCCAGTAGAAAGAATGGGCCATCAAAGAAGGAGGTAAGCGTCTCTGAAGGGAGGAGAGAACTTCCACTTTGACTATGACCTTGTCTAAATAAGATCGGAGTCAGCGAACTCAAAAGGCTTCCATAGCCTTGGAAACTCATGACTAGAGCCTAGGAAGATTAATGACATCATAAACAAGAGTGTCAAATTAAGTCAACAACAGGAGTCACTTTGCACTTACTCCTCTTGTAGGATCTGTGCCCCTAATGTGTTGTCCAATGTGAATTAATGCTATAACTAGTACTCAAACAGTATTTTACACTTTATGTTCTGTGTGGGTGCAAACTGTTGAAATCTTTACTTAATATATACTAAATTGATCTTCTGTATATAAAGGGAATTGAAAATGAATCTTGATGTGAATGCAATGGGAGAGGGAGCGGGAGATGGGAGGGTTGCAGGTGGGAGAGAAGTTATGAGGGGGGTAAAAGCCATTTTAATCCATAAGCTGTACTTTGGAAATTTATATTTACTAAATAAAAGTTAAAAATAAAAATAAAAAGATATTAAGACTATGTGCTAAATAAAAGGATAGTTTTTCAATAAATGGTGCCACTTTCCCATTTGGCAATTGGATATCCAAACACAGAATAATGAATCTAGATGCCTATCTGTCACCCTGGACAAAAATCAACTCAAAATGAATTAAAGACCTAAACATGAGACCTGAAACTTTTAAACTAGTAGAAGAAAAAAAGAGAAAATGATTCAGGCCATTGGCATGATAAGGATTTTCAGGAACAAACCCCAAAATCAACAAAGTAAAGCAAAAATCTAAAGAATCAGATGAAATTTTTGCAAGCTGTGTACTGGACAGGCAGTTATTATGTAGAATATCTGAAGAACTCCATCAACTCAGTGGCAAACCTATGACCTTGTATGCAAAGCTCTGGCCATAGGATCAGCTGGCATCTCCTTCCATGAGGGGCACTTGTGTGGACCCATTCCCGGAAGTGTTTTGTTCCTGCCTGGCCTTTGCTCTGCCCTCCTCCCGCCTTGCCCCTGGAGAAGAGGAGATACAGTGTGGGTCTCCATCCTGACACCAAAAGAGAGGAAACCTTCATGGCATCTCACGAAATTATACAGCTTTATCTCCCAGTTTGAGATTATACCCTCAGTTAGCTGGTCCATGTTTTGGCTAGCTGTGTAAATGGGAGAATGCTGAGCCTCTCCAGCCACGTGCAGATGGAGACTCACTGCCTGTACTGCCCTAACGGTCCTCAGATCCTAAACTGACAGGAGGGAGACAATGACTGAAATATCTTAATTACCAACATCTGCTCTCAGCATAATGAGTAGCATCCTGCCCAATAAAGAACCTCCTCAATTCTTTTTTGTTTGCAATTTCATTTTCCTTCATAGTTGTACCTATTTATGAGGTACACTCTGTTAATTCAATACATGTTTACACTGTGCCACGATCAAATCAGGCTAGTAACATTTCCACCTCCTTATCATTTTGTGTGTGTTGGCAGCCTTCTGACCTATTCTCACTTCTCTGTGAAATAGCAGTTATGAAGCTGAGGTCACAGGCACCCTGCTCTAAGACACCTGGAGCCAGCCCCTGTCCTGGGCTTCAAGAACATTCCAAGGGGCCACATTTCCAGTCTTGATTTACTACTATTTACATACTAGAGCATAACAGATTACCTCAAAATTTTCTGCCTTAGACAACAAACGTTGTTATCACATTGTTTCTGGAGTCAGCAACTGAGACATCGCTTCTTGCAAAGATCCCAAGTCTGACTGGAAGTCTGGTTCAACAAGGGGCTTCCGAATTTCTGAGTAGTAAGCTGAACTCTGCAGTACTTTTACTGTATGTTGTTAGCAAAGCTGGAAGTTTTGTCACTAAAGCTGGAAATTTACACTCCTCTTATACCAGTGTTCCTATAGGAAAAGACACTCTGAAACTTAAAGTTTACAGTTAATAATTTTGGTTACATAATTCTACAAAATTTCTGCAGGAATTTGAGTATGTATCAAGGCAAGAAGGTTACCATGATTCAAGTCAACCCCATGCCCTATGGAGCTGGCTGGGAAACAATCACACAAAAATACCCACATTGTTTCTGAAATTTCTCAAGTATCAGGAAAGTTTAGGACCAAAGGTAGTGAAATACACCCAAGAGGTTCCCCCACTGATCATTCTAGGGGAACAAAGTGACTTTTCCTCTCTACGGACAATAGCCAACTGATCTCAGAACACTTAAGACCAGATGATGTGGGCCAGCACTGTGGCGCAGCAGTTTAACGCCCTGGCCTGAAGCATCGGCATCCCATAGGGGCGCCGGTTCAAGACCCAGCTACTCCACTTCCCATCAAGCTCTCTGCTACGGCCTGGGAAAGCAGTAGAAGATGCCCCAAGTCCTTGGGCCCATGCACGTGCATGGGAGACCCGGAAGAAGCTCCTGGCTCCTGGCTCCATATCAGTGCAGCTGCAGCCATTGCAACCAATTGGGAAGTGAACTATCAGATGGAAGACCTCTCTCTGTCTCTCGTTGTCTGCGTAACTCTGACTTTCAAATAAATAAATAAATCTTTTTTAAAAAAAGACCAGATGATGTTTGATCATTGTTTATTAGTTTTAAAACTGTAGGTGCTTTACAATTTTATAATGGGTTTGAGTAAGAGTAAGTAAACTGTAAATTTATTCCTTGGTATACTTTTATTTTGCTAAAGAAATTGTGAATACTATTTGTAATTCATTTTACTTATACTTACTGGTTTACACAAATGAACCTAGGAGCACAAAGGCAAAATCTGGAAATATCCTGAGCTCAGCTATCCCTGTCCCCGGGGAGTCGGGGTGCATGACCCTGCCGTAAATGGATGTGATGTGTGTGTCAATGCTTATAATAGGTATTGAAATAAAGTTTGCATTGGGTTACCATCTAAGGAACATTAAGTCACTCTGAAAGGCACTTAGGTGTGTTAGTCAAATGACAGCTTGTGTCCCCAAAAGCCAAGCAGAACTTCACTTTTATAAACTGCAGAATTCTGGAAAGGAGGACCATGGGAAGCTTTAAGCCTTTAAGACACTCCTCATATTTTACACAGAATAATGCTGATGATTTTTGGTTATTAAGCATCTACAATAATCTTGATGACAACAGTAAAATTAGTTATAATTCCATTTGCATAAGAGACTCTGAGGCTGGCCAACTTAAGAAAAAGTATTAGACAGACAGAGTTTGTGGACTCAAAAGGCTTCCATAGCCTTGGCAGCTCTTGTCAAGAGCCTCATTGGGTGCTCACTGACATCAAAAATAAAGACTGTTAATTGTTAAATCAACTACAGGAGTCACTATGCACTTACTTCCTGTGTAGGACCTCTGTCCTTAATGAGTTGTACTATGAGAAATAATTGCTCTCAATCTGTACTTTATAACTAGTGTCGGGGGTACAAACTGTTGAAATATTTACTTAGTATGGAGTTCGTCTTCTGTATATAGTTAATTCAAAATGAAACTTAATGAAGAATGGGGTAGAAGACAGAGTGAGGGTTTGGAGAGAGAGTGGGAGCTGGGAGAGGAGTGGTGGTGGGAGTGCAGGAATGGGAATTTTTATTCCTAAAAAATGGGAATTTTTATTCCTAAAAGCTGTACCTATGAAATTTGCACTCATTAAATAAAAGCCTCCTTAAAAAGCAAAAAATTATTAGAACACAAGTTTATGAGCTCCCTAAAATGTCAAAATGCCTCCCTACCTTAAAAAAACAAATGAACAGCAATAAAACAGATAAAATTACCAATATTACAAATAAAATCTATAACTATAAACTTTAACAGAAAAAATAAAAGTAGAGAAAGAGTACATTAATACTTTTAGTATATTTCTCTATAAAAAATAAAAATCAGGGGCCAGCATCATGGCACAATAGGTAAACCGGGCTTGTCATGCCATCAACCCATTTGGGAATGCAAATCTGAGTCCCAGCTTCTGTACTACCAGCATCAAGAAAAACAGCAGAAGGTGGTCCAAGTCCTTAAGCCCCTTGCCACTCATGTGGGAGACCACAATGGGTTTTCTAGCTCCTGGCCTTGACCTGACCCAGGAAAGGCTGTTACAGCCATGTGGGGAATGAACCAGCAGATGGAAGCATATTCATTCATTCACTCCCCCCCATCACTGCTTCTCAAATAAATAAATCTTTATAAATTTAAAAAATAATAATAACTAGAAGGTTTTGGATGTTTTCACCATAAAGAAATGTTCAATGTTCGAGAAGATATATATATATATTGTATATTATATATATATATATTATATTATTATATAGTTACCATGATTGGCTATTACCCATTATATACATGTATGAGAATATCACGTGGTACACCATAAACATGTACAATTTTTAAACATCTATTAAAAACTTTATTTTAAAAAGTAGAGATAAGATACATCCTGCCATGGGAACGTGATGTTAGTTTTAGTTGTGCTTCCCAGCTAGGGCACTGCTCTTTCATGTTTCCCTTGATACTTACACATTCTGCTTATTTTTATTTTCGTCTCTCTCATCTTGGCTTGTAGCCAAAGTCATTTTTCTGAGCCAAGGATTATTAGTTCATCCTTGTATTTTGTGCCAGGGACCAATGATAAATCTACATAATTTGTTCAAGAAATTATCTATTTCTATCCACCAGATTTTTAATTAAATTGTTAGACTCCACCAAGATGGCCTAAACTTTTTTTTTTTTTTTTTGACAGGCAGAGTGGACAGTGAGAGAGAGAGACAGAGAGGAAGGTCTTCCTTTACCGTTGGTTCACCCTCCAATGGCCGCTATGGCTGGCGCGCTGCGGCCAGCGCACCGCGCTGATCTGAAGCCAGGAGCCAGGTGCTTCTTCTGGTCTCCCATGCGGGTGCAGGGCCCAAGGACCTGGGCCATCCTCCACTGCATTCCTGGGCCACAGCAGAGAGCTGACCTGGAAGAGGGGCAACCGGGACAGAAGCCGGTGCCCCGACTGGGACTAGAAGGCGGTGTGCCAGCACCACAGGCGGAGGATTAGCCTAGTGAGCTGCAGCACTGGCCCAGCCTAAACGCTCTTGTCTGCTGGTCCACACCTTAGATACACTTCTTCCCAACTCTAGGCTCATGATCTTCCATTTCTGAGAGCATTTCGTTAGGAATTTGACATCATACGGCTTTCCCCTCTGCCTCTGCCATTCTGAGCCCAGGACTGCCTTTCTCATGGACCTAAGTGCTCTGTGGGAGGGTGGGAGCCCAGCTACAATCAGCACAGATGAGCAAATGCAGGCGGCCTAACCACAGGGACCAACCTCCCTAAGCGTCCTTCAGGACCTTCCCACCTGTGCACCCCCAGCTTGTACACCTCCCCCTCTCTCGACAGAGTTGAGTTCTCTGTCCTTCCCCACCTGTAATCATCCTAAATAATCCCTTGTTTAACTCCTGCCGGTGCAATTCTTCTTTGACAGGCTAAGAGAATGTAGGTGCCAAGAGGTCGGTGAAAGTAACTCGGCAGTGGATGTGCCATAAAGCTGGAGGAACCCACAGGCTCCACACACATGTGGGGTGCCCATAGTTCAACTTGCTCAAATGTTTCATCCTTTAGTTACTCATTTTTTATATAACAAACTTATAAAAATCTCCTCACTATAAATGCCAATTCATTTGGGAAATAGACAAGCTCCTTTTAAATTTCCATTTAGTTTATCTTCAAGTCACTAAGCCATTTGTTAGCAAACCTACACGACACATCACCAGAGGGGAGAACAGTTGGCAGAGTCACATCAATAGGAAGGATGGAGAAAGGAAAAGGAAATACATGGATTATAACTAGGGCATAGCATAATTAGAAAAAGGCAAAGAACAATATCAGAATCTGGAGGAAAATAATGAAATGAAGGGAAAGGGGATTATATATATATGGATATAGGAAACATAAAAAATCAAATTTGGCTGGCACTGAGGCTCAATAGGCTAATCCTCCACCTTGTGGCACCGGCACACCAGGTTCTAGTCCAGGTCGGGGCACCGGCTTCTGTCCCAGTTGCCCCTCTTCCAGGTCAGCTCTCTGCTGTGGCCCGGGAGTGCAGTGGAGGATGGCCCAAGTGCTTGGGCCCTGCACCCGCATGGGAGACCAGGAGAAGCACCTGGCTCCTGGCTTCAGATCAGCGTGGTGCGCTGGCCGCAGCGTGCCAGCCACAGCAGCCATTGGAGGGTGAACCAACGGTAAAGGAAGACCTTCCTCTCTGTCTCTCTCTCTATCACTGTCCACTCTGCCTGTCAAAAATAAAAAAAAAATCAGATTTTACATCCCACCTCCCAAAAATTTACCCAGGGCATATGTCAAAGACAGAGTGGGTTTCTTGGTCTTTTACAGAGATAAGACAGTAGTCCCTAAAGAACTGCACAGTTTCAAATACAGCGAGATCTATGCATCAGTTTTTTTTTTTTTTTTTACAATATATATTTCCCATGAACTTTTTGAAGGCCTCTTGGCATGCCTGGATTTCAAAATACATTTGCACAAAAAGAAATTTATCTTTTCATTCCATTTTCCATAAATGTTTTGATGTACCTTTGCATTTCACACTGCAGAAAGGTAAAAACAAAACTAAGGAAAAGGGGGAAAAGATGAGTATTACCCCCAGGTGATCATGAAATGAGGGCTAGGCTGGGCCAAACAGCCAAGGTTCGAGCTTGATCCAGTGTCTCCCTCTGGTCCACACCCCTCCTGGCCCACAGAGCATGGTAATTATATTCTTCCTCCCCAAGTGTCCACAGCAATTTTAATTACATGAGGTGTTGTTCCTCCAAATTCTTGCTGATCGTAAATAAAGCTCTTACTGGTGATAAATAAAACTCTTAATAATCCAGACTTGAAGTGAGATGCAATCTCCTCCCTTTGTGGCTTCAAAAGCCCTGGAGAGTCAATTTAATCCTCATTGCCCTCCAGCAGAATACTTTTATATGGATAGAGGACTGTGGCTTTCCCACTTCTGCACTTGTCCCTGTGGTACCTTCTGAATAAATCTACAACTCTCCGAGTTTAGGTTTCGTTGCCATCATTTTAAAATGCATCTATTATTTGCAGACTCCTGAGTCAATGCATAATGAAAAATTCAATTCAATTTAAAAGCAAAAGAATAAAATTCCCCAAAAGATGGGGTGAAATGATAGGTGGTACAGAAATTTAGGGAGATTGTAAAGGGTCCTAAGAGGTACAGAAGATTAAAAACTGGGAAATGTGACTTGAAGAGATCTACAAAACCCAGGCTGTGCTTTGGGAGAGAATTTCCACAGAATACCTGATTTCTTCAACTCCACTGGTACCAACAGGGACCCAGGGCCCATTCTGACCTTAACTGTCGTTATGGGAAACAGGTGAGTTCAGTAGTTGCTATAGCAACCGTCCTGTACAGCCTTTGACTCTCATTTTCCTCAATTCATCTTCTGTGTGCTGCTTATCTCTCCTCTTTATCAAGTTACTTGCTCCTCTCCAATTATTCTTTAAATTTGAGTTAAAGTCCCAGTTGTATGGTTAGGGGTTCTATAAACATAAGTAAGATAAAATCACTTCCTGTCGTAAACCACCGGTTCATGGCAATGAGATTTATTAAATAGCTACCATCCAAACTTCATCTTACTTGTGAGTGAATGTTCTCCAGGGGAGTGTGTGTGTATATGAGTGTGAGTGTGTGAGGGTGTGTATGCACACACTCATGTACATGTGTGCTTCCATGGGTGTGTGTGATAACACAGAAAGAAGTCCAGCTGAAGATCCCATTACTGGAGTAGACTTGCTCTCTACAGTCTATTAAATGAGCTCTACAAATCCTTCTTCTACGCATTTATCTTATGGATATCAGGGGGAAAAAGAGAGGGAGGTGGTCTCAGGATCAGGGTTGGGATTCCTCAGAGACCTTGGAAGTCTGAGCTCCCCTGGTTTGCATGTCAGTTTCCCGCTCTGCACAGTTGGGAGAGTGATATCTCCCACAATGCTGTCTCAGGGATGCTCTGAATATTCAAAGAGATACTGCATACAAAAATGTTTTACCCATGTAAACTACTATCATATAATTTAGATGTTTCCTACACCCATCAAAATTCATGTCAGGGTGCCTACTGGCTGCTCTTCAGTGACGCCATGTGCAGATTTGCAGTGTAATTGGGCAGGGAGCCAACCTGCGTCTTGGATTAGTTTTTTGTTTATGAAGAACTTCTCGATGTTTAGAATGTTTTCTCCATACTTGCTAATTGGCTTTAAATGCTAGTAAAAAAGCTGCTGCTTCTGACAGTAAATTAAAATTGCTTTCACTTCACTCATGTCAAAGTCTTGTTTACCCCAAACCAGGATTTACTCTTTGTGTAATTTTTTTGAAATTTTTTTCGTTTATTATGTTAGGTGGTAAAACTACAAAGAGAAACATGGTTCAAACCTTGTATTTGTTTGGTGTTTTGAGCTCCACAACATCATGCATGTGACTGCATGAGCATGTGTGCGGGAGGACCTGATATCAAGGCCTGTTTACGCAAGCACAAAGGGAACATTTGTTAACTTCCTGAGAACTTCACCCACATTTGCCTAATTTGAAGTTTTGGTCCCAGGTCAGCCCTTCCATAAGGGCTGTATTTCTCCAGATTTTTATATACCTGGTCTCTGTGTTTACAAGCTTTGAGATTTGAAAAAGTTGTAAGTGTCCTAGGTACCCAGGTTTTGTTGTGAGATCAAGGGCGTGGTGCACAAGGCCTGATACAAAGGCAGATCCCGAATACACACATCACCATGGCTAGATGCAACACTTGGGGAGGCGCTGATAATACTGCTCCCCTGGGTTGTCCTCCAGAGGGAAACAGGGCTAGGCCATGCTCTCACTGGGCTCTAGCAGCCCCTGCAGGATGGGAAAGCTGAGTTCATGCTCCCAAGTCTGGCTCTCAGAATTCACCTTCTCTGACCCACAATCCTGCAACCCATGTACTTTCCATAGAGCAGCACATCCCAGCTGAAAGACACCTAGAGGAGTAGTGGTCACCACATCCAGGTAAAGGTGTGGGGAGAGGCATGCAAAGAGGGTGACTGACAGGTGCAGCTCCAGAGCACAGAAACTTGAAAGGATCTACATTCCATCATGGCACAGTAGGGTGACTGTGGTGACAACAATCAATTGTGTATTTTAAAAGTAGCCAGCAGAGAGGAGTTTGAATGTTCTCAACACAAAAAAGATAAATGTCTGAGATGATAGATATGACAATTATCCTGAATATATGTACTGAAACATCTCACCATAAGTATGTACATTTACTGTCAATTTTTTTATTTTAAAGACTTCTAGAGAAAAATAACTCTCTCACTCGATCTCTCTCCCTCTCTCTCTCTCACTCGATCTCTCTCTCTCTTCTCTCCCCCCTCCTCACTTTCCTTCCCTCCTTCTCTGCCTGTCCCCCTTTCAAGTCTATTTTTTAAAAAGATATATGAAATTTTTTTTGAAAACCAAATCTATGGGTATGGAAACCCTTGGAGAATTTAGAATAAAAAGTTTGACATTATGAGAACATTAATGAAAAAGCAATTATCCACATCAGTGACTGTAGACACAGGCATAAAAAATGAGTTAGAATCTCCACTCCAAGTTAAAGAGATGGGTTGCAGTAGGGTTGATGTATCGTAGCTCTGAGGTAGGGTGCCTAATCTCTAATCCCAGGCCCACAATTTGCTAGGAGCAAGGCACTAGTCAAGTTTCTTCAAAATGGAATGAAAATAAAGAAAGAATTAATGTGTATAATTTACTTAGAACACCATATGGTAAGGAGCAAGCACTCAATTGGCATTAGCTGTTAGCTTTACTATGATTAGTATTTCACATAAAAATTGCAAAGGCAATGACTTACAGCAAATACAGATGGTGCCAAACCACTCATGATACTACTGAGACGTACCCCACAGGTGAGCAGCAGCAGAAAGCAGTTTCATCTGTAGGAGACTAGCCAACTTCAAGCTACCATGGCATATACATTATCTGAACTAACATCACAAACAACCCAGAAGACAGATCATTTCATTCCATTTTTGCATATCAAACGGGTTACATTATGTGTGGAAGAACATAATACTAGTAAATGGAGGAGCAGAAGTTTGAGCTCCAGTCTTTGCAGAAAGGTAAATGAGGATCAATTGCCTACTCAAGGGACCCTGGATCTTGCCCCCTTCCCCAGCACACAAGGCCTCATGTTGTGTGAGCCCCTTCAAGGGGACTATGGTGGATCAGGTGGCTCTGTTTTGGAAGATTCAATCTTACTCCCTGCTTTGCATCAGCAAAGCATGTGCCCTCCCACTACACTACACTTGTGGCAAACACACTGGGGCATAAAAAAGTCCGTGTGAATGGAGTTAAAGTTGAATTCATTTTGCTGCAAAGACATTTTTGAATCCATGCATAGTTTTCTCATGAAACGTACTTCCCATGAACTTTTTTGATGCATTCCCTCCTGGCCTACACCCCTTCCCAATTTCCACCTCTCCTTTCCTTCCTTCCCCCCTTCCACTCCTTAAGGGTCAACTGATAACCCTGCTATCTCTGTAAAACAAGATTTGTGTGTAGACTGAATCCACTACATAAAAAGATACATTTGTTTTGGTGGCCGAGGTGAAATTTTGTTTTCTTTCTTTGCTTGCTTTGTCCTGTTTTTTCCCCTTAAACTTGTTAAGGAGAAGAATCTCAGATTCCCACCCTGCCAGCTGTTGGCAGGGAAGCCCCTCGACAGGAATTGCTCTGGAGCTGCAAGGAGTCACACAGCTGTTGCACTGACCATCAGTAGGTTAAAAGGCTCTGAGCAGGAGAGTTTAATGTGCTCTCCAGACTGTGACTTTACCCCATAGAAGACAAAGGACATGATGCTGGTCAGTTTCGCCACAGGACAGATAAAACCAGCTTCAAACTTGGATTACAGGGAATAAATGAAACGTTCCCTTGCCCATCACCTGCCCACACTCCCACTCCTCCCCAGCCTGTTCAGTTCCAAAGGAGAAAATTAAACCTTTCAAAAACTGAACAAAATCTCTTGAGAGCAGAGGCATCAAACAATTTATTCATTGACGAGGTGACACCTAAAAGTCTTCCCCGGGGCTGTGCCTCAGTCTCTTGCTGATGGGCAGCCTTGAAGGCAAGAGCACAGTGCTGCTAGGGAAGTGCACGGGGCTGGATGATTGACACCTTTACCCCAGCTGACAACAGGTAGGGTCAGCTGTTTGGTTGTCAAGTTCAAGTCTGAACTGCGCATTGGCAGAATCTTAAGCTACAGAATGAGGAAGAACCTCTATCCTTCTGTGCTGCATCCAACATGCCTGTAGTCCATCTAAAGGAGGACTGTCAGCCATGGTGGAACATTCAGCCACGGTTTCCATAGCCATTTTAGAAGATGCCCTTGCTACCAGTTTCTCTGTTTATACTCATGGGCTTTTTTCCCACTGATGTTGTACTAATCTGCCAGAGCTAAATCAAAACAAAACACCAAGAGAGTATGGCTTAGGCGACAGAGATCCACTGGAGGCTGAAGGTACAAGGTCAAGGTGCTGGCAATGGCCGAGACGCCTGATGCCTCTCCCTGGGTTGCACATGGTCTTTCCCCTGCTCAGGCATACCTGGCATCTCTTCCTCTTTTAAAAAGAAAAGAGACACCAGTGACACAAGATCAGGGGCCCTCCCCTATGACCTCATCTAAAGTCCCTGTAACATCACAGACTGATCTTGCTAGGTTTTTGAATTTTATATAATAAATACAATCATATAGGGGAAAAAAGAAAAAAAAATCTGTCTCTAAGTACAGTCACATTCTGAGGTCCTGGGGGTTGGGGCATCACATATGAATTTGGGGAGGACACAATTCAGTTTATAATTATTAACACAGCCTGTTTAGTTTTCATATCACTATGAAAAACCTCCTCATCTCCCTTGTTCTTCTGCCTGTTTTCCAGGAAGGAGTGAGATCTGAGGGGTGTGTTTGTAAGCATGCAGCAGTCACATCCTGGGGAAATGGCCCTGGGCAGTTAGGAGACCTGCTGCCTGGAGCAGATACATCTCAGAGCCATTGCTGTAATTCTGAAACCTTTTTTTTTTTTATCATGCTGCCATGTGAACCACATAAAGATGAGAGGAACATTATCAATTTAGAGGTTTCAAGTGAGAAATTCAAATGCTTAATGAGAGGAATGAAATGATCATTAAAGATGTAGACAGACTCAGGAGTACATTTAACTAAGTTCTTATGGCTAGAGGCAGAGAACCTTGGATAATTATTGTATGAACTTGGATGAATTGCTCTATGTCTTTAGAAGAGTTTAGTATCTACATGCAAGGTAGATGTGATGAATATATTATCTACCACCAATATATTAAGAGGTAGAAATGGTATCCATTTCTCAATAACTGTTTTAGTATCTGTGTACTTGAGAACTCCTGGTGCATTTCTTAGGCACTCTGAACTTGTCTACAAAAAAATATTTTCTGGGGATTCAGAAGGATAGACAGAGAGAGGCAGAGAAAGGTGAGACACAGTCTCCACTAAGAGGGCAGTGATCTCCCCACGCTCAGGGCAGGGCCCCAGGCTTTCTCAGGGCCCTGGTCTTGCTGCTCTCTGTGAATCCCAGCTCCAGTCTTTGCCTCCAAAGACCTGGTTCTGGGCTCCTTTGCAGCTCAGCCGAGGTCTCAGCTCTTCCCAGCAGTAGTGCATCCAGGCTGATCCTGTGCCCTGCGAGTCCCGTCTGCCATGAGCACTTCTTTAGTTCTAAGTCTCCTGTTTTGTCCCTTTACATTTGTCACTGGACTGGGATGGGGTAAAATCTCAGGTTTCCAGAGCAGGAAGGGCCCTTGGTGGTTTTGTAACAGAGAAAACTGAGGTCTTGAAAAGTGAGACGGTTGGAAGTCATGCACCTAGATGGGAGGAGAGTTCAGACAAGAATCCAGGCCTCGGGACTGAACGCCAAGGTTCTTCCCTCCTCATTTGTGAGGGGGCTGTGTCTCTCATGTCATGGGGCAGCCTTCTCAGCCTTCCACCCAGAGCCTGCACACAGGCAATCAGATAAATGCCTGCATCCCAGCTCCAGGACAAGTTAATCAGAAATAAGGACAGGAAAATGAGGAATCCTAGCACCCTTTCGGCAAACAGAGGTCTCCTTGTTGGGCCCTAACCACGATAGTCCATATCCTTAGGTTTTGCATCCTCAGATTCAAACCAACCATGGACCAAAAATCCAGAGATTTCCAAAAAAGCAAAACTTGAATTTGCCATGCACCAGGTACTGTGCAGAATCCACGGGAGTGTGGAGCTGCATGGCACACCCTAGTGTGGTCTCCACCACCTCACAGAGCTCAGTTGGCCCCAGCATGTGCTGTCTGAGCTTTGTTCCAGTCACCTCTCATTCCTGGACAATACACTTAGGCCTACAGTGGCTGCATCTGCACTGACCAAGTACAAATTTCTTTTCCTTGTTGTTATTATATAAGCAATACAACAGTTACTTTTGTACCATTTACATTGTATTAGGTGTTTCAAGTAACCTAGAGATAATTTAAAGTACATGGGAAGATGTGCACAGGTCCTATGAAAATGCTGTATCACTCTAAATTGCAGACTTGAGCACCCCCAGGTTTTGGTGTTCGTGGGAGTTCTGGAACCCACACCCCAGGGTTGACTACTTCCTAACCTACCAGTGTATTTAGTCAGAGGCAGAACTATGCCACATATTATGCTACATATTAACAAGGTAAACGCACTTCATACTAAACAAAACATCACCTTCCACCTAACAAAATGTATTTCATTGAGATATCAATAACCAGAGGGAAATGATAAAGAAGTGAGAGTTACTAGATAGACATGAGCACAAAGGGAGTCATTGTCCACAGCGGTTTTCCAACAGTGTCCTGGAAAGATGAGACAGGCTGATGGCAAGTGTCATGTACTTCACACCAGGGATGCCCTCTCTGGAAATGTTGGGGGTACAGAGAACAGGGAGACACATTCGTTCCCACACAGCCTCCAACTGGCTACCTGGAGAAGCAGCCGCACCAAGGTCTGGCCCTGAATCCACTTCGTCCTCTCCACAGGACAAGACCATTGATAAACTTGACAAAGACAGTCACGCATATGTCAGTAAGTAATCAGGTGCCTGTTTCTACACTCTTACAGAGAGAACAAGGGGTAGCCTTCATCAGAAGGTCAATATTTAAAAATCACCCACCATCAAATAAGCCACACTCTACAAATCAGGAGCAAATTCTTCCGGTGAGTTTAACCTGTAATCTTTCCCATCCTCTATCCCTCTATTCTCAATTTGTCTACAACCATTCCTCATCCGTCCCATTGTAATGTCTAATCTTTCAACAGAAGCTCCATTTTCTCATGCTTCCACTCAGAGAAACTAACCTCAAATAACACACACACACACACACACACACACGACAAGAAAAGGCAGGTGCAGCTTGGTTTTTTGGTTTTGAAGCTCAGCTCTGGTTTGAAGTGTGTGATCATGAGTGGCTGCTGATCTTTACCTATAAAATGGGAACAATAGCACCAGCATTTTTGTGAGGATCATGTGGGTAATGTGTGTAAGCACTTGGTGCTGAGCACATGAAAGGACTCACAACACTGTAGCTATGGTTGTTATAGGCAGTGACATAACACCTTTTGCCCCCTCCATATTCTCTATATCATCCTATATTTTTCATCATCTATGCTATTATTGGCTAATCATGAAGGTGCTATGTAGCATCATGTTCCTTTAAGCATCCAATGGAAGGTAGTCTTTTATGGAGAAGTCTTAAATTGTGTGGCGGATCACAGCCATAAATGATTAAAAATTCATTAAGTGTGTGCTGAGCTAAACAATAGGGCATAATGATACACTGAGAAGTCCACAAGGAGGTAGAAATCACAGTCCAGATACCAAAAGCCTTAGAGTCTAGGTGGACATTTGGCCTAGCAGTCAAGATGGCCATGCCTTATATTGGCATGCCTGGGCTCAAGTCCCCCTTTGCTATTGATTCCCGCTTCCTAATGATGTGTTCCCTGGGAGGCAGCAGGTGATAGCTAAAGTAGTTGGGTTACTGCCACTCACACGGGAAAACTAGACTGAGGTTCTCACTTCCAACCTTGGCCTCCATCCTGGCCTTGGGCCACTGTAGGCATTCAGGGACTGAACCAGCAGATGGACACTATTTCTGTCCATCCATCTATTTATCTGTGTGTGTGTGCATGTGTGTGTTTATATCTTCACTATGTCTGTTTCTCTGCGCAACTGAATACATTTTAAATTAAAGAAAGAAATCGTGCAGGGACTAGCATTGTGACAGAGCATTAAGCCAATGCTTGCCATGCCCACATCCCATATCAGAGTGCTGGTTCAAGTCTCAGATGGCCCACTTCTGATCCAGCTTCCTCTAATCTGCCTAGGAAGGTAGCAGATGATGGTCCCACTACGTGGACCCCTGCCATCCATGTGGCAGACCTGGATAGAGCTCCAGGCTCCTGGCTTTGGTCTGACCCAGCCCTGGCTGTTATGGGTAGGCGGGAAGGGAACCAAATGATGGAAGATGTTTCTTTCCCTCTCACTCTCCCTTTCTGGCTGTCACTAAGATCTTCAAATAAATAAACAAATCTTTAAAAATCCTATGCTCTAGTTGCTAAACCATAAAATGTAAATTAGAACACAAGACTTCTTGAAGGCAGGAACTAGCTGTGCATTTCCAGACACAGACGCACACATGTAATGAAGCCAAGGCTATCGTGCAAGGACAGGGGTGGGTGGTATTACGTGACAATAAGCAGCATGAGTTCCAAGAGGACATAGATATTTCCTGTCTGGGCTGGAACCACGGAGAGTGGATTGAGGAAGAAGCTGTTCCCACACACAGAAGTGAAGGATGAGTGGTACTCAAGAAAGGGAAGAGGGTGGGCCAGGACCTCCCATGGAACACACCCTGGCCAGGTGTGAATGAAAATGTCATATTCAGAATGGTGAGAGGACCCCTCATGTCACCAGGGCAGCCACTAAGTTGCCTCTGCCACATTTCTGAGCTCAAGACATACTTGATGAACTTTTTAAACCATGAAGTCTGCCACCATCAAATCCCCTGGGGAACCAATAAAAAGACTTGGAGCCTAAACCCACCAATAAGCTATGACTGAGTGAAAGCACCGCTGGTGATTTGAAGGAAACAACCAATAATGGGCAGCGCCGTGGTGGAGGGAGGGGCTACCAGAGGTTCCGTGAATCCTGCTGGGGCTACCGTGTGTGAGGCACCATCAAGCGCATAAGCACAGGAGAAGCAGCTGACAGAGGTCAGCAGTGGATGAGAGTACCTGTCCCTCAGGCAGATCCCAGGGTGCAGCAGGAACAGTGAGAGAAGCCCCCTCAAGGGTATTCGCCTAAGAGCAGCCTGGATGCAGCTCTTGGATATACCCTTACTGATGGACACAGAAGAGAAAATGTCTCAGAATCTGCCACTGGCACGCTGTGTACACTTGCAGCTCAAATGCACCCAATACCTTTCTCAGCCTGCTCACAGACAGGTCTCCATTTCAAACTGATCCTCACTGTCTACAAGGTTCTCTGCACTCAACCACTGACCATCCTCCAAGCTCCTCCCCTGGCTCTGGCAACTTTCCATGGCCCTGTCTGCCAGTCGCCCACTCTGGAAATGGGGGAGCCAGATGGTTCTCTCCTGGCAGGAGGACACAGGTGTCCAACTTTCCCTCATCTGATCAGATGTCCCTCCATGGGGTCTCATCTGTATGAGTGACTGGATGGAACAGGGGCCATGGAGAACTCACCAGGCTGATGCTAGGGGCAGCAATTCCAGGAGTGTCCATGCCAGCAGTCACAGCTGTTGCCCACTGGCAGCGGTGGCAAGGTCTCTCCGGAATTCACCTAAGGAGCCAACCAAGCATCGTCCTCAGGCCTGCCAGCTTCTGGGGTCATCTTCAGACCTTTGCCCTCCACCCTTCTCAACAGCAGCTCATTAATTCTCTTTTCTGCTTAAATAAATCAAAGCCCATTTCAATCATTAAGAAACACTGAAGCTCTTTCCTGAAGTCACCATTAAACTAGAAGTCTTACCATCTATGACTTCAAAAGCAGGGGACACGTCTCAGCCCCTTCTTGGACCAATGCAGACTCCACTGTGAGTTGTATAATAAAAACTAGAGAGACACAAAGCCAATTCTTTTGCAAAAAAGTGCCTTCTTCAAATGTTCAACTTTGACAAAATGCCTGCAGCCTGGACTCTGTGGTTTCCACAGACAGGGGCCACGCTGCATGACAGATCATTCAGCCAAGTTGCTTTTGAGTTCTGAAATGAGCAGACTGCCTTTGTTGAAGGACCCCTTGGCATGAGAACGCACATTTAAGCGTATTAAGTATGCTGGTTGCCCAGGAGGAGTGATGTAATTGTTGCAACTGCACATGGAAGCACAGAGGTGAGTCTGAGTAGACTGCACCAGAGGAAATCAGGCTGATTTCCCGTACATAGCAAATGACTGGAGGAATTGGGTTCTGTCTCCACCTGCCTTTCAAAGAAAAAACCTTTATTAACCTAGAGTTAAATAACCCTCCCCTAACCAAGCCTCTCACACATAGCGAGACCTGCTGCCATTTCAAATTGCCCTTTCCCACCGAGTCACAGGAGTCCAGTGAAGTGGGCAATTTTTGATTCTTTTTTCTTCAGCTATTTTTCACTGACCGTCTCAGATAAGAGAAACTAATCGGCTCGATTCAATAGTGAGTCTTGTGATGGATTTTCTGTTTCTAATAAAATTTGCTGTCAAGCTACTCTGGCAGTTCTGTTTTCATTAAAGGTCATCCAGAAAGTGGCACAGTGACAGCTACTGGCGGGAACCCCTGTACTGTCTCCAGCATGATTCGTGCAGTGACACCTGGTGGCCAAGACGTGTCCTTGTCCCGAAAAGGCAAGCCAAGTGCGTCCCTGCTGCTGTGTGCACGCATGGAGGGGGCAAGGGAGAAGACAGAAGCCCTGGAAGGTAGAAGTCCTAAAGACAACCTCCCCTCATTCGCCTGCTCACCTGTCAAGATCTATTCCCTCTCATTCCCCAGCTCCCCAGGATAAACTCTTGCTTGAACAGAGTAAGCAGGATTGCTAACTAGCTGCTCCCCCCTTCTTCTCTGGTGCTGCACTTCATAAGGATGAGTTTTAGTCAAATAGTTTCCACACGATTGTACAAACAGTAGTTCAGCTCTTTTTAAAAACTCTTTTCTCAAGAATAAAAATCCTGGATTAGGATGTGAAACAGGGAAAATATAACTTAATTGCAGTAGTGACAAATTCACTGGATTTTACTCAATTGTCTCTGCAAATTGCATCTTAGTGCTCCCATTAGGATTCATCCAATCAAATTCCACATATTAAGTATCACAGAACTATCACTGCAGCAACAGAGCATAGGAGGGAGCCAGCAGTGCTATCATGTCAGTGACTTAAAGGATCTCATCTCTCATCCATCTATGACAGAGGCAGTAGCTGCATTCTGCAAGTAGGGTAATTATGATTAATGAGGATGGGCAGGTAAGCCCAATACATGTGAACCCACACTGAATGGCACAGTCCAGAAGAGAAGTGAAAGCAAAATCAGGAGATACAGCAAGCATTCAGCACGGAGTTGGGTCACTGAGAATCCAACAGCTGAAGAGGGTGAAAGATGGAAGCTGAGTTGAGGACACTTTTAGCAAAAGTTATTACAGGCAAAGAACGAGGAAAAGAGTCCTATGGAGAAGGCTAACTGGGCATCTGCGAATAATGGACAGATGTGAATTTGGCATGAGGCTGGCCCAACAGTACCGCTCTACAGGGAGTGGCGCAAGACAATCTCAAAGAGAGATAAATCAGTTTCAGAGAGGGTGAGGGAAATTTAGACTGAATGAGGTAGAAAACAGAGTGTCCTTGAAGGCTATCTACCAGGGTGGGACATGAAAGAAAACTTTTGCAATGTTTTCTTATTCAAGAACAAAGTTAATATCTCCTATAATCAGACACTGTTCATATAGACATCAACACCATGTGCCAAGTTTTAAGAAATGGTATCAATCAATGGTCACTGGCAACAGATAAATCACCTGTTGTCATTTCTCTGTTAACAGAGGTGATGAAGCAAAGCCCCAACTCGCCTTCATTCCCACAGTAAAAGCCACATGTGCTCACTATTTCAAAGAAAGATGTACCAAATGCCTATCTCTTACTGAGGACCCCCTAGGTACTGGTGACACAGCCAAAACATGCATGCCTCTTGTGCTGAGAGGCCGACTGTCTAGGGAGACAGAAGCCCCTACATGCTCATTGGTTCCTCAGAGGAAGGAAGCGGAGCCAGCGGCAGTGACAGTGCAGTGGGGATTCTCCAGGGAAGGTTCTGAGAACCACGGGAGAAGATACCCTCAGAGACCGGGAGGTGGCGAGAAGGAGCACACCCTCAAAAGCAGGCAGAGGACAGGCTCAAAGGGAAGACATCTGATGAGACCTGCTCCCAGCCCACTGAAAACCAAGGAAAGAAGTTTCTCCCCTCTGCCTCTCCAAACCCGTCTCTGACATCCACTCCTCCAACACCACACCCCACCCCTAGAGACACAGTTACCACCCACGCTCTGCCAGAAGTTTATTCATAAAAGCACTAACCAAGTGCCTAACTCTCAACAAGACTGTGAACTTTGTGAGAACAAGAAACCGGTACCACAAAAGTATGGTAAAGGGAGCTGGATCCAAGTACCCTATGTGTGTTTCACCACATCAGATTTGCATTCACAAATGCTTACCCACCACCTCTGTTAGACAAAGGCACTGGCAGCAGATAAACTTTAAAGGTCTCTGTATTCTAAGCTTATTAAACTCCCTGCCACAGGGCTCTGAAACAGGGCAATAATCTGATACAGTTCCCTAAGGAAGGAACTGGGGGGTGCTGCAGAGGGAGAGGCTGAGAAGCCCCAGCTAAGAACCATCATCTGGAGGTTTGCAAAATCAAAGATTTAACCAAAGGGGGCTTGGGCTTGAGCAAAGTCTATTTCTTTGTGATTTTCTGTTAGTTCATTTTGTAGTGGCCATGATAAAAAAAGAAGATACAATCAGAATAAGACATCACTTGTGCATGGAAACCCTGTGTGAGGGCAGAACCGCTGAGTGATAGGAGTTCCCAGGGGAGGTTTCCTGCGCCTCTGTTGGTGTCCAAGAATGAAATACTCAGGTACAGTTCAAGCACACTCAACTGTTTAACTTTGAAAGAACAAGTCAGGTTCTTTTCAAAGAAGAGCAAAAGGCACAACTACTTCTGCTGCGAAGAAGCAGAGAAGCCAGCTGCAGTGGAGGGAAACGGCCTCGCGGTGCTTCTACTACAAATGGGGAAGGATTAAAAGAGATCCCCAGGAGGATGTCTTGACGTTGTCTGATAATTGATAGCTATCTACAGCAAAGCTGCTGAAGGGGCATGCCAGGAGAACCTCTGCTGAAACTAGCATTGAGGGCAGTCTCCTGTGCCGGTTAGTGTTCATGCTTGACTGGTTTAATCAAGAGATACATTCTGGAAAAGAAAAACTAATGGCCACAGAAGCATATCAGCCTACACTTTCCATGGGTTTAATGACAGAGAAAGGCCAGTTTCCTAAAACAAAGCAGGGCCTGCATGAGCACTCAATAGGAAAGTATAGGGTGGGCAGATTAATGAATGAGCAAATGCAGGCCTGATGCAATAGCGAGACTCCCAAGGCATCAAAGCTTCAATAATAATTACTGGAGAACACACAAGTTGTTTCTTGACCGAAGCACTTGAAAATTGAAGGTAAAGAACCAACCAACCAACCTGATAACAAAGGCCCTGGAAGAGCACAACGTCATGTACAGTCAGCTGTCAATTTTCCTGAGGCTCTCATCTGTCCTACGGTTTGTCTGCTGAAAATCTTGCTTTCAACTTCTTGGGAGTCTAACTAGGCAAAATAGATAAGAAAGGTCTCTGTTAGACCACCCACAACTTTGTGTTTGTGTTCCCCCGCAGCACATATGCTTCAGTCCCACAAGTGATCCTTCAAACCCAAACACTTAATTACCTTATTATCTCCTCAAAACCCACAGATGTATTAGAAAGCCAATGAGAAGAGGAGAGAGGAAGGGAGAGAACTGGCTTTCCCTCAATCTGAAAGCTGCTCATATTTCCTGACTCTCGGAAGCTGGGAAGCATTTAAACTGATGAAAATGATGAACGAACTGAACGACTCAGCTTCCTTAGGGTCAGACGTTCATCATGTGGCTGCAGTAACTTTTCAAGGGAATTTGCCAGACTTTAGCATCACTGTTCCTCACGGTGGAATAAGAGCAAAAGACTGCAAGCAAAAGAAGCACTTTAAGTCCACTGGGGATTTGGTTAACTTGATTAGCTATGTAGTGTCTTCACAATGTATACTTCTTTTGATAAACACTTGTCATAGGTAACTATTATGTCAACGTAGAGGGTTAATAAAATAGACTTAATGCTCTTTAACTGGAGATGGCAAAATACTTAAGATTCTGGAACATGAGAGAAAGCTTTTCATATGATGTCAGACAGCAGAGCCCTCTCTGGAAGTCAGCACTCTTGAGGGCCACAGCTGTATAGGATATGACCATGGTGAGCTATGGCCAAAAGGAGAGCTCATCCCATCTCCCCAGATGATTGAGGAAAACCTGACTACAAACAGCATGACCGATGTCTCCTGAGATTATGCTCATGTTCCCACTCCAATAAAACTGGAGAAAACCTCCACTGCCCATTGTTCCATGTTGCCCCTGTGTGATGGTAGGAGGTCAAGGACCAGGTCAGTCATTACAGATATGGGGTTGTCTCACTGTTGTGTAATCCCCAAACAGAAGGTTCTGGCAGGGGCCAGCACTGTGGCGCACCAGTTTAAAGCCCTGGCCTGCAGGGCCAGCATCCCATATGGGAACCAGTTCAAGACCCGGCTGCTTCACTTCTCATCCAATTCTCTGCTATGGCCTGGAAAAGCAGTGGAAGATGGCCCAGGTCCTTGGGCCCCTGCACCCATGTGGGAGACCCAGAGGAAGCTCCTGGCTCCTGGCTTCAGAGCAACGCAGCTCCCACTGTTGCAGCCAGTGAACCAGCAGACTGAAGACTTCTCTCTCTGCCTCTCCTTCTCTGTGTAACTCTTTCAAACAAATAAATCTTTTTTTAAAAAAAAAAAGTGGATCTAATGGGGGCCAGTGCTTTGGTATAGCAGGAAAAGCTGCCAACTGTAGTGTCGGCATTCCAAATGGGCACCAGTTCAAGTCCCGGCTGCTCCACTTCTGACCCAGGCCTCTGCTGTAGCCTGAGAAAGCAGCAGAAGATGTGTTTGGGCCCTTGCACCCACATGGGAGACCGAGAAGAAGTTCCTGGCTCCTGGCTTCGGATCAGCTCAGCTCTGGCTATTGGGGCCATTTGGGGAGTGAACCAGTGGAAGGCATCTCTCTCTTTTCCTCTCTCTCTCTCCACCTCTTTGTAACTCTGCCTTTCAAATAAATAAATAAATCTTTAAAAAAAGGTGTATCTAATGAATCCCCCTGTCATTTTACAGACACAGCAACTGAGGTCCAGAGAGGCTACGTCTGTGCTTAGATGAGGCTGAGGGAGTACAATGGGGCCACATTAGGAACAGAGAGCCAGGAGTGGTCAGATCAGTGGGAAAGACACCCTAAGCAGCTGGTACTGGAATAGCCAAAGGAAAGTTCAGATTTTGGGAAGTAAGATAAAGACTGCGAAAAGGAAAGCAAAATTAAGTGTTAGGTCTGAGGGGGGCAGGCATTTACCCTAGTGGTTAAGATGTCTGAATCCCACACCAGAGAACCTAGGTTTGACTCCCAGCTCCAGTTCCCGAATCCAACTCCCTGCTAACGCACACCATGGGAGGCAGCAGCTGATGGCTGAAGTAGTTGAGTTTCTATACCCTTGTGGGAGATCTGGATTAGTTTCCTTGCTCTTGCCTCCAGCCTCCGCCAAGCCCCACCTTTGCATGTATTTGAGTGAACCAGGTACAGGAACTCTCTCTTGTGCTCTCTCTCCCTCTCTCTCTCTCTCTCTATCTTGCTCTCATTATTGCTTCTCTGTCTCTGAAATAACTAAATTTTAAGGTTAGCTCTAATGGATGAACCAGACCAGAAGAGATGGCAATTTAAATGCTAGAGTGTTGTCTCCTTTTTGGCTAAGTGTCTATTTGTGGAGGAATACAGTTGGTTTAATTTAGGCTTTTTTTTTTTTTGACAGGCAGAGTGGACAGTGAGAGAGAGAGACAGAGAGAAAGGTCTTCCTTTGCCGTTGGTTCACCCTCCAATGGCTGCCGCGGATGGTGCGCTGCGGCCGGCGCACCGCACTCATCCGATGGCAGGAGCCAGGTGCTAGGTGCTTTTTCCTGGTCTCCCATGGGGTGCAGGGCCCAAGCACTTGGGCCATCCTCCACTGCACTCCCGGGCCACAGCAGAGAGCTGGCCTGGAAGAGGGGCAACCGGGACGGAATCCGGCGCCCCGACCGGGACTAGAACCCGGTGTGCCGGCGCTGCAAGGCGGAGGATTAGCCTGTTGAGCCACGGTGCCGGCCTAATTTAGGCTTCTTTCTAACTCCTTCCCATCTCTCCCCATCCCCATCTCTGCCCTCCTGGTAGTATTAGTTTCCTGTTGCTGTTTCCTGTTGTTCCTTATCACATAATATTAGTGGCTTTGAAAAAAAAAACACCAAGTCATTCTCTGACAGTTCTGGAGCTGAGTGGTCCCAAATGGGTTCCCAGGCCACGCTACAGTGTCTACAGGACAGCACTCCCTTGGCAGTTCTGTAAAGAATCTGCCTCAAGCCTTCCAGGCTTCCAGAGCAGCAGGCTTTGCAGTCCTCTCTCACAACCCCTCCCCCATCTCACTTTCATCCCACACCGCCTATCCTTGTCCACCCGAAAATTTCCCCAAACCTCCTCTTCCACTGACACCTGTGATTATATTGATTATATTTAGGGCCTGCCAGTTAATCCAGGGGGACTCCCTACACCTTGAGATCATTAATTTGATTGTATCTTCAGAAACCCTTTTCTGATATAAGCTAACATTCATAAATCCCAACACTTCAGACATGGATGCCTTCAGGAGCCTTTATTCAGCCAAGTACACCCCATGAGTGAACTGCAAATCCATTGATATGAAATGCTTTCTCTCAAAAGGCAGCAAGAATTCTGACACATGGTTGCTCAGCTAGAGCTCTCCATCCCATGAGGTGGTCACTCCACTTCTCCTGATTCCAGCACTCCATGACCTGGTCTGAAAGCTGTGCACTTTGCAAAGCCTGCTGGGAAACAGGCAAAACTTTTCGATGTACATCCCATATGAAAGAGTTGCAGTAAACTGTGGAGGCCTTACCTCTGGGAGAAGAATCCAACAGTCAATTGATTGACATTTTACAAAAGGAAATTATTCTTTGACCAACAAGATTTTGCCCTTTTGAAAGCATAATAACTTTTCACTGAGGGCTACATCAAAGTCTTTCTTTTTTAAGTCACTTAAAGCAATAGCCTAGAGTCCTAATTTAAGTTAAAATTCAATTGCATATAGTGCAACCAATGGGAATAAATCAATTGAGGTGACAATCAGATGCACAGGTTCTTTTTACACTTGGTTAAGTTCCCATATGCAGACTCAGGGATGATTTACATTAAAATGTACTCCTCTGCTCAGGGATTCTGCATTTCTTTGTCTTTTGATTGTAAAGTGCCTTCCAGTTACAAACTTTAAAATGTGAAACAATGATTTTTAAAAAGCAAAAGCATGATAATTAGTTTGGGCAAGTTTCCTCTCTGCTTTTTCATTTTTTTGACTTCAGAAAATCACAACTAACCTTACTGATCCATATTCCATACCAAATTTTCATGACCTTTACAGCTGGTTTATGTTTTATGGCCCCTAAGACAAGGGTGACATAACTTTATAGTAAATAAAATTGTTCTGCCATAAAGTTATTTTCTAAAGACCTCGCTAATTCTAAATTCCTATTCAAATCCATCTCTGTTCAGGTATATTTTTCTAGCATTACAAAGTCAAAAAGTCCACTCAATCTGCATAGAACATTACCTTTGAACAATAAAAATGTCATAATTTCCTCAGTACCATAAATATCAGGAGGTATCCCACTTTAAAATGCAACGCCATAATACAGAGTTTAGAATAATATATTTCACATGCTAGATAAGAAAACTGTTTCTATAGACATTATTAGGGTTACTCCGTGATTCCAAGAAAAGATTTCATGATGATGTGCCTTGTATTTATTAATTTTTTATATATTCATTTTCATTTAACAAGCCTCTGTTTAATAAGCATCTGTTCCAAGCTAGGTCCTATGGAGGTGAGAGGTTGAGAATTCAAAACAAATAACAAACTAGACTAGTTAGGACAAAAAGCACACAGGCAAACGTTACCATCAAGATGGAGTGGAAGCCTCATGGGGCACAAGGGACCAAATGATTTTCCCCATCTGGGGAAGTCACTGTAGAGTTCTCAAGGAAAGAAAGACTTTAACTGGGTCTTACCAAATGAACATGTGGCTACCAAATAGATAAGAGATATTAAAGTGTGTGTGTGTGTGTGTGTGTGTACTCCCTTGTACTAGTGAGAGATCACATGGTAATAAGAAAAAGCTTTGACCAGAAATCTGGTGACCTATACCCGAATTCCAAGTCTGCTTGTCCACTGTGTGCCTGTGGGCACTTGTCCCCCTTAGAACTCTGTGCTGGAAAGAACAATCAACTGCATTTCGTGTCTAAAACCAGATGGCTCAAAATCTCCCATCAGACACTTGTCTCTCCCAACCACTGTCACTGCAACCCCTCCCATGCCCCCATGACACATGGCTGATCATAGACAGGAAGAATGATGAGCACTGAGAGCATTGCTCAGGAAATCAATGATCCTCATTGCAGTAGACATTCAGTCCACTGACCAGACAGGTGGCCGGGTCTGTGACGTCACTGCCTTCAGCAGGAGGGCACTTCCAACATGCGGAGGGGCATTGCCCAGAGACTGACACATTGGGCCCTTCTCCACTCCTTCTCCACTCCAGCGTGCAGGACCTTTAGCTCTGCTAAAAATGACGCCCACTACACTGAAACCCCCAGGTGCTGTAGGGCAGAGTCCACGGGACTGGGCCATCATATCCTTTTCCCCACACGGAATGCCACTTGTTTTCTTTCAGCTCTTCTACCTCTACTCCAGAACCCCCTTTGCCTAATCATTTGAAGGTTTAACTTCTCTGTTTCCAAGGCTCTTAAAAACATCCCCATGTCACACGCAGTGCTCCAGCCAAACTTTAAACTTTCCTTTAAGCTTGGATGAAGTCTCGGGTCTTCTCTGTCATTCCTGTTCATCCTCCAACAGCAAAATAATGAAGCCTCTGACTCACCCCTCTACTGCCATCAGGTCGCATCACTTGCTCTTCTCAGTACCTGCTAATGTAGTATAATGCACCATAACATGCACTCCACATGAGGCATTTTTTTCCTGCACATCAACCCTGTGGTGGTTTTTAAAGGGAGCAAACCAGAAATGAAATGTGAGGGTCCTGCCTAATCCTTGTGGATAGCAGTTGTAAACTTAGACATTGAAGTAGCGACTATATCATGCTTGATTTAGTAGTCCTGGCACTCTAAAGTCTTGATCCTCTTTAAGTTCTCCAAGAAAATCCTTATTCCTCCTTTATGTTATGATGCTGTGTCCCCTGTTTAGTGTCATTACTTCAAACTATAGACATTGAGGCCTCAGACGCTGTCATATTCATTTCTATCCCCCACAGGGCTTCACGCAGGCCTGATCATAGAATGAATGCTTAATATTTGTTAAATTGAAATTATCTGAAGCATGTTCCAACTTGTAGTTCCTAAAAAGCCCGTGGTTTTCCAGCAGGAGGTTAATGGCCCTTGTTTTGCTTCTGTTTGTGCTACAGAAAGTTGCCTCCACCACTGAGCTTTTGCAGCCTGAGCTGGAAGGCAGTGACTGACCTCGGTACTTCTCTGATCCTCGTGGCAGCTCTGCTTCCTACAGTGGCTACTGGCATCATCTTGAATCTGCTCTGGACGCTTCCTGTAAATAACCTGAAACTTTCAATTCAGCACTTTTGTTCAAACCTTGCAAATGGCAACAACTAAAAGACCTGTGCAAGAAATCTGAAATAAACTCTACTGCTGGAGTTAGGTGGATCTGGTTGGTTTGGCTCTGACGTGTGGTGCTCAGCAAGAAACAACGTGGGAGTCTTAGGAGCATGCATGATGGACTACAGAAAATACAGTGACGATCAAAGCCCAAACAGGGGCAGTATCTCTGCCGATGTTCTGCCTCTGCAACATAAGAGGGAACCTGAGACATCAAGAATATAAGGCCAGAATCCAGAAAAGAGGAGGAACTACATATGATGGACCCTCAAAACTTCATGTAAAATGAATATTATAGCAAAACTATGACTGGATTTCAAAAAATTCTAGCACCAAAATAAACTTATATTTTACTATTTCCATGAACTTTTTTAAGTATCCTCATATACTGAGACTCCACATACTTATACTCCAATAGGGGATCTAATGTTAATTAGCTAAAACCTATACAATTCTGGGCAATATATTTCTTTTCTGTTCCTGAAACATTAAAGGAGAAAATTAAATCAGTTGCTCTGTTTCTCCAAATGTTAAGAAAAAAATGAGATCACTGGCTTGTTTCTAGGCTGCCTTTAGCTCTTACAGTTTATAACACTTATCTATGGGTAGATCATGTTGAATGCTAATAAATACGGTATATATGTCAGGTCACCAAGAGGCAAAGACTGCCACAAGGTTTCACACCCACTTATTCATTCATTAAATGACATATTAAAGGAGCCAACTTTCTCGCATGGCCAGTAAAGCTGCTGCTTGCGACACTGGCATCCTGAATGGGCCAGCTGCTCCACTTCTGATCCAGCTCCTTGCTAATGGCCTGGAGAAAGACCAGATGTCCCAAGTGATCAGGCCCCATCATCCATGTGAGACTCAGATGAAGCTCCATGCTCTTGGATTTGCAGCAATCAGGGAATGAACCTGCAGATATGGAAGTCAGTCTGTCTGTCTGTCTGTCTGTCTCTCTCTCCTTTAACTCTGACTTTCACATAAAATAAATAAATCTTAGAAAAAGAACACTGGCTTTTCTGCAAGAAAGAAGCAAAAATTCAGTATGGGTTCCAGGTGAATTTTAGGCCCATCAGGAGATTTTTTTTGAAAAATTCTCCACAGTTTATTCTATAAATTCATGAGTAGAAACCATAGCAAGTGTGCCTATGAAGTTGTGTTGATTTAAAGCTTATTCTATTAATATTAACAGAAAAATAGTTAACAGCTGTGTCCCTGAAAAATAAAGCATAAGCAAGTGAGTAGGCAGTGGAAAATGGAGGAGCAAGGCCTCAAATCATCTTATTCAGGACTTACCTAAAAAGCGAATTTGAAGTCAAACAGAGATTTTAAGACTGGCCTTATCCTTGCAGTCTTAGAAAGAATCCGATGCTTAAATGTATTTAGTGGGTCACAATTACAGTGAATATTATCTGCTATTCCTCTCTAAGGGGTGGGGGAGGAATTTAAACTGCTACTCAACCAGTACATGTTTGCATTCTGTTAACTTTGGAGCTACAATTTCTTAGCTAAGAATATTGTAGGAAGAACATGTTTTTCTCATTTGGAAGCATCGCCTGTTAAACAGTGTTAAGAGTCAGAACTAATTGATCTGTAATGACACATGTCAGGTTCAGATAATAGAGTGTTAGCTTGAGAACACATATGCAATCTATAACTCTGTAGTGCACCCAAAGCCTATAGTAAACAGTGTTTGTTACAAGAGGAAAAAGCAATATAATCCAAATCAACAGTGCATTTCAAATTTCATTTGCATTGGAATCACCTGGAGAACTTGTTAAAACACAGATTGCTGCACCCCTCTCCCAAAGGTTCTTATTCATTAGGAACTAGCGCAGTACCTGAAAATCCACATTTCCAAATATTTCCCAGGTGACTGAACTGCAGCTTATCCAGAGGCTACTGACCATCCCTGACTTAGGCCTGGGAAAGCTAGGAGTTAGCCTGAGTGCGGCACGTGTTTTCACACCAAATAACCTTTCTCTATGCGTCTTTTTCCTCCTCAAGGTGAAGAGCTCTATGTTCTGTGCTCTCCTCAGCTCCAGTTGATGCTCTTCATAGATGACTCACCCCATAAAATCCTGCACCATATCAAGTGGAGCTTACTGAGTACAAAGTAAAATTCCCCATCTGCATGCCATCTGGCCTTCAAGTCCAAACAGTAAGTGTTCATAAGAAAAGGACGCCAAAATAGCTTTCTACGTTTTGCTTCTAGTTTTCCTAAGAAGTATCCAAAAGCATGCCCTTTTCTCCACCTACTCAATTCTGTATCTGATTTGTCTTAGAGACCTCAAGCAAGGAATTTTAAAACATGCTTCAGCATTTAAGTCACATATACTCCATGGGGTCAGGGAAGGTGTTAGCAAAGGAGACAGAATTTCAGTTAGGTAGGAGGAGTTAAGTTCAAGAGACCTCTTGTTCAACAAGGCGACTAAAATAAAACAACATACTGAATACTTGAAACATTCTAAGATTTTTAACTTGCAAATGTTCAAGCACAGAAAAAAAATGATTATTCTGTGAAGTCATGTATGTCAGCTAGATTTAGTCACTCCACTGTTCATATATATATATATACACACATACCATATATCTAATTTCAAAACATGCTGTTTTAATATGTAATAAAACATGCTGTTTTATTTAATTTTTTGACAGGCAGAGTGGACAGTGAGAGAGGTAGAGACAGAGAGAAAGATCTTCCTTTACCATTGGTTCACGCTCCAATGGCTGCCACGGCCTGCGAGCTGTGCCGCTCCGAAGCCAGGAACCAGCTGCTTCTCCCGGTCTCCCACGCGGATACAGGGCCCAAGCACTTGGGCCATCCTCCACTGCACTCCCGGGCCGTAGCAGAGAGCTGGACTGGAAGAGGAGCAACGGGGACAAAATCTGGCACCCCGACCGGGACTAGAACCTGGTGTGCCGGCACCACAGGCGGAAGATTAGCCTATTGAGCCATGGCGCCAGTCAATATATAATAAAACATGCTGCTTTAATATGTAATAAAAACATATAAGTTTACCTGTCAATGTAAAAAAAATTAAGTCAAAAATAGAAACACTAGAGAAGTTTCCCAGCTCTCTCCCTAATCTTTAATTAGGTTTTAGATGGATTTTTAAATATGGCAGCTGTAATGAGCAATCAATACATTGTCATTTATAGCCATTTACCATACCAAAATATATTTGTGCATCCAAACTCTTTGTTAGCAGAGTGCAGCATGTACCCTCTCTATTGTTTAGGTCCCTGTACTATTGATTAAAAAACAGCAGAGAGAGACAGAGAATCACATCTTCCACGAGGTTAGGAAGAATGAGATGGCTGAATCAGCACTCCAAATCACATCAAAGTATCCAACCTACTGAGTAAATGCAAAATTCAGACCAGCTGCTGTTATCAAATGTGGTTTGGAGACCATTTTGTCAGAGTTCCCTATGAGCCAGACTTAGCAGCAAGCAGAAAGACAAATTCACCCACAATATGGAGCTGGAGGAGAATCAGCCCCGCAGCAATGGGGTTGTGCTTGCTGCAACTGAACGCTGCTAGCTGTTCATCGCCAAATTGAACACAAGTGGGGCAAACTGCTGACACACAACATGTGCCATGGAAACCGACGGCTGGAATGAAAGAGGCTCTAGCTAGACCATTATGAAGATCAGGAAACAAGGGATGGTTCACTTTAGAACAAGGCTTCACATAGACCGAGCACAAGATGGAGCAATATATTTACTGTTGTCCAGAGAATTGCTGAACTTTGCAGCTGCCAAGAATCTCAGCAATCCATACTATTTCTCAGCTTTTTCATTGTTTTCTTTTCATACACTCATCCCTTAACATATATGCCTTTCCTTGGCTCTGTCCTGGATTCTTTATTCACTGAATACTTTCCCTTGATAACTTTATCACCTTTATATGGATGATTCTCAGGTTTTTATTTCTAGTCCTGACCTTGTTCTTGAGCTACAGTTTCAAACATTGCATAGCCTTACGGACATCTCCTGTGCATGTCTCAGTGGTACATTTAATTCAACAAGATGGAAAAAAGTGAGCCACTCAATGCCATGTCTTATTATCTGCATTAGTGGTAGCCCTGCATTTATAGTTTCCTAGCACAAGCCATCAGCCTTCTGCCCACCTGTGTCCCTTCCCCACATCTATTCCCTCATGATGCCACTGTAAGTCACAGGACCCCTGCCCTGCATCATTGCAGGATCTCGCTCTGATATGTTCTAGTGCCCAGTGCTCTTCACATCCTGCTCTCTGATTGCATAACTTCTCTGGCCCCAAAACTCGGTATTACTTCTTTGCTTTGTAGAATACAGTCAATAGTTCTTAAAATGTCATTATAGGTGCCTATTAACTGACTTCAGTCTCCTGTCTGGCTTTATCTTCTACTCTATCCTTATTTCTCTCCCCTCTTGGTCCATGGTTGTATGACTTCAAGCCACTAAAATAAAGGGTTCAGAAAAGACAGTTCATAAAAAAGGAAACACAAATCAGCTTCAATAAAAGAAGATAAATTAAAATACAAAATTAAACCAAGAATGTATTTTCATTTATCAAATTGTTGAAAGTCCAAAACTTTGATACTATGCTCTGTTGATGAAACTATAGTGAAATACGTACCCTCAAATACTACTGGTGGTGGCATATATTGTTACATTTTATGAACTGCTATTTTAAAAGGTCTTTTCACTGAAAATGGCATGCAACATTGCATTCTTCCATGTCCCCTGCTCTTACATGGTGGTATTGCATGTACACAATGGCATTCGTCTCTAAGAGATGGACTCTACTTAACTTCCCCCCTTGAATCTGAGCTTGTCCTGTGTCTCCTTGGCCACAGAATGGAAGTGGTCTACTGGCTTTCAGACTACACCTCAAAATACCTCCCTTTTTTCTGCTTTCTTTGAATCCTGTCATCTCCCTGAGATCAGGTCTAAACTGGCTTGCCGGAGGACAACAGACATAAAGCCCCACTGCCTGCCTCTATAGTCAACAGCTATTCAACCAACAGACACATGAGTGAATGAAGCCATCTTGGACTACCCAGATCCAAGCTAACCATCAGCTGACTGCAGCTACTGACCAAGCCCAGAAAATCTCCATGGAACTTTGCCCTTATCTGCAGAACCACCCAGCTGACATGTAGACTTAACATTAACAATAATACTAAATGTGTATTATTTTAAATAACCAAATCCCCCCCCAAATCATGTTTTTCCTGACTTGTGGTAATATACAAAGTAAAAAAAAATACAATGTCTATGAGCAAAATTGACATTTTGAGATTTTATTATTGTTTACAGCCTTTGTCTTTACTCTTGATGGCCAGTGGTTTCTTCCTACGTATTACTTGTTGAATTCTTTACTTAGTGGGTTAAGCTTGTGATTATAAAATAAACTGAGATTATGTCATTGTAATAATTAAAAAAATAAGAAAGTAAGTAGGAGGGAGTGTGGGACTATGGCAGGAGGCAGGGTAGGGTGGGAAGTAACACTATGCTCACAAATCCGTGTATATGAAATACATGAAATTTGTTCAGCTTATATAAACAAAAAATTTCATAAAAGAAATAAAAGAAATGGCTTATTTTGCATAATAGCCAACTGATACACCTTTATTTTTTAAAAAGTATTTATTTATTTATTTGAAAAGCAGTTAGTTACAGAGAGAGAAGGAGAGACAGAGAATCTTCCATTTGTTGTTTCACTCCACAAATGGTCACAATGATGGGGCAGGGCAGGATGAAACCAGGAGCTTCTTCTGAATCTCCTGCGTGAGTGCCGGGGGCCCAGAGAACTGGGCCACCTTCTTCCACTTTCCCAGGCACATTAGCAGGGAGCTGGATCAGAAGTGGAGCAGCCACTCTGTCGGCCCCCAAAACACTTTTTAAGGGAGAAATCCTATTTCTAGAAATAAATACACGCAAACACACACACACTCACACACAAAAAATCTTTTTGAACACTGAACCATGTTAATATAGTGCCTTTTAAAAAATGATTAACTTTTAAATGAGTAAATCGCCCAAAAGGCTTTGCCCCTGCCTACACCTAGGCAATTGCCAATATAGCTGTCTGTGTCTAGACAGTAAGTATGAACAGATTATTTAATCAACAAAAATTTCTGTCTGTGCTAAAACAACTGACACTGACAAGCACCTTTGAAGTCATCTGGTCACCCCTGTGACACAATGCATGCTCCCAGTTGGGTCATGTGACCCCTCCTGGAACAAGAAGCACGCTGAACCACATTAGTAGAAGAAATGAAAGAAGAACAAAACGTGTCTCTAAAGAACAAATGGGCGAGTTCAAAGTTATTTTCTCATAGAAAGAGCATTATGGATGAAGACATTGTCACTGCATTATATTTTAATTGTGAAGAAACAAATAAATCACCAATGATAAGAGGAAGGTTAAATAAATAATGGTGCATGCAAGGAATGGGGTGCAGCTGTTATTATAAATAATTTTTAACACTGTGGAAAATACCTACACTGCTACGTAAAGCAAAAAAGATAAAATGTGAAATTCTCTACTCAGTAGGATATCAATTGTGAAAAAATCCGATGAGACAAGTAAGATGCAAAAGAAAATATACCAACGTATTAACTGTAAACATTTACATTGCTTCCTCCTTTTTCTACTTTTCCTCAGCTCCTAAATTTTCTACAACATTCACACATTACTTTTAAATTTAGCATACAGTAAAAATGCTAAACATAATAAACTCAGTATTTACCAACACTAAAGAAGTCAGTAAGAATAGGATATCACAATAAGACATGCTAAGTGCTTTCACAAGAAATCCCAACCCCTTAGCACAAGAAAAGACGGCTTCTTGCCTCTGAATCCAACACAGATGGGTAGGAGGTTTTCTATTCCATGCAGTCAAGAAAGAACAAGACTTCTGCTCACAACTCTGCCTTTCCCAAAGTCCTCAAATTTCTCTGCATCTATTCAATGGAAGAGAAAAAAAAAAAAAAAACAGGAGATACACATGTGGGAGTATGCTGTGGCCCAGGATAGAAGGGCAGGCACCACTACAGCCCTTGTCCACATCTACTGGAAGCAGCACTGGGCAGCCCAGGTGATGTGTTGCTGGGAGGAAGAAACAGCAGCCATGGTGGGTATTAGCCAGTCTCCAACACAGCCAGCAAAGAGGCTCAAGGAAGATGAGAATTGTGTGTATCTTCATCAGCCATGGTGGGTATTAGCCAGTCTCCAACATAGCCAGCAAAGAGGCTCAAGGAAGAAGAGAATTGTGTGTATCTTCATTAAATTTTTGAATGACATGAAATTGGAAAAAAAAAAGATATTATAGCTGGATAGCTTGGCATGACAGAGGAATAAAAAGTGAAGGAGATAATTCACCTTCCAGGAGGGAGAAGGTCAGAGCCATCAGAAGGCCAATGTCTGCGTTTTTTACCTGCAATCAGAACTAGGAAAACCATCTCTAATTTATAACAAGGCTTTGTTCCACTTTAATCCTGCTCTCAACCTCTGTAACCTCCTTGGCAAATGAAGGTTCAAACCTCAGAACTCTCATGTGTAAAATGAAGTTATTAATACTTAATTTGAGAGATTCCAAGAAGGAAGATTAAGGAAAAACATACTGTGCTAGGCTAGGGATAAACAGTAAAAAAAAAAAAAAAATTAAGTGTAGGAAGTTCACTCTCAGGAGAGAACTGGAGAGAAAACTACACTGGAAATCCTACTAGAGGACAAGGAACACCATGGACCTGTGTGGAGGGTGAAGACGCAGGGCATGGACATGAACATAAGCACGAGTGCAGCAGCAGACAGCTGGAGCAGGTGGTAGTCTGGAGACAGAATTGAAACCAGACTGCAGCAACCCATGGAGATATAGGAGGAAGGAGAGCATGGCGTGAGTCTGGATTGGAGCACTGCAGGCTAGTGGTTGCTAGTGGTTGTCTGCAGTCCCACTGGAAGTAGAGGGGAGACATTTATCCCACCCAGACTTCCCCACAACAGTATCCACTGCCTGGCTGAAAAAGGGCAGGTGGCATTTTGGTTTTGGGCAGGAGCTGCTGAAGACTTTGTGTGCACTCACAGCAACTGGTTGAGACAGGACTCCATCTTCTCAGCGTACGGGCCTCAGTGGCAGGAAGGTAGCAACATTCGGCCAATGACTCTTGTGTACAAGATCCAGAGATTCTAGTGAAGGAACAATCCGCAGTCCCCAATGGCTGAGCCCGGCTGGGAGGTAGCTGACCAACCACGTGAGACAGTGAGGAGCCTGCAGACTCTCAGGATCAGTACACCTAGCAGGAGCAGTCTCTCTGTGGACTGGACAGGCTGGCAGGGCAGAGACAAACCTCTGTAACTAGTGACTAAAGGAGCCTTGTGTGCAGAGACCGTGGGGATTTGGTGGTTTCCTGAGATGGTGCAGGGTGTAATTGGGTCTCTGGGCAATCACTGGGTGCGCCTCCACATGTTCAGAGCTCCTTGGTGTCCTAGAGCAGATCGTTGCAGTGGGACCTGTGCACACAGTGAGGACTGTGCAGATCATTCGTGCAGTTAATTTGGTGGCACAGAACACACTCGGGGCTATTGAGATCTACCATGGGCATCTTGGGTGATACTCTGAATAATTGCCCCACACTGGAGCAATGACCAGAGCTCCCTGGCCACACTCACCACATACCGCTTGGTATTCACTGAAAGTGCAGACATCCCACTGAGCCACAGAGGCATAGCTCAATGATAAAAGTCAAAAGAAGAAAAAAAAATCAACTCCAAAAGTGCCTAAAAACAAATGCAAAAATTCAAGAAACAAGAATAAGGAAGACATATGAGCCCCCAAAGAACACAACAACATTTCAATTTTGGAATGTGAACATGAAGAGAATGAGGAAATACTGGAAATGGAATTCAAAAAATTAAACATAGGATTACACAAAAGTAATCAGAAGTAAATTCATGAACTAAAGGAATTCCTGAAGGTGTGGAGAGAGTTAACTAGAAAGCTTATTTAGTGAAATAACTACAGAAAACTTCACCAAATTAGAGAAAGAAAGGGACATCTAAGTACAGGAAGCAAATAGAACTCCTAGTAGACACGACCAGAAAAGATCTTCACCATGACACACTGTAGTCAAATTTCCCATGGTAGGGGCCGGTGCTGTGGTTCAGCAGGTTAAAGCCCTGTCCTGAAGCACCAGCATCCCATATGGGTGCCAGTTCTAGTCCTGCCTGCTCCTCTTCCAATCCAGCTCTCTGCTGTGGCCTTGGATATTGGAAGAAGATGGCCTAGGTCCTTGGGCCCCTGCACCCAAGTGGGAGACCCAGAAGAAGCTCCTGGCTCCTGGCTTCAGATCAGCCCAGCTCCAGTCATTGTGGCCATCTGGGGAGTGAACCATCAGATGGAAGACCTATCTCTCTCTCTCTCTCTCTCTCTCTCTCTCTCTCTCTCTCTCTGTAACTTTGTCTTTAAAATAAATGAAATAAATCTTAAAAAAACAAATTTCCCATAGTAAAACATAAAATATTCTAAAATATGCATGAAAGAAATGCCAGATTACTTTTACAGGGTCACCAATTAGACTCATGGCTGACTTCTCAGCAGAAACATTACAGGCTAGAAGACAATGACGAGATGATATAGCCAAAGTATTAAAAGAAAAAAAACTGTCAACCCAGAATACTGTGCCGTGTAAAGCTCTCATTTATGAATTAAGGTGAAATAGAGACCTTTCACAGCAAACAGAAATTGGAAGAATTTTATGTCACTCATTCAGCCTTACAAAAGATGCCTAAGGAAGTGTTACACCTAGAAACAGAAAAATGGCCATCATTATGAAAGAATGCACAGGCAGAAAATCCTGCAGTAAAAGTACAAAAGAAACACAAAATAAAAAATAGGTATATTTATGGAAAAATGGCAGAGCATGTCGTTATTAATCAATAGCCACCTTTATTGTAAATGGCCTCAACTCCCAATTAAAAATAAAGACTGCTCAAATGGATTAAAAAACAAGACCCATCTACTTTCTGCCTACAAGAAACACATCTTACCAACAAAGATATATGCAGACTGAAAGTGAAAGGATGCAAAAAGATATTCCATGTTAAAGGAAGGCCAGAAAGGACAAGTATTGCCATCCTCATATCAGACAAAGTAGACTTTAACATAAAACTGTGAAAAGAGACAAAGAAGGGCACTGTTTAATGATTAAGGGATCAATTAAATAGGAAGTTGTGATTAAAATAAATATATATGCACCCAATGAAAGGGGCCCTGGCTATTTAAAAAATGTTAATGGATCTCAAGGGAGACATAAACACCAATATAACAGTAACAGGGAAATTCAACAACCCACTTTCATCACTGGAAATACCAACTGGACAAAAAATCAACAAAAAACAACAGATAACCAATACTATGGCACAAAAGGACGTAACAGATATCTACAGAACTTTCCATTCTTCAGTTGCAGAAAACACATTCTTCTCATCAGTGCATAAAGGAAGTCTCAGCAAATTTAAAAAAATGGAAATCATGCCATGCTTCTTCTCTGACCACAATGGAATTAAGCTGGAATCAATAACTCAAGAATTTCTATATGAAATACAAACACATGAAGACTGAACAATATGTTCCTGAATCAACAGTGGGTCACTGAATAAGTCCAAAGAGAAATCAAAAAATTTCAGGAAACAAATGAAGAGACAATACAACATATCACAACTTATGGGATATAGCAAAGGCAGTGCTAAGAGGGAAATTTATAGCAATTGGCACCTACATCAAGAAACTAAAAAGACACTAAATAAATGAGCTATTGATGCATCTCAAGGATACAGAAAAACAACAAACCAAACCCAAAATTATTAGAAGGAAAGAACTAATTAAAATTAGAGAAGAAACAAAATTGAAACAAAAAATACAGAAGATCAGTGAAATGAAGACCTGGTTTTTTGAAAACAATAAACAAAATTGACACAGCATTGACCAAACTAAAAAAAAAAGAGAGAGAGAGAGAGAGAAGACCCAAATCAATAAAGCAGAGATTAAAAATAAATGTAACAACAGATATAAAAAGAATCATCAAGAATTACTACAAACAGCTATATGCCAACAAATTGGGAAACCTAGAAGAAATGCATAGATTCCTAGACACATACAATCTACCAAAATTAAGTCATAAAGACAGAAAACCAAAAACCAACACAGAAATTAAATCAGTAATAAAGACCCTCCCAAAAAAGAAAAGCCCAGGACCAGAAGGCTTCACTACTGAATTCTACCAGACATTTAAAAAAGAACTAACTCCAATTCTTATCAAGGTATTCAAAACAACTGGAGGGAGGGAATTCTCCCAAATTCCTTCTATGAAGCCTGCATGACATTGAATCCTAAACCAGAAAAAGATAAAAGAAAGAAAAAGAATGATTGACCAATATTCCTGAGGATCATAGATAGAAAAATTCCCAACAAAATATTAGTTAATCGAATCCAACAACACATCAGAAAGATCATTCACCTGAACCAAGTGGGATTTATCCCTGGTATGCAGGGATGGTTCAGTATTCACAAATCAATAAATGTGATACATCACATTTAGTAACAAACTAAACAAAAAATAGTTATCTCAATAGATACAGAGAAAGTATTTGATAAAATACAACAACATTTCATGGTGAAAATCTTAAGAAGCAAATAGGCTATAGGAGGAACACTCCTCAAGACAGTCAAGGCAATTTATGACAAACCCATGGCCAGTGTCCCACTGAATAGGGAAACACTTTGAATCATTCCTCCTAAGATTTGGAATGAGACAAGGATGCCCACTTTCACTATTTCTATAGCATATATTCCTGGAAGTTTCAGCCAGAGCCATTATGCAAGATAAAGAAATCAAAGAGGTACAATTTAGAAAGGAGGAGATCAAAACTAATTACAGATGACATAATTCTATATATAGGAGATCCAAAAGACTCCACTGAGCGACTATTGGAACTCATAAAATAGTTTGGTAAAGTGGCAGGATATAAAAATTAACATGGAAAAATCAATAGCTTTTGTATACACAGGCTGAGAAAGATCACTCCTACTCACAATAGCTCCAAAAAAGTATTAAATGTCTTGTAATACATTTAACCAAGGATTTCAAAGATCTCTACAATGAAAATTACAAAATATTAAAGAAACAGAAGACATTTAAAAATGGAGAAATTGTCCATGTTCATGTTTTAGAAGAATGAACATCATCAAAATGTCCATTCTACCAAGAGCAATTTACAGATTCATCACAATCCCAATCAAAATACCAATGAAAGTTTTGCAGATTTAGAAAAAAATGATGCTAAAATTCACATGGAAATACAATAGACCCCGAATAGCTAAAACAATCTTATATAACAAAAACAAGGCTGGCAGCAACAAAATACCTGATTTTAAGATACCCTTCTGGGCAGTTATAATCAAAACTGCCTGTTACTGGCACAAAATCAGATGTGTAGATCAATGCAACAGAATAGAAACTTCAGAAATCAATCCACATGTCCACAACCAATTTATCTTTGACAAAGGAGCTAACCGAATACCTGAAGCAAGGACAGTGTCTTTAACAAATAGTGCTGAGGAAACTGGATCTCTATGTGCAGAATTATGATACTAGACCTTTTACATTATATAAAAAATCACCCAAAATTGATCAAAGCCCTAAATCCATGATTCAATAACATCAAATTAGTAGAGAATATTGGGGAAACTTTGCAAGACACTGGCATAGTCAAGAGCTTCTTGGAATAGGCCCCAGAAGCACAGGCTATCAAAGCCAAAATTTACAAATGGACTTACATCAGGCTGAGAAGCACCTGCAGTGCAAAGGAAACACTCAATGTGAATAGGCTACCGACAGAATGGGAGAAAATATTTGCAATCCATGCAACAGGAAAGGGTTAACATCCAGAATCTATAAAAAGTTCATGAAATTCAACAACAACAAAACAAACAGTCTAGTTAGGGAATAGGCAAAGGACTTGAACAGGCATTTTTCATAAAAGGAAAATCATATAACCAAAAGACACTTGAAAAAATTCTGATTGGGGCCAGCACTGTGGAGTAGTGAGTAAAGTTGCTGCCAGCAGTGCCAGCATCCCATATGGGTGCCAGTTCAAATTCCGGCTGCTCTACTTCTGACCCAGCTATCTGCTATGGCCTGGGAAAGCAGTGGAAGATGGCCTAATTCCTTGGGCCCCTGCACACATGTCAGAGACCTGGAAAAAGCTCCCGGCTCCTGGCTTCGGATCAGCACAGCTCTGGCCATTGTGGGCAATTGGGGAGTGAACTGGTGGATAGAAGACCTCTCTCTCTCTCTCTCTCCCTCTCTCTCTCTCTCTCCCTCCCTCCCTCTCTGTAACTCTGACTTTCAAATAACATAAATAATCTTTTTAAAAAATGCTCAGGATCGCTAGCCATCAGGGAAATTGAAGTTAAAACCATGGTGAGGTTTCACCTCACTCCAGTTAGAATGGTTCTTAAACAGAAATCAACAAACAACAAATGCTCATGAGAATGTCAGAGAAAGGTACTCTGGTCCACTGTTGGTGGAAATGTAAACTGGTGCAGCCATTGTGGAAGACAGTATGGAAATACTTCAGAAGTCTGAATTTATATACCTATGATATGATCTAGCTATCCCACTCCTGGGAATTTATCCAAACCAAAAAAAATCGGTATATGAACAATTTATCTGTACTCCCTTGTTCATTGCAGTACAGATCACAATAGATAAGATGTGGAATCAAGCCAGATGTTCATCAACTGATAACTGGATAGATTATGGTATATATAAACTATGGAGTACTACTCAGCTGTAAAAAAAAATGAAATCTTGTCTTCTGTGACAAGATGGATGCAATTGGAAACCATTATACTTAGTGAAATAAGCCAATCCTAAAAAGATAGATATCATATATTTTACCTGATCCAGGGTAACTAATAGAGAACCTGAATTGTAATGTATTGGAGTAAAGTACACATTTTGAGATTCAATGACTATTTACAGCCCTTGTCTCTTCTATAGAGGAACAATGTTGGTTTTTGGTTTTTTATTCTCTCTTCATACTATTTGCTGAATTATTTTATTTAGTATCAGGTTAACAATACAATCACTAAGTTAACTGAAAATAGATCTTTGTAAAAATCAAGAGTGGAGATGTAAGGAGGAGGATGAAGAGTTGCAGCATGGGTGGAAGACAGGGTAGGGGAAAGTGTCACCATGTTCCCAAATCTACATTTCCATATAGAAATACATGAAACTTGTATAACTTAAATAAAAACTTTAAGAACAAAGCTAAAAAAATTATATCTAATTCACAATATTATGCACAAGGTCAGCAAAACACATAGTAGGTATGCAACAAATGGGAGTTCTGACAATTTGGTACTATCATAAGAAATAATTATAATTCTACACTATGAAAATATCCAATGATAATGATTTAATTTTGTAATTTTTTTTTTGACAGGCAGAGTGGACAGTGAGAGAGACAGAGAGAAAGGTCTTCCTTTACCGTTGGTTCACCCTCCAATGGCCACTGCGGCTGGCACACTGAGGCTGGCACACCATGCTGATCCAAAGCCAGGAGCCAGGTGCTTCTCCTGGTCTTCCATGCGGGTGCAGGGCCCAAGCACTGGGGCCATCCTCCACTGCACTCCCGGGCCACAGCAGAGAGCTGGACAGGAAGAGGAGCAACCGGGACAGAATCTGGCACCCTGACTAGGACTAGAATCCAGTGTGCCAGCACCGCAGGCAGAGGATTAGCCTATTGAGCCACAGCGCAGGCCAATTTTTTGTAAATTTTTAATACATTGTAAATATTTTTAATTTATTCCTCACTCATCACTCTAAATTCCCTCCTTAAAAAGTACACAATGAATATGACAATTATTTTCCACTTAAGTAATCAAAAATTTTAATTACTAAGCACATAAAATGGACATGCTTGACTTACTATTATAAAGAATGGCTTGTGGCAGGAGTTCACACCTGCAGTTAAGATACAGGTTAGGATACCCACCTCCCAAATCAGAGTGCCTGGGTTCAATCCCCAGCTCTGGCTCCAGATTCCAGTTTTCCGCTTAACTGGCACCTTGGGCAGCAACAGTGATGGCTCAAGTAGTTGGATCTATTTCCTACTTAGGAAATCTGAGATGAGTTCCAAATCTCTAGATATTAGAGGTTTTGTAAAGTCAACCAGCCTATTCTAGTGCTGCCTTTGTGTCACTCGCTCTCTCTTCCTCTTGTATAAATACCTTTAAAAATGGCTTAACCATGCAATAATTATACATTTATTTATTCTAGCTATATTATATGATTTTATGCAATACAATTGGTGTTGATCTTTTATTAACATAAGACAAACATAAAAATAGAAAATTCTCATTGGCTTTTCAAAGCATTCACAATATCCAAAGATAAGAAATATTCGAAAAGGAGGAAATCAAAATTCTTTCTGACCACAGTTTTGTCATTTAATCTCACATTATCGGTTTTAGTGCTTGACTTCTTATCAACAAATGTTTCTACTTCTGGTGATGCTTCACTCTGACCACTCCCAGAGATTCATGGATCCAAATGTTCTGAACCCAGGTGGGTGACAATAGGTGGCCCTCCCTCTCCCTGACTAGCTCATTTTTCCAGAATACTCTCTCAGGCCCACTCCAGGCCTGGCACAGTGTACACCCTGATGAGCAAGGAAAAAATCCCCACATCCTCTGTTACCATCATCTCATTGAGAGGTGAGAATGTAGGCAACTGGAAACTAACATGGGTGACAAAGTCTGTGCAATCCAAAGTCAACTGACCACCTGAGGGAATCAGGGAACTTCCTCTGTGATTTCTTGTTATGTGCATCATTTATGCCTTAGTCCACTTATGCCTCCATAGCAAAACAGAAATTTATATTTCAAGTGTTGAGGCTGGGTGTCCACGGCCCAGGCATGTGTGAGGAAGGACCCGGTCTTTCCAAGGAGTTGCCTGGGAACTGCATTCTCTCCATGGGAGTAATGCTTGCAACTTCACAGGGTGCAAGAGACAGAGGGACAAGCCAAATGCTACGTGAAGCCTCATTTGTAAGGGCCTTAATGCCAGTCATGAGGAAGAAATCTTCAGGAGCTAGTCACCTCCAAAAGCACCTCTCTTTAGACTATCACAACGGTCACTGAGCTTTGACATGTGAATTTTGGAGAGAGAGCATTCAAATCTCAACAATCTATGATCATAATCTAATCTCTTCATAATGCCACAAAAGATGGAAATAACTAAAATGGGGGAAATACAAGCAAGCAAAATATTGGGCTGTGCATTGCCTAAAGAAATCTGTTAGAAAGACCTAGGTCTAGCTGGTGTCTCAAACATGTCAGAGTCTCTTGTCAGCCCCCTCAGTGTAAATTAATCTACTACCACATCGCCCCGTTTATCCTCTAGGTACAAGGAAAACCTCATATTGTAAGACAAGTTGTACATAAAAGCATCCCTTCCCTCTCTTCAGTTCTATTGAAGGCATACCTACTAACTGCTGAAGTGACTCATCAGCACTACTGAGTCAGAACTGAGGCACGACTCCTCAGCAGTCGTGAGCACTCTTACACATGGAAAATCAGAAGAGAGAAAGTATGACTGAGAATTTCTTGGAAGCAAAGCGAATATCTGGGAATAAGAAGCTTTAGACTGTCAGCAATCTTTTTTTTTTAATGTCTCACATTGTGATGTTCAAACTTTTACACCTGTGGTGATGTGAAAAACCATGTTAAGCCTTCACTACATGTCAAGACTTGAACATTGATTTTTAAGATTGAACAAGTGAAGCCAGATACTTAACTGTCTCAAATCTATTTCCACAGCCAGAAATACCCAGAAAAGAAGAGGTCCTGTTGCAAGTGCTTCACAAAGGTGTTTGAAGCTAAGGTATTAGAGGTCACCAGGAAGACAGGGGAGACAGAGTTTCCATGAGAGTGAAGGATTGAGGAAGATGTGGATATTTTACCCTGAGTTAAAGGCAGAGTGAAGGGGAAACAAGGAAACACACGTATGCTCCAAAACAATGAGCAACACTGGCTGGCACCTTCCTGTGTCTTCAGCATATTTCTTAAGGTGGCTTCTATGTTTTAGGTTACCCTCACTGTATTTGCCTAATTTTCATAAATTCAACTAAAATACTTGAAAGAAGGTTCTTGGGAAAGAAAAAGTTTATTTCAGCTCAAAGTTTTGAGGTTACAGTTCGGGATTAGGCATCCTGTAGTACAGCATCTAATGCAGGCTGCTGCTCATGGTGAGTGTGGTGGTATAATTGCATGGTAAGCCAGGAAACAGAATCAGAACAGCTAGACAGAACTGGATTTCATATAATCAACCCTGTCACAAGAATCCTTCTCTGAGGACACCCCACCGCCACAATGACCTAAAGACCTCCCAGCAGACCCACCTCTCAGATGCTATAATTAGATCAATCTCTGCCCTTAACCCGGCAACCGCTAACATTAAGACATCAGAGTTTAAAGATTCCCAGGAGTTTTGGGAAGATAAGACCGACTCAAGCAATAGCATTCACCTACCTACGGAAGTAGATTCTGTTATCATCCTGTTCAGGGACTAGAAGCAGAGAAATGCATGACAACTCGAGAAAAATTTACACAGCTTATAGAGAAAGTAGGAGATGTAAGACTTGGAGGCAAGATGATCTAGTTCCAGGGTGTGCAATTACAACCTTTACACTATACATTCTCTCATCCACAAAGTCCCATGCACTGACATAATTTATTAGTTAAAACTTACAGCTATATGTTGGTTGGATTAATCAAAATTAAGAAAAAGATAAAAAAATTAGTGAGGAACTTGAAGGAACTTGAAATGAGACACACTGAAGACAAGTTTAACAGTTTTTCCAATCAACTATATTCATCATTTTGGGTGGAGAATCCATTTATCTCTTTATTTCTTAGTGATAATAATTGCAAACACTTCCTAGATGTTTATATATTACTAGCTAAGCTCTCCTCCAATGAAAAGTAAACTTTTTCATTATCATAATAACCCTAAAATCATTATATTAGTTAAAATAGTGCTATAACAACCCAAAAAAGATACGACAACTCAAAATTTCTGTTCACAAATAACTATCAGGTGTTTATTTTGTAAGTGATACTGCTCCAAGTAGTGACTCAGGGACCCAGATTCTTTCCATCCTATGGCCCTGGAATCTTCAAAATGTGGTTTCCATGTAATTGTGCTTGTCTGCAACATGTAGGTGAAAAGGAATTAACATTTGGGGTTGAGGGTTGGTACACACCATTGCAGTACATTTATCTATTTATTAATTAGATATTACTCAAACGCATGGCCACGCCTCACTTTCAAGAAAGCTGCCAAATGTGGCCTTGCTATATGTGCCCATAGAAAAGGATTCTCATTTGGAAACAGCACACCAGCCGTGGAGGCGTATAGTACATTACTGTCTACGTTATACACATTAGGAAACGGAGACACAAGAGGAGAAATAACCTACTCATGTGATACACTTGGCAAGTGGCAGATTCAGGATTCAAACCCAGGTGGTCTTATTCGAAAGTCCTGCTGTTGACCATGACAGTTTGTCACCACCTCTTGAAGACATGATGAATGAGGTTGTACAAGCAGGGGAGCATCATGGGGCATTGATCTGCAGCATCAACACAATACATCTTCTTCCTTTAAAGCCATATCTCTCCCCTTTCCTTTCTTCCATTGTGTAATTGGCATTTACCTATGATTAATAGGCATACAGTGGATTCCTATGTGAGATCGCTACATCAAGAGTTATTGCCATCAATGAAAATTCCATTGTTGGGTTCTGAAACTCAAACAATATCACAGACATGAATAGAAGTGATGGTTACTGCAATACTTGAGAGAGAACTCCGGAACACAACCCCTCCCTCGTACTAAAGTAAACAGATGAGCTAGAACACTTCTTTTACTGGACAGTGAAAGCTTACATGGTATTTTTGACTGTGGAAAAATACATATTTTTAGATTTTCTAGGGTTATTTTCCCCCTTAATGATCTGGTCTGATTCCTTTTGCATCTGCTTGCCTTTATTTCTAATACCTATAGCCACACTGAGTTCATATTTTAAAATAATAAGTTTCACAAAGGAACTAAGTTATCCTTATGGAAAAACTACTGTTTTTAATAACAAAACCTTGTTTGTATAACAAACTCCCCTCATGGGATGCGGTGTGATGCAGGGCTGGTCCATCTCCCAGTTACACAACATCACTCAGCTTGCCTTGCAAGTGAACTCTGTTCAGATCCCAGCTCTGCCATCCAGAGGGCAACATGTAGATCAACCCTGGGCTCTAGGCCTCCCCCTAGCAGAGCTTCGCTCTACATCCTCAGTGTGATGTGCAGCCCCTAGACCCCAAGTCTCACTCTCATGTACCACATCCAGATTCTCTTCAAGTCTGACTATGGTACTTAACCAGTCGGGTGCTCTGAGGAGGATGTTGATCAGCAGCACGCCTGGAGTGAGACCTAAGAACCCTGTGCTAATGAGATGCACACACCCTTACAATAACCCCACCATTTAGCAAATACCTACTTGCTACTTGCTCCATGCCAAGCGTAAGAATTCAACAGTGGATATGACACTGTCTCTCCTCTGAAACAGATGAAAGGAAGAAGTAGAAGAAGACAATGCACTGAGAAGGCCAATCCAGTGCAGCACAACATGGGTTACTGCTACGCCTACAGCTGTGGTAACATCTGCGTAGCAAAAACAGCTGCGCCAGAGACCTCCACGGGCTGAAGGGCTGAGGTGAGATCTCTTCTGAGAGGGGCCTCAGGCACCTCCTGTGGAGACAAAGGTCAATAATGATCTTGTTTCTACATAGTGGAAGCCGAAAACCCTTCCTGTGTTGGTTCCTGCTTTGCTTTGTCCTTTGTATATAATGTTAGGAATGATTGCAATCTACCTTTGTTGCCTGTATTTGATCTGGGCTCATGCCCCCATGGACACGGAACAACAATAGGATTACCGGGAACCCATTATCATAGCAAACAGTTCCTTTAACATTCCTGAGGAAGCAATTCAGAACATCACGCTCTTTACACCGCCAGCTGTAAAAGCCTTCCTGGAAGAAGCCTTAGCAACACATGGTAATCGGACTCTGGGAGACTTCCTGGATGCTATGGAGCAACGGAAATTGCTAAAAGAAAGCAAGAATGACCCTGAGGAAGCTCATAGGGAATCCACATTCAGACCCAAACCGAAAACAAAAGGAATTGTTAGCAACAATCCCAAAAAGAACTCTTCCCGGAGGATATGAACAATACCTAATTAATGGTAGACAAGGCAGGAAAGACAACAGATATGGGAAACTATAAAAATGGCTAAGGCAGTGGCGCATACAATGGCGCATACAATGGCGTGTTCCTCATGATTGGGCACAGATAGAAGAGGAATATCTTTCTGACCTGGGGGAATGAGGCCTATATGCGGTTAAAATGTTATCACTATTCCCTCATTGTTACCGCATTGTTCTGACCATGTTAACCTTTGTTCTTCTGTTAATCAATGATGTTTTTCCCTCAAGCTTTAGAAGTTTTACTATAAAAACCCTGACTTAACAGACAATAAACGCAGCAGCATTAGTACTACACTGGTGTCTGTCTGTCATTTTCCTCGCCGATTCCTTGTCTCCCTAGACGCCTTCATCCTGTTCTCCCTCGGTCTGTGAAGTCTCCGAGCTGACAGTCCGCGGCAGGTTACAATAAAGACTAATTCAAGGAGACAGGGTGCACAGAATGAGGGACTTTAAATGCAGCCATGCCAACGACATCTAGACTGACATCTAGATCAAACAAAGTTTTGGTGCTGGTCAAGGCCTGCATGAGACATCCAGCCAGATTGTGTGACAAGACAAAGCAAGTATAAATGGCTACAAGATAGAGGGGATCCAGGTTCATTGCAGGCAGAATGGTCAGAGCAGAGGCTGAATCCAGGACACTCCACGGGGCAACTTGGCTCTGCAGGGCGGGCAGTAAGCATGGGCTGGAGAGATGGGCACAGCACAGAGGAAATTGCCAGATGTAAGGCTGGTAAGAAGCAATTCTCCTGCAGCCTCACTAAGCACATTTGGAATGCAAACTTCTGTCCAAGGACAGTGAGGAGCTGAGCTGCAGCTTTCAGCAGAGATGTGGTATGGACCACAGACTACTAGCTCTCACCATTAGTCATTCTCACCCATCTGTCTCCAGCTCTCTAAAGAGGACCCTCCTGAGCATTGCCCTTTTATCTGATTGTAAATGTCCCTGCAAGAATTTCTGTGTGTCCCAGCTGCCCACTGAGCCAACTCCTAGGCCTGACTTTGTCATGATACACGGCAGTGCTATCTTCCCATCCTCCATCCAACCTGGCAGAGAAGACAGGCGTCTCTAGATCCAGATGACCTATGTTGCACAAACAGATCCAGTCACTTCCCTCCCAGGTAGCCACTGTTGCTGAGTTCCCATTATACCTCAGAGCATCAAGACTTATCTGAGACCTCTGTAGCAATGGGAAAATGATAAACACATTCAGACTTCTAGGAAAGTCACACTCAGATTCTGTTCACCAAGCAACTACTTGCTTTGCTATGCACACAGCTGAACCACATTTGCAACCTCCCTTTTAGTTAGGGCTGGCTACGTGCCTGAGTAACAAATGAAAGGGAACAGAAATGTGTGTGCACCACCACCTTGACCCCTTGTGCCAATTTCCTCTCCACCCACATGATGCAGGATTTGGAAGTCATATTTTGAAGACAGGAGAACTACAAGGTGGAAAATGCCTGGGTCCCCAACTCACTATTTGGAACAGAGCCTCCACCAATCAGAATGGCTGATAAGAGTTAAATATCTGCAGGAAACAAGCCTTTGTTCTTCTATCCTCATAGCTTTTTTAGTTTGTTCGTTAGAGCATTGTTTTGATGAAGAAGCTACCTCCTAGGGCTAGTCCCTGTATGGAATGAGCTAGTACAGGTAGAGCGCCTACAGGAGAGCTTACCAAATTGTATGTGAACACCTAGAAAAAGTTTGCTATTATTTCTAATAAGAGATAGAGATTCAGAGGTTCTCCATGCCAATAGATGAATATCGTTTATCAGAACAGGTGCTAAACATGACCTCAATGCACCTCACTTTTTTGCTGTTTTTTTTTTCAAAAAATCAAGAATCCCACCAAGAAGGCCATGATGAAAGGCATCAAGTATCATTTATTCAACAATCAGAAGACTCTCATGAAGCACATACTGCATGCCAAACCCTGAGCTCATCAATAATAAACCTTCACTACTTGAAGCATGTTTCTCAAAAAAGCAGCCTTGGCATCCCCTAGAAGTCAGTGAAAAAACCATGAACTCTCGGGTCCCACCCCAGACTCACTGAACAAGAATCTACAGTTCTGACAAGATCCCCTGGTGACTCACACACATTAAACTTTCAGAAGCATTTTATTAAAAAAGGATACAGCCCCTGACATCAAGGCACTGTCTATAAATGGAAGGAAAGAGGCAAGGATGATTAGCTCTGGCAGGAAAATGCAGGGAAGACTTTGCTGCCGAATTTCATATTTTAACTTGGATCTTAAAGCACAAGTAAGAGTTGGCCAGATATAAAAACAGGTGCAGGCCACTTTGATACAGGGACTGGAACAAGCAAAGACAGTGCCTTGAAGGATCAGGACCTGGTTTGAGGGCTGTAAAGGTAATTTATGGGCTGTGAGGCCAGATCTATAAAATGCATTCACATGAAGGTACATAAAGAAGTCAGATCAAGAGCTCCACACCCAGAGCACCTTATACCATGCTCCCCTGCATATTAAACCACAAGCATGGAGCAAGAGCTGTGTCCTCTTTCTAGATAGACAAGATGTCCCCAAATGCAGCTGGCACCATTTCCATGGGGTTCATGGTCAAGATGCCCCTATGATGTCCAACCCCTAGGCTTGTACCCATAGCCCCTGAGTTCCCTGTAGAAGGAAAAGTGTTGACTTGCTCAATAGCCTGGGAAGGTCTACCAAAACTAGAGCAGGGGATAGTTCAAAGTATGGTGTTGCTGAGCTTGGCAGGTGAGGCACTGAGTGCACCTGTGTGTAAGGACTGAAACACAATGGGTCCAAGTGGCTTCCTCAAGGCAAAATATGGCATCACCTGCCTAAAGCAAAAAAGGCTATTTTCATGTATTTGTAATATCCAAATGATTTAATATAACTAAAGTATTAACTTTTTTCTTGTTATCATTTTACAAGCTTATTTTTTATAGATATAATCCTAAAATATACTGATACGTCCCTTCCTCATTCTATCCCTCCCTCTTTCTTTTTAAATTTTTATATAACATATTTTTAATTTACATGATAGTCAAAGGCTAGATGCTCCACTAAATAAAGGGCTCAGCAAGTAAAGGTAGGGCCAGCGTGTGGCATAGCAAGCTGAGCTCTGGCTGCAGCATCAGCATCCCGTACGGGCACCAGTTCAAGACCCACTCAGCTCTGCACTTCCAATCCAGCTCCCTCCTAATATATCTGGGAAAGCATCAGAAGATGCCCAAGTGCTTGGGTCCCTACACCCATATAGAAGACCCAGAAGCAGCTCCTTGCTCCTAGCTCCTAGGCCCAGCTCCAGCTATTGCTGCCATCTGGGGAGAGAACCAGCAGATGGAAGATCTCTATTTCCTCCTAACTCTGGCTTTCAAATAAATAAGTACAGAAACATATATATATATATATATATATACACACACACATACACACATATATATATAAAGTAAAATGTAAAAAGACCATAGTTCAGTAGGAATATAAACAAAGGCTATACACAGTAATCAAATGAAAAGATGTCATTTCACTCATATATATTAAGTTTTAAAATAATCACAAATCATTAAAATTATATTAGTATATCATACTTCATCATTGGTTTGATAAAATATAAAACATTTTTTTAATTACACTCTGATATTTTTAAAAAACAAAGCAATCTTTGAGGCTGCAGGGCAATCTTGCCTGGTAGAAATTCTTTCTCTGCCGATTGGCACAGACATTATATGTCACTCATATTCTTACACAGTAGTTTGTGCCCTCTGTCCCATTTTCTAAGTGAAGAAACAGAAGTGGAGAGTCTCGGTTTCCAGTCCTGGACTCATCATTTATCACCTAATGCCACACTCCCTCCAGAAAACGAACACAATTCCATTCCCATGTGGCCCCAGTGGTAACTCCAGAAGAGATGTACACTGTACAGCCCAGAGTTGACAGCACACGCCTCATGGCTTTGTCCAAGGCAGTGATGCCCACACCCTTAAACGTGGACACTGTGAGAGATGATCTCCAGCCTCCAGCCTGAGAAATGACCTGTCTAGAGAGTGAGACTGGACACTTGATCCTATTAGACTCTTGGCTCAGCCGGTGGTTAAATGCAGCTGAGTAAATAAGCTCTCTAGTGTGCTGCCACTGAAGGGAACAAGGCCTCCCGTCCCTCCTGGGTCTCCACTTAGGCTAATCTCCTGATGAAAGGACTTGTGATTTAATAGTTCATGTCACTTCACCTTTGCCTACAATGTGCTATTTCCACAGGGCTCTGGGAATTTAAAACTGGAAAGCAAGGGCCACTTCGGTCCTTCTGTCTCCAGCCAGTGAGGCTCTTTCAGAGGAGATGGTACCCTCCCACACTCATCAGAGGCACTACCCTGGAGAGGAATACAATGAGGGAGAGTGAGGCCTTTCCCATTAGTAGTGGGCTTACTAAGATAAAGTTAAAGCATAGCAAATGACAGACCACCAAGCAGAGACAGGTACAGAAAACTCTCTGCTCCCCAGAGTGGTGTCTAAGCAAAACAAACAATGAAATGGTCCTGTTCCTTCATTTTCTTTTACCTTTATTTGAGTATTGAATTCTCCCAGAGGGTTTAACCTGAGACCCAGTCGAACACTGAATCTCAGATGTCTGGCTTCAAACAGACCCTAAACTCACATAGGAAGGCCAGGCTTTAAAAGAATGTGTGTAACCTAGAAGTGTCTACAGGCTCTGATGAGAAACTCCTGATTCCAATTCTTCTTAACACCCTCATTCCCTCTGCCATAGAAGGAATTCAGGTTGTGGGGAGAACACATTCTATACACAAAAGAACAGGACAATACAGTTCCTTAGTAGGCAATTCTGGGGAGGGGAAAATGATGCTAATAGAATAAGAAATGCTGAGTTGATTTTTTTAAAGATTTATTTTACTTATTTGAAAAACAAAGTTAGAGAGCTGTAGATCCAGAGAGAGAGGCGGGGGTGTTCTTCCATCCACTGGTTCACTCCACAAATGACCATAATGGCCAGAGCTGAGCTGATTCAAAGCCAGGAGCCAGGAGCCTCTTCTGGGTGTCCCATACAGGTGCAGGGGCCCAAGGAACTGGGCCATCTTCTACAGCTTTTCCAGGCCACAGCAGAGAGCTGGATCAGAAGTAGAGCAGCTGGGACTCGAACCAGCACCCACGTGGGATGCCAGCACTGCAGGTGGCAGCTTTATTCACAGTGCCAGCCCCTTAAGTTATTTTCTTAAGACTTCTAAAATCTTTCAGTGGCAACTGCAGTGAAGTTAGTATAAACTCTTCTTCTCTGTGTCTAGAAGTATAAGGTAAATTTGAACCCTACATTTGCACAGGCATCCTGCTCCTAAAACGCCTTCTGAGTCTGAAAAGTGTACATTTTGTTAAATCTTGTTGTGTGGTGCCTGGTACCCCAATCAAAGCACAGCTGGTCTGACAGGGGAGTAGCCTGCAGAGAACTCAGTCATTCCAAGGGAAGTACCTGGGGAGTTTTAGAGTTTTGAGAACTTATGTTTTCCCAACATTATGTTGAATCTTTCCAACAGCCCAAGAAGGAAAACTGAATAGCCATTTACAAATGAGAAACCAGCCTCACAAAAAAGGAAAAATACATGCATGATATGAGGTCCCACAGGTAAACAGAAGAGTTAACATTGACAACATTTCAGTCCTTGCCAGGGTACATTCCACATTCTAACAGACTATCCAACTACAAGGAATACAGTCTTAAAAACTGATTAGCCCCGGGCCGATGCTGTGGCTCCATGGCACAGTGGGTTAAAGCCCCAGCCTGCAGCATCGGCATCACATATGGGAGCCAGTTCAAGTCCAAGCTGCTCCTCTTCCGATCAGCTCTCTGTTGTGGCCTGGGAAAGAAGCAGAAGATGGCTCCACTCCTGGTCCCTGCACCAGCGTGGGGACCCGGAGGAAGCTCCTGTCTGTTGTGGCCTGGGAAAGAAGCAGAGATGGCTCCACTCCTGGGCCCTGCACCAATGTGGGGACCCAGAGGAAGCTCCTAGTTCCTGGTTTCAGGTTTGTGCAGCTCTGGCCATTGGGGTTGTTTGGGGGAGTGAACAGTGGAATGGAAGACATTTCTCTCCCTCCCTCCCTCTCTCTCCCTCCCCCCCCCTTTCTCTCTCTCTGTAACTCTTTCAAACAAATAAAATAATTCTTTTTTGTAAAAAAAAAGAGAGAGAGAGAGAGAGAGAAACTGATTAGCCCAACCTCAACAGTGATCCATTTACATTGTTTTCCAGTGCTGTAGTGATTAAGACTCTTAGGTTAGCCCCAGAACATTAAAAAGAAAAAAAAAATAGATCCTGCACCAAAATCTAAAGGAAACTGTTAGTTTCTATCAGGGCTCTCATAAGCATTAGCAGGACAGTGAACCTGGGCTGCACCTTCTGTACCTGCAGGTTCTCCAGTAGTGGAAAGTCATTAATATCCAGTGTGAATGAGGTGTGAAAAGGCAAGAAAAGAGGTGAATGAGAGCATTTGTACCTCTACATAAATGGATCCAACTATCAAGGGCTGGAGTCTAGTGATGGCTGTCTGGGTATCATGATGTTCAATAAATTTCAGGCAAAATCTCCTTATCCTTTTCTATTTAAGCTTGTATCTGAGCTCTTCCAGTCAAGGGGCTGTTTACAGGATTTAACTGGGTAGGGAGATGATTTATGTAAATATCAATTTTGGTGGAGTCTTAAGGGTCTTCATCAAACATCTGCAAAACAAATGAAAAGCTGATGCATAGTGTAGTCAGTGAAAACCCAAGGCTTCTATTTGGTGGATAAATGCCCCAAATGTGAGAGTGTTAAGGAGGAAAAGAGACCAGCTGCCTCCAGAGACGGCCAAAGGATGGCAGGGTGTCTGGAGAAAGTGACTGTTGGGGAGTTGTCTTTCCATTGTGCAGCTAATTGCTACTAGGAGAGCGCCAACACAGGCGGAAGAGCTGGGCGGATAAGTTCCCTTGTGAGCTCTTTCAGAGCCGGGCCACTGGTGAGTTTTGGAGGGCTCTGTGCGCCAGGAGTTGAAGGTCCCTCTTGGATGTGTGGTGCTACGTGTCCGTAATTAAAAAATCTAACATTTCAAGGCCCTTGCAATTACAAGACAATTTCTATCAAAGCAATGTTTTGCAACTTTAAAGTTTCAGATGATAGGTTTGCAAGAGGGAAATTATGTCTATTATCTACTCTGTATCTAGGTGCTTAGCTCTCTCATTTAAGGCTGCAGTTTCCATGGAAACAGCCTGTGGGACAGTGTATGCTTCTGAGAGAGATTTCCTTTGACATCCCCCATTCCTCTAAACATACTTGCAACCAACACTAAGTGTTTAGAATCTTAATTTTCACCACTGATTAATATTCATCAAGATCACTAAGCCCCCCATAGATTAATGAGGGCATTTCATGATGAGACAAGGAACACTTGTCACTCACTCATCCAGTGTGACTGAGTGTTCCCCAGCTGCTGGGCACTGAGCCCAGCTCAGAGAGGAACAAGACAGAGAAGATACAGCTCCCGTCCAGCAGACACTTGCACTCTACAGACTGTGTGTCTGATGAACAAACACTGAGAAATGCAGCCTCACCAGCAATAAAGAACAGCAAATGTGCAGCATAATAGAACACCATTCTTCAAGCTACCAGCGTCAGGAACCGTGACAGCAGCCAGTGTTTGCAAGAATAAAAAGGAACATGTGATGGCAGGAGGTGTTGGGAAAGCACATGAACAATCCCCTAAAAACACCAAATCCTTTGATCCAGGTATCCCACTTCTAAAAAATAACTACAAATGTGAAAATATATTATAACAAATGTCCATAGTAATATTTCTTTTAATCATAGAGTGCTGGGAAAATGATCATTCAACAACAGAATAGTTATATTCCATTGAGAGAACTGCATTTAAGCATGAAAATAATATTGATGAAGATATGAACATAAATGGAAAATTCCTTTTTAGGTCAAATTTAAGGAGAACTTGTGTACACAGTTTGACAGTTACCAGGAAAAAAGTTTGCATTTAAAACTGAACATCAGCCTCTCAAGAGACTAACAGCAGTCCTGTTAGCACAGTAAAAGCATGACATAGTTTTCCTTCTACTTGTATTTTCAATTTTAATAAATATATTATCAGATTTAATTGCTCCACAAAACAAGACCAGGGAGTTTCTACTGATATAGTTCCTCTTTTCTCTTCTTACCCTTCACACAAAACCCTGAAGAAGATATGAGATTTATAAAACAAAGAAGGTAGATGAAAAGTAGACATGAAATTTAAACAATAGAGCCGTAGCTTTTTTTCAAAAGGAATGTAGGATTGACTTTTAAGATGAACTAGTGAAGAATGGTTCAAGATCACTAGCTATGGTCCCCAGGGTCCTGCAACAAGTCAGGAGAAATCCAGTAAAGAGACTGCATCAAAGAGACTGCTGGATTTTGGATGAGTCTGAGAATATAATAAATACACTCCAAAATGTGAGGTCAGTCTGAAACTTGCCCGGCAGGTCATATGCTACACTTGCTGCAATCACCTAACGGAGAGTTAAGAGTGTTGCTCATCCTAAGCCCAGCACCAAAGAGAAAGATGTAGGATTTCTGCTTCCAATGACTGTTTCTTCATTCTTGTTTCTCTCTCTTTTCTTTTTTTCTATTTTTAAACTTTTATTTAATGAATATAAATTTCCAAAGTACAGCTTATGGATTACAATGGCTTCCCCCCGCCCCATAACTTCCCTCCCACCCACAACCCTCCCCTTTCTCGCTCCCTCTCCCCTTGCATTCACATCAGAATTCATTTTCAATTCTCTTCATATACAGAAGATCAGTTTAGTATATATTAACTAAAGATTTCAACAGTTTGCCCCCACATAGGAACACAAAGTGAAAAATACTGTTGGAGTACTAGTTATAGCATTAAATCACAATGTACAGCACATTAAGGACAGAGATCCTACATGATTTTTTAAAAATTGATTAGTTTTCTATGCAATTTCCAATTTAACACCAAGTTTTTTTTTTTCATTTTCAAATATCTTTATATAGAGAAGATCGATTCAGTATATACTATGTAAAGATTTCATCAGTTTGCACCCACACAGAAACATAAAGTGTAAAATACTGTTTCAGTACTAGTTATAGCATTACTTCACATTGGACAACACATTAAGGACAGATCCCTCATGAGACATAAGTACACAGTGACTCCTGCTGTTGACTTAACAATTTGACACTCTTGTTTATGGCGTCAATAATCTCCCTAGGGTCTAGTCATGAGTTGCCGAGGCTATGGAAGCCTTTAGGGTTCGCTGACTTCGATCTTATTCCGACAGGGTTATAGTCAAAGTGGAAGTTCTCTCCTCCCTTCAGAGAAAGGTTCCTCCTTCTTTGATGGCCCCGTTCTTTCCACTGGGATCTCACTCAGCTCTTGTCCTCACTATTGATGTAGAATGTAATACTTTATCCATTTTAGTAATTTTTTTTTGTTCTAGTACTAGTGGTTGAACTCTGTAATTAACACACAATTATTCTTAGGTGTTTAAATTTTAACTGAAAAGTGATCCCTGTTAAATATAACAGTGGGAATAAGAGAGGGAGGAGATGTACAATTTGGGACATGCTCAATTGGACTTGTCCCACATGAGGGAGTTAGAATCATGCCAGAGGATCCCAATACAATTCCATCAAGGTGGCATGTACCAATGCCATCTCACTAGTCCAAGTGATCAATTTCAGTTCACAATTGATCACACTGATAGGTCTAAGAGTCAAAGGGATCACACAAACAAGACTAGTGTCTGCTAATACTAACTGATAGAATCAAAAAGGGAGAGAACAATCCAACATGGGAAGTGGGAGGCACAGCAGACTCATAGAATGGCAGATGTCCTAAACAGCACTCTGGCCCCAGAATCAGTCCTTAAGGCATTCGGATCTGGCTCAAGAGCCCATGAGAGTATTTTAAGTATGGAAAGCCAAGACACTCTGGGAAAAAAAAAAAAAAAAAGACCTAAATGTTTCTTCATTTTTAAGGCAAGGTCCCTTCCTTACTACTCACGTATCATTGTGAGGATTTACTTAGTTACTGATCGTGAAAACACCTTGGAAAATTACATTGTTCATTCTTTTTTGGCACCCCAGAATTCAAACTGTCCTTCTTGGCCTTGGAGATTTACTGATCAATGAACCTTGCAGCTAGACAGAAAACTCCTTCATCCACAGATACAGAACATGACAGGTACTGGCTTTTGCTGCTTCCCTTGCAGCTAAGCTAAAGGCACTGACCTGGCTAGGCTCTGTCACTCAGATGCACCCAGCCAAACTCCAGTTGAACCAGAGCAACAGATTAAAAGATAACAACAGAAAGAAAGAAATTGGGGAGAAGACTGTCCTCTATCTGGATACAGTCTGGCTCAATTAAAACCAACCACCTGGGCCAACAGATGTTCTAGTAGCATTGTCAGTACCTCCAGGGTCACATACCATCAATGTGTTCTTCAGCACAATTTTATGGCATAATTTGGGGTGTGTGTTACTCAGCCTGATTCTTTACTTTTTCTAGCAATCATGTAATACACTAAATATCTTTTATTCCCAAATTTTTTATTTTAAAAAGTTTATTCTTACATTAATTATAATACTAAAATATTACAAATGTCATAAATGTTGAACAATAAGAGATTATTAAAGTATAATATGTTCATTCAATAAAATGTGTAGAATATATGACTTTTTTTTGACAGGCAGAGTGGACAGTGAGAGAGAGAGACAGAGAGAAAGGTCTTCCTTTACCGTTGGTTCACCCTCCAATGGCTGCCACGGCCAGTGTGCCGTGGCCGGCGCACCGCACTGATCCAAAGCCAGGAGCCAGGTGCTTCTCCTGGTCTCCCATGCGGGTGCAGGGCCCAAGCACTTGGGCCATCCTCCTCTGCACTCCCGGGCCACAACAGAGAGCTGGACTGGAAGAGGGGCAACTGGGACAGAATCTGGCATCCCGACCGGGACTAGAACTCTGTGTGCCAGCACCGCAGGCAAAGGATTAGCCTATTGAGCCTCAGCGCCAGCCAAATATATGAATTTTTAATTTTTTGTTTATAGAAGGGGGAAGGTTTCATGTATTTCATATATACAGTTTGAAGAGCATAATGATACTTCCCATGTTATCCTCCTCTTCCTGATTCCTACCCTCCCTACTTGTTCCTTTCTTATTTTTCTTTTAATTTTTACAATGACATATTTTGAATTTACTTTCTAATCACAAGCTTAATCCTCCACTAAATAAAGAATTAAACTGTAAGCAAATGAAATTGTTCCTCAAGAGTATAGACAAGGGCTATAAAAAATAATTAAATCTCAAAATGCCAATTTCCCTTAGAAACATTAGAATTTTTCATACTCTGTATATTAGTCACCACACATTTGGGAAAACATACTGTATTTGTCTTTTTGAGACTGGTTTATTTCACTAAGCATCCTGTTTATTCACTCAAAGGAAATGAAATCAACATATGAAAGAATTATTTGTACTCCCATATTTATAGCAGCTAACATATGGAATCATCCAGATATCCATAAACTGATATTGGACAAAGAAATTGTGGAATATATACACGATGGAATGCTACTCAGCCATAAAAAAGAAGCAAGTCCTATCTTTTGCAACAAACTAGATGCAATTGTATACCAATATTCTTTTTTAAATACAACCTGTTTAAATTTTTCCTAAATCTGACAGAGTTGAATGAGTTGTCTGTAACTACAAACAATGAGTAGTGTAAAAGGTAAAGAAATAATATTTTTCTTCAAAAATGCTATATTAATATTTTAATTTTAAAAAATCTGGCTTTCAATATCTCATACTTTCAAACACATACTTAAACCAAGATTAACTACTGAATAGAAATTCAAGAGATATTCTCATTTTTATTTTTTGCTTTTTATTTTGTTATCACAATTTTAAATAGTTTTTCACTGATTCCATGTGATCTGTACATATAATTCTAAGAACATAATAGTATTCCCTTCTCCCTCCCTTCACCCCATTGTCTTCTCCCTCTTTCTTTCTCGTTTTCTTTTAATTTTGAGATAACATATTTTAAATTTACATCACAGTAAAAAGCCTTAATACTTCACCAAATAAAAAGTTTAACAAAAAAAAAGCCAAAAGACCTTAGTTTAGTGGGAATATAGACCATGGTTTTAAACAGTATTTAAATGAAAAAATTATTATTTAATCAATATACAGTAAATATGAATCACAGATTAGTAAAACTATAGTAATTTAACATTCTTAAGCATCAGTCTGACAAAGGTACAAAGTTTTACAAAAACTATATTTGACGCAATAATGATACACTCAGAGAATTCTTTCATTTTTATTTTTTTTTTAGACATTGGTTGCCACATAGAAGGTAGAACACGACATATTTTTGTCTTTCTGGGTCCAGCTTATTTCACTGAATCTCATGTCCTCTAGTTGTGTCCACTGTGCTGCAAATGGTAGAATTTCATTTTTTATAGCTGAATAATATTCCATTGTGTGTATATACCACATTTTCTTTAACAATTCTTCTAATAATGGACACCTTGGTTGATTCCAAAATTTGGCTATTGTGAACTGTGCTGCTATAAAATGGTACAGGGAATCCAAGATGGCTGAACAGGGAAAAGATGCACTGCTTTTCCCAAGGGGAAAATAGCAAAATAAAGGCAAAGGCAATGAATTCCCAGGGGAGAGCTGGAGAGAAGTTTGCAGTGGAAATTCTACAAAAGGAAGAGGGATGCCAAGGAGCAGCAAGGAAGGTACAGATGCGCAAAACAGGGTGGGGACACCACAGGACCCCAGCAGCCGGGAACTGGAAGAGACAGCAGCTTTGAAGAGCAGGTGAGAGCAGACCCCAGCAGCCGATACCACTGGTGATACTGCCTGAGGGAGAGCCTTGCTGACCACACTGTCCCTGAGTCTAGCCTGAAGCCCTAGTGGGAGGCAGGGTACCCACCTAATCTAGTGACAGAAAAACACATTTCTTTATCCCCACCCCTCAACAAGGACACCCACAACTGGCAAGGAAAAGGCACCATTTGACACCAGTAGAGGCTGTGGTGGCTCTTGAGTGCACTGTGACCAGGGGATTTTAACAGAGGGGAAAAAGCTATATTCCCCACTGATGTTGAGTCTGGCTGGAAGTTTTGAAGTGGGCTGGGCACCCAACGTAGGACTATGAGATTCCCCCATCCACCTGTCACAGGCACAGGGGTTCAAATTGCCAAGTTGGAACACCTATAAGCAGCTGGCTCTGGGAAAATCTCCACTCTCTTTATGGATGGCACAGGCTCATGGAGCTCAGCAGGTCCTCTTCATCCCATGTCTGTGGGAGCCCTGCATGCTATGACTGTGGGAATATTGTGACTGCAAGATAGGGTGCAGAGTGTAGCGGGGTCTCTGGGCATTCTTTGTGTTTGGTGCCAGAAGCTCAGAATCCTGGAGTGTGTCACTTCAAAGGAATTCATGCACACACTGAAGACTGCACAGATCCTTTGTGTGGTTCACATGCCACATATAGATGGGGGTTGTATCCACTGTGGGCTAACCCTGGTTATTGATCACATGGAGATAGGAGATGAGATTGTGATTATGCCAACAGGTGTGATCATAACCTCTCTCCTGCTGAAAATAGAGATCTACCATGCCCAACCTGGTATATCACCTCGATTCTTGCCATTATTGATCACTGATCTGAGCTCCCTGGCCATGCCTAGCACATGCCTTTGGGTATTCACTGAAAGAGCAGGTACTCCACTAAGCCACAGAAGCAGAGTTCAAAGATAAAATACGTAAGAGGAGAAAAGCAATAAGCATTTACACAAATGCATACAAATGAATGCAGAGAAAAAAAAAAGGAAGAAAACAGGAATCTCCCAAAGGAACACAACACTTCGACATTTGAATGTGAAGACAAAGAGATTGATGAGATGTCTGAAAAGGAATTCAATACAATGATCATAGGATTACTCAGAAACAGAAACAAACTCATGAATTAAAGAAATCCATACATGACAAAGATGAAAAATTATCCCATGAGCTTGAGATTTGGAAGAGAAATTAAATGAATGAAGAATTCAATATGTCGAATAAAAAATACAGGGAAAAGCCTTAACAACAGAATTCGTGAGGCAGAAGAAAGAATACCCAATCTAGAAGGCAAATATTGGATACAGCTCAATTAGACCAAGAAGGAGGAGGAGACACAGGAGAAGAATGAGAAGAGCAAGAGGAGGAAGAGGAGAAAGAAGAGAAACTAAGAGGAGGAGAAGGAATAAGAAAAATTAAAAACAGCATTCAAGATTTATGGGATACTACCAAATGACTCAACGTACAAATCTTTGGAGTTCCTGAAGATGTGGAAAAGAAGATGGATTAGAAGGCTGACACAGTGAAATACTAACAGAAGAACATCCCTAACTTGGAGAAAAGAAGGGACATCCAAGTACATAAAGCACAGAGAACTCCTAATAGACATGACAAGATTCTCACCACAACACATCATAATCAAAATTTCAACAGTAAAACGTAAAGAAAAGATTCTAATATCTGTACAAGAGAAAGGCCAGATTACTTTCAGAAGATCTCCAATTAGATTGAATCCTGACTATCATCCAAAAATCACAAAAAAAACCCAATAAATTCTGATGAGGATGTGGGGGAAAAGGCACCTTAATCCACAAGTGGCAGGAAGGCAAACTACTAAATGCATTGTGGAAGACAGTAGGGAGATACCACAGAAAGCTGAAAATAAATCTGCCACATGACCCAGGAATCTCAACCCTGGGAATGTACCCAAACGAAATGAAATCAGCATATGAACGAATTATCTATACCCCAATGTTTATTGCAGCTCAACTCACAATAGCTATGATGTAGAATTTCCAGATGTCCATCAATTGATGACTGGATAAAGAAATTTTGGTATGGAGAGTCCCTCAAGATGGCAGAATAGGGAGGGAGCACACTGATAGTCCAGGAAAAGACAGCTTAATAAAAGTGGAGATACTATAGTTTCAGGGAAGAGTTAGGGGAAAAGCTGCAGAGGAAACTCTTCCAGAATTAGTGGGATACAGTGGACCTACGTGGAGGGTATAGGTGCCCACGGCTTGGGACCCCAGCTGCCGAGTCTACACACCAACACTGGAAAGGGAGGTGAGGAGAAACCTCAGCAGCCTGAGACACGCAGGAAAGCGGCAGGAAGAGCCTAGAGGGAATGAGGCTTGAAGCCCCATGTGGAAAAGTTCACCAGGCTAACTAGAGAGGGAAAAAATATATTTAAAAAAGGGACAGTACGGACACGATTCTCTCTCTCCACTCACCTTACATAGGTGAGGAAGACAAAGAGCAGGTGCTATTTTGGACATACGTAAAAGCTGTGCGACCTCAGGGCTGTGCCCACCCTCAGCCAAGCAGAAAAACCTGATGCCGGGGTGGGGGAAGGGGTGGAGAAACAAGAGGTTAAGACCTAGTGAATGTGTGGAGCTTATGAACCAGACTGTGAAAAAAAACTGAGGGTGTGTGAGAGAACTCAGGGAGTGCCTGAGACATGAGTACTCGGTAGGAGATGCCACAAACTCAGTAACCTTGGAAACCCGGTGGGAGATTGCAGGGGAATCTGAGCTTACACTGAGGACTGCACAGTCCCTTTGAGTGGTCCTTGGAACAGAGAAGATGAATATTATACCACAGGGGCCAGTGCTCAGACAATGATGGCCTTGAAGGAGAACAGCTCAGCTGTGCAGAATTACTTCCCTTCTGAATAAAAGAGAGAGAGAGAGAGAGATTGATTCACCATGCCAAACCTGTGTGTGTCACCTTTGGCACACCCTTAACCCTGAAAAACTGAACAGAGCTGACACCCATCACAAACTTGTAAAGATCCACCAAAAGCAGACAATCCACTTAATCTAGAGTCACAGTATAATGAGAAAACCCACCACAGCGAGGGGAAGAAAAAAAAGAAGAAACAAAGAATATCTCCACATTGTCAAACAGCAAACACAGAAACCAAGGAAACAAGAACAAACTGATGGGATACAGCAAAGCAGTGCTAAGAGGAAAGTTTATAGAAAAAGGTGCCTATATCAAGAAATAGGAAAAGCACCAAATAAATGAACTTTCAATGCATCTCAAGGATCTACAAAAACTACAGCAAACCAGATCCAAAACTAGTAGAAGAGAAATAATTAAAATCAGAGAAGAAATCAACAGAATTGAATAAAAAAAAATTACAAAAGATCAGCCAAGAGCTGTTTTTGTGAAAAAAATAAACAAAACTGACACACCATTGTCCCAACTAACTAAAAAAAGACACACATAAATAAAATCAAAGATGAAAAATGGAATGTAATAAGAGACACCACAGAAATAAAAAGAATCATCAGAAATTACTACAAAGATTGTATGCCAGCAAACAGGGAAATCTATCAGAAATGGATAGATTCCTGGACATATGCAACCTACCTAAATTGAACCAGGAAGACATAGAAAACCTAAACAGACCCATAACTGAGACAGAAATTGAATCAGTAATATGAAAAATCCACGGCCAGCATCCTACTGAATGGGGAAAAGTTGGAAGCATTTCCACTGAGATCTGGTACAAGACAGGGATACCCACTCTCACCAATGCTATTCAACATAGTTCTGGAAGTTTTAGCCAGAACCATCAGGCAAGAAAAAAAAATTAAAGGGATACAAATTGGGAAGGAAGAACTCAAACTATCCCTCTTGGCAGATGATATGATTCTTTATTTAAGGGATCCAAAGAACTCTACTGAGAGACTATTGGAACTCACAGAAGAGTTTGGCAAAGTAGCAGGATATAAAATCAATGCACAAAAATCAACAGCCTTTGTATACACAGCCAATTCCACGGCTGAGAAGGAACTTCTAAGATCAATCCCATTCACAATAGCCACAAAAAAAATAAAATACCTTGGAATTAATTTAACCAAGGACGATAAAGATCTCTACGATGAGAATTACAAAATCTTAAAGAAATAAATAGAAGAGGATACCAAAAAATTGGAAAAATTTTCCATGCTCATGGATTTGAAATATCAATATCATCAAAATGTCCATTCTCCAAAAAGCAATTTATAAATTCAATGCAATGCCAATCAAAATACCAGACATTCTTCTCAGTTCTGGAAAAAATGATGCTGAAATTCATATGGAGACACAGGAGACCTCGAATAGCTAAAGCAATCTTGTACAACAAAAACAAATCTGGAGGCATCACAATACCAGATTTCAGAACATACTACAGGGCAGTTGTTATCAAAACAGCATGGTACTGGTACAGAAACAGATGGATAGACCAATGGAACAGAATAGAAACACCAGCAATCAATCCAAACATCTACAGCCAACTTACATTTGATCAAGGATCTAAAACCAGTTCCTGGAGCAAGGACAGTCTTCCACTTCCAATTTGACTATGACTTTGTCTAAATAAGATTGAAGTTGGCGAACTCAAAAGGCTTCCATAGCCTTAGCAACTCATGACAACAGCCTAGGGTGATTACTGATGCCATAAACAAGAGTGTCAATTATTAAATCAACAACAGGAGTCACTGTGCACTTACTCCCCATGTAGGATCTTTGTCCTTAATGTGTTGTACAATGTGAATTAATGCTATAACTAGTACTCAAACAGTACTTTACACTTTGTGTTTCTGTGTGGGTGCAAACTGTTGAAATCTTTACTTAATATATACTAAATTGATTTTCTGTATATAAAGATAATTATAAATGAATCTTGATGTGAATGGAATGGGAGCGGGAGATGGGAGGGATGCGGGTGGGAGAGAAGTTATGGGAGGGGGAGAATAGTAATTGTAATCCATAAGCTGTACTTTGGAAATTTATATTTGTTAAATAAAAGTTAAAAAAAGAAATTTTGAGATATATATATATATATATATATATATATAAAAAAATGTGTGTGTACATACACACATATGGAATACTACTCAGCCATAAAAAATGAAATTCTGTATTTTGCAACAAAATGAAGGCAACTGGAAACCATTATTATTATTATTAGTGAAATAAGCCAGTTCACAAAAGAAAGACACAATGTTTTTTTCCCTAATCTTTGGTAACTACTAGAGTACCATAAAAATGAATTTCTATGAATAAAATTGGTATTTTGAGATTCAATGATTGCTACAGCTCTTGTCTCAACTGTTAAGGAATAGTGCTTTTTTCCTTCCATGTGTCGAATTCTATACTTAATGTAGAGTTCATCTTATGAGTATAAAAATAAACTGAAAGTAGTGTATAATGTGATGTTTTAAAATATGCACACTGGGGATGGCTAAACCAAGCTAATTAAAATGTATTACTTCAAAAAAGAATTTTTTGTAAAAATTAAAAGAAAGAATAAAGAAGGAAGGAGAAGGGTGGATGGGAGCTATGGTAGGGGGGAGGGTTATGTGGGAAGTATCACTATCACTATGCTGCTAAATCTATATATGAAACATGAATTTTGTTAACCTCAAAAATTTATGAAAAAAAAATGGTCGTGCAGGCTTATCTTTGATACATTATGCTCAAATCTTTTTGGTTTATACCCATTTGTGGAATATCTGGATAACACAGCAAGTCTATTTCTAGTTTTTGAGAAATCTTCACTCTGTTTTCTACAGTGTCTGCACTAATTTACATTCCACCAACAGTGCATAAATGTACACCTTCTCTCCCTCCTTGCCAGCATTTGTTATTCTCTGTGTTTTGGATTTTAGCCCTTCTTACAAGGCTGTGGCGAAATCTCATTATGGTTTTGATTTGATTTGCATTTCTCTGATGGCTGGTGACATTGAGCTTTTACATATATATATATATATATATATATATGTTGTCCATTTGATTTTCTTATTTTGAGAACTATCTATTGAAGTTGTTTGCCACTTTTCTCAAATGGATTGGCTGGTTTTTTTGTTGTTGAGTTTTATAAGTTGCTAATATATTTGGGATATTATTCTTTTGTCAGATAGGTAGTCTGCAAACATTTTTTCCCATTCTGTTGGATGTCTCTTCACTCTGTTGATCACATCTGTTGCTGTGCAAAAGTTTATGAGTTTAATATAGCCCCATTTGTTTAGTTTTGCTTTTGTTGTCTGTGCTTTTGGGGTCTTGTCCAAGAAGTTCTCCCCTATATCATGTCTTGGAGAATTGTCCCTATGTTTTCTTTCAGCAATTTCATAGTCTCAAGTCTTAAACTTAGATCTTTGATACATCTTGAGTTGTTTTTGATAATGGTCCACTGATATTCAGTAGCATGCTGTTTACCTCCCAAGTATTTTTGAGTGTTCTATTATTCTTCTTGTTGATTTCCAGTTTTATTTCTTTGTGGTCTGAAAAGATATGAGGTATGATTTCAGCCTTTTGAAATTTGTTGAGACTTGATTTGTGTCTAATATATAGCCTATCCCACAAAATGTCCCACACGCTGATGAGAAGTTTGAGTATTCCATAGCTATTGGGTAAAATATCTTATAAATGTCTCTTAGATCTATTTGCTCCATAGTATGTTTCAATTCCAATGTATCTTTATTGATTTTCTGTCCCAATGACCTGTCCATTGCTGAGAGTGGAGTGTTGAAGTAACCCACTATTATTGTATTGGATTCTCTCCTTCCCTTTAGGTCTAATACTATTTGCTATGTACATCTGGTTGTTCTTGTGTTAGGTGCATATATATTTATGATTGTTATGTCTTCTTGAATACTTGAACCTTTTATCAAAACATAATGTTCTTCTTTTTCTCTTTTTACAGTTTTTGATTTAAAGTCTGTTTATTCTGATATCAGGATAGCTATGCCTGCTTGTTTTTGGTTTCCATTTGCCTGGTATAACTTTTTCCAACCCTTCATCTTCAGTCTATGTGTATCTTTGTGAAGTGAGTTTCTTATAGGCAGTAACCTAAGTCTTGTGCTAGTGAATTTAATCCACTTACATTCAATGTTACTGAATCTATTCAAAGTTATTGAACAGTATTAACAGATACTATGAAAACCTGTCATTTTGTTGACTGGATAATGATTCTACCTGCTCTATTAGTGAATTTGGTGGTATAATGTGTTCTTATGATGGACACCCTTCAAAAGTTTTTGTAAGGTTTGTCTTTTTGTGGTCAATTCTCTCAGTTTTTGCTTATCTGGAAAATATCCTATCCTTTCCATTTAAAGGATATCTTCATGATACAGTAATCTTGGTTGGAAGTTTTTTCTTTTTAAGATCTTGAATATATCATCATACTCTCCTCTGACCTGTAGGGTTTCCACTGAGAAGTCTGATGTTAATCTAATTGGTTTTCCTTTATATGTAATTTGACACTTTTCCCTTTTTTTAAGATTGATTGATTTATTTGAAAGCAGAGTTATACAGAGAGAGGAGAGGCAGAGAGAGAGAGAGAGAGAGAGAGAGAGAGAGAGAGAGGTCTTCCATCCAATGGTTCACTCCCCAGTTGGCCACAATGGCCACAGCTGCACCGATCTGAAGCCAGGAGCCAGGAGGTTCTTCCGGGTCTCCCATGTGGGTGCAGGGGCCCAAAGAATTGGGCCCTCTTACACTGCTTTCCCAAGCCATAGCAGAGAGCTGGATTGGAAGAGGAGTAGTCAGGACTAGAACTGGCTCCCATATGGGATGCTGGCACTTCAGGCCAAGGTGTTAACCTGCTGCACCACAGTGCCAGCCCCCCCCCCTGCCCCTTACTGTCTTTAGGATTCTATCTTTGTTTTTAACATTTGGCAATCTGATGACAATATGCCTTGGAGAACAATATGCCTTGGTTGATTCTGTTCAGGATTCTCTGAGATTCTTCAAACTGGATGTCCATGTTTATTTGAAGATCTGGGAAATTTTCAACTATTATTTAATTTAGCAGGTTCTCAATGCCCCTTTTCCTTTTCTTTTCCTTCAGGGCTATCTATAATATGTATATTTGGTTGTTAAATGGTGTGGAGAACCCTCGCCAGTGAAGGTCCAACCCACGGAGTCACGACACGATCGCTGTTGATCAGTTCTCAAGGAACTTTTATTTTAGTGATAGCAGAAGGAAAGGAGAGAAAGAGAAGAAAGAGAAGAGAAGCAGCCGAGAGAAAAAAGGAGAAAGACTGAAGAGACTGCTCCACTTTCCCGCCCCTATCCCGGTCTTTTATCCATTCCCATTCCCCCAGGGCTAGGGCAGGTAGTCCATCAATCAGATCAAAAGGCACGCATAGCCTCAGGTCAAGGTGTTTCTCATCCCATCATGTTGTTTGCAAGTCCTTTCAGGTCAAGGTATGCCTCATCCCATAGGTTGTTTGCTAGTCTTTTGTTCAGCACTCCTTGACCTTGTTCTGCTCCGCAGGATGAGGCAGTGCAATGAGGAGGTCCCCACAGGTGGCCGGCCTGTGGTTCCCCACAAAATGGTATCCCATATTTTGTGTAGACTTTCTTCATTCTTTTTATTTTTGTCTGATTTGATTATTTGAAAATTCTTGTCCTAGAAATCAGGGATTCTTTCCTTCACTTGGTCTATTCTGCTACTAAAGCCCTCAATAGTTTTTTCACTGATTGAAGCTTCATCTCAAAAATTTCTATTTGGTTCTTCCTAATGAGTACTATCTCCTTAGTAATATTTTCTTTCATGTCACTTATGGATTTCCTCATTTCTTTAAACTATCTGTATTCCTTTGCATCTTGTTGAGTTTCTTTACATGCATTATTCTGAATTCTATATCTGTCATTTCATAGACTTCCTTCAGTTCAGATCTCTTTCTGGAGGAGTACTGCTTCTTTTGGAGGTTTATCATGCTACCCTGCTTCTTCATGTCTCCTGGGTCCTTGTGTTGATGTCTGTGCATCTGGTATAATCATCCCATCTTCTTTATGGAATAGGTTTTATTGTAAAACAGTTTATGGTTTAGCTGGAATGCCTGATATCACTCGGCTTGTTGTTTTGGCTTAGGTTCTAGGTGGGCCCAGGATTGCAGTCTGAGTGATTTCTTTTGTCATAATCAGTGTCAGCTTGGTCTCCTGACTCTGCTGTGGTCCTCAGCACCACTCAGCTTCATGCTGTACAAGCCCCAGGCCGCTGGCAGTCCTCCTTGATTTCAACCAAATTTATTTTCTAAATTTGTTCACTAAAATGTTTTTTGATATTTTGCAATATCAAAGACTCAACAATAAATACAACTGAAATAATTAGTCAACAGAATTTGGTCTTCATAACTTTTGAGGAATATTAAATGTAGAGTTTTTAACATCATTAATTTTTAAATGGTAATAGACAGTTTTATTGACAGATACATAACCCTAGAATATTTATATATATTTATATATATATTTACATATATATTTATATAGTTGATCCAAGTTCAGGGGTTTATGTCCAAATTAACTCTAACATTTAATAGAATTCTAACAGCAATGCTTTGGCAGGAATAGGTTCCTCAATGTCTGACCAGACTTTGGTCACATAATGCTGCTGATCACCTAACTGCACATGATCCTGTTTGTGCTTAGGTTGGTTGTGCCAAGCAAATAATGTTAAATTGTCTTACTATGCCTGCAGATGAAGACTCAAAATATGAAAAGGTGCATTTCTTGAAAAAACAAGCCAACCTCTAGTATTCTTAGAAATAAAAAGTAATGTAGGTTGAGGCAGCATAAACAGAATTTTACTCAATGTGCAGCTTCATGGTCTGGTGAGTTTTATTTCCCAAGATTGATTGAATGACAAGTACAACAAGAGCAAGTAGATGCACATACATATGCAAACACAAGCATGTTGATAGACATACCACGGGCCACACATACACAGATAAATAAATGATAAGATTTGCAAGCTCTTACAGCCACGGAGGGCATATAAATAAATCAAGAAAGACAGAACCATCACACGCACCTTGAGTGAACAATAAAACAGACTAAATGAATGTACACTAACTAACCAAGAAATGGCCATAGGTAAGCCAGCTTCCCTTAGCAGCACATGACAATCCACACCAGAAAAAAATGTATATATATTGTTCCTTATATACCTCTATCTTTGTATCATCACTGGGGGAAAAAATCTTCCAGGAATCACAAAAGAACTCCATAACTGATATGATGACTTTCTCAAAATCAAAAATCATTTTATGTTCTTTTGCCAGAATGTGGACATGAGAAAAATATGTGGAAGATCATGGCATTTCAGAAATGATATAATGATGGTATTTCATGCTTGCTTTTTTCTCCACTTCCATATTTCAACTTAACAATATAGCTGGAACATGTTCTCTGGGAAATGGTTCAGTTCTAGCCATGATCTGATCTGAATTAGGACACAGAATATGTCTAGTTGGAGAAGTTGAACAAGTGCAGATCTTTATTATATCTTATACTCAGGCAAAAGAAAGCAGCTCACTGCTGACAGAATTAAACATTTGTGTAGCAGGACCAAAACAGAGGACAATGCTTTACGATAAGTTGTTGTCTACAGAAGGCACCACACCTCCTGCTGTGGGGCTGTCAGATATGTTGTTGGGAAGCGACGAGGGTGTTCTACGCAGGGAAAGCTCTGTGACTTGTGGTACACATCTGAGCTCCTGCAGTTGAGAAGGTCAAGGAAAAGGGACCGAAGTATTCTGGAGACACTTAATCTCCATTATTTGCTATACAGATGTCTGTGAGGGAAGGACACCTCTGCACATGGGAAGAGGGAAGTCAATCTGTCACTTCAGTCCATATCTGTTAACTCTTGATCCACAGAAGCAGGACCTTTATCATAGCTACCAACACTAGTCCTGCAGGTATTTAACTCTGGCCACCACTGTGGTCATGGCTCTTTAATCTACTACCCCAAATAAGTCCGATTTTTACCCACTGTTTCCTATAAGACTGTATAACCACTGCTTCTCCTACTAAATAAAGGTCTTGGATATCTCTCAAAATTTTCTGGACTTTCTACTGCTGCACTCTCATCCTTACAGCAGTGTGATCCCTGCCACAAAGAAGAGATAACACAGATCCTGAGTGTGGTGACATCATCATTTTCTGCCTCTCCTTACCCACCTCCTCTCTGTCCCATCCCCCTGAAGGGCCATAGAGCTCTGCCAACAGTCATTGTTGCATCTTAACTTTTCCTCCATAGACCTCAATCATGTTCAATAATCCTCAAACCCAGCCCCCAGACTACACCAGTGGTCTTCAAATGGCTTGGAAATGCCTGGGGATTCTCCAAATCTTTCATGGGTTCAGTAAGGATAAATCTATTTTCAAATTAAGATGCCATTTGCCTTTTTTATTTTAACCTTTTACAAGTGTGCAGTGGAGTTTTCTAGAGCCTACAGATGTGGGCTAGTAACAAAGGTTTCAGTGCAGAAATAGATTAAAAATATCCAGATGATTTTTACTAAGCCAGATGTTAAGAAGATTTGCAAACAAATGTAAACAAGTCATTATGCTTACCATATTTGTTTTTGTTCCTGAAAATAGTTGCTTTTATAAATATATGTCCTATGTTAACCTCAAATGAGAATGTTATTTTTAAATGAATATAATTTTTATTTTCTCAGTAATAATTTTATTTTTATTTATTTATTTCAAAGGCAGAGGGATAGAAAGAGAGAGAGAGAGAGAGAGATTATAAGATTGACTCCATCTGCTAGTTCACTCCCCAAATAGCTGCAATGGCTAGAGACAAAAATAAAAATATCATGTTCTCTCTGATTTGTGGCCAATAACATATACAGTAGCAAAAAGGATAATAGGAATAAGTTAACTTGACATCTTGAGATTTGATTATTGTTTACAGCCCATGTCTGTACTCCTAAGGCACAGTGGTCTCTCAACTTATCACCAGCTGAGTTCTTTATTAGTAGAGAATTAAGCTTGTGATTCTAGAGTAATTTGAAAGCATGTCATCACGAAATTAAAAGAAAAATAATAAAACAAGGAAAGAGAAGATGTGAGTGATGGTGGGAGACTAGGAAACATTATTATGTTCTTAAAACTGTATATATGAAACACATGAAAACTATCTCTTTATATACATATTGTTTTTAAAAAAAGAGAACCATTATGATCAACTGTGTGCCAACAAAGTGGAAAGTTTTGAAGAAATGGATATATTCCTGGATATAAATATAAATATATATACACACACACATACACACAGGATATATATATATATGTGTGTGTCTGTGTGTATATATATATATATATATATATACATATATATATATAGGATATATATACAGGATATATATATGTATATATGTGTGTATATATGTGTATATATACATATATATGTATGTATGTATATATATACAGGATATATATATATATACACACACACACACATATATAATATATATACAGCTACCAAGATTGAATCAAGAAGATACAGAAAATTTAATAGACTTATAACAAGAAATTAGAAGGAGGCAGTAATTAAGTCTCCCATCAAGGAAAAGTTCAGGACCTGATGGCTTTCCTACCTAATTATAAAACACATTTAAAAAGGAATGAACTCTAATATTTTTTAAACTATTCCAAAATATTGAACCGGATGTAACTCTACCAAAATCTTTTTTACAAGGCCACATCACTCTGATGCCAAAATCAAACACAAACACAAAAAGAAAACTACAGACCAATATAGATAGATGAACTTAGATCCAAAAATCCCCAACAAAATACTAGCAAAATGAAGCCAAAATCATATTTTAAAAAAGGTAAAACACCATAATCAGGTGGGATCTACATCAAAGATATAAGGGTGTTCACCTATAAATCGATAGAAGTCATAAATCACATGAACAGAATGAGAAACAAAACCATATGATCATCTCAAAAGATATGGAAAAGGCATTTGATAAGATTAAATATCCCTTCATGTTAAAAAAAATCTACAAGTTGGATGTAGAATTAACACACCTCAAAATTATAAAGGCTATACATTACAAACAAACACCAATAACATACAGAAAAGGGAAAAGCTAAAAACATTTCTCTTTAGATCTGGAACAAGACAATCATGTTCACTTTCACCACTCTTATTCAATATAGTATTGGAAGTACTAGCAAGAGCAGTTAGGGAGTAGAAAGAAATAAAAGGCACCAATATTAGAAAGGAAGAAGTCAAAATATCCATGCTTACAGATGACATGATAATGTAGAAAGAAAAACCCAAACACTCCACCAAAAAGCTGTTAGAACTGATAGACCAATTCAGTAAAGTTGAGGTTAAAAATAAACATACAAACAACAATAGCTTTTCTATATGCTAATGATGAACTCACTGAAATAGAAAAATCCCATTCACAACAGGCACAAAAAATCAAATATTTAGGAATAAATTTAATCAAAGTAAAAGATTTGTACAATAAAAATTATAAAATATTGATGAAAGAAATAATCAACAACACAAAAAAATTAAGAGATATTCTTTTGCTCATGGATTCAGAGAATTAATATAATTCAAATGTCTGTACTATCTAAGACAATCTATAAATTCTATGCAATCCCTATCAAAATACCAATGACATTCTTACAGAATTAGAAAACCAATCCTAAAATTCAAATGGAATCACAAAAGACCCTGAATAACCGAAGTAGTGCTGAAAAGAAAAAAAAAAAATAGCAAGCCGAGGTATCAAAATATCTTTTTTCCAAGCATACCACAAAGCTACAGTAATTCAAACAGCATGGTAATGATATGAAAAACAAAAAACAGACAAAATTGCCCAGACCACATACTGTAAAAAGGATAATCTCTTCAATAAATGGTTCTATAGATATAGATATGAATAAAATTAGATCCCTACCTCTCACCATACACAAAAATCAACTTAAGATGGATCAAAGGCCTACCTTAAAGTTCTGGGACTATGAAGTTGCTGAAATAAAATGTAGGGGAAACAGTTCAAGACAGGTGTAGGAGATGACTTCTTAAATAAGACCCCCAAAGCACAGGAAATAAAAGCCACAAGATAAATGGAATTATACCAAACTCAGGCCTTTCTGCATAATAAAGGAAGTAACAAATAAAGAGACAGCCAACAGAATGGGGAAAACAATTGCAAGGTACCTGACAGTTAATACTCAGAATATATCAGCAACTCAAAATCTCAATTAAAAAACACAAATTCAATTATAAAATTGGCAATAGATCGTTCTCAAAATAAGGAAATAACAAATGACCAGCAAATATATGGAAAAATGCTCCACATCACTAGCCATGAGAGAAATGCAAATTAAAACCACAACAAGATAGCACCTCACCCCTGTCAGAATGGCTATTATTCAAAAGACAGAGTATCAAGTGCTAGTGATAATGTTGAGAAAGGGAAACTCTTACTACCATTATGATGGGGATGTAAAATAGAGTGGCCACTGTGGAAAACAGTATTGAAATTTCCTTACAAACTAGAAATAGACTCGCCACATGATACATTAATGCCACTACTGAGTATATACCCAAAAGAAATGAACACACTGTATCAAAGAGACACCTACACCCCCATGTTTACAGCAGCACTGCTCACAATAGCCAGATATGGGATCAACCAAGGTTTCTATCATCAGACAAATAGATAATGAAAATGTGGTATATCTACACAATGGAATATTATTCAGCTATGAGAAAAGAGTGAAATTCTCACATCTGCAGCAAAATGGCTGCAACTGGAGGGTACAATGTTGAGATAACCTGCACACAGAAAGACAAATATTGTATATTCTCCCTTATTTGTAGGAAGTAAAAGTTTTTGGTTTTTTTTTTTTTTTTTTTTTTTTTGAGATTTAAAAGATTTATTAGTGTCAAAGGCCTCCGGCCACAGTATCATGGAGAGGAGCTCCAAGAGAGGCAAAACCCACAGGAGCTGGTGGTACTGGGGTTTTTAAGCACAATTTTGGGGAAGAAAAAAACTTACCAGCTTGACATTCAGTTACAAGGCAGGGACAAAACCCATCAAAAGACCTGATTTGCAGTCTTTTATCCTGTCTGGCTGCTCATGATAAAACAAAAGTGCCATAAGGAGGGTGGGCTACCTGATTCGCTTTACAGTAAACTGGGAGCTCAGGAGAAATGGTCACTCCCTTGCTATTCTCATGATAAGACTGAGATTCCTAGGAGTAGGGCAGGCACTTCTGGTCTTGCTAAAGATAACTTTTGGGGGAAGAAAGTATTTTGCACCCTAAATTTCCACTGGGACCAACATAACCGCCTATTAAACCATCTGACTCCTCACATCCCTTCCCCAGAATAATGGACCCTAACTCCTATTAGGGGAACCAGGCGATGACCACTCTGGCTTCTTCAAGCTGAATAGGGTTAGAGTCAAGACAGGGTTCCAGGAAGAGGTGGTTTTGAGGGGGACACAGTGCCAGCTTGCAAACTGCCTCCATGCAAGATTTCATGCGTATGGCCATCTAGAATTTCATTGTTTCAAGTCTGAAGATAACGAATCTAACAAGCAAATTAAACTCACATAGTCTGAAGAACAGAGTCATCATTAGAGGAACTAAGTAAAATTAAAAAAAATAAAAGAAACACCTGTATGTATCAGTATCGCTGCAAATATAGTTTTGTTGAACTTTGCTTTATATCTTTGTGAAAAAAAAAGAGAGAGATGGAAGGAATGGAGAGAAAATGAAAACCCAGAAACCCAATGCACTGTCAGGGAGAAAAAGTCCAGAAAGCAAACTGCCAATCCCTCTGGAAGAACATATGCCATTAATAATGACACAGACCTGAAATTAAGCTCATCAGATCTGTAGGCCACAGGCTCTGAGAATCAGAAAAGCATTAAAAATCCCACCATCAGGGCAATGAGAGTTCTATAGACTCCCGAGGCTGCTGGGAGATGCAGTAAATCTCAGGAGCAGACTGTGTTGTGGTGGTGAATTGCAGAAAGAGGAGGATCAGGCAGGTAGAATACATAGAATGAGCAGATTCTGTATTAGTGGGAAGCTGGAATTGGGAGTGGACTTGGAACTCCAACCCAGGCACTTTGTATGGAATGTGGGCATCCCAAACAGTATCTTAACTGTTGCTCCAAATGCCTTTCCTAGATACATATTCTTTTTTTTTTTTCATTTTCAATTCTCTTTATACACAGAAGATCAATTTAGTACATATTACGTAAAGATTTCAACGGTTTGCCCTCGCATAGAGACACAAAATGATAATACTGTTGGAGTACTAGTTATAGTATTAATTCACAATGTACAGCACATTAAGGACAGAGATCCTACATGATTTTTTTTTAAAAAAATTGATTAATTGTCTATGCAATTTCCAGTTTAACACCAAGATTTTTTAATCATTTGCAATTATCTTTATATAAAGAAGATCGATTCAATATATACTATGTAAGGATTTCATCAGTTTGCACCCACTCAGAAACACAAAGTGTAAAAATACTGTTTCAGTACTAGTAATAGCATCACTTCACATTGGATAACACATTAAGGACAGATCCCTCATGAGACGTAAGTACACAGTGACTCCTGATGTTGATTTAACAATTTGACACTCTTGTTTATGGCGTCAGTAATCTCCCTAGGCTCTGGTCATGAGTTCCCGAGGCTATGGAAGCCTTTAGGGTTAGCCGACTTCGATCTTACTCCCATAGGGCCATAGTCAAAGTGGAAGTTATCTCCTCCCTTCAGAGAAAGGTACCTCCTTCTTTGATGGCCCCGTTCTTTCCACTGGGATCTCACTCGCAGAGATCTTTCATTTAGGTCTTCTGTTTTTTCCAGAGTGTCTTAGCTTTCCATGCCTAAAATATTCTCATGGGCTCTTGAGCCAGATCCGAATGCCTTAAGGGCTGATTCTGAGGCCAGAGTGCTATTTAGGACATCTGCCATTCTATGAGTCTGCTGTGTATCCTGCTTCCCATGTTGGATCATTCTCTCCCTTTTTCATTCTATCAGTTAGTATTAGCAGACACTAGTCTTGTTTGTGTGATTCCTTTGACTCTTAGACCTATCAGTGTGATCAATTGTGAGCTGAAATTGATCACTTGGACTAATGAGATGGCCTTGGTACATGCCACCTTGATGGGATTGTATTGGAATTCCCTGGCACAATTCTAACTCCATCATTTGGGGCCATTCCGATTGAGCATGTCCCAAGTTTTACATCTCCTCCCTCTCTTATTCCCACTCTTATATTTCACAGAGATCACTTTTCAGTTAAAATTTAAACACCTAAGAATAATTGTGTGTTAATTACAGAGTTCAACCACTAGTACTAGGATAAAGAAAAAAAAAATACTACCATGGATAAAGTATTACATTGTACAACAACAGTCAGCACAAGAGCTGATCGAGTCACTGTTTCTCATAGTGTCCATTTCACTTCTACAGGTTTCCCCTTTGGTGCTCAGTTAGTCATCGCCAATCAAGGGAAACAAATGATATTTGTCTCTTTGGGACTGACTTAATTCACTCAGCATGATGTTTTCCAGATTCCTCCATTTTGTTGCAAGTGACCGGATTTCATTGTTTTTGACTGCTGTATAGTATTCTGTAGAGTACATGTCCCATAATTTCCTAATCCAGTCTACTGTTGATGGGCATTTGGGTTGGTTCCAAGACATAGGGCATACAGCCACTTTAGACAAAGTGACTCAGATGAAGTCAAGGAAACTTTGTAATTTACACAGTGGATGGCGAATGCTAAGCATGAAAGGATGCTGACTCTTATATTGTACTCATATATCTTTGTTCACTTTCCACTGGCTGCAGGATTTCAATGATCATATACATATTACTCCCTGCAGGGACTTATTTATAATCTCCAGCCACAGCCCACCACCTTCTTTCACATCAAGGAACTCTGAAAACATCCCAAGATGTTTTCCTTATGTTCTTCTGTGAACAAATTTGATAAGATTCCCTAGAGGCTCTCATTATAGAGATTCTAAGAACACTGCTCTGGCACAATGATCTGACAGGTAAACCTCTTTGATTTTCTTGCACTTGCCCAGTTTATCCAGTAGGATAACTCTTCTTTCTCTGGTTGTTCTCTCACAGTCATGCTATTCTTCTCAGGCTTTTCAGACCCTTTGAAGTTGGCTAGAGCCAGATGAGTTAAGAGTAATAAATGCACAACTCTACGCATGGAGCCCAATGTTCACTTTTGTACTACTCTGTACACAAGTCTTGTTGAACCAAACACAACCCAAAAGAGCAAGGAAGGGGCAGATCAGTTTCTTTCCAAATCCCCATCCATATGCAGCTTTTTTCCCATAAACTTGAGCTAATCTCACACATCTCTGGTATATATCCTTTGATATACCAAGGATAGCAAGGATTTTCAGAAAACATACATTTTTGTCTAAAGTGGCTGTATGCCCTCTGCCAAAAGAATATGTATCTAGGAAAGGCATTTGGAGCAACAGTTAAGATACTGTTTGGGATGCCCACATTCCATACAAAGTGCCTGGGTTGGAGTCCCAGGTCCACTCCCAATTCCAGCTTCCCACTAATGCAGATACTGGGAGGTGGCATGATGGCTCAAGTACTTGGGTCCTTACCACATGGGAGACTCACACTGACTCCCTGGCTCTTGATTTCTGCCTGGCCCTAACCAAGGTGTTGTAGGCATTTGGAAAGTGAAGCAGAGCATGGGAAACATCCATGTTAGTGCGTGTTTCTGTTTCTTGCCCACTCTCTTTTTCCTCTCATCTTTCAAATAAAATTTTAACTTTTAAAGGAGAGATCTGACTTCTTTACAGTTTCTCATTATAAGAAAAGAAGATGGTAGCTTCCTAGGACTCTCCTCTACTTTAAAAGGTGAGCTAATAAATGGAAATTTGGGGCTTATTAGGGGTTCCTAAAACAAGACAGAAGACATATTAATCCAAAAATCCCCACTCAACAGCCCAAGGCAGGTGGATGCACAATGCTTCAAGCCTAATTTGAGAGCTGGTATCGAGTTTGTACTGTACTCCAGTTAGTACAGTACAATTTGTGAGCCGGGTTTATCTCTATGGTCCAAATTGTTAATTCATGTAGAATCCAGGCATGGATTTTTTCATGATTGTCTTTGTTACACAGCCAAGCACCAAGTCACATAAAAGTAAACTCTCCTGAGGAGAGTGGAAGGGAGATGAGGGAGCAGGAGAGGAAAGGGGACACAGCTGTGCCCTTAGAAATGGGTGCCATCCCAATACTCAACTTCAGCCATCGTCTGCCCTTCCACCTCCTCACCTTCATTTCCAAACCTCCCCATCTTTCTAAATTCTGAAAACCTCTTGAGGAGCTTCACTTTTCAGATCATCTCACAGGATGTAAGACACTAAAACGCTAAGCATCCTGAGCCACAGACAAAAGGAATTCAGAAACACTAACAAAACCAGTGAGGATGATTTCTGGCTTCAGCCCACAAACCCATTACCAGATATAAATCAGGCACCCGGCGGCACACACCTGAATTTCCAAGGGACTTTATCTGATCCCCTTGGAGAAGCTGCCTACAGCTCCCACTTTAACTTATAGGCACCGATCCTGAGAGCTGCCCACAGAGCACAGCACAGTCGCAGGCTGCCTCTCGGGTCACAACTTTGTCTTGCACATCCTCCCATGTCCCAGAGGTACAGAGCTTTTGAAGTTCTAAAGGAAGCTGAAATTGCCTGAACTATTTCTATCTTGATTTGCTTCAGCCGACAAAAGCTTTGACTTTTCTGTTACACTAACCTCCAGTAGCGTTATATCCCCGACTTGTGATGCTAGCAACATTACTCAAGGGTTGTGGGAGCTGGGCCGCATAAAGATGAATTCCCTAGTTGGAAAATAATGAGCACAGCTCCATGAGACAGACACCAGGTATCTCACACCAACTAAAACCTGCTGGTTAATTCCTCTAAGTGAAGGAATTATTCTTGTCCACCCAGTTCAGTAGTGTCTCAGCAGCAAACACAGCTTTGCTGAAATAACCATGTTTTCACATGTTTCGCTGAGCTATGGATTTCCCAGTGGATCAGTTACTGGTGTGCTGTTTTATATTTTAACAATCTCTTCAAATTGGGAATCAAGAACCAAATGTAATCATCCTATGGTGATTTGCTCACTGCAGACAAATGGCATTTAAACAAGAGCAACAATGCCCCCTCACTGAAAAGCATTTGGCTTCGAAATGCTGGAAACGCTATGGAAAACCCTCATACTTCGTTCCCAAGACATAAATCTCAATCCTGCAGCTACGTGGTACAATCCAATGGGGAGGGATGGGGGAGGAGCTTCATTAATACGTTGCATTTACAAAGATGACTCAGCTACTTCCTTTCATCCTCCCTTTTTCCTACTCAGTTCAAGCTGGTAATCAAAGGGAAAAATGCTCTGAAATGCAAATGGAGATTCTGCTAGAAGGAGCTGCTGTGGGGGTAAAAACCTCCGCTCAAACAGCCAGAAGAGCCCCCGGTGTGATGTCACTGTTTCTGTGAGAGGTTCTGGACACGCAGAACCAGTGTATCTTTGTTAAAATAAAAGCTTCGATGAAACCATTTGGCATTAAAGCCAGACTGGATGGTCCCAAATGGGGATGCTTAACAAAATAAACTACGTAATAAAAGGAACTTGAAGGAAAGACACTGGGTTTCGCTGGGTGAAGCGTTCGTGTGGAGTTCAGATTCCCATAAAGCACACCAAGCTGCCTACCAGCTGCCCCACTTGCAGATCCCACTGGTATTTACTTGGAGGCAGGCTGAAAGTGAGGGGACCTCTTTCTGGGTCCAGAGGCCCCTCCATGCCCCAGTACTTTGTACTTCAATGAAACGCCATCTCCTCCCCTTTCGTCTCCGCTCTCTCTTCGCTGCTTCAGTTTGCAAACTACTAGTAACAGCATAAAAAGGCTATGGAATGGGCATACCTTTTCCATCCCTGTGGAATTAAGACATCTACATAAGAATCCATACCAAACAGCACTTTTCTCGGGCAGCTTTTCCCAGCCTTCCCTTGCATGGTCAATGACCTCATAGGCCAAGGGACATGAGCCTTGTGTGTTAGTTATTGGGTTGTCAGTGGGGAGCTTCTACAGTACCAATATAAAGCTTCAAATTAAACTAATGTGTTTCCAGTTACTAAGCTCAAACAAGTAGTCATCTCCTTGACAAAGGAGGTAATCTATGTAGATTCGGTGAGAAATAGCAAGGAAGCAAATCCAGATGGTGACAATGGAATAGAGAAGTGGGAATGGACTTATGGACTCCAAAGATGGGGAAAATGAGTGAGCGTTCAGGAATACTGGCTGTGAAGAGATAAGAGGCCCTGGTTTTCATTTAGGTAAATGCATCCATGGTGCAGTGATTTTCTTAGAAAAGGAATACGGTAAAGTAACTTTGTGAAAGAAATGGTGAGTTTTATTACATTCCAGTATCTTTGCTTTAACGGAATTCTATCTTTAGTTCTCAGAAGAATGAGTCTTTAAGTCACAGCTATAAATAACAACACAAAGATGGCATTGTAGTGTTTAAGAGCAGTCATTGTCTCAGACGGACAGGTTGAGCCATCTCCAGCTTCAGGATAACCCACTTTTTTCTCTCTGGAAAAAAGCTGCACTGAGAGCCCAGCAGCAGGATTCTGCTTTGGAAATTCATGTTATTAACACACTTTTATTTCTCCACCAGCTTCCTTTGTGCTGCCTGTCATGGGTACAGTTGTTCTTCCAATCGTGTCGCCTACTTTCTGCAACACACAGACTTAAAAGAAAGACTAATGGCAAATGGCAAGGCTGAACGTGGGCTGCACTGAAGGCAGCTGCCCCTCAGACCTTCTCTCCCTTGTCCTTCAAATGTTTCAGAGGATTCTTTCAGAACACTTTCAATCTATCTGTTTCCCTCAACTTGAACTTCCCCAAACTGTCCTTTGGTGTGTGTATCTGTCTGTGTCTGTGTGTGTTTGCTTTTCTTCAAATATCGGAGTTATGACCGCTCATGAGAAGGGGCACCCAGGGCAAGTGACAGGGGTGACTGCACTGAGCACAGCTCCCACCTAAGCAAGCAGCTGCCAATCACACTGGCATGACTCTGCATGCACCTTGTCCAGCCGTGAGTTTTCACAGAAGGATTCCTGTCACACACTCAACACAGCGCTTATGATGCCATGCCAAAAAGCGCACTTTGTGAAGACATCGAATGTGGATGGGGACAATAGACAAGTTTGTTTAAGCAAAGGGGGCTTAAAAATTTGGACTCTAACACAGTCCCTGTGCCTGTCAGTTGTGTCAACTTGGGCAAGTAACTTGCCATCTCTACATGTAGTTTCTCACCCGAACCATGAAGAATAACAACAGAACTGGCCTCATTTCTGTTGGGAATGAAATTACACAATGAGTAGAGGCACCATGTTGTGGTCAGCACAGAGCATGTGCTATGCTAACAATAGTTTTTGTGACTTAGGTTCATGTACCTCCAGCTATGTTAACATGAGCTGGTGAGGATCGCGATGAGGAGTCATTTCTACACAGAAAAGCACATCCCCTGGGCACCAGAATGCTCCACTTTCCACTTCATTTCAACAACTGAACCACATGCAGTTTGAAAAAGTAGAACCCAAGTCTGAAACTACTAACTAGAAGCAACTTAAATTAGCTGAACATTCAGAGTCCATACAACTGTGTCATACACCATACCAAACTACAAAGTTTCATTCATGCTGCCTTCCTACCTCTCTGAACTCTATAGTACTGAGATTAGAATGGGTTATGGGGGGGCCGGCACCATGGCTCAACAGGCTAATCCTCCGCCTTGTGGCACTGGCACACCAGATTCTAGTCCCGGTCGGGGCACCCGATTCTGTCCCGGTTGCCCCTCTTCCAGGCCAGCTCTCTGCTGTGGCCCAGGAGTGCAGTGGAGGATGGTCCAAGTGCTTGGGCCCTGCACCCCATGGGAGACCAGGAGAAGCACCTGGCTCCTGGCTCCTGCCATCGGATGAGTGCGGTGCGGCGGCCATTGGAGGGTGAACCAACGGCAAAAGGAAGAGCTTTCTCTCTGTCTCTCTCTCTCACTGTCCACTCTGCCTGTCAAAAATAAAAAAAAAAACAATGGGTTATGGGGGACAGGAATATAAACCTGGGATGTGTGGAATTGGCCTGAAGAAACAGAGCTGCCACTCTGAAGCTCCCATCACTCCTCTGAGTCTTGGGTCCTCAGACTATGAAATGAAGTCCTCTCCCAGGCTTAAACTGCAAGCAATAGTTAATAGCAATCGTGGTTCTCAAACTTTCATTGAAAAGTTCATCAGAAGTGTTGATTTAAACACAAATTCCTAGACCCCAGCCTGAGAATCTAATCACAATAGTCCCCGGTACATTTAGTAAAAGGCAAAAAATTTATACGATCTGAAGAGAAACCAGAGGATAATCCCCGGTACATTTAGAAAAGCAGTGTGGCCTCTAGAAGGAGTTGATGTCACGTCTGCCCATTGTTCTCAGCACCTGAAATCTTCCAGGTGCTCTTGCTCTCCCAGGAGAGCTTAGAGTGGGTGTTGTTACGTTGCTGCTTCCCCTCCCTCCTCCCTGTTCCAAATGTCTTGTCCTAAACAAGAGCTTTTTTTTAGTTAGCACAGAATTAGAAATAGGTGCGTTACTTCCATAAGTAATTATTTTCCTGAAAATGAAAGCTGCTGGGTCTATTTTAAGAGTTAATTAGCTGACTAGGGAACTACATTCACCCTACAGTGCATTTCAGCCTGGGTCTCAGAAGAGGAATAGGTAATAGTGCACCAAGCTGCAGAGAATTTGGAAACAGAGGGCAGAGTAGGCAGCTGTCTCTCATGGGTTATCAGAATTCACCAGGGATTTTAGATGATTTTTTTTCTGTAAAGAGCAGTAACTATAATAAAGATTTCCTTTCACTTAATGACTATGTTAAACTATTCTCTCATTGTCACACTGCAAAAGGAAGGTTAAGCAGAGGACGATGGACTCATGGCTCTGGGGAGCTGCAGAATGCACACAACTTAATGAGGGAGCTTGAGGTTGTCCTATCCAGCAGGGTATGAGGGAGCCATCTCTGTACTGCAGTCGGGCAAAAGCCAAGATCCAGACATAGCATCCTATTAGAAGCTCTCCCTTGGGTTTTGGCCCTCTTAAGAAACATTCCAAGCTGCCCTGTTCATTTCCATTATGAAGGGATGCTCAATTGTAAAGATACCCTCAGCCTATCTCCTGCCCTTGTGGATCAACAGAATTTCTCTCATTTGTGCTGAGGTCTCACAGAACCCGGCTGAGGGCACGCCAACTGCTCTAGGTGATTCCAGTCAAATGGGCTGCATCAGCAATCGCTTCCACTAACTCCCGGCAACACTATCTGCCTCACCACACAGTAGTAGGAACACGCTTCTGCAATGAGTTTATTGACATGGGCCCAACTCTCACTTGCCCCATAACAATGGTTTAGTTTTCAGACTGAAAACTAAAGTTACCAGCATCTACACTGTGATATCCCCCCTCTGACCTGGCGTCATGCCCAGGCCTTCTGGAATGCTTCCGTTAGCTTCCAATCCTGGCCCTAGCTCTATTTCATTATACTTTCTTTTTATCTGAAGCATCTCTTTTGGCACTTCGCTTAATAATATCTCATTACACATCAACTTAATTCTGAAAGTGAATCTTGTATGTGTGCCTAACAGAAAGGAAGGCATGGTGCTTGATCCAACTGCAGAGAGAATCACTCAGCCTTTAGAGCAGAATGGAACTAAGTCTGAGCCACAGTCCCTGAGCCCATTCCATGGCCTAGACTTGCTCTGGCTAAGGTCGCATGCCAGCAACACTCCAGACACAACAGCCAAGCATTAATGACCTGAAGGCACAGGGCACTCCCACTCTGGGCCTCAGTTTCCCCTCTTGTAAAATCAGAGGATTGATACTCAGTGTGATCTTTGGACCTGTGGCATCACCGTTCACAGATCACATATAAATCCTACTGCATCCCTCAGAGTGACTGTCTGCTCTGAGCATCAGTTTGCTCTTCAGTAAAATGGGAACAATGCCACTTCCTGGATGTGGGTTGAAAAGTAATGGGATGGGGGCTGGTGCTGTGTCATAGCAGGTAAAACCACCTGCAGTGCCAACATCTTATATGGGCACTGGTTCATGTATCAGCTGCTCCACTTCCGATCCAGCTCTCTGCTATGGCCTGGGGAAGCAGTAGAGGATGGCCAAGTCCTTGGGCCCCTGCACCCATGTGGGGGTCCTGGAAGAAGCTCCTGGTTCCTGGCTTTGGACTGGCGCAGCTCGGGTTGTTGCAGCCAATTGGGGAGTGAACCAGTGGATGGAAACCACGCACCCCCCACCCCCGCCTCTCCTTCTCTGTGTAACTCTTTCAGAAAAATTAATCTTTTTTAAAAAAGAAAATTAATGGGATTTCATATACTAAGTGTCTGGTAGAAAGAGGTGTAAATGTTCAAAAAATGGGACCATAGGTGCTAAACTTAAAATATGTTCTCAAGGCCGGTGTTATGGCGTAGTGAGTTAAGCTGTCACCTGTGATGCCAGCATCCCATATGGTTGCCAGTTTGAGTCCTGGCCACTTCACTTCTGATCCAGCTCCCAGCAAATGCACCTGGGAAAGCATCAGAGGGTGATCCAAGTACTTGAGCCCTTGAACCCACAAGGGAGACCCAGATGAAACACCTGACTTCAGCCTGACCCAGCCCTAGCTGTTGCAGCCATTTGGGGAATGAAAAACAGGATGGAAGACCTCTCTCTCAGTATCTCCCTCTGTCTCTGTAACTGCCATTCAAATAAATAAATGAATTTTTGGGTTTCATAGCATATTTATAGCTCTATTTATAACCTTCATAGGATATGATCTTGTGAATGCAGAACTCTCTCCTTTGCCTTTTACACTGTACTTTTGAGAGTCTGGTTAGAATTGGTGTTTTGATGTTGGATTCCATCTACGCTTTGAGAAATTTACTTACAATGAAGAAATTTTGTCTTTTTTCCAAGAATTGCTCCTAACAAAACTAATCAGCTTGGACATTATGGGAAAGCATGAAAAGAAAAGACTAAATCCTAGAGACATTTTAAAAGAGGAATCTTTTCAACTAATTTGTAATGAAATACACTTGGGGATACAATATAACATCACTTAATTTGAAGGAAGATCCCAGAGTAGAGGTTTTCATTTTTAATTTAATTTTTTAAATTGTTCACATGAAAGTTCTTGGAAAATGGAATTAAAAGAGGTTTATTTTAATGCAAAAAATAAAATCCATGCAGTTTTTTCATAATACGCATTTTCCATGAACTCTGTGTGTGAGCACGTGTGTATGTGGAGAGTGGGAGCACATACATGGCCTATGCAAAACATACACTCACTAGTAGTGATTACTATAATTACCTAAGAGACCCCCATGAAAAGCTGAAAACTATTTGCAGATTTGATCTTTTGATCTGGAACAGCCTACAAGAAACAGCAGCATTTGGCTGCTGGGATAAATCTGAGGTACAGGACATCTGGGGCAAGGAACCTCTCTTGTCCAGCAACTCTACAAATGAAGTCTGCTCAATGGAGTTTTAAGCGTAGCCTGAAAAGGTGTTGCCAAAAGTAGCTAGGAGTAGTTGGGTGGTACAACAGCATCAACACCACTGGTTCACTCTCCCAGTGCCCCAGAACAGTCAGGGTGCACCCAGGCCAAAGTCAGGAGTCAGTAACTCCCTCTGAGACTCCCACGTAGGTAAGAGGGACCCAAGTACTTTAGCCATCATCTGCTGCTTCCCAGGGTGCAAGTTAGCAGGAAGCTGGATCAGAAGTGGAGGCAGGACTCCATCCCAGACACCAATATGAGATGTGACAGTTTAACCAGCTAGGCCACAACACCCAACACTCTCCTCCTGGGGCATTTCAATCAGAGGCTGGCAAGGCCTTTCTCCTTCTCCACCCAGCTCTGCTTCCTGTGGCACCACCCAAACACTGCTCGACCTGAAATTTCTGAGTCAACAACACATCACTGGAAAGAAAAATGTAGATAAGATACACAGTCCACTTAAAGTGTACCATCTGGTTCTGCTAGAGAGTTTCACCTATTCTGCTAACCTTTCCAATAAGAAACAACTACTATTTTTACATGAAATAGTCACCAGATGAAAACTCTACCTAGTGGATACTATTACATGAATCTTTAGAAAAACAAAACTATTAATTTATTGAAAAAAATTGAGATGCACCAAACTAAGGAAGTGAATATCACCAGTCCCCAAGATTAGAATTTGGAGGAGGAGAGAAACACATTTACTTGTTGATCCATAGAGTAAAATAAGTATGTATTTAGAGGAGCAAAATTGTGCTATGGCAGGTTGAAAAAGAAAAGATTCATTGAGACTGTATTTTGGTAAACCTGCTCTGTGCCAAGTTCTGAGCTCTACAACAGTGAAGGAAAACCAAGCAGGCTTTATCTTCACCTATTAGGAGTTGCTAATCTCTCTGGGAAGAGAGATGTTCAATGAACAAGTTACAATCCCACGTACTGACAGCAGAGGTGTTCAGAGGTGACAAGAGGTGAAGGAAGGAGGACTCATATGATCTGTGCAGAGAAAAGGCATCCTGGACAGAGTGGCCTGGAGGCAGAATGGAAATTCACTGAACAGCTCCTAACCTTTGGGCATCTTATTAAACCCGAATGATGATGTGCAAATGCTAAACATATGCTGGTGAGGCTGTCTAGGAAAGGGGTCGCTCCTTCAGGGTTTAAGTTTATTAAGATCTTTATTCAAAATCCCTGGAATTTAGCTTTGGGTTTCTGTGCTGATTTATTCTCTGTTGAATAACTGTAAAGATGATTCTAATTCCCTCTCAGGCACACTCTGCTTCCAGAACTATCACATACCCTTGCTTTAAATATTAAGCTCACAAAAACTATGCAAACAACATTGTTTTAGGGAGTTGCAAGGCCATCATCCTTTGAACTCATATTCCCAACAAAAATGGAAAGTACAAAGGACAAGACTAACACAACCACTCTGATCTTGACAAAATTAGTAGATTGGAGTAAAACACCTTGGACTTAGATACAACTCAACACATGGCTAACTCGTAGACCTGCCAGAGTAAGACAGCCATCAAGAGGAATACACTGAATCAGTAGATCAGAAAAAGAAACCATTCTCATTGTTGGGCTTCCATCATGGATATCGATATTCTGTAACTGTGTGTTTAAAAGTAGAACTCATCTTCTGCACTGGAGTAACAAGTGCTGTGCCCTTGCACAAAATAAGCTTTCAGTTCTTTGTTATCCTGACATCTTCAACTTTGCTTAAAAAGATGCCTCATTTTGCTGGTAAATCTCCATGGAAATGCTTCACTTTTAAAGACCCTTTTTTTTAAAAAAACACTTCTTTTCCTAATTTAACAATAGAATGTGAAGACATGCTCCTCACTAGTATGTAAATATTAGTATAACTGAGTTCCATTTTGTTGTGATTTTGTTTTCAGCATGCTGAATATTTTCTTTTTAGTATCTTCTCAGTTTGCATACTATTTTCACTCATAAATGAAGTAGTATACATATTTTAATGAAAAACATGTTTGTTGTATACAATCCCCCAAGCAGAATTTCAAAAAAGAGAAAAGAGAGAAAAACAAAAAAATGAGGAAAAAAACAGAAAAAAGAGAGAAGAAAAAAAGAATAGAACAGAGCAGAATGAGAAGAAGAAAGGAAACAAAAAATATTCTCTATGGAGAAATGAACCAGGGTAGGAATGGTGTAAAAAAGATGAGCTTATACTCTCTTGGGGCCGCTGCCTACAGTGCTGGCATCCCATATAGGCACTGGTTTGAGTTCCGGCTGCTCCACTTCTGATCCAGCCCTCTGCTGCGGCCTGGGAAAGCAATAGAAGACAGCCCAAGAAGCTCCTGGCTCCTGGCTCCTGGCTCTACAGTGGCACAGCTCTGGCTGTTGCAGCCAACTGGGGAGTGACCCAGAGGATGAAAGACCTCTTCTCTCTCTCTGCCTCTCCTTCTCTCTGTGTAACTCTGACTTCCAAATAAATAAATCTTAAAAAAAAAAAAAAAAGATGAGCTTATAACACACTGTTGTCCCAGAAAGTACAGAAGAACTCAAAATTACCATGCCAAATATGCAAATCAGTATGTATGAGCTCTAACTGGCCAAGTATGGCATTGTGGTCAAGCAAATCATGCTACTATGCCGTAAAATACACAAGCCCATTCTGATAAAAGTAAACGAATACATAAATAGAGAGAATTCTTTTGTCTCTCTGTAGAATATAATTGGTGAGCTGTTGCAACATGGGAAATGTTAAGTTATGCCAGGTTTATAGGTGAAAGTGAAAGACAAACATAATATTCCATACTCTCAGAATACTTCTCCCACACAAAGGTAACCAGGCAGCAAAGAAACCTGACAAATACCACTTTAACCAAGTGACCAAGACGAACCTCACCTGTAATGGGACAAACTGTACCCACCTAGCATCTGGTGAGATGCAGGAAAAGGATTCAGTGATACTTCTGTTGTACCCCTGTCAAAACTGCATAACCTTAACCTAATGATCAAACAAATCCAAATGGGGGGGAATGAGCGGATGCTGTAAGTTAATTGGCCTATATTCTACAAAACGTGTCCAGAGCTCAAAAGTCGTCAAAAGAGAGATGGGGGAGGCACTGTGGCATAGCAGCTATAGCCGATGCCTGCAGCGCTAGTATCCCATATGGGCACTGGTTCTAGTCTGCTGCTCCACTTCTGATCCAGCTCCCTGCTAATGTGCCTGGGAGAGCAGCAGCAGATGGCCCAAGTGCTTTGACCCAGCACCTATATGAGAGACCCAAAAGATACTGGCTCCTGGCTTAGGCCTAGCTCAGCCCTGGCCATTGCAGCCATTTGGAGAGTGAACCAGCAAACGGAAACTTGTGCATTCGCTCACTCACACTCTCTGCCTCTCTGTAACTCTGCCTTTCAAATAAATAAATAACTCTTTTTTAAAAAATAAAAGATAAATGAAGTGGTACAGCTAGAAATCTGCTAAAGACATAGGGCAAAGAAATCAATGTGTAAGGGTTACCATTATGGTACAAATGAGCCACCATCTGAAATACCAACACCTCCTATCAGAGGCCTGTTACGTCCCAGTCCTGCTGTTGTGACCCTGTGACGAGTGAACCAATGGACAGAAGATTTCTTTCTATGTCTCTCCTCCTCTCTATCTATGTTTTGAATAAATAAATCTTCAAAAAAAATTCAATGTGCAAGGGGCTGGCACAATGGCACAGTGGGTTAATGCCCTGGCCTGAAGCGCCAGCATCCCATATGGGCAGCGGTTCTAGTCCCAGCTGTTCCTCTTCTGATCCAGCTCTCTGCTGTGGCCTGGGAAAGCAGCAGAAGATGGCCCATATCTTTGGACCCCTGCACCCACATGGGAGACCCAGAAGAAGCTTCTGGCTCCTAGCTTTGGATCAGCGCAGCTCCGGCCATTGCGGCGAATTGGGGAGTAAACCAGCAGATGGAAGACCTCTCTGTCTCTACCTCTCTTTGTAACTCTGTCTTTCAAATAAATAAAATAAATCTTTAAAAAAACCAATGTGCAAAACAGGAGTGAATCTGAGTAGTAAAAAGGCTGTTATTGTAGTGACTCATAAAACCTGAAGGGAGGGGCTGTCATTGTGGCATAGCGGGCTAAGTCATCACCTGCAATGCTGGCATCCCATATGGGTGCCCATTCAGATCCTAATGCAGGCAATGTATACTCTATCCTGCTGTAACTTCATCTCAAATTGCTCATGAATAAATCTCTTTGTACCAGTCCCACAAAATTTCTACAAGCTGATTCCAAAGTAAAAAGTAAATGAGATTGTATGACTCAAAATAATATAAAAATATAATGCAAAAAAGCTGTCAGAGATGATCAAGGAAATTAAGAGGAAAAATAAAATTGGTCAAAAATCTGAAAACCATAATTACCATTAAATATAATATTGATTCTGCTGAAAAAAACTTAAATTCATTTATTTGAAAGGCAGGCGACAGACAGAAATCTTCCACCACTGGTTCACTCTCTCAACTGACTGCAACAGCCAGGAAAAGGTCAGGGTGAAGCCAAAAGCTAGGATTTTCATCTGGTCTCTCACATGAGTGGCATGGCTCGAAGTACTTGGGTCATCATCCATGGCATTCCCAGGTGAACTAGCAAGAAGCTGGATCAAAGATATTGGAAGTAGGTGCCCCAACTGGTGACTTAACCAGCTGTGCCACAACACCTGCCCCAGTGCTGTTGAAAATTAAGTCATTAATATTAAGACCTAGGAAAAGCCACATATAAAACAGTGAAAAATGAAAGATATTAAATAGAGATCCAATATGTTTAAAATGTTCCAAAAGAAAATAAAACAAAGGTAATGAAACATACTAAGTTATACTATGAAGAAATGCTCCAGAAATCAAAGACACACCAAAATGTACACAGAAAGGTCATCTGATACTCCCAGTAAATCAGTAAACAATTCAATGCTTAATTCAATCAGAAAGAAAAATCCTTAAGGATCTTACCCTAATGTACCATCAGATATCCAAAGAAAAACCTCAACCTTATCTATTATAACAGTATTGGGTCTCCCAAGAAAATAAAGACATTTTACACAGTGATGATGGGAAAAAATAGTTTGTACATATTACATAATCAATTTAATAAGTCGTCATTTATTTTTAAAGGAAAATATCATTCTTACATTTTCCGGAGCTGATGGTATACAACTTTGTAGACATCATTTGAAATATGTACCTACAGAATCTGTTTGATATTTCCCCTAATATCATTGGATCCCTTTTCTCCACAGGGACGGAACCCCAAGTTTAAACACGCATGTAGCCATCCAGATTTAAAACTATGCTTTCCATTTCCCCTTCCACCTAGCCCTGGCCTTAGGCATGTAAGTTCTCAGTGCTATTTCTGTCAAGGGCCTATGGAGGGTGCAGTGGGTTCTTCCCTTCTCTGTTGAGGGAGTGATGCAAGCCCTCTCTCCCTGTCATTTCAGTGGGGACTTCCTCAAGTAACAGTCGCAGGCCAGGCCTACTTTCAGACTTCCTTGAGGAGAGAGAAATCAACACTTAGGTTGATAGAATTCCAGTTATTTTTCTGATTTTAAACACATACAATAAATCTAACCCAAAATAACACCAAACTACACCAAAGCCAAATAAAAGATTAAAATCACAAATGAGGAAATCATTTGTATAAAAGATATCATAGTGAACATTAAATTCAACTGAACACAGAATAAATCAAAACAGGGTAACTAGAGTTAAACTTCCATTAGATAACATTTTAATTCTTAAAATGAAATATGGATAATGTATAGTTTGATGATTGCAGGCTGGGATAAAATCCAGACAGTGTCAGCAAATGGGCATAGAAAATTGATGAATGAGGGTTAGAAAGAAGACGAAAATAAGAAAAATCTGCTGATTTTCTCAACCTCCATGGAAGAAATCAATACCTTGCTTCATTTATAAGATTGATGATTGAGAAATAAGGGTGTGAGAGTATTATTTAATATGTCTGTGTCAATCAGGATGTTTGGCTGATAGTAAATGAAACCAAATTCATAGTAGCTTAACACATCAAGAGATGTATTTTTCTTTTAAATAAAATGAAGCTACAAATAGGGGGTCCAGGGCTGGTATAATTACTACAACTTGGCATAAAAGATATAGGCATGGCCGGCACTGTGGCTCACTTGGCTAATCCTCTGCCTGTGGCACCCACACCCCGGGTTCTAGTCCCAGTTGGGGCGTCAAGTACTAGTCCCAGTTGCACCTCTTCCAGTCCAGCTCTCTGCTGTGGCCCAGGAGGGCAGTGGAGGATGGCCCAAGTGCTTGGGTCCCTGCACCCACATGGGAGACCAGGAGGAAGTACCCGGCTCCTAGCTTTGGATCGGCGCAGTGCCGGCCATAGTGGCCATTAGGGGAGTGAACCAATGGAAGGAAGACCTTTCTCTCTGTCTCTCTCTCACTGTCTTTAACTCTCTCTCTGTCTCGGTCTCTCTCTCACTGTCTAACTCTGCCTGGCCAAAAAAAAAAAAAAAAGTATAGGCAGGCTTATTCTTCCTCTTTTTCTAACTTGGACATGTGGTATCTGTCTCAAGATCATGCCATGTTCACAAGGCGGGCATTGGAGCTGCAGCCATCACAACAGCTTCCAAGCAGAGAAGAGGAAGAGGAGGGAGTACCAGTGCTCATAGAAATCGTCGTACGTCTCACTGCCTCCACACAAATGCAAGGGGAGGTGAAAAAACACAGCCTTCAGTCAAGCATATTTTCATCTCTGCACCAAAAGAAGAATCAGCTGTTGAGGAAGATGCATATATGTACTGAGTAGTCAAACAGCAGTCTCTGCCTTAGAAGCAGAGCAAGTTGCATGTTGAGTGAGTATATATTGCACTAAGAGAAAAAACTCAGAAAATAATTTTGCAAACTGCTAGTATACATTTTTAGTTGTTAGACAATGTTCTATAAAAAGGTAAATTTCTTAATGTTATATCTTAAATTTTGTTCCAGAAGAAAGTCATATGCTAAAGTGCTATCCTTCAGTATGTCAGATCATGAATTTCTTTTAAGTAAGACCATTGCAAGTATAATTACTTAAGGTAAGGTCATAATGTCTAAGAGCCAGAAAATTACCAAAACCTACAGAAAAGGCATGGGACACATTCTTCCTCAGAGCGCTCACAAGGAACCAAGCCTGCCCTGCGACAGTCATGCTGAATTTCTCCCCGCAGAGCTGTGAGAGCATAAATATCTACTGTTTAAGCTCTGGACTGGGGCTCATTGTTAAGACAGCCACAGCTCACAAGGATTCTATGAGTAATGACTTTCCTTCCACAAAGTTGTACTTGATATTTTTATAGATTTGTAGGGTTTATAAATTTATGTATTTTATATAATTCTATATTGTATAAGCAGAACAGTTTTTTCATTAATAGAATGAGTTAGGTAAATCTAATTTTCGTTTCTAGGAAGTTAACATTTCACAGGAATCATTGACCTAAATTTTTTCAGCAAACTTAACAGTAAAGCTATGGAGACCTGAAACTTAGACCTGAAACTGACCTTCAAGGTCAGTCCTTGTTTTTAATTTTTAGAAAAGTATGATCCTTCCTAAGAAAATATTTATATAAAAGATTTTGATCATGATGTCAGCCTAGATTTTCATAAAGAGCAACTAGTCATCAAAACTGGAAAAATATATGACTAAAATCTCCTTTACAACAAAAGGAGGTGGTAAGGTATCTCCACAGACCTGAAAACACATGGTGGGGAGACACTACCTCCAGCCTAAGAGGATGATTACCAACATCTTTGTGGGAGAGAAACACAATAAGGAGGTCCCAAGAACAGGATAGACCTAAAGGGTCAGCAGGTATTTATTCATGGAGAATTTCAACATTCAGACAAAGAGCAAAAGAAGAATTAAAAGGCAATTAGGCCACTCCACAACTGATGAGCACAGCAGGTCTCAAAAGCTGGGACAGCATAACTCTGAAACCTTGAAAGTCCCCCACTGAAACACAGTGCCCCACACTGGGGAGAAATTGCTGGAAATGGAATCAACCTAGAGAAGGATGGAGTACACACAACCAAGGGAAGGAGAGGGTACAGTTATGCAGAGTTGGAGAGACAGTAGACTAGGAAAGCTCAGAATATACATCATAATATATTTAAATTTTTAAATGATATAGTATGTATTTGACTGCCAGTTACAGTGAGGGATAGGGAGAGAGAGAGGGAGGGAGGAAGAAGAGGAAAGGAAAGAGAGAGAGGAAGAGGGGGGAGGGAAGGAAGGAAAAAGGGAGGGGGGAAGGGAGGGAAAAAGAGGGAGAGAGAGGGGGAGAGAGAGGGAGGGGGGGGGGGGAGGGAGGGAGGGAGGGAGAGAGAGAATGAATTAGTCTTCATCTGCTCCTTCACTCCCCAAATGGCCACAATAGTGGGGCCTGGGCCAGGCCAAAGACAGGAGCCAAGAGCCATCCCATGTGGATACAGGGGCCTAAGTACTTGGCCATCATCTGCTGCTTTCTCAGGAGCATGAGCATGGATCTGGAGTGAAATTGGAGTATCCAGGTCACGAACCAGCACCCACATGGGATGGCAGAACTGCAGGTGGCAGCCCAACTAGCTGTGCCACAATGTGAGCCCCACATCATCATATTTTTAACACTATGGGAGAAATCAGAAGAGGGGGCTCTCTGAAGTTACAAAAGCTATCTACACAAATTCTTTCACAAATAATAAAAATCATTTCATAAAAAAATGAGACTAGAAAAGCAAGAAAAGTTAGATACAAAGCAAGATTTCAGCCATCATGTCCCCATGACAATAATTTGAACATCTATTCATGTACTAACCCACCTTCACAAGAGCTAAGTAAGTCATGTGAGAGAACAGGGATCCTGGTTTTAGTACAAAAATAAGAAAAGATGCATTGGAGAAGTCAAGGAGGAGCGTTGCCAGCATTACCCCAGCCATGCTCCAAGTGGGATAGCTTAGAGCGACTCCGTGCCTCCCAAGCAGGGAAGCAAGAGGAAATCTTACCCAGACTTTAGATTTGATACCCAATATCAGCTATGCCACTGTAAAATCCAGTGTCAAATGGGGCCCCACAGCTTCTCCTCCAAGAGCAGTCACTCAGACTAATTATTTTGCTAAGGTCAAGTACAAGAGAGACCACCTCCACCACTCTTCGCTCAATCACCACCAGACAACGTAGCAAGATGCCGGCCGCTGGGGATTAGTATGGGAAATTCAGTACAGGATTTTGCCTTGGAGCTTAGACTAGCACTGGATAAAGCCTATTTATGTTCATCAGTGGTAGGCAGAAAAGGGACGACCCTCACCCTTGCTCAAACTTTCATAAAAAACAAGAAGTAAGACTCCAGTCACAAGGGAGTGAGGCACAGAACTGACCACAGAACTATGTCTTTGAAGTCTTTGGTGCACTGCTTAAACCCAACACTGGGAAAAACTCATTGGTTTCTGTCCCTGGAAAAGTAGCTGTGGACAGAGGTTGTGGATCTGCCCCATTACCAAGTGGAGACCATGACCCTGGTCAGATGGAGTTAACCCCAACCAGCATCACCTGTGGCTCACTGCCATTGACTCAGGGTGCAAGTCCACCTCAGCAGAAAGCAGCCCATAGTCTGGCGGCTATTGGACCTACTCCAGTGTGGTGCTACCCTCACAGGCCATGGTCTTGGGATGTGAATGCCATCTGACATTGTGGCACCAGGCCCAGGACTTCCCATTCCATTGTTCCCCCAATCACAGACAACACAACAGAGAGCGATTGTTCACTAGGAGGAGGAGGAGATGACATTACATAAGAACCCAGAGTTGGTCCCTCCACAGAACCTCATACCAGGCCATAGGCCAGTGACTATGAATGAGGCATCTGGGTCTCCTCTGGCCCTCAAATGTGGCTTGCAAGGATAAATTATTCACTTTTAGACACTTGTTCCAAACAACACATCAACTGTGGATCTGGAATAAGCCCGAGACCAGGGTGCCTTCTAGTGCTGAAACAGCAACAAGATACCACCTGAATATGAACAGCCTGGATGCGGGTGCTGGCTAGGGTGAACATGGTGAAAATGTCCACAGACTCATGGAAAACGAACAGAATGCCGAGGATTCCGGAAAGGAGGAAAAAATAAAGCCAGAGAATGAAGACTGGAAAAATTCCAAACCATTCAATGCACAGATGATATCACACAAACAAGCATCAGGAACTCTGAGGGAACAATGCTCTCACCGAATAAACAAAATACAATATCATTAACTGATAAGACATAAGCTGGTATATGCAAATTCTCAGATGCAAAATTTAAAACATCTGTTTTAAAGAAACTAAACAAACTTCAGGAAAACACAGAGAAATGATTTAATACTCTAATACAAACTTAACAGATAGATGGAAGTAATTAAAAAATCGTACAAATCCTTGAGCTGAAAAATAAACTAAGAAAAACTTAAAATGTAATATAAGGCATTGATGGCAGAATGAATCAAAGAGAAGAAAGATTATGTGAGATAGAAGACAATAGGTTTGAAAATTTATAATAAAAAGAGTAAAAGGAAAAAAGAATGAAGAAAAATGAAAAAAAGAATATGGGAACTTTAGGACAGCAATACCAGGAAAAATATCTGAGTTAATGAGGTTCAGGGGAGAAGTGAGAAGGCCAACAGAGTAAAAGTATATTCAAGGAGATAATAACAAGAAAATTTATTGGACCTAGGGGAAGATACAGCTGTCCAGACACAAGAAGGTCAAAGGTCAAGTCAATCAAGTCTACCCTAAGACGTACTATAATCAAGCTACCCAAGACCACAGATGAAGAAAGGATTCCCAAAGTTGCAAGGCAAAAGAAACAAATAAGAGGGCCAGTGCTGTGGTGTAGCAGACTGAACTTCCATCTGCAGCACCGGCTTCCCATATGGTGCCAGTTCATGTCTGGCTGCTCTTCTTTTGATTCAGCCTTCTTCTATGGCCTGGGAAAGCAGTGGAGTATGGTCCAAGAGCTTGATTCCCTAACACCTGCATGGGAGACTCTGAGGAGGCTCCTGGCTTTGGATCAGTCCAACTCCAACCATTGAGGCCATTTGGTGAGCGAACCAGAAGATGGAAGACTTTCCTCTCTGCCTCTCCTGTTCTATCTATAATTCTACCTCTCATAAAAATACATAAAATCTTTTTTAAAGTAATTCATAAAAGTATCCCAATAGCTTGACTTAAAATTCTAAGCAAAAAGTTTACATGCCAGAGGACAGTAGGGTAAGACTTTCACCATACTAAAGAACAACCAACAAAGAATATTGAATCCAGTGAAGCTACTTTTTAGATATGAATGAGATATACATTCCCAAACAAAAGCTGAGAATTTATCATCACTAGACCTATCCTATAAAATACGCTAAAGGGAGTTCTTCAAACTAAAAAGAACAGTGAAGAGTAAAAAAGAAAACATCAAAAGGTAGGAATTTATTGAATAGAGAGCCTAGAAGTAAACTCATGCATCTATGGCAAACTGAATTTTCACAAAGTTGCCTAGAACAGGCACTGGAGAAAGAACAGACTTCAGTGATGGGGTTGAGAAAATTGGATATTCACATTCAGAAGAATGAAACCAGATACCTTTCACCCATATAAAAATCAACTCAAAGTGGATTAACAATCTAGATGTGAGACTTGGAACTGTAAGGCTACTGGAAGAAAACAAGAAACACTTCAAGACTTTGAAATGGCTCAGGATTTTATGGATGAATCTCCTAAAGCACAGGAAATAAAAACAAAAACACATATAGTATTTCAGCATATGAATGAGCTTCTGCACAGAAAAGTGTTGAGTAAAAAGATAACCTACATAATGAGAAAAATATTCAAAAAATATTTTTGAAACTATACATCCAAAATATATAAGGAATTCAACTCAATAGCACAGGAACAAACAGTCCAGTTTAGAAATGGTCAGGGGCAGGCATTGGGTGCAGTGATCTAGATGCCACTTGGGATGCTCACAATCCTATCACAGTACCTACTTCAAGTCCCAGCTCCACTTTCAATACGTTTCTTGCTAATGCACATTCTGAAAGTCAGCAGATTAGGACTCAGTACTTCAGTCCCTACCACCCATGTAGGAAACCCAGACTGAGTTCCTGCATCCTGACTTCAGTCTCAGCCAGCAGATAGTCTCCCTCCCCCTCCCCTCCCCCTACCCCTCTCCCTGTCCTCCCTCCCTTTCTCCTCCTCTCCCCCTCCCCCTCCCCTCCCCCTCTCCCTCTCCCTCCCCCTTTCCCTGTCCTCCCTCCCTTTCTCCTCCTCTCCCCCTCCCCCTCCCCCTCTCCCTGTCCTCCCTCCCTTTCTCCTCATCTCCCCCCTCCCTCTTTCCCTCTCTCTCTGCAGTTGCCAGAGACTAAAGAAAGAAGGGAGTAGGGAGGAATGGGAAAAAGGACAGCAACGAGTGCTAAGTTATAGTTAGGAGAAAGAAGTTCTGGTATTCTATTCTACAGTGGGATGACTATAGATAACAATAATCTATTATAAATAAATACATGAATTTTAAATGTGGAAGAAAAACTTCTGAATGTTTCACCAAAAAGAGATAAAAGCCTTTGAGAAGATGGTATTTGTACCCCACTGCAAAAGGTAGGCACATATCAAATCAGAATACAATCCTTTCAATGAAAACATAGTGCCCAAAAGTCATACCAAAAAGAAAATTAAAACTACAACAGACTAATTAAAAACCACCTTAAAATTGAGAAAAAGTAAAATACATGAAAAAAAACAACATAAAAATAGGTAAAATGCTCAAAAATTAGAAGCTATCAGAGATTTCTACATTAATACTTTATACTCAAAGATGGGAATAACACAGTTAAGCTAGTGAAGAAAGAACATGTGAGTTGAGAGTCTTTTACCTGGAAAAATCTGATCTTTACATACAATGTATATTTGAATATTTCAGGAACTGCTGCTCCATGAAACTTCCTAAGGAATCTACCAGGGAATAAGCTTCAGACGAAGAGACTAGGGACACGTTGACAAAGCACCAGCTGTAAAATATATGCTTACTTCAGAGACAAGGTTAAAGACACAAACTGGAGAGATGAAAGCCCATAATGACTATATAATCTGACAGTATAAATATAGGACAAACATTTAAAACAAGGAGGAACAGGGAAAGCCCTTATGTTTATTTTTAGGAAGTCATGATTCATAACAATTATATTGGAAATGATTTTCCTAGGCTGCTATATCTGTAAAGTGGGAGAACAAATGATCATGGAATCATTTTTCTATGTCAGGAAAAAGCAAACTATGACATACGGGCCACGTGACTGTTTCATAAATTAAGTCTTGTTGGCACACAGTCATGCCCATTCATTTATTGTCTGTGGCTGCTTTCACTCTGCAAGGGCAGAGCTGAGTGTTTGCAACAAAGACTGTATGTCCCAGAAGGCTAAATTATTTGCTAGCTGGTACTATCGAGAAAAGTCTTCTGATGTCTGTCCTATATCCTTATCAGTGATAAGAAAGGAGATACATGTGTAATATCAGTGATCAGATGGAACACTGAAGTCCAGAATTTGAACTGGAAATCTCAGCACAAACTCCCAAGGTTTTTATCTTTTGATTTAAATCTGGTTGTCTCCTGCAAAAGCCTACAAGAGCCAGAGATCACACCCGTAGCAAGATACGACTATCACCCAGATCATGACCCTGAAATACTGTTCTGGTTGAAAAATAAAACAAAATACAGGTCTTGAGCAGCAATCATAAAAGGTGAGCCTAGTATATCTGGAAATTTGAGTTAGCAAAGCTGCTATCAGAAAAACCAAGATCATGCCCAAAGGATTTAGAAGCCACCTGGGAGAGATTCCCATTAGCCAAGGAAGGAACAGTTTGCTTCACCAGACATAAAAAATTGCCACAGACAGGGTAGGTGTTTGGTGCAGTGATTAAGCCCCACTTTGGACACCCACATCCCGGACTACAGTTTTTGGGTTCAAGGCCTGGGAAAATACACACCCTCGAAGACAGTTGGCTCAAGTTTTTCGGTCCTTGGCAGCCATGTGGGAAGACCTCCATCGAGTTCTGGGCTCCTGGCTTTGGGTTGGCCCGGACAGGATTGTTGCTGACATTTGGAGCATGAACAAATGGATAGAAGATAAACCTCTGTCTGTCTCTCTGCTTTTCAAATAAACATTTTTAATTGCCATGAGGGACTCATCAATCCCATCAAGGTGGCATGTACCAAGGCCATCTCACTAGTCCAAGTGATCAATTTCAGTTCACAATTGATCACACTGATAGGTCTAAGAGTCAAAGGGATCACACAAACAAGACTAGTGTCTGCTAATACTAACTGATAGAATCAAAAAGGGAGAGAATGATCCATCATGGGAAGCGGGATACACAGCAGACTCATAGAATGGCAGATGTCCTAAATAGCACTCTGGCCTCAGAATCAGCCCTTAAGGCATTCGGATATGGCTGAAGAGCCCATGAGAGTATTTTAGGCATGGAAAGTTAAGACACTCTGGAAAAAAAAAAGACCTAGATGAAAGATCTCTGTGAGTGAGATCCCAGTGGAAAGAACAGGGCCATCAAAGAAGGAGGTACCTTTCTCTGAAGGGAGGAGAGAACTTCCACTTTCACTATGACCCTGTCAGAATAAGATCAAAGTTGGCGAACCATAAAGGCTTCCATAGCCTCAGCAAGTCATGACTAGACCCTAGGGAGATGACTGATGCCATAAACAAGAGTGTCAAATTGTTAAAATCAACAACAGGAGTCATTGTGTACTTACGTCTCATGAGGGATCTGTCCTTAATGTGTTGTCCAATGTGAAGTAATGCTATAACTAGTACTGAAACAGTATTTTACACTTTGTATTTCTGTGTGTGTACAAACTGATGAAATCTTAATATATATTAAATTGATCTTCTGTATATAAAGACAATTGAAAATGAATCTTGATGTGAATGGAATGGAAGAGGGAGTGGGAGATAGGGGGTGGTTAGAGTGGGAGGGAAATTATGGGGGGGAAGCCATTGTAATCCATAAACTGTACTTTGGAAATTTATATTTACTAAATAAGAATAAATTTTAAAAGATTTATCATCTGCTAAGAATGACAAACTAATTGATAATCATGATTATTAGTCAAACAAAGGGAAAGAGTCAAATGTTTAACTTGTTTTTCTATGCTGAAATACAATTAATAGAGATGTGCCACTGGTACTGGGGAAGCATTTCCTTATCAGCATATTTCAGCAGAAAAACAACTATATAACGGATACCACCACTGTGTTACTTCAGTGAATTCATGGATCGAGCCATTGAGCTAACATCAAAGAGTGTAAAACAGACCCGAAGCGCCACCTCCCAAAGAAAGGGCATATTGTGATGTAGAGTTTAGCCATGATACCATGCATGAATCTGACCAAGCTTCCAGATCCTGCTGCCAATTTTCAGGAATTCAGGAAAGGGGTACATATTGAATTGTGCAGTGACTGTGAAACCCATAAAACACAAGTGTGGGAAAATTTGCCTGCCACATGACTCAGGTTCCTCTGCACACAAACTGCTAGAGAAAGAAGAGCATGACCAGAGCGTCAATGGTTATAAGGCATACACCTCTTTTCAATAGATATTAGAGCCCATACATAACATATAAAGAAATGCAAGAATAGTCAAAGGAGGAGAGTGGTTGTCTTACAGGAGTGGAAGGAGGGGGATGATGAGGAGGCAGGGTCTTCTAATAGCTCACTTAGCCCTGTGAAAGTCAGGATGGGATTGCCCTGAGAAGGAACAGTGGTGACCTGAGGGTGGCTCCAGAGGTCTTTCTGGGGTGCTGGCACTTCTCACCCTGATTTGAGTGCTGGTTGTCCAGGTGTTGCATAGGTGTGTGCTCTTCTCCATGTAAGCTACAAGTACGGAAAGCTTTTCAATGTTTTAAAATTCACAAAGTTCGATATAGAGAACAACAGATATACAATTAAAACCTTGTACAATATTCAAATTCTACTTTTCTGTACTCATTTGGCAAATATACTTGATTTTCAAATATTGCACCAGCTGTGCTTCTATAAATCTATTTTTTTCTGATAGTTTGAGCTTCATAAATGTGATGCTATTTATTTGGCATATAAAAGAACAAAACTTCATGGGGAACAGTAACTTTAATCAATATAAAATTATAAAATTTTGGAAACTTTCCACTATTTGACTTGATTTAGTCATCTCTGACATTCACATTTCTTCTCTAGCCTTTCCCACTCCTCCTCCCCACCTGGTACCCAGGCCTCAATTATTTTTGAATTTCCCAATAAGTGTTTGCCCATCAGTTGCAGCAAGGGACTCCCAACCTAGATTTGGGGAAGAGGTCAGGAAGTCATCATTCTTCAACTCCATACACTTGACTTAAGAAGATCCAAATGAAACAAACAAATTTATATGTAAATTGTGCTAAGTCTAATCTCCCAAGTACACATCCTTTTAAAATTCAGGTAATAACACAGGAAGTACAGCAAAGTTCTTTTGCTGCATAACGAAACACAATGATTGCTTCAAGGAAACATCTGTTTTCTTGTGGGCTGGTTTGAGCTCAACTATCTGCTTTTACACAGAATGTCACTTTTACCTGAAAGAACAAATGAAAAACTTCAGATTTGCGTAGTTAGAAGACATTTTCTCAAAAACTGAAGGCCAGCGCCGTGGCTCACTAGGCTAATCCTCCTCCTTGCGGTGCTGGCACACCGGGTTCTAGTCCCGGTTGGGGCACTGAATTCTGTCCCAGTTGCCCCTCTTCCAGGCCAGCTCTCTGCTGTGGCCAGGGAGTGCAGTGGAGGATGGCCCAAGCGCTTGGGCCCTGCACCCACATGGGAGACCAGGAGAAGCACCTGGCTCCTGCCTTCGGATCAGCGTGGTGCACCGGCCGCAGCGCACCGGCCGCGGCGGCCATTGGAGGGTGAACCAACGGCAAAAGGAAGACCTTTCTCTCTGTCTCTCTCTCTCACTGTCCACTCTGCCTGTCAAAAAAAAAAAAAAAACTTAAGAAAATGGTAATAGTGTGTGAGTTTTAAATGAAAATAGAATATTAGAAAACTTGTTTCCACCATCAGGAACTTAATGGCTTCAAACACATACAGAATTCACGGCCAAAGTGGGTAGTGACATTAACCAATATAAGGTTTGCAATTATGGAACAATTGTAGAATTGTCAATGTTTGTAAGAATTGTATAACAGCAGACTAGTATTTTCTAAGTGGGAATAAATGAACTTACAAAACCATGAATGGGTAAAAGAACCACTGGGCTATGTTAGAGAATGAAACACTGATGGCTATCATTCCACATTGCATGATCCAACTAGCCTTCAAGAAACTACCACTTGCTGAGTTTTGGTACAGTATCAAAAAACAATGCCCTCAATTACTAGAAAATGCTATTAAAATACTTCTCCATTATCCATATATGCATGAGGATCATTTTTTTCATATCCTGCAACTAAAGATAACAGATCAAATTACTAAAGGTAACAGATCAATGCTGGAGCAATATGACAATGTAGCTGATTTCTATGATGCCAGATCTTGAAGAAATCTGCGAAAATGCAGAGCAATGCCACTTTTACTAAAGTTTTAGTTGCTTGGGGAGATATACTTATGTTACCTAAGAATGTATTATTTTTATTAACATGCAATAGGTTTGTCATGTTATTTTTATATTAGCATGCAATAGATCTATCATGCTATTTATTTCAATGAATTAGAATAATTTTAAATGTGATGTTTTCATTTTGAATGCTGAAAATATTATATCTGACAGAGGAGCCATGAGATTAAAAACACTGAGAAACTTCATTACATACACATGAGGGAATTAAATAAAATATAAAAATTCAGGGGGCCAGATTGTGGAACAGTGCATTAAATTGCTGCCTGCAATGCCAGCATCCCATTTGAGCACCAATCATGTTGTGACTGCTGCACTTCCCATCCAACTCCCAATGTACCTCAGAGAGCAGTGGAAGACGGTCCTAGTGCCTGGGCCCTGCACTCACGTGAGACCCAAATGGAGCTCCAGGCTCAGCTGCAGTCCCAGCCATTGCAGCAATGTTCTGTGAGTCTGAGATTTCATCATGAATGTCAGTGTCTGAATTGAATTTGAATCTCAGAAAAATCATAAATTTCTGTGTTTCATGATTCTTTAGAGGGATACAGAAATACAAATGTCATATTTGCAAACAGAAGATAAATATATTTCCTATTAAATAGAGAATACAATCAACATCCTTAAAATCTCAATCCCTCTCTCGCTCATCGCTCCCACCTTCTCTGTAGCTCTGCCCTTCAGATAAATGCAAATAAATCTTTTTTAAAAAAGGTTTCAGAGTCTTCAATAGTTTTCATTTTAAAGATTTATCTATTTATTTGAAAGGCAGAGTTACACAGAGGCAGAGGCAGAGAGAGAGATCATCTATCCACTGGTTCACTCCCCAGATGGCCACAACGGCTAGAGCTGTTTAGATAGGACGCCAGGAGCCAGGAGCGTCCTCTGGGTCTCCCACGCAGGGGCCTAAGGACTTGGGCCATTTACCACTACTTTCCCAGGCCACTGCAGAGAGCTGGATCAGAAGTGGAGCAGCCAGGACTCAAACCAGCGCTCATATGGGATGCCGGCACTGCAGGCGGTGGCCTTACCCACCATGCCACAATGCCACCCCTTTCAATAGTTTTTAAAAACATCAGATAAAGAATTATTACTGAAAATAGAAGAAAAAAACTATCTGAATATATCCCCTAAGAATTAGTTACAAAGAGTAGGCACACGGCTAAGTCAAAGCCAAGAGGCTATAGACTATCCTCAGCCAGTATCATACAATAATTCCTTGACATAAAGAATATATATTCTACTATAAATCTCTACATAAAATTGTATTTCAAGCATCATTTCCCAGAAAGAGGCATTTTAATTGCTTTATCGGATGCAGTAAGAAATAAAATGTTGAAAACAAGGTGGTTGCCTCTGTTTTGTGAGTCTGAGATTTCATCATGAATGTCAGTTTCTGACTTGAATTTGAATCTCAGAAAAATCATAAATTGCTATGTTTCATGATTCTTTGGAGGGATACAGAAATACAAAAGTCAGATTTGCAAACAGAAGATTTATATGTTTCCTATGGAATAGAGGATACAATCATTATCCTTAAAGTTTTTTTCAAAAGGAAAGATTCTCATACACGAAATTATCATTATCTAGTAACCAATCACATGTAACAGAGGTGCCAGATTAAGCCAAAATTGGGAAACTTACTAAAACCAAAGACTTGGAAAAGTGAGAACCCAATAAATGGAAAGTGAGCATGGTAATTTAATTATAAGGGCAAATAGAGCTCTATTAACTGGGGTAGAACTGAAATGGGGCATATATTTCTTCTGTAAGAAAAAAGAGAGAACAAATAGCCCTGAAATGATACTAAGATTTTAAATTTCTTTGACTGGACAAAAGTTACAGTTTTGGTTCAATTGCATTTAAGTTATTAAATTAATGGCATTTAAACAATTTGGCATTCCTACTTCAAGATCGTAATTCACTTGGGGAAAAAATGATGCAAATGAACATTTATTTCATGTCTCTTTCTTAAGTGGGAGATAAAATACCCGCTAAGAGTTATTTTTGAAAGCATTTAAATGTGCAGAATAATCAGCTTAAACAATTAAGATAGTTATTGCTATTTCTTTTTTTCTTCTCCCTCCTCTCCCCTAAAAAACCCTAAGTGCACAATATATCAGAAAAAATAGATAATTTTAATATTTAATTTCAATACCTCTAACAACACTGTGATTTTCAAAACATTTTCATTTAGTCCTTTTCATAGCAGCATTTGTTTCCCTGGCTATTTCCAACTCAATACCACTTCATCTCTTGACTATATTTACTTATTCAGCAATGGCTTCGCTAATGGAAAAATCTTAAAATACAAATACAATGGGAAGAGTGAGGAGGCACCATTTAATTTAACTCCTCAGTGCCAGTTCAGCCAATTTGTCCAGGGCTTCCCAGCAAGCTGGTGGCATTGATGGAAATGGGTCTCATCTGTCCTAAAGCCTGGTCTCTCTGTATAAACATTCTCCTAAGAGATTGAATAAACACAAATAGATGCTACAGCGCCACATGCCATCCAGTTATCACCTTACTCTGTTGCTGATAAGTAGCTGTTTTCTATTTGTACAATGCAACCCAGCCTCTTTGGTGGAAAGGGACAAAAACATGAGATATTTTCAACGTGGAGTGCTATCTTCAAATATGTCTTTATACTACTTGATGTTCTTTTTGCCTTGGTTTTGTTTACGGACACAATAATCCATAAGTTGCATCATCATTACTGGTCATCTGTATCGTAATTTTTCATCGGTTTCTTCTAGTTATATTTGCTTTGGGGGTGGGGGGGGCGATGAAGGGGTCACAAAGATTCCGAGTCCTCTCGTTAGCATCCTTTACTGTGGTATTTTTGCTTTGGGACTTTGATGTATGGAACTGCACTGACAGTAATCCCTGACTGATCCTGCTCTCATCGTTAGGCTATGCATGGTACACTTTGATGCACATATCTATTCATATACGTATGCAGCTGATCAGTTGTTTTAAGTGATACATCAATCATTTACAAAACTCACTAATCCAAGGCTAGGACACTGGTAACACCTTCATTCAGCTGTACACTGCCAATGACTATGCCATCCCCATGCCTCCTCCCAGCCAAAGCGTCCATCACCTTGAACCCTATTTTTATCATTCTCTTCCTTCACTTTTATACATTTTTATTTCATCTTCATGTACTTGGTTGGGATTTTTAATGTTTTTCAAGTAAAAATGGCAACTTGATGACCCTGATCTAATGTCATAAAACACCAAAATCTCTCATAATGCTCATTGATAAAGGGTGATTACACTTTAATTATTGAGTTACTTGGAATTACTTGCAAACAAAGCACACTCATGTGAACACACACATGCTCACATCAGCACCAATTTCACTATGCTCACTTGTAACTAAATGTGAAATACTTATTATCTTTGTGACCAATCATATTAAAAATTAATAAATCGGGAAAAATAGCTTTTGTTATTCCATGCTTCAAGCTATGGTTCATAGAACACGTCCATACCTCTTACATCTTCAGGTTTTCTCAGTGCCTTTCACTCTGCAGCCCACAGATGAGGATTTAGAGGATGATTGACTGATTGATTGTGCTAGAAGGTGCTGCTTTTCAGGGTGGCTTCAGAGTATTGCAGTTATTTCATTTGGCTTGGTTCAAGCTATCAGAATTATGATTGTTTATGTTGCTGCAGCCTCCTGCAGAGGACGCCTTAATCATACACTTCACTCCCCTGAAATTTCAAGGGAGCCTCTGCTGAAATCATCTGCCCTAAGCCAGGACACATGTGCAACTCTCCTCCCAGTGCACAATGACTATCCATAAATGTGGCTATAACAGGTCCTCCTAAGGACTGTTTTTAGTGCCCTCATATTTCATGACAAAGTAAATGGTTTGGATAGTCAGTATCTAACCAAAAAGAACTAGCTCCTGGAGCAAGGCCATTTTCCCTCTCAGTGGAAAAGCTCGACTCTAACAAGATGAAGGTCTGTGTGTAATTGCGTTACTACAGAAATATGGACTGGGAAACATGAAGCTGCTTCACCAAGGAACACAAACTCTCTGCTCTGATGGTAGCTTCATCTCCATATCTGAAGCCATCTAAAGTTGATCAAGTGGCCACATTTAAAATAATGGCTTCAAATTTCTTTTTAAAATGCTACTTACATATAGAAGAGTTGTTCCATTAAAATTTAATAGTATTCCTTTTCAGCTTTTCCTTCCATTTAGTCATTCATATTATTACCTTATACTTTGCATCCCATGTGCTCACATTAATAGGAATACACTTCTGTTAGTTATTTCAGAAAGAAACAGACCAGAGAGAACTTCTCAGGTGGTAGTGACACCACATCAAAAAATCACCTTGATACACTCTCCTGTCTCCTTGGGGTCAGAAATTTTATCATTACAGTTGAATCTTTTGATTTTATGGGATTGACTTAAACACCAAACTCTGTGTTTATATTTTAGGTGTACAAGTTTTAAAAAATATTTATTAGTATAAGGAGAACAGATTTCATGTATTTCATAGGCACAATTCTAAGTAACCATAGTTCCTTCCCTCCCAATCTCCTTCCCACAATCCTCTTCTTCATTTTGTTTTCTTAAATTTTTGCAAAAACATGAGTTCAACTCACTCCACAATCACAGATTTAATGCATCACTAGCCCTAATATCTAACAAATAAAAAGTAGAAAGACCAAAGTCCACAGGAGTAGAAACAAGGGCCAAAAACAACAATGAAGTCACAGGAGGTTCATTTCACCCCTACACATTTTTTGTAGTGTATATTAAGTGAATAATGATTTCCAACTGCATCCATTTTGTTGCAAAAGAAAGAATTTCATTCTCTTTTATGGCTAAGTGGTATTCCATACTACACACACACACACACACACACACCATATTTTCTGTATCCAGTCATCAGTTGATGGATATTTGGGTTGATTCCATATCTTAGCTATTGTGAATTGAGTTGCAATAAACAATCGGTACAAATGACTTTCATATGCCGATTTCATTTCCTTTGGGTAAATTCCCAAGAGTGGGATAGCTGGATCACATGGTAGATTTACTTTCAGATTTTGGAGGAGTTTCCATATTGTCTACCTTAACAACTGTACCAGTTTGCATTCCCACCATCAGTGCATAGGGTACCTTTCCCTATATCCTCATCAGCCTTTATTATTTGTTTACCTCCAGGAGCAGTGCATTATGTGGTCATACGAAAGTCCTCCACAGTCTCTGCAAACATACCATGCAGGGTGTCTCATTCTCTTTTCTTTCTTCCATGTAGGGACAGCAACCACCCTTGTGTCCCCTGAACAGACTCCAACATGACCTTTTCTGCAACGATTCTCCCCACCTTCCCTAGAATGGGTAACTATCCTTCTTTTCAACCCAACACATAACACTAGTGTGGTTATTACAGGATCCACCAGGGTAGGACAGGACAACAGGAAGCAGGCATGCCTCACTTACTACTTGGCAGGTTCCTGAAGGTTCCAGCCTCACATACCCCAATTCTGGGTTTGCATCTCCACTCCTGACTGGGTCCTCCTGCCTCTTGCATGCAACATCTCCAGCATGAGACTCCTATGGCTTCAAACATCCATTCCAGACTTCTCTGTTTGAAAGGCCACCTGTCCTTTACAACTGAGATAGTGTTATCTCCTCCTGGATTCTATCACTTCCAGTCCCTGCTTCCCTGCCAAGCCTGATTTAATTATCTCCACCTGAGGATTCCTCCTAATAACTCCCCAGAGTTGACAGCATTAATTTTTGTTTGTTTCTCCCCACTGGATCAGGTCCCAGCGAGACCTCAGTAAATATTTATCCAGTATTTATCCAATATTTATCTATACTCAATATTCCTAAATTATAATCCAAAATTGGCATAGTTTTAAAATTTGAGTGTGTTTTAAAATGTCCTTTTCAATGTCAGCAATCATCTCCTGCTGTATCTCTTGGTATCTGAGCTCTCCTCCTCCCCACCCATCTCTAACATTGTGATTTCTGTAGATAGGGAAATCAAAGTCACCAGGCTTCATAAAAGTGTGGGTAAATTAAGAATCCCGAGACTAGAAGGATAGAGAATAAAAGACATGTGATTTACAAAAAAAAATATTCAGTGGCAAAAATAAGTAAGTTGATGAGTTGATGGCTTTGGCAAACAGAAGAAATTTCAAATTCTTTGCAAGTTATATAATGTATATGAGATCCCATCTCTTCACTTACACACCAAGCAATACCCACTCTTCTAGGTGATTGTGGGGGAAAAAAGACATAACCTGTGCAAAAACTATCTTGGATGCAAGGTCAGTTCATATATGGTACCCTTACTGCCTCAGAAAAAACATCTGATCAATGGAACTGTTGAGTAGATGGGATTGGAAAGTGCTTGGCAGCAGCTGGGGAGCAACACCATTCAAGGGCTGTGAAATGGCAGAGTGCGGGGCATTCCTGTGTCTAAAATGAATAAGAAAGATTGTGCTTACACCCTCCTCCAAATGTTCCAGGTTGTTTTTTTTTTTTTTTTTTTTGCACCTGCTCTTCTCTAGGAATAATCCCTTCAGTCCTAATGCAAATATGAATCACCAGTACTGCAACTTCCTTTGTTCAGAGTGTCCTCAGTAAGTGATAGATAAGTGATTTGATGAATGCCTCCTTGTGCTTTCCAAAACCATGATCTCTTTAAATGTATCCTAAATATTTGGCTACATAAGTGCATTCATCGGCACAAATATACCTAAATATAGTAACAACGAACTTATGCCTAGAAAGCTTTACTTGAGAAATGCAAACCCAGCCATCCAAGATGTATGCAATTCTAATGATTCCCCTAATGACATGAAGAAAAGAGCAGTAAAGTCAGTGGATAATAATTATTTGGTAATGGCCTCCTTTTGGAAGGACCAGAGCTTGGTGTGCACAGACATAATATCTTAGTAAGAATATGTCCCTCATATAATTAAACTATAATTAAACAAGCAAAACTTTTATGGCAGTTGCATCAGATAACTTCAATCATGTATTTAGAACGCACTGCCAATGGGCAGGCAAGAAGCAACTCAGAGCAAGCTGGAAGAAAAGGACTCCAGATTCCATCAAAGCACATCAATCAACTCAGTAAACAAACTACACTGAGAGCAGGCACCAAGACAACATTAGTTTACAAAACACGTCAAGGCAGCATCATTACAAATTCTACGCAAGTTATATTTGCCGCGTGGAATTTCCTTCTGTACCTCCACTGCCATTGTTTGGCTAATTACTCCTCACGTGTTCATTCTAGGACACTTCCCTGTCAGCCATGTCAAATCTGGAGCCTGAAGACACATGCTCTGCTAATGCCCCACGCTCTCCTGTTACAAAGCAGTTGCCTCCTTGCATTTACTTGCCCTCCTCTTGGCCGTGAGGCCCTTGTTACAGTGACTACCTGCCTTGTTTGTGATATGGGGTTGATGCCCACCATCTAGCCTCATACTCAAAAGATGCACTTTTTGGTTTGTTTTGAGTTGTGTTTTCATTTTGTCAGTGACTTTAATTCCACTTTATTGAATCGCAATACACTTCAAGTCACCGTTGAAGTCATTCCTGCCTCTCAGTCCTTCAGATCACTCACATTGCAACATCAGGTGTATTTTCAAAACCTTCAAAACAGCTTTTACTTGTGTTCCTTTCTTGCATAACGTCACTTTTCTTATTACCAGAAATTTTAACATCTCACTTTCCACTTACAGATCATAATGGGGTTAAGACTTAATTCATAGGCAACTCAAAATGAAGTACAAATGCAGCAAATAAAACAGACTCAAGCATCAAATAGGCAGAGATCAAAATGTCTAATCACAACCACAACACCATGTTTCATGCTGATACACTTCGGTTCTGTGGCATAGCTTTCAGAGAATCTGAGGAAGGTCACTAGACTGAAAGTTCATCTCCAACAACAATCACAAGCTTACTATTAGGCATCAGAGATGCTCAGTTCAGAATCAGTTTTGACACAGAGTACATGCTCAATAAATGTTCACCACTTCTATTAGTGTGGCTGCTATTAGGAAAACTTTGTTTTAATCTTCTAGTAAGCATCTGAAAAGTAGACATTTTTCTCTTTACCCAACATACAATATAGTAGCCAACCTCCATTAGGCATTTCTGTGGGGAACCACAGGCCAGGCCGGCTGCCTGTGGGGACCTCCTCATTGCAATCTGCCTTAACCTGCTGAGCATAACAAAGTCAAGGAAGTACTGACCTCAAGAGATACACCTTCAACCTGAGGATATGCGTGCCTTTTAATCTGATTGATGGACTGCTCGCCCTAGCCCTAGGGGACCGGGGATGGATAAAAGACCGGGATAGGGGCGGGAAGTGGAGCAGCCTCTTCAGTCTTTCTCTTTCTTTCTCTCGGCTGCTTCCCTTTCTCTCTCTTCTCTTTCTCTCCTTTCCTTCTTCTATCACTAAAAATAAAAGTTCTTTGAGAACCAATCAACAGCGGTCGTGTTGTGCGTGAATCCGTGGGTCGGACCCTTGCTGGCGAGGGTTCCCGATAATTTCAAAGAGTAATTTCAATGAATGGGTAGATAAACATATGGATGGGCATACTGGAATTTACAGAGATTAACAGAATGGTAGACAATTCTATAAACAGTAACAATAATCAGAGGAGTCAATAAGGGAAGCATGAGAGTAACTGTTCAGTGAAGGGTGAGGATTTCAGTCCTAAGTGCAGGAGCATGTTACACGTGTCTTTGCTCCTGCACACGCGCGCACACACACACACACGTGGCCAGGAAAGCTGGTGGGAAGATCCAGACTAGAACACTATTCTAGCCTGGGACAATTTTGTCTGGGTTACGTCTAGAATTGAGAGACATCTAAATTGTTACCTCTACCAAAAAAAAACATTTTCTTTCAATTCTAAATAAAACTGAACTCTTCAACTATCACTATCTGCAGTTTGTCACATGGTAAATTATTTTCTATGAAGCAACACAGCAGGATAAACAGATTAGTGGTTTCTACTAGCCCAAGGAGCAGTGAGCAGGAGAATGGCCAGAAGGAAGAATGTCAGAGGCAGCTCTAAACTAAAAATGTCTTCATCTATAAAATGCAGGTAACAACTACTACTTTTTAGTGTCACTAGCATATCTGATTTATATTCTGAAAATGCTTTGAACAATATCTCAAAAATCCATGCTATACACTATCCATTTACCAGCCAAGAATTCAGAGTTAATATGGTTATTAGTAATGCCTAGGCTTGGATTGGACTATGAAAGCAAGATGGTGGGACCAGTACTGTGGCACAGCAGGTCAAAGACCTGGCCTGCAGTGCCAACATCCTATATGGGTGCCAATTCGAGTCCCAGCTGCTCCACTTCTGATCCAGCTCCTGGTTAATACACCTGGAAAAGCAGCAGAGGATGGCCCTGGTGCTTGGATGCCTGCTCCCACGTGGGAGACTCACAAGAAGCTCCTGGTCCTGGCTTCAGACCAGCTCATGCTCCAGCCATTGCAGCCATTGGGAGAGTGAATCAGCGGATGGAAGACTTCTCTCTCTGTCTCTACCTCTCTCTGCAACTATTTCAAATAAATAAATCTTTTTAAAAAAAGAAAGCAAGATGGCTGGTACTTGGTAGAGGAAAGTTATTTATTAGAACTAAGGAGGCCAACTCCTGACAAGGTCGGTGGGGTGGACAGGATAAACACATGAGTGTGAAAGTCTACAGGAGGACAGGCACAAGGATGGAGAAAATACCCTAACCAAGGAGCCAGTCTTTAACAAATGGAGGAGAATGAGTGAAACAGTAAGAGGGGAATGTTAACAAAATGATATCACAAACTTTAGTGGATCTAGGAAGCTCAGAGGAGGAAGACAGAGCTGCACTGGAGTGGAGACATTCAGGTTCCAAGGTAACTGAGCATATGAAAAGAAGTCTCCAGTTACCCAGTGTATTCAAGAGGTAGCCAGGTTCAGTAAAAATGAGGTCCAGGAACTCTAAATTAGATTGAAGATACAGGGAAGCTTGAAATCAAGGCAGGGGTTGTCAGGAAAGGGAGAAAACACGTGTGACTGGGAGAGATCCAGCATGTTCCATGTAGTAGGGCACTGAGGCACCAGGAGTGACAGGTTGCTGTGCTAGGAGAAGTGGGGGTACTAAACCCAAGGTGTTGTAAAGAGACACAAGACTTCAAGCTACTGTTCTCTTTCTGGATGCAATACTAACAAGGAAAAAGGAAGAAGGCTCAATTCTTCACAGACTGACAGCTGCAAAAGTAAGGATGAATATGAAGAATGAATATACCGCCAATAAGAAAATATCACCTGTAATTTGTTCTTTTTCATCTTATTTTAATGCCTGCAAGAGCCAGGCAACATCTGGTTTCTTTTTATGGAATCTGAATTTATGTACTTACATTTCCCCTCTCTGGTTTAGTCTATAGTATTTAATTGTTGGTGTTTTCTACCAATAAATATCTACCGAATGCCTGCTGCATACAAAACATTATGTGGGGGATAGAACATGCATACAATATCCCCTAGCACTGTGGTGTTCATAAACTAAAGAAGGAGACAGAGATAGATATCGACAATTACAAAACAATGTGTGAAAGTCTGGCTTCCTTCCAAGAACATAGTATTTTCAAGTTTTATTCATAATGTAGCATGCATAAATAGTATTTCCTTGGTAGGACGAAATAATAATCCATTATATGAAAATACTGCCTTTTACTTATCAGTTGCTTGGCATTTGGTTTTTAAAATTTATTTTTTGGGCCGGCGCCATGGCTCAACAGGCTAATCCTCTGCCTTGCGGCGCCAGCACACCGGGTTCTAGTCCCAGTCGGGGCACCGGATTCTGTCCCAGTTGCCCCTCTTCCAGGCCAGCCCTCTGCTGTGGCCCGGGAGTGCAGTGGAGGATGGCCCATGGGAGATCAGGAAAAGCATCTAGCACCTGGCTCCTGCCATCGGATGAGCACGGTGGGCCGGCCGCAGCGTGCCGGCCACGGTGGCCATTGGAGGGTGAACCAACGGCAAAGGAAGACCTTTCTCTCTGTCTCTCTCTCTCACTGTCCACTCTGCCTGTCAAAAAATAAATTTAAAAAATAAAAATAAAAAAATAAAATGTATTTTTTATTTATTTAAAAGGCAGAGTTAGAGAGAAGAGGAGGAGGAAGAGGGAAGAGAGAGAGAGAGAGAAACTTCCATCTGCTGTTTTACAGTACCAGATGGCCACAAAAGCCAGGAGCCTGAAACGTCTTCTCGGTCTCCCACATGGGTATAGGGGCCCAAGCACTTGGGCCATATTCCACCACTTTCCCAGGCACACTAGCAGGGAGCTGGATTGGAAGTAGAACAGCCAGGTCTCAAACCAGCACCCACACAGGACGACGGCATCACAAGCAGAGGCTTAACCTGCTATGCCACAATGCCGGCCCTGACATTTGGGTTTTTCCAGCTTTGGATTGTGGATGATCAAAGAATTGATTGTGATGATGGTGGCATAACTCAAAATATACTAAAAACCAGAATCATATACTTGAAATGAGTAAATTGTACGGTCTGTGAGTTATATCTCAATAAAGATGTTACAAAAAAAAAAAAAACCCAGAAACGGAATTGAGCGCAGTATATCAAGAAACACACACAGAAGAGCTATCAAAGAGGAATAGGTAGTTTTAGGAGGTGATTAACTGAAAACTTCTGAGAAGAGGTGACCTCTGGACTACTTCTTCAAAATGGACAGAAGATCACTGGGTAGAGGAAACATAGGATACAGTGGTGGATGCTAACATTCAAAGACACAAAGTGTTACTCTGACTGGATGGCAGGACTGATCACAGAAAGTGATAAGCAGCTATGCAAGCCGTTGGAGGAGTGTCACACTGGGAGCCACCCAGAAGCTAAATCTAAATGAGGTAAGACTGAAAGCAAGGAGAACACTTAGGAAAATCTAAAATACAGAGAGGAGGTGGGGAATGAGCATAAAAAGGGAAAAAATTCCACAGTGAAGTGGAACCTGGAAACAGAGAAGCGTAGTATAGCAATTACAAAGTCCAGCTTCAGTGAATGAATAATGGCAGTAAAACATCCTTTTCGAAATAACATAGTTCAGCAAATCCAATGCTACTGTTCATATAGAAGTGACAAAAGTCAGCCAGTAAGAGTCATGTTCAGGACTGGCATTAAAACACTGTGTATCCAGCAGACTCATAGAATGGCAGATGTCCTAAACAGCACTCTGGCCTCAAAATCAGCTCTTAAGGCATTGAGATCTGGCTAAAAAGCCCATGAGAGTATTTCAGGCATGGAAAGCCAAGACACTCTGGCAAAAAAAAAAAAAAAGACCTAGATGAAAGATCTCTGTGAGTGAGATCTCAGTGGAAAGAACTAGGCCATCAAAGAAGGAGGTACCTTTCTCTGAAGGGAGAGAGAACTTCCACTTTGACTATGACCTTGTCTAAATAAGATCAGAGTTGGCGAATTCAAAAGGCTTCCATAACCTTGGCAACTCATAACAAGAGCCTAGGGAGATTACTGACGCCATAAACAAGAGTGTCAATTTGTTAAGTCAACAACAGGAGTCACTGTGTACTTATTCCTCATGGAGGATCTCTGTCCTTAATATGTCATACAATGTGAATTAATGCTATAACTAGTACTCAAACAGTAATTTAAACTTTGTGTTTCTGTGTGAGTGCAAACTGTTGAAATCTTTACTTAATATATACTAAATTGATTTTCTGTATATAAAGATAATTGAAAATGAATCTTGATTGGCCGGCGCCGTGGCTCAACAGGCTAATCCTCCGCCTTGAGGCGCCGGCACACCGGGTTCTAGTCCCGGTCGGGGCGCCGGATTCTGTCCCGGTTGCCCCTCTTCCAGGCCAGGCCTCTGCTGTGGCCCGGGAGTGCAGTGGAGGATGGCCCAAGTGCTTGGGCCCTGCACCCCATGGGAGACCAGGAAAAGCACCTGGCACCTGGCTCCTGCCATCGGATGAGCGCGGTGCGCCAGTCGCAGCGCGCCGGCCGCGGCAGCCATTGGAGGGTGAACCAACGGCAAAGGAAGACCTTTCTCTCTGTCTCTGTCTCTCTCTCTCACTGTCCACTCTGCCTGTCAAAATAAAAAAAATTTTAAAAAAATATTGAAAATGAATCTTGATGTGAACGGAATGGGAGAGGGTCAGGAGATGGGATGGTTGTGGGTGGGAAGGAAGTTATTTTGGGAAAAAGCCACTGTAATCATAAGCTGTACTTTGGAAATTTATATTTGTTAAATAAAAGTAAAAGAAAAACTGTGTATCTTTCACTTCAGAGAATGTCCAATGTCCCATTACACTGGGTTGTCTTCTCTTCGTGCCACAGTAACAGAGATGGTCATCGTATCTGAATTGTCCCTATTTGACAGTAAAAGACCTGGCTCAAACAGACCTGACTCTACCCACAGGTTTGACAATACAAATATGGTTTGAAGCTTCCTCATTTTATGACGAACACTGTTCTATTTAGTGACAGAGAATGAGTTCCTATACATCTTTTATATGTAAAAACACATTTTCTAAGAAATAAAAAGGAATTCATAAAATACCAGTGTATTTCATAAATCACTGTGAAAAAGCATGGAGCCAATGAGACCTTGTCCCTACACCAGGCTCAGAATTTTATCTGAATGAAATTCAAACAGAAAAGAAGCTACTAATGCCATATGTTGCTTATGAATGAAAGATTTAGAGACAACAACCGACCTACACTCTTTTCTATTTAGCGGTGAGTAATTAAAAACTGTTTCAGGTTTCCCATCTTAGACCATCTCTCTGAAGTGAATCCAGATCAGACAGAATCAAAAGTTGCTCTTGGTACAGTTCTGGTCTCCCCTTTCCATACAAAACCAGTTATAACCTTGATGAGCACCACTAGGTTTACTGGTCACAAACTATTGGGGGCAAATCTATGTAGGCTGCAACTTAAGTCATCAAATGTCAGAATCAGAAGGGCCACAGTATTAAATATGCAATTAATTTCTAATATTCTCAATGTGCTAAAAAATCCAAATTTACATAAATTATACATACATATAAGCACATTTTCAGAATAATCAGATTCACCAAACCCCAGGCCAGCACTGTGTCACTGCACTGGCAATCTACATGGATTCCAGTTTGACTCCTGGCTGCTCCACTTCTGATCCAGCTCTCCACTAATTAACCCAGGAAAGCAGGAGAAAATGGCCCAAGTGCTTGGGTCCCTGAACCCACAAGGGAGACCCAGATGAAGTTCCTGGCTAATGGCTTCAACCTGGCCAAGTCCTGGTTGTTGCAGATGGAAGATCTCTTTCCCTCTGTCCCTCTTTGTCTCTAATTCTGCCTTTTCTAATAAATAAATAAATATTTTAAAAAATTGACCAGATTCTCAGTGGAGTTCCTTTCCCTGCCAAATAAAGGATTTAGAACTGTATAGTCACTGGTACATGGTCTGGCTTGAGCTTTTAGGGACTACAGACTGATCACTGAGTTAATTGGTTGAATGGGCCTCTTGGCAACCCCATAGAAGATAAAACTGAGTTGCTCTGTCAGGCACTAAATATCCCTCCTTGTTCTGTCTCTTCTATGATGTCTACTATTACTGAAAGGCATTATTCCATCTGACAAGGGGCACAACCTTATTCTGTGGAACCTGGATCTTATGTAATTTAGATGGTGGGTCAGCATTAAGGAAAAAAAGAATACAAAACCAGAAGTAGAAAATTAGATCCATAGCCTTGGAAAGAGCCTACACAATCAAGGTACTCTGAATTCTAAGTTTCACAAGCTTCAAGTTGAATTCATCTTTTCATCTTTCTTCAGCACACATAATAGTAATGAATTCCTCATTTGCTGTCTTCCAGTAACAATTTTGTTTATTTATATTATTCCTTGTAGTAAGTTTATTTTTTAAAATGACTTACTGAGTTACATAAACTACAACAAAATAAACTTTAATTCAAAGCAAACAAGAAGGAAAATCTGAACTAATAAAACAGCATAAAGCCATTTTATTAAATGAATGAAATTAATACATAGCATATTTCCTGTCCATTGGTGGAAATATGCATAACTTAGCTATAAATCATCTAGTTGTCAATAGAAAGTGAAAAACATGGTTAACTATATGAGTTAGACCAATAGTTGAATAAATAAATTCACAGCTAGTGAGAAATCTCTTCTCTCAGTGTCCTATAATGAAGTGATTACAAAATCAATAAAAATCCTAGACTATTTCCTATGATCTGGCTCTATGAAGACCCTGGCACCCTAGCAAGGACCAGCCACTAAAGGTACATCTACAGAAATGCAATGGCTGTGGTTCAGGTACCCTGCTCTATAGGGTCATAATTAATTCAAAGTTAGACCTTAATACTACATGTGGACCATGGGTGTTCTACAGCACCCTCTGTGAATACTCTCAAATGTTCTTATTCAAAAAGCAAGTGGATAACAGTGAGTTGGAGGATATGCAAAGGCAAAGGCTACATTAATACATACTTGTTTAAAATTTCTCCATGTCAATAGAGAAAAGGATTCCCGTATACTTTTCAAATTAAGTAACCCAAGAAGGTTAAATACCTACTCAAAGAAATAAATTGTGGCCTCCCTTGATATAAAACCATCTAATCACCCTAATTAGTATAATCCCTTCGTTTTTACACATTTCTGGGAGCATATTATTTATTATGTTAGTGTATTTTACATTATTATAGGCTTTTTCAGTAACTTTGACCTGCAGAAAATTAGCCTGGAATGAAATACAGCTTTTCTTGTTTACTCCTAAAAATAATTTTGAAAAATGCAGTACATGTTCCTATGCCTTTTTTAATTGACTTGTAAAATTTGTTGACCTGTATGAAAGAGTTGTGCAATTACACATTAAGATGATGGTGGAATAAGGAGGGAGCTTGCTGCTTGAGTCTAGAAGATAGCTAAAAAAAACAACAGAGTGCAGTCTCAGGGGAGAGTTAGGGAGAAAACAACAGAGAAAATTCTATGTAAACTGGAGGAACACAGTGGGCCCACGTGGAGGGCAAAGATGTGCGCAACTTAGCATCCCACATCCGGGAGCCTCACAGCCGTGTGGGAGAGCAAGGTGAGACCAGACGGCAGTAGCCAAAGACACTGGCTAAAAAGCTACAGGAAGAGTCTATATGGAATCTGGCTTGGAGCCAGATAGAGGATAACCCATAAAACTGGAGGAGAAAAAACAAGGGGGAGGGCACATTTTCTCTCTCCCCAGTCAACCTGCAAAGTTGCCCTGTATCAAGCTGAGAGACAGCAGGTGCCATTTTGAACATACATAACAACTATGCAAGCTTGTGTCTGCACCCATCAGCAAGAAAAGCAGAGACTCCTAAGTCTGGTGGGGAGAGGAGACTGGAGGCAGGGTGCTCGTTACTGCAGGAGGTGTATGTGCAGGAATGTGAAACATTGAGGCTGTATGGGAAGACTCAGGGTGTGGATGGAACATTGGCAGTCCCTGTGGGAGGCACCACACAATCAGGGATCCCTGATTACTTGGTGAGAGGCACTGCTGGGGAATCTGAGCTTATGCTGAGGGCTGCACAGATCCTTAGTGTGGTCCTTGTGACAGCATGAACAACTAATATACTCACAAGGGCTAGCACCCAGGCACTGGTCTCCTTCTAGGAGAGGACCTCAGCTGAGTCTACACCAACAGACAAGAAGAAACTTCACCCCGAATTAAAAAAAAGAAAGGGGGGGGATTTAACACTCCAAACTAGGTGTGTCCCCTCAGACACACCTTCACCATGGAGCACTGAACAGAGCTCTCTGGCCACTCCCTGCCACGCACCTCTAGTTATTCCCCGAAAGCAGACACTTCACTAATCCAATCAGACATAGTCCAAAAATATAAACCTCCACAGGAAAAAAAAAATGAGTACACCAACAAACACCAAATAACAAACACACCAATCCAAAAAACAATAACAAGGAACATGATATCTCCAAAATAACACAACACCTCAATACTAGATTGTGAATATGAGACTGAAGAAATGCCAAAATGGAATTCAAAAAATTGATCATAGGATTACTTAGAGGTAATCAGAAGCAAATCCAAGAACTAATGAAATACAAACATGACATGAAAGAAAATTGCTCCCATAAAATTAGGATCTATGTTTTTTTTTGACAGGCAGAGTGGACAGTGAGAGAGAGAGATAGAGAGAAAGGTCTTTCTTTGCCTTTGGTTCACCCTCCAATGGCTGCTGCGGCTGGTGCACTGCGGCCTGTGCACCGCGTTGATCTGATGGCAGGAGCTAGGTGCTTATCCTGGTCTCCCATGGGGTGCAGGGCCCAAGCACTTGGGTCATCCTCCACTGCACTCCTGGGCCACAGCAGAGAGCTGGCTTGGAAGAGGGGCAACCGGGACAGAATCCAGCGCCCCAACTGGGACTAGAACCCAGTGTGCCAGTGCCGCAAGGTGAAGGATTAGCCTGTTGAGCCACGGCGCTGGCCTAAAATCAGGATCTTAAAGAGAAATCAAAATAAAATCTTGTAAATGAAGAACTCAATTGAACAAATAAAAAATACAGTGGGGAGCCTTTACAACAAAATCAGTGAAGCAGAAGAAAGACTATCCAAGTTAGAAGACAAAGCACAGGAAATTAAGCAGTCAGACCAAACACAAGAAGGAATTAGAAAACTAAAAAACACTGTTGGGAATCTGCAGGACACTATCAAATGACATATGGGTTCTAGGTGTACCTGAAGGTGTAGTAGCAGAGAAAGGATTAGAATTCCTTTTTCATGAAATAATTACAAAAAAATCCCCAATTTGGAGGAAAAAAAGGGCATCCAATTACAAATTGAGAATGAGGAAGTCAAACTAATGCCATCTTACATGTTAAAGTGATCATAGTAAGTATGTAACTAATCATATAGATATGATTAAGTGTCAAAGAGATCACTTAAATAAGACCAAGTGTCTGGTAATAACAAGATAGAATTAAAAAGGAGAGAATGATCTAACATGGGAAACAGGCCACACAGCAGACTCATAGAACTACAAATGCCTTAAATAGCACTCTGGCCTCAGAATCAGCCCTTTGTGTGTCTGTGTGGGTGAAAACTGTTGAAATCTTTATGTAATATAGAGTTGGTCTACTGTATATAGATAAAAATAGTTCAAAATGAATCTTAACGAAGAATGGGATATAAGAGGTGGGACAGGAGTAGGGATGGGAGGGCAGGTATGGGGGACCCACTATATTCCTAAAGCTGTACCTATGAAATTTGTACTCATTAAATAAAAGTATTCTTTAAAAAAAAAGGAAAAAAAGAAAGAAAGGGGCATCTAAGTACAGGAAGCACACAAAACTCCTAATAGACATGACCAGAAAAATCTTCACCACAACACATTGCAATCAAACATAACGAAAAGATTCTAAATTGTGCATGAGAGAAATGCAAAGTTACTTCAGAGGATCGCCAAACAGACTCACAGCAGACTTCTCATCAGAAACCCAAAAGGCTAGGAGATACAGTCCAAGTCTTAAAAATTGTCACCCCAGAATACTATACTGTCCAAAGCTCTCATTTATGAATGAAGGTGATATAAAGACTTTTCATGACAAAAAACTGAAAAAATTTGTGACCACCCATTCAGCCCTGCAAAAGATGCTTAAGGACATGCTGCACACAGAAACACAGAAACATGATCATCAATATGGAATAAGGTAAAGGAAAGAAAAGTCCCAGCAAAAGTACAAAGGAAATTCAAAGTAAAAGCTAGGAATATGTATGGAAAAATGGCAAGGCAAATTCAAAGCTTATCAATAGATACCTTGCAGGTAAATGGCCTTAACTCTCCAGTTAAAAGATACAGAGTGGCTGAATGGATTAAAAAACGAAATCCATCTACTTGCTGCCTACAAGAAACACATCTCACTCTAACAAAGATGCATGCAGACTAAAAGTGAAAGGATAGAAAAAGATAGTCCATGCCAAAAGAAATAAAAATGAGGTGGTGTAGCTATCTTAATATCAGACAAAATAGACTTTAACAGAAAACCCGTTAAAAGAGATAAAGAAGGGCACTATGTAATGATTAAAGGATCAATTAAACAAGGAGATGTGACTATTATAAACGTATATGCTCCTAATTACAGGGATCTAAAGGGATAAACAGACTAAAATACAATAGTAATGGTGGATTTCAATACCCTACTTTCAGCAATAGACAGATCAGACAGAAAGTCAGCAAGGAAACAGCAAAATTAACTGACACTACAGACCAAATGGACCTAACAAATAGCTATAGAACTTTAAAACCTAAAGTTGCAGAATACACATTCTTCTCACCTGTGCATGGAACCTTCTCTAGGATTGACCTTATGCCAGGCCATAAAACAAGTCTTGGAAAATTAAAAAAAAATGAAATCACACTATGCATCCCCTCAGACCACAACACAATGACCTGAAAATCAGCAGCTCAGGAATATCTAGAACATATGCAAACATGGAGATTGAACAATTCTCATGAATGAACCTTGGGTCATAGAAGAAATCAAAAGAGAAGTTAAAAAAAATCTAGAAGTAAATGAAGATGACAATACAACATATTAAATCTTATGGGATACAGCAAAAGCAGTATTAAGAGGAAAGTTTATAGCACTTGGCGCCTACATCAAGAAATTGGCAAGACACCAAAAATGAGCTATCAACATGTCTCAAGGATCTAGAAAAACAACAGCAAACCAAGCCCAAAACTAGTAGGAGAAAAGAAATAATTAGAGAAAAAAATCAACAAAACTGAAACCAAGTAAACAATACAAAAGATCAGCAAAATGAAAAGCTGATTTGTTGAAAAAATAAACGAAATTGAAATACCATTGGCCCAACTAGCCAAAAATGGAGATAAAGGACCCAAATCATAAAATTAGAGATGAAAAAGGAAATATAACAACATACACCACAGAAATAGAAAGAATCATCAGAAATTAATACAAAGAGCTGTAGGCCAACAAACTGGGAAACCTAGAAGGAATGGATAGATTCCTGGACAATACAATCTATCTAAATTTATCCATGAAGACATAGAAAACCTAAACAAACCCATTAACAAGATGGCAATTGAATCAGTAATAATGACTCTCCCAAGAAAGAAAAGCCCAGGATCAGATGTCTTCACTGCCATCTGATTATTATTATTATTATTATTATTTAAAGAACTAACTCCAATTCTCCTCAAATTATTAAAAACAACTGAAAGAGAGGAAATTCTCCCAAAGTCTTTCTATGAAGCCTGTATCACCTTAATTCCTAAACCTGAAAAAAAAGACAACAGAGGAAGAGAACTTCAGACCAATTTCCCTGATGAACATAGATGCAAAAATCCTCAACAAAATTCTAGCCAATCAAATCCAACAATACATCAGAAAGATAATTCATCTGGACCAAGTAGAATTTTTCAGCATTCACAAATCTATCAATGTGATATACCACATTAACAAACTGAAGAACAAAAACCATATGATTATCATAATAGATGTAAAGAAAGCATTTGATAACATACAACATTCTTCCATGATGAAAACTCTAAGCAAACTGGGTATATATGGAACACTCCTCAAACAATCAAGGCAATTCATGACAAATCCATGGCAGACAACCTAATGAATGGAGAAAAGTTGGAATAATTCCAACTGAGGTCCAGAACCAGACAAGGATGCCCACTGTGTCCATTAGCCAAAGAAATCAAAGGAATTCAAATTGGGAATGAGAAAAAAAATCAAGCTATCCCTATCTGCAGATAACATGATTTTATATACAGGGAGTCCAAATGACTTCACCAAGAGACTATTGGAATTCATAGAAGAGTTTGATAAAGTAGCAGGATATAAAGTCAATACACAAAAATGAACAGCATTTCTATACATAGACAATGCCACAGTTGAGAAAGAACTTCTAAGATCAATCCCTTTCACAATAGCTACAAAACAATCAAATACTTCGGAATAAATTTAACCAAGGAAGTCAAAGATCTATACAATGAGAAATGCAAGACATTAAAGAAATAAATAGAAGAAGATACAAAAAACAGAAAAATCTTCCATGCTCATGGATTGGAAGAATCAGTATCATCAAAATATATATTCCTCCAAAAGATTTACAGATTCAACGTGATACCAATTAAAATACCAAAGACATTCTTCTCAGATCTACAAAAAATTATGCTGAAATTCAAATGGTATCACAGAAGACCTTGAATAGCTAAAGCAATCTTATACAGCAAAAACAAAGCTGGAAGCGTCACAATACCAGAGTTCAAGACATAGCACAAAGGCAGTTATAATCAAAACAGCTTGGTACTGGTACAAAAACAGATGGATAGACCAATGGACCAGATTAGAAACACCAGTATTCAATCCAAGCATCTACAAACAAACTTATATTTGACCAAGGAACTAAAACCAATTCCTGGAGCAAACAGTCCCTTAACAAATGGTGCAGAGAAAACTGGATTTCCACATGCAAGACTATGAAGCAGGACCTCTACCTTACCTCCTTACATGAAAATCCATTCAAAATGCATTAAAGACCTAAATCTACGACCTGATACCATCAAATTACTGGAGAACATGGGGAAAATCCTGCAAGACATTGACACAGGCAAAGAGTTCTTGGGAAAGACCACAGAGACATAGACAATCAAAGCCAAAATCAACAAATGGGATTATATCAAATTGAGAAGCTTCTGCACTATAAATGAAACACTCAAGAAAGTAAAGAGGCAACTGACAGAATGGGAAAAATTATTTGCAAACTATGCAACTGATAAAGGATTAATTACCAGAATATATAAAGAGATCAAGAAACTCCACAACAATAAAACAAACAACCAAGTTAAAAAATGGGCAAAGGACTTAAACAGACATTTTTCAAAAGAGGAAATCCAAATGGCCAATGGACACATGAAAAAATGCTCAGGATCACAAGTCATCAGGGAAATGCAAATCAAAACCACAGTAAGATTTCATGGCTTTCATGTAGAAATCAATAAACAATAAATGCCAGTGAGGTTGTGGGGAAAATGGTACCCTAACCACTATTGGTGAGAATGCAAACTGGTAAAACCATTATAGAAATCAGTTTGAAGATACCTCACAAATCTGATTATATAATTACCATACGAACCAGCCATCCCACTCCTGGGTATTTCCCCAAAGGAAATGAAATCTGCAAATAAAAGAGTTAGCTTAGAAATTGAATCAACTTAAATTCCTATCAACTGAAGACTGGATAAAGAAATTATGGGATATGTACTCTGTGGAATACTACACAGCAGTAAAAAATGAGATCTGATCATCTGCAACAAAATGGATGAATCTGCAAAACATCATACTTAGTGAAATGAGCCAGTCCCAAAGGGACAAATACCATATGTTCTCCCTGATCTATGATAATTAACAGAGCACCTAAAAGGAAATTTATAGAAATGAAGTTAACACTTTTTACACTTGAACAGCTCTTGCCTTCCTGTCAAGGAACATTTTTTTTTCTTAAAGGATAAAGGGACTAGGAATATGAGAAGGAGGATGAGGTGGGGTGGGAGAGCAGGTATGATGGGAAGAATCATGATAGTCCTAAAGTTTTACATATGAAATTTGTACTCATAAAATAATTGGTTTCTTTTGGAAAAAATAAACAGTAACACAAATTCTGGTATTCTATATATATTTAAATTAAAATAATTTATTCATATATATGAAATAAATACAAAATCAATTTCATATATGAATAATTTCATGACTGTTGGAAAGTTTTGTATTGTTTGTCATTTTGAACTTAACATTTTCATCCAATCTCCCAGAAATTTTCTACTGTAATACATTTTTATGCTTGAGAGTATATATAATTCATCTCCTTATATTTTATTGTATGTATTTATTTGTATGTGTGTATTTTTATATATGTGTATTGAGAGAGAGACATTAACTTCTTAAATTTCTTCTGTCATAAGATCCCAAAAGTTAGCTACTTATTATGGATTTAGATATTATTTGTAATAACTATTATGGAATATTTCAATCATTTGCAATTATTTACACAATTATCCCAAAAAGTAACATATATTTTAATAATTACTACAGAAGAACAAATAATCACAAATGGTACAGCTTTTTTTTTTCCTATTAGATTATATGTCCAGAATGAGTATAAATCACTGATAGAACAAAACAAGGATCAACACCAATTCTATTATTTTGCTTTGCTGGTTTAGGCTCTGGGGACATTTGGCAGCCAATTCCCAGTGGCTCTGAGGTATACCTTTAACAAATAAGTAGGTCCCTCTATTACAGCTAACTTCCCAGAAGAGAGAGCATGTTAAGAGTAAAGATGTGAAATTTAGATATTTGGAAGGTGTTGTCCCTGTTAACAACTGTGTAGCTACTCAGCAAATGTGTATTTGCTCCTGATTCTACAACCTGGCCATGCTCAGCTGCATAGATTCCTGGTGGTATCACCTGTGGTAACTCCCAGCATGTAATTATCTAGGACTCAAGTCAGTTCAGGGGGCTCTCAAATGCTTACTTGCAGTCTGGCATTAGTGGAATTTTAGACAATGCACCATTATTCTCTATTCCAGCAGGATGGTCCAGGCTTCTTTAAATGACAACCGGGTTTTAAGAGGACAAGTCCCCAATTGCAAATACTTTCAAACCTCTGCCTGTGTGACTTTCACTGGTGGTCTAACGGAAAAAGGAAGCAGCAAGGCCAAGTTCAGACTCAACTTCAGAGGGGACTACCAAAAGCATGGATCCTAGAAGTATAACTTAACAATCTCCCACAATGCTTCCTCAGGCTGCAGGGGAATGTCTCTTCAACACACAAAACATACTCAGTATCATCTAGGACCTCCAAATCCTTAGCTGACAGTGGTCTCAGGCTTGAAGCCAATGATCTCGTTACTAGCATCAGGCCTGGACATGAAAGAGGGAGTTAAGCACAGCTCTTCTGTATCTGGAAACTTGAGACAGGACAGGAAAAGGCATTTGGTCTTGCAACCCACGTACACTGACACAGAAGCAAAATATCTAAAAGGAATGTTCCAACTCCAAACAGATGTGAATAGGAAAATGACATTCACTTGTCATAGCAATTATGAAATCCAGCCATACACATGCTGTAAGAGATGAGACTGTCTCAAAGGACAGCCCAGTTTGGCTGCCTTGGAGTTCACTTAGCCCACTGTTCTGAGCTACACACTCAGAAAACCCCTTCCTTTCCTCTTAAGAAGCAACAGCTTGTGTGTGCTACTGAGCTTTCTCACTTCCTCTCCCATTTGAAAGCTGGAAGACAGGGGTCTCTTTACATTTTTAATTACCTCTTTCCCATGGTGATAGTATTTTTGCCAATATAACTCTTAAAGGATTTGTGGGAGGGGCTGGTGCTGTGGCATAGCAGATAAAAGTTGGCACCTACAGTGCTGGCATCCCATATGGGTGCCAGTTTGAGTCCCGGCTGCTCCACTTCCTATCCAGCTCTCTGATATGGCCTGGGAGGGCAGTAGAGGATGGTTCAAGTCCTTGGGCCCCTGCACCCACGTGGGAGACCCAGAAGAAGCTCCTGGCTCCTGGCTTCGGACCAGCTCGTGCTCCAGCCATTGCAGCCTCTGGCTCTCTCTAACTCTGCCTTTCATATAAACAAGTAAATATTTCTAAAAAAAAAGGATTTGTGGGATTCTGTAGAATTTTTGAGTCTTCAACGTCCTAATATCTACAACGACAGTGCTTTCTGAAGTGACTTCTTCCTGCATTAGATAAATCAGGCTGCTTTGAGACAGCATTCTGACACTTCTTATATGCTTTCTATCCAGACACATGGGTCACATACATGCTCTCAAATGTTCCTGAGTGCATAACAAAGGTCCTTAGAGCCACACCTTGATTTCTTTTTCATCTCAAGGCTATTCCTTACTTTGGGAACCTTACCAGCTGTAGATACTGGAAGTGAGAAACAGTTGTCTTTACAAATCAGCAAGTCTTGATTCTTCTGGAGTCCTAAATTCTGTCTGTAAACTGAACTGTGGTGGAATGAGAAGGCCATGCCAAGATGGCCGCTGGCAACAGAGCCTGCCTGGCAACAGGCTGTGATTGGATGGTTTTGGAAACCACATGGCAACGGAGCCTGACTGGCAACAGGCTATGACTGGATGGATTCGGAAACTGCCTGGCGACAGGGCATGTTTGGTTAGGGCATATACCGCTCCTTGACTGGATTGGCTGCCTTGGCTATATAAGCTGCTGTAGCAACTGAAATAAGTCTGCAGGCTGCTCGCCTCTGGCCTGCTTTCACCCGACTCCCGGGGTCTGTGTGGTGACTCTGCGCCTCTTGCCCCCACCACGCTCCTCCTCTCAGAACGAATCCACCTCAACACTGAGCAAGTCTCTCTCACATTCAAGTCTCTCTTCCCACACCTTCTCACAGGCCGCAAAAAGAAGCCAGTGGGCACTTTTTACCTGGCAATATCCTCAGGCAGACTGGCAAGCGCTCTGGTGCACTACCTATCTTCCCTGAAGAAGCCAGTCTGCCAAGTGTCATATTACAGGACACCATTGGTCCCCAACAGGTTCAGTTCTTCACTACTTCTCCAAGCCCCCAACCCCAAACAATCCATTTCTAGATCTCCAGACTTTGTCTTTGCTAGAAGTTCCCTGCTATGTTTCCATTTCTCCAACTGCTGCCCTCGAACCAAAGCTCGTCCCACGTTTTAGTATGTTTGTTTTAACAGCATCACTTCACTTGTAGGTACCAACTTCTATTTCAGTTATCTATGTAACTATATAGATAGTAAATGAGACCGCCACATCCCACATCAGAGCACCTGGGTTCACACCCTGGCTCTGGCTCCTGACCCCAGCCTTCTGTTAATACAAATCCTTAGAGGCATCAGTGATAGCTCAAGTAATTGGGTCCAGCCACTCACGTGGGAGACTTGGATTGTGTTCTAGGCTCCTGACTTCATCCCCAGTCTGGCTCCAGATGTCTCAGGAATGTCGCAGGGAGAGGATTAGCAGATGTTAGCTCTGTCTCTCTCTGCCTCTAAAATAAATAAAATCTAAAATAAAAATGAAATTAAATTTAAGAATTACCCTGAACCATAATAACTTAAAATCACCATGGTTTATTGTTCACAATTCTGCATTTCAGATCAGGGATGGCTGAGTGGTTCTTTGACTGGTCTTGCCTGTGGTCACCCATGAGGCTGTAGCAATCTAGAGCTTAGCTGGGATGAATGATCCAAGGGGGGATCCATCAAATGCCTCGCGGATAGCAAAGCTGGCAGCTGGGGGCCAGGACAGCCCTGACTTCAGGATATATCGAGCTGTGTTCAAACAAGGCAAGCCCCAAAGGGTAAGCATTTAGCAATTCTCTGTCACATTTGCTAGTTCTTCAGAGGCCACAGCAGCCCCTGGGCCAAGGCTAGAGTCAGCGTGGGAACAGACTACACAGGGTGTGGAAGGCTTAATCCACTGAAGAGCACCATGACAACCCCACCTCAATCGACATTCGCACCATTCCTTGGGGAGTATCTGTGTCACACACCTCCTAAGATACGCCCACCCCTGTGTGAGAAGTGCTAAGAGAACAAACATTAAGTTATTAGCAAAATGAGCTGCACTGGGAGTGACTGAAGGGTAATCAAGGAGTACAGCATGGCAGAATCAGTCTAGGAAACAGGAGACCTTCATGCAGGAGAAATGGGCCTGGGATAGCAACTTGGAGCTATGAAAAAATGACAAGTAGGAGCTTCCCAGCATTGTCAGGATAGAAGACAACCATATACTACTGTTTCGCCTGTGCAATGGATTAGGAGTAAAATTCCAAAGGAAACTTCAGTGATCAAAGTGGTCTCAGAAGCACACAGTGGATGACTTGTGTACATGCCCAGAAAAGACACCACACTCTTGTCCCCCAGCTACTCTTAGATATGTGAACAGGGGGCATCAGAATCATTAACCCTCGCTATGTAAGGTAGCCACAAGTAAGAGCCATCGCCAATGATACGGTAAGTTCAGCACTCAGGAAGCTTTGTGATGGGCATGCAGCAAACATCACTCATGATCTTCTTATTTAAGCAATCACTAAAAAGATAAAACAGTAGGTTTCCTTTTCTTCTTTACATTCTGTAACTGTCTGATTCCCATCTGCAAACGTATTCTGCAGCCCTTTCTCTAATCAGTAATCTGAAATTGCTATTCTCCCTGGCTTCTAGGTTCTCCTCTTATTTTGAGACATCCCCTCCCCTTGTAGATATTAAAATTGATTTCAGATGATGTCAGATAGTTTGCCTCCAACAATAATTTTTTTTTATTTATGTGAAAGGCAGAGCAAAAGAAAGAAAGAAAGAAAGAAAGAGAGAGAGAGAGAGAGAGAGATGCTCCCATTTACTGATTCACTCCTCCAAATGGCCACAACAGCCAGATCTAGGCCAGGCCAAAGCCAGGATCCAGGAATTCTATCCTGGTCTCCCATATGAGTGGCAGGGGCCCAAGTACTTAGGCCATCTTCTGCTGCCTTCCCAGGATCCTTTTCAGGGAGTTGAACTGGAAGCACAGTATCCAGGACTCAAATTGTCACTCTGATATGGGATACCGGTGTTGCAAGCAGCAGCTTACTACGCTGCGCCATAATAACTGACCTCCACTTAAACAATTTGAGTATCTACTATGCTCTGGGGACAAAGAGGCATTGTTGCTGTCTAAGGAACTTGCCATCTATTAGGGAAATTGATAGAATGTAATGAAATGCATGTTAAGCCTCCTGCATATACTGGATGCCTTAGGAGCACATCAATATGGTACTAAATCCAGAATGGGAGGACACAGGGTAAGTTCTCAGAGGAACTGGTATCTAACTGAATATTTTAGGATGAATAAGATCTAACCATGCCAATATTGAAGGGCGCACATATCGTAAGCAGTGTGCTTCTAAAATACCCTCTGACTCTGGTGAAAATGTAAAGCCATATTGCATGACATGACAAATCTACAAAGGCCTGAGAGGGCGCTGCCAACCACTTCAAACACTCTAGTGTGACAAGAGAACAAGCGCAAGGGGGAAATTAAAAGGACGCAGAGGCTACTAGAAGCTGGGTGCACAGAGTGGTGAAGGCTGTCCTTAAGAACGCCAGATGTGAAAAGTGGATGCCACGCGGTGGCAGATCCATGGATTGGTTAAGAAGAATGTGGGAGCAGGGTGCCAGACACAAGAAGCAGACATGGATGCCCAGTCAGGGTCTTAACTACCGTTCCCCTGCCAGTGGCCATGGCTGGGGTCTAGAGCCTAAACAGGTAATGGGACACATTTTCCAACAGGAAAAGCAGCACATGTGTGTGCGAATGTGCATTTGATCTAAATGTTTTCCAATGTTAAAAGGCCTAAGATATAATAGCTTCACAGGCAACCATCTTATCCACTATTTAACTTGCACCTGATTTTGTCACAAGCTCAAATTCTAACTCCACTTCCAATTTTTGACACATCATATACCCCTTACAGTAACCTTCTTCTTTCCTCTGAATCCAGCAGCAGAAACACATAAGGCATGTGCTCTTTCTCCAAGGCAGTCAAACATTTTTTTCTTTCGCTTTTCCTAACTTCAGAGAAGGGTTACTTTCAACAATGTCCCTGTCAACTTCTAACATTTAGAACATCTGCTAAACTTGGACAAATTCAACCCACACACACACACACAAAATGATTCTTGTCCAGCACATTTTCCAAGGAGACTCTGGGCTCCACACAGAGCATTGTCACCACTCCACTCTTCATAAACGCCCCCCCCCAATAATCTGTACTGCCTCTATTATGAAGAAGGCTGCATTCCAAATAAAACATCCTTGGCTAGTAACTTCGCTCTCAGCAGGAGGCAAACATGTAGGAGGAGGCAGGATGCCTTGCAGGAAACTGGGACTGCAGCATGAAAAATAAATCATTAAACACCAATGGAATTTCAGTCAATTCTTAATTAATCAGAGGATTTCCTACAGGTACAGTGAGGAGGGGAGGAAGGCTAAAATTCTAATTAAAATAAAATAAAACTGCCATCAATTACTGGATATTAGGCAACAGGGACCTACGGTCAAGTCCACTCTCCAAAGGATTCAGAAAGGCCAAGATCTGATTCCCAATAATTGCAATCTCCTATGGGGAGGAGTGGATCAAAGCCCCGAACAGTCCTGGGTGAAGGAGGTGGACCCCCACAGGGGGAGGCAAGTACTGCCAACAGCCTCCCATCTCTCTGCACAGAAAAGTTCCTCAACACCTAGCCCAAAGAAGGGAAGGGACATCAGAACTTGGGCTTAAGCAGTCACTGTGTATCCTAGGAACTGAAATGTTAACCAACTAATCAGCTACTACACACTACATACAGTGTACCATATTCTGAAAGGAGTGATTGGGTAGGAGGTATGCTCTCGTAATGCATATCAGAATGCAATATCATATAGTGATCTCATAAACTTGACGCTCAGCTACCTGTTAGCTGGAGGAATAGAACACCTGTCTTAATCTCTCTGAGCTTCATTTTCCTACCCTGAAGATTATACCTGAATTGTTATATGATCCCACCTAATGAAGAGCCATCCATGAATCAACCACTCTAAAACTGTTGTCAGAGATTTCCAAAATGGCAGAATAGGAAAAGGAAATACTTATTTAGGCTAGGAGAAAATAGCAGCAAAAAGTGAAGGAAACACATTCCCAGGGGAAAGTTGGAGAGAAGTCTGCAGAAAAATATCAGTGTTCCCCACTGACTTTGAGTATGGCTGGGAGAACTGACAGGGGACTGGCAACACACACAGGACTGCGAGGTGCCCTAGCCGCTCTATGTACCCAGGCTCTGGGGCTCAAATCACCAAGAGGAGCATACACAGTCAGCTGGCCATTGGGATGTCTCTGCCTCTCTGTGAATGGGAAGGCTAGTGGGGCAGAGTAGACCCTTTGTACCACATGACTGTGGGAGCCTTGCGTGCTGAGACAGTGGAAACCATGTGAGTGTAAGATAGGATGCAGGATGTAGCTGGGTCTCTGGGCAATAACTGTGGTACCAAAGATTTAAAGCTCCCTCATTAACTGGAGTAGGTTACTGTACCAGGATCTGTATTGACATGAGAACTGCACAGATCTTTTGTGCAGTTCATGTGGCAGTATGGGTAAATGTTGCAACCGCCGTGGGCTAACACAGGGCAGTAATCACCCTTGAAGAGAAGAGGTGAAGGAATGATTACACCGACAGAAGTGATCATACCCTCTTCTGCATTGACAACAAAGGAGATATGACATGCCCAACTTGGCTACCACCTGGATACGTGCCCCATGCTGGCACACTGACCAAGATTCCCTGGCAACACCCAGCACACACTTCTGGATATTCACTGAAAGTTCTAGAAGACACTCCACTAAGACATAGGGACATAATTCAAAGTTAAATTTGCTCAGGAAAAAAGCAACAAGTATTCCCATAAACATTTAGAAAAATAAGAATAAGGATAAAAAACATGAACCCCCAAAGAAACACAGCAACATTTCAGTATTAGAATGTGATGACAAAGAGACTGATGAAATTCCTGAAAAGAAATTCAAAATCAATCCTAGAATTACTCGGAAACAATGAAAAGCAAATTCAAGAGTTAAAGAAATCTATACATAACATGGAAGAAAAATTCTCCCACAAGATTAAGATTTTTAAGAGAAATCAAACTGGAACATTGGAAATGAAGATTTCAAAATGTCAAATAAAAATATGGTGGAAAGGCTTAACAACAGATTGGGTGGGACAGAAGAAAGAATATCCAAGCTAGAAGATAAATCTTTGGAAATTTCTCAAATCAAAAAAAAAAAAAAAAGGAAGGAAGGAAGGAAGGAATGGAGGGAGGAAGGGAGGGAGGGAGGGAGGGAATAAAAGAAGAAATTAGAAAAATTAAAAACACTGTTGCAGATTTATTTTATACTATCAAAAAACCAAACATATAGATCTTACAGAGTTTGTGTAGGTATGAAAATAGATAATGGATTAGAAGGCCTATTCAGGTAAATAATTACTTTCCCAATTAGAAGAAAGAAAGGGACATCCAAGTACACAAGGCACACAGCACTCCCAATAGACATGACCAGCAGGGGTCTGCACCATGACATATTGCAATCTAGCTTTCAACAGTAAAACATAAAGAAAAGATACTAAAATGTGCACAAGACAAATGCCAAATTATTTTCAGAGGCTCTCCAATTAGACTCACAGCTGATTTCTGAGCAGAATCTACATGCTAGGAGAGGATGGTGAGATAATAGTCCAAGTCATAAAAGGAAAAAAACCTGTCAACCCAGAACACTATACCCTAAAATCTTTCATTTATGAGTGAAGGTGAATGAGAGACCTTTCATAGCAAACAGAATTTGAAAGAATTTTATGCCACTCATCCAGCCTTACAAAAGATGCTTAAGGATGTGCAAAGATAACCAAGACAGAAAGATGGCCATCATTATGAAAGAATGTGAAGGCAGAATATCCCAGGTAAAGTACAAAAGAAATCTGAAGTAAACAATAGGGAAATGATGGAAAAGTGGCAGGGCATGTCACTACTTATCAGTAGTCAACTTGAATTTAAATGGCCTCAACTCTCCAGTTAAAAGATACAGACTGGTTAAATGGAAGAAAAGCAAAACCCATCTATTTGCTGCCTACAAGAAACACATCTCTCCAACAAAGATACATGCAGATTGAAAGTGAAAGGATAAAATAAGATATCCATTTTAGCAGAAACTATAAATGAGATGGTATAGCCATCCTAATATTGGACAAAATGGACTTTAACAGAAAACAGTTACAAGAGACAAAGAATGGCACTATGTAATAATTAAGGGATCAATTCAACAGGAAGATGCTACTATAATAAATGTATGTGCATTAATGACAGGTGCCTGGTTATTTAAAACAAATGCTACTGGATATAAAGGGAGACACAGATTCAAGTACAATAGTAATGGGGGACTTCAACACCACATTTCATCAATGAACAGATCAACTAGACAAAAAATCAACAACGACAAAAAAAAAACCCAGAGCTAATCTACACTATGGACCAAGTGGACATAACTGATATCTACAGAACCTTTCATCCCATAGTTGGAGAATACATATTCTTTTGATCAGGGCACGTAATTTTCTCTAAGAAACACCATATGCTAGACCATAAAGTAAGCCTTGGCAAATTAAAAAAAATCAAAATTATACCATGCATTTTCTCTCATCACAATGGATTGAAGCTTGAAATCAATAACTCAAGAATCTCTAGAATATATGCAAACACTTGGAAACTGAACAACATACTACTGAATCCCCAGTGGGTCATAGAAGAAGCCAAAGGAGAAATCAAAAAATTTGTGGAAATGAATGAAAATGACAATACAACATATCAAAACTTATGCGAAATGGCAAAAACAGGGTTAAGAAGGAATCTTACAGCAATTGGTGCCTATATCAAGTAACTCAAAAGTCATAAAATAAATGAGCTGTCAATGCATCTCAAGGACCTAGTGGGAAAAAACTAAAATAGTAGGAGGAAAGACATAATTAAAATTGGAGAACAAACAAAATTTAAATTAAAAAAAATAAAAGTGAGCAGTGAAATGAATAGATGGTGTTTTGAAAAAATAAACAAACTTGACACACCATTATCACAGCTAAACAAAAGAAGAAAATACAAATCAATAAAATCAGATACAAAACAGTAAATGTAACAATGGATAACAGAAAATAAAAGATCATCAGGAAATACTAACAAAAGTTATATGCCAATAAATTAGAAAATCAAAAAGCACTGGACAGAATCTTAGACACATACAATCTACCAAAATTAAGTCATTAAGACATAGAAAACCTAAAAAGAACAATAACCAAGACAGAAACTGAATCAGTAAAAAATATCCACCCAGCAAAGAAACCTCAGGACAGGATGGCTTCACGGCTGGATTCTAACAGAATTTTAAAGAAGAACTAATTCTAATTCTTTTTGATTTATTCAAAACAACTGAAAGGGAGGGAAGCCTTCCAAACCCCTTTGATGAGGCCAGCAACACCTTAATTCCAAAACCAGAAAAATATATACAACAGAGAAAAAGAACTGTAGGCCAACATTGCTGATGAACATAGATGGAAAAATCATCAACAAAATACTAACCAATCAAATCCAACGACACATCAGAAAGATAATTCACCCGGACCAAGTGGGAATTGTCCCTAATATGCAGGATAGTTCAACATTCACAAAACAATAAATGTGATGCATATTAACAAACTGCAGAATGAAAACCATATGATTATCACAATAGATGGAGAAAAACTATTTGATAAGTTCAACGTCCTTGAATATTGAACACACTAAGCAAACTGGGTATAGAAGGAACATTCCTCAACACAATCAAGGCAATTTATGAGAAATCCATGGGCAGCCTCTTATTGAACAAGGAGAAGTTGGAAGCATTTCCACTAAGATCCAGAACTAGACAAGTATATCCACTTTCACCATTGATATTAATATTGTCCTGGAAGTTTAGCCAGAGCCATTCAGCAAGAAAAGGAAATCAAAGGGATACAAATTAGAAAGGAAGAAATAAAATCATCCCTATTTGGAGATGAAAGGATTCCACATATAGAGCAATCTAAAGACTCCACAACAAGACTACTGGAACTCATAAAACAGTTTGGTAAAGTGACAGCATATAATTTTAACACACACACACACACACACAAATAGCCTTTGTATACACAGATAATGTCATGGCTGAGAAAGAACTTCTAGATCAATCCATTCACAATAGCTACCGAAAAAATTAAATACTTTGGAATACATCTAACCAAGGATATCAAGGATCTCTACAATGAAAATTATAAAACATTAAAAAACAAATAGAAGAGGACACAAAAAAGGGAAAAATCTTCTATGTTCACAGATTGGAAGAATTAATATCATTGGTGCCGGCGCCATGGTTCACTTGGCTAATCCTCCACCTGCGGTGCCAGCATCCCATATGGGCACCGGTTTCCAGTCCCTGTTGCTCCTCTTCCAGTCCAGCTCTCTGCTGTGGCCCGGGGAAGGCAGTGGAGGATGGCCCAAGTGCTTGGGCCCCTGCACCCACATGGGAGATGAGGAGGAGGCACCTGCATCCTGGCTTCGGATCAGCGCAGTGCCAGCTGTTGAGGCCATTTGAGGTGTGAACCAACGGAAAGAAGACCTTTCTCTCTGTCTCTCTCTCACTGTCTGTAACTTTACTTGTCAAATTAATTTAAAAAAATTTTTTTTAAATATCATCAAAATGTCCATAATGCTGAAAGAAATTTACAGATTCAATGCTATCGCAATCAAAATACCAAAGGCATTCTTCTCAGATCTAGGATAAATGATACTAAAATTCATTTGGAAATTAAAGAGACCCCGCATAGCCAAAGCAATCTTAAGCAACAAAAATAACACAGAAGGCATCACAACATCTGTTTGAAGACATACTTCAGGGCATTAATAATCAAAACAGCCTGGTACTGCAACAAAAATAGACATGTAGTCCAATGGAACAGAATAGAAAATCCAGAAATCAATCCACATATCTACAACCAACTAATCTTTGACAAAGTTGCTAAAATCAATCCCAGGAGAAAGGACAGTCTCTTCAACAAAAGGTGGTAAGAAAATTTGATCTGTGCATGCAGAAGTATGAATCAAGACCCCTACTTCACAACACCTACAAAAATCAACTCAAATGGATCAAGGATCTAAATCTACATCCCAATACCTTCAAATTGCTAGAGGAGAACATTGGGGAAACTCTGCAAGATATTGGCATAGGCAAAGACTTCTTGGAGAAGATCCTAGAAGTACAAGCAATCAAAGCCAAAATTGACAAATGGGATTACATCATATTGAAAAGCTTCCTCACTGCAAAAGAAACACTCAGCAAAGTGAAGATGCAACCAACAGAATGGAAGGAAATATCTGCAAACTATTAAACTGATAAAGAATTGATATCCAAAATCTATAAAGAGTTCAAGAAACTCAACAGTAGCAAAACAATCCAGTTAAGAAGTGGGCAAAGGACTTGAACAGTCATTTTTCAAAAGATGAAAAATCAAATGCCCAACAGACACATGAACAAATGCTCTGGATCCCTTGCCATCAGGGAAATGCAATTCAAAACCACAATGAGGTTTCACCTCGCCCCCATCTGAATGGCTCTCATACAGAAATCAACTAACACTAAATGGCAGTGAGGATGTGAGGAAGAAGGCACCCTATCCCACTGCTGTTGGGAAAGTAAACTAATATAGTCATTATGGAAGACAGTATGGAGATACCTCAGAAAGCTGAAAACAGATCTACCATAGGAGCCAGCAATCCCACTCCTGGGAACTTTCCCAAGGGAAATGAAATTGGCATATGAAAGTGTTATCTGTACTCCCATGTTTATTTCAGCTCAATTCACAATAGCTAAGATATGAAATCAACCAAGATGTCCATCAGCTGATAGATGTTAAAAAATTATGGTATATATACACAACGAAATACTAGTAAGCTGTAAAAAAAATAAAACACTATCTTTTGCAACAAAATGGATGCGACTGGAAACCATTATACTTGATGAAATCAGTCAGTCCCAAAAAGACAAATATACATTTTCCCTGATCTGTGGTAATTAATAGAGTAGCAAAAAAATGTAATGTATAGGAGTGAATCCACATTTTGAGCGTCTATGATTGTTTGCAGCCATGAACAGTGTTTTTCTTCTTCTTCTTCTTTTTATTTAATTGAGAGGCAAAGTTACAGACAGAGGGAGAGACAGACAGAAAGGTCTTCCTACCACTGGTTCACTCCCCAAATGGCCACAATGGCCAGAGCTGGGCCAATCTGAAGCCAGGAGACTGGAGCTCTTCCAGGTCTCCCATGTGGGTGCAAGGTCCCAAGGACTTGGGCCATCATTCACTGCTTTCCCAGGCCACAGCAGAGAGTTGGATTGGAAGTGGAGTAGCTGGGACTCGAACCAGTGCCCATATGGGATGTTGGTACCACATGTAGAGGCTTAGCCCATTATGCCACAGTGCCAGCCCCTTTTTTTCTCCTTAAAAATGTTCTCCTCTGGCCTTCCCTAAAAGAGACAGAGGGAGGATAGGGGCTGAATTATAATAAAGGGATCAGCTGTGCTTTATCACAACACAGGCCAGGGAGCTCATGGGTGAGAGGGAGATGGAATAGTTCCACCCCAAAAGCACTGAGCCTATCAGGAGGTTTCAAAGGGAGCAGCTCAATCCCATTTCACAGCAGGCTTTTCCCCCTCAGGGCACTTGAGGCCTGAGCATACCCAGTTCTTATTGTGTTTGTAACATATATTGTGTGGCTCCCAGACTGGAAAAGCCCGGCCTTCTCTTTCCTGTCTATCCACATTCTCCTCCCAAACTCTCCTCACGTCTGCACTGGGGCTGTTTGTCCCCCATAGCATTTTGGCTTAGACTGCCGAAGCTGGCTAAAACTTCCAGGACAACATTGAATATCAATGGTGAAAGTGGAATACTTGTCTCGTTCTGGATCTTACTGGAAATTCTTCCAACTTCTCCGCATTCAGTAGGAGGCTGCCCATGGGTTTGTCATAAATTTCCTTGACTGTGTTGAGGAATCGTTCCATACTAGCAGGATGGCCTGTGGAGACATGACCTGAAGTGTGTCCTAAAGGACCTCAGCATTTGGACAAGCAATGTACAGGAGAGGATTCCAGACAGAGCAAGAGCAGACACAAGTGTACAAGGTGACAATCCCGGGCACAGGTGCAGGCGCTTGGGTGGGGCATTGGCAGATGTCTGCCAAGGTATCGTGAGGTCAGTTTAAACACATCTATGAACGCCAAAGTCACTATTTCAGTCCTCATGTATTTTCTCACTTCAAATGTCAGTTTAGAAACCTTACCTGTACATCCAAAAGACTGGGGAGCAGAGACTAAACAGAATGTACAGCCATGTTTACAGTAATGCGAGCAGGAAGACAGCTAGCAAGGAGGAGCCCACGCACTCTCACTGCAAGGCACCAAAAAAAAAAAAAAAACTCCCTTCTATGCAGACCAAAGTTGTTGCAGTTTCACAGACTTAAGAACCAGCACCAGCTAAAAAATATCCGCCTATATCCCCACAATGATCTTCTTTAAACAAATACTTATCTGAAAGAATTAGAGAGAGAGAAATATCCATCCGCTGGTTCACTCCCCAGATGGCCGAAATGGTCAAGGCTGGGCCAAGCCAAAGCCAGGAGCTTCATCTGGATTTTCCACATGGTAGCATGGGCCAAAACACTTTGTCCAGGCCATTTGCAGGGATCTGGATCAGAAGTGGAGCAGGTGTGACACAAACCAGAGAACATATGGGATGCCGGCATCACAGGTGGTGGCTTTACCCACTACATCACAATGCCAGCCCCCTCACAATCTTTAGTTCATAATACTGCCATGATAATAAGATTACCATGGCTGACACTCCTACTCTCCTCATGCACCTGATACCATGACACTGCTGAGATTTCCAAAAAAGAATAAGGAAATGAGTTGTATTCAAGCCCCAGCCCCAACTCCATCTATGTTGAATATTCAATTAAGCCTCACCCCAGACATCCCACCCTATGCTCCCAGATCATACAAAATAACCCCAAACCTTGTTAATTGTGACTCTCTCAAGTTTGTCTGCACTGATTCCTTGAGTGTATAATTTCTCTTCAAGTAAATATCATCCCTCTGCTTATCTTTCCTTATGTCTCATTCATGAATTCCTTTTTGTGTGTAGACAAGAACCTGGACCATAACTAGCCAGGGGGCAATTCCACAACATTAGCAGCATGATTCACAATGGCCAAGGGCTAGAAATAACCTAAAACTCTACTGACTACATAAAGAAAATGTAGTTTGCACAAAAAGGAATAGTATTCAGCCTTTAAAAGACAGGAAATTATGACAGCTACAACATGGGTGAACCTTGAAACTGGTACACTAAATGAAATAAACCAGGCACAAAAAAAGACAAATACTATAGGATTATACTCACATGAGGTACTTAGAGTGGTCAAACTCAGAGAGACAGAAAGAAAAATGGGAAGCTACTGTTTAAGGGTTCAGAGTTTCAGTTTGGGAAGATCAAAGTATGCCAGAGGGTGGGAAACCAGAGAGATGTAAGACAGTGTCTCCCTGGAGGAACTACACATTCTTCCTGTGATTCCTGTGAGTTATCTTATACACAGATATTTCAAATGTGCCATCCCCACGTTGACATGCTCTTTTGAAAAGGACCCTCCTTGTCAGATGGTCTAATTTGTCATGAAGGAACAGCACTGGGGTTACTTGGAATGATCCTCCCTCTTCTCGAGTGCCAAACCCCTGACATCACACTACCCCTACTATGGCTGGTTTGCCACAAATTCTAACACTGGAACAGGGACCAATTTCTCAAGGCTTCTAATTAAATCACCACATAATGTGTGCATGCTGCTTTTGATTACAGCCTTCTTCCCTGCTTATTGACTTGATATCAGCAGAAAACAGAAAATGCCAGTTTCGATTGTTGGATAACAAGAACCAGGAGCCATTAACATTTTATAAGCCTAGGATTCCGAACACTTGAGTTTCTCTCTTTTCCTAATCAGACTCTTCCAGCACAGCAAAGCCTGAAAGCCAAGGGATGAATTCAACAGAGACTTTTCATATGCTAAATTATGAAGCTATGAAGCACTCACACAAAGATGAATGATAATTTCTCAAATGAATAATAAAATTACCCTCAGTAAATGAAACTAATGCAAAGGCAGTTATTTATACCCCAGACTTTGATTAAAAAAATAAATAAGAGTTCATTTCTGCAGGAGTTTTGGAGTTAGAATTGATGTCATTTATAAAGATGACTGCCAGTCAGCCCCTCCTAATAACTGAAGTGGATAAAACTCATTCTGGCTCCCATCCATTTCTGAGCATCTCTTCCCAAGATCCCTCCAGGTAACCAAAGAAGCACTGCTGAGTGGCATACAAGGGTTTTGTTTTCCTGATAATTTTGCTGATTCACAAGCAAGTTTGGTTGTGTTCATCCTCTAAAATATTCGGGGCATAAACTAAGAGTAACAGCAATTTCAGGGACATGGAAAGAAATGTCCCATCTCAGCTGGCATAGAGTTTCCCCAGTCCCATGCATTTCTGAGTCGTAGGATCACTGTGAACTTGTGAGTAGGGCTAAATGATGTGAATTCCCCCTCTTCCATGCTCAACCACAACAGCTTATTTATCATTTGATGCCCATAGTTCTCTCCTCTGAGCTCGTTGACTTTGGCCCATTTTGGCAATGCATGGGGATAAGATAAGACCACCCATTTGATGATATCTAGATGGGGCATTTGTGGACACACAGGAAAAGTAGTTAACAGTCACTGGAAGAAGGAAGATGGGTCTGTATTGGGAGGGTAGAAGATGAGTGGGGACGTGTGTTCCAAGATGGATTTCTAGAAAAAACCGATTCCACATTAAATATTGGAAATGCTCAGGTGTTATGCAGGTGGATGCAACGGAAATGATGTGAGCTCATACTACTGTAGAGTGGTAACTATTGACTAAAGGCATGATTCACCTGGAGTGTGATTTTCCTTTCTGTACTCAGGCTGGCTGTCTAATCTACATACTCATTTTTAAGTATTATTAGGGAGCTTTAGATTTTCAAACAATGAGCCATAGTGAGAGAATACCAGTAGTATTACAAGAGCCCAAAGTCCAAGAGGGTTCACACATAATATTCATGAATTCTAAAAAACCACCTGCATTCCGATTGGGAGAGCCATTTCCCTTTATTTACAGGAGTGACTGAGGGCAGCCAGTCAGTGAAAAAGCAATCTGCCCCATCTGGTTGGAGCATAACACTAAATAGTACACACGCACAAGGGGTTCCACAGGGACACAAGCCACAGCTGTGGTCAGCTTGCCTTCACCCTTCCCATGAGATGCTACTCACGTTTTTCCCTGGGTGGGAGGGGGTCAGAGTGGCTGTCCCAGAGGCCACCCCCAGAGCATACAAGGCTCTTTCTCATGGGGAATGGCAATTTTATGAACCATCCTACATGGGTCATATTTTCCTGAGACCCCATTATGTGCCAGATCATTACACAAGCAGCTGACTGCTCTCACAAAAAATCCTCTGGGGAAAAAACCCAGATCATCTCCTTTTAAGAAATGATTAAAGCAAGCTCAGAGAAATTGAGTGCCTTTTGCTCTTAAGTAGCCAGGACACCAGACCTGCCCACCACGTGTGTCACAAGTCTAACTTTTCCTGTGCTGTTTTTGAACCTGCTACAAAACTAATTCTACCACTTTGTGTGACCTGGTATCAGTTTGCATAGCTGGTTCTGCAAATAGTGAAGAGAACCTTCAAAGAGAAAAGCTGCTGGCCCAGGGGCCCTCAGAGCAGAGTGGGAGCAGACAATGAGGGGGACACCTGGTACCTCTATAGTGATTATAGATATGATTCACTTGGAATGAATCATACCCATTGTCAATAGGAAACATTACATGTACACTCAGTGACATCTACACTAAGATCACATGGCTTCCATTACATTCCACCTGGTTAACACTTGAGAGTTTTCAAGATTTAACCCTGGAGTTGGTTTTTCAAGGAACCCATCTTGGAATGCTTGCGCCCCACCCATCCTCTGAGGACAAGAAGCTACACGTAAATGAGCAAATAAAAGGCATATAACTGAAATGCAGAACACCCTTTCAGTGCATTGTTATCAGATGAAAGCTCATAAACAACCTGGCAAAATTCATATTAGTGTAAATGTTCTTGTTAACTGATACAATTCAACCAGGTCTTGAAGGTCCTGGAGGCTCACGGCCCAGCAATGTCTGCAAGAGAACTCCTTTCTTTCTGCCACTCTGTCCTGTGGCTCCCCAGTGGTCTGAGCATGCCTCCAGTAGTTGCCAGGGACATGTGCTGTTTCAGGTATTTTCATGGCATATGTTTTCCAAAATTCCCAGGAAAGTCTTGAAATTCATTGTGATTATATAGATTTGAGTCACATTCCATCCCCAACTCATATGAACCCAAAAGTTGGGAAATGCCAGTTAGTTCAGCTGTAGTCAAATGTCTTTTCCCTTGAGTTGAGGATTTAAATCAGTTTCGCTGAAATCTCATTCACTCCTTGTCAGATATTATGAGTTATTAAATAAAAAAGAGAAGAATATTGAGATTACAAAATGTCCACCATAAATATTTTTTTTGACAGGCAGAGTGGACAGTGAGAGAGAGAGACAGAGAGAAAGGTCTTCCTTTTGCCATTGGTTCACCCTCCAATGGCCGCTGCGGCCGGCGCACCACACTGATCCAAAGGCAGGAGCCAGGTGCTTCTCCTGGTCTCCCATGCGGGTACAGGGCCCAAGCACTTGGGCCATCCTCCATTGCACTCCCTGGCCACAGCAGAGAGCTGGCCTGGAAGAGGGGCAACCGGGACTAGAACCCAGGGTGCTGGTGCCTCAGGGCAGAGGATTAGCCTATTGAGCCACGGCACCGGCCAAGATTACCAAATGTCCACCATAAATATTAATGATATTAATGTTACCTGACAGACATGAACAAGCAAGAACCTTTGATTTATAGAACATTTAATGGTAGGTTTTCTTTAACTCAATGTCAGAACTGGAAGTCTGAAAAAAAATGAATTCAAAAAACAGAAGTCTCTTTGACTATACTAATCAAGGTTCTAAGAACCTTCTATGAAGACGATAACTCACCAAGGCCAATAACTTTGAAATGATCGATTTTATTTTTGTTCTTTTGTTCCTGCTTTCTTCAGTCTTTACCTCTATATAAAACCAACCTTTGCTGCTCAGCCCACTGGAACACTGGCTTCATTTTATAGAATAAGTGCTGCTCAGTTTTAGACTTGAAAATGAAGCAAATCAAGATCTTTAGAAAGAAAAGAGCTCAATAATTCCTTGTTCTCTTTTAAATTCTTTTGTCTATGATCAAACCATCACTGTCAATTACTATGTATTGCACACACATAGGCCTGAGCTACTATTGTATTAAGTGCTCCTCAGAGTGCAAGGTTTCTGTGGAAACTATAGGCAAACAAGATCTTTAGCTCAATCTTCGTATTTCCAAGGCCCTGAAATGAATATGTTAGCTATGTCACTCCTCAAAAGAAATCATAATTGTCTTATTTTCATACAGTTGATGCAAATATTTCTCCTTTGGTTAGGGTAACTGAGACAACCCCACATGTAAGCCCATGCAGTAACATTCAGTTGTATCCCAAACACCCCAAGATCAGCTTGCATGAGGCAAATTACTCCTGTAGCCAGGAACTGTGAAGGTGCCCAGACTTCTCAAAATTGTCAACCCCAGATGAAGCCAAACAAACAGTAAACCTCCCATACAGGTGACTGAACTTGGCTTTTCACAGTTGGATCTAGAGTCATTCAGGAAGGAAGGGTCAAACGTCTAGCCTAGCTCCGTTGGACAATGACCCAAAAGCCAGCACTCACTGACAGGAGTCCCCAACCTCCTTACCCTACCCTGTACTGGACCTTAAGCCACTTCACCTCAAGCTACCTTGTATCTAGTTTTCATATCTGTTTCTTTTCTCCTCACCCTTGGAGACATGTCTCACTTCTGTTTACCACATGTGTCTTATATTACATAATTTGTAATCATTCAGTGATCAATGCTCAGTTTAACCCAGGTCAGCCCCCAGGGATCATAAACCCAGAACAAACTTTAGGTTGTCCTTGACCTCCAGGTCAACTCCCAAGCCTCTATTCTTAAGTGAAAAAAAAATGTTTTAAATAGATGTATGTGCGTATATGTTTTTCAGAGGAACATTACAGGATATGAGGAGATATGAGTTATAAACGCAAATATATGAAGAAAGAGCCTTTTTTGAACATTATCTCCTTTTTTCTCTTATTTCCATCATATTAAAAAGTGAAAGTAAATTACACTTTCCCAGAATCCCCAGTATGTTAAAATTATTTAACGGTGTAATTTGACAATAGATGCAGTTTTCATTCTGAGAATATTCTATTCTTGGAAATCATTTGATTAAAATGTACAATTATCCAATGGCCAAGGTAGTTTAATAGATGAAACAATCAACTCTCTCTGACCTAAGAAATTCCTCTGTTTTGTATTTCCCATAAAGCAGTAATTCCTCCTCTACAAATACTTAGTAAGGCATTATGAAATATTTCCAGATTATTTTAAAACCCAAAAGCACAATATAAACTTTATAGGTTCCCCTTACACCCATGAAAAATGGCAGCTTCCTCTATTTTCATGAAGTCTGTGTAAATTTAAGATGAAGAGCTCTATAGAGTGTTGAGTCAACAGATACCTTCACTCACTTTTTTTTTATATTTTTAAGAGATTTATTTATTTCATTTGAAAGTCAGAGTTACACAGAGAGAGAAGGAGAGGCAGAAAGAGAAAGAGAGAAAAGAGAGAGGGAGAGAGAGAGAAAGAGAGAGAGAGAGAGAGAGGTCTTCCATCCACTGGTTCACTCCCCAGAGAGCCACAATAGCCAGAGCTACACCAATCCGAAGCCGGGAGCCAGGAGCTTCCTCCAGGTCTCCCACATGGGTGCAGGGGCCCAAGGACTTGGACCAACTTGTGCTGCTTTCCCAGGTCATAGCAGAGAGCTGGATCAAAAGTGGAGCAGCCAGGACTCTAACCGGCGCCCATATGGGATGCTGGCACCACAGGTGGCTGCTCTACCCTCCACACCACATTGCCGGCCCACTTTCATTCACTTCCATTCCCCTTATATCAACGTCATCCATAGACAAGGATCTAAATTGCCCCCACTATGCAGGACACTGAGCCTTTGGTTTCCATTTTTAAGGAGCTAAAACTGGGAAGCAGGGAGTAGGGATGAGCATGCACAAAATTAATTTACATCAGTGTCTAATCATGAAATATCCAAGCCTCAAAAGTGTGTGCTGTCCTGTGGGGACAAAACAACTTGCCTGATACTACCTCCTGCTCTGCACAGTGCTGGTGACGGACACATTCACTGCCTGCAGCCCACAGCCACTTCTAGGGCTGCTCTCCACAAAGGACATGTAGTAAACACGGCCCAAGCCACATCCTTGGCTCCCATCAAGCCTGCATAGCACCTCATGTGAAGACACTCAGGAAGACACTCCCATCCCTGAAGCTATTTGGATGTCTGCGTTCCCACGAAATCCAGGTCTCTGTCCAGACAATGAAGCCAGCTGTGCACATGAGAGGCCCAGACTAGAAAATGAAGAGAGGGTTGCCCATTGCAATAGGATGCAGAGATTGGCTCTTTGTTCACCTCCCTGATCACCAGTGTTAATTCAGCTGATACGAATGTCCGGATCCTTCCCAGATAGATGAAAGTCACTGTAGCCCACAGAATACCCAGCTTCTCCCAAGAACCCCAAAACCTCTCGGACTCTCTGTACCTCACTCAATCCCTATTCATTCTGCCACACATTATTCAGTTTCTGACCCTTCCCCATCTGATCAATACTACTTGCCGATGCCTTCTCCAAAGACTGATCCTTCTCTAACACATTTCTTCAGTCCAAACCTTGCTGCACAGACAAAATATCAGGCCTCATGCTGACTCAAACTGAGCATTCTTCTCAAGCAGCAAGTCTCTCTTCCCAATACACCCAATGGAAAACCAGGAAGAAAGCACAGGGAAGAATTGGCACAAGGTAAATAGTGCCTGATGTGGGGACCTTCTGATTACAATGAGAAAGAGAAAACAGATTCTGAGAATAACCAAAGGAAGAAAAAACTGTGCAGTGCATCCAGAGGAACTATTTTGGAGTGCTCCTTTGGTAAGGCCTTCTTCTGTCCTCTCCTGCTGATGGGCTCTTGGTGCAAAACTAATCACATCACACCCTCTTCTCTCTGAGCACACTCCGGCCCTACACTAAAGCCCATGTCCTATTCCAACATGGTCATGTATGCACACCTCTCTCCTCTCTGCTTGAATGTGCAGTTTGCTACATAAGAAGATTCAAGATGAGTGATGTGTTGTTGGGTTTAATTTGCCATGATTTAGTCTATTTATTTAGCATTTTTATTGGCAAAAGTAAGGATAAATGAATCCTATTCACAGTAACCAGACAGGTACCAGTCGCTAATCGGCCAGTTTACCTCAAGTCTTACCCCATCAATCTTTGCCAAAGTCCAAAACTACTACTCAGTGAAATGTAAAGGATTATTGAATGTTTCAAGGGCATGCTGCAATTTAATGACAAAAAACATAGGATTCTTTTAAAATAATCAAATATTTAAATAGTTACTTCGCTGTTCCAGGAACATCTCTAGCTATTTTCCAAACACTGATCACTTAACTTCATAACTACTCTATGATCTAAGTACTATTATGACCATAACAGAGTTGAGTGAGATGTACAAGGTCACCCAACACTGGGTCTAGGACAGACAGTCTGCATCCAGCTGCACATGGATATGGAGTAGCAGCTTAAAAAAAAAAGAAAGAAAAAAAAACTTGTTATATAAAATGCAGACTTACTGATATCCAATTATTTTATTATCACTAAAGAAAAAGTGTACTAAATATTAAGAATGCAATTTAGAGGTTATGTCTTTGAATTATATGTTTGAAGTTAACCAGTTTCTTAGTCAACATATGAAAGCAACTTGAATAGCACAATGTCATGTAACCTTTCAGAATATTTTCCTTTATGGTTTTATCATAGTTTCTTTTTTCTCCCCATGAATACGGCAAGGCCGTCAAAATAAATTGCTCTCAAATAAGCAATGCAATATTTTATGTTCTGGTCTTTTAAGAAGTCTTTATGCAGTTCTGTGATGTATCTAAAGATATAAAATATGGTAAAATGAGAGGTGACTGGTGGCACACTTCAAGAATTTTTAAAATTCAAGAGTTATTTGCATAAAAACAACAGAACAGGGAAACATCAGAACAGTGTGCAAACATGGTATAATGTTATCTTAACTAAGCAGCAGTCATCAAAACAGTCAAGTTAGACTCAAACTAGATCAATGACGTTTTCTTTATATCACCTTGAATACCCAGCCAGTGCTGAGCAACAGTGATCAACAATGCATTTCAATGATGAGGATGTGAAGACTACTGGGCTAGAAATCCTATGAGTTTGGATGATGTTCTAGGCATAAAGCACATGGCGTAAAACCACAATTCATTTAGATTTACTGACCCAGATTGCTTACCCGTGTTACTGTTAGAAGTAGTGGTGTAGGTACAGATAACTAAACCTCTCCATGTTTCATTTCCTCATCTGTAAAGTTGCATAACTCCCTCTGTGGTAAGTCTGAAGTGAGGATTGCATGACGGAGGTGAAGCCTCCCTCTTGTAGGGGAGGCACCTGAGAGTGAAAGGAAAGAGAAGGGCTTGGGAGTCTGGTGGTGAAATCTCAAGCTGTCATTCATTCCCCGAAAGACCTTGGACTTCATTTTTGTGCCTCAGCTTCTGCATCTGTAAATGAAGTAACAGTGCCCTTATGACTGTTATGGGGATTATAAAACAATGCATGTGAAATGCATGAGCACTGTACCTTAAACAAAGAAATCATTCAAATATGCATCAGCTCATAGTATCCCTGTCATTACTATCGGTTTTACATTCACAAACTAACAAAATGTTTTTTTTTTAATTTTCACTTATTAGTGCTAAATCCCATTTCTTCCTTCTTTTCCCTTACTTCACTAACTTCTCAGTTTCCATGAATCTAAAAATGGCTCCTTTTTGAAGACTTAGACTTTAATATGATTTATTTGGGATTACGTGTTTACCTGCTCTTTCAGGAAGATTTTGTAGGTCTGCTGTAGGGTTAGGTTGGGGTCATATGCCTGTGTTCAGGTTAACAGAATACTACTATGCCAAGACACAACGTATGACATTTCCATGCCAAGCCTAACTGCCCCGGGCAGTCCTCCAAGCATATGAGGCCTGTGTTGAGGAACCCACAAACATAATGAGAGGAGGAACTTGGATCCCCGAGTCATAGCCTACAGGAGAGTCTCCCATGACAGCGATCCAATCTACACTGATCTTTGACACAAACTAGAAATGAACTTGTACTAGGTGAAAGCACTCAAACTCCAGGGCTTATTTTTATCACCTCTAGCCTATCCCTCTCTAACTAATAAAACTGATAATCAGGAAGTAGAATTAGAGGCAGGCATTGTGGCACAGCAGGTTAAGCTACCACCTGCAACGCCAGCATCCCATAAAAGCACTGGTTCGAATCCTGACTACTCTGCTTCCAATCCAGCTCCCTGCAGAAGACAGCCCAAGTACTTGTCCTCAGAAACCTAAAAAGCACAGAATCTGTCCTGTCTGATAAATCAGAGGAAGAATTTTGCTAAAAGTATGAAGAATCTGAACTGGTGTTTGGCCTCGTCATTAAGGTGCTGGTGGGAGGCCAGCGTTTCATACTGGAACACCTAACTACTATGCCAAACCTGAGTTCTAATCGTTTCATTCCTGATTCCAACTCCCTGCTAATGGATGCCCTGGGAGCCAGCAAGTCATGACTCAAGTACTTGGGTCCCTGCCACCCATGTGAGAGACCCAGATGTAGTTCCAGACTCCTGGCTTCAGCCTGGCCTAGCCTTGTCCACTGCAGCCACTTGGGAAGTGAATCAACAGGAGATACTTCTAACTCTACCTTTCAAAGAAATAAATCTTTTTTAAAAGAATTAAAAATATGCAAGAGCACTGAGATAAGTAATAGAAAGATTAGAGAAAGAAAAAAAATAAATGGAATAAATCCAGGAAGAATGGAGCAATGGTGTGAGAGAAGACACACGAGAACCTGAACCATCGCCCTGCCCATGTGGAATTGATGACAAATGTTGTCAACGGGTCTTGATTCAATCCATTGAATTAAATAAATTCACGAATAGCATCGAACTCAGCCTCCTACCATGATATCTCAGTTCTAGTATTGACTTTTATAAGTAAAATAACCATGAGGACGTGGAGAAGAGTGTTTTGCAGAGAGAAACCATGTGAAGAGAATGCTCCACTGGGGCTGGGGGAGGGCACACAGGCTCAGTTGTATAAAACATGAATGAAAATCAGAGACTTGCAAAGCTTCAGGAGCTCCTGAGAACATCGAGTTTAATCCTGCTTTCTACAGCTGTGAAGAGAGCCAGGAGCTGGGATGCTGGTTCCTGTCAGGTTTATGGCTAAGCAGGGACGAGGACCAAGACTTCCTAGAGCCTAATTAGTGCTTTCACCAGCAGCCACTGTGTCGGGATACAGGGAGAAAAAAATAACAAGACAAACTATAACCCAACTGAGTGGAATTAATTAATTTTGTTACAAAGTAATTTTCAATAAAATTTCAGTATCATATCTCTTAACAGACTATCCATAAATGCAATATATTTATGAAGAGACATTTTCTTTAATTATGCATGACAAGGATTGTGTTTCCAGTAAATGCTGAAGAAATGAACTTTTCAAAGAAATTTCCCCTGGAGAGTACACACATAATAAAGTCATTGACTTCAGCAAGCACTAATCAGTATTAATGCCTGTAATCACTGCAGTCAATAAAAATTACAGAGAACTACAAAAGTTTCCTTGCTTTCTCACCCTGGTGGCATACGGGGAGAGGAGGCTGGACTAGAGCAGGCACCTGGCCCTATCCCAACAGCTCCTCTTCTTCCTCAGTGACCCTACCCTTAATGAACGTGTCACCCTTGGACACTGCCCTCCACTCACCAGCCTTCCATTAGTTTTTTGGAAGTATTGATCTATATGCAACATTTAAGCTTTCAAACCAGACTTAAAGTGCAGTTTTTGAAAGTACCTTGAAGTGTACCTTGGTGGATGGTAACTTCTGAAAGGTTGCCTGAAGCCATGACCACAGGAGAAGCACAGCACGCCTCCTTTCCTTTGCAAAAGACATGGGGTCGATTATCTAAACAACAACATCCCAGAGCTCCTCACTAGCCTGGGAAGGGGAATTCTGAAACAGCAGCAATGTTCAGCTACAATCTGCACAAAATGAAGCAGTTCTCTCTACCCCAAACTTACTTACTGGCAGTCCAGATATGTAAAGTGAACTGATGTTAGAAGTAACAAATAAGTTAAATTACATTTTGCCTTTTCCCTTCAGGGAATGCCACTCATAAATAAAATGCTGTGAACCTAACTGTGTACTTTCAGAACATGTGAGAAAACACTGCAATCAACTGCCTGTTAAGCAAACTAATAGCATTTGTTCTCACCAAGTGCTGTATTTCATCAGAATCACCACACAGGCCCTACAATATTTTCTTTGTCACGTTATTCGATTGTCCACATTGCAATAACTTCCTCGTGCCATGACACAAAGAGATTCGTAAAAGCATGGAATATGAAAGTCTCTGATTGGTACTTATTCTATTGTTTATACTGAGCAGTTGCTAGTGCCCTGGTTTACAACAAGTGAAGTGCAAAGGGGACAATATCTGTCCCAAGTACTAACAGATGCGCTACAGCCACAGGCCTACACAACCTGGGTCAGAATTCAGCACAGAACCCAGTGGAGATGGCCCACCTCCCAGTCTGTGAGTCATGAACCCACCATGAGGGCTGGAAAGGGGAGGGGAGATGTAGAGAGAATTCTTCATGGGAACAGGGGTGTGGGTGGAGGGTGGGAATAACTTCCAATGTTCTATAGCACAGTAGGGTAGCTACAGTTGACAGCAAGTAACCAAATATTTCAAATAACCAGTAGAAAGGATTCTGAATGTTCTCAACACAAAGGACAAATGCCCAGGTGATGGCTACACTGTTTACTCTCAGCTGACCATTACACTCTGTATACATGTGCCAGACTACCACACAAAACCCAGAAATATGTACAATTATCACCTATCAGTTTAAAATGGCAAAGGCTATCACACGAGATGATTGTATCTGGTGCCTTTCCACAGTCCTTATGATGGTCAAGTTCAATAAACAGGAGGCTGCTGGCCCAAGGCTCTCTCTCTACTCTGCGTTCCTTTGTAACAGCTACCTAACTTGGCAGTGGAACAAAAAGCCAATCACAGGCAGTGGCAACTGGTCACATCAACCCCAAACAAGACAGAGGCAGAGCTGTAGTCAGTCGGGTGATTCCTCCTCTTGGACCCTGCGTGGGCCTTGTAAAACTTTCTGCTCATGTTGCCGGAAGAGCTCTGGGAGCCTCTCCTGGTTCTGTGTTTACCCAACTCAGGAATTTTTGGATTGCTGTGTTCAGAGAAACTGCTAAATTTAATGTGACTAAGTTTGTTTATTAACGTTAAGTCCAAAATACTGACACAACCCTCAGGACCCAATGTGATGTGAGCTCTGCCCCTCATTCTTGCTCCCTTGTGAGCCCCTCGTTTTTCCTCACCTGCAGGAGGTGTAAGGTTCCAGTCACACGCCCAGGTTGCCACCTTGTCCAGACTGCCTCCTGCTCCTCACATTCTGACCCTCAGTCACCCATGGCCACTTCCTCAGGTTCTGCTCTTTCTATTATCAGACACCTTTATTCCACAGTGCTTACCAAAATGTGTATACATACATGCACTTGGATGGTCGTGTTTTATATCACACACACTTTAAATCTGTCTCGTTGACCATTTCACAGCCAGAGAACTGCACAATGCCTGGCTTGTAGCGGGCACTCAATAACTGTTCATTCTGAGAAAGTGTTAACTTTTCCAGACAATCAGAAGAGAGAAATTTAAAATAAGTCTTTGGGGGCAGGCTGTGTGCCACAGTGGATTAAGCCACTGCTTGGGATGCCCACAGCCCATATGGGAGTGCCTGGTTCAAGTCCTGCCTCTGCTTCTGACTGAGATTCTGGCCAATGAACACCCTGAGGAGGCAGCAGGTAATGGCACAAGTACTGGGGTTCCTGCTGCTCACCTGGGAGACCATATGGAGCCTACAACCTGTGCCAGTCCCAGCTGTTGTCGACATTTGGGAAGTGAACCAATGCATACAAGGAACCTTTCCATCTGACTCTCTCTGCCTTTCAAAGAAAACGAAAACAAGTTAAAAAATGTATGACATTTGCCTATTTCTCTCTTATATTTTAACTCCTCATGACCAGATGCAACCCAAAGATGTTTCTTTTGAAATGAGGAAGAAAGTGAAGAGGAGGAAGAAGAGAAGAGGAAAAGGAAGAAGATTCCTTCTGCTAGTATTTGCTTTTGTGAAATTTGAAATGGTAAAAGTATCCAAAACAATTTCTGATTTCATTTTGAGTTCAATCACTTCAAAGAGAAGTTTTTTATTAAGAAAAAAATCATCTGTCTCTGGCCATCCACTGAATATTTACAAGTAGCAATCACTTTACTAGAAGCAAAGTTAATGACAGAAAATAACTGTGACAGGGAAAAATATATTAAGTTTTTACAGCTTTTTGCCTCATGCTTCCCCCAGCCTTTCTCTACTTGTCCAATATCAGTATCCAAAATGCTACACACATTTACCAAAAAGCCAGCTTCATTTTTCATTCTTATAAAATCTAGATTGACTGAACTATATAAGAGAGTCAAAAAAACTCTTAAGAAAAATGGAAAAAACAAAGTTTACAAGACCCACTTAGGGATGAGTCTCGGGATGCCAAGGGAGTTCTGAAAGAGAGGGAGACAGACATGGAAGGCATTGGCCAGCTATGCTGAGTGGGTGAGGAAAACAGAGAAGAAACAGGCAAAGTACAAGTGCTGTAGTGTAGTGAGCTAAGCCTCTGCCTGCAATGCTGGCATCCCATATGGGCGCCAGTTCATGTCCCAGCTGCTCCTCTTGCAATCCAGCTCTCTGTATGGCCTGGAAAAGCAGTGGAGATTGGCCCAAATGTTTGGGCCCCTGTACCCAGTGGGAGACCCAGAAGAAGCTCATGGCTCCTGGCTTCAGATCAGCCCAGCTACGACCATTGCTGCCATTTAGGGAGTGAACCAGTGGATGGAAGACCTTTCTCCCTGTCTCTCCCTCTCTGTAACTCCACCTATCAAATAAAAAAAAGAGACAAAACATTACTAGTATCCAAGAGTTTTCCTTGTTCCTCTTTAACATGGGGAAAGAAGATAATATTGTCATTTATACCATATGACCCAATGAAGCAATATTTATAATACCAAACGAGGAGAGGCCCCAGGATGGCAGAATAGGGAAGGAGCTTGCTGCATTAGTATAGGGGAAGACAGTTAAAAACAACGTGGGGAGAGTGCACTCTCAGGGAAAAGTTAGGGAGAAAATGGCAGAGGAAACTCCAAGCAAATTTGAGGGACATTGTGGATCTATGTGAAGGGTGTGGATGCACACAACTCAGGATTCCAGCAGCTGAGAGCCTCAGCACCAGTTTTGGAGGGTGAGGTGACACCAGACTGCATCAGCCCAAGCCACTAGCGGTAAAGCTGTGGGAAGAGCTTGGCAGGAGTCTGGCTTTGAGCCCTGTGTGGGACAAGATACCTGCCAACCTAGAGAGAAAAAAAGGGGACATGCTTCTCTCTCCCTGACCATCCAGCAATGGTGTACTATAACTAGCCGAGAGTGGGCAGGCACCATTTTGGACATATGTAACAGCTGTGCCATCTCATGTTTGTGTACCCAGCAACCAGCCAAGAGGCGAAACCTGAGTCTGGCTGGGAGAAGTGATGAGGGCTGGGTGCTCATGACTGTGGGAGCCCTGTGTGCTGGGTCTGTGAAAACAATGTGGCTGCATGGAGGGCACAGGGTGTGGCTGGGTCTTTGGGCAGTCACTATGGGTGGCTCCACACACTGAGGGTTGCCTGGTTCCCAGGTGAGGGTCACTGCTGAAGGATCTGTGTTCACACCAAGGACTGCACAGATCCTTTGTGTGGTTCTTATGGCAGCACAGATGAATACTGTACCCACTGAGGCTAGCGTTCAAGCATTGGTCTTAGAGAACAGGTGAGCATGAGAGGATACCAACAGAGATGAACAAACCTTTCCTCTGATAAAAAAAAGGGGGGGTGGATTTACCACGCCTAATTTGGGAGTCACCTTGGACCCTGCCCTCATCCTGGAGCATTAAACGGAGCTCCCTAGCCACACCCAGCACAGGCCTCAGGGTATTCACTGAAAGAGAAGACACTCCACTAATCCACAGAGGAATGGTCCACAGATAAAGCCATCACAAGGGAAAAAAACAAGTATCTCCACAGATGCCTCAAAATAAAAGCAGCAATTCAAAAAACAAAAATAAGGAAGTCAGCGTGACATCCCCAAAGGAACACAGCAACATTTCAATACTACAATGTGAAAATGAATAGATTGAAGAATTACCAGAAACAGAATTCAAAAACTTTGTCATAGGATTACTTAAACGTAATCAGAAGCAAAGTCACAAACTAAAGAAATACATACATGACATAAAAGAAAATTTTTCTCATGAAATTGAGATTTTTAATCAGAAATCAAAATAAAATATTGGAAATGAAGAATTCAACAGAACAAATAAAAAATATGGTGGAAAGCCTAACAATAAAATCAGTGAGACAGAAGAAAGAATATCCAAGTTAGAAGACAAATCTCTGAAAACTTTATTCAGACTGAAAAAAAAAAAAAAGAAAGAAAAATAAATTAGAAAAGTAAAAACTAAAAAACAGTATTGGAGATCTGTGGATCTACGGGATACTATCAAATGACCCAACATACAGGTCTTAGGAGAATGGATTAGAAGGCCTTTTTAGTAAAATAATAACAGAAAACTCCCCTGATTTGGAGAAAGAAAGAGATTCCAAGTACAGGAAGCCCATAGAACTCCTAATATAAATGACCACAAAAGATCTTCTCTATGACATATTGTGGTCAAACTCTCCACAGTAAAATATAAAGAAAAGATTCTAAAGTTTGCACAGGAGAAACACCAGATTATTTTCAGAAGATCTCAAATTAGAGTCATAGTTGACTCCTCATCAGAAACCCTACAGGCTAGGAGAGAATGGTGAGATATATTCCAAGTCTTAAGAGAAAAAAACTGTCAACCCAGAATACCATACCCTGCAAAGCTCTCATTCATTAATGAACATGAAATAAAGACCTTCCATAACAAACAGAAATGGAAAGAAATCATCACCACTCATGCAGCCTTACAGAAGTTGTTTAAGCATGTGCTACACACAGAAACACAAAAACATGGTCATCACTATGAAAGAAGGTAAGGCAGAAAAGCTCCCACTAAAAGTACAAAGGAAATCCAAAGTAAACAATAGGAATATTTAAGGAAAAGCAGCAGGGCCAAGTGCTTACTTATCAATGAATGTAAATGGCCTCAACTCTCCAGTTAAAAGACACAAACTGGCTGAATGAAAGAAAAGCAAAACCCATCTATTTGCTGCCTCCAAGAAACACATCTCAGCAACAAAGATACACACAGCTTGAAAGTGAAAGGTGAGGGCCAGCGCCGTGGCTCGCTTGGCTAATCCTCCACTTGTGGTGCCGGCATCCCATATAGGCGCCAGGTTCTAGCCCTGGTTGCTCCTCTTCCAGGCCAGCTCTCTGCTGTGGCCCAGGGAGGCAGTGGAGGGTAGCCCAAATAGCTGGGCCCCTGAAACCACATGGGAGAACAGGAATAAGCACCTGGCTCCTGGCTTTGGATCAGCGCAGTGCCAACCATAGCGGCCATTTTGGGGGTGAACCAATGGAAGGAAGATCTTTCTCTCTGTCTCTCTCACTGTCTACAACTCCACCTGTCAAATAAAAAAAAAAGAAAGTGAAAGGATGAAATAAGATATTCCATTTTAGCAGAAACCAAAAAAGGGATGGTGTAGCCATCCTAATGTCAGACAAAATAGACTTTAAAACAAAAATTGTTAAAAGAGACAAAGAAGGACACTGTGCAATTATTAAGGGATCAATTCAACAAGAAGATGTGACAATATTAAATGTATATACACCTAATTACAGGCACCTGGCAATTTAAAAAAGAACTGTTAATGGATCTAAAGGGGACATAGACTCCAATACAATAATAACGGAGGACTTCAATATCCCATTTTCATCAATGGGCAGATCAACCAGAAAGAAAATCAGCAAAGAAACAACATTTAATCAACACTAAAACCAAATTGGCCGAACAGATATCCACAGAAATTTTCAGCCTACAGCTGTAAAATACACATTCTTTTTTTAAAGATTTTATTTACTTATTTCACAGGTAAAATTACAGATAGTGCAAAAGAGAGACAGAGAGAAAGGTCTTCTTTTGGTTGGCTCACCCCCAAATGGCCGGAATGGCCGGAGCTGAGCCAATCTGAAGCAAGGAACCAAGTGGTTCTTCTTGGTCTCCCATGAAGGCGCAGGGGCCCAAGGACCTGGACCATCCTCCACTGTCATCCCAGGCCATAGCAGAGAGCTGGACTGGAAGAGGAGCAACTGGGACTAGAACCGGTGTCCCTATGGGATGCCGGCACCACAAGCAGAGGATTAACCTAGTACACCATGGCGCCAACCCTGCAAAATACAAATTCTTTTCACAGTACACTGAACTTTCTCTAGGATAGACGACAGGCCAGGCCATAAAACAAGTATCAGCAATTTTGAAGGAATAAAAATCATACAATGCATCTTCTCTGACTACCATGGATTGAAGCTAGAGATCAACAACTGGAGTCTCTAGAACATATGCAAACAAATGGAGACTGAACAGCATCCTCTTGAATGAACAGAGTGTCAGTAGATATCAAAAAAGAAATCAGAAAACTTGAGGAATGGATTTTATTTTTCATACAATTTGTGAAATTTTTACTTAATATAGAGTAATCTTCTGTGTATAGTGTTAATTGAATGGGAATTGGAGAGGAAGAAGAAGTGTGGGAGTGGTAGTGGGAGGGCAGGTAGGGTGGGAAGAATCACTATGACTATGTTCTTAAAAATGTATTTATGAAATGTATGATGTTTGTATACTTTAACTAAAAAGTTTCTGGGGAAAAATACCAAATGATATGACACCTACACAGTATCCATGAGTCCCTATTCTACAATAAAAGCTTAAATATTTTTGCATCTATAGAGGCACATTTTATAATATGTATGGAACAATTTCCCCCAAAGTATATTCTTCAATTCCTCCTGAGGACAAAGAAAGCCTCTATCTTTGAGGATCGGACATGTGCTGCAATACACCTTTTTTTTTAAGTTCAGGATTTATTTGGAAGGTGAGAGCAATACACAGGAACATGAGGGCTTTATTAAAGGAGAGGGGCCCAAGAAGGGTAAATGGGGAATTCCATACCAGCCTTTTCCAGGGAATAGCCCAGAGCCTGCAAGCAAGAGAGGGCAAGTGGGTGGGAGAGCAGCTGCAGGGGACAACACAGGATAGAGGCATGAGAAGTGGAAAAACGGGGAGAGGTTGGGTAACGGTGCTAAACTCTTAAGCTGACTCCATAAGTCACAATTAGGATGTTTCCTGATTTTAGGTAAACTCACAATTAATTTAACAGTTTTTCTAAAAATTATTATGACCAAAATTTCCAGAAAAGTTTTTCACGTTGCAAATAAACCTGCAAAAGTACTCTTATTATTTTTAATAGAAAACTTCTATTTAATAAAAATAAATTTCAAAAGTACAGCTTTTGGATTATAGCAATTCTTCCCCCCCATAACCACCCTCCCACCCACAAACCTACCTACATCTCCTACTCCCTCTCCCATACCATTCTTCATTAAGATTCATTTTCAATTATCTTTATATACAGAAGATGAGCTCTATACTGAGTAAAGATTTCAAGTTCACACCTACACAGAAACACAAAGTGCAATGTACTGTTTGAAGACTGAAAAGTACCCTTATTGTTGGTTGTTGCCACTGACCCAAGCAAAGGATTGCAGTTGCTAAGTCTTGAGTTTCTCATGCTTTACAGCTGCCATTAAGTTCTACAGTAAGTTTGATAGTAAAGTTCAAAGTTTGATAAGTTCTAAGTTTGACAGTAAACTAACGACAGAATAGCAAAGTAAGTGACGCAGTAAAATCATCCAAGTCCAATGAGTAAATCTTCTCAATACTTAACACCAGGGGGACAAAAAAGCTACATCCACACTATCTTCTGGGGATTAAATCAATGTGTGTGTGTGCACGCATGTGTTGCATGCACACACATGTAATCATTCTTTTGCCTATTTCTAGCTTTTTCAAAGTATGAATAGGCTGCAGTCAGAAACATCACTAATAGGAACTGTGTGTATTCCTAAGTCATGTATCTCTTAAAACTAGACAGTATTTGGTCATTTAAGTAAGAATTAGAATTCAAATCACATCCACTGGGTGAAAATTGACTGTAGAGGGGAATACAAGCACATTGAGTCATAAAACAGCAGAAAAAAAATGTTCTATGTATTCACCTTGATTTAACCAGCTTCTCTTTAGTCACTTGTACATTGTTTTCAAATCTGAGCAATTCACCCTGAACCTCTGCCAGATTCCAGACAAGACACAGGCTGAAACACCAAGAGAAGCTCCAAGAGCCAAGCTAAGTGCCACCAGCTTAGAGAAGGCACACCATGCTGCGATGGGGACACCCTGAGCGGGGAGGCTCGGAAGATGAAGACTGCTTAGGGGGCTCTCATACACCCTCCCAGGGCACCACAGAAATCCAAAGGGGCCACCAGCTTAGAGAAGGCACACCATGCTGCGATGGGGACACCCTGAGCGGGGAGGCTCAGAAGATGAAGACTGCTTAGGGGTGCTCTCATACACCCTCCCAGGGCACCACAGAAATCCAAAGGGGCCACCAGCTTAGAGAAGGCACACCATGCTGCGATGGGGACACCCTGAGCGGGGAGGCTCAGAAGATGAAGACTGCTTAGGGGGCTCTCATACACCCTCCCAGGGCACCACAGAAATCCAAAGGGGCCACCAGCTTAGAGAAGGCACAGCATGCTGCGATGGGGACACCTGAGCGGGGAGGCTCAGAAGATGAAGACTGCTTAGGGGGCTCTCATACACCCTCCCAGGGCACCACAGAAATCCAAAGGGGCCACCAGCTTAGAGAAGGCACACCATGCTGCGATGGGGACACCCTGAGCGGGGAGGCTCAGAAGATGAAGACTGCTTAGGGGGCTCTCATACACCCTCCCAGGGCACCACAGAAATCCAAAGGGGCCACCAGCTTAGAGAAGGCACACCATGCTGCGATGGGGACACCCTGAGCGGGGAGGCTCAGAAGATGAAGACTGCTTAGGGTGCTCTCATACACCCTCCCAGGGCACCACAGAAATCCAAAGGGGCCACCTAGCTCAACTCTGACAGAGAATCCCTGAGCCTGGTACATGGCTCTCTGTCCAAGCCCTTGTAATCCACAGCATCAGAACTGGTAAAATACTCAGGAAGATTAACAACTGATGTCCTGAGGAGTTAACAACAGAGCTTGAAAACCATCCTCCAGCTACATTCCCTGCATGCTTATAGCCAATCTGGAGTGGCAGTAATTAATACTTGGTAGCAGCCTTTCTAAAATGAATTGTTGATCTCTGCTGGCATTTAGGCATGGGTAGTAAACATTCAAAACTACAAAGGGAACAACAAATGCCAGAATTAAACCCACTTGAAAAATTTTAGCTCTTTCATTTGTTCACTCATTCAGCTCATATCTATTTGATGCCTCCTATGTGCTTAAGCCCTGAGTACACAGAAAACTAATGGATCAGAAGGTGTTCTTAGTTATTGCAATCAGTTTTCTATTCCTCATTTTAGCTGGTGCATAAAACTTCAATCTGAAGATATCCCTCAAACCACAGTCTTTCCCAATATAGCCTTTTTGTTTGTTTTTTTGTTTTTTTGTTTGTTTAAAGCTTTTATTTAAAGAATATAAATTTCTTTGGCCCACTCATGCATGTGAATGCATGTTTATTCCTCTACTTCCAACTCTGATACTATTTGCACACAATACCAGTCTCTGTTTCTTTCATTTCTATCTCTGCATGAGACAAAAATCTGGATAAAAATTTAACAAATTCATTGCCAACATCCTTGATGCCTACAGCATTCATCTAAAAATCAGATGACACAAGGCTGAGCAGGAATGATCATCAGTAGTATGCAGGTGCTGTGTCTTACATCCACTACTGAATCAAAAGCATAGCATGAGCTTACACCAACAGCTATCTGTCCACTTGTTGTCACAGGTAAACGAATCCAGTCCATCAGTTCATGGCATCCAAGTGCAAGAAGTGGAATGAGACGCACACCTGATCCCCAAGACTCCTCAAGGGCAGACCTCCCTTAATCTTTCCCTCACCAAGGTAAGGCAAATGAGCAGTAAATCCTTGCTGACACATGAGCTAAGGAGGTATTTTGTCAGGTGATGTCTATTGTAACTATTAAGCAAAGTTAAGAGCTTAAGAATTCTTTAAGTATAGAACAGAATGCCATGAAGTGAACTTCAGCATGCCCTGTTCCATTTGAACAATGAATGGAGAAAATAAGAAAGTCTATTTTCCCCCTTTCAAACCCTAAGCCCTTCTCAGCACTGAAGTTTCAGTCTGTGAAAGGAAGGAAAAGAGCAGCTTCCTGGAGCTCAAAGGCACACCTCAGACCCCGCTCAGGGCTCTGCAGAATGCGTGAGCTAATTATACTCCCAACCTCTAAAACACTGTGCAGATAATAACCTGTAACACAGCTAATTTAGAGGTTACCCTGATCTGCTGGTTTATTCCTGGCTTAAAATTCAGTTACTCAGCTCTCAGATACACCTCAAACAGCATTTCAGATGGACAAATGCACACTGTGTGCTCCCCTTTGTGGTACCCCACGCATGTACTAGCTGGACTAGCACTTTTGTTCTTCCTGGGCTGCAAGGTGCTTTGCCATCAAAGGCAAGTGGTGGTGGAGGGGAGAAATTATTATTTAACTCTTGATGCTTTTATTTCTGTGTGAGTGTGGAAAGGCCTTGTCACAAGGAGAAATTACACAAGGGGGAAGTTCTTGCCTACGATGGAATAGCTAGGCCTGCCTCCCACTTAGGGACAGCTGTGGTTAGGCCACGGTTTATCACAAAGACAAATACCTTCCTCCTCAAAGGCAAGGATGCAAAGTCATGAACTGGAGGACTTGGGGGAAAATTGTCTAGTAACTAAGCTCAGTTTGTCTTTCTTGAAACAAAAAGATCCATATGTTTGCTCAGGGAAGAACACATCTATTGAGTACTAAAATATTTTCAGGCCCTGTGCTAGAGGCTGTAAATCCAGAGGTGTAACAGGAGTTGCGTTTTCTAGTGGCTGGCACAGAGGCTAAACCAATAATCTTGATATGTGTGAGGGTAGTGGAAAAGTCTGTGCAGGATCCCAGGGAGCACCTTGGGCCTAATTCAGGTATCATCCCAAACAGTTACACTAAAGGAGTCTGAAAGTGTCAACATGATAGGGCAATAATGAACATAACCAGGCACTGTGTGCATCCCTATGTGGTCCCTGATGAAGCAACTCACGTGCAAAGGTGCCCCCACCACCCAGCACAGCCATGACACACACAAGTGCTGACTACATGCCTGTGCACCAAGTTCATGGAAGCAGAAATCACAGCACCTATACTTCACCAATTACTTCTGCATTCAATTGTTCTTTCCCAAATAAATGTTGGATTTAGTAATCGAATGCATCTTTCAACAAATCTATTTAATCCCCCTCCTTCATAAGACACTGAAAATCTCTTGAGGGCAGGAGGACAACTTATCTCCAGCCTTTCATTACAATTGCTCAACAGCACCTAACGTGCTAAACTGTGTTAGAATGAACCCAGACTGTGAAGTCCACTAATGCTATTTTGCTTTAGTTACATAGAAAAATTGCTGCCTGAATAAAAGCTAAGGATAATATGATATGATGTATAGGTATGTATCATATCATACAATATTATCACATCTGCATACACCAGTATCATATGTAACGTAGGGATGAAGCGTGTAATACAGGCTACCACATACTATATAATCTTTACTTATTATGTAAATTCATCATGAGATCCCTTCATCAGAGGTGTCTTTCTCATTGAAACAGGACAGATGTACCCAATCAGTAAAGATGCAAAGGGATTGGGGTTTGGAAAAGGCAAAGGAACAGATCTCTGCAGACCCCTAAACAAAACCTGTACTGGGAGCAGGCCAAGCCTCCTGTTCTGATCTCACTCACAATATGGGAAGTGAGGAAAGTATCCTCTAAGGAAGTGTGCATGTTCAGAGAAACTGCATAAAAACTCATGGCAATCTTTCCAGAAATACTAAGTCACCAAGGTAGGAGAATGTTCTGCAAGATTTCTGAAACATTCACCTATAAAAGTAACTCTCCTCTACTCTGATCACGCCACTTGGAAAGGACAGTGGAAACACCTGCAGCCACAACTGAGACAGGTTTTCTGAAATAGCACAACCTTCTTCCGTGCCCGTCCACTCATCAGAGGTTTCACGTGTGACACGGCACTGCTTCCAATGACACAAGTACTTTTCCTCAGGGCTAGGATCAAGTGTGCTGTGTAAAATGAATTAGATCTTTAGTGAAAGGTGCCGAGTAACTGATGTCACCACGTTCTACCTTGCTATATATTTCAATCATGGCATTAGGCACAAAAGTAATATGCTCCATTATTTTCAGTTTCAATTTACTTCTTCTGGAGCTTCAATTTCAATGACATTCTGTGATGAACATGAAATCAATTTTACAATTGGATGCATGGTGGTCCTATTTACCCACTCCTCTTTAAATTCCATACTCAAAATCAAATCTCTCGGATGTGGGCTAACACTTTAGTGAATTTTAGAAGAAGAAAGGGAGATTACTTTAAGTATGCTCCCTAAAAGGATTTCAAGAAAGTGAAATTTGCATATATACATATCAACACCCAAAACACACTTCAAAACGTTCATGTAAAATGAAATTATAAATTTAGAACAAAAAATTTTGAGATCCATGCATAGTTTCTTCCATAATAAAAAATGTTCATAAACTTTTTGAATACCAGGTATATAAGGTATATATAAACATATATATATATGAATTTCAAAAAAATTTTGTACCAAAATAAACATTTTTAATGTTTACTTTTCATTACTTTCTGAAGTACCCTGATTTGTGGGGATATGTATATGTCAAATAAATATAACTTATTCAGTCAGTCAACAATTCAACAATTATGTTAACAAGACATAAAAGAGGTTCAATTAAATTATGTCTCAGATTATAAAGTCATTAGCTACCAAACTTAGATTTTCCTTACACTGCTGGCACGTTTCTTTATTTAACTTTTATATGAAAACAATTGGTTTCCATAATTACCAGACTTTAGGTTATGAATTACTACCCTAATGTCCTTAATTTATCATCAAATGTTTCCACCTATATGTCCATAAAATTAGGACTATGTTGGACTGGGTAGTAATAGGAAGTTATTTCATTGCAGAACTCAAATATGAGGTTCTGGGTGGGCAACATGGCACAGTGAGTTAAGTCACTGCTTGGGTTATCTACATCCCATATCAGAGTACCAGTTCAAATCTCAGTTACTCTGCCTCTGATCCAGCTTCCTGCTAACACTCCTGGGAAGTCAGCAGACAGTGGCCCAAGGACTAGTATTTCTGTCGCCCATGTGGGAGCCCCTGATGGAGTTTCTGACTCCTGACTTCAGCCTGGTCTGGTCCTTCCTGGTGGGGCATTTGAGAAGTGAACCATCATTTGCACAAAATGGAGGAATCAGGAAAATATCATACTGAGTGAAATAAGCCAGTACCAAAGGGACAGATATCATATGTCCTCCCTGATCTGTGACAACTGAGCACATAAAAGAAAATCTGTAGAAGTGAAATGGACACTATGAGAAACAATGACTTGATCAACCCTTGTCCTGACTGTCAAGGAACAGCTTACTATTTTATTGTTTTTAGTTTTCTTTTTCTACTTAATACCATTGGTTTAACTATTTAACACAGAATTATTCTTAGGTGTATAAATCCAACTGAAAATTGATCCCTGTAAAAAATAAGAGAATAAGAGAGGAAGGAGATGTACAGTTTGGCATATGTTCCCACAGACTTACACCTAAGAGTAAAGCTAAAATTTTGCTATAAGACTCCCCCTCCCTTCTCCCTTCTCCCTCCTCCCTCCTCCCTCCTCCCTCTCCCTCCATTAAGTTGGCTGGTACTGATGCCATTTTACATTTTAAAGTGATCATATTAAGTGTGTAACTGATCGTATAGATAGGATTAAGTGTCAAAAGGATCACATAAATAAGACAAAGTGACTGGTAACAACAATAGATAGAATTAAAAAGGAGAGAATGATCCAATATGAAAAGCAGGCCACACAGCAGACTCATAGAATGACAAATGCCCTAAATAGCACTCTGACCTCAGAATCAGCCCTTAAGGCATTTAGCTCTTGCTGAAAAACCCATAAGAGAAATTCAGGCATAGAAAGCCAAGATACTCTGGGAAAAATGATCTACATGAAGAATCTCTGTGAGTGAGATCCCAGTGTAAAGAAGGGTCATCAAAGATGGAGGTACTTTTCTCTGAAGGGAGCAGAGAACTTCCATTTTCCTTATGGCCCTGTCTCAATACTGACAAACTTTGTGGACTCAAAAGGATTCCATAGCCTTGGCAGCTCATGACAAGAGCCTCGGGTGATCACTGACATCATAAATAAGAGTGTCAATTGTTAAATCAACAACAGGAGTCACTATGCACTTGCTCCACATGTAGAACCTCTGTCCTTAATGAGTTATACTATGAGAATTAATGGTAAAATTTGTCTTCAAACAGTAGTTTATACTTTGTGTACCTGTGTGGATGCAAACTGTTGAAACCTCTATGTAGCATATAGTTGCTCTTCTGTATATAAAGATAATTAAAAATGAAATGAATCTTAACAAAGAATGGGATGGGAGAAGAAGTAAGAGGTGGGATGATTTGAGGGTGGGAGGGCAGGTATGGGAAAAAGTGCTAAATTCCAAAAGTTGTACCTATGAAATGTACATTTTTAAATAAAAGTTTTCTTAAAAAAATAAGAAAAGTGAACCAAAAGGTAGAATAAATCTCTTTCTCTCTCTCTTTAAAATAAATAAATCTTTAAAAATATGAGCTTCCTGTGCTGCAGAGATGTGTAACGCGAGAGTTTACAACATCCTGGAGAGATTCCATGGTTAGGTCAGTGAAGGCATAGGCAAGGGCTCAACAGTAGAACAAACCTCAGAATTAAAAGTGGAAACATCAAGAAAACAGACTGAATAAAGTAATGTTACCCAAGAAAAATAAGACCATAAACAAAGATATCATAATATTGGGTCCCTTTATTGGATACTAGTGTGGTGCATGATTCCTTATGATTATGAAGAAATCCAAAATTAGGAAAAATCTTGAGATTTTATCTCAGTTCAATTATATTTTTTAATCCAATAAAATAGAACAAGGCAACAAGACAGGAAATTACCAATATTTGAATTGCCTAAAATGACTGAAAAATAAGTTAGGAATCAGTCCCTAACAATTTGTATTCTAGATTATTACATAGACAATTATTAAATGAATGATTGGTTATCACACAAACGAGTGGTTATAACCTAACATGCTTAGGTTATCATGATCATCAGCAACCACCATCTTTACAAAGTACAAGTTAAACTAGAATCACTTCTCTTCTTTTTGTGGTAAGAACAAGAGAATTTCATCAGCATAGTAAAGCTGAGTTTCATGATATCATTTTATAAAAGAAAGTAGTCAGCCAAATGGGAGAGGAATTAGGTGAGTCTCAAACTTTCGAGCAGTCATAACTCCCACTAACAGTGTCAGCAAATGAAGTGAAACCATAAAAGATGGGCTCAAGTGTCACACTACCAGATCAAGTTTTCCTCATAATCCTATCCAATCATGTCAATAATGACATAAAAATCTTGCATCTTGTTGGGGAAGACACAAGACAGGAGGGAAAGCACACACGTTGATAGACTTGATAAGTCCTCATGAAGCTCCAGTAAAAGGCAAAGATGATGCAAAATGAATTTTAAAAATAACAACAGAAGTAAATGAAAATCTAACAATCAATAGATTGCTAGGTTTCAACTGATTTAGTGACCCAGGACCTTGGGATAGATGATTTGCAGGATGTTTATATTTTAATAACTAAGGCACTAGTCTCAATGGGAATTGAATGAGATATACAACAATATGAGTAAGGCCCCCTGTTTAAAAAAGGCACATAAATTCAGGTTATACAAACAGATATGGGAGTCAGAACAGGACTGATTATGGTTGCCAGATGTTTCTGATCAGCTGAGCACATGAATTCAGAAAGAGCAGTCAGAAAGAGCAGAGCCACATCCATAAAGGGTAGTGGAAGTGTCACACCACTCATCACCCTACTTGCTAGTGTCATCACAAACCAAATGATCACGTGACCCATACCTACAGGCTGCTAAGGTAGCTCAAGAACTCAGTGTAGGAAGACATTTGCATGGAGTACAGCATTTCAAAATTGTAATTGTTTGTCTCATGAGGTAAACTTCTTGAACCTGAAAAGAAGGAGCAACTTGGGGCCAGCAGTGTGGCATAACAGGTTAAGTAGCCACCTAAAGAGCTGGCATCCCATATGGATGCTGGTTCAAGTCCCAGATGCTCCATTTTTGATTCAGCTCACTGCTAATGCTCGTCGTAAAGCAGTGGAAAATGGCCCAAGTCTTTGGATCCCTGCACCCACATGGGAGACAGAGTTGGAGTTCCTGGCTGTTACCTTTGATGCAAGCCAACCCTGGCTGTTTTGGCCATTTAGGGATGGAATCAGTGGATGGGAGATGTATCTCACTCGCTCACTCACTCACTCACTCACTCTCTACCTCTCCTTCTCTCTGTAACACTGCCTTTCAAATAAAATAAATAAATATTTTTTAGAAAGTAGCATTTTAGACATTAACTAGTTAAAAGTACATAAATATTACAATAATTGAAAAAATTCACTTAAAAATACACTAAAATTTTCTTATGGAGTAAGTTTCAGACAACTACACTGTGGAGAGTTTTCAAGATGCAGAATGGGGGGGGCTACATCTTTAGTCTAGAAGATAGTTTTTAAAAAAGTAGAGAGTGCAGTCTCAGGGACAAAAATGGCAGGGGAAATTCCATGCAAATTAGAGGGACACTGTGAACCTACATGGAGGAGGTGGATGCACACATCTCAGGAAACCAGGAACCAAAACCCTCTGCATCAGCTTTGGAGTGAGGTGGACCAGACCTCAGCAGTCCACAGCACTGGCAATAAAGTGTGGGAAGAGCCTGGTTTGAGTCTGACTTGGAGCCCCATAGGGGACAGTGTTACTGCCAACCAAGAGGAAAGAAAGGGGGACATGTTTCTTTCTCTCCGACCACCTGGCACCAGCATTCTAAAACTATCCAAAAGAGGGCAGGAGCAATTTTGGACACACTCAACAGATGACTAACTCATATCTGCGTGTCTAGCAGCCATCAAAGAAGAGACACGTGAGTCTGACTGGGAGAAGTGACCGAGGGCTGGGTGCTTGTGACTGTGGGAGCCTTGTATGATGGGACTGTGAAAACATTGTGGTTGGATGGGAGGATGCAGGGTATGGCTGGGACTTCATGCAGTCACTGTGGGAAGTCTATATGCTCAAGGAAGCACATAGAACTCTTAATAGACATGACTTGAAAAGATCTTCACCGCAACACACTGTAGTCAAACTATCCATAGAAAAACACAGATTCTAAAATTTGCACAAGATAAATACCAGATTACTTTCAGAGGATAGCCAATGAGACTCAGAGCCGACTTTTCATCAGAAACCCTGCAGGCTAGGAGAGCCAAAAGAAATATGTACAGTCTTAGGGAAAAAAAGCCCTGTAAACCCAGAATATGGTACCCTGCAAAGCTCTCAATTATAAATGAAGATGAAATAAAGACCTTCCATAATAAACAGAAATTGAAAGAATTTGTTACCACTTGTCTAGACTTAAAAATTGCTTAAGGATGGCCTACACATAGAAACATGGTCATCACTATGAAAGATGGTGAAACCAAAAAGCGCCCACTAAAAGTACAAAAGTAAACAATAGGAATATTTATGGGAAAGTGGCAGGGCTAAGTGCTTACTTATCAACAGACATCTTGATGGAAGGGAGAGGGATTGGGAGAGGGGAGGGTTGTGAGTGGGAGGGAAGTTATGGGGGGAGAGCCATTGTAATCCATAAGCTGTACTTTGGAAATTTATATTCATTAAATAAAAGTTAAAAAATACATCTTGAATGTAAATAGCCTCAACTCTCCATTTAAAAGACATAAACTAGCAGATGGATTAAAAACAAAACCCACCTATTTGCTTCCTACAAGAAACATATCTCACTAACAAAGATACACTCAGACTGAAAGTGAAAGGATGAAAAAGATAGTCTATGCTACCAGAAACTTTAAAAAAGCTGCTACAGACATCCTAATATCAGAAAAAATAGACTTTAACACAAAAACTGTTAAAAGAGACCAAGAAGGGTAGTATGTAATGATTAAGGGATCAATTCAACAGGAAGATGTGACTATTATAAATGCATATGCACTTAATTACAGGACACCTGGCAATTTAAAATAAATGTTAATGGATTTAAATGGAGACATAGAATCCAACACAAATGTAATAGAGGACTTCAATTTCCCATTTTCATCAATTGACAAATCAACCAGACAGAAAATCAGCAAGGAAACAACAGATTTAACTGATTTTATACACTAAATGGACCTAATGGATAACTATAGAACTTTTCATCCAACAGTTCCAGAATACATATTCTTCTCACCAGTGCACGGAACTTTCCTTCGGATTGACCACATACTAGGCCATAAAGCAAGTCTCAGTAAATTCAAAAAAATCAAAATCATACCATGCATCTTCTCTGACCACAGTGGAATAAAGCTGGAATTCAATAACTCAGGAATTTCTAGAACATATGTAAACAAATGGAGACTGAACAACAGGCTTCTGATTGAACAGTGAGACACAGAAAATAAAGAGAGAAATCAAAAAATTTCTGGAAACAGACAATGCTCATATCAAAATATATGAAATACAGTAAAAGCAGTGTTAAGAGGAAAGTTTATAGAAATTGATACCTACATCAAGAAATTGGAAAGGCACCAAAGAAATGAACTATACATTTATAGGACCTATAGAAACATCAGCAAACCAAACCCAAAACTAGTAGGTGAAAAGAAATAATTAAAAAATGAGAAAAAGTAAACAAAATTGAAATTAAAAAAAAATGAAGGTTTGCTGAAATGAAAAGCTGGTTTTTTGAAAAAATAGACATTGGCATACCGTCAGCTCAACTAACAAAAAAAGGGGGGAGAAGACACAAATCAATAAATTAGAGATAAAAAAGAAAATGTAACAACAGACACCACAGAAATAAAAAGAATCATCAGAAATTACTATAAAGAGCTGTATGTCAATAAATCATGAAATCTTGAAGAAATGAACAGATTCCTGGACACATACAATCTACCTAAATTGAGCCCTGAATACACAGAAATCCTAAACAGACCCATAAACAAGATGGAAATTGATTCAGTAATAAAGATACTCCCAGCAAAGAAAAGACCAGAACTAGATGGCTTCACTGCTGAATTCTAAAAGACATTTAAAGAATTAACTCCAATTCTTCTCAAGCTATTAAAAAAAAATTGAAAGTGAGGGAATTCTCCCAAACTCTTTCATGGAACCAGAATCACCTTAATTCCTAAGCCTGAAAAAGAGACAACAAAGAAAGAGAACTACTGACCAATTTTCCTATTGAAAATAGACACAAAAATCTTCAACAAAGTACTAGCTAATCAAATCCAAAAATACATTAGAAATATCATTTATTTGGACCAGGTGGGATTTATTCCAGGTATGCAGGGATGGTTTAACGTACAAAATCAATCAATGTGATAAATCACATTAACAAAATTAAGAACAAAAACCATATGATTATCTCAATACATGCTGAGAAAGCATTTGGTAAATCACAATGACTTTTCATGGTGAAAACCTTAAGTAAATTGGGTATAGAAGGTACATTATTCAACATTACTCAGATAACATCTTACTAAATGGGGAAAAATTGGAGGTATTCCCACTAAGATCTGGAACCAGAGAAGAATGCAGACTCTCAGCCGGCACCGTGGCTCACTAGGTTAATCCTCTGCCTGCGACACCAGCACACCAGGTTCTAGTCCCAGTCAGGGCGCCAGATTCTGTCCCAGTTGCCCCTCTTCCAGTCCAGCTCTCTGCTGTGGCACGGGAGTGCAGTGGAGGATGGTCCAAGTGCTTGGGCCCTGCACCCTCATGGGAGACCAGAAGAAGCACCTGGCTCCTGGTTTTGGATCAGCGTGGTGCACCAGCCGCAGTGCACCAGCCACAGTGGCCATTGGAGGGTGAACCAACGGTAAAGGAAGACCTTTCTCCCTGTCTCTCTCTCTCACTGTCCACTCTGCCTGTCAAAAAAAAAAAGTGCACACTCTCACCACTGTTCTTCAATATAGTCCAAGAAGTTTTAGTCAGAGCTATTAATAAAAAGAAAGCAAAGGGATACAAATTGGGAAGGAGGAAGTCAAACTATCTCTATTTGCAGATGACATGATTCTATATATAGGGGATAAAAACACTCTGATAAGAGACTATTGGAACTCATATAAGAGTTGGGTAAGGTATAAGGATATAAAATCAACACAGCAAAAATCAATAGCCTTTGTACACACAGACAATGCCACAGCTGAGAAAGAACTTCTAAGATCAATCCTATTCACAATAGCCACAAAAAAGTCAAATACCTTTGAATAAATTTAACCAAGGATGCCCAAGCTATATACAATGAGAATTATCAAACATTAAAGAAAGAAATAGAACAAGACACAAAAATGGAAAAATCTGCAATAATCATGGATTGGAAAATGCAATATCACCAAACATCCATACTACCAAAGCAATTTACAAATGCAATGAGATACCAATCAAAATACTAAGGACATTTTTCTCAGATATAGAAAAAAATAATGCTGAAATTCATATGGAATCACAGGAGACCCCAAATAGCTAAAGCAATCTTATACAAAAACAAATCCAGATTTCTAGACATACTACAGAGCAGTTATAATCAAAACAGTCTGGTACTGGTGCCAAAACAGATGGATAGACCAATGGAACAGAATAGAAATGCCAGAAATCAACCCACGCATCTACAACCAACTTATATTTAACAAGTTGCTAAAATCAATCCCTGGAGCAAGTACACTTTCTTCAACAAATGATGCTGGGAAAATTGGATTTCCACATGCCCAAGTATGTAGTAAGACCCCTAAGTTACACCGTACACAAAAATCCACTCAAAATGGATTAATGGCCTAACTCTACAACCCAATACCATCAAATTATAGGAGAATTTGGGGGAAACCCTGTAAGACATTGGTATAGGCAAAGACATCTTGAAAAAGACCCCAGAAGCACAAACTATCAAAGGCAAAATTGACAAATGGGATTACATCAAATTGAAAAGCTTCTGCACTGCAAAAGAAATGTTCAGCAAAGTTAAAAGGCAACGGACATAGTGGGAGAAATTATTTGCAAACCATGCAACTGATAAAGGATTAATAACCAGAATATATAGAGATCAAGAAACTCAACAACAAAACAAACAACCCAGTTAAGAAATGGACTAAAAACTTAAATAGGCATTTTTAAAAATAGGAAATCCAAATAGCCAACAGACTCTTGAAAAAATGCTCAGGATCACCAGGTCATCAGGGAAATGTAAATCAAAACCACAATTAGGGCTGGTGCCGTGGCTCAACAGGCTAATCCTCCGCCTTGCGGTGCCGGCACACCGGGTTCTAGTCCCGGTCGGGGCACCGGATTCTGTCCCGGTTGCCCCTCTTCCAGGCCAGCTCTCTGCTGTGGCCCGGGAGTGCAATGGAGGATGGCCCAAGTTCTTGGGCCCTGCACCCCATGGGAGACCAGGAAAAAGAACCTAGCACATGGCTCCTGCCATGGGATGAGCGCAGCGCGCGGTCCGCAGCAGCCATTGGAGGGTGAACCAACGGCAAAGGAAGACCTTTCTCTCTGTCTCTCTCTCTCACTGTCCACTCTGCCTGTCAAAAAAAAAAAAAAAAAAGAACCACAATTAGGTTTCACCTCACCCACTTTAGGATGGCTTTCATACAGAATCAACAAACCACAAATGCTGGTGAGGATTTAGGAAAAAACATATTCTAATCCACTATTGGTGGGAATGTAAACTGGTCCAGCCACCATGGAAGACAATATGGAGATACCTCAGAAATCTGAATATAGATTTAACATATGACCCAGACATCCCGCTACTGGGAATTTACCCAAGGGAAATGAAAACAGCATATGGAAGATTTATCTGTACCTTCACATTTATTTCATCTCAATTCACAATAGCTAAGATATGGAATCAACCCAAATGTGCAATACTGAAGACCAGATAAAGAAATTATGGGATATGTACATCAGCAGTAAAAAAAATAAAAAAAGAAATACTGTCTTTTGCAATAAAATGGATGAAACTGGATAACATCACACTTAATGAAATAAGCCAATCTCCAAAGGACAAATAGCATATGTTCTCCCTGATCTATGATAACTAGTAGAGCACCTAAAAGGTAATCTATAGAATAGAAATTGATACACTGAAATGCAATTGCTTTTCTTAAATAATTATTTTATTTATTTGAAAGAGTTACAGGGAAAGGTAGAGATAGAGAGAGAGAGGTCTTCCATCCAATGGTTCACTCTCCAGAGAACCACAATGAGTGGAGCTGCGCTGATCCAAGGCCAGGAGCCAGGACCAAGGAGATTCTTCCTGGTGTCCTACATGGCTGCAGGGGCCTAAGGACTTAGGCCATCTTCTACTGCTTTCCCAGGCCATAGCAGAGAGCTGGATCAGAAGTGGAGCAGCTGGGACCAGAACCAGTGCCCAAATGGGATGCTGGTGCTGCAGGCTAGGGCTTTAACCCACTGTGCCACAGCACTGGGCCCTGAAATGCAATGACTTTGAAGAGCCCTTGTCTCCACTGTTGAGGAACAATTTTTTTCCTACTATTTATTGAACACTTTTAGTACAGAGTTAATCATATGTGAATAAAGTTAATTGGAAAAACATCTTTGTAAGAAATAAGAATGGGAATAGGAAAGGAAAGAGGAAGAGGGATGGGAATGTGGGTGGGAGAGTGAGTACGGTAAAAAGGATCACTATATTTCTAAAGTTGTATTTATAAAATGCATGAAGTTTGTATTCATGGGAAAATAAAAGTACATTGCTACAATTTTTGTGAAGGGGCACCAAGAGGGTCATCTGAATCATGCAGTAGTGTAATACTAGACCAGGCTCTGTGGGCTCCTAACATGCCTGCTGCACCAAAGTCACTAGTAGGTTTGCAGTATGGGTGTTTTGTGTGTTCCCGTACACTGTGATTCACTTGTGTGCAGTATCTGCATTCACAAAGTATTTCTTACAAGTGAAATTGTAATAAGCACACTCAAAAGTAACATTATACACAAATTGCTTGCTAACATACCAACTGCATTAAAACAGATTTGTGTTTTCAAAACAATTAGAAGAATTGACTGTATTCATGAAATTATTATATATAAAATGTTTAAATACTTCATTTTATACACATAAAAACGTTTAAAATAGTCCCCACTCCCACAGTTCTCAAATGAAGAAACTAATTCAAGAGCAATTTAGTGACGTTTAGACATCACTCAGCCAGAAGTTGATTGCACCTGCTCTCAGATGCAAGTCTTCTCTCTCCAACCCCTCCAGCTTTTTACCTCAAGCATTTCATACAAATACCATTCGAGCTTATTTTATGCCTTAAAATTCTTGTCTTTAATGTGACACACAAAGAATTATGTCAAAAGATTCATTTCAAGAAAAAAGAAAGTGTGAAACATCCATCCCAACTTTATAATATGAAATGCCTAATTTCTCATAAAATACGTTTTAATGTACGTATCAATAAAGAGCTATATCCTCATCTTATAGCTAGCATATTTTTCTAGATATCAATATATGTGCCTATCAATAGCTACATTTACAGATTTGAAGTTACATATATATTCTAGTTCTAATATATATTTGAATATACATATTAAATTTAGTTCCTTTGTCAATATTTTATGTATTATTGTAAAGAAATTTTTTCAAAGTTAGAACATAAAAGCTAACCCATAATGAAAATAGAGGACTAAATGTATATCTCTTTAAACCTGAATAGATTCATCATCTCAAACTCATTCAATAAATATTTAAGAGAAGTATTCAGCCAAATGGTTAAAATGCACATCCCACATAGGAATGCCTGGATTTTCTGGCACCAGCTCCTGACTCTAGCTTTCAGCCAAAGCAGACCCTGAGAAACAGCAGTGGTGGTGGTTCAAGTAAATGGATTCCTGCCACCCATATGGGAGGCCTGGACTGAACTCTCAGCTCCCGATTTCTGCCCTAGCCAGTGGGCATTTGGGGAGTAAACCAGCAGTTGGGAATGCCCTCTATCTTTCCAATCCACTCTCCATTTTTCTGACTCTCTGCCTCTCAAATAAACAAAAAATTATTTTAGATATTAAGAAAATATATATGAATTTAATTCCATGTCTAGCAAGAACTATGCCAGAGATTGAGGATACAGAGTTTACGGCATCCAATAAACACGCCAAATGCTGATTTTGTGGAGATGATTTCTACGGATGCAACTATGAAAAGGATGTAGCACAAAGAAAGAGTTCTACTTAAGGGTGGAAAGTGTAACAGAAGCAGGCCAGGAGCACTGGAGAGAGAAGCACCTGGGCTGGCCAGAAGCCTCACAGAGGTGACCCGAGTGGAGAGATTACCACATGATGCAGGGGAAGCCACTGTGTTCCAGGTGCAGAGTGTGACACACACGACTGCAAGACAGTAGATACTATCCACAAGGAGAGATGTGAAGAGATTAGCTAGGTGGGAGTATAGGCTGAAAAAGAACTTACTTCCCAAAGTCTGAAAGAGCCTTAAAGTCTTTTAAAATGTCTGATACTGTCAGAAGACAAGCATCTGAGTTTGACATTGTCAACAAATACATATCTATGTTTTCTTACAGCCTTCATAAGACATAGGAAATACAGAAAGAGAACAAGACTCATTATGTAATACATCACAAACTTTTTTACCACCAAAAAAAAAAAAAAACACTGAAGGATATTTTTCTGGACAGAGGGGATATGTAGCAGAATAGTCGTTGTTAAAAATATTCTACACCTATAAAAATCAGTCTTTTATAACATCTTCTGGGAGCTTCCTTGCCACTGATAATCATATCACTTCAGGGAGAAGCAGCAAAATGAAATGCAACAAATGTATGTTTTATAGCAAACTTATTAGGTGAAAAACAGGACTTCCTATCTGTAAGACAAATGTGCTATGTTTATTTTATTTTGCTCCATAGAATCACAAGCAACACAAAGCAGTTGTGCCCATCAACAAACATGGTCCATCCTTCAGAGGCTCAAGATTTGGACCCTCGTCTATGTCCCCAGACCTGAGGGAGGGAGAACCAAAGACTGGCCAGTTGGGTCTACTACCAAGGAATAGTGGATGAGGAAGAACTCAAATCACTCTCTGAAAGGTAAAGAAATCAAATTCAACCACTAGATCTTCCTTATGAAAAATGATAAAATAACTACAGAATGCTGCAAGTCAACTGGGATTTTCTAACAAAAAAGTGAGAGAAAAATTTGAGAGGTAGAATACAACAAAATTCTGAGAGTGGAAAAGAGATGTCACATGCACTGTGCAGAGCAGGTGTTAGTCTTTCTAATGACACAGACCTAGATTTGCATTCACCTCCATAGTAAGCAGTGTGACTTATATAGTCCAGTATGCACTGGAGTCTGTACAATGGTCCGCAACATCACAAATGCAGGTCTGTAAAGCAAACTGAATCCATCCCTAGCAGCTGGTCAGCTTTAATAAAAAGCAGAGGCTGGTACTCCAATCATCTGATGGGCTGGTCATTACTATCCCCTAGCTATGGAAAGAAGCAGGAAAACTCATGTGGGCACGGCCAGTGCTGAATTATTCTGATCTCTTCCATGTGCATGTATACCTGTAACAGTACCTGCTCTTTTTATTGTAAGTTCATGTTCATATGCTTCTTCTGATACCCACATGGCCTTGGACTATACCGTGTATGGCTATGGAGGCTGTGGTTACTGTATGGCAATCTCCACATGGTTTAACAGAAGTATTATAAGAGTAATGCAGTTAGGGGTTGGCGCTGTGGCATAGCAGGTAAAGCCGTCACATGCAGCGCTGGTATCCCACTTGGCACAGGTTCCTGTCCCCGCTGCTCCTCTTCTAATCCAGCCCCATGCTAACGGCATGGGAATGGAGTGGAGGATGGCCCAAGTGCTTGGGACCCCGCAGCCACATGAGAGTCCTGGAAGAAGCTACTGGCTCCTGGCTTCAGACTGGCTCAGCCCTGACCTTTGCGGCCACTGGGGGAGTAAACAAGCAGACAGAGATTGATTGTTTCTCTCTCTGTAACTCTTTCAAGTAAATAAATAATTCTGTTTTTAAAAACAAAGTAGTATAATTAAATTTAACAAGTCCCAAACTGGGATGACCTTTGCCCCTTTAGGGATGATGGTAGATGGGAAAGAACAAGCCATGGGAGATCTTTCCACTGGAGATGAGGATGCTTTTTGACCCATCTATTGCCCTCCGTAGTTATTTGAAATGACACCATGTTACTCCTACTGAGCATCTACGTCTTTGTCCCAAAGAGCAGTATGACTACCACTCCAGTGCAAGTACCATTCAGATCATCAGGATCCACGTAACAGAGATAGTGATCAGGATCTCATCTTTAAATTCACCTACCTACCCCAACCAACAGGACAACACAAGCCCTAGAATATCAACAGGTCACTCTAAACTTGTAGATAGTGGCAGGTCCCAATTGACAACAGACTACCAGCTTTAGACCAGATTCTGCCAGAATAAAGAGGTATATGACAGCAGCACTTCGGCTGTGTTTAGATGATTATTATCACTAAGGTGGACACTTCATACAAACCACAAGACAGAAACCACATAATTATCTTAATAAGACTTACTAGTCTCTGGGACCTATTCACTGGGATCTGGCGGGTATAACACATTAATTTGCTAATCTGCCTCATTTCAACACCCGGAGTTCTACGGATAATACCTCAATCATCCTAGCCATGCCACTGATTCTTATCTGAGTTGCTGACATGGTGGCATATAAAACCTTGAGTCAGCCAAGAAATTTTAGGAGCAAAGGAGTGAACTGTTAAGGATACCCCTGAACATCTTTGCAGAGTGTGTCAATCTGCAAGGCCTAATTATGCTGAAATCCTGAGCCAGTTTTCTACCTTGTAACATAGGCATAAAAGAGAGGAAGACAACTACAGCCTATATGACTACTTACTTCTGATTAGGTTGTGAATGGTGGCACTGGTTCCTTTAGTGCTACAAAGAAAAGTGCCACGCCCCAGCCCTGAGTATCTCAAATGCATCTCAACCCACTGTGTGCACAGTCACCATCTGGGTCCATCGTACCACTCCATGAGACTTAGGACAGGAGGATCTGGGGTAACCTGTGATAGCTCTTGTTCTTCCTGTGTTAGGAGCACAAACCACCTTGCTGTGGTCAGCTGAGTCTTTTGTCTGCTTTCTCGACAGAAGCAGCTCTCAAAAGTGACCTGCTTGCTCAATTTCGTCTTCTTGGTTGGAATGTGACCATTCTCTATGATGTTCAAGTTTTTCTCTGACATTGGGCAAGGGATAAAAGCAGATATTTCCCATGAAGCTCAAATCTGGAGAACATTTAGCTTGAAGTTATTCATGGCTTAAAAAGAATTCATGATGAGATGGTGGTGTTGGTACCCACAGGGCCTTTATTCTTGTGACTTTAAAGACTTCAAGGTACAGAGTGTAAGACACATGGGAAACAGATGGCAGGGCTAAGATATGGATTGAATAATGGAGCCCAAAGAAGTAGCTCTGTATTTCTGCGATCCTTGGCTCTTTTGCAATACTCAAACCAGATGAAAACTCTCAGAATTTGGCTTTGGGTTAGAATCTTTATCCTTGGGAGGAGAGGCTGGTTGGAACTTTGAGATTGAATTGCTACTCTGCTGACACTTAACTTCAAAAGCATTTATGGCCTGATTTGCATAGTTCTGCATTTGTGATTTGAACATAAGTTTGTGGAAATAAAAAGGAACAAGCTTTTCCTATACCAACAGCTAAAACAGATGGCCATGGATCCAATTTGAGTAGAATAAATTACTGCCACCATAAGTGGAATAATTTACACATATGATTTTTATAAATCTTTCATCTAAATCAGCTAGTTTCAATAACATTACTTGGATAATGACTCTCCTTGGAGAATATAATTTATTGGATACCAGGTAAACAGAAATTTGCAAATGTAACTGAGCAATGACTTTCAGTGTGTAGGTGAGGATGTAAGGAAATACATGTACTATAAAATTTTAACATATTATAAACAAAAACTTATTTTAAATACCATATCTCATATTGTCTGAGACTCCACACACTATAAAGCATATTATTATTTTATTAACTCTGGAAGAAACTACTGCCAATTAAAATGATTTAATTATAACTTAGAACTGTTCCATACAACACAGACCTCAGTATCTACAAGAACTCTTGCTGTAGAGGAGAATCACAACTCTCATCTCCAGGAATTTCTTCCAAACTACTTATACTCATTTTCAGGTTTTGATATTGATACTTTTTAGGCTTTACTAGAATGAATCAAGGGAAAAATTTCAGACAACATAAAAGGCATTTTAAATGGAATTGTGGTGATTAATTTTAGGTATCAGCTTGACATGATCAAAGGATAGCCAACCAACTGGTAAAGCAGTCTTTCTGGATACATCTGCAAAAGTTTTTCTGGAATACACTGGCATTGGAGTCAGTGGACTGAATAAGGAACACCCATCCTCACCTGCTGTGGGTGGACACCATCCAAACGGCTGAGGATTCAGATAGGAAGAAAAGGGAGAGCAAAGGCAAATTCTTTCTTCCTGAGTTCTCACACCTGTCTTCTCCTGCCCTTGGGCATCAGAACTCCAGGTTCTCACCACTGGACTCTGGGTCTTGCAACAGTGGCCCCCAGTGTCTCCAGCCTGTGGCCTGGGACTAGGACTTATTAAAAGTCTGAAGTCTTGGCCAGTGCCGTGGCTCAATAGGCTAATCCTCCGCCTTGCGGCGCTGGCACACTGGGTTCTAGTCCCGGTCAGGGCGCCGGATTCTGTCCCGGTTGCCCCTCTTCCAGGACAAGCTCTCTGCTGTGGCCCGGGAGTGCAGTGGAGGATGGCCCAAGTGCTTGGGCCCTGCACCCCATGGGAGACCAGGATAAGCACCTGGCTCCTGCCAAAAAAAAAAAAAAAAGTCTGAAGTCTTCAGACTTGGATTGAATCATGCTACCAGCTTCCCTGGTTCTCCAGCTTGCAAATTGTCTATGGTGGGTTCTTCTCAGGCTCCATAATTATGTAAGTCAATTCCCCTAATAAATTCTCCTCTTAATATATGTATTTAGGGACTCTGGGCAAGATGGCAGAATAGGAAGGAAGCACACCGATAGTCTGGGGAGAGACAGTTTAATAAAAGTGGAGATACTGCAGGTTCAAGGAAGAGTAGGGGAAGAAACAGCAGAGAAAACCCTTCCGGAACTGGAGATTCACAGTGGACCTGCGTGGAGAGCGTGGGAGCCCGCAGTTTGGGACACCAACAGCAGATTCAACACACCAGCGCTGGAACGCGAGGTGAGCTGAAACTCAATAGCCCGAAATACCAGCAGGGAAGCGGAAAAGGGAGCCTACAGCGAACAAGGCTTGAAACCCTGTGGGGAAAAGTTCACCAGGCTAACTAGAAGAGAGAGAGAGAGAGGGAAAAAAAAAAAAGTGACCCATATGGACACGAGCTTCTCTCTCTCCACTCACCTCTCAAAGGTGAGCAAGACAAAGAGCAGGCGCCATTTTGGAATACGTCATAAGCAGGGCGACCTCGGGTCGGCACCGGCCCCGAGCCTAGCAGAAAAACCTGACTCTGGGCGGGAGGGGTGAAATAACAGGAGATTACAACCTAATGAATGTGTTGTGCTAATGAACTGAGACTGTGAAAAAAGAGACGGTGGGGGAGAGAACTCACGGAAATCACGAATTCATGTGAGTACTCTCCAGAGACGCTACAGTTCAGTAGCCTTGGCAGCCCAGTGGGAGACTACAGGAGAATCTCAGCCCACACAAAGGGCCACAGAGATTCCTTCTCTGGTCCTTGGGAAAGAGCTTCCGATCTCTGGCTCCCGTGGGTATATCATTCGCCTGCTAACCACCCCCAATTCCATTCAGCTGTGTGGAATCACTTCCCTTTTGAACCAAAAAAAAAAAAAAAAAGTAACAGAGAGAGATTTACCACGCCTAACCTGGGAGTGTCTCCTTTGACACACCCTCAACCCTGAGGAACCAAACAGAGCTCTCAGGCCACACCCATCTCAAGCCTCTAAGGCTCCATCAAAAGCAGACAGTCCACTTAATCTAGAGTCATAGTATAACAAGAAAAAAACACCACAGTGAAGAAACCAATATGCCAAACAACAAACGCAAAAACCGAGGTAATAAGAACAAGGAAGACACTATGGCATCCCCAAATGAAAAAGACACCCCAATTCAAGATTACGAAGATGATGAGATAGAAGAAATGCAAGAAGCAGATCTCAAAAAATTGATAAGAACACTAAGAAGTACTCAAAAACAAATTCTTGAACTACAGAAATCCTTAATGGACAAGGTAGAAAATCTCTCTCGTGAAAATGAAATATTAAGGAGGAATCAAGCTGAAATGAAACAACTAGTAGAACATGAAACTGTGATAGTGACGAGAAATCATAATGAAATGAAGAATTCAATAGATCAAATGAAAAACACATTAGAGAGCCTTACAAACAGAATGGGTGAGGCAGAAGAGAGAATATCGGACTTAGAAGACAGAGCACAGGAAACTATACAGTCAAACCAAAGAAAAGAAGAGGAAATTAGAAATCTAAAAAATATTGTTGGGAATCTACAGGATACTATTAAAAAACCCAACATTCGAGTTCTAGGAGTTCCTGAAGGCATGGAGAGGGAGAAAGGATTAGAATGCGTTTTTAGTGAGATACTAGCAGAAAATTTCCCAGTTTTGGAGAAGGACAGAGACATCCTAGTACAGGAAGCTTATAGAACCCCTAGTAAACATGACCAAAAGAGGTCCTCACCACGACACGTTGTAATTAAACTCACCACAGTGAAACAGAAAGAAAAGATCCTAAAATGTGCAAGAGAGAAACGTCAAATTACACTCAGAGGATCTCCAATCAGACTCACGGCAGACTTCTCAACAGAAACTATACAAGCTAGAAGGGAATGGCGAGACATAGCCCAGGTACTTAGAGAGAAAAACTGCCAGCCCAGAATATTATATCCTGCCAAGCTCTCATTTGTGAATGAAGGTGAAATAAAGACCTTTCATAACAAACAAAAATTGAAAGAATTTGTTGCCACTCGTCCAGCCCTGCAAAAGATACTTAAAGATGTATTACACACAGAAACACAGAAACACGGCCATCAACATGAAAGAAGATAAACGAAGGGAACCTCACAGCAAAAGATCACAGGGAATTCAAAGCACACATTTGGATAAAGAAATTATGGGACATGTACTCTATAGAATACTATACAGCAGTCAAAAACAATGAAATCCGGTCATTTGCAATAAGATGGAGGAATCTGGAAAACATCATTCTAAGTGAATTAAGCCAGTCCCAAAGGGACAAATATCATATGTTCTCCCTGATCGGTGACAACTAATTGAGCACCAAAGGTGAAACCTATTGAAGCGAAATGGACACTATGAGAAACAGTAACTTGATCAGCTCTTGTGATGACTGTTGTTGTACAATGTAATACTTTATCCATTTTGGTAATTTTTTTTATTCTAGTACTATTGGTTGAACTCTGTAATTAACACACAATTATTCTTAGGTGTTTAAATTTTAACTGAAAAGTGATCCCTGTTAAATATAAGAGTGGGAATAAGAGAGGGAGGAGATGTACAATCTGAGACATGCTCAATCAGTCGTGCCCCAAATGATGGAGTTAGAATTGTGCCAGGGGTTTCCATTACAATCCCATCAAGGTGGAATGTACCAAGGCCATCTCACTAGTCCAAGTGATCAATTTCAGTTCACAATTGATCACTCTGATAGGTCTAAGAGTCAAAGGGACCACACAAATAAGACTAGTGTCTGCTAATGCTAACTGATAGAATCAAAAAGGGAGAGAATGATCCAGCATGGGAAGCGAGATACACAGCAGACTCATAGAATGGCAGATGTCCTAAATAGCACTTTGGCCTCAGAATCAGCCCTTAAGGCATTCAGATCTGGCTCAAGAGCCCATGAGAATATTCTAGGCATGGAAAGCCAAGACACTCTGGAAAAAAAAGAAGACCTAAATGAAAGATCTCTGTGAGTGAGATCCCAGTGGAATGAATGGGGCCATCAAAGAAGGAGGTACCTTTCTCTGAAGGGAGGAGAGAACCTCCACTTTGACTATGACCCTGTCGGAATAAGATTGAAGTCAGCGAACCCTAAAGGCTTCCATAGCCTTGGCAACTCCTGACTAGAGCCTAGGGAGATTACTGACGCCATAAACAAGAGTGTCAAATTGTTAAATCAACATCAGGAGTCACTGTGTACTTACGTCTCATGTGGGATCTGTCCTTAATGTGTTGTCCAATGTGAAGTAATGCTATAGCTAGTACTGAAACAGTATTTTACACTTTGTGTTTCTGTGTGGGTGCAAACTGATGAAATCTTTACTTAGTATATACTGAATCAATCTTCTGTATATAGATAATTAAAAATGAAAAAAAAATCTTGGTGTTAAATTGGAAATTGCCTAGAAAATTAATCAATTTTTTAAAAAAAATATATCATGTAGGATCTCTGTCCTTAATGTGCTATACATTGTGAATTAATACTATAACTAGTACTCCAACAGTATTTTTCACTTTGTGTTGCTATGTGAGGGCAAACTGTTGAAATCTTTACTTAATATATAGTAAACTGATCTTCTGTATATAAAGAGAATTGAAAATGAATCTTGATGTGAAGCAAGGGGAGAGGGAGTGGGAAAGGGGAGGGTTGTGGGTGGGGGGGAAGAAATGGGGGGGAAGCCATTGTAATCCATAAGCTGTACTTTGGAAATTTATATTCTTTAAATAAAAGCGTTATTAAAAATATATATATATGTATTTAATTTTCATTGGTTTTGTCTTTCTGGAAAACGCTAATACAGTAACTTAACTCAGCATATGTATTTCCAGTTACCAACCCAGATGATTGATGACCATAGGCACGAGCATGCAGATAACGAATATTCCGCAATTGTTGCCTGGCCTACAGAAACTGTTAAACATCATTGGCTAAGACATATTACAGATCAAGAGTAGTAAAGTGTGTCTCTAATTTCCCTCCTCGCATTATTATTTAAACACACCCCAATTTGGCCAAATTTGCTCTTTTTCAAGATCACAGTGACCCCCATGTTGTCAAACCAGCCACTCAATTCACACTCCCCTACTTGTTTTATGCTTGTGATCACTCCCCCTCCTTGACATCATTTTTTCACTTGGCCTCCAAGCACCCCTTGATTTCCCTCTCCACTCGAGGGCTACTTCTTTTCAGTTGCCTTGATGGCTCCTCTTGTTCTCTCCCACTTCCTAATGTTGTCCAGGCTCTTGTCTCAATCTTGATCCCCTTCCCTCTATACATTTACCCCCAGTGGTGAGTTCATCCACTGTCACATATTTAGGTACCATTTATTGATAGAACACATTCAAATCTATACCTCTGGCCTAAGCATTTCTCACAAACTCCAGAATCACGTATCTAACTGCTTACTAGATCTCTGGATGTTTAATAGATATCTCACTCAAACTGAACTCCTCATCCCTGCCTAACTCTTCCCTACTCATCTTCACTACCTATGATGATATGATCTGCACTTTTACTACTTGAAATTACCCAGACTCCTCCAATTCCCCTATATTTCACAAATACTCAGTGAACCTTATTATTTATTTTTTTAAAATCTAGAATTTTACCAGTTCTCCCAACCTCCATCCCTCCCACTCTTGTCTAAGCCACGATCATCTTTCACTTAGATGACTGTTCTCACCACTCCTGGCCTCCTATCAGATCTCTCTGTTCCGACTCTTGCACCCCAAGGGTCTATTCATAACACAGAAACCATGTAATCTGGGGACTGGATCACAGCTTTTCTGTTCACAATAACCATCAGCATGGCCTAGAATTTTAGACCTATAGAAATGCTCCATAAAACTCCTTACATCCGGCCGGCGCCGTGGCTCAACAGGCTAATCCTCCGCCTTGCGGCGCCGGCACACCGGGTTCTAGTCCCGGTCGGGGCGCCGGATTCTGTCCCGGTTGCCCCTCTTCCAGGCCAGCCCTCTGCTGTGGCCCAGGAGTGCAGTGGAGGATGGCCCAGGTGCTTGGGCCCTGCACCCCATGGGGAGACCAGGAAAAGCACCTGGCTCCTGGCTCCTGCCATCGGACGAGCGCGGTGCGCCGGCCGCAGCGCGCCGTCTGCGGCGGCCATTGGAGGGTGAACCAACGGCAACGGAAGACCTTTCTCTCTGTCTCTCTCTCTCACTGTCCACTCTGCCTGTCAAAAAAAAAAAAAAAAAAACTCCTTACATCCTTCAAATTTCAATAAAATTCATATTCTCAAATAGGTGTGCCTAGATCATTCTACTGGGTAGATACTCCCCTACTTGGCCCTCCCCAAATTCTTCCAATCCCACATTACCCTGCTCTACCTTTTTTCCGACAGCACTTATCCCTTTCTAATATACCTTGTAATTCCCTGTTAGTATCAACCTTCTCTATAGAAATTAAATTGCAAAAAGGCAGGGATGTCCAATTTGTTGATGCAAAGAGTATGGCATATAGCAGGCACTCAACAAATGTTAGTTGAATGAATTAAGGAATTTGGAGAAGTATCAATAGGAAGTAAGGATTCCTATCAGCACTGCTCTTATACATCAGGAGATGAAGCTGCAGGTTGTAGAAGAACATGGGTTAAAGAGATAAAACTGCAATTGGGACTGGAACAAATGAGAAACAGAAAGCATAGAAGACCAAGACAAAATAGCAGGGGGAGGGGCCAGTGCTATGAGGCAGCAGGTTAAGCCACTGCCTGCAATGCCAGCATCCCATGTGGGCGCTGGTTCAAGTCCCAGATGCTCCACTTCTGATCTAGCTCCCTGCTAATACACCTGGGAAAGCAGTAAAAAGTGTCCCAAGCCCTTGGGTGTCTACATGCATGTGGGATACCCAGATGAAGCATCTGGCTCCTGGCTTTGGCCTGGCCCAGCTCACACATTGCGGTCACTTGGGGAGTGAACCAGTGGATGGAAGATTTTTCTCTCTCCCTCCCTCTCTCTCTCTTCTCCTCCCCCTCCCTCCTTCTCCCTCCTTTCTTCTTCTTCCTCTCTCTCTCTCTCTCCCTCCATCCCTCCTTCTGTGTAACTCTGCCTTTCAAATAAAACAAAACTTTTTTTTTAAAAAAAGGGAGGGGCAGCATTGTGGCATAGTGGGTAAAGCTGCTGCCTGTGATGCCAGCATCCTGTATGAGCGCTGGTTCAAGTCCTGAATGCTCCATTTCCAATCCAGCTCTATGCTAATGTGCCTGGTAAAACAGCAGAAGATGGCCCAGGTACTGGGGCCACTGTACCCATGTGGAAGACTTGGGAGAAGCTACTGGATCCTGACATCAGACTGGCCAATCTCCAGTCATTGTGGTCATTTGGGGAGTGAACCAGCAGATGGAAGATATCTCTCTCACTCTTGTTCTTGCTCTCGCCTTATCTTTCAAATCAATATATAATTTTTTTTAAATGCAGGATGTTAGAGTAACGATGTTCTAGGAACTCCTCAAAGCCCTAACCACTGCCCCCCCTTTTATACATGGCTGGATATAGTTCAATAAATCCAGAGGAGGAACTCCTTCAAGTGATTTTCTTTAATATCTCATCTACTTGACTTCATTTACTAGAACATACTGCTTTCTGATAACAAAATTTAATAATGTAAAATTTGCCTTAATTAGCACAAAAGCTTACAACACTAAATGACCCCAAGTTTGCTCTGCCAAACCACAGGAGCACTGTTCACAACTGTGTGCAGCCATGATAGCATGGCATTAAAAAAATCAGATACTCAAAAATAGTATATATGTATGTATATATATAGCAGCATATATTTATATATAATAACATATATTTATAGTTATAAAACAATGGCATCAATCTTTACTAAAGAATTCACATGAAGTACTGATATTCACTTAAGAGTCTTTTAAGAGGAAAACAATGGGACCATATTCTGTATTCCCAGATGAATAGTTTTGGAAACGGATAATCTCAGCATGAGCATATTGGGGGAAATAATTAAAGGTAACATTCTGAATTGCAATTGTGATCACTGTGTGTGACTCAGCACCACAGCAAAGAGAACAGCCTGTGCAAAATATATTCACCAGCAAGAGATGAGTGCCTCCTACTCCAAAAAGAATAATTCAGAATTTCTAGATCACAATTTAGTTGAGGTATTTAAAATAGCTAAGCCTTAGTAGGTTGGAAGAGGGAGGTTGGCTTTGCAAAGAAAAATCAAGAGGGAATTACACTGAAAAGCTTTTCGATGCTTCACCAAGAAGCATCACACTAAACAGTTAGCCCTGATCTATCATATAGCTACAAAGCAGTAGAAGCATGTGTCCAACCCAGGTCTGAAACCGTGGTTCTTCCTCCCTGACAGACTTAGCAAGTTTCTTTAGAGAACTCAAATTCACGTCTGTTCATCGATACATTATATGTGCCCTGAGGCTTGTGATATTATTTAAGTTATTTTTGAGGGAGGACATAAAATGTAATCTACATTGATCAAAACCATTAGATTCTACTAAAATTTATCTTGGGTAAAATGGAAGAAAAGGGCAATAGTACTTCAGTGAATGCTTTTACTTTCAATTTTATGGTCATTGTTGAATGGATTCTGCATTTGATCACACTGTAATGGCCTCTCCTGAGAACCAAGTACCTTGAAAGTGAAATTTAAGGACCTTTTTCAAACATAACTCATTCTTGTCCTGTACTCTGAATTTTCTACCAACAGTTATTCCTAACGGCAGTTTCTGAAAATATGTTCCAAAGACTCCAAGCTTCTTCTTCCCACACTAAGATCTTGTAGTAAAATATGTTTCAGAAATGCTATATACACAGTTCCTCTCTTGAAAAATGTATACTCTGTCATAATGTATTGAGAGCTCCATTTGGGGCCAGCACAGTGGTGTAGCCAGTGAAGCCACAGCCTTTGGTTGCCGGTTTGGTATCGGCTGCTCCACTTCTGATCTGGATCTCTGATGTGGCCTGGGAAAGCGACAGAAGATGGTACAATTCCTCAGACTCCTGCACCCACATGAGAGACCCAGAAGATGCTCTGGCTTCGGATCAGCACAGCTCCGGCTGTTGCGGCCATCTGGGGAGTGAACCAGCAGGCAGACTACCTCTCTCTCTCTCTCTGTGCCTCTGCCTCTCTGCAACTCTGCCTCTCAAATACATAAATATCTTTTTTAAAAAAGTTCTGTTCATCAATCTAGTAAGTTTGGAAATTTTAGAAAGGTATGCGACAAATTTTGGACATTTTTCCATATTTGTTTGATCTGTTTAAAATTCTACTGGACACATTTTGCAAAATGCCATTCTAAATGTGATGTCTGCAATCTGTTTTTGTTGTTGTTGTTGTTGTTGTTAAGCTTTTACTTAAAGAATATAAATTTCCAAAGTACAGCTTATGGATTACAATGGCTCCCCCCCCCATAACTTCCCTACCACCAGCAACACACCCCTTTCCCGCTCCCTCTCCCCTTGCATTCACATCAAGATTCATTTTCAATTCTCTTCATATACAGAAGATCAGTTTAGTATATATTAAGTAAAGATTTCAACAGTTTGCCCTCACATAGCAATACAAAGTGAAAATACTGTTGGAGTACTAGTTATAGTATTAATTCACAATGTACAGCACATTAAGGACAGAGATCCTAAATGAATTTTTTTTAAATTGATTAATTTCTATGCAATTTCCAATTTAACACCAAGATTTTTTTTTCTGATTTTCAATTATCTTTATATACAGAAGATCGACTCAGTATATACTAAGTAAAAATTTCATCAGTTTGCACCCACACAGAAACACAAAGTGTAAAAATACTGTTTCAGCACTAGTTATAGCATTACTTCACATTGGACAACACATTAAGGACAGATCCCACATGAGATGTAAGTACACAGTGACTCCTGTTGTTGATTTTAACAATTTAACACTCTTGTTTATGGCATCAGTAATCTCCCTAGGCTCTAGTCAGGAGTTGCCAAGGCTAAGGAAGCCTTCAGGGTTCACCGACTTCGATCTTATTCTGACAGGGTCATAGTCAAAGTGGAGTTCTCTCCTCCCTTCAGAGAAAGGTACCTCCTTCTTTGATGGCCCCATTCATTCCACTGGAATCTCACTCACAGAGATCTTTCATTTAGGTCTTCTTCTTTTTTTTTTCCAGAGTGTCTTGGCTTTCCATGCTAAAATACTCTTAGGGACTCTTCAGCCATATCCGAATGCCCTAAGGGCTGATTCTGAGGCCAGAGTGCTATTTAGGACATCTGCCATTCTATGAGTCTGCTGTGTATCCTGCTTCCCATGTTGGATCATTCTCTCCCTTTTTGATTCTATCAGTTAGTATTAGCAGACACTAGTCTTGTTTGTGTGATCCCTTTGACTCTTAGACCTATCAGTGTGATCAACTGTGAACTGAAATTGATCACTTGGACTAGTGAGATGGCCTTGGTACCTGCCACCTTGATGGGATTGTGTTGGAATCCCCTGGCACGTTTCTAACTCCATCATCTGGGGCAAGTCCGACTGAGCATGTCCCAAATTCTACTTCTCCTCCCTCTCTTATTCCCACTGTTATATTTCACAGGGATCACTTTTCAGTTAAAATTTAAACACCTAAGAATAATTGTGTGTTAATTACAGAGTTCAACCACTATTACTAGCATAAAAAATACTAAAATGGATAAAGTATTATATTGTACATCAACAGTCAGGACAAGAGCTGATCAAGTCGCTGTTTCTCATAGTGTCCATTTCACTTCAACAGGTTTCCCCGTTGGTGCTCAGTTAGTTGTCACCGATCAGGGAGAACATATGATATTTGTCCCTTTGGGACTGGCTTAATTCACTCAGCATGATGTTTTCCAGATTCCTCCATCTTGTTGCAAATGACCAGATTTCATTGTTTTTGACTGCTGTATAGTATTCTATAGAGTACATGTCCCATAATTTCTTTATCCAGTCTACTGTTGATGGGCATTTGGGTTGGTTCCAGGTCTTAGCTATTGTGAATTGAACTGCAGTAAACATTAATGTGCATACGGCTTTTTTGTTTGCCAATTTAATGTCCTTTGGGTAAATTCCAAGGAGTGGGATGGCTGGGTTGTATGGTAGGGTTATATTCAGGTTTCTGAGGAATCTCTAAACTGACTTCCATAATGGCTTAACCAGTTTGCATTCCCACCAACAGAGGATTAGTGTCCCTTTTTCCCCACATCCACTCCAGCATCTATTGTTGGTAGATTTCTGAATGTGAGCCATTCTCACCGGGGTGGGTGAAACCTCATTGTGGTTGTGATTTGCATTTGCCTGATTGCTAGTGATCTTGAACATTTTTGCATGTGTCTGTTGGCCATTTGGATTTCCTCTTTGGAAAAGTGTCTATTGAGGTCCTTGGCCCATCTCTTAAGTGGGTTGTTTGTTTTGATGTTGTGGAGTTTCTTGATCTCTTTGTAGAATCTGGTTATCAACCCTTTATCCGTCGCATAGTTTGCAAATATTTTTTTCCCATTCTGTCGGTTGCCTATTCACTTTCCTGTTTCTTTTGCAGTACAGAAACTTTTCAATTTGATGCAATCCCAATAGTTAATTTTGGTTTTGAGTGCCTGTGCTTCTGGGGTCTTTTCCAAGAAGTCTTTGCCAGTACCTATATCTTGCAGGGTTTCACCAATGCTCTCTAAAATTTTGATGGTGTCAGGTCGTAGATTTAAGTCTTTAATCTATGTTGAGTGAATTTTTGTGTAAGGTGAAAGGTAGGGATCTTGCTTCATGCTTCTGCACGTGGAAATCCAGTTTTCCCAGCACCATTTGTTGATTAGACTGTCCTTACTCCAGGGATTGGTTTTGGATCCTTGACAAAGTTGGCAACAGATGTTTGAATTGATTTCTGGTGTTTCTATTCTGTTCCATTGGTCTATCCATCTGTTTCTGTACCAGTACCATGCTGTTTTGATAACTACTGCCCTGTAGTATGTCCTGAAATCTGGTATTGTGATGCTTCCATATTTGTTTTTGTTATACAAGATTGCTTTAGCTATTCGAGGTCTCTTGTGTCTCCATATGAATTTTAACATCATTTTTTCCAGATCTGAGAAGAATGCCTTTGGTATTCTGATTGGTATTGCATTGAATCTGTAAATTGCTTTTGACAGAATGATCATTTTGATGATATTGATTCTTCCAATCCATGAGCATGGAAGATTTTTCCATTTTTTGGTATCCTCTTCTATGTCTTTCTTTAAGGTTTTGTAATTTTCATCGTAGACATCTTTAACGTCCTTGGTTAAGGTTATTCTAAGGTATTTGATTGTTTTTTAGCTATTGAGAATGGGATTATTCTTAGAAGTTCCTTCTCATCCATGGCATTGGCTGTGTATACAAAGGCTGTTGATTTTTCTGCATTGATTTTATATCCTGCAACTTTGCCAAACTCTTCTATGAGTTCCAATAGTCTCTTAGTAGAGTTCTTTGTGTCCCTTAAATAAAGAAGCATATCATCTGCAAACAGGGATAGTTTGAGTTCTTCCTTCCCAAATTGTATCCCTTTAATTTCTTTTTCTCGCCATGGATTGTGGCGAGGAGCATGTGGTGTCACGAACTGAGTCTTGTTGGGGGTCCGGACCCTCCCCCCACTTCCTGTGCGTGCTCAGTGGTGATGGGGTTCTGGCTGTGCTCTGGCGGTGGAAGGCCATGGGCGTCCTCCCTGGAGGAGAGGAGAGGCAAAGCCAAGAGGTGTGTGGCTGGAATGGCGCATGTGTGGTGGTGGGAAGAGGCGCTGGGGGCGGTGTGTCTTTGGCGGTGGTGACGGGGTGGTGTGGGGCTTGTGCTGGTAGCACGTCTCCCCCTAGCCTCCTCGGGCTCCGCTCCCTTGGCTGCTCTCGCCCCCCCTCCCTCCACTCCATGCCACCTCCTCCTGCCCCTTGTCTTGTCTCTCTGTCCTGGGGCCCATCATCCCTCTCCGTTGGAGGCCCGGCCGCCCCAGAGCCACCTGGCCCGCAGAGGAGGAGGCGGTGTCCCTTCCCGCGCGCGCTCGGGGCCGTCGCCGTCCTCCCACCTTTCCCTCTCCCTCTACCCCTTGGGCCGCACTCCTTTCACCCCCAACTTCGTGGTATCCCGAGAGAGCCTCAAGGTTATAAACAAAATTGACACCCCATTGGCCCAACTACTAAAAAAAGAAAAGACCCAAATCAATAAAATCAGAGATGAAAAAGGAAACATAACAACAGACACCACAGAAATCAAAAGAATCATCAGAAATTACTACAAGGACTTGTATGCCAGCAAACAGGGAAACTTATCAGAAATGGACAGATTCCTGGACACATGCAACCTACCTAAATTGAACCAGGAAGACATAGAAAACCTAAACAGACCCATAACAGAGACAGACTTGAAACAGTAATAAACGCCCTCCCAACAAAGAAAAGCCCAGGACCAGATGGATTCACTGCTGAATTCTACCAGACATTTAAAGAAGAACTAACTCCAATTCTTCTCAAACTATTCAGAACAATCGAAAAAGAGGGAATCCTCCCAAATTCTTTCTATGTAGCCAGCATCAGCTTAATTCCTAAGCCGGAAAAAGATGCAGCATTGAAAGAGAATTACAGACTAATATCCCTGATGAACATAGATGCAAAAATCCTCTATAAAATTCTGGCCAATAGAATGCAACAACACATCAGAAAGATCATCCACCCAGACCAAGTGGGATTTATCCCTGGTATGCAGGGATGGTCCAATGTTCGCGAAACAATCAACGTGATACACCATATTAACAGACTGCAGAAGAAAAAAACATATGATTATCTCAATAGACACGGAGAAAGCATTTGATAAAATACAACATGCTTTCATGATGCAAACCCTAAGCAAACTGGGTATAGAAGGCACATTCCTCAATAAAATCAAAGCAATTTATGAAAAACCCACAGCCAGTATCCTATTGAATGGGGAAAAGTTGGAAGCATTTCCACTGAGATCTGGTACCAGACAGGGATGCCCACTCTCACCACTGCTATTCAACATAGTGCTGGAAGTCTGAGCCAGAGTTGTTAGGCAAGAACAAGAAATTAAAGGGATGCAATCTGTCTTAAATACAAAATGGAAAGGAGGATGATAGTATGTTTATAGGACAGTGGAAAAATAGCAACAAGTTTGAAAAGCTTAAGTAAAGGCCAGCGCCAGAGCTCACTAGGCTAATCCTCCACCTTGTGGCGCTGGCACACCGGGTCCTAGTCCCGCTCCGGACACCAGATTCTGTCCTGGTTGCCCCTCTTCCAGTCCAGCTCTCTGCTGTGGCCCACGAGTGCAGTGGAGGATGGCCCAAGTGCTTGGGCCCTGCACCCCATGGGAGACCAGGAGAAGCACCTGGCTCCTGCCTTTGGATCAGCATGGTGCGCCGGCTGCAGTACGCCGGCCACGCCGGCCATTGGAGGGTGAACCAACAGCAAAAGGAAGACCTTTCTCTCTGTCTCTCTATCTCACTGTCCACTCTGCCTGTCAAAAAAAGAAGAAAAAAAAAGGAAAGCTTAGGTAAAGAGGAAAGTCATTGAAAGCATGAATTTATCTCAAGGGAAGCCCCACCCAGGGAAGTAAAGGCAAAGACACCACGTCCAGACCTTCAGCATACACTTGAGGAGTTGTGAAGACAGATTCTTGGATCTCCTTCTCAGAGATAATAACCCAGCAGGTCTAGGGAGGAGTCTGAAAATTCGTATTTCTAGCCAGCTCCCAAATGATGGAGATACTGCTGGTCTGCAGCCCACACTAACACCACACAGGACTCTTGTCAAATAACACACAAATAATAGCCCTGAGACCCTGGAAAGGGCAGCACCACCTTCATTTTAAGGGAGATAAAAGACATGAGACGTGGTCCTGTCTCCTACCCTGTGTTGAAAGTAAAAATTAACACATAGGAGAGTCACACAATATTTTAGTAAGAAGAAACAGCTAACACTTAAACAGTACTTAGGATGTGCTAGACATTCTTCTCAGTGCTTTACACATAAGACCTCTGCGGGAAGCCCCACACCTCCCCTCTGGGTTCCACATAAGAAAAGGAAACCCAGACAAGCCGAGTGACTCATCTAAGGTCCCCCAAGGTCAAACTGTAAGGCTTGGTGCAAGGCAGTACATTTATTCTAAACTGTGTCTCTTATAGACTGATACAGAGCTAAAATCAGTGATACAGTTTATGGTTCCGGAATCATTCAAGTTTGAATGAACTAGAGAAAGAGGGAAATAAACTTATTTTCTCTATATGTGGGGCATAGCAGAGGTAAGGAAAACACTGACAGTGGATGCAGACAGCACTGCTGCTGGTGGTGACAGGACCAATAATATGAGGTGATTGGGGGCATGTAGAACTGCCCATCATGACCACAATGTAAGAACCAGAGGTAAGGCCAAGCTTCTCTGGTCTTAAAATTGGCTACATACAGTAGAATTGAGCAAATGATGAAATTATAAGCCAGGTTTCACAGAGCTGATGAAGGCAGTTCAAATACAGAAAGCTTGTTACACAAAAATATAGATATATTTAACACTACTGAACTCTACTGTACATGTAAATGTAGTTACAATGAATTTTAAAATTATCATACTGCATGTTTCGAATATGATAGTTTATTGGATATCAATTATATATTTAAAAAGCTGTTTTTAAAATATGGAAAGTTAAAATAAAACCTGTGGAATGAAATTGAAACTGGAGTAAACTCACGATTTCTAATGTGTAAACAGGTAGACTATAATAATAGATGGGTGTGGGTGATATATATTCTAGCACGGCCCACTGAGAAAACCTAAAGCAATGATACAAGTTGATAAACACACCTACTACCTAGATCTTCTTCTGTAGGTACCTTTCTTCACTACGAGGTTCTAGGGCTCTTTGGAAATACAGCCGATTCTAAGACTGGACAGGTGAAGTGTAACATGACCCTTTAAGCAATTCTTCCAGAGAAAGAAAAAGACTCAGAGAATTATGAGGCTGTCCTGACACATAAAGAGGAACACTCTCACATACACTCATGCACACACATTTCAGGCTAAAAAATTCCCACTTATCACATAATAAGAACAGATTATAATCCACTGCATAAAATACAAACCTGTGAGTTCACATCGTTATGCTCATGTACATGTATGTATACATGATGAAGCAAGGGAAAATTCTTCCTTAGAGCAAAATCCAGCTAATAAATGTACAAGGAATTGTAGAAATAGAAAATCATCCTTTGACTACCATTATAGGAATCATGGGGTTAATTGGTTCAGGTGAGAATAACCAGTGAATAAAAATAAACTACTGGGTGAAAGTTTTGTGAAGAATAATATCCTTACATAGTCTCAAGCAGACATTTTAATTATTGACTAACTAATATATAAAAATGCTTGTTAATTAACCAAAGACACCTTCTCAGCCAAGTGGGAAAAATGAACTTCACAAAAATTGAAACAAAATGATACTGTGTGCCTTCTGAAAGAATACACTGAAACAGCTTCGAGGGTATTCCTGCCAAAAATGCATAAATTGGAACCAATATGAGGAAATATCAGACAAATTTATGCTAAGGAACATTCTACAGAGTAATGCCCTATACTTATCAAAAATATGCAGGCCAAGAGTGACAAGGAGAGATTGAGGAGCTGCTCCAAACTGGAGGAAAACCAAGAAATGCGACAAGTAAGTGCTCTGTCATTCAGGGCTGGATTCTAAACAGAAAGGAGAGGAGTAATAGAAAGGATTTCTTGTTTGGGTCTTTTTGTTTCTGGTGAGGAGGGGTGGTATAAAGAACATTTTGGGGCAACATATAAAATTTTAATTGGATCTTTGGATTACATGATAGCATTCGTTCCATCCTAATTTTGATAGGTATTCTCTAGTTATGTGGGAGAATATTCTTGTTATTAGGAAATAATACCTATAATTGGTATGGGTAAAAGAGTATCATGTCTGCAGCTTTCCCTGGTTGAAGACTACAGAGATTTCACTCTACTCTTACAACTGTTCTGTGAGTTTGAAATTATTTCAAAATAAAATGATAACTATTCTTGAAAATTTCAAAAGAGTGCTTGCAATTTTGCCTAGGGCAGATTCATGCCACTATGTGACTGAATTCAGTTGCTTTAAAGAATATCCCAATTCAACACAATCAACTCAACTTACAAAAAAAAAAAAAAAAGAATTCCTCTGACACTGCCCAGTTATTTTGTTTCTCAGATTCAAGAGTCCTAACATGGCTTTAATCCCCTCTATCAACTGATCTAAGCAGGATGGGCAGGTAATAATAAGGTATTGTCCTTTTCCCCTGCTGGCTGCTGCTGTCTTTGGTCTTCTGCATACCAAACACTGAGTCTGGTAGATTCTCCTCTGAACTAAAGTCCCACAGCAGGAAGCACACACACACCCCTGCCCCTCTTCTGGACACTCACTAGTGTCCCAACTCTGCCACCTCTGGCTTCACCGAGACTCTAAAGACACTCTTTCCAGCAGAGGTTTTAGCTCCTAAACAAGAAGGGGAACTTTTGATTTTACAGAAGAGGCAATAAACAATAGGTACCTTCATTCGGTTTAATTATTTTCTATCAGACACTGTAGTTAATTTTATTTCTTAAAATACCTAAATATCTCAAAAGAAAACTCAATATTAGCTCCCTTTCCCCCTCTCAGTAAACCCTCAATCAGGAGCCGGCATTGTGGCACAGTAGATTCAGCCACCACTGTGACACTGGCATCCCATCTCAGAGAGCCAGATCCAGTCCTGGCCACCCTGCTTCCAACCCAGGTCCTTGCTAATGTGCATGGGAAGACAAGGGATGATGACCCAAGTACTTGGGCCCCAGCTCCCCATGTGGGCAATGTGGATGGAGTCCTTGGCTCCTGGCTTCACCCACATCCAGCCCTGGCCATTATGGCTATTTGGAGAGTGAACCAGTAGATGGAAGATTCTCATTCTCATATGTATTCATTCATTCTCTCTGTCTCCCTCTCTCCCTCCCCCCTCCCTCCCTCCCTCCCTCCCCAATCTCTTTAAAAACTCACAATCAAGCCTCACCCAAAATATGAATAACTGCTTTGACATAAGATTTGTCCTACTCCTTCTGAAAAAATAAGCCCAAACATATTAAACTACATTATACTAAAAGCAATTTGCCTCCTTTTGGACCTGTTACACATCACATTAGCTAAATACACCATACAGATGTACAGTTCTTTCTTCAAAGAAATTCTGTCCCATAATGTGGCATATGAGTCAGGGTTCCTCAGCGGAACAGAGCCAATAGGAGATACATTAGACAGAGAGAGAGAGAGAGAGAGAGGAATATGTCATAAGGAATTTTCTCACATGATGGTAGAATATGGGTCCCATAATCTGCCATCAGCAAGCTGGAGAGACAGGAGAGCTGTTGATGCAAATTCTAGCCCAAGCCCAGGGTTCTGAAACCCTAGAGAAGTTTCACACCACGGCTCCAGCTGTGAGGCAGAGGGAGGGTTGGCTCAACCCTCCGCCACCATTTTGTCCTCTCTAGAACCTCAACAGCTGGATGGCTGCTGCCAACACTGGGGAAGGCAGGTCTTCAGCCTGCTGATTAAATACTCATGTGCTCCAGGAGCACCGCTCAGACACATCTAGAAATGAAGCTGAACCAGATATCTGGGCATCTGGGCCCAGTCAAGTTGACACATAAAATTAGCCATGTCTACACGACTGCACAAACACCTGAATAATGATTAAGAAAAAAGATGGATTTCAGAGTGACTTCTACAAAAATTAGTTAGGCAGAATAAACTGCAGAGTGACGTATTTTGAAAAGAGGTCAGAATAAAAGGAATTCAACCCACCACCACCCCAGTTATAATTAATCCAACAGAGATGACCAAACATAATGAAAATCATCCTTAGACACTAGGGAAAGGCCTAAGAAACTGAGAGAACGTCTCCCACAAAGGCTTCCCCCTGCACCGTTGTCCTGGGTCCCCGGGCTGCTCCACACTCACTCTCATACCCACATGGCTCTTGCTCTGCCTACTTTCAGGTCTCTGCTTCACTACCATCTTATCCGGAAGTCTGACCACTGCACCTCTCTGCCACCCTGCACTCTGGCACTCTTTTACTTTGCACCACCTGACATATTACAGGTTTTATGTATCTGTTCACATGTCTGTACCTACATGAATCAAATTACATAACAACATGGTTTAGTTTTCCTTTATTTTGTTCATTGCTGTATCCACAGCATTTGAAACAGTGCCTGGCACACAGTAGGCATTCCTTAAATAACTATTCTTGTTGAAGGTAGGTGTTCATTGTAACATGAATTCTATCACACTTTTTATTTTTTTATTTTTTTTATTTTTTACAGGCAGAGTGGACAGTGAGAGAGACAGAGAGAAAGGTCTTCCTTTTGCTGTTGGTTCACCCGCCAATGGCCACAACGGCCAGCAAGCTGCAGCTGGCACATCGCGCTGATCCAAAGCCAGGAGCCAGGCGCTTCTCCTGGTCTCCCATGCGGGTGCAGGGCCCAAGCGCTTGAGCCATCCTCCACTGCACTCGTGGGCCACAGCAGAGAGCTGGCCTGGAGAGGGGCAACCGGGGACAGAATCTGGTGCCCTGGAGAGGGACTAGAACCTGGTGTGCCGGCGCCACTAGCAGAGGATTAGCCTATTGAGCCGCGGTGCCGGCCAGAATTCTATCACACTTTATGAAGCAAATTGGGCAACATACTTTGCATCTTCACATGACTGTAATCTACATGCCTAACTTCATTAAGTAATTATAGGTTCCTTTATGTATATATAGCAATAATGGTAGGTTTTTTTTACTCATCTAAAATAAAGACCATTTATATCGCGACTGAACTGTAGCTTGCATTAACAATTTATCCGCAGAGATAAATGGATGGTTGTAATTAGGAGTGACTAAGATAAGATTTAATACCATCTTGATCTTTCTCAAGAATCTAATGCTCAGATTAGTCTGTCATTTCTGAAAGCTGTAAGTAATACAAACAATTTATACATCACTCTCAGAACTTACAACATAAGGGATGTATGGCAACTGCTGAAGAATTCAGCTCCTTTCTTAATCTTAATTGCCTACTGTGGATTTATGTGCATGGTGTTTTCTTATAAAGGTCATTATAATTTCTCTAGTTGTCATAAAATTATAGTGATTAATTTGTAAAATAGGCTTATTTTTAGTATTACAGTCAAGAGAAGTTTTAACAAAATTGGTGTACCCTTTGGAAAGGCAAGAGGAAGGAAGAGAAGGAGAGAGGGAGAGAGAGAGGGAGAGAGACAGACAGAGAGAAGGCTCTCAGATCACCCACTCATTTTGACCAGGTGAAGACAAACATTGTGGCCTCTCCTATTTCCTGATTCATTATCCTTTGGCAAGATCTACAACGGACTTGGGAGTGTCTCCCACAGCTGATCACTAGGTTCCAAGTGACCCAAGTGATGGCTACACAGGCCAAGTGATTGACTGAATAGAGTCCCCTCCTACAAACTGGGCTTGATGCAGACAGACACAGATTACATGCTAGAATCTATTCATTTGAGAAGCACTTTATTATTTGGTTATCATTATCTGGTATTTCAGAGTTAAGGAGCAATTAAAAGCTACCAGTTCTCCCAGAAAATGGGCATTTCCCACATTTCTGAGTCCTGCTTTCATCTGCTCTCCTATACTGAGTTTGTGTAGCATTTCCTATGTCTGGAAATTGCCATGGGTGTCTCAGTGCTCCACTGCCCTCCGTAAGGGCAAAAATGCTTAATGCCCAGCCTGTTTCTAACCATGTAGCAGTAATTTTCAACTAAAGAAGAATATTTGTCCTTTAAATTACACAGACCCCATCGTAAAAGGAACTGTCCTTCTGGTAACCTTCATATACTTTAAAGACAGAGCCATGGATGAGTTTCATAAAAAGAATACTTGACGGTTAGCACTGTGGAAAAGTGGGTTTAGCCACCACCTACAATGCCGGCATCACATATGAGCACCAGTTTGTGTTCCAGCTGCTCCACTTTCAATCCAGCTACCTGCTATTGGCCTGGGGAAACAGCAGAATTTGTCCCAAGTGTTTGGGTTCCTGCCACCCATGTGGGAAACCTACATGAAACTCCTGGATTCAGTCCGGCTCAGTCCACATGGGGGAATGAACCAGTGGACAGAAGAGCTCTCTGGCTCACTGTGTTTCTCTCTCTCTCTCTCTTTCCGTCTGTCTCTCTTCTCTCCCTCCTCCACTCCCTTCCTCTCTCCCTCCCTCTCACTGTAACTCTGACTTTCAAATAAACAAGTAATTAAAAAAAGTAGAATATTCAAGTATTTCAGAGCAGAGATCCTCCTGCCCAGGAAAGGAAAAAAAAAAAAAAAGGTGGTGGTAGCGGCAGAGGAGGAAGAGGAGGAAGAGTAAAGGAAGGGAGGGAGGAGACAGAAAGGGGGAGAGGGAGGGAAGTAGGGAGAAGATATGCAGACATTGGCGCTTTTCCCTGGGGATTCACAAGAATGTGACTATAAAATTTTCTCACATCTTGATCATTTCCTAAGCACAATTTAAACATTTTGACCTCACTTTAGAGTCAAAATATTCAAAGCTTAACCTTCTCTGTAGAAAGAAAAAAAGCCAGTCTCCTGCTTACCTCTCTGCTACTAGAGGTGCCATCTTCTCAGCACTCTTTACCCAGGAGAAAGGGTACCCACATCTCCTGCACTCATTGACATGCAGTCCTGTAACAGCTTATCCGCCTCTCTATCACCACCTCATCCACACAGGATGGTTCCTCATCCACATGAGTCTCCATCTGGTATCCTCTCTCCTCTATTCCGAACTCCAGTGCTATCCAACCCACATCAACTGCATCTGCCTGAGGGAAGGCTTCAATATTAATACTCTCCTAATCAAGAATTTCTACAGAATATTATTAGATACTATAATATTATAATATTATAGAATATATTCAATAGAATATATATTCTATAGAATACTATACAGCAGTAAAAAAAAATGAAATCCAGTCATTTGCAACAAAATGGAGGAATCTGGAAAACATCATGCTGAGTGAATTAAGCCAGTCCCAGTGAAGAGACAACCGACAGAATGGAAAATATATTTGCCAACTATGCAACAGATAAAGGGTTGCATAGAATCTAAAAAGAAATCAAGAAACTCCACAACATCAAAAAAAAAAAAAAAAAAAACAACCCATTTAAGAGATGGGTCAAGGACCTCAATAGACATTTTTCAAAAGGGAAAATCCAAATGGCCAACAGACACATGAAAAAATGTTCAAGATCACTAGCAATCAGGCAAATGCAAATCACAACCACAATGAGGTTTCACCCACCCCGGTGAGAATGGCTCACATTCAGAAATCTACCAATAATAAATGCTGGAGAGGATGTGGGGAAAAAGGGACACTAATCCTCTGTTGGTGGGAATGCAAACTGGTTAAGCCATTATGGAAGTCAGTTTGGAGATTCCTCAAAAACCTAAATATAACCCTACCATTCAACCCAGCCATCCCACTCCTTGGAATTTACCCAAAGGAAAGTCAATTGGCAAACAAAAAATCCATCTGCACTTTAATGTTTACTGCAGTTCAATTCACAATAGCTAAGACCTGGAACCAACCCAAATGCCCATCAACAGTAGACTGGATGAAGAAATTATGGGACATGTACTCTATAGAATACTATACAGCAGTCAAAAACAATGAAATCCGGTCATTTGCAACAAGATAGAGGAATCTGGAAAACATTATGCTGAGTGAATTAAGCCAGTCCCAAAGGGACAAATACCAAATGTTCTCCCTGATCGGTGACAACTAACTGAGCACCAACGGGGAAACCTGTTGAAGTGAAATGGACACTATGAGAAACAGTGACTTGATTCAGCTCTTGTCCTGACTGTTGATGTACAATGTAATACTTTATCCATTTTAGTATTTTTTTATTCTAGTACTATTGGTTGAACTCTGCAATTATCACACAATTATTCTTAGGTGTTTAAATTTTAACTGAAAAGTGATCCCTGTTAAATATAAGAGTGGGAATAAGAGAGGGGAGGAGATGTACAATTTGAGACATGCTCAATTGGACTTGTCCCAAATGGTGGAGTTAGAATCCTGCTAGGGGATTCCAATATAATCCCATCAAGGTGGCAGGTACCAAGGCCATCTCACTAGTCCAAGGATCAATTTCAGTTCACAACTGATCACACTGATAGGTCTAAGAGTCAAAGGGATCACACAAACAAGACTAGTGTCTGCTAATACTAACTGATAGAATCAAAAGGGGAGAGAATGATCCAACATGGGAAGTGAGATACACAGCAGACTCATAGAATGGCAGATGTCCTAAATAGCACTCTGGCCTCAGAATCAGCCCTTAGGCAGGTGCAGGGGCAGGGGCACAATGAATCTTCCATCCCCTAATTGCTCCACAAATGTTGCAACAGCCAGGGCTGGGCCAGGTTGAAGCCAGCAGCTTCTTCTCAGTATCTCACGTAGGTGTAGGGGACCATGGACTTGGGCCATCTTCTGCTGTCTGCCCAGGCACATTACCAGGGAGATGGATCAAGAGTGGAACACCTTAGGCATTTGAATATGGCTGAAGAGCCCATGAGAGTATTTTAGCATGGAAAACCAAGACACTCTGGGAAAAAAAAAAAAGGACCTAAATGAAAGATCTCTGCGAGTGAGATCCCAGTGGAATGAACGGGGCCATCAAAGAAGGAGGTACCTTTCTCTGAAGGGAGGAGAGAACTTCACTTTGACTATGACCCTGTCAGAATAAGATCGAAGTCGGCAAACTCAAAAGGCTTCCATAGCCTTGGCAACTCCTGACTAGAGCCTAGGGAGATGACTGACGTCATAAACAAGAGTGTCAAATTGTTAAAATCAACAACAGGAGTCACTGTGTACTTACGTCTCATGAGGGATCTGTCCTTAATGTGTTGTCCAATGTGAAGTAATGCTATAACTAGTACTGAAACAGTATTTTACACTTTGTGTTTCTGTGTGGGTGCAAACTGATGAGCTCTTGTCTTAATATATACTAAATTGATCTTCTGTATATAAAGATAATTGAAAATGAATGTTGATGTGAATGGAATGGGAGAGGGAGCGGGAGATGGGAGGGGTGTGAATGGGAGGGAAATTATGTGTGTGGGGAGGAAGCCATTGTAATCCATAAACTGTACTTGGAAATTTATATTTACTAAATAAAAGTTTAAAAAAAGATGTTTAGTCACAATGAAGTTCTATTTTGTCAGGTAAAAAAACTTGATGATGCAGGTATACAGCTACAAATATAGCATATTTTTGATGATATGAAAAGTTTATTCAAACTATGTATTTACAAGGCACGTGTTTGTAACAATACACAATGCAATATATCTGTGTGTCATGTTTCATATTCCAAAGACCACTGTTTATAAGATTTGACATACTACTGTCTTCTAAGGTATCTTGGAGGGAAGATTATCGTGGATCCAGATTAAAAGACACTCAGCATTTGCAATAATGGCAGTGAAACAGTGATAAGTGTTCTAGTGACAACTCTTGGACATATTTGCAACACACTTGATTATGCTTTATCAACACATATAACTTTTAAGCTTCATAATTCCAAAAGTCAATTTTATATAACTTTTCTAAATTAGTGGTCATACAAAAATTCAAATATATCAGGAAATTTTTATCTTTGATTCACAAAAGTTTTTAAGATTGGTCATAGCTTTAAAAAAGTTATATAATTGATAAAGCTTATGAAGAAAAGAAACTTGGTAAAGATTACCCAAAATCTGATAAAAAATTCAAAATCTTTTCATAACACAATCAGTTAAAAATTGTAAATTTGGAAGAAACTTAAATAAATTATCAGTAATAATAGAAATTTTGATCAAGCATGGTAGAGAAATACACCTCTCAATTCTCCTATCAAAAATAATACTATAGAATCATTACTGCATAAAAGTTCATAAGAGAGGCTGGCATGACATAGCAAGTAAACTGTTTCCTCTGTGACACTGGCAACCCATAGGGAAGCTGGTTCAATACCAGCTGTTCCACACCTTGATCCAGCTCCCTGGTATGTGCCTGGGCAGACAGCAGAAGATGGCCCAAGTCCTTGGTCCCCTACACCTACGTGGGATACTGAGCAGAAACTGCTGGCTTCAACCCGGCTCAGCCCTGGCTGTTGCAGCCATTTGTGGAGTAATTAGAGGATGGAAGATTCATTGTGCCCCTGCCCCTGCACCTGCCTAATAAATAAGTAAATCTTTTTTTAAAAAAAGTCAAAAGGAAACAAGCAGTGAATAGTAGGAAAAGGGTACCATAGAGATATATGTTAGTCAATAAAAATATTGGTGTTTTATGAGTTCTGCAATATTTGTGGTATTTGCCAACTTTTAAAATTTTTTGTTCTTATCCATTTTTCATCCTAAATATTCAACTTCAATGTTTTTATTTATTTTTTGTGCATTTTCCTAAAGAAAATTATCCCAGGTATAATGAGCTTTAGGCCCCATAGAGATTAATACATTTACTCTGGCTGGACATTGCACAATGTGCATATGTATTGAAATATTAAATGGTACTTCATATATATGTTAATTTTTAACATATACATTGCTTAAAAATTGATATAAAAATCACAAAAGCCAGGGGTGGTGCTGTGGCACAGCAGGTAAAGCCACCATCTGCAGTGCCAGCATCCCATAAGGGTACCAGTTTGTGTTCCGGCTATTCTACTTCCAATTCAGCTCTCTGCTGTGGCCTGGGAAAGCAGCAGAAGATGGCCCAAGTCCTTGGTCCCTGCACCCACATGGGAGACCTGGAAGAAGCTCCTGGCTCCTGGCTTCAGATCAGCCCAGCTCCAGCCATGTGTCCATGTGGGAAGTGAACCAGTGGATGGAAGACCTCTCTCTCCTTCTCTCCCCTTCTCCTTTGTGTAACTCTTTAAATATATAAATAAATCTTAAATAAATAAGTAAAATTCACAAAAGCCAACAGAAAATCTGCCTGGAATACCCCTCAAATGTGCGAGAGGAGATATGACTTCATTAATTCAGTACTAATTTGCTGAGTGCCCCCTTCCCGTTCAACATCGTAAATTCTTTGAAGAGTAGAACCCCAACCAGGTGAGAAGCACCCATTCAAGTTGAAAGAAATAAATAAGAAAATCATACAGAAGGTAATCTTTTGATAAGCACGTTAAGGGAAACAAACAGGGACAGAGGGAATCAGCTGAAGGGGAGGGAGAATGTTTGGGTAAAGAGGGTGCAGGAAAGGTTGCACTAAGAGCCAGTAGGCAGATGGGCAACCTGGTCAGGCACATGTTCAGAAAGTGGTGGGGAGGTGGAGCTATGTAAGCAGAGAACAGAAGCACGGCCCCAACAAGGAGCATAGAGCCACAGAATCAGAAAAATTAAGGGCTAGGCATGCAAGGCAGTTAAACAGTGACCAGGAATAAAGTAGGAGGAAGCTGGGCTTAACTGTATGCAACACATCCAAAAAAAAAAAGAAAAGACCAAAGTGCATATCAGAAAATATTAATATTCATGGGGCCAGCACTGTGGTGTCGATGGTAAAGCTGCCATCCCATATGGACATGAGCTCATGTCCCTGCTACTCCACTTCTTGTCTGGCTCCTTGCTAATGGCTTGGGAAAAGCAGCAGAGGATGGCCCAAGAGTCTGAATCCTGGCATACTCATATGGGAGACCAAGATGAAGCTCCTGGCTCCTGGCTTCAGCTAGGCTCAGCCCTGGCCGTTGCAGGCACTTGGGGAGTGAACCAGCGGATGGAAGACCTCTCTGTGTTTCTCCAGCTCTTTCTGCAACTCTTTCAAATAAATAAATAAATAAAACTTTAAAAATAAAAACTGACATTCATAAATCTGAATGCTTACGATACACAGATATCCTTTATTATTTTCTCTATTTTCTGTATGTTTTGAAAGATTTCAAAAGTAAAGATATACTTTTTTACTTCCAAATATATGTATAGTAACAAGAAAGATTGAAAATAAACATGCATTAGCCTCAGATGAAGAAAGAGAGAGCAACAAACTTCCATGCAGGAGCTCAAATTCACAGATGGGGACACTGAGGCCAGGGGAAGTTAAGCAGCTTGCTCAAGCTAACCAGTCAGAGCACGCTCACAGCACAGTGCGGATTCAGAGCTTGGAAAAGATGCTTGTCATCTTTCTTAGAAATAGAATTCTATTTCAACCATTTTAGTTATTTCCACTTCAACACTCTGAAAACTACCTATTTTCCTACTTTGTAGGATAAAGAATCTTCCACAATCCATGTGATTATACTATTACATTACTCCTACTTTGATATTAATATGACTATTAAGATTTCTAAGTTATAACACACTTGTGACTCTGTGGGATAAATTATATCACATGGTTATCATAGTGCATGAGCATGGATTTTTGTTGATTACATTGTAGAATGTTGGAAACAAGCTTTGTGTACATAGTAATGTATTAGCTAACTTCTTTTTGCAGCACTAAAAGAACACTGGTAAATTAATTCTAATTATTCCTATCCCAAGGCTATTACTAAATACATATTTAAAATTAAATAAAAGCTTGCTCATCCAAACAGGAAAAAAAAAAAAAAACACTCTAACAAAATGACACAGGAGCTTTTATAAAAAATTTGAGTTAACTCAAAAGTAGCTTAAAAACACTCCTAAAATATTTCACTGTTATTTAACAAAATTCATCCCATATATCTCAAACAATTAATTACATTTTTATCATGAAGTCATGCCATCAAAATTAGGGTTAATGAAAGTTAATTTTGGATAAGATATATTTTACAGGAAAATATATAAAAGCAGAAAACACCCTTGCTACTGAAATGTTAATAAAAGAGCTTAAACTTCTGGAATGAATAGCATCTCAGTATTAGCTAATTTTAATAACTTTGAAATACATACCAGAAGATAATGTATTATCAGAAAAATATTTTAAACTACTGTAATATTTCATACACAAACAGCTTCAAGACTCAAAAGCACAAAATAGTTCATGAACAAGCAACCTATGTCTTCTTGGCTGGCAAATCCACCCAATATAATTTCCATATTGTCAACACATTCAATAAGCGGCTAAATAAAAAATACAAACTAGTGAGGCAGTTTCCTGGAAACCATTATATTCAATTAACTTAAGACCCTATTTCTGACAATAGCTGACTATTTAGATATACCATTATATGGGTTAAATGACTGCATTATATGTCCGTATTTCTAAAGCACAGAAATTTCCATTTTCTGGACACCATTATATTGCTATTTTCAAAGATTTTATAAGACCACTTAATCCAAGACATTGTGCACAACTAAATAAGCTGGAAGTGTAGGTGATCCATTCAATGGCAAGATACTCAAGTAAAAGTTCCCTTTATCCCTGTTGGGTTAATAACACTAAGGTACATTTTATTTAAGAGATTAAATAAGTTCATTTATATTTAGGATATTAAGTATGTACATCTATGTCTAAGACACTAAAATTCAACCCACATCTCACATTCATTTTGTTCATTCATAGGTTGCAGGAACAAGATGTTATAAAATTTGTAAACAAGTATTATAAATGAAAAGTAAAATTATAGTTTATGTTCCTTATGACTCCAAAATAAAATGTGAAATGTCTCAGCCAAAAATAATGTATTAACTTTTATTTCTATTTTCAACAATATGTACTAGATACTATTTCTAACAATCAATTAAGCTTATAAACACTTTCAAATCCCCAATACTTCACTATTTTACTTTCTTAGAAATTTTCAACATGATATCTACCATATTAAAAAATTTATACTGCAGTATTTATGTACTTAATGTGATAGTATTGATAACTTTACGCATAATGCTTACAGCTCTCTAGAACTTAATGATCTTCATAACTGAAACTTTACTGAACAGCAACTCATTTCCTCTATCCCTCTAAAGCTAGCATCCACATTTTATTTTTTTAACTTTTATTTAATAAATATAAATTTCCAAGTACAAATTTTGAATTATAGCAGCTTTTGCCCCCATAACCTCCCTCCCACCTGCAACCATCCCATCTCCCAATCCCTCTCCCATCCTATTCTTCGTCACGATTCATTTTCAATTATCTTTAAATACACAAGAACAGCTTAGTATATACTAAGTAAAGATTTCAACAGTTTGCACCCACACAGGCAAAGTATAAAGTATTGTTAGTATAACAGTTTTACCATTAATTCATATAGTACAACACATTAAGGTCAGAGATCCTACATGGGGAGCAGGTGCACAGTGACTCCTGTTGTTGATTTAACAACTGATACTCTTATTTGTGATGTCAGTAATCACCCGCGGCTCCTATCATGAGCCGCCAAGGCTATGGAAGCCCCTTGAGTTCACCAACTCTGATCTTGTTTAGACAAGGCCATAGTCAAAGTGGAAGTTCCTTCATCCTTTCAGAGAAATGTACTGTCTTCTTTGATGGCCCCTTCTTTCTGCTGGAATCTCACTCATCAGAGAGCTTTCATTTAGGTCATTTTTTTTTTTTTTGCCAGAGTGTCTTGGCTTTTCATGCCTGCAGAACTCTCATGGGCTTTTTAGCCAGATGTGAATGCCTTAAGGGCTGATTCTGATGCCAGAGTGCTGTTTAGGGCATTTGCCATACCATGAGTCTGCTGTGTATCCCACTTCCCATGTAGGATCATTCACTCCTTATTAATTCTATCAATTATTATTTGCAGACACTGGTCTTATTTATATAATCCCTTTGACACTTAATCCTATCATTATGATCAATTGTGAACCTAAACTGATCACTTTAACTAAAGTAAGATGGCATTGGTCCATGCCACCTTGATGGAATTGAATTGGAATTCCCTGGCACCTTTCTAGCTCTACCATCAGGGGTAAGTCCGAGTGAGCATGTGCTGAATTGTACCTCTCTTCCCTCTCTTATTCCCACTCTTATATTTAACAGGGATCACTTTTCAGTTAGATTTAAAAGACTGAGAATAATTGTGTGTTAATTACAGAGTTCAACCAATGGTATTAAGTAGAACAAAAAAATACTAAGAGGAATAAACTAGTCAGGACAAGGGCTGATCAAGAAATTGTTTCTCATTTCCATTTCACTTCAACAGGTTTCCTTTCAGGTGCTCAGTTAGTTGTCACCGATCAGGGAGAACATTTGGTATTTGTCCCTTTGGGACTTGCTCATTTCACTCAGCATGATATTTTCCAGATTCCTCCATTTTGTTGCAAATGACCGATTTCATTGTTTTTGACTACTGTATAGTATTCTATAGATTCCATGACTTAGCTATTGTGAACTGAGCTGCAATAAAAATTGAGGTGCACACAGCACTTTTATTTGCCAGTTAATTTCCTTTGGGTAAATTCCAAGGAGTGGGATGGTTGTATGGTAGGGCTATATTCAAGTTTCTGAGGAATCTCCAAACTGACTTTCATAGTGGGTTTACCAGTTTGCATTCCCACCAACAGTGGGTTAGTGTCCCTTTTTCCCCACATCCTCGCCAGCATCTGTTGTTAGTTGATTTCTGTATGTAAGCCATTCTATCCGGGGTGAAGTGAGACCTCATTGTGGTTTTGATTTGCATTTGCCTGATGGCTGGTGATCTTGAACATTTTTTCATGTGTCTGTTGGCCATTTGGATTTCCTCTTTTGAAAATGTCTATTGAGGTGCTTGTCCAATTTCTTAATTGGGTTGTTTGTTTTGATGGAGTTTCTTGATCTCTTTGTAGATTCTGGTTATTAACCCTTTATCTGTTGCATAGTTTGCAAATATTTTTTCCCATTCTGTTGGTTGCCTCTTCACTTTCCTGTTTCTTTTGCAGTACAGAAACTTCTCAATTTGATGTAATCTCAATTATTAATTTTGGCTTTGACTGCCTGTGCCTCTGGGGTCTTTTCCAAGAAGTCTTTGCCTGTGCCTATATCTTGCAGGGTTTCTCCAATGTTCTCTAATAATTTGATGGAGTCGGGTCATAGATTTAGATCTTTAATCTATGTTGAGTGAATTTTTGTTTAAGGTGTTAGGTAGGGGTCTTGTTTCATGGTTCTGCACGTGGAAATCCAGTTTTCCAAGCACCATTTGTTGATTAAACGGCCCTTGCTCCAGGAACTGGTTTTAGATCCTTGTTCAAATATAAGTTGGCTGTAGATGTTTGGATTGATTTCTGGTGTTTCTATTCTGTTCCATTGGTCTATCCATCTGTTTCTGTACCAGTACCATGCTCTTTTGATTACAACTGCCCTGCAGTATGTCATGAAATCTGGTATTGTGATGCCTCCGGGTTTTTGTTGTACAAGATTGCTTTAGCTATTCGAGGTCTCCTGTGTCTCCATATGAATTTCAGCATCATTTTTTCCAGACCTGAGAAGAATGTCTTTGGTATTTTGATAGTTATAGCATTGAATCTATAAATTGCTTTTTGGAGAATGGTCATTTTGATAATACTGAATCTTCCAATCCATGAGCATAGAAGATTTTCCCATTTTTTTGGTATCCTCTTCTATTTCTTTCCTTAAGGTTTTGTAATTTTCATCGTAGAGATCTTTAATATCCTTGGTTAAGTTTATTCCAAGGTATTTGTTTTTGTAGCTATTGTGAATGGGATTGATCTTAGAAGTTCTTTCTCAGCTGTGGCATTGCCTGTGTATACAAAGACTGTTGCTTTTTGTGCACTGATTTTATATCCTGCTACTTTGCCAAACTCTTCTGTGAGTTCCAATAGTCTCTTAGTAGAGTTCTTTGGATCCCTAAATAAAGAATCATATTATTTTCAAAGAGGGATAGTTTGACTTCTTCCTTCCAAAACTGTATCCCTTTAATTTCTTTTTCTTGCCTAATGGCTCTGGCTAAAACTTCCAGAAATATATATTGAATAGCAGTGGTGAAAGTGGGCATCCCTGTCTGGTACCAGATCTCAATGGAAATGCTTCCAACTTTTCCCCATTCAATAGGATGCTGGCCGTGGGTTTTTCATAAATTGCTTTGATTATACAGAGGAATGTTCCTTCTATACTCAAATTGCTTAGAATTTATTAGGTGTTATATGTGCTTCCTGTACATGGATTTCTCTGTCCTTCTCCAAACCCGGGAAGTTTTCTGCTAGTATCACACTAAAAAGGCCTTCTAATCCTTTCTTCCTCTCCATGCCTTCAGGAACTCCTAGAACCCGAATGTTGGGTTTTTTAATAGCATCCTCTACATATGCCGAACAATATTTTTTTAGATTTTTTTAAACTTTTGTTTAATAAATATAAATTTCCTTAAACAGCTTTTGGATTACAATGGCCTTTCCCTCCCCCTTCCATAACTTCCTTTCCACCCACAACCCTCCCAGCTCCCGCTCCCTCTCCCATTCCAGTCACATCAAGATTCATTTTCAATTATCTTTATATATAGAAGACCAATTTAGTATATATTAAGTAAAGATTTCAACAGTTTGCACCCACATCGAAACACAAAGTGTTAAGTACTGTTTCAGTACTAGTTATAGCATTAATTTACATTGTACAACACATTAAGGACAGAGATCCTACATGAGGAGTAAGTACACAGTGACTCCTATTGTTGACTTAACAAATCAACACTCTTGTTTATGGCATCAGTCATCTCCCTAGGCTCTTGTCATGGGTTGCCAAGGCTAAGGAAGCCTTTTGAGTTCACCGACTTCGATCTTATTCCAACAGAGTCATAGTCAAAGTGGAATTTATCTCCTCCTTTCAGAGATAGGTACCTCCTTCTTTGGTGGCCCCACTCTTTCCACTGGGATCTCACTCGCAGAGATCTTTCATGTAGGTTTTTTGTGTTTGTTTTTTTGTTTGTTTTTACCAGAGTGTCTTGGCTTTCCATGCCTAAAATACTCTCATGGGCTCTTCAGCCAGATTTGAATGCCTTAAGGGCTGATTCTGAGGCCAGAGTGCTGTTTAGGACATTTGCCATTCTATGAGTCTGCTGTATATCCCTCTTCCCATGTTGGATCATTCCCTCCTTTTTAATTCTTTCAGTTAGTACTAGCAGACATTAGTCTTATTTATGTGATCCCTTTGACTTTTAATCTTTTCATTATGATCAATTGTGAACTGAAACTGATCACTTTGGCTAGTGAGATGGCATTAGTACATACCACCTTGATGGGACTGCTTTGGAATCCCCTGGCATGTTTCTAACTCTACCATTTAGGGCAAGTCCGATTGAGCATGTTCCAAACTACTAATTTCCTCTTCTTTTCTTTGGTTTGACTGTATACTTTCCTGTGCTTTGTCTTCTAAATCTGATATTCTCTCTTCTATCTCATATATATATATATATATATATATATATATATATCACATATAGGTTAATATATAGGTTAACCATATCTACTGTATGGTTACCTGTTGCTCATGTCAAAGGGATCTGGTATGTGTGTTGCAAAAAGTAAAAGTATTAGAACAGCTATAAGTCAACTTCTATTATACTGGTTACAGTAACACTTGCTCCTCTCCTTCAGGAAACAGCAGAACTCAAGTGACAATGATATCATAGGAACATCCTTGAAAAAAGCATTTTAATCACCATGGATTAAAAATCGGCCAAGATAGGCCTCAAAAATTATCTCAAAACACCAGAATATAGAAGTAATCCAGTTTAGGTGGCATATTTAAGCCCTGTGATCTAAGTCAGAGAAGTTAAGAAATTTGTCCAGAAATGTAATCCTAGACCTTAATTCTGTTCATTCCATTCTTGCCACTTTACTTGCTTATAGAGGTGAGAAATGTGAAATATCAGATTTGGTTCAGGGATACAGGAGTATAGGTCAAAACACACATTTGGTATTTGCCTTTTCTATTTCTTGTAACATTGAAAGATAAAGTCATATAGAAGTTGGACCCACTGAAGGGAATTTTTAAAAAGAATAGCACAAAACATTTTTGGGCAAGTAGCTGGAGAACAAAGCTGAGACGAATAAACTTTCCCCTGGACTCCAGACACACAGCACTTTCTATGTCTTCAGCCAGCTGGTGCATTTTCCCATGCTCCATAAACCAGTGACTCACTGAAGTCATGTGATCATGGAGTTTCTAATATGAACCAAGTGCTACTGGAGGAAATCCCATATGTTTATACTTCTTGCATAACATTTCATTAACTTAAAGAAATTAGAGTTCCATGTATTTTGAAATTTATTAAAGGCACTAAACATTAAGAATCTATGCCATGTGGTATGTACTCTGTAAGTATTTGTTGGTGTAACGCTACTGATATCACCACTGTTTAGCAATATAATGACTACACATTTGCTTTACACCTACTTAAACACAAATGTTGGCTTCTTATAAGAAAACTTAACATCTTTATTACCGTACTATTATATATGAAAACCTCTTTTATACCACAGAGTCTAATTTTGGTGTCAGAAATAACACTATTATCATATTAACAAAATACAGATGAATTACAACTTTTGGGGATAATTGTTTCCAGTCATTAAAGACACTACATTTTAATGAAACAGATGTTGAGGGTATAAAGGTATTCAAAGAAGTTATCTGGTTACCTCTTAGGAGATTACCAACAAGAAGCTATGTCCTACCTAATTGCTCTAATAGCTTGAAACCGGCAGATTTTTTATCAATACTAAACAAGATAATCATCTTTAATTTAAACTATTTTTAGAAGAATTAACACTAAAAAAGCATGACAGAATATATTTAGTCCTGAGCCTTTCTAGACATTTAACACACAGATTTTTTGATTTTTGTTACTGTAATAGATAATGAACATTGTCAACAGGATACAACTTCCCTTAAAACTACTTGAAACGCATGTGAATAGTTTCATCAGATAAGATATGAAAGTACAATATTCCAAAAAGGCCAACTGAAAGTTCATTTTTCTGTAGGGTATGCCATAGTGCATATATATATATATATATATATATATATCATAATTTCTTTAGTCATTAGCAGATGGACATATGGATTGATTCTATATCTTAACTATTATAAACAACTGCAATGAACATCTGGGTAGATAACACATTCATATGCTGATTTTCTTTGGATAAATTCCCAGGAGTAGGGTGGCTGGGTCATATGGTAGGACTATATTTAGCTTTCTGATTTATCTCCATAGTGTCTTCCATAGTGGTTGCACGAGTTTACATTTCCACCAACAGTGGATAAAGGCACTCTTTTCCCCTCATACTCACAAACAATTGTTTTTTGTTGATTCATGTATGTGACCCATTCTAACAGGGGTGAGGGGAAACCTCATTGTGATTTTGATTTGCGTTTCCCTGATGGCTAGAGAATCTGAAAATTTTTTCATGTGCCTGTTGGTGCTTTGAATTTCCTCTCTTGAAAATGTCATTTCAGCTCCTTTGCCCATTTCTTAACTGTACTGTTTGTTTTGTTGTTGTGGAGTTTCTTGAGCTCTTTATAGATTCTGGTTATTAATACTTTATCAGTTGTACAGTCTGCAAAAAAGATTTTCCCCATTTCTGTCGGTTGCCTCTTCACTTTGCTAAGTGTTTATTTTACTTCTCAGTTTGATATAATACCATGTGCCAATTTTGACTTTGACTGCCTGCACTGCTGGGGTCTTTTCCAAGAACTCTTTGCCAATGCCAATGTCTTGTAGGTTTTCCAAACATTTCTAATAATTTGATGGTATGAGATCATAGATTTAGGTCTTTGATCCATTTTGAGTGGATTTTTGTGTATGGTGTAAGGTATGGGTTGTGTTTCATATTTCTGCATGTGGGCATCCAGTTTTCCCAGCTCTATCTGTTAAAGAAACTGTCTTTGCTCCAGGGATTGTATTTTTACTGCTTTGTCAAAGAAACGTTAGTTATAGATGTGTGAATCAACTTCTAGATTTTCCACTCTCTTCCACTGGCTGATCCGTCTGTTTTTGTACCAGTATCAGGCTGGTTTGATTATAATTGTCCTATAGTATGTCATGAAAGCTGGTATTGTGATGCCTCCAGATTTTGGCTGCATAAATTGCCTTATGAATTTCAGCATCATTTTTTCTATACCTGAGAAGAATGGCCTTTGTAATTTGATTGGGATAACATTGAATATATAAATTGCTTTCAGTAGTATGGACATTTTGATGATATTGACTATTCCAATCCATGAACATGGAAGATTTCACTTTTTTATGTCTTCTTCTATAACTTTAATGTTGTGTAATATTTGTCAGAGATCTTTGACATCATTGGTTACATTTATCCCAAGGAATTTAATTCTTTTTTTTTTTTTTTTTTTTGCAGCTGCAGCTAGTGTGAATGGGACTGATCTTAAAAGTTTTTTCTCAGCCATGGCATTGTTTTTGTATACAGAGGCTATTGACTTTTGTGTGTTGATTTTATATTCTGCCACTTTACCAAACACTTTAATGAGTTTCAATAGTCTCTTAGTGGAGTGTTTTGGATCCTCTATATATAGAATCATGTCAAAAGCAAATAGGGATTGTTTGACTTTGTCCTTTCCAATTTGTATCTCTTTGATTTCTTTTTACTGACTGATGGCTCTGGCTAAAACTTCTTGGAATATATTGAATAGCAATGGTGAGAGTGAGCATCCTTGTCTGGTTCCAGATATTAGTGGGAATACCTCCAATTTGTCCCTATTCAGTAAGATGCTAGCTGTGGATTTGTCAAAGATTGCATTGATTACATTGAGTAATGCTCCTTCTATACCCAATTTGCTTAAGATTTTCATCATAAAAGGATGTTATATTTTATCAAATGCTTTCACTTCACCTATTGAGATAATCATGTTTTTGTTCTTCAGTTTGCTAATGTGATGTCTGTGGATGCTGAATAATCTCTGCATACCAGGGATAAACTCCACTTGTTCTGGGTTAATATATTTCTGATATGTCGTTGGATTCAATTGGCTGGTATTTTATTGAAGATTTTTGCATCTATGTTCATCAGGGAAAATAGTCTATAGTTCTCTCACTCTGTTGTTCCTTTTTCTGGTTTAGGAATTAAGGTAATTCTGGATTCATAGGAGTTTGGGAGGGTACCCTCCATTGCAACTGTTTTTGTTAGCATGAGAATAACTGGGATTAGTGAAGCCCCTGGGACCTGGAGTTTTCTTTTTTGGGAGGGTCTTTATTACTGATTCAATCTCCATCTGGGTTATTGGTTTGTTTAGGTGTTCTGTGTCTTCATGACTTAATTTTAGTAAATTGTATGTGTACAGGAATCTATCCATTCATCTAGGTTTCCAGATTTGTTCATATATAGCTCTTTGTAGAAATTCCTGATGATTCTTTTTATTTCTGGGGTATCTGTTGTTACATTTTCTTTTTCATGTCTGATTTTATTGATTTGGGTCTTCTTCCTCTGTTTTTTGTTTAGTTGGGCCAATTGTGCGCCAATTTTATTTTTTTTAAAACATGCTCTTTGTTTCACTGGTATTTTTTGTTTTTTGCTTTCAATTTTGTTTATTTTCTAATTTTAACAATTTCTTTCCTCCTACTAATTTGACGTTTGGTTTGTTGTTGTTTTTCTAATTCCTTGAAATGCACGGATAGCTCATTTATTTGGTGACTTTCCAATTTGTTGTAAGCACCATTACATACAACTTCCCTCTTAACCCTGCTTTTGCTGTATTCCCTAAGTTTTGATATGATATACTGTCTTCTTCATTTGTTTCCAGAAATAATTTTTTTTCTCAGTCCAGCTCTCTGCTGTGGCCCGGGAGTGCAGTGGAGGATGGCCCAGATCCTTGGGCCCTGCACCTGCATGGCAGACCAGGAGGAAGCACCTGGCTCTTGGCTTCAGATCAGCACAGCATGCCGGATGCAACATGTTGGCCGTAGTGACCACCTGGGGGGTGAACTAACGAAAAACAGAAGACCTCTCTGTCTGTCTGTCTCTCTCTCTCTCTCTCTCTCTCTCACTAACTCTGCCTGTCAAAAAAAAAAAAAAATCAGGGTGTTGAATTTCATCTATTATCATATTGAAGCCTATGTCTCACTTTAGATCCATTAATATTTCTTTTAAATATCAGTCACCCTGTAATTGGGTGCATATACATTTAAAATAGTCACATCTTCCTGTAAAATTGATCCCTTAATCATTACATAGTACCCTTCTCTGATGCTTTTAACACTTTTTATGTTAAAGTATATTTTGTCTTATATTAGAAGGGCTACATCTGCCCTTTTTTGCTTTCCGTTAGCGTGGAATATATGCTTCCATCCTTTTACTTTCACTCTACATGCATCCTTGTTGGTGAGATGCATTTCTTTTAGGCAACAAATGGATGGGTTTTGTTTTTTAATCCAGTTTGTGTCTTTTAACTGGAGAGTTGAGGCCACTTACATTCAAATTGACTATTGATAAATAATGACTTGGCCCTGTCATTTTTCCATAAATATGCCTATTGGTCACTTTGGATTTCCTTTATACTTTTACTGAGGGATTTTCTACATTCACATTCTTTCATGATGTCTATCTTTCTGCATTTCTGTATGTAGCACATCACTAAGTATCTTTTGTATGGCTGGATGAGCGATGACAAATACTTTTAATTTCTGTTCATAATGGAGGGTCTTTATTTCACCTTCATTCACAAATGACAGCTTAGCAGGGTACAGTATTCTGGGCTGACAGGTTTTTTCTCTTTTCTTGCCAGTCTTTTCTAGAGTACATGATGAGAAATCATCTGTGAGTCTAATGGAGATCCTCTGAAAGTAACTTGGTTTCTCTCATGCACATTTTAGGATCTTTTCTTTATGCTTTATTGTGAAAAGTTTGACTAAAATGTGTTGGCAAAAATCTTTCGTGGTCATGTCTGTTAAGAGTTCTATGTGCTTCCTGTACTTGTATGTCCCTTTCTTTCTCCAAATTAGGCAAGTTTTCTGTAATTATTTCACTGAATAGGCCTTCTAGTACATTCTATTTCTACACATTCAGGAATTCCTTAGACTTGTATGTTGGGTCATTTGGTAGTATCCCCTAAACCTCCAAAAATGTTTTTAAGTTTTCTAATTTCTTCTTGGTTTTTATGGTATGAGTGATTTCCAAAGATTAGTCTTCTAGCTTTGATATTCTTTCTTCTGCCTCACCAAATGTGTTGTTAAGGCTTTCTACTGCATTTTTATTTGATCTACTGGATTCTTCATTTCTAGTATTTCATTTTGATTTCTCTTTAAAATTTCAATTTCATGGGAAAAATTTCATTCATGGCATTTAGTTCATGGATTTGCTTCTCATTGCTTTTGAGTAATCCTATAATTAATTTTTAATTCTTTTTCCAGCATTCATCAATCTCTTCATCTTCACATTCTAATACTGAAATGTTGCTGTGTTCATAAGGTGGGCAGGGTATCATGGTATCTTCCTTATTTTTCTTTTATTTCTTTCTGATTGCTTTTATCCTTGAGCTGTGCCTCTGTGGCTTAGTGTGATGTTCACGCTTTCAATGAATACCAAGAGGTGTGTGGTAGGTATGGCCAGGGAGCTCTGGTCAGTGCTCCAGGTTGGGGTGAGTATCCAGGATAACATCCAAGTTGGACATGGTGAATGGTTACATCTGTTGTTGTGATTACCCCCTCACCTCCTCTCCTTCAAGCTGATAATGCCCAGGTGTTAGTCCTCAGGGTTTTCAACACTCATCCATGCCATTGTATGAACTGCACAAATGATTTCCACAGTCCTCACTATAATCACAGTTCCAGTTGGAATGAACTACCCAGCAACTAAGGATCTTTGAAGAATGTGGCTCTCCACATCCAGAGCTTGCCCAGAACCCCAGCTACACCCTGCCCCCTCTCATGCACAGTGTTTACACAGTCTCAGCACCCAGGGCTCCCACGGTCAAGGAGTGCCAAACGGTCCATTCCTCCTTGCTAGCCTGCCCTCTCCACAGAGAGACAGGGGTTCTCAAGCCACTGCTGCACGTATGTTCTCGCAAGGAGGTTGAGCCTGATCTTCCCAGCCAGACTTGAAGTCAGTAGGGAAGGTGGATTTTTCCCTCTGGCAAAATTCCTGGATCTCATGCATGTACAATACCCACCACCTGCTGGCTGTGGCCCCACTTCTTTCACAGTTGTCCTCAGCTCAACAAGAGTCCCATCATGTGGTACTTCCCTTCAAATGGGGATGGCTCCCCCTCCCCACCCATTGCTTTGTGGATACAGTGGAGCTGATGTTAGTGACCTGCTGACAAGGTAGACCGTCGCACCAATTGACTTGAACTGCCATAGTTGCCTCTGCTGACATGATAGAGACTGTTCCAGATAGTTGCTGGGCATGCACAGAAGAGCTGGAGCAGCTGCTACCTGCTTATATCCAAAATGGCACCAACCATCCCACAGCTAGCCACAGGGTGCTGGTGTGGAAGGGGAAGCAGGGAGAGACACAGATGTGCCACTTTTTTCCCCCTCTGGGTGAGTAGTCACCCAGCTCTCCTGAGGGTTCCAAGCCAGACTCAAAAACAGTGTAGTCCACTAGACTTCCCCCCAGCTGAATCAACAGTGGCATGGGCCCATGCGGTCTGACCTCACCTTGCTCGCCAGAGCAGGCTTCTGGGTCCTTTGTTGTGTTCATGCTTGTTGCTTCATGTCTGCACCTTCCACTCAGCTCCAGGCTGCTTCCAGTGCTTTTGCGGGACCTCTCACTGCAGTTTTCCCTGCAACTTTCCTGTGAGAACATACTTTCTCCATTTTTCCTGCTAGGTTCACCTAGCCTAGAGCAGACCTCCCTGTTAACTATTCTGACATCTTCTCTCTAACTAATAGGATATTTAAAAGCAAAAAGGGAACATAAAGTAGATAGAAGATACAAGGAGAAACATGATTGAAGCCAAAGTGACAAAAGAGAAAAAAAAGAAAAAGAAATAATGTTTAAAGACATGAGATAATTCCTGAAAATTCCTAGTACTGATGAAAGGCAGCAGGATCTAGATTCAAGAATTCAAATACATTTCAAACATGACACGATAAATAAAAAGAAAACCATGCAGCAATGGTTTAGTATGTGGCCCTATTTGTAAGAAAAGGGGTGGGGGCAGGTCTTTGTAATGTAATTAAGAAAGATCTCAAGATCAGTCATCCTGGATTTATGGAGCCCACCCCTCAGACCAGTGACAGGGATTCTTACAGGAAGAGGAAAGGACAGAAACCCAGAAAAGGCCACAGGAAAGAAGCAGAAGAGTCTGGAGTGATGCTGCCGTAGGCCAGGGTGTGCCTAGGGTCTGAGGAAGCAGAAAGATGTAGGGAAGGATTCTTTCTCATGCCTCCAGAGAGTCTGGCCTTTCTGACATCTGGAAATGAGCTCATTGGCATTGATTTCATCTTTATACAAAATCCAAATTTAGGCAGAGAAAGCAGGACAGCAGCTATCTTTGGAAGCAGGTTTAATGGATAGCAGCCAGAGAAGGGGCTGATGCTGGCCTCAGGTCTACAACTCACATCCTTCTCCACACCCGTGCTGCCACCCTATACCGGGTCTTACACAATGAGCAATCAACCATTCTGGAAAATTCACGTCAGAAAAAAAAAAAAGGCATGCAAATCCATTTATGTAAACAAGAAGACTGGAGAACTGCTGAAAATCTTTAACTGGAAATTTTCTGCCTTGTTTCACCTTAAAAACCAAACAGTGTTTTATGGTATTGATTTTTCCCTTTTTCAACTACGAGAGCTCTTGCTTCATAAAATTGGAATGTAACCTTTTCCTTCTTCCCACGTGATTTACTCACTCTTGTGTGGTATTACTTGGCAAATGATTTTTCCTAAATATGCAGACATTTCTAAGCACTTTGCTTGGTTTTCCCCATGACAGTAATGTCATCCGGAATATTTTACATGGAAATGAAGAGTGGGAGCAGAAGGAAATGTCACGGAAATATGTGAATCACTAGCCGAAAAAGCCACTGCTTCGGCAAAGGGTCACTCAAAATGTTTCACATAGGACACTGATGGCCATGTAAGAAACCGACAAAAGCAGAAACTCACTGCAGGAGCTGTCCACTAGGAGAAGCAGCAAAAGTCACATCTTGGCTCAAGCTATTTAAGCTCAGGCATGCTACACCTGGGTACTCTCAAGTCATTTCCTAACATTCGGTTTGCAAATTTTCAGCTAACTTTCGAGTATCATATTGGCAACAATGGGTAGACAGAATCTGACCCAAATATCTGAGTATTTTTTCACATTCTCTTTAAAATATTTGAGTTTTTCCCAGCAAGCTTCTCCCACTTTGGCTCCACCTACCTTCGCCTACGTCAGGAAGAAGATCCCTTAGCGTAACAATGCACCGCAGAAGTGCACTGAGACAGCACTATGAACGGAACGTTTCTACACTCCAAAAGTTCACATATGAGCCCAAGCCCCCAATGTGATGGCACCTGAAGGTGAGCCTCTGGGCAGTGTCTGCAGGTGTTGATGGGAGCTCTCTTGATTGCACTTGTGTGTCTGTCTCTGCTCTCTGATAAATCTCTTTCCTTAAAAGAAAAAAAGGAATAGACAGAACTCCTTACATCTCCATCAGAAGTCCCCCTGCTCCTTCTCCCTCCTCTTTCTTCCCACCCTTGCCTCCTTCCCTTGCCTTAGTTCAACTCCATCTCATCAGTTACTTCATATTAAAAGTTTCCTGGCTACTCTGAGCCTCAGTTTCTCCATCGGTAAGGCAAGCAGATTAGCATTATTTCCAAAAACAGTTGTGAAAGTTATAATGAGATAATACAGAGGGTGACTCTTGCAGTGCTTAATGAATGATTCTTTCCCTTTGTGTATCTCAAAGACAGAATGTGTAATGTGGACAAAAACTACTAAGTGATCATTAAGACTCGCGAATTTTCTCTATGGTTGATCAGGACTAATACATGAAACCTCTCGTTTGAGAAACTTAACCTTCTTAAGTCTTGGCTCCACATCTGTAAAACTGTGATACAATTGCTCCTCACAGGGGGATTTGTGAAAATAAAACATGAGATAATGCCTCTAGCATGCTTAATATAGCATCTGAAACCTAAAATGGTACTATAACATTTTCTGGCTAAGTTTGGATTCAAATTCTGGAGGGAGACAACACTTCTAGGCACCATCCCTGATAAATATTTACATCTATTTATATGCAGGTAGCTTTTTATTTCTATCTAGATGAGAACATTCCACAGCTCTTTCCATTAGTAAGTTCAATAATTTGAGTGAAATATGAATAAAAGAGCAATAAATTGAACTTATCATATTAACCATCATTGATCAAGGTTGAGAAAATGGAGCATGGAATATACATTCTTTGACCAGTAATGTCCTAAACAATTTAATATCAGTGCAAAGGGCAGAAAGGGAACTCCACAGGCCATCCCACCCTATACAGTGCAAAAGCACATCTGTCTCTCTGCATGAACATTCTCCTGCTGCCACATTTCTTCTCAAAAAAAAAAAAGATATATTTTATTCATTTGAAAGGCAGGGTTGTTGCAGAGAGAGAGGGAGAGACAGAAAGTTCTTCCATCCTTGTTCACTTCACAAAGGGCTACAAGGGCTGGGGTTGAACCAAGCCAAAGCCAGGAGCTTCATCTGGGTCTCCTAATGGGTGCAGGGGCCCAAGCACTTGGGCCATCTTCCACTGCTTTCTCAGGCACATTAGCAGGAAGCTGGATTGGAAGAGGAGCATCTGGGACTCCAGCCGGTGCCCATTTGGGATACCAGCATTGCAGGCAGCGTCTTAAGCCCCCTGTGCCACAACACCAGCCCCACCATATTTCTTGAAGCATATTTCTTGTGGGCTTCTTCCATCTGAAACTCCTATATAAGTAACCTCACAGACCACAGACTCCCTTTGAGCACATACCCAATGGCTTCGCAACGTCTGGAAACCTAGGCATAGGTAAATGACTACCTCAGCAAAAGAACATACGTTCCCAACTTTAAAATTCTCTGGGGGACGGAGCAGCACTGTGGCACAGTGGGTAAAGCCACTGTCTGGAGTGCCGGCATCCCATACGGGGGCCAGTTCAAGTCCCAGCTGCTCCACTTCCAATCCAGCTCTCTGCTATGGCCTAGGAAGGCAGTGGAAGATGGTCCAAGTCCTTGGGCCCCTGTACCCTTGTGGGAGACCTGGAAGAAGCTCCTGGCTTCAGATTGGAACAGCTCCCACTGTTGCAGCCAGTGAACCAGCGGATGGAAGACCTCTCTCTCTCTGCCTCTCCTTCTCTATGTAACTCTGACTTTCAAATAAATAAACTATTTTTAAATAAATAAACAAAATAAAATTCTGTGGGAACCTTGATGGGCTTCCCACCATATTCTTAGATGCCCTTAGGAAAGCTTCCTGCTGGGAAGGCCTGCAAGGAAACTCCTGAGAAACACAGCCCTCCTGCCTCCCTGATTCCTCAAAATCATTCCTCGCCTCTGGGCCTGAAGTAAGAGCACCAGGCAGACTCCATCTGGGATGAGGGACCACTTCTCAATTCAGCCTCTATCTGCAAACTTAGGAAGGAAAAAGTTGCCTTCTCCATGGAGCATAAATCTGCAACACACAATTACAGAACAACAAAAGCCGTAACTCCATTCTCTGTCAAAAACCGATAAATGCACACAAGAGTCAATAAAATTCCCAGAAAATGTCTGCTGAACCACAGCCACGCAGCAGGCAGAATGCCCGACCAGACTTGTCTGCAGACAAGGCTCTTGTACAGCACAGTCGGCTGCTCTGCCTTGCAGTGAGATCCAGCTCCGGGGATGGGACTCAAATTCCAGACCAGTCACTCTTTCCTTGGCACCTTACTTAACCTTCCCTAGGAAGGTTCCCTGTTGGGGGGAAAATAAATAAATCCTGAGGTGAAGGAGTCCCTGGAAAACAGGTGCACAACCCTGAGCTCTTTCAGGTGTGACCGTGGTTTGAATGCCTGCCTCCCCCCAAAATTTCATGGGCACTTCGACCCCAAGGCGATGCTGGCATCCACAGCAGGGCCTCAGTGGGAGGTGACTTGGCCATGGAAGGGATTGTACCCTCAAGGATGCAGCAAGAAGGGCTCCATCCCAGGACACCTTGAACTTGAACTTCCCAGACTCAAAAACCCATTTCTCTTGCTTATGAAGTTCCCGATCCACAGTCCTATGAGCAGGACAGAAGAAATGCATACCTCAGAGGTCCTGGCTGAAACACCCAGGCCCAGCGAGAGGGTTTCTCCTCTGTGGCAGTCTCTCTGCTCTGGGGAGGCATGGATGTGGAGCGATGGGTAGGGGCCATGGCAGGGCCTGGGCGGGATGCACCAATGGCCGAGGGGAAGGGAAGAGCTTGTACAGTGAACCTGCTCAGGCGCTGCCCGCCAAGCGCTGCCCTCACTGCCCCAGCGTTCACCACATGGAAAGTCCAGGTCCAAATGGAGCATTTCCCAGAGGGCGGCCACGAGACGTCAAGTCGAGCACCAGACCAACACGTGGCCCCCACTGCCCAGCACCCAACAACAGCCTAAGGGAATACATGGTTCCACAGGTCTCCTCAGCAGGGGTCTGCAGCACCAAGCTCCGCCCCCTGGGTGGCGCTGAGGCAGATACCAGAGGAGCCTGTGCACCTTGGTGTCTGATCGCATGCCCCAGAATGAAAAACTCACTGTTGTCTTTGGTTGGAAAAACACAGGGCTGGACTCCATCAGTAAGATGGCTGCAGACTAAGCTATAAGAAAATAGTGTGATGACGTAGCCATGCAGGCGCCAGAGATCTCAACACACATCAGTCAGACCACACAGGTCTCAGGTGTTTGGGTTTTTTTACATATATAAAGTGGGAATAACAACACAATCTACTAAATAGGATAGATGCTGGTGAACATAAAGCTTGGCTCCTGGCGGGTGCTGAATAAAGAACAGCTACCATAGGAGCTGCGCCTGTATGAGAGGAGACCTGAGCCCGAGGGCACCAGCAGAGGACCCTGAACCCCAGACCGGTTGGAGCTCAGCCCCCAGGATGCGCTCAGCTGTGCGTTCACTGAGTGATAGTTCTCTGGTACTCAAAAACCATGCTGAAAGTGTCAGGCAGTCATCAGACATGAGCAACTGGAGGGTGCCACAAGACCCTTCCCCGGGGGTGAAACCAAGGGCCCTGATGTCCTCCCAGAACACACACAAGATTTCCCACTTGTTGTGAAAGTATCCTGATAAAATGAGGGGTCAACCCAATGGGAAAATTCTACTCTACACCCACAAGCACAGATAGCCCAGGGCATGCAGCTTCTGGCTGTCAATCACAAATGCCTGTCATGAGCATCACAGCCACTTCACCAGTCAACTAGTGATTCTGTAGGTATAACAGCCACAAACAAGAAGGAACATGTGCCCTGTCTCCACTAAACTGGCCCATCCCTCCCTTGGAACATTATTTCAGTTAAACTTTTGCTTTAAAATCCCTATTTTGGTCTCAGAATTATCGTTAATCATTCTGTCAGCAAAAAGGGTCCGAGGTAAGTCAGCCACTAAAAAGTATCTTGGTGTTTCTAATTTACTATTTAGCAGAAATTATAGATATAAAGCAAATGTGGCAAAAAGTGAACTGACAGCCAGGGATGTGTATGTGTTCATTCCTCCCTCTATTAGTCTTGATACTTTCCTTGGTTTTGAACATATCTCGGGGCCAGCGCTGCGGCATAGAGGGTAAAGCTGCCACCTGCAGTGCCGGCATCCCATATGGGGGCTGGTTCGTGTACCGGCTGCTCCACTTCCAATCCAGCTCTCTGCTACGGCCTTGGAGGGCAGTGAAGGATGGCCCAAGTCCTTGGGCCCCTGCACCCACGTGGGAGACCCGGAAGAAGCTCCTGGCTCCTGGCTTCCAATCTGCGCTGCTCCGGCTGTTGCAGCCATTTGAGGAATGAACCAACAGATGGAAGATATCTCTCTCTCTCTCTCTCTCTCTCTCTCTCTCTCTATCTCCCCCCCCCTCTCTCTCTGCCTCTCCTTCTCTCTCTGTGTTACTCTTTCAAATAAATAAATAAATCTTTAAAAAAAAAGAAAGAAAATATCTCTGGAAAAGACTGCCAGCCACTGGGTATGCTTAGCACAGGCCTCTTTAGACAGTCTACACTCATCCTAGAGCAGGGTACACCCTCCCCTTAAGGGTGTTTTTATATAATGCTACCTGGACCAGAGAGTCCTACTGATCCAGGGCTCACAGCAGACAAGTAAGTGGACATCTGCCCTGTTGTTTTTGAGGAGCATATTTTAAAATTAATATTTCAAGGGTCCTTGCCATTTATTTAGACAAGAATTCCAATTATTGGCTCAAATGAGACAGACAACATGGTAAGGTAGAGAATTTGGGGGAGTGAGAGAAATACACGGGGACAAGACGGCTTTAATTAAGGGAGAGGGTGGTCAGGAATATGAACCAGGATTTCCACACCAGGCAAAGAGCAGATCAGGGCCTACATGCGGGAGTCCACAGGCCAGATCTGTGGGGATAAACCTCTCGACAGGAGTAGCAAGCAGGCGAACAGCATGGCCGAGAGGGAAAAGGGGGAAGCGGCCAGGTGGCCACCTGCCCAAGAGGTACAGGGGAGAGCAAGGGCAGGCCCAGCACCCTCCCTCCCCAGCCTCTTCTCCACTTCCCAAAGGGAAGTGGTTACTTACTCTAATGGCAGGTGGGTAGATACAGGGGTGTGAGATCACACAGGGCAGGGAGTGCTTGGTCTCCAGGTCACAAAGCTAATCCTATCTGTCTTCCCATACTACTGTAAGCCTCCAGCTAGGGCCTGCTGCTCCCTTGTGTTAAAGGGACAGAGGCTCACAGAGGCCTTGGAATGGGGAACCAAACACCTTCTTGGTGAATCTGAGCAAGTTCCTTGATTATTCTGAGTCTCAGGGTTCTCATCCATAGGTCGGGAAATGCATTTGCAGATTTTGGTAAGACATGTTTCAGATAGTTCCATTTTGACTTCAATTACTGCCTCTGTATAAATAAATCTTAATTCTACACATTGTGCTCTGATTCATCACTAAGTATGTATATGCCAGTGTCTGCAGAACACATGGTTGTCATTCCAGCAGCTGAAACAATTCAAGTCGCTAAAATGAGAACATCTTTCCAAATTCACCTTAGTCAATGTGGACACATGCTCAAAAGACCTTGTCCACCTCTCCAATTCCCTAAATTTAAAAGTTGGGGATCCTCTTGCAACAGTCAGGTTGCAAAACAATTTGGGTCTTCTTCCAGAGGAGTTTGTGAATTCCCAACTCAGGCCCTGTCTCATGTATGCACCTAACACGTACCTCTTCCTTCCTCCCGATGTCAAACAATCCTCTAACCCCAAACACTGAAGTGTGCAGACAGTACAGCATTGAGAGGGAACAAGCAGAGAACATAGCTTGGAGAAAAGACAATCAGGAACAGAATCCTAACCCTTCTCCTATTTAGCTACATTATGTAACCTGAGACTTTGTTATATTATCTGTTAACTGGGCAGAATCATATTTGCATGCCTGCAGAAGAGTAAGAGATGTGCTTTTTACCAAGTTCCTGGTGCAAAATAAATCCTATATAAAGAAGTGAGAGAGAAAGGTAAAAGCCAAGGTCAGCCACAAGGACACCATGCTCCTGCTAGGTACAGGAGATTCTGGGAGCACCAAAAATAAAACCCACTTGCTCTTGTCCAATACGGGTAAGTGTGTACCTCTAGACACTACCACCCAGTCAGCCTCTCCTATGGATAGAGACATCAGTGTAGTTCACAGACTTGAACTGCACTCTGGCCAAAAGCACTATATAAAGATTAAGTATGTGACAAAAAATTTGCAGCAACATCAGCTAATTGCAAAGTTAAGGAAAAGAAAGTAATTAAAGTTAGAGATGAGCCAGCAAGTAATTCACTTAATTGTTAAGCACAGAACATTCTCCAATCCGTAATCCTCTCTTCACTTGAATTTTTAAAAAAGGTGTTCAGGACACTTAAATGCTTAAACACAGTTCTTTAAAGCAAGGTTTCGGCTGTGACTTTTTGGAGTGGATATAGGCTGCCCATTTCAAGTGCCAAAGTAGATCAAAGCTACACATCATTGTTCAGTGTACTTTCTCTGTGGTTTTTGTTTGTTTTGCTCTTTCTAAAGAGAATATGTCCTCCATAGAGCTTTGTTTAAAAACAAAATGGAGGCCGGCGCCGTGGCTCAACAGGCTAATCCTCCGCCTTGCGGCGCCGGCACACCGGGTTCTAGTCCCGGTCGGGGCTCCGGATTCTGTCCCGGTTGCCCCTCTTCCAGGCCAGCCCTCTGCTGTGGCCCAGGAGTGCAGTGGAGGATGGCCCAGGTGCTTGGGCCCTGCACCCCATGGGAGACCAGGATAAGCACCTAGCACCTGGCTCCTGCCATCGGATGAGCGCGGTGCTGTCCGCGGCAGCCACTGGAGGGTGAACCAACGGCAAAGGAAGACCTTTCTCTCTGTCTCTCTCTCTCACTGTCCACTCTGCCTGTCAAAAATAAAAAAAATAAATAAATAAATAAATAAATAAATAAAAAAAAACAAAATGGATAACTGATATCATAAATAGATAATCTACAGATGTAACTTCTAACTCTATGTTACAAATACATCACAGAATACATTATAGTTCAAAATCTATAATTCTTCCAGAAAACTCTAGATGCATGCATTCAGGAATACATTCAAAAAAAGAGAAAGACAGCATTAAAATTCCACAGAGGTGAGTAAAAGAAAGAAATTCACATTATGGATGGTCTCAGAGTGTCTGTGGGTCTCGCTTTTGTTGTTTGTGTTTTGTCTCTTAACCTGTATGTTTCTAGTGCTGTCAAATCAAAAAATCAATGTCATTTCAGCAAAACAGCATGTAATCCAGCACCTCACCACTCCCTTCCTGGCCAGCCTGGAGGTCCTGCCGACTGTCCTGCACCTTGCTTCTCATTCCTCCTTTCAAAAGCCGAAGGATGCTCACCCAAAGCAGCAGCTGCCAGGCCTGGCTCCCCAGGGAATATGAGCTGAGTCTGCTCTCTGCACACTGTGATGCTTGTTCTCCAAAAGCTAGGCTCGAAATCCAACCAAACTATATGTCATGGGTTGAATTATGTCCCAAAAGGTCCAAGAACCCAGTACCACAGAATGTAACCTTATTTGAAAACAAAGCTATTTCTCCTAGAATTAATTAAATGAAGTGGTGCTGGAGTAGGGTGGGCCCCGTATCCAACTTCACTAGTGTCCTTACGAAGATGACCAGGGAAGGATACACAACAGGGAGAGCACAGTGTGACAACAAGAGCAGAGACGAGGGTGTGCTTCTTCAGGCCAAGAATGCCCAGATGGACAACACAACCCAGGAGCATGGGAAAAGGCGCAACAGAGGGAAACAGCCCTTCCACACCTTGAGTTTTAGACTCCAGAACCTAGAGGCAATAGGTTGCTGTTGTTTCAAGCCATGCTGTTTGAGGCTCTTTATGATGCAGCCCTGGGACACTCCTGCACTCTGCAAGGTCCTCTCTCCTTGTCATGGGATGCAGAACTGCCATACAGAGCCTGTTAGGGACATGCAGGCTCTCAGATCCCACCCAAGGCCACCCTGAAGCCAAAGAGACACTCATTCGGAAATCCAAAGCCCTGACTCAGTTCCAGCTTTGTGTGACTTTGACCTGAGTCCCCTCCTCTGCAAACGGAGCTGGTGATGGCTGCTGAATCAGCCTCACACAATGACCAAGAGAAATAAGAAAACAGACGAAGGTGCTTTGTGATGCAAGAAACTGAACACAGTATAAGGCATTGTCACAATTTCATCACTTATCTAGTGGTACTGACTGGCCCTGTCAGTCTGATATTTGATGTGATGCATTAATTCATGTGTTTATTCATAAACAGATATTTAGGCCCTACAAGGCTCTGTTTAGGCCCTGGGGAAATGGAAAAGATGTCATCAGGAGTAGGCATTTGGCACAGTTGTTAATATGCTGCTTGGGACACCCACATCCCATATCAGAGTGCCTGATCCCAGTCCCAGTTCCTCCACTTCCCTTCCAGCTTCCTGCTGATGTGCATCCTGTGAGGCAGAAGATGATGGCTCAAGTATTTGAGTCCCTTCCACCATGTGGGAGACCTGGACGAAGCTCCAGGTTCCTGGCTTCAGCCTGTCTCAGCCCTGGCTATTGTGGGCATGCCATGAATGAACCTGCAGATGGAAGCTCGCTCTTTCTTTCTTCCTTTCTTTCTCTCTCTCTCTATTTCTTTCTCTCTCTCTCTCTCCCCCCCCCCTTTCAAATAAGGTGAAAATAATTTTTTTGGAGAAGTAGAGTTACAGACAGTGAGAGGGAGGCTCACTCCCCACATGGCCACAAAGACTAGAGCTGAGCCAATCTGAAGCCAGCAGTTTCCTCCAGGTCCCCCATGCAGGTGCAGGGACCCAAGCATTTGGGCCATCTTCTACTGCTTTCTCAGACCATAGCAGAGAGCTAAATTGGAAGAGGATCAGCCGGGTCTTAAACTGGCACCCATACAGGATGCCAGCACCACATGCAGAGGATTAATCTACTGATCCACAGTGCCAGCCCTGAAAATAAAAATTTTTAAAGAAAATAAAGATGTTGTCTCTACCCTCTGTAGACCTTATCTTTGAAGCAGAGAAATATCTCCAGTCATACTTTTGAAGATGCATCCTCCCCACCAAGGTTAGTGAAATGCAGGACATAAGGCCAGGCTAAAAGAATGAGATCTGGGAAGATCTCAGAAACATGCTAGTACTGCTGAGTTGATTAGGTGGAAGAGAAGCTCAATCACAGGTGTCCCTGATTCTCTTGATTGTGGAAAAAGAGAATTTGAATATCCATAAATGGGATGTCTTGAGTTAAAGCTCTCTGTCACCTGGGAAACCTCCATCTCTTAGGAATAAGTAATGCAGAGACGACAATGCTGAAATTTACCCAAGTCTCAAAGACTCTAGGAGGGGTTACTTATCTGGAGTTCACACTTGGAAACAAGACCTTCATTGCAAAGACATAATAGAGATACCCCTTGCCCTCAACCCTTTGGTAAGGCACCCAAAGAGACACACAAAAGGCAGACATACAAGCACAGCCAATGAAAAGTCCAATCCCCCAGCTGTTCTGCACAGTTCTACAAGTGCACCTCTCAACGTAACCCAACTAACATAAAACCATCTAAGTGATATGAAATAGAAACTGCTAGGCACTGCTAAAGGGCAGCTACTTGGGCAATGGGAAACTCTAAGATGAGTATCTGATTAAAGGCAGCTACTTGGGCTATGGGAAGCTCTCAGACGAGTATCTTACTAAAGGGCAGCTACATGGGCTATGGGAAACTCTCAGACGAGTATCTGATTAAAGCCAGCTACATGGGCTATGGGAAGCTCTAAGACGAGTATCTGACTGAAGGAGGTCAGCAAAGCCTTCTCTTTGGAAAGAGCTGGAGCTGCTCTGTGAATGATGGGCAAGGGTTAGGTCGGAAATGGAACAGAGGCAATGGGCTGTGGAAAGGACCTAGGGATGGAGAAGGGACTAGGCAAAGCCAGCGTGGCTACAGAAATGGGAGTACAAGGTAAAGATGTTAGGAGAGAGAAACGATAAACAATTCTCTGCCACGTTCCCTCCATGATGCTTTATTGCTAGGACGGGGTCCTGATCAGATACGAAGGCCCTGCGTTCTCTGTTACCTCTCAGGGTGGAATCCACAGAAGAGTTAAAATTCACAACACTTTTCCTAAGAGGTGTAGGAGGGGACTTCAAATAGTTCATGGGGAAAGTAGAATTAAAAGTTCATATTTGGAGTAAACACATTTTTAAATTCAGACATAGTTTTTTCATAATATGCATTTTCCATGAACTTTTTGAAGACCCCTCCTATGCATGGATTTTAAAAATTTTGCACCAAAATAAACATCTTTTCATTCATTCTATTTTTCCATTAACTTTTCGAAGGATTCCTTGTATGTTCCTAGGCAACATTTCTTTCCAACTAAAACTTACAGACTGTAGTATATATTTACTGACTGCACTGGTTTCCACTGTCTGAATATATACATCTCAACTCCAAAAAATGTACTGAGATGTGAATTTCAGGTTTTGCAAATCTAATGAACCAATACAGCTATTCATGACTTATATGTGTGCACACACTGACTCAAACATTCAACCCTATTTCAGAGTAAATTTTGGAATATTAAATCTTCAAAAATAATTATTTGTCAAACTATACTCAGAAAATGTGTTTTGGTTTTTCAGTACCTTACAAAACAGTGATTCAAAGACCAGTATTTTTCAACTTTATGAATATTCTGTTTATTTTTTCTATTAATAACAATGGAAGAAAAATCTAAACAGAAAGAATGAGACTATTGCCTTTTTAATAATAGATACCTGTTTTCAAGTGGCAGTCTCATCCTAATATTAGGAAAGCTGTGTAGCCATGACCTCTGTCTCCTGATACCCAGTCCAGCAGTCCTGGCATTTCAGGTCTTGCTCAATATCTTTGGAAGCTAAAGGCAAAAATCCGTCAATTCAACCCAGTCAGAGCTGACCTATGTCCTGACTTTTGAATATTACAAAATGAAGAGGAAACCAAAGAACATGGACTCCCTCTGGGACAGCAGAAGGTCAGGGCCAAGAAGCAAGACAGAAAGGATCAATTCTCAGCAAGCTGGATCGTCACTGGAAACTGCCGAGCTTCCACTTGCCAGGGATTTCTGTGCTCAGACCCACAACCAGTCTGGGGGGTGCTCAGGTCCCACACCTGCAGATTATCCATCCGATACCAGAATCTTTCTCCGACTACCTTTTTTAAAATACAGCAAATGAAATTTGCCAATATGTGCATATGCAGATGGTTCTGATTTCATTGAAATATGAGAGCATTTTAATAATAAAAGAATCATAATTGTGTGGCAATGGTAAATCCTTAAGAACTTTTGGCCTGAATATCATGGGCATATTGGAAAAAGCATCTTCAAATATGGCACTGTTTCCCTCTTCACATCACCAATATCATAAACACCTTTAATTTATTTGGGATCTTAAGTGAAAAAAAAATGCTTTTTTTGCAAGCTACAAATGAGATTCAGCCACATAAAATAATAATGATCTTGATCAGATAGTGCAACAAAACTATTAACGTTCATGGATTTAGACTAAATATATAGAAGAGCTACATTTCACAGAAAATGTGAATTAACTTAAGACCATTTAATTGTAGGAAAATATTAGAAACAGTTAAAGAATATTGATTTCCATAGGTAATGGCAATGTGGCGACCAGAAACAGAAATTCAAGAGAAGGAAACAAGGCTACAGATATGGGATTCATCCCAGCTGAATATTGTGATGAGAAAGAACAATTCCCTGTACCATTTAGTCCTTTTGGTCAGTTAAAAGTGATAGCATTCTGTTTTCTTAACTGTGGCTTAAACCCTTAAGCAATGACAAATAGCACATAGTCATTAATATGATATGAACAGTTCATTCTACTCCATTCTATTTGAGTAAAATAGTTATTGATGGCAATCTTTGATTTAAATAAAATACAAAACAATCAGAATATTGAACATCTAAGCCTGTCTAATTCAAGCCTCTGAATTTCCAGATGAATTAAATGTGACACGGAGGACAAAAAGAAAATTACTTACTGTTAAGGACACAGTCAAGAATGGTGACTCTAACACATTGCATTTCAAGTTCGTTGTGGTTCAACTTCACTTCCTCAGTTCTGAAAAAAGCAAAGCAACACAAAACAAGATTAGCAATGTAATGAAAATCACCAACCATCACTGGTCTTCCAGGTTCACTCTGGCTTCTCCTTGGTTCTCCACAGAGCAGCAAGAAAGAACAATTTGAAATACAAGTCAGAACCCACCAGAGACCTGCTTAAAGGCCAGGCACCCATGAGCTTAGATAGGAAAAGTGCATCTTCATTAGATTTTACTGCCTCTGCTTAAAATCTAGCATCTCCTTCAGCTGTGAATAGGGGCAGTAGAGAGAGTTGTTTGAGCAGTACCCAGAACCTGCATGCTAACAGCAATCAGATAGTTAGACATCGAATTACAGCTAAATTATATTTATTTATTTATTTACTTATTAAAGATTTATTTATTTATTTACTTGGAAGTCAGAGTTTCACAGATAGAGAAGGAGAGGCAGAGAGAGAGAGAGGTCTTCCATCCACTGGTTCACTCCCCAACTGGCACAACAGCCAGAGATATGCCGATCTGAAGCCAGGAGCTTCTCTCAGGTCTCCCACATGAGTGCAGGGGCCCAAAGACTTGGGCCATCTTCTACTGCTTCTCCAGGTCATAGCAGAGAGCTGGATTGGAAGTGGAGCAGCCAGAACTAGAACTAGCACCCACATGGGATGCTGGCACTGTAGGCAGCGGCTTTACCCACTGCACCACAATGCCGGCCCCTATATTTATTCTTGTGTGTCATTTAAAATTATAGTTGTTTTGGCGTGAGTGGTATAGTGGCTAAGAAGCCACTTGGACACCTTTATCCTGTAACAGAGTGCCAGATTTTAAGTCCCATCTCTACTTTCAATTCCATCTTCCTAAAAACATACAACCTGGGAGACAAGAGGCGACAGCTCAAGTACTTGAGTTCTTGCCACCCGTGTACAAGATTCAGAATGAGTTCCTGGCTCCCAGCCTCAGCCTGGCTCAATCCCAGCATTTCGGGAGTGAACCATAAGATGGAAAATCTCTATCTCTGCCTTTCAAATAAACAAATAAAATTCAAATTACAGTAGTCTTGAGACTGACTTCTATATCATGTTGTTTACTGTGTTAATACAGAAGCTCACATTAATACAGATTTTTATAATATTTTGATAACTGTACTATCATACCATTTCATAAAATATATTTGTGAAGTATATTTATATCACTATAATTTTGTTTATATACTATTATAATTTCATAAAATGATATTTTCATTATAAAAGCATTTGCATTGCATTCAATTTCCTTTCAAACCCTGTATCTTTTATTTTATGCCCTCAAAAACATTCTTCTGAGGCTGGCATTGTGGTGCAGCAGGTAAAGCCACAGCCTGCAACACCAGTATCCATATGGGCTCTGTTTTGAGTCCTAGCCTCTCCACTTCTGATCCAGCTGCCAGCTAACGCACCTGGGAAAGCAGCAGAGGATAGCCCAAGTTCTTGGGCCCATGCCTCATACGGGAGACCCTGAAGGAGTGTCCAGCTCCTGGTTTCCGACCAGCTCAGCTCCAGCCATTGCAGCCGTTTAGGAAGTAAACCAGCAGATGGAAGAACACTCTCCCTCTCCCTCACCTTCACCTTCTCATTCACCCTCTCCCCTCTCTCCTCTCCCCCCTCACTTCTCCCCCCTCTCCCCCCACCCCGTAACTCTGCCTTTCAAATAAATATATCTTTTTAAAAATAAATCGTCTGGGAAAATATCTAAGGATTCCACCATCCTGTCCAGGGGTCCTGTGAATAACAATGTTTAGGAGCTCTGCTCAGTGGCCTTGGCCAAATCTCACACTGAGCTCCGGGCCCTAATCCAGGCCCTTCCCAGGCCTGACCACACCTCATCAAATAGTCTCAGCACAACTTCTACCCCAAGAAGCTTCCCTGGACCCCTCTTTGACATCCCCTAGACCAGGGGTTGGCACATATTTTCTGTTAACTATGAACAGATAAATATTTTAGAATTTGCAGTTTGTTACTCTTCTGCCAACGTTCTGGCAACACACCCACAGATTGTATGAACCAACAAGCTCCACTATGGCCCAGTCTTGCTCAGGGAAACAGGTTCCAGCTAGACTCACCCTCAGGCTACACCCTGATCTGCAACCTTCAGAGAGATCAGAATGCTATCATCTTCTTTGTGCCTTTGTCTACCAAATTCCTGCCCATACAGAAGGAGTCTTCCATGAGTGGGCATGAACTCTGACTCTGCTTCTCTCTCAGTAATGGTGCAGGAGACACACAGAGTAAGTCCTCTGAACATATCAGGTGAACTAGCAGAATTAAGAACATGGACTTCAGGGGCTGGTGCTGTGGCTCACTTGGCTAATCCTCCACCTTTGACGCTGGCATCCCATATGGGCACCAGGTTCTAGTCCCAATTGCTCCTCTTCAAGTCCAGCTCTCTGCTGTAGCATGGGAAGGCAGTAGAGGATGACCCAGGTACTTGGGCCCCTGCACCCACGTGGGAGACCAGGAAGAAGCACCTGGCTCCTGGCTTCAGATCTGTGCAGCGCCGGCCATGGTGACCATTTGGGGAGTGAACCAAGGAAGGAAGACCTTTCTCTCTGTCTCTCTCTCTCTCTCACTGTCTAACTCAATCTGTCAAATAAAAAAAAAAAAAGAACATGTACTTCAGAAACATCAGAAAACACTTGGAACCAAAATATCATTTTGAGGCCGAGTGACCCATCTTTCACTCAGTACAGATTTCCAAAAGCTTGTTCATTATTTAAAATATCCACAAAATTATACACATTTTCTCATTCAAGCAGGTAGCTATTCTACATAATCACATATCTCTTAATTATAAATTTGGTTATTACAAGTTAATGAAGTGAATATTATCTTTAATCTTATATTTTTATATTTTAACATTCACTTTTGTCCGCCTATAATTAGAGTGAGACCTTTATAAAGATCTGTTTAAACAGTGAAGCCCAATTCTAGTGAAGGACTACATGATGAATAATTCTACACATTGGGAATGAATCCCAACAATGGTAACATCTTCCATTTACATGTTTACTAATTATCACGAGTGTCTACCTACCTCATTTGGTATTTACAAAACCCTGTGATATAATCAAAAAAGAATTATGATGCCCACTTCTCAGACAGAAAACTGAGACTCTATTAAGGTAGTCCGACAAGTTCACATTTAAGGTAGTCAGACAAGTTCACATTTAAGGTAGTCAGACAAGTTCACATTTTGTTGAGCGAGAGCTGGCCAGAACCCTGACCCTTAACAGCACTGCCTGGGATAAGACTTGGAGCACAGTGACTGATAGGAAGATGCAGCACTGTGCTGCTCAGTTCCCTCAATAAGGTCACCAAGCATTCACAATTACTAAAGCAGGACAGAAAGGACCAGACACCAGAAGTACCAGAATTTCTAAGTAAATAACACAAAGATATATGGAACATTCCCGAATACTTCAGATATTTCAAAAGTAAGCAATTGTCTTCTGAATAACCCTAGGTAAAAAAAGATCACAAGAAAATTAAAAGATGTTTCCAATTAATTAAAAATAAAATACACCATATCAAAATGTGTGGGACATTACGAAATGAGTGATTAGAAGGAAATTTATAGAATTAAATGCCACAGTCCACTCTGTCTGTCAAAAAAAAAATAAAAAAATAAAAATAAAAAAATAAGAATTAAATGCTAATGTAACAAAAGAAAGGTCTCAAATCAATGATCTATATTTCTGCCTTAAGAAAATAGCAACAATTCTGACCACAAAATCAGCTCTTAATGCATTCTGGTCTAGCTGAATAGCCCATGAGAACATTTCAGGCATGGAAAGCCAGACACTGTGGCAAGAAAAAAATGTCCTACAAGTAGGACCTCTGTAGATGAGACCCCAATGAAAAAAGTAGTCATCAAAGAAGAAGGTACTTTTCTCTGAAGGGAGGAGAAAACTTCCACTTTGCTTATGGACTTGTCTAAATATTGATGGAGTCTGTGGATTCAAAAGGCTTTTATATCCTAGGCAGCTCATATCAAGAGCCTCGAGTGGTCACTGACTTCATACATATGAATGTTGTTAAATTAACAACAGGAGCCACTGTGCACTAACTCCCCATGTAGGACCTCTGTCCTCAAAGAGCTGTATTATGAGAGTTAACAGTGAAACTTGTTCTCAAAGATTTATTTCATTTTAGTGTATAAAGCGTAGGATATTTTATGTCTCATAATTTTTAGTTATGCCTAAGTGTACACCTCCATCACTTGCTTTTGTAAGTACTTCCTTAATTAATGATAAAACTCATTCTCAAGGACTTATTTTCTTTTAATGTATTAAGTGGAGGGTATTCTTATGTCTCATAAATTATAGTTATGTCTAAGTGCTCACAAAAGATGTATCATTCTAGAGTACTTCTTTAAAGTTAATTAAGTTTCTAAAAAAAAAAAAACAGAAGTGAAATTAACTTTGAGATGCAATGACTTTGAATGGCTCTTGTCTTGACTGTTAAGAAACAGTTTTGTGTGCATATGTGTGTGTGTCCAAATTGTTGAACTCTTTACTGAGTGCAGAGTTGGTCTTCTGTGTATAAAATTAATTGAAAATGGATCCTACTGGAGAATGGGACTGGGAATTGGAGAGGAAGGAAAAGGAGAGGCGAAAGGGCAGTATGCTGGGAAGAATGACTGACTATATTCCTAAATTTGTACTTATGAAATGCATGAAGTTTGTATTCCTTAAATAAAAGGTTTCTTTGAGGGGAAAATGGCAACAAAAGAGCAAAGTAAACCCAAATAAATAAAAAAAGAGGAAACAATTAGAATAAGTATCAATGAAATAGAAAAGCAAGAGAGAGGAAAGTGAAGGAAATTGAGAGCTGATTGTTTGAAAACCTTAATAAAACTAGTAAACCTGATGTTAACTTTCTAAAGCAATGTCTTTTAACATCGTCTTTCAGCTAATAATGTCTGATTAGTGGAACTGTGATCCGCAGATATAGCGTCTGAAACCAGTCCCTTGGGCATATCTCTGGCAGAGTGATTAAGACGCCACTTGGGATGCTCACACCCGTACTGGAGTGCTTAGCTTTGAATCACGGCTCCACCTCCAGAGTTCAGACTCCTGCTCATGAGCACGCTAGGAGGCTGCAGGCGATCAGGTGCTCACTCAAGTACTGGAATACCCACCTCCCACAGGGGAGCCTCAGATTGAGTTCTGGCATCCTGGACTTGGCCTGGCACATCCCTGGGAATGGGGGCATTTGGGGAGTAAACAGCAATTAAGATACCTTACCCATCCCTCCCTTTTCAAATAAAATGAAAATAAATTACATTTAAAAATAAAATAAACCTGCAGTCAAATTGACAGGAGAGAGAGGGAGAAAGATTATAAATTACCAATATCAGCAACTAAGAGACATTGCTACAGATTCTACAAACATTAAAAGGATAATAAGGGAATTTTATGGATAATACTGTACCAATAAATTTGGAAACACACATAAAATAGGAAAATTCTTTGACAGATATAAACTACCAAAGTTCACTCAGAAATAAATAACCTGAGGACAACATTGTAGCGTAGACAGTAAAGCTGCTGGCTGAGATACCAGCATCCCATATGGGCACTGGTTTGGGTCCCAGTTACTACACTTCTGATCCAGCTCCCTACTCATGTTCCTGGGAAAGCGGCAGTGTCAGTGGCCCAAGTCTTGGGCCCCTGAAACCATCTGGGAGACCCAGAGGAAGCTCCTGGCTCCTAGCTTTGGTCTGGTCCAGCCGAGGCCATCACGGCCATTTGTGGAGTAACCAGCAGATATAAGATCTTTGTGTATGTGTGTGTGTGTGTGTGTGTCTGTGAGTGCATGAGCATCTGTGTGTTTCTCCCCCTCTATCTAATGCTGCTTTTCCAATAAATAAAATGAATCTTTAAAAAGAAGAAGACAAGTTTATTACAAATGCCCCTTGGGAAAAAATTATCTGAAAAAGCCTACATCTGTTTTGAAAACAAATGCATAGGCTAAAATCTTATAATAAAGAAAATTCCATGGCTCGATGACTTCACTGACATTCCTCCAAACATTTAATAAAAAATAACAATTCAACACACTTGGATCAGAAAATGAAAAACATCTCCTAATTCATTATATGAGATTTAACGTACTTTGACACTAAAATGAAACAAAGATGTTACAAGAGAGAATGAACTATGAACTACACATAATAATAACCATAAATATTCTCAACAAAATATCAGCAAATTAAACCCAGCAATATGTTAAAAAGAATAAACTATAACTAGGTGATATTTATTCCAAGAATTAAAGATTGGTTCAATATTTGAAAATTAATGTAATTTACCATGTCCACAGGTTTAATCATATTTTTTAAATATTATTATTAAGCACCTGGCTCCTGCCTTCGGATCAGCGCGGTGCGCTGGCTGCAGTGCGCCAGCCGCGGCGGCCATTGGAGGGTGAACCAACGGCAAAGGAAGACCTTTCTCTCTGTCTCTCTCTCTCACTGTCCACTCTGCCTGTCAAAAAAATTATTAAAAAAATTATCTTAATGAATGTGGGAAAAGTATTGACAAATGTTTAAACCAACCAAGGATTAAAAACTCTCAGAAAACTAACACGATAGGAGAACTTCCTTGCAGAATAATTTCTATTATATATTTTTTTCTATTTTCCCTATTGTCCAGAGCAGATATAAGCCCTCTGCATTAGTTTGATTTGCATTACTTAAAATACCTGAGAGGAGCTTCTTGGTAAATCAAAGGTTTATTTCAATGTGTGGTTTGGAGGTAACAGTTCAGCATTGGGTGACCCCAGAGTTCAGTGTCTGACACAGGATGGTCATGGCAGACTTGGACGAACAAGCACATGGCAATCCAGGAAGAAGAGAGAGAGAAGCTGGGCAGGCAGAACTTCAACTCAGAAATAATCAACTCCCTCAAGAAAGCCATCGTCTGAGTACACATCCCCAGTGACCTAAAGACTTCCCACCTAACGTATATCTCAAGGGCCATAATTAGATTAAGTCCATATCCTTAACCCATTAACTGTTTTTTCTGTCTCTTATATTAATTTTTAAGGAATGCAATTCTATAAGTACAACTTTAGGAATATAGTTATTCTTCCCACCATACCTACCAACACTCGCACCCCACCTCCTCTCTCTCCCCTTGCCAGTCCTATTCTCCATTAAGTTTCATATTCAGTTAATATGTACACATTCAACAATTACACACACACACACACACACACACAAACCTATTTGAGAACTGGTTTTACAGTTAACTCTCAAGACAATTCATTGAGGTCCTGCATGTGAAGTTAGTGCACATGTTGTTAACAATTAACACTGATGTATGAAGTCAGTGACCACCAGAGGCTCTTGAAATGAGCTGTGTAGGCTATGAAAGCCTTTTGAATTCATAGAATCCATCAGTATTTAGATAAGGCCATAAGCAAAGTGGAAATTCTCTCCTCCCTTTAGAGAAAAATACATCCTTCTTTTATGGCCACCTTTTCCACTGGGGTCTCACTCACAGAGATTCTTCATATAGATCATTTTTTGCCACAGTGTCTTGGCTTTCCATGCCTGAAATGCTCTCAAGGGCCTTTCAGCGAGACAAGGAAGACTTAAGGGCTGATTTCTGAGATCAGAGTGTTACTTAAAGAAATTGTCATTCTATGATTCTGCTGTGTGAACTGCTTCCCATATTGGACTTCTCTCCTTTATAATTCTACTATTACTGCCAGGCACTTGATCCTATTTATATGATCTCTTTAACAGTTAATCTTATCTGTATGTTCACTTTAATAATTAACATGATCACTTTAAAATTAAGATGGCATTTTTACCAATATATTAATGGGATTTTGAGTTCCATGATAAGATTTAAACTATACCCTAGATCTAAGTCCATAGGAATGTATGCAGAACTATATAGCTTTACAGTCACAAACTTCCTCCCTCCTCTACTAGCCCTACTCTTATTTTTTAACTAGAAAAATCTGTAACTTGAGCATCATGATTGCTTTGTCTATACTTACCTCCTTTCTATCAAAAAGCAGTCAGTAATTATTACCAACACAAAGTTTCCCATTTATATCAAGATATTAGAGATCCCCAAAATTTCAAAACACAAAAAATCTCACATCCTCCTTTTTATGTTGCCTGAAATTCCTAAATAAATTTTTTATACCTCCATTTAAAAAATCTATGAAAAGATGCCAGCACTCTGGCTCACTTGGTTAATCCTCCGCCTGCAGCACCAGCATCCCATATGTGTTCTAGTCCCAGTTGCTCCTCTTCCAGCTCTCTACTGTGGCCCAGAAAGGCAGTGGAAGAAGGCCCAAGTGCTTGGGCCTGTGCACCCACATGCGAAACCAGGAGAAAGCACCTGGCTCCTGGCTTTGGATCAGCGTAGTTCTAGCCCATTGCAGCCAGTTGGGGGGTGAACTAACGGAAGGAAGACCTTTCTCTCTGTCTCTCTCTCTCTCTCTCACTGTCTAACTCTATCTGTCAAATAAAAAAAGAAGAAACTAGAAAACTAAAAAATAGTGTCGGAGATTTATGGCATATTATCAAAAAAACCAACATAAGGGTCTTAGGAATTCTGAAAGGTGGGAAAATACAGAATGCATTAGAAGACATTTTAGAGAAATAATTATACAAGACATCCCTATTTTGGAGAAAGAAAGGGATGTCCAAGTACAGGAAGCATATAGAAATCCTAATGGAAATGATCAGGAGAGATCTTCACAATGACACATTGTATTCAAACTCTCAACAGTAAAACATAAAAGATTCTAAAAAGTGTATGAGAGAAATGTCAATTACTTTTAAAGGATCTCCAATTAGTCTCAAGCTGACTTATCATCAGAAACGCTACAGGTGAGATATATTCCAAGTCCTACAAGAAAAAAAAAAACTATCAACCAATAATACCACACCAAGAAAAACTCTCATTTATGAGTGAAGATGAAATAAAGACCTCCCATAACAAGCAGAATTAGAAAGAATTCGTCACCACCCATCCAGTCCTACAAAAGATGCTGAAAGATGTGCAGCACACAGAAACACAGACACATGGTCATGACTACAAAAGAAGGTGAAGGCAGAAAATCTGCCTGTCAAAGTACAAAGGAAATTCAAAGCAAAAAATAGGAATATTTTTGGAAAAATGGCAGGGAAAAGTCATTACTTATCAGTAGTCACAATGAATATAAATGGCCTCAACTTTCCGGTTAAAAGACACAGACTGGCAGAATGAATTAAAAAACAAAATCCATCTACCTACTATATACAGGAAACACAAACCACCAACAAAGATACATGCAGACTGAAAGTGAAAGGATGGAAAAAGATATTCCATGTTAACAGAAACCAAAAATGAATTGGTGTAGCCATCCTAATATCAGATAAAATAGACTTAACACAAAAATTTTAAAAGACACATAAAAGGCACTATGTAATGATTAAGGCAGCAATTCAACAGGAAGATATGACCATGAAAATTCATAAACTGGCCTTTTAAAAGAACTGTGGGGCAGGCGCCATGGCTCAATAGGCTAATCTCCCACCTAGTGGCGCCGGCACACCAGGTTCTAGTCCATTTGGGGCTCCGGATTCTGTCCCAGTCGCCCCTTTCCAGGCCAGCTCTCTGCAATGGCCCAGGAGTGCCGTGGAGGATGGGCCAAGTGCTTGGGCCCTGCACCCCATGGGAGACCAACAGAAGCACCTGGCTTCTGCCTTCAGATCAGCGTGGTGTGCCAGCTGCAGCACGTTGGCCGCGGCAGCCATTGGAGGGTGAACCAATGGCAAAGGAAGACCTTTCTCTCTGTCTCTCTCTCACTGTCCACTCTGCTTGTAAAATAAATAAATAAATAAAATAACTGTGAATGGATTTAAAGGAAGACACAGACTCCAATATAACAGTAATATGAGACTACAATATACAATTTACAACAGACATATACATAATTATTTAAACTACAGATTAAGAATGCATATTCTTCTCACAGTTCTGAAACTTTCTCTAGGATAGACCATATGCTAGCCTTGAAGCAAGTCTCAACAAATCCAAAAAAATCAAAATCATACCATGAATCTTTCTGAACACAAAAGAATGAAGGTAGAAATTAACAAATCAGGAATCCCTAGAACATTTGCAAATTAAAGGATACAGACAACATACTCCTGAATGAACAGTGGGTCATCAAAGAAATCAAAAGAGAAATCAAAAAATTTCTAGAAATGAAGATGACAATACGACACACCAAAACTTATGGGATAAAAAAGCTGTGTTACAAGGAAAGTTTAGAGCAATTGGTGCCTATATCTAGAAATTGAAAAGGTACCAAATAAATGAATTATCAATGCATCTCAAGAAAAAATGCATCCAGAAAAAAACAGCTATGCAAACACAAAAGTAGCAGTAAAAAAGAACTGCTTATAGAAAGGAAATGAAGCAGTTGAATCCCCCACCCCCACCTGCCCGCACACAGAAATATTAAAGATCAGCAAAGCATAGAGCTGGTTGTTTGAAAGAAATGAAGAAAATTGGCCGGCGCCATGGCTCAACAGGTTAATCCTCCACCTTGCGGCACCAGCACACCAGGTTCTAGTGCCGGTTGGGGCGCCGGATTCTGTCCCGGTTGCCCCTCTTCCAGGCCAGCTCTCTGCTGTGGCCAGGGAGTGCAGTGGAGGATGGCCCAAGTGCTTGGGCCCTGCACCCCATGGGAGACCAGGGCACCTGGCTCCTGCCATCGGATGAGCGCGGTACGCCAGCTGCAGTGCGCTGGCCATGGCGGCCATTGGAGGGTGAACCAACGGCAAAGGAAGACCTGTCTCTCTGTCTCTCTGTCTCTCTCTCTCTCTCACTGTCCACTCTGCCTGTCAAAAAACAAAAAAACAAAAAAATGAAGAAAATTGACACACCATTGGCCCAACTAACAAAAAAAAGTGAAAGGTCCCAGATCAATAAAATTAGAGCTGAAAAAGCAAACATGACAATAGACAGTACAGAAATGAAAGGAATCATCAGAAATTACTGCAAAGAGCTATATGCCAACAAATCGGGAAACCTAGAAGAAATGGACAGATTCCTAGACATATACAATCCACATAAACTGAGATATGAAGACACAGAAATCCTAAACAGATCCATAAACAAGATAGAAATTGAATCAATGCACAAAAAAAAAATAGCCTTTGCATACACAGAGTATACCAAGTCTGAGAATGAACTTCTAAGATCAATCCCATTCAGTAAATAAGTCAAATACCTGGGAATACATTTAGGATGTCAAAGATCTCTACAATGAGAATTACAAAATATTAACAAATAGAAGACACCAAAAAAATCCATGTTCATGGATTGGAGGAATCAGTATCATCAAAATGTCCATTCTATCAAAAGCAATTTAGAAATTCAATGCAATACCAATCAAAATACCAACAACATTCTTCTCAGAAATAGAAAAAATAGTGCTGAAATTCACATGGTAACACAGGAGACCTCGAATAGTTAAAACAATCTTATAAAACAAAAACAAAGCCCGAAGCTTTCAAGACATACTACAAGGCAGTTATAATAAAAACAGCCTGGTACTGGTATGAAAACAGATGGATAGTCCAATGGAACAGGACAGAAATACCAGAAAGCAATCCAAGCATCTACTATCAACTTATATTTGAACAAGGAGCTAAAATCAATCCCTGGAGCAAGGTCAGTCTCTTCAACAGTGTTATGAAAACTGTATTTCCACATACAGAAGTATGATCTAAAACTATGACCTGACACTATCAAATTATTAGAGAACACTGGGGAAGCTCTGCCAGACATTGGCATAGGCAATGGAAAAGACTCCAGAGGCAGAGTCAAAGCCAAATTCGACAAATGGGGTTACATCAAAATGAGACACTTCTCATTGCAAAAGAAAACACACAAGAAAGTGAAGAGGCAACCAATGGAATGGGAAAAATATTTGCAAACTATGCAATTGATAAAGGATTAAAATCCAGAATCTATAAAGTTCTCAAGAAATCAGCAAACAAACAACCCAGTTAAGAAGTTAGTAAACGGAGAGAGACAAGATGGCGGAACAGGAAGAGAGCACACCAATAGTCCAGGGAGAGACAGTTTAATAAAAGTGGAGATACTACAGGTTCAAGGAAGAGTAGGGAAATAAACAGCAGAGGAAAATGTTCCGGAACTAGTGATTCACAGTGGACCTGCATGGAGAGTGTGGGAGCCCACAGGTCGGGACACCAGCGGAAGACTCAACACACCAACGCTGGAACGCGAGGTGAGCCAAAGCCTCAATAGCCCGAGACACTGGCAGGGAAGCAGAAAGAGGAGACTATAGCGAACAAGGCTTGAAACCCTGTGGGGAAAAGTTCACCAGGCTAACTAGAAGAGAGAGAGAGAGAAAAGTGACCGATATGGACACGAGTTTCTCTCTCTCCACCCACATCTCAAAGGTGAGCAAGACAAAGAGCAGGTGCCATTTTGGAATACGTCATAAGCAGGGCGAACTCAGGTCTGCACCGTCCCCGAGCCTAGCAGAAAAACCTGACTCTGGGGGGGGGGGGTGAAATAACAGGAGATTACAAACTAATGAAGGTGTGGTGCTAATGAACTGAGACTGTGAAAAAAGAGACGGTGGGGGAGAAAACTCACGGAAATCACTAATTCACGTGAGTACTCTCCAGAAATGCTACAGTTCAGTAGCATTGGAAGCCCAGTGGGAGACTGCAGTAGAATTTGTGCCCAAACTGAGGGCCACAGAGATTCCCTCTGTGGTCCTTGGGAAAGAGCTTCTGATCTCTGGCTCCTGTGGGTATATCATTCGCCTGACAACAATCCCCAATTCCATTCAGCTGTATGGAATTACTTCCCTTTTGAGAGAAAGAGAGAAAGAAAGAGAGAGAGAGAGAGAGAGAGAGAGAGAGAGAGAGAGAGAGAGAGAGAAAGAAAGAAAGAAAGAAAGAAAGAAAGAAAGAAAGAAAGAAAGAAAGAAAGAGAGTGATTTACCATGCCTAACCTGGGAGTGTCTCCTTTGACACACCCTCAACCCTGAGGAACCAAACAGAGCTATCAGGCCACACCCATCTCAAGCCTCTAAGGCTCCATCAAAAGCAGACAGTCCACCTAATCTAGAGTCATAGCATAACAAGAAAAAACACCACAGTGAAGAAACCAATATGCCAAACAACAAATGCAAAAACCGAGGTAACAAGAACAAGGAAGACACTATGGCGTACCCAAATGAAAAAGACACCCCAATTCAAGATTATGAAGATGATGAGATAGAAGAAATGCAAGAAGCAGATCTCAAAAAATTGATAAGAACACTAAGAAGTACTCAAAAACAAATTCTTGAACTACAGAAATCCTTAATGGACAAGGTAGAAAATCTCTCTTGTGAAAATGAAATATTAAGGAGGAATCAAAATGAAATGAAACAACTAGTAGAACATGAAACTGTGATAGTGACGAGAAATCATAATGAAGTGAAGAATTCAATAGATCAAATGAAAAACACAGTAGAGAGCCTTACAAACAGAATGGGTGAGGCAGAAGAGAGAATATCAGACTTGAAGACAGAGAACAGGAAAATATACAGTCAAACAAAGAAAAGAAGAGGAAATTAGAAATCTAAAAAATATTGTTGGGAATCTACAGGATACTATTTTAAAAAACCCAACATTCGAGTTCTAGGAGTTCCTGAAGGCATGGAGAGGGAGAAAGGATTAGAAGGCCTTTTTAGTGAGATAATAGCAGAAAATTTCCCAGCTTGGGAGAAGGACAGAGACATCCTAGTACAGGAAGCTCATAGAACCCCTAATAAACATGACCAAATGAGATCCTCACCACAATGCGTTGTAATTAAACTCATCACAGTGAAACAGAAAGAAAAGATCCTAAAATGTGAAAGAAACGTCAGATTACTCTCAGAGGATCTCTAATTAGACTCACAGCAGACTTCTCATCAGAAACCCTACAAGCTAGAAGGGAATGGCGAGACATAGCCCAGGTACTAAGAGAGAAAAACTACCAGACCAGAATATTATATCCTGCAAAGCTCTCATTTGTGAATGAGAATTCACAAATGAGAATTCCATGCCTGAAATATTCTCATGGGCTCTTCAGCCAGATCTGAATGCCTTAAGGGCTGATTCTGAGGCCAGAGTGCTGTTTAGGACAGCTGCCATTCTATGAGTCTGCTGTGTTTCCTGTTTCCCATGTTGGAATGTTCTCTCCCTTTTTGATTCTATCAGTTAGTATTAGCAGACACTAGTCTTGTTTGTGTGATCCCTTTGACTCTTAGACCTATTAGTGTGATCAACTGTGAACTGAAATTGATCACTTGGACTAGTGAGATGGCATTTGTACCTGCCACCTTAATGGGATTGTATTGGAATCCCCTGGCAGGATTCTAACTCCATCATTTGGGGCAAGTCCGATTGAGCATGTCCCAAATTGTACATCTCCTCCCTCTCTTATTCCCACTGTTATATTTAACAGGGATCCTTTTCAGTTAAAATTTCAACACCTAAGAATAAATGTCTGTTAATTGCAGAGTTCAACAATTAGTACTAGAACAAAACAAGGAAAAAATACTAAAATGGATGAAGTATTACATTGTACAACAATAGTCAGCACAAGAGCTGATCAAGTCACTGTTTCCCATATGTCCATTTCACTTCAACAGGTTTCCTCTTTGATGCTCAGTTAGTTGTCGCTGATCAGGGAGAACGTATGATATTTCCACTGAGATCTGGTACCAGACAGGGATGACCACTCTCATCACTGCCATTCAATATAGTTCTCGAAGTTTTAGCCAGAGCTATTAGGCAAGAAAAAGAAATTAAAGGGATACAAATTGGGAAGGAATAACTCAAACTATCCCTCTTTGCAGATGATATGATTCTTTATTTAGGGGACCCAAAGAACTCTACTAAGAGACTATTGGAACTCATAGAAGAGTTTGGCAAAGTAGCAGGATATAAAATCAATGCACAAAAATCAACAGCCTTTGTATACACAGGCAATAACACAGCTGAGGAAGAACTTCCGAGACCTTACAATATTTTTAAAAATTCTAGAAATGTATAAAAAATTCAAATGGCAAAAAATTAAACTGAGCCATATCACTGCTTTTAAACAAAATAATATTTTCCACCCAACACCCCTTCCCTGCTTCCTTAAATTTTTTAAATTTTTCAACAACATACTTTCAATCTACTTTATAATCACAAGCTTAACCCTCCACTAACTAAAGAATTCTACAAGTAGAAGAGAGAGAAATCTCACCTATCCACAACAACTGCTGGGGGTGTGATACTGTTACAATTCTCTTTATCTTAAGTTCTATTCCAAAAAACTTCTTTTATAGGTCACAGCCCTAGTCTCCCTAGACTGGTAGTGCTGCAGTGTTAGGTTTGGGTAAATACATGCACATGGTTGTACCTGCATACATGAAAACATAAAAGAATAACTATTATTTTCAAGGCATATATATCTTACAACAAAGCATCAAAGCATTTTTAAAAGGTTTGCAGCATTGCCGTATCTACAATTCGCATGTTACAGCAGAGCTAGAGATAGGAATATATCAACAATACAAGGTGTATTTTGGAAAACAGAAAATTGATTATATTCTTTTTGCCACTTGGTAGAGTCAAAATGCAGTTTAAAAGATGAAGCTCACACCCACTGACCCTCATTCATTTTTGCATCCATCACCTAAGACTAAGTTTAATAGCCTAAGAAATCTCTTGAGTAGGGGGACGTTATAGGGAGTGATCGATAGTGCTTCCCCTATTTCCCCCTGTTCCCTTCAAGTTAACTTATAAATTTCTCTCAGTACACTTGATACTCTTCTTTCTCTAAGGGCTCAAATGACAGAAAGAGAAAATGCTTACCACTGTCAGGTTTTATGCTGTCATAACTAACCGCTCAATCAATACACAACTTGCAAGTGGCCTGCTTAAAGACATGGCTGCTAGCAGTAAGGTGCTCGTATTATGCAGAACTCTGGCCTTAGTCTGGAATTCTATGAATTGGATATGAGGCCATGGGCTGCTTTATTTCTAAATTGAGAGCATGTAACAGCCAATGTCACTGGAGGCAATCTATAAAGTCTTAGTCCTATCACAGACAGTACTTTCAAAATGACCTATTCGGAAAGCTAATGTTCCCTGTAGTACAGAGAACAGAGAAAATAATGAACCACTGCTCCCATAAAACATTTTGATAAATCTCCAATTTAATAGGCCACTTCTCTAGGATTAATCTTGGCTTATCTAGTCTTCTTCCAAAGTTAGCCAGTACTAGAGATGGTTGGTAACCGAATGATGAGAAATTTTTATTCCACTAAGCATGAGAAACACCTACCAACAACATCTAGATACAGTAGACCACTAACCTGTTCTCCAAAGTAGAATCGTCTTTAGCCTTTGTTCTACTGAGAGCATTATAAAGGAAGCTTGTATATCTAGTAATGTCCTTGCTGAAAACCTCCTGGTCAAAGTTTCCATGTTTTGTTTTCACTGAAATCATTTCTAAGACAACTATAAACTCAGTGAGGACAGGGACTTTGTTAGATTCATCTTTGCTTGCTTCACAGAGGCTAGGAAAATTTCTTCACACATTGTACCTGCTGAGTAAATATATGCTAACTTGACTTGTACATCTACTTTAAATTATCAATGAGTGGTACTGAAAATACTAAAATAAGATTTTTGCATCAAGATAATGTCTACTTACAAAAATAGCCTTCTCTTACTAAGAACAATGACTCAAAAAAGATGTTGTATCCAGTCATTTGTGCAGCTTGATATTTTCTTACTACTTGCATTATATATCAATGAGACAGACTCTTATCCCCTAACCGTTCAGGAATGTCAACCCCCTGCCTTTTAATAAAAAGCAACGAACTGCATGAGCATTTATTCTGGGCATGTCAGAGTCTGCATACTTTTAAAGTCATTGTCTAAAAGTAAATCTTTGTTCAATAAACCATGAGTCTACAGTGTCACATTCTCAGGGAGCACTCTCAAAAGTCTCCAAAGAGCTTAGTAAGAATTTAGTGGCATAATTTTATTCACAGAGAAACTGGCCTGAAAGTACTTGCATTCTCTGTATTTTCAAAGGAACTTAGCTATCCTCTCTAACTTTACAAGACAGTCGGTGTGCTCTCAAACCTTAAAAATACTAATTATGATGCATTCAAGAAACTGTAACACTCTGACCAAACACCCCAAATCAAGAACCCCTCTAAAACCCACAAAGAGAAGCTGCCTGATTTTGTGACCTCAAAAACGCAGCTGGTAAAGGAATTGTTGTTTGTTTACAGATTTCTGCTAGAGTCTGTACAGATTACTTCAATAGCACCTCATGACAGCCCAATACTTTAACTTCTTCCTACACGAGACTTAATCTCTTAGGTGCATGCTGTGACCTCTTCAATTAGCAAGAAAACAGTCGATGTCATAGTGGAGGTGTATTTTTCTCTTCAGTTACTAATAAGGGCACTTACCCCCTTGAGAAACAGTGAGGTAAGTAGAACCGCCATTGCAAGGAATTTTTAAAAGCTATGCATGCTCTATTCTGAGAATAGAAGGTTCCTAAGTATTTTGAAGTTACTAGGAGTCCCATGAAGAGACTTACTATTTTAAATAGGTCAGTGAATGGTCCAGGCCATCCAGGCACCAGGTGCCTCCATCTGTAACTTAATCATCTTGAGGTGTGTGCAAAAATTGCTGACCCAGGGCCCCAAAACCCCAACTCTGCTGGGCAGGTGGCAAGGAGTAAGCACAGATGTCAAAGACAGAGGTATTTTGATAAATAAGAAAACCCATTATGCAATGGGCAGGTGTGGCCTAAAGATAACCACTTCTCTACCTTCTTAGAAAGTAGGGCTATAAGAACTCCAGTTAAGAAGAAGGTGGACCAAGCACTGGGGCCCCGATCCAGGAAGTAAAGTGGCAGGCACCACCTGCCCATGGTGGCTGACTGCTCTGCTGGCTTGTCAGGTGTCTGTTCCTCGGGGTTACATGAACTCGGGCTGCAACTGGGCTGTGTGGGAAGGTGTTGCTGGCGTTATCTTTCCAGGGTCCCTGGTTTAATGACTTGGTGGATGCTGATGTGTGCACCTGCCAGAACACCAGCAGCCTTCCATGAAATCCTCCACTGCTCCTCTCAGTTAAGCTGACCCCGAGTGCCACAGCCTCTTCCTAAATCTGGGAATTGAGAGAGTGAAGAGTACATATTCTCCCAAACAAAGGACGTGACCAGCAATTTGTACCCAGCACTTCTTTTCAGACCCCACTGCCAGAACGTGGTCTGACATCCTCATTCCCAATGATGTCTCAGATACTGGTGTTTCCAGTATCAGGACCAAAAGTTCCATGTCCCAAGTTTGCTCCTCAACACAGCACAAACCCTAAAAAGGAGCCCAACAGAAAAAAAGTGTCCCCCTTCTTTTGCTATAGGGGATCAATTACTGCCCTTGCCCCACTTCCTCTAACTTCTGGGCCTTTGTCTTTCTCCCTCTCTTCTTATTATTGCTTCTAAAAGGAACCTGATTGGACAGGAAGACAACTTTTTCTGGACTCCACTGTTTGATGTTGAAGCCCTGTCTTTCCCAGAAGAAATAAGGACCTTTGAGTGTTGACTCCATTATGTGTGTCCAGAGCTTCATGCCTTAGCAGATGTGGCTAGAACAGATATGGATGATAGGGGCATACACACATTTTTATAACAAAGAACATGCATCCATGTTTTCCCACTTGTGCACAGTGGCTGCTCATTACTTACATAAGTAGGCATGTTATTGCTATGATTTGAACAGAATTTGGCTCCCCAACTCCATGCAAGTTAAGTCTCAAAGTCATGGATTGGTGATGCTTAAAGCAGAGAGACTTGACCCAATTATAGTCTCTGAAGGAAAGAGACTGGATTAGATTGTCAGGGTGGAGCCCACATGGTACAATCATGGGGGCTCCATAACAAGATACCACGTAAACATGAATGAGTGTACACTCTCTCTGCTCACTGGCTCAGCATGAGACTGTCCCTCTGCACACCCTCCATCATTACCAGGCTCCACACACATCAGACATCAGACTAATTGGCTGCCTATTCTTAGACTGTGAACATGCAACACCATTAGCTCAAATTAACCTTTCCTCAGATGTAATTTCTTATAGATGTTAGTTGCGTTACTGAAAAGCTGTACAATAAATCATTCTTAAAAATGCTTGTTGATGACTTCAATCAAGATGGTAACTGGGTAAGACATCTGAGTGGTCATCTTCCCACAGAGTCACCAATTTGAACAGTTATTCAGGCACCAAGTCACCTTCACAAGTGCTACAGAAGCCGGGTGAGAGATCACAGTGCCTGGTTTTAGTGTAATAAGAAAACCTGCATTAGAGAAAAAAAGAAGGAAAGAGTTATCCATATCATTCCTCTCCTAGCTCTATGTAGCATAGCAATGGGAGAAGGAGTGAATTAATTCTAGACCTTACACTTGAAATCCAGCACAAGTTTGCCACAATAAAAACCAGTGCCAAAAGGGTCCCAGTGACCCTACCCCCAGGTTCACACCTACTGTAAACTGAGATCTTTGACCCTACCAAGACAAGAAGCTAGGACTGCCTTTTCCATCCTTCCCCCAACCTCCTGCAGATAGTAAAGCAAGACTCCAGACAATGAGGAGTAAGAGATGACAGAGAATTTAGGGCCTTTCCTAGGAATTCAGAGCTGGGCCCACTGCTGTGAGATCCAGCAATCAATAAAGTCTAACGGCCTCTTCCTGTAGGCCAATGCTCATAGGGAGCCTGTAGAATTCCATATGCACTGGGGACCTACAACCAATGGGACCAGGATATCCTGGTATGTATCACTTCCAGGTTCACCTAGGTCTGGTGTGCACCCCTTAGATTGTACAGAGCCTATTGACCGTGAGACACAAATGAGACCCAGCTTACTACCAGCATGGTGGCCAAGAGTGCCATTTTTACCACCTTTCCTCCATCCTTGGGCAGGCAGTAAGGAACCATGGGAATCTGTGTTGAAATTTAATGCCAAGCTGGTAAAACCAACACTGGGAGGATACCAGAGGTTTCTATCCCTACAACAGAGCATCTAGACTTGTGATAGCATTTGACAAAGACCTGTGCCCTAGTGGGGCATACTCAGTTCAATACGTATCACTGCCAACCATATGTAAGTCTGGAATGCACCCCTGAGTTGTTAAGGCAGCTGTTACAAAAAAATTAAATATCTTGGAATAAATTTAACCAAAGGTGTCAAAGAGCTCAATGATGAAAATTATAAAACATTAAAGAAAGAAATAGAAGAAACAAAACAAATGGAAAAGTAATCCATGTTCATGGACTGGAAGAAGTAATATCATCAAATGTCCACATTACTGAAAGCAATTCACAGATTCAATGTGATTCCAATCAAAATACAAAGAATATTCTTTTCATATCCAAAAAAAAAGTTGAAATTCACAGAAGACCCCAAATAACTAGAGCAATCTTATACAACAAGAACAAAGCCAGAGGCATCACAATACCAAATTTCAAGACATACCACAGGGCAGTTATAATCAAAACAGCCTTGTACTGGCACAAAAACAGATGCATAGACCAAGGAAACAGAATAAAAATCCCAGAAATCGCCGGCGCCGTGGCTCAACAGGCTAATCCTCCGCCTTGCGGCGCCGGCACACCGGGTTCTAGTCCCGGTCGGGGCGCCGGATTCTGTCCCGGTTGCCCCTCTTCCAGGCCAGCCCTCTGCTGTGGCCCAGGAGTGCAGTGGAGGATGGTCCAAGTGCTTGGGCCCTGCACCCCATGGGAGACCAGGAAAAAGCACCTAGCACCTGGCTCCTGCCATCGGATGAGCGCGGTGCGCTGGCCGCAGCACGCCAGCCGCGGCAGCCATTGGAGGGTGAACCAACGGCAAAGGAAGACCTTTCTCTCTATCTCTCTCTCTCACTGTCCACTCTGCCTGTCAAAAAAATAATAATAATAATAATAAAAATAATAAAAAATCCCAGAAATCAACCCAAGCATCTCCAACCAATTTACCTTTGACAAAGAAGCTAAAATCAATCCCTGGAGAAAGAAGTCTCTTCAACAAATAGTGCTTGGAAAACTGGATCTACACAGGCAGAAGCATGAAACAAGACAACTACCCTACACCTTACACAAAAATCTACTCAAAATGGATGAAAGACCTGAATCTACGACCCAACACCATCAAATTATTAGAGAACATTGGGGAAACCCTGTAACATTGGCATAGATAAATACTTCTTGGAAAAGAACCCAGAAGCACAGGCAATCAAAGTAAAAGTGGACAAATGGGATCACATCAAATTGACAAGCTTCTATAGTGCAAAAGAAACACTCAGGAAAGTCAAGAGGCAACCACAGAATGGGAGAAATTATTTGCAAATGATGCAACTGAGAAAGGATTAACAACCAAATATATAAAGAGATCAAGAAACTCAACAGGACAGCAATCAATCCAGTTAAGAAATGGGCAAAGGATTCAAACAGGCATTTTTCAAAAGAAGAAATCCAAATAGCCAACAGACACATGAAAAAATGCTCAGGATCACTAGCCATCAGAGAAATGCAAATAAAAACCACAATGAGGTTTCAACTCACTCCCTTTAGGATGACTTTCATACAGAAATCAACAAACAACAAATGCTGGCGAGGATGTAGGGAAAAAGATACCATAATCCACAGTTGGTGGGAATGCAAACTTGTACAGTCACTGGGGAGAACAGTATGGAGATAGCTCAGAAACCTGAATACAGAACTACCATATGATCCAGCCATCCCACTCTTGGCAATGTATCCGAACAAAATGAAATCAGCATATAAAAGTTATGTGTACCCCACGTTTATTGCAGCTCAATTCATAATAGCTAGGATATGGAATCAACCCAGAAGTCCATCAGCTGAAGACTGGGATAAAGGAATTATGGCATATATACACTATGGAATACTACACAGCGGTGAAAAAAGAAATCCTTTTTTTTGCATCAAAATGGATGCAACTGGAAACCATTATACTTAATGAAATAAGCCAGTCCCCAAAAGACAAATACCGTATGTTCTTCCTGATTTGTGGTATCTAATAGAGTACCTAGAAGGGAATCTATAAAAGCGAAATTAACTCATTGAGATGTGATGATTTTGAACAATTCTTTACTCAACTATTGAGGAACAGTTTGTTCTTTTTTCTTTTCACACTACTTGTTGATCTCTTGGGGTAGGATCAATCTTATGTGTATAAAGGTTATTGAAAATAGATCTTTGTAGAAAAATAAGAATGGGAATAGGAGAGAGGAAAAGCAGAAGGGTGGGAGTGTGGGCAGGAGGAAGGGTGGGAAGAATCACTGTGCTCCTAAATTTGAATTTATGAAATGCATGAAGTTTGTACACCATAAAAAAGAGGTCTCCAGGAAAAAAAAAATAGACTTCGCTGTTTCCCAGCATAGGGCCAGCCTGGGCAACCAAGCTGCTGCCTTTATCATCCTTCCTCCATCCTCCATCAGACAGCAAGGAGTCACAGGACTATGTCTTGTGTCTTGGTGCCAACCATGCTGGAAAAACTCAACACTGGACAGATCTTAATGGTCTCTGTCCCCAGGCCAGTACTCATAAGTTGAACTCCTGGACCTGCCCCAGTTCTAAATAGTGTCCCATGTCCCTGGTTGATCAGACTCCAACAGCATTACTGTGGATAGTTGCATCAGCCTGGGGTTGTGAGTCCATCTCAGTAGCAGGCAATAGCAATGTGGGTTTTGGTCCAACCCCCAGGCTATGCTGGTCTGGCTGAGCTGTAGACCCCAGGTATGATTTAGCATTATGGCACTGGCACAGGGTGGGAGGCTTGTAAGTATGGGCATTTCCTTGGTTCATTCTGATTGACAGACCAGTTGTGGCATTAGGACACATATGAGTCCAGGGTGAAACTTAGGCAGTGATTACACACTGGTGGCAAACCTGCAGCCAACCTCAACTCAGGGTGCCACCTAGTGCTAAAGTGGTAGAGAGTCCACAGTCTCAGAATGCTTAGAATTTCTGGAAGGATAGGAACAAAAAAAGAGATTATAAAGACTGAAACAGTAATTAATGCTGCAATACACGGATTACAACATATGACAACAAGTACCAAGAACTCTTTAAAGAAGATGTATGCACCCAAATCAGAGCACCCAAAAACATACAGTAAACAGACCCAAAGGGAATGACAGACTCCAATACAATGACAGTAGGAGACTTTAACACTCCGTTTTCAGATGTGGATAAATTGCCCAGAAAGAAAATCAATAAAGGATGGCAGAGCTGAGTCTCAGTCTAGATCAACTGGACCTAACAGACATCAGCAGAACATTCAAGCCAACATCTGCAAAGCCTTCCTTCTTCTCAAAAGCATATGGAGGGCTGGCGCCGCGGCTCACTTGGTTCATCTTCTGCCTGCAGCGCTGGAATCCCATATGGGCGCCGGGTTCTAGTCCCGGGTGCTCCTCATCCAGACCAGCTCGCTGCTGTGGTCTGGAAAGGCAGTGGAGGATGGCCCAAGTGCTTGGGCCCCTGTACCTGCACAGGAGACCAGGAGGAAGAACCTGGCTCCTGTCTTCGGATCAGCATAGCTCCGGCTATAGCGGCCATTTGGGGGATGAACCATCAGAAGGAAGACCTTTCTCTCTGTCTCTCTGTCTAACTCTATCTGCCAAATAAATATAAAAAAGAATGCCATTGAATTCATGAGCACATTGAATTTTAAAAAAAAAGCATATGGAATAATCTCCAGGATAGATCAAGTGGTAGGGCAAAAAACAAGCCACAATATTTTTTTTTAGCTTTTAATTAGCAAATATAAATTTCTAAAGTACAGCTTATGGATTACAATGGCTTCCCCCCATAACTTCCTTCCCACCTGCAACTCTTCCATCTCCCACTCCCTCTCCCATTCCATTCACATCAAGATTCATTTTCAATTCTCTTTATATACAGAAGATCAATTTAGTATATATTAAGTAAAGATTTCAACAGTTTACACCTACACAGAAACACAAAGTGAAAAATACTGTTTGAGTACTAGTTATAGCATTAAATCACAATGTACAGCACATTAAGGACAGAGGTCCTACATGGGGAGTAAATGCACAGTGACTCCTGTTGTTGACTTAACAAATTGGCACTCTTGTTGATGGCATCAGTAACCTCCCTAGGCTCTTGTCATGAGTTGCTGAGGCTATGGAAGCCTTCAGGGTTCACCGACTTCGATCTTATTTCAACAGGGTCATAGTCAAAGTAGAGGTTCTCTCCTCCCTTCAGAGAAAGGTACCTCCTGCTTTGATGGCCCGTTCTTTCCACTGGGACCTCACTTGCAGAGATCTTTCATTTAGGTCTTCTTCTTTTTTTTTGCCAGAGTGTCTTGGCTTTCCATGCCTAAAATACTCTCATTGGCTCTTGAGCCAGATCTGAATGCCTTAAGGGCTGATTCTGAGGCCAGAGTGCTGTTTAGGACACCTGCCATTCTATAAGTCTGCTGTGTATCTCGCTTCCCATGTTGGATCATTCTCTCCCTTTTTGATTCTATTGGTTAGTATTAGCAGACACTAGTCTTATTTATGTGATCCCTTTGACTCTTAGACCTATCAGTATGATCAACTGTAACTGAAATTAATCACTTTGACTAGTGAGATGGCATTGGTACATGCCACCTTGATGGGATTGTATTAGAATCCCCAGCCACAATAAATTTTTAAAAATAGAGATCATATCAAGTAACTTCTATCATCATGTAATTAAAAACAACATAAAGAAAAACTTTGAGAATCACAAATACATGGCAATTACACAATCTCCTCCTGAAGAACCAATGATAAAGAAGAAATTAAGGAGATCAACAAATTTCTGAAATTAATAAAAATTAAACACAGCATACTAAGATATATGGCATCAATCAAAAGCAGTACTAAGGGGGCAGTTTATAGCAATCAATGCTTACATTAAGAAAACAAAATAAATAACTTATCACTATACCTCAAGAAGTTAGAAAAAACAGAACAAATCAGGAGAAAATAAACAATAAAACTCACAAGCAATAATTAAATAGACACAAACTACACAGAACATCAATGAGTTGAATAGCTGGTTCTTTGCAAAGATAAACTAAAGTGACAAATTCTTAGAATAACTAAGAAAACAAAGAGGAGTCAAATAAAATCAGTGATGAAAAGGGTAACATTATAGCTGACACAACAAAAATATAAAGGATTATTAGAGATTATATGAGTAACTTTATGGCAACAAATTAGGCAACCTAGAAGAAATGGACACAACATGTAAGAAGATTGAACTGTGATGAAATAGAATACCTAACCAGATCAATAATTAGTAGCAAGATTGAATCAGTAATTTTAAGATTGCCCATAAAACAAAAGCCCAGTCAGACAGCTTACCTTGACAATAAAACCAGACAAGGGCAAAAATTCTGAACAAAATGTGAGCAAGCTGAATCAATAGCACATTAAGATTATTCACTATGACCGAGTGAGTTTCATCACAGGGATGCAAAGATGGTTCAACATATACTAATCAATAAATGTAATACACTACGTCCACAGAATAAATGAGATGCTATGAACGTGCATCTGAAAAAATACAGTCTTTTCAATAAACAATGTCAGAAAAACTGGATATCCAAATGCAGAAGAATAAAACTACACCTATTCCCTGATCATGTACAAAAATCAAGTCAAAATAGAGTAAAGACCTAAATATAAGATCTAAAGCTGAAACTACTAGAAGATACATAAGTAAGCACTTTGGGATAGTGAAATGGGCAGGATGTTTTTTTTTGTTTGTTTGTTTTTTGTTGTTTTTTTTTTTTTAACAGGCAGAGTGGACAGTGAGAGAGAGTGACAGAGAGAAAGGTCTTCCATTGCCGTTGGTTCACCCTCCAATGGCTGCCACGGCCGGCGCTCTGCGGCCGGCGCACCGTGCTCATCATCCGATGGCAGGAGCCAGGTGCTAGGTGCTTTTTCCTGGTCTCCCATGGGGTGCAGGACCCAAGCACTTGAGCCATCCTCCACTGCATTCCCGGGCCACAGCAGAGGGCTGGCCTGGAAGAGGGGCAACCGGGACAGAATCCGGCGCCCCAACCGGGACTAGAACCCGGTGTGCCGGCGCCGCAAGGTGGAGGATTAGCCTGTTGAGCCACGGCGCCGGCCGGGCAGGATGTTTTTTTAACCAGACTACAAAAGTACATGAAACAATAGCAAAAATAGAAAATGGAATTCTAGCTGCAAAGAAAAGGAAATAATCTACATAATGACAAGACAACTTACAGAATGAAAGGAAATATTTTTAAGTTATGTATCTGACAAGGAATTAATAACCAGAAAAACTCTATAGCAAACTACTAAATGACCCAATTTTAAAGTGGGCAGTATCACAAAATGAGGGGTTCATGGCAATAATCATAATATGGGGGGAAAAGTGTATATTGTCATGTTTATGGTATGATTCAGTAATGGAGTATCTATAACTATAAGCTAATTGATATGACATCCACACAATTTTATTTTTTTAATTTTTTTAAACTTTCATTTAATAAACTTCCAAAGTACAAATTTTGAATTATAGCAGCTTTTCCCCCATAACCTCCCTCCCACCCACAATCATCCCATCTCCCACTCCCTCTCCCATCCCATTCTTCATCACGATTCATTTTCAATTATCTTTATATTTTAATACTTTATTAACTGCCACAAATAAGAGAAAACATGTGATATTTTTCTTTCTGGGTCAAGAAAAAATAGTATATGTGGATGTATATAATGTCCACAAAGGAAATGAATGTAGCAAAATATTTTAAAATTTTAACTTTAAAATTTTAAACTTTAAAATTTTAAAATTTAAATAAACTTATTTTAAACTTACTTTAGGCCGGTGCCGCGGCTCACTAGGCTAATCCTCCGCCTTGCGGTGCCGGCACACCGGGTTCTAGACCTGGTTGGGGCACCGGATTCTGTCCCGGTTACCCCTCTTCCAGGCCAGCTCTCTGCTATGGCCAGGGAGTGTAGTGGAGGATGGCCCAAGTGCTTGGGCCTTGCACCCCATGGGAGACCAGGAGAAGCACCTGGCTCCTGGCTTCAGATCAGCACGGTGCGCTGGCCGCAGCGCGCTGGCCGCACCGGCCATTGGAGGGTGAACCAACGGCAAAAGGAAGATCTTTCTCTCTGTCTCTCTCTCTCTCTCACTGTCCACTCTGCCTGTCAAAAAAAAACTTACTTTAAAAAGAAAAAGTGGACAGACATTTCTCAAAGGAAGACATACAAATGGCCAATAAATACAAGAAAAAAATTCTCAACATCATTAATCATCAGAGAAATAGAAATCAAAACCACCATGAGATATCACCTCACTCCACTTAAGCTGGCCATTAAAAAAAGACAAAAGAAAACAAATGCTGGCAAAGATGTTGAGAAAAGTGAACCCCTGCATACCGCTGGCATGAATGTAAGTTTGCACAGCCATTTTGGAAAACAGTATGAAGGTTCCTAAAAAAATAATACTAGAACCTATCACATGATCCAGCAATCCTATTACTGGCTATGTACTAGAGATAAGTGAAATCACTCTGGGGAAGAGAAATCTGTACTTCCATGTTTACTTCAAAATGATTCACAATAACTAAGACATGAAAACAATCTATGTGTCCATCAACTGATAAATGGATAAAGAAAAATGTGGTAAATACACTCAATGGAATATTATTCAAGCATAAAAAAGGATAAAAATCTTGTCATTTGCAACAACATAGATGGAACTGAAGGTTGTTATATCAAGTGAACCAGGCCAAGTACAGATGATCTCACTCATGAATATGGAATCTAAAACACTGATAATATAGAAGTTTACAGCATAATGGTAGCCACCAGACAACGGCAAGAGTAGCAGGGAAAGAGGGTCAGAGAAAGGTTGATTAACCAGGGTCAAGCTACAGCTAGACTAGTAAGTAGTTCTGGTTTAGAGTGACTACAGGTAACGATAATGTGCTTTACATTTCCCTAATGAAACTTAGGAAAAGGATTTTGAATATTTTCACCATAAAGAAATATTAAACGCTAGAGGAAACAGATATGTTTACCCTGATTGGGCATTAGGCAATGTATGTATGTATGGAAATATAACATGGTATACCATAAACATGTACAATTTTATGGGTCTATTAAAAATAAAATTTTAAAAATAGAACTTATTGTTAAATAGTAACTCATAATAGGGGAAATTTTCCTTAATCTCCATGGTTAAATCTATAAAAATCACCAACCCTGAGTCCTCCTGCTCATGCCAGGTATCCCATCAACATTTCCCTCTCCTGTATCATGGCCTCTTCACATACATGAAAGCTGGGTTCTGGAAGCCAGATGTTCTTACACTTTCACTGGCTGACAAGGGAAATAGTCACTGCTTCTCTAAGCTCTGACATAATCATTTCTAATATTTTTAGTGCCTACTGTGTGCCAAATACTGCTCTAAAATTTTAACATAGTCAACTCATTTAACATTTGTAACGAGTATAAGTCAGGTGCTATCCTTTAGGGCCTGAGGCTGCAAAGACAGTATAGCTCCCAAAGTCATTTAACTTGTTAATGGCTCCTTATCACTGCACTAGTTGACTTCTCTTTCTCTTTCTAATTGCCTTAGAGCTTTTCTTCTGAAGAACACATGAAAGAATAAAGTTATTTATTTAAAAGAAATACAAGAATCATGGAAACCACTCACTTTTTCATATTCCAGGTGACTTGAAATTGTTAATGGGATAAAAACCACAAAGATTCAGGAAGAGAACCTTCTGCCATTGTCAATATCATTCACAAGACTAAATTTCCAGCTGACACGTTAGCATACCCTGTTACGACCACCACCATCTGCAAGGGCAGGTGGCCATTCCTTCTGTCATCAACTAATTTTCATAAAAACTGTTTTAAATTCATATATCTTTACCTATGCAAACCAATGTATGCCCCCTATTATCCATATGGTCTCAAATGTTTTTGAATATTAAAACTATTTCAAACTTGAGTGTAGAAATTCTTGTCTTTTGCATTAGCTGGAAGACTGAAAGCAAGTCAGAACTACCTGAACCATATTGCATTTAATGCTTACAAAAACAAAATTCATGCATAGTCACTGCAGTTGACTATAAAAAAAGTTTCTCATTTTTTAATGGGAATCCACTATGGATTAATTCACTATACATGCCATTAATAGAACACTTAGTATTGGAAATGTGTTTTTCCAGAAGCTCAAGAGCTAGCAAGGGCCTCAGAGATCATGAATCCTTTAGTCTCCAACCTCTGAGTTCTCATAACCTGGTATGCCTCACACTCTTCACAGGCACCTCCAAACCTTGCTTAGAGAACAAAGGTCATTTTGCTAGAACTAAGGACAAACAATGGCTCAGCAAAGTCCATCCGATACAAGAGAGAGAAGAGCAGTTCTATATGTTGGTTCAGAGCAAGGAACAATTTCTTTACCTGTTAGGACAAGAAACACAGTAACATCAAACCAGGGCCAGTGAAGGATTACCACGAATGGTCTCATGCCCTGCAGAAGAGTTCTGCCTATGGGGGTATAAAATACTACAGCCAGGACAGCAAACAGTGGAACCCCAAGATCAACCATTTAATAACTGTGCAGATTTCTCAAGGGCGAGCTACAATAACAAAATAAATAAACTTGATGGCTTATTAACAAGAGAATTTATTTCTTGTAGTTATGGAAGCTGGCAGTCTGCTATGGATTGAATATTAGTTTGGATGTTGTATATCTCCAAGAGGACCATGTGTTAAGGCTTAGTCCCCAGAGTTTCATATTAGCAGTAATAAGAGTTGAAATTTCATCCATTGATGGTATTTAGATTGGGACATTAGCGTGAAGCCAACATGATCACATTCTAGACAGAGCTGTGTGCCCTGTCTCTTGTCATGTAATGTTCTGTGCCACCACAAAATTCTGCCAGCAAGAATATCACCAGTTGCCAAATCAATGGAGCTCACCTGTTCTTGGATTGTGACCATCCAAAATGAAGCCAAAATTAACTCCTTCTTTCATAAGTATCTGGCCAGCGCCACGGCTCACTAGGCTAATCCTCCACCTGCAGCACTGGCACCCTGGGTTCTAGTCCCAGTTGGGGCACCAGTTCTGTTCCAGTTGCTCCTCTTCCAGTCCAGCTCTCTGCTGTGGCCCAGGAAGACAGTAGAGAATGGCCCAAGTGCTTGGGCCCTGCACCCATATGGGAGACCAGGAGGAAGCACCTGGCTCCTGGCTTCGGATTGGCGAAGCGTGCCAGCTGTGGCAGCCATTTGGGGGGTGAACCAACAGAAGGAAGACCTTTCTCTCTGTCTCTCTCACTGTCTAACTCTTTTGTCAAAAAAAAAAAGTATCTGTCTCAGGTGTTTAATTGTAGTAATAAAAAGATATCTAATAATTCCAAAATCAGGGTATCGATATGAGTGGGTTTAAGGAAGCTCTTTCTAGGCCTCCTCCAGCAGCTGTAGGTGGTCAGCTTCTCACAGCAGCCTCACAGGATACAACAAAAAATGAGAACTCGCTAAGGTCTTTTCCTTCAAGTTTGTAATTTTTTATTAATATAAAGGGAATAAATTTCATGTACTTCATATGTTTTAATAGCAAAATGATACTACCCACCCTACCCTCCATTCTCCTTCCTTTTTTTCTTTTTAATTTTTACAATGACATACTTTCAATTTACTTTATAATCAGTAGCTTAACACTCCACTAAATAAAGAAAGCCCTTGTCTATACTCTTGAGGAACACTGGCCTTTCTACTTACTACTGGAGGTCTGCTTCATAACTGCACTAATCTCATTCATGAGAACTCCACTCTGAAACACAGTGACATCCCAAAGGCCTTATCTCCTATACGATTTCAACACAGGCATTTGACAGAGACAAAACATACAGAGCATGACAAGTTACCTAAAGACTGTACTTACAGATTCACACCAGAACCAATTTGCTCACCAGATTCCTTGATGAGGTCTCCCACACAGCCCCACTACCTTTCTGGGTGAATGTCTTATATGACATTGGACAGGGCCTGGCACCTTTCCCTGGGACCTAGTGCCATGACATGCTCCCTGACCCATCTGTCATCTCACATCCTAACATATGACACTCACAGCTGGACTCTGCCCTTGTTCTAGTCCCTTGGAACTTAGCGGTCCATCTTCTTTGTAGAGTAACAGCATGTTATGGCAAAGACAAGAAATCCAAACCAAACTTGTAATGGCTTCTGTCCCCATCCCAAGTAGGGTAGCACAAGGGTACACTCAGGGTTCTTATGACTGGTTTGCTGTCACCCTTGCTGGAATGGGGCACAAATATCCACTGACACCCACTTCAACATCTCAAATGCAGCAAGAATCACATATAATTTGACCAAAGGCATTCTTAGCTGTAGCATAGTGAATAAAGCCACCACCTGCAGTGCCAGCATCCCATATGGGCACTGGTTTGAGTCCCGGCTCATCCACTTCCGATCTAGCTCTCTGCCATGGCCTGGGAAAGCAGTAGAAGATGACCCAAGTCCACGGGCCCTTGCACCTGCGTTGAAGAACTGGAAGAAGCTCCTGGCTTCACATCAGCACAGCTCCAGCCATTGCAGCCAACTGGGGAGTGAACCAGCAAATGGAAGACCCACCCCTCCCTCCCTCCCTCCCTCCCTCTCTCTCCCTCTCCTTCTCTGTGTAACTCTGACTTTAAAATAAATAAATAAATCTTTTTAAAAAAATTTTATTATTATAATTATTTTATTTATTTTCAGTCATTGGCTCAGCAAGCATTCATTGCCTGGCATGTGCTAGGCACTGGGGGTGCACAGATGATTGAACAAAATACAAGCAGAGAAGTGAAAGCAGTGCCTGTCTTAAAAGAGCCTGTAACCTAAGGCAGAGAGCAAGAAGCAAAGGCATGGACTGAAATCTTAGTGCAGAGGCATCTGGAGGATCAGCAAGGGGATACCAGGAGAAAGCTGAGTTGCAGGTATAGGGAAGAGGGCGGGGAGACTTCGGAGACGATGCTAGTATTAAATTTGAAGAGAAAGTAGATACTTACCAGTGGAAAAGGACATACCATGCAGAGAGAGGCACATAAAGAATAGCAAGAGGGGCATAAAACAGCTTGGTGTTTCCAAAGAACTCCATGCAGTTTAGAGGGAGCTCTTCACAAGACAGGGAGGGGGAAGCTGGTGCTGTGGTATAGCAACCACCTGCAATGCCGGCATCCCACATGGGCACCGTTTTGAGTCCCGACTGCTCTTCTTCCGATCCAGCTCTCTGCTTTGGTCTGGGAAAGCAGAGTAAATGGCCCAAGCCCTTGGGCCCCTGCAACTGCGTGGGAGACCTAGAAGAAACTACTGGCTCCTGGCTTTGCATCAGCACAGCTCTAGCCATTGAAGCCACTTGGGGAGTGACCAGTAGATGGAAGACCTCTCTTTCTCTCTCTGCCTCTGCTTGTCTGTAACTCTGCCTTTCAAATACATAAATAAATCTTTTTTAAAAAGATGAAGGAAAGAGAATGTGAGAGGAAGCCATGTTCAACTGCATGAAATCTTAAATCGCTGGCTTCTGCAGAGGCTGCTCCCTGCCATCTCCTTCTCCACTCATTATGTGCTGCAGCAGCCTTGAAACATGTCTGCAAACTCCTGGACACCCTTCACATCCAGAAGTGGTTGTCGGATGGCAGCCAGGTCATCTGAAGGCTTTTCCCCTAATATTTTTGATTCCTTTGGTAGAAGATGAATCCCGGGAGTACAAGGGAGTAGAAGCAGGAGCCTCCAGGACTCCCAGTGCTCACAGATTTCAATTACAGTCTATATGAATAATCTTTCTAGGTATGAAAGTTCTTCACATGTGCTATCTCATTTAATATCACAACAACCTTAGTAGGGGGAAAGGGTATCATTATGTTTATAGTACAGATAAAAACTCAAAGTAGAGAATTTAAATAACTTCCCAGGATTCTTCAGTCAGTGAAATCAGGATTAAGATTCAGATATTTGGTTCTGATTTGTTAAAGACTGCCCTCTACTATACATGTAGTTGATTCCATGCGGCCAGGAAACCACCTCACCCCACTACAGACCCTGTTTCCACTTTGACTCATGGCTCACCTTGTCCTAGCCTCAACCCCATTTCATCTCTCACTTTCTGTTGGTCACTGTCAGAGACATGCACTGGGTGATAGGGACTAGAGAACAAAGAGGTGGGTAAGAAAAGAAAAGATACTCCTGCACCTACAAAGTCTATCAGCAGTGAGGGGAGGGGGGTCAGAAGTCAGGACCTGGATGGTCTATCAGTCATGCTTCTATGCACCCATCCTTGCATGCATCCAATCACCCCTTCACCCAGTCATTCACCCATCAACCCATTAGCCCTCTACTCACTATACCTATCTTCCTCCTCAGCACTACCATTCAGCTCCCACTGAGATAAGGGGAATGGGCAGAAGGCAGGGAAGCCAGACACCATCCTTCAGGAGGTCCTCACGCTTCTCCATGCCCTCTAACTCTCCCATTCAGCCTTCTAATTACCGGCCTTGCTCTAAACTCTCATAGCAATGCTCCTTGGATGTTCCACCCAGCCTGTGCTGGAATTCAGACCACCCCACCAGTCATCACAACACAGCTGCTGAAACTTGTTTCCAGGTCTCAGGAGTGAAACAGCTCATTTATAAAATTCACACTCCTTGGGCCCCATGAGTGTGATATGGTAGGGGTGGCATACACATATCAGTGACTCACAGGGGCTGTTTCTAGGTCACTGAGGTCCTGGCACTGGACACTGGTGAACACCCAGCAACTCTGTCCTCTCTTAAGGTAAAGTGGCTCTGATAGATGAATCTTAGGCACCAGAACTAGCCTCCATATGTATGTTTCTATAGCAAGACATCCCATATTCCAAAAAAATTCTGGATCACCATTTGAAGTACTGAAAAATCAAAAGTATAAGATCACTAATTTCACAAAAATATATTGAGTGCTAAGTAGATTGTAAGTATTGTGTCAGCAACTGGAATATAAAAGACAAAAAATGACATGGTAAAGGACTCACATTTGCCAGGGAAAGAAACCATACTTTCAGTGTAAGCATAGTGACAGGAAAATGAGAATGCACTCCTGAGCACAAAGGAGAAGCCAATGGATTCAGCAGTGGTTGTCCTAGAAGGTTAATGAAGTGAGAGGCACTGCCTCATAAGGATTAGCCCCAGAGAGAACACATGGGGAAGAGGCTTCCAGACTGGAGGGACCATGTGAAAAAGCCAAGTCACAGAGAAAGCAACTTCTGCTATAGCAGGAGTGGGAGTGGAGAGAGCACAGCACAAACGTGGCCAGAAAAAGAAAGGTCTAACGGTCTTGTTAAGGATTCCAGACTTCACCTAACTCTGATGGCAATGTAGAGTCATCAGGAGACTTTGAGCAGAGAATAAACGTGATCAGATTGGTGTTTGAGAAAGATAGCTCTCTACACGGTATGAAGAATAGATTGGAGTGTGAGAAGTTGGACTGAAAGCCAAGAGAAACTGGGGCATCTGCAGTTTTAGTCACCTTCCTGCACAGATCCTGAAACGTGTCTTGAATTGATTCCTCAGATTGCCACACAAGGATAACAGCCTAGTGAAAATTATAGCATCTGTATCTACCAATTTAAACTCCATTATTATAACCATCCAGAGCAAAGTGCCTTACTATTTCCAATAAGGAGGTTGCAATAGATACACAAGGCAGGTCATTGAGCTCACTGATGGGAGACGCTCGAGGTTGCAACAGTCACATACAACAGTGGCCAATGTGCCACTTAATAAGAATGATAGCCCTTCCTTCTTTCTGAGAAGCCACATTCCTCCTATTCGCAAAATGCCCCCTTAATGAGAATAGTCTTGGTGATCACAATGGCTCACATGAAATGCCATTCTAGCTCATGTGCTTAAATATTATTCTAGCTGTTATTTTTTTCTCTTTTGTTTCATGCAATTGAAACGTACCATGGCCATTACTCCAGAGCCTTGTACTGTATTGCATAGTCCCATGTGTATTCCCAACCACTCCCACAGCTACCCTTCCATGAGCCTGCCTCTGGTTTGCAGGGAGAATTGATATTAGCTACTCTCCTCTCCTTATGTCCCTCCATAGCTTTTTTGTGAAACTCCCCTGCATGTCTCAGGGTTCTCTAGAGAAAGAAATGTCTAGGATATAGAGAGCAACAGGGGGAGGTTAAGGGGGAACTGGCTCACAAGATTATGGAGGCTGGAGAAGTCCTACTGTGTACTATCCACATGCTTGAGATGCAGGGAGGCCAGCAGAGTTATTCAGTCTGAATCTAAAGGTCTGAGAACCAGGAAGATGACAGGGTAGATTCCAAAGTCCAAAGGCCCAACACCCAGGAGGTCTAATGTCTGAAGGCAAGGAAGAATGGTTATCGCAGCTCAAAGAGAGAAATTCATCCTTACTCTGCCTTGTGTTCTTTCAGGCCCTCACAGAACTGGATGATTCCTTCCCACATTGGGGGAGGGCTCTTCTTTACTCAGTCTATTGATTCACATGCTCCACTTCCAGAAACTCCTGCATGGACACACCTAGAAACAATGTTACCAGCTATGTAGACATCCATTAGACTGGCCAAGTTGACACCTAGGGGCTGGCATTGTGCTGTAGCCAGTAAAGCCACTGCCTGCAACACCAGCATCCCTTAAGGACACCAGTTTGTGTCCCGGTTGCTCAACCTCTGATCCAGTTCCCTGCTAATGGCCTGGAAAAGAAAAAACAGCAGAAGACAGCCTAAGTGTTTGGGCCCCTGCAACCCACATGGGAGACCCAGAAGAATCTCCTGTCTTCAGTCTGGCCCAGCCCTGGCCACTGTAGCCATCCAAGGAGTAACAAGCAGATGGAAGATATCTCTGCTTCTCTCTGTTTCTCTCTCTCTCTGCTTCTCTCTGTTTCTCTCTCTCTCTCTCTCTCTCTCTCTCTCTCTCCCCCCCCACCCACCCATAAATCTTTCATATAAACAAATCTTTTAAAAAAATGACACATAAAATGAACCATCACACTCTCCTATCCAATTCTTCCTCCTTATGGTTTAAGGGGATCTGATCCCCAACCCCTCCAGGATACAGCTAGGTCCATGACCTAGGCCTGTCCAATGAATCTACTGCCTCTTAAGACACAGCAGCTGCTCAGAAATGGGCAGCTGACCAAAGCCAGATCAATGGGAGTCGTTCCTAGAGATATTGGGAAGGTGATACTCTTATCCAGCCCTGCAAGTGGCTCTATGTGGCATCTGAGAATAAAGCTCATCTCCAGAAGAGCAGAGTTGAGGGAGGAGAAAGGCAAACAGAGTTCTCTGGCATTGTTTGAGCACTTGACCTTGACTGAGATTATAGCAGGGACCTCTGAATTACATGAGCCAGCACTTCTTGTTTTCTTCCCTCTAGCTAATCTGACTTAGATTTCTACCTCCTAAATCAAAACAGCCACACCATAGATGACAGTGGTGATGCCAGGAGGTCTGGCAACAGGGCAGCAGGGAGAGTGAAAATTAACAATCCTCCTCGGTCCTATGAATCAGGTGCTCCACCTCCAATCCTCCCAGAAGATGCATGATGCAAATACCTTCTGTAACCATCATCATCATGCCATCATCATCATGTTCTCATTCACTCTTCCCACTAACATCTAAGCTCTTCCTGGGGGTCAAGTGAGGTTCTTAACTTTGTTAAACTCTAATCTGGGGATAGACAATCCGAACAACGAAAGTGAAAGCCTCAGAAGTCTCACACAGGAGTGTGATATCAATACGAAATCCCAAGCTGAAGACATGTTTTTGGCTCTCACAGTCCTCCTGGGAACTGACTACACAGACACACGAAGTACTACAAAGCAATGAAAAATAAAATGGAGAGCAGCACGGGCCAGCATTGTGGTAAAGCAGGTTAACCTGCCACTGGCAACACCAGCATCCCATATCAGAGCTTCAGTTTGAGTCCCAGCTGCTCCGCTTCTGATCCAACTCCCTGCTAATGTTTGGAAAAGCAGTAGATGATGACCCAAGTGCTAGGCCCCAGCGACCGACATGGGAAACCCAAATGGAGTTCCTAACTCTTAGCTTCTGCTTGTCCCAGACCTGGCTGTTGTGATCATTTGGGGAGTAAACCAGCGGATAGAATTCTCCCTGTCCCTCTCTCCCTTCTCTCTTCCTCTTCCCTCTCCTCTCTCTCAAATCTTTGGAGGAAAAAAAAAAAAAGACTGGAGATCAGCACAACTCCACAGGAACACAGGCAAACACCCAGAAGAAAGCAGTTCTCCAGAGAGATCAACGCTCAGAACAAGTTTTACAAAGGAAACCCTGGGACTGAAAACTAGAGGACTATTACTTGGAGAACAGTTGGGAAATCCCTGCAAACACAGAAATCCATTAAGCAACGACTTGGTGGGGGAGGGGCAGTAAAGAGACAGCAAGTTCTTGGAATTATCCAAGAGGACTGCAGTCAGGAGATGAGTTTGGGAAGGCTCAGGGAAGATACAAGTGCAGATTATGAGAGGTTTGAGTATCCACAGGTGTATGCACTTTTTATCCTTAAGCAATGTGTCCCCACAAACTCTGCAAAGCAGGAACTCCTGTGATCCAATCGTTCTCCTCACCAAATGAGCTTGCACACCAGGACAGCATGCAGCCACAGGGCCAGGGACACCACAGATCCCAAGGAATAAACCCCTTGAAGGCACAGCGGGGTTCTAATGCCCAATCTGACTCCTAGGATTACTTTGCAGTTTTGAAAGAGAAAGTAATTTCTTCAGGAAACAGCATGGAGAATCCTTCACCTTCTGATAATTAAAAATATTTTTCTATGACTGTTTTAGAATTCCTGTTCTCTAGTGGTTTGAGAAGACCTTGTGCTTCTCATGAGCCTAATTTAACTGCACCACTTTTAATACTGTATTTTAATTCAATCAACTTTTAAAGTCTAAAGGCATAAATATACATGCAGGAAAAAAACCTAGTCTCCAGACTTTCTCCTGGAAGAAAAAAAATGAACTTTAAAAGATATCTGACAACTCATGCTATGATACAAAGCTATAATTTAATACTAGTAATTATGGTATTGCATCTTGAGTCCAATGAATAGATTTAGATCTCTGGATTGGATATAAAATCATTTAACATGACTTGACAACCCCATGCCTCAGCAACTAATTAATTTTGTTACAGACCACCAATCAATAAGCACGGGACAAACACTAAGTGATGATGACATCACAGCCCACTGATACTGAGACGCTGTGCACTGAAACTTCTAGAAGAGCTGTCGCCTGCATTCCTGCCAGCACTGAAGTCAGCGGAAGGGCCAAATGCAGCAGGGAGCACCCAGCTGGAGGCTCGCCCTCCGCCTGGACCCCTTGCTTTGGTCATTACATTCTTCCCATCTAATTTCCACCAACAACCCCCTGTGTGCATGCTTCAGTTGGTTAAGACCTTCCTCCCCTCAGCAGCCTTCTGAAACTTCGCACAGCACACCTCGGAGGGGAGTAAACCGAGAAGTATTTTAGAAACTCATGCATTTGGGCCCAGACTCACTCTTGCCCCTGAACTCCTGAAATGAGTCTGCACGTGGCTCCAAGATCAAGGCCATCATGCACGGCAGCTGCTGCAGGGAGAGAAAGGGCAGCACCATTGGCAGAATGAGTCCCAGGCTGGGTGGGAAAGGGAAATCAGAGAGCAAGAGAACACGCCTTCTACATGAAAAACGTATCGTCCTGTTTGTAAAGCACTCACTGAATGTTTTGGTTTAAAAGTAGTCAGCAAATGGGCTTCACGGCTGCAAAGACACAGATTCCAGGGTCAGCACAAAACAGGACCAGGAGTCAAGACTATGTGCAGGCCCAATCACAAATGCAGCCTCTGAGCTTACACTGTTCTGTTGAGCAAACCTACAGCTGCTGAAATGCTCAGAATCACAGGGCCCAGGGACCAGGATAAATCCCAGCCGCACCGGCCCTCCCTGAGAGAGTCCCATGCTTTCACTTCCCCACCAGACAATAAATCCCAAAAGGCCGGGGACAACATTCTGTTCATTTTATAACCAAACTCTCCCACTCCCCACATTCAACCCCTTGTTTCCCGCCCCAGCATACAGCACAGGACTTTATAGAAGAAGTTGGTTCCATCACAATTTTTATTTTTTGAGGTCTGGCAGGTTTAACAGGAGAGAAAATGCCGCTTTGTGTAGAGAATTATTAGAAACCATCCTAAGTTTTCAGTTCAGTCCAGGGACTACTGAGCTGCCATAGTTGTGCCATGCATTTGAGATTCCCACAATTGTACAAAACTAAAGGAAGTCTTACCCCACAGGAGTTCATCCTGAATGCCCGTGCTCCAGTGAAACCCATCAAATCAGAAACACCTGGGGTGAGAGATGTTTGTGGAGACGCCGAAGAGGCCTTGTAGCCCGAAGGGAGAACCCCACCTCCGCTGCCACCCCTCATAGAAACAAGGCTGCCCCTCCCCTTGTCCGTGGCACTGTGTGCTCTTAAACCTATGGGCCACGGCTTCCAGGCCAGCTCTCTGCTGTGGCCGGGGAAGGCAGTGGAGGATGGCCCAAGTGCCTGGGCCCTACCTGCACGGGGGACCAGAAGCACCTGGCACCTGGCTCCGATCAGCGCGGTGCACCGGCCGCAGCAGCCATTGACCCAACGGAAAAGGAAGACCTTCCTCTCTCTTTCTCACTGTCCACTCTGCCTGTCAAAAATTTTAAAGAGAAAATCGAGAAGTTTCTACAGTGAACGGACAGGCGCTCAGAGGACCTGAGGGAGGCAGCAGAGAAGCACGAGGCGGAGTGTGAGGGAGGCCCCGCACCTGCGGTAACTGCGGTGAGCCCCCGCAGGCACAGGAGCGCGGACCCTGCAGAGGGCAGTGCACGACCCCCGCGGTGAGCCCCCGCAGGCACAGGAGTGGGGACCCTGCAGAGGGCAGTGCACGACCCCCGCACAACAGCCAGTCACAGGCAGGCCCGGAGGCGCAGGCGGAGGCAGACCCGGACTCCTAGTGCGTTAGCCCGGGCCGCAGGAAGCCGCCTCGTCCCACTCTCCGCCTCACCGGTCAGCCGGGCCACGCTGCGATCTGGCGGCAAGAGCGATCACCTGACCGGGCCTGGCCAATCAGAAGCCCGGACGCGGCGGCTCCGCCCAGCGCTGCGTCCCGGAAGCTCCATGACTGTGTGGAAGAGGCCTGTTGTGTTCGCTGATGCCGCTTCGGGAAGGATGTACTCTCACGCTGCTGGGAGAAGCCTCCGGGGAAAGCCTGACTGACAGGAAAGACGACCTGGGGAGAAGAGAAGCCGAGCGAAGGGCCCGCCGTCCCGGCCCTCGTTTTCTGAGTTCGGCAGGCGTTTGTCTCTGCACCCTCATCCCCCCAGCGCGGGAACTCCTATTCTACCCGCAGTAAAACCGTCCCGGTATAAAACGGTTCAGAATTTGGATGTCCATACTGCAGCATGCGTGTGAAACAGGTGGTTCCCCAATGACGGGTCGCAGACGTCCGCCTCAAGTTGCTGTGACAGGGTGCCATGAGGCCATGCGGATGGGGCACCGATGGTGCTCTATGGGAAGAGGAGGGAGACCGAAGTGCGCTGGCCCCGGCTCTCTGGAGGCCTCGGCTAAGTTCTGATGCAGGGAGAAGGCCTTCACCGGATGCTACACAGAGGCCTGCACCTGTTCTGGGACTTCCCAGCGTCCGGAGCCTCAAAGTTACTCCTTTATGAGGAACAACAAGCTTCCATCCATTTTAAATTCCCCGGTATCAGGTACATTGTTGTAGCAACAGAGAACTGACAAGACACAAATTAGGTACATGGCTGAAAAAGGAGGACGTATAAAGGGAAGACAACCTAAAACACTCCTAGGAACACACGAAAAATTCTCAACAGATGTTTACTGAAAAAATAAAATGTTAGGAAAGGCAACAAAGCCAGGTGACTTCCACGTAAAGAAAGGAAAAATGTTCCAGGTTCCAAGGGCCAGAGAAAGGAGTTAACTCAAAATCAGTCAACATTTATTTATAAGTCATCGCTTCATAACATGTTCCTCAGGTGAACTATGGTAGCAAAGCGAGGGAGAGATGTCAAAAGCCTGTCTGCGGGGCCTACGCCGTGGCTCACTTGGTTAATCCTCCGCCTGCGATGCTGGCATGCCATATGGGTGCCAGGTTCTAGTCCTGGTTGCTCCTCTTCCAGTCCAGCTCTCTGCTGAGGCTCTGGAAGGCAGTGGAGGATGGCCCAAGTGCTTGGGCGCCTGCACCCGTGTCAGAAACCAGGAAGAATTTCCTGGCTCCTGGATTCAGATCAGCATAGCTCTGGTCATGGAGGCTATTTGGGGGATGAACCAACGGAAGGAAGACCTTTCTCTCTGTCTCTCTCTCACTGTGCAACTCTATCTGTCAAATAAAAAAAGTCTGCTGAGTTTTGACCTGGGCCATGGCCCCCCTCAACACTCTCAGCCCCACTATTTAGCAGGCAGATATTTTCTGCTTCTGCAGACTCTTCCTTTCGTTGTCCAGATAAATAACTCCAACCAAGATTCAGCTGATTTCCCTGCAGCCTGTTCATAATAGAGAAATGATAACTCTTTCTGTGATACTGGCTCCAGATAAGAGCCCAGTCGTCTTCTCCATGATTGCAAATGCATTAACAATGTCACCAGCTACTTGGAGTTTGAATTTCCAGAGAAACTGAATAATGTCAGCTAGCGGACAGTAACTTGTTCTTTCTTCCCCAAAATACCACCAGTGTATCTTCTCTTAATTAAAGCAATGACACTTCCACCAGATAAAATCAAGATTTTAACATTGAATGACATCAGACAGTCTTGTGTGTGATAAACTCACACCAAAACACATTCACACATTTGTTTTTAGTATTTAGATTGTCTTAACTAAAGAAGCTGAGTTAAAATGCACTGCTGTGCTAGGTAGTGTGCAAAAATATTTCAACTTGGATATTCCAATGAAATGACTTTTACTCAATACCCCAAATCCCATGAGTTGATCCTTGGGCTTAGGTTGTTACGTGAAATTTTACTGTCACGGGGAAATAGGTGAAAACACTGCATTTAGGTTTCTGTTACTGATAATTCAGTAAGGTCTCTCTCTTGGAAATATTCTCTGTGCTGGAAACTTAGGTAAATATTTTATGTCTGAGGATATCACATCCAATCATCATTAAAGAAATATGTTTAGTTCTTAGGAGTGCTGTAAACCTCTAGGAAAACATGGCTGATTGAACTCATATAATAACATAAATTTCCCCCTAAAATTCCACTCCCAGGACAGTGATTTGATATTAGAAACATGCACCAAACCACACATTCAGAAAAAGCTGGAGAGTGGCTTGGCCTGAGGGTTCACTAACTTCTCACTAGGGCTACTCAGCGCAGACTGATGCACGTGAAGTAGAAACCCTGGAAGCAGAGGAGAGAGCACAGCTGGAGTCAGGAGCTCTGGCTCAAAGTCTTCCCCAGCAGAAGTGAGACCCTGAGATGCCCCCTTCGTGCCTGGAGGACTGAAAGTTTATTCTGTGCAGAGCATGCAGTGCTAGCAGAGCCACGTGCGCCTGGTCTCCATGCTAGAAGCAAGGCATTCCGGGAAGTCTGCATACTGAACCCTTGGGAGAGTCTGTTGGTGCCCTCATCAAGGACAGCAGGGCCAATGCCCCCACACAAAGGATGACAGGATTTCTCCTCCAAGAAAGTTGGAGTTTAACAGAAGAGACTTACAGAAATAAAGTTAGGGAGACCCAGAGCAGACAGCGAATGTGTCCACAGCTAAACACCTCCAAGTGTAGCCTTCAGGATACATAGCCAGGCCACGCACATTCTGGCTAGTCTTGTGGTAGCTCACTCTCTAACACAGGATTATGACAGTGTCTCTCCTTTCACCAAACTTGATTCAAGCTCTTCTGAGTCTTTTCCAACATTGGGCTTCCCTCTCTGTCCTTACAGAATCCAGGTTAAGCAAAAACCTGTGACAGTTAGCTTAGCAAGAATCCTCCACCCTCCATGCCTTACTGCCCTCAATATCTTATCAGCCTGGCCTGCCTTCATCAAGAATTCTGGCAGGTCAGTCTTCCAAACTCCACCCCCCCCCCATGATGTCTTCTCTTAGAATTTTTCACCTACTGACCCCATCCCTTCTTCTTGGTTCTGATTCCCACTGGTCCTTGTATTCAAAATCCAGCCCATTTTCTCTCCTCCTACTGCACATCACTACCACAGCAGTCGCTGTATCTATCACTACTGCTTCGCCTTGGATAGAATCTTCCTTATTCTCTTTACCACTTATCATGAATAATTTTTTAAAAAATTACCACATGTAAGAAAATCATTGGTGTCAGTGTTATGGTACAGTGGGTTAAGCAGGCCCCTGCAGCATCCCATATACGCACCAGTTCCAGTCTCAGCTGCTCTATTTGTGATTCAGCTCCCTGCAAATACACCTGGGAAAACAGCGGGAAATGGCTCAAGTGCTGAGCCCCTGGCATCCACTTTGGAGGCCCGAGTGAGGTTCCTAGCTCCTGGCCTCAGCCTGGCCCAGCCCTTGCCATTGTAGCATTAGTGGGATGAAACAGCAGGTGGAAGATCTCTCTCGCTCCCTCGCTGTAACTCTGCCTTTCAAATAAATAAACAAATCATTAAAAAGAAAATCCCTAATATGAAAAACAAAGCAAAAAACAATCTCAGAAGCATCTAAAGAAATCAAAACAGAACAAAGAGATTTCTGTAACACAATAGCTCATATTAAATCAATCCTCCAAGGACAAGCATCTTTAAAATCAGGATGATTTGTTCAAATGTTGCCGGAGGACAGTGAAGAGAAACCAATGGACTGAGGGACCAAAGGCAAGAAAAAAAGAAAACACATTGTGATGAGTGAGGTAGTTTACTCTTTGTCCTAATTCCTCTGAAACACATGTCATTTATGAGCATCAAATGACAGGCTGAGAACTGAGCAGAAAGTACCGCAAAGGGCTGCAGTGGTCTCACTGAGCTGCAGAAACGAAGAGTTCAAAGTTATGAAAACAGCCAGGATTTTAGTGAAGAAGGTCTTGAAAATAAGAAGCCTTGCAGAGAATTTAGCCCAATATTTTTCTAGACTGAGAATCTAAGCAGAGAGTAGCAACCAAAAGACTAAAATATATAAAGCAAAATAGTTTCAGCAGCCTTGCTGTGTTACAAAAACAAAAATTGAAGTTCAAGGCCAGCCACGGAAGCCAACCCTGCTATACACACCAGGGTATGCCCTGGAAGGAAGGGAAAGCCAGGAAGACAGCAGACCTCATAACGACTGAAATATCCTCACATCATCTCAGTCCCACTGCTCCTGCCAGAAGGAAACTAAATCCTTCCTCAACAAAGATAACACTATCCAGTGGCTCTTAACTTTCTTATATGTCATATCCTGAAGTCCATAAAAATTATTAAGTGTCAAGAAAAAGTAGATAAGAGAAATAGGCTCTGAGTTATTAGATATAGATTTTAAAAGAACTTTGATTAATGTGTTCAGGTGAAGAGTAGAAAAGTATCTAAAATTACCAATCAAGTAAAAATTCTAGTGCTCAAAAATACAATAACTGAAATAAGCAATTAAATAGGCTTAAGAGCACACTAGATCAAGTAGAAGAGAATATTAGTGAAAAATAAGGTAAATTTAAATAAAACATTTTCATTGAATACCAAAAGACTAAATGATGAAAAATACAGACAAGAGAATAATTTATGCTATTCTCAAAAATATCAAGGATGTGTATTTTTTATTTCTAAAACAATGGCCAGAATGAAAATAAAAATTATTTTAAAATATTAATGAATCAACAGAGAAAATTGCACTATAAAAAGCTTATTTTTGTTCTAATACATATTAAACCCAGGAAGCCTTCGGAATTGGAAGTATGCGTGAGGCACTCATGAGGCAGAGGTGAAATTGTGGCTGACATCAGGAAGTTTCCAAATCCAAAACAATCAGAATAAGAATAACAAATGAGAAAGATGTAACAAATAGAATATAGGTAGTAATATGGTAAATTTAAATCCATATCCAAAGTCTAGTAATAATTATACTTGGTTTGAGCTAAACCAGTAATTACACAAATATGAAAAAACTAAGTTCTCTAATTAAAGGGGAAAGATTAATAGACTAGTTTTAAAAACTACATCATGCTTTATATTTAAATATGAAAAATTTAAGTACAGAGATATTGGCAGTAAAATAATTCCAAAAACATATGACTCAAACATTAATAAAAGAAACAAGTATAGTTACACTAATATTAAATAAATTATATGTAAAGGCAAGAAGCAATAGTAGAAATAAAGACAGATACTCCAAGGTTATACAAGGCTTAGTCATCCAAGAAGATGAAATAACTTTAAATTACTTATACCTAACAACATAGCCCCAAAAGCTGACAAAATAAAAATTCATTATAAGACCAGGAAATATTGATCTACTCTCAGCAAATGATAAACAGTCAGACAAAAAGAAACAGTGGCATGAAATATATGACAAGACAATCAACAAATTTGACTTATCTGCTTGTGTTGAACTCTGCATTTAATAACTGCAGAAAGCGCATGCTTTTAAATGTGTATAGAACATTTATCAAAATTGATTATATGATAAGTCATAAAACAAGTCTCAATAGGCTAATCCTCCACCTGAGGCACTGGCACACCGGGTTCTAGTCCTGGTTGAGGCACTGGATTCTGTCCCGGTTGCCCCTCTTCCAGTCCAGCTCTCTGCTGTGGCCCGGGAGTGCAGTGGAGGATGGCCCGAGTGCTTGGGCCCTGCACCCCATGGGAGACCAGGAGAAGCACCTGGCTCCTGGCTTTGGATCAACGCGGTGCACCAGCCACAGCAGCCATTGGAGGGTGAACCAACAGAAAAAGGAAGACCATTCTCTCCTCTGTGTCTCTCTCTCACTATCCACTCTGCCTGTCCAAAAAAAAAAAGATAATCGATCATTCTAAAACAATAGGAATCCAAGGGGGTTGGAAGGGAAGGGTTGGAATGTGGACAGGAGGGAGGGGAAGCCCCACTTTTTTTCTAAATCTCTATATATGCAATACATGAAATTTGTATTACTTAAATGAAAAAAAAAATTGTTTTCTGCAAAAAATGTTGAAATCTATGCGTAGCATAGTCCATGAACTTTTGAAGACCCCTTGTAGGTCCTATCCATCTGTATAGAAAATCCAGATTAAAGCATGCCTTTAAAGCACAACTGACATAAGAAGTTATATATAAAAAAAAAATTAAGGGCCGGCACCGCGGCTCACTAGGCTAATCCTCCGCCTGTGGCGCCGGGGATTCTAGTCCCGGTTGGAGCACCGGTTCTGTCCCGGTTGTTCCTCTTCCAGTGCAGCTCTCTGCTGTGGCCCAGGAAGGCAGTGGAGGATGGCCCAAGTGCTTGGGCCCTGCACCCACATGGGAGACCAGGAGGAAGCACCTGGATCCTGGCTTCGGATCAGCACAGCATGCCGGCCGTAACAGCCATTTGAGGGTGAACCAACGGTAAAGGAAGACCTTTCTTTCTGTCTCTCTCTCTCACTATCTAACTCTGTCAAAGAAAAAAAAATTAAGGACAGTTAAATGCACTTAAAGAATTTAAATCATAATTTGAAATTTTTCCTGAAAGTGAACTGAAGACCCCAGTGATTTCACTTGTGTAGCCTTCCTGCTATTTAAGGGAAAAAATATCCTCAATCTCACATAGAAGCTTGCAGGCTAAGAAGCCAACTCTATTGATGAGGCCAAAATAATCTGGATTCTTACATTTAATAAGGACATCACAAGAAAGAAATATCGGGATTAGCATTGTGACACAGCAGGTCGAGCCAAGTCTTGCAATGCTGGCAGGTTGTATCAGAGCACCAGTTCAAGTCCCAGCTGCTCTGCTTCTAATCCAGGTTCCAGCTAATGTATCTGGGAAGGCAGCAAAAGATGGTCCAAGTGCTTGGGCCCCTGCCACCAATGTGGGATATTAGGATGGAGTTCCAGGCTCCTGGTTTGGGTCTGGCCCTGTCCTGACTAGTGAGGCCATTTGTGGAGTGAACCGGCAGATGTAAGATCTCTCTCTCTCTCTCTCTCTCTCTCTCTCTCTCTTTCATTTTCCCTCTGTTTCAGCCTTTCAAATAGTAAATCCTTTTTTAAAAAGAAACAGAAATTGAAGGCCAGTAATTCTCATTTAGGTGCAAAATAATAAGTAAGATAATAATGAATGAGATCCAGCAATATGTAATAAAACACAACATTAAATTGAGTTTATTATAGAAATGCAAGATTGAGTTAAGATTGTAAAACTGATAAGTGGCATTCTCCACATTAACAGAATAGAGGAGACTATCAAATAATCAATATCATCAAAGCACGTGATGATACTGGTAACACCTATTCAATAGCTGAAAATAAACTTTAAAGATGTTGTCTTATATAATCATGAACAGTTTGTGCATGATAAAATTATTGTTCCTTCTCCTGGCAGTTTTATCACCATTATTAATGATAATTTCTGTTTGATTCGGGAAAACTCTGCCCTCTTCCTACCACCATAATTCAATTAATAGAGCATAAGATTTGGAGTCAAAGGATTTACTAAAAGTCACATCACCTCTCTAAATTTAAGTTTCCTAATCAGCAAAAAGGAAATACCCATGTCTGAACTGTTACATTACAGGCAATGAATCGGAAAATGCTCAACTGATTATGAAGCACCCATTAATATTGTTATTATTCTACCATTCCAAAATTCAAATGGAGCAAATATCAGTGAAAGGTACTAGGTTTCATTCAGGGTATAATTTCTTTAATAACAATTATGTTTGTTTATATATGGAAATTAGAAGTGGTTATATTCCTAGATTGAAAATTGGATGAGTATAGATGATCTGAATGCAAACATTTAAATGAAATAATGGTACCTAAGTCACTTAAGACAGGAAATCCTCTCATCCTCCAAAAAGAGCCACCTCCCTCGCCCCCTGCTCAGCTCTATGAGTGGATGCTTTAACTTATTTTCCTGTCATGTGTGGGCAGGTCACAGCTCTGAGAGACCCAAGAGTTCAGCCATGAAGAAGACAGGGTTTGGATGAGGAAGTCTGCTCCTAGACATAATGTGAAATTAGATAAGCCATTTGCTGTTTCCAAATCTATTCATAAGAGTGAAAATTTTTAAACTTATCTCATGGACTTTTAACAAAAGTTACATAGCAGAAGGCATGTGATAATAGTACCTGGCAAATAGTCACTGCTTTTTATTAAAGATATTCATCTATCATCAATGTCCTAAGTATCGTTATTTCATGACAGACCCAACTTTTTACTGCACGTGAAATAAGGTAGTTTAAATAAAGGAGATTTTACTGGATTGGAAGAGTCAAAAATATTTTGAGACAATGATCACCAAGATGATCCAATTACAGTTTGTGCATTTCCAACAACAAGCATCTGTGACAAGGACTGATTTGAGTCATATTTGTTCCTCTGTTTTCTAAGTGATTTATGACTGCTTTTTCACAGGAAAGCCAGAACTGGCTAGAACTAAGGTTAAGAGAATACACATCCACTTGCTTGTCAAATGTGTCAACGTCATGCTTTTTAGACAGTTTCCCTAGGTGCTGGTACATCTATCAGATCAAGGGGCAGTGGCCCTTCATGGTACACACTGCAGTTTGTCCAGTGAGTTTCTGTTTGAGAATACCCTGTCCTCCACTCCATGTTGTCCTCTCGGGGCTATTAATTGTTGGGCCCAATCCCCACCATCTTAGGCACAAAGTGTAACCTGTCCAGTGTTACACTTGACTGGGTTAACTATATATGATTGGAACAGGTTCACTAGAATATTTCTCAGGATTTGCTCTGAGGAATCTGGAGAAAACATGGGCTTTCTCTTCCTTTAGGACAAGCATGCAGTTCCCAATGGCTAATAATTCATCTTTCCTATCATGGAGATAGGACATGCCAGAGAATGAAGCCAGCATAGAAGGAAAACAGGGCCAGCATAAGGACACAGAATCACAGGCGCAGTGAGATTGGTGGAGGCCCTGGAACAAGACCTGGCTAAGGCCTGCCACATTTACCAATCCCCCATGCTTAGTTTCATGAGCAAACATATTACCTTTTCTTCTTAAGTGGCTTCATTTTCTTTACCTCTAACCAAAAGGCTTAATTAATGTATTTATTGAATCACACATATTCCAGAATATTCATCAGTTGTCAATGGTTTGCACTCTTCCATCTATATGTGCACCCTGGGGGGGAGGGGGTCTTTAGAAGAAATCTGCACTGAGATTAAGCTAGAGTCTCTAGTGTTGGTTGCATGTTTTGTTTTGCTTTGTTTTTCCTTCAAGTTAGGGTCATCTGATGATGGCATATCGTTGTATCTCCTTATAGATATTCTTCTGCTATTGAGCATTATATACAGCACCACAGAAGTCCATAAATATTAACTAGCAGTGCAAAATTTAAGAATTTCAAATGAGTTTTATTTCACAATCTCTCTAACATGAGTAAAAGGAGTACTACACTTTTTCAATGTTTTCAAATTCGTTTTCTGAAAATGCATTCAGATACAGGAAGGGCCGTCTCCACATCCTGAAACATTCCAGACTCAGAAAACTAATTCCCCGTGGATCTCACAACTGATCTAATACAGAGGAATAAGGACCCCCAGAATGCAAGTTTGAAAAACTAAATTTGATGTTGTTGTCATTAAGTAATAGCTCAAAGGAGACTGATATCTGAGGTATATAACTGATCTAGACTAACTAGCTCAGCCCCATCTTTACAACTACTTGTCCATGTTGTCGAAATATCTCCTTTTTTAAGATCTATTTATTTACTTGAAAGGTAGAAGTCAGAAAGAGAAGGAGGGAGATATGGAGGGGGGAGAGAGGGAGATCTTGCATCTGCTGGTTCACTCCCAAAATGGCCACAATGGGCAGGGCTGGGCTGGGCTGAAGCCAGGAGTCAGGAGCTTCTTCTCAGCCTCCCATGTGGGTGCAAGTACTTGGACCATCCTCCGCTGCTCTACCAGGCACATTAGCAGGGACCGGGATCAGCAGTGGAGCAGCTGGGACTTTAAATATTGCCCATATGGAATTCAGCCACTATTGGTGGAAGATTAAACTTCTATGCCACAGCGCCAGCCCCAAAATATCTCCTTTCTTTGCCATTAAAATCATGACATCTGCTTGTTGAAAAATAAATAAATAAATGTTATAGATGTTTAGAGAGTAGAAAATAAAACTGTGTGTGTGACTCTGCCTTTCAAACAAATAAATAAATCTTTTTTGAAAAACAGGGTCCAGCATTGCAGCACAGCAGATTAAGCAGCTTGCCTGTGATGCCAGCATCCCATCTGAGCACCTGGTTGAGTCCCAGCGATGCCACTTCAATCCAGCTCCCCACTAATGCCCCCCGGGAAAGCACTGGAAGATAGCACAAGTACTTGAATGCCTGCCACCCAAGTGAAAGACCTGGATGGAGTTCTAGGCACTTGGCTTTAGTCTAGCCCAGCCCTCGCTGTTGTAGTCATTTGAGGAATGAACCAACAAATAGAAGATCTCTGTCTTTGTCTTTGTCTGTCTCTGCCTTTCAAATGAAAAATAAATCTTAAAAAAAAAAAAAAAACCTCTTTTTACCACGTTTGACCCCTAGTCTCCAGGGATTACTATCAACTTCCTTTAGCGTTGGTATTTTAATTCTGTCGTGCACATGCCATAATCTACAACAGAAAAATGCCACTCAGAAGGTATCTCAGACTGAACAAACCTAAAGAATGTCTGAAAACCAGAGACAAGCTCAGTAACTCCAACAATGGAATCCATATAACAATAGTTAAAAATTACATATCAAAAAGGCAAATGCAAGATGATTTGGGCAGCCAGTCCAAGTCACTTAAGACAGATTCTCTACAGCATCACCCTGTGTCCTGCTTAGAAACAGGAAGTGAGTTCTCACTCAGTCTCCAGAAAGAAACCTGCCATGTCCATCTGGTTTGAGTGCACTGGAGGTTGAATACAAGGCAGGAGGAGCGTGAGAAAAACTGAAGTTAGTGTGGTCGTCCACTCCTACCATAAAGGTGGTGCAAACTGTGCCTTAAATGAGAGCAGAAGAACATAAAGTGACTTAGGGGAGACACAGAAGCCCTACAGGCAGTTAAGCTGTCTGTTGAGTTAGAAAACCCTCACGAAGTGGTGACAGCAGGGAGACAATTTGCTGGAACATCTGCTGGAGGAAGAGGTTCCAGCTCATTGGAACTTCACTTACTGAATGCTTGAATGAGTCCCAGAAAAACAGAAGCCTGTGACGCATTATGTATGCAAGGGAGAAACATGCACAGAAATCGTGGCCCTGACAGGCACGCGCTGCTCACCATTAGCCAATTTTGTTATCTCTTCAGGCAGCCCACGTAAAGTGAAATGGATACCACGTAGGCAGAGCTCCCTACATTTTGTCTGTGACCTGTCCAGGTGTCTGGACAAGAAGTGGAGCTCTGGAACCCCTCCTGCAGACTCCCACCTGGCCTGAACAGTACCTGAACACATGCATCTGTTTCCACAACACAGTGTCAGCTAACTCAGGCAAAATGTGTGCAGGCATCAACGGATGCCACAGAATGTTAGTGCAATACATTTCTAATTATGTCACAACATCATAAATACCCAGCACAGCTGCATCTGTGCCATGTTTGCTGAATTGTGCTACCCAAATGTAAAGGTTGTCATCAATCATATTAGATTTCTATCAAGGTGCCCACCTACAGGATACAGCAGATGATGGAAAGAGAGACGAGTGTTACTGTGTCCATATTGTCCACGTATCATTTAGGGCCAAAAGAATTCTTAATTTGTCCCTTCTCACATCAAACATTATCTGGTGATTTATTTCAGGGAAACAAAGGTGAAAGCAAGGAGGATGGCTTACCAAATGAAAATGAGCTGATGTCTTAGTTGTGTGTGCACCTTTCTGTTTCTGAGAAGCCCATAAACCAATGTGAGTGTGTATGATGGGGCCACACTGCTCCGAGAACTAAAACAGGAACCCTAATTATCCAAACCTGCAATGAAGTGACTCCCTTTTTTCCCTGATTTGGGGTTCCTTTTGGGTAAGTTTGCCTGATGATTTTTTTCAGTCAGTAGCTGTTATCTGTCTAGTTGATCAGAAGACAGCAACTGTCCTATACCTTTCCTAAAATCTTTCAGGTTGTTTGTCCTTTCTTTCTTCTCTCTTCCTTTCTCTCTTTCAACATTTACACAGAAAACTACAGCATGTGATACATTTCCTGACTCAGGAACATCCTGTATGAATACAGAGAGAGACTGAATTTCAGCAGAGGTTAAACAAGCAGCCTCATGGATCACAGTTCCTATCACAAGAACACATTTTTCTTGTAGATCACACACAGAAAGTGCCTCCTCCTTCCTGTCCGTCTTGTTCCCATGGAACTGAACACACGTAGAAAGGAAAGTGGAAAGTTGTTGACAGCTGGGTTGAAGAACTACTTCAGGATTCAAGTTGACGGTGCACGATGAAGTTCTCTATTTCCTTTCCAATCATACAAAGATTATCCAGTTGTGTCTTCTTTGCATGTTCTTCTAATACCTTTATTATTACATCTACTGTTGCTTATTATTTTAAGTACCAGTCATCTCTTGTAGAATCTATGTCCAAATTCTGAGCTACAGAAATGATAAATGTACCATCTGTCTGATGTGACTGTCGAATCCAGGATGCAGCCTGGCCTGGCTCAGTGCTCCAACTCTATCCACCTGAGCACTGATATGGGGTGACAATAGTGTGGGTAAATCTTCTATCTCTGCCTTGTATTGGTTGTTTGAACTTCCTTGAGTCATGTAACAATAACCTTTTACAAAGTTTTAAGCTCATGAGAACAGCATTTTACTAGGAATCAATATGCGTATTTTGAGGTATACTTGTTTAGAGGCTTTGTTTAAGCTAAAAGTAAATATTTATATGTAGAAGGGAGGCAGGGGATGATGAAAGGAATTCAGGAAAGCTTAGCAGCTGCCCAAACTCTCAAGCATCATTAACCCCATGAACTCAGTCCCCACCCAGGATGAATCAGGAACCCTGCTACTTACAGATAATCAGACCGTGGCAAGATGGAGACATTTCTCAAAGCACAGGTAAAATTAGCAAGACTGAATCATCTGTCTCAAAACGGTTGCAGGACATTCTACAGGTTAGATGGCTCCATGAACTCTGCCACCTTTATTGTAGGTCAGTCCCTGAGACCAATAAGTCAGCATGGTTTAGTAAAAATAATACAATCTCATTTATACTGCCAAACTCATAGAGAAAAGTCAAAGTTGCAGCTATATATAAAATATTTAAGCTACAATGAAAAAAGAAATGTACAAATTCTCCCTATCCTCTATCAAGTGCCTTCCTTTGGCCCTGGAGTCCAGAAGTTCCAGAGGCAGTGAACTCATCCTTTCTGGAGCATTCCTTCTGCTTATGTGCAGCATAAGCCAGAGCTGGCACACATGGTCTGGAACTTTCCCCTGCAGGCCCAGTCTCCATCTCTGCTGCCGCCATCTGGGGCCATGAACCAAACATCCTTGGTGGCTACACACACAAATTCTCCAAGTTCCCAGACAACACTGACAACAGGGAGACTTATGAATGAGAATCAGATCCATCATCGCATATCCCAGTTATTCAGATGGACTCTATGCATTCTCTTTGCATCCTGGGGTTCAGAAAGTATGATCACTGCATCCAAGTTATACTAATTCAACACTGTGAACACTGATGGTTTGTCTTCACAGCACTTTCCACAGAGAAAAGGCCATGGTCTTAGCCCCAACATCACAGCATCACTTGTCTTCCCTCCCCACAGCTACCCACGGTGCTTTGTAATGATTCTCATTATCTCCTCCAAAAGTGTGTTAGGAGAAATTCAGTTGCCAAGGTTTGTAAAACAAATTGGCAGGATCCATGTATTGTCAAAGTCTATACATTATCACTGGAAGTATTCAAGGGGAAAAAGTTGGCAAAAAGGAGTATATATAAAGATAAAAAACCGCCTGGGCCCAATTTAGCCCTTCCATATCTAAGCTATTGTTATTTTTCATTGTTTTGGTTTCCTGCCCTAACTCTATAAGTAACACAGGTTGTGAGGGTGGTTTTGCATTCAGTGCCTTAGCTAACACCAAAAGCCTAAGACTAATGGGAAACTAGATTCTACATTTATTATCAGGAAAAGTCTGTTCTGCTGTTTCTCAGTACCACATTTATCAGCAATCGTTCTACTCCAGAGGAAAAGGCTTTGAGAGATGCAACTGCTTCATGCCACACAAGAGCATCTTTGCTCTCATTTGCCAGCACGGCGTGTGGTCAAGCAGTATCCGTTCAGGTGGGAGGTAGTTGTGACCATCTGGCCCCAGAAACACCAGCAAATACAGTAAAAGTTTCTTTTTTTTAAGAAATAAAATCAGCTAAATCCATAAAGCAGCAAATAAACATATATCTAACAATTTAGCAAAGAATAATGTAACAAAAAAAAATAATTGGAGCCCAGACATTTAAGTCCTTTTATTCTGAAACTATCCTTCTACATTCAGATCTTACTGCCACAGTCATCACCTCACCTGTGGTAAAGCTTTCAAGAGTCCTTGAAGTAGGCCAGCAAACACCAGTAAATAGTTCACAGATGGAATTATTCAGCAAGTGTGTCAGGCTACATCCACCTGATTCAGAAAAACCTCTGCTTCTGGAAGCCACACTGAGCATTCTGAAAACACAACGCCAAGCTCCGCGTCTCAATACCACACAGAGAACCGAGTCATCACACACACTTGCTCTCATCCCCACCCCATCGCGCCCCCTGTAAATAGGGCAAGGTGCAAAACTGGCATAGCAAGTTACAGGTCCTGCTGGAGGGAGACAAGTCAGGAGAGGTGGCATGCACTATGGGTTCCCCCCTAGAAGCTGAAAGTGATCCCACAGGTTCCTGGGTTTCCACTGTTAAAGAAAAAGTAATCAATGATACTGGTTAATATCTGATAAATAAGACTTTATTCAAAACCCTATAGGCATAGGACGATCACCATGAGATTGTTCAGCTGGACAGAGATTGGGCTCAATTGTGAATATAGCATGGGTGAGTGGGAATTTACAACCAAGGAGCAGGGGCAGGGGGGCAGTGGGTGGAAAGTTACCATTGGTGCTATGGTCTGAATGTGCTCGCTAGAACTCACATTGACATCCAATTGTTTCTGAGACGCTAGGCAATTAGAGCACGAGGCCCTGTCCTCAAAGAGGGGGTCAACACCATTATTGCAGGATTGGCTTAGTTGCTGTCAGAATCTAGGCCCCTTTCTCTCGCTCTCTCTCTCTCTTTATCTCTCTCTCTCTCTCTCTCTTTCTCTCTCTCTCTCTCTCTTTCACACATGTGTGCACATCCCTGCACACACACACACGTGCTCCCTTACCACCTGAGGTCTTCCACCATGTAACGATGCAGCAAGGATGCACCCACCAGCTACAGCCCCTCCACTTTGGAGTTCCCAGCCTCCAGAATTATGAACCAAATAAAATTCTACTGTCTATAATTTACCCAGACTTCAGGATACTGTTATAGCCACAGAAAGAAGACTGAGACCATGGGTACAATGGGTACTGGGATTCTGGCTAAGCTAATCTAACAGGGCTCCTGATGAAGGGAGGCATGGGTTATCAGATGTCACCTTGGAGTGGTATAGGGTGAGGAACCTGATCAGATATGGAGGTGATCAGGTATCGGTGAAAGGGGTTCTTGCTAAACTGACTTTGCAGGATTTTTGCTAAAACTGAATTTTACCAGCAAGTACATAGAAGAGTCTGGTGGGAGAATCAAGCATCTGTTCAGGTTTGGTCAAGCAGAGAATCTTTGTCACTGTACTGTGTCAGAGACTCTATGTTTATCATTTTTACTGGATTAAAACAAAACTATAAGGTATAAAATGTAGTGTGTTAACCATGTTTGTGTGAAAAGTTCATCAGCATTAGGTGGATTCACATTTTGGTGCAACTGTCTCCATAATTCTGTTCATTTTGCAAAACTGAACCCCTGTACCCATTGAACATTAACCCCCACCCACCTCTCAGCAGCTGGGACCACCATTCTACTTTCTGTCATGAATTTGGCTATAGTAGGAACACTATATCAGTGGAATTCTATGGTATTTGTCCTTTTGTGTCTGACTTATTTCACATAGCCTAATTCATGTCTCCAAGGCTCTTCCACACTGTAGCCTAAGTCAAGCTGATTACCAGCTCCTTGTATAAATGTACCACATCTTGTCTATTCCTCCATCTGCCAATGGACATTTAGATTGTTTCCACCTTTTAGCCATTGTGAATACTGCTGTTGTGGATATGGGACTCTATGGATTTTTTTTAACTTGAAGCTTTGAAAACCTGATGGTGTGGGTAATGCAAGCTCACTCAGAAGATAATGGCATCCCCTCCTACAGGGCACATCCAAAAAGCACTTCTGCACCTGCTGCCTTAACAGGCTGGCCTGCAAACATCCAACCACGATTCATACACAAGAACTTAAAGCTGAAAATACTGACTGACAAGCAACCTTTCAATCGTGACCCATTGTAAATTGGAAAGTACCCAGATAAAATATGCTTCAAGTCATTGCTTTCCAGAGGTCAAAAACAAATTAAAAGCCAACGTTTCTGGTTATTTTCCAATTGTAAAGAATAGATGAAGTTATTTTAGATAGATTTCCTCTATATTCTACCAAAGAAAACAGTACATCCTTTAGTGAATGATATTTCTCAAGGTTAAAAGAAATTCTAAGAGTTAAAAATTGCAGTCTAATGATTTCTAAAAATATAGTCTATGTTTCTTTGTTTCCACCACTTCCAATTTATGAATTTTATCATTTAGATTAAATAATCTGGGTTGAATCTAATATTACAAATTAATTTTTAATTCACAGATATTAAATTCCTACTGAGTACAGTGGTTTCACTTCTAAGCAGTAACAAGTTTTTGGCAGGACATTTAGCTTATTAACTTACTTAACACATTTCCCTTTTTCTTTACTTTTCCTAGTCTTTCAGGACTATACTAGAAAATAAATGGAAAGAGAGCAGACACAATCCTCTCTTTGTAGTCTCTGGGAATTAAAATTCAAGTAGGATGCTGTTTGTGCTCTCAGGGCAACTTGTAAAGGCAGTATCTCCCCATCTCTCATCCCTGGTTGAGTCCCTCATAAACTCCCAGCTTATCCCCCATGAGACTGCGAGTGGGCAGCTCTTCGTGCTACTATTTCCTCCCACTACATTCACACAGCCTTCCTTGCACTGCCACTACTTCCAAGAGGGAGATGTTTACAATAAGATTACCCATGGCTGATAGCAGCAGAGAGGACTTAGCTACTGGGGTACCTAGCGATGCAACCCTTATCGGTTTGTCTTAGGCTGCAACAAGAGAGTCATTTTCTGAACAGGAATAGGCTGTATGGGCCAGCCTGGCACGTCTCTCTGGAGGTGTTTAATTGTTCAAAATGAAAGCAGCGTTGTCACCACCTGGTACTAGGTAAGAATGTGCACATACCTGGTGGAGGCCATTTTTCCAAATTAATACCAGAGAAGAATCATATGAGTAAAAGAAAAAAGAAGAGTGCCATCATGATGTTGACTTGCTCACATGTCTTGGTCCATGGACTCTGCTACCCAGCGTGCCACAGACTGTGTCATTTATAACCAGCACACATTTGTTTATCACCGTTCTCAAGGATGACTTTAAAGGTCCAATTGTGGGCAGACTCTGTTTGCTGAGGACCCAATTCCTGGCTCATAGTGTCTTCCCACCATGGCAGAGAGGTGCAAGGGAGCTCTCTGGGTTCCCTTCTTTTGAAGCACTGATCCCATCACAAGCTCTCCCTCCTCATGATCTAATCCCCCCAAAGACCCCATCTCCAATACCATCATACTGGGGGTAAGTTTCAACATATAAATTCAGCGGGATGACATTCAATCCTTGTCATTATGATTATTTAAATACTATTTTTTAAACATACCTTCTCTGCAAATGATTTTTTACTGGTCTTTACAAACCTGAGCAAAAACTCCTGCAGGATCAGAATATCATTAAAACAAAACAAAATAAAACTGGATTCTCTATGTGAGGTACATCTATCTCTATAAACAAACTAGTAACAAGAGTATAGTGGGGTTTGCTTCTAGGCAGTATTGACAGAAACAAAACATCACAAGTATGAAATATTTCTCTCCTCATTTCTCTCCCGGTATTTCTCCACCCCTACACCCAGGACTATCACCACTGATTTTCACATTCATTGTTCTATTTCCCTATTATTCTAAGCTGTGGAAATAGAGCAATGGAAAAAGGGGAGTATAGGAACAATGTGTGGTTCCTACACTCAGGAAGTCGGTCTCAAAGAATGAGTGCTGTTGATAGTGGATGATAAACCAGGAAGGTGGCATGTTCAGTATGGTAGCACCAGCTGTCTTGAGTCAGAACACACATGAACACTCACACTGTAACCAATTCACAACACCAACCACAGACATACCTGCCTCTGTCAACCACAGCCCTGAGGGAAGACCTGGAGAACAAAGATTTGTAGAATATAATATCAATGATAGACGTAATCCTGGTGCCCCCAAAGATTTGCAAGCAAATATGTTTTCTTTTATTGCAAAAGGGACTCTACAGGCATGTTTAGTCCTTGAGATAGGAGAGCTTCCTGGATTATCCAGGGGACCCAATGTCATCACAAGAGTCTTTATAAGGTGAAGGCAGGTCCGGCGCCGCGGCTCACTAGGCTAATCCTCCGCCTTGTGGTGCCTGCACACCGGTTTCTAGTCCCGGTCGGGGCGCCGGATTCTGTCCCGGTTGCCCCTCTTCCAGGCCAGCTCTCTGCTGTGGCCAGGGAGTGCAGTGGAGGATGGCCCAAGTGCTTGGGCCCTGCACCCTGTGGGAGACCAGGCGAAGCTCCTGGCTACTGGCTCCTGGCTTTGGATCAACGCGGTGCGCCGGCCGCGGTGGCCATTGGAGGGTGAACCAATGGCAAAGGAAGACCTCTCTCTCTCTCTCTCTCTCACTGTCCACTCTGCCTGTCCAAAATGGTGAAGGCAGGAGGTCAGAGGCAGAGAAGGAGCTGTGATGACAGGTTGGGGCAAGGGGGGGCCCTGAGCCACGGAGTGCCGGCAGCCCCTAAAAGCTGGAAAGGGCAAGGAAGCCCTTTTCCCTGCGCGTCCAAAAGGAACACAGCCCAGCTGACACCTTTATCTGAGCCAATAAAAACCCACTCGGACTTCTGCCGCCAGGCTGCTAGATAACAAATGTGTGTTGCTGTAAATGAGTAAGTTTGTGGTAGATTGTCACAGCAGCAGCAGGGAGATAATAGCATCCAAGGGTCCGAGGAAGCCTGGACAAGCATCCTCTGAAAGGTTTGCTTTACATCCCTGGCACGTGAGAAGCCATCAGGTAGGGAGAAATCCGGCTCACAACCTGCAATGCTCCAGCATCGGCTTGCTCCCAGGCCTCAGTGGGAAGCACCTGCACCCATCTGGACCAGGGGCAGTCCTTTGGTTCCTGTTTCAACCCATTAGTGTCAATCATGTGTGCATAAGAAACCACACTAAATCATGGGCAACTCCTCCTTCATTTATGTCCTTCAATTAACACGTCTTAAGCATCAGTTAGGAACATGGCTCTGTCCTTGGTAATACAAGAAAAATAAAGATTGGTAAGTCCTGGGGGACCAGCGCTGTGGTGTAGCAGGTAAGGCCGCCACCAGCAATGCTGGCATCCCCTATGGACGCCAGTTCATGTTCCGGCTGCACCACTTCTGATCCAGCTCTCTGCTATGGCCTGGGAAAGCAGTAGAAGATGGGCCAAGTCCTTGGACCCCTGCACCTGAATGGGAGACCCATAAGAATTTCCTGGCTGGCTTCAGATCGGTACAGCTCCAGCTGTTGCAGCCAACTAGGGTGTGAACCAGCAGATGGAAGACCTCTCTCTCTTTCTCTCTCTCTTTCTCTCTCTCTCTCTCTCTTTCTCTCTCTCTCTCTGCCTCTCCTTCTCTCTCTGTGTAACTCTGACTTTTAAATAAATAAATAAATCTTTTTTATAAAAAGCAAAAATAATGAAAGAGAAAAGAGAAATGGAGTGTGTTTAAAAAAAATTGATAAGTCCTGGATCTAAAGAACTTGAGCTTCAAGGAAAGAAGTTATAGCCATAAATAACTACTGTGCAAGGTAGATGATAAGTGCCAACAGGGCAGCGACACATACTAGCTTCTGACATTCAGAAAGAGCAATATTAGTGCTTACCGTAGAGCATGTGTGCATACACAGAGCAGGTTGAATTCTAGATGAAAGCATAAAGGACAGTGAGGAGAAGGAAGTAGACTTTGAGCAGAGTATTCAAGAATGAGAGGATTCTCCAGTGATGGAAAAGAGCAGTCTATGGAGCAGTAAAGACACAAAATCAGAAAAGCATGGGGGCACACGCAAGAACATGCAGAAGGGCTTACGGGCGATAAGAGCAGAGGATTGTGTCTGATTTGTTCACTCTACTCCTTTGACTAGCCCAGTGCCTGTGATAGCCAAGTTCCCAGAGAAATATTATGGAGGCGAGGGGAGAGTGGGAGAAGATGGAACAAGCAGATGTGTGCAGGAGCAGGAGTTTGGTCCAGCAGCTAAGATCACAGTTATGAAACCTGTGTCTCACATCACAATCCCTAGGGTCAAAACCTGGCTCTGGCTCCTGACTCCAGCTTCCTACCAATGCAAACAGTTGGAGGCAACTGGACATGGAAGATCTGGAGTGCTTTCCTGGCTCTCCCATCTTCTCCCAGACATTGCAGGCACTGGGATGCACTTGGAGAGTGAATAACAGATGAGAGTTTCTCTCTCTCTCTCTCTCTCTCTCTCTCTCTCTCTCTCTATATATATATATATATATATATATATATATCTTCCTTCACCCTCCATACCTCTAAAATAAATAGCCATGCAAGGATGATAGGTAGGAACTGCAAAACGATTTGCATTCTGGAAACACAGTGCCCAATATATGCTTTTCAGAAGAACGTGGATTCCAATGCAGATTGGCATGACAGTGCAATCCTTTCAGGAACCTGCCCCTAGAGATGCAAAACTGCCTCCACAATAGCAGCTAACATCTGTTGTTTGACAGACACAATTCTCAATCCTTAAGGTGAGTAGTCTTGTTGTTCTCTCTTTGTAGAAGATAAACTGAGTCCCTGAAAGGTTAGCTAACTTCTCCAAGGCCAGCCAGCTATCAGCTGTAACCTCTGACTTCAGAACTCATAGTCACTACTTTCGAAGGGAGCTGTCTGACCACCTGTTCCTGCTCACTCCACTTGTCTACCCCATGAGCAGTGTTTAAAATAATCAGTGTTGATAAATAAGTAGAAAATTAAAGATATGCAATTCTACAGGGGCTCTAAATTGGTGACCTTTCTGGAGAAGCAGCTCAGCAATATGCTACAAAACCATTGACAAAGCTCAGAGTATTGGATCCAGTCTATCAAATATCCACGACTTTGTCCTAAGAAAATACACAGAAGGGTGGCTGTTAGGCTTAGCAGTTAAGACACCCACACCCCACATCAGAGTGCCTGGTCTCAATTTCCAACTCCAGTTTCCTGCCAGTGAAGCCCTGAGAGGCAGTGCTGATAATGGCTCAAGTAGATGAGAATCTGATACCCATGTGGGAAATCTGGACTGAGTTCCACACTTCCAGTTTCAAAACTGACCAGATGCTGTTGCTGGCAATGTGGGGAGTGAACCACGTATGAGAGCTCCTCTTCTCTTCTCTCTTTCTCTTTCTCTTTCTCTTCTTTCTCTTACTCTTTCTCTTTCTCTTTCTTTCTCTTTCTCTTTCTCTTTCTTTCTCTTTCTCTTTCTCTTTCTCTTTCTCTTTCTCTTTCTCTTTCTCTTTCTCTTTCTCTTTCTCTTTCTCTTTCTCTTTCTCTTTCTCTTTCTCTTTCTCTTTCTCTTTCTCTTTCTCCTTCTCTCTCGTCTCTCTCTCTCTCTCTCTCTCTCTCTCTCTCTCTCATCTCTAAATAATCACACAAAAAAAAGAAGCAGATATGCATACAAATGCCAGAATGACCATAACAGAATTGTATACTGGCAAAAATTTAAAATCAACATATATATTCAACAATACAATAAGAAGAATTTGATGAATTAGATCACCCATATTAATGGCAGCACAAAGTTATCATGAGTCATTTTGAAGTGAAAAAGCAACATCTACAGCCGTGAAAACAATTCCCTAATTTTGATTAAAAATATGTATGTGGGGCCTGTGCTGCGGCTCAATATGCTAATCCTCCACCTTGCGGCGCCAGCACACCAGGTTCTAGTCCCGGTCGGGGCACCAGATTCTGTCCCGGTTGCCCCTCTTCCAGGCCAGCTCTCTGCTGTGGCCAGGGAGTGCAGTGGAGGATGGCCCAAGTGTTGGGCCCTGCACCCCCATGGGAGACCAGGAGAAGCTCCTGGCTCCTGGCTTCGGATCAGCGCGGTGCGCCTGCTGAAGCGCACTGGACGCGGCGGCCATTGGAGGGTGAACCAACGGCAAAGGAAGACATTCTCTCTGTCTCTCTCTCTCTCATTGTCCACTCTGCCTGTCAAAAAAAAAAAAAAAGGGAAGAAAGAAAGAAAGAAACAATACATGTGTGGACCCAGCACTGTGGTGTAGCAGGTAAAGTTACAGCCCAGCATCCCATATGGGTGCTGGTTTGAGTCCCAGCTGCTCCACTTCCAATCCAGCTCTCTGCTATGGCCTAAGAAAGCAGTAGAAGATGGCCCAAGTCCTTGGGCCCCTGTACCCATGTGGGAAACCCAGAAGAAACTCCTGGCTCCTGGCTTCAGGTAAGTGTAGCTCCAGCTATTGCGGCCAATTGGGGAGTGAACCAGCAGATGGAAGACCTCTCTCCGTCTCTCCTTCTCTCTCTGTGTAACTCTGACTTTCAAATAAATAAATAAATCTTAAAAAATATATATGTGTGTACCCATTTACTGTTAACAAAACTTTTATGTAAAATAAAGCAGAGAAAGAATTCCGTGAGGAGATTCATATGTAGAGATCTGCACAGAACACACAGAAGGTACCTATTATTATCAGTCTTTTCAAACACAGAACTTGGCACAAAATAAATGCTCAGTATTTACTGAAAGATTTCAGATTTTTCCTTTCCATCTTCAGTTCCTACTATAATTTCTCCTAAGAATGAGATTTCCTTTACAGTCAGGAAATCAAAGTGATTAGAAAAATTCATGTGGACAAGCCTATCCATATGGTCAGCCTGGTTTCTAGTCGCACCAGTCCAGTGCTGATGGACGGAGAGCTTCTGCTGATGGTGAAATGAACCTGTCCCAAAGGTAGACGGCATTGGGATCATGCCAAAATAAAAGGAGCACACCAAGCACAGGTGCCTGAGCTTCCTCCATGGCTCCACAAGCTGCGTTTGCTGGCAGGGAAGCAGCAGCTGTGCCTCTGGACCAGCCTCAGAGGCACAGGGTAACTGGGGCCCTGGACTCTGTCTCTTTTCAAGTGACTTAGGAGAGGGCACAGCAGGGGGAGATGAGGAGAAGAGAATCCTGGGTGCAGAACAAATGGTGTGCAAACAGCTTCACAGTTTGCCTACTGGAGTCATAATCGAATTAGGCCTCCCAGGGTATATATTTTCTTTCTCAGTGTTGGTCTTAAATATTTTCCACTTTTCTCAGCATTTCTCTTTTCACAGTTTACATTGCAATAACCCAATGAGCAGATTAAAAGATTAGAGAATTTTTCTCCCAGATTCTCCCCTTCAACAAAGCGGGCAGCAGGATCAATGGGAGCTACACCTCAGTGTCTGCACTGTTATCCTGGAAAGGGTCCCACTGCCCACTGTCTCAGGAGAGACTCTCTGTCTCCACCTCTGCAACCATCCCTGGTCCTAACACATGCTTGAAGGCGCTAAGATCAGTAAGTCCAAAGCCGAACTCACTTTGCTCTCACTTTAGTCAGATGAGGTTCAACCATGGAGGAAGAGCTCCATCTTTCAAAAGTGGACCTAAGTGATGTTGAACCTGTGTCCACTTAAATAACCACAGTGCCTAAAAAGTTGGTCAAAGAGCATTCTGGGAGTTTCTGTGAGGATGTTTTTGATTGAGATCAACATTTAAATCACTAAACTTTGAGCAAATCAGATTGCCCTCCATCATGTAGGTGGGCTCATCCAATGAGTTAATGGTTGCATTGAAACAGAAAGGCTACCCCCCATATCCCACCCACTGAGCAAGAGGAAATTCTCCAGCCCACAGCCTCCAGATTTCAGCTGCACCCGCAGGTCTCCAGCCTCCCCACCCAACCTGCAGAAGTGAAACTGTCAGCATCCCTAACACTGGGAGCCAGTTCCCTTATAACAAACCTCTGTATAAACAGGCAGCTCTTACTGTCTGTGGGGTCTGCATCCATGGACTCAACTCAGATGGAAAATCACAGAAAAAAATGTATCTGTACTGACTTTATTCCTTGTCATTATTGCTGAAACAATACAGCATAACAACAAAAATTTTCAATTTGACATCATATCATGTATTATAAGTCTAGAAATGATATAATGTGCAGAGAAATGTGCAAATATTGCACAATTTTGTTATAAGAAACATGAGCATCCACAAATTTTGATATTGGCAGGTTCCTAGAACCAAAGCCCAGTGGACACATAGGGTCAACACTAACCTACTCATCATAATATGAGATTTCAAGACATATAACAAGGCAGTTAAATCAAAACAGCCTGGTACTAGTACAAAAACAGATGGATACACCAATGGAACAGAATAGAAATGCCAGAAATCAATCCAACTTATCTTTTACAAAGGAGCTAAAATCAATCCCTAGAATGATGCAGGGAAAACTGGATCTCCACATGCAGAAATATGAAACAAGACCCCTCCCTACCTTACACCTTACACAAAATCCACTCAAAATGGATTAAAGACCTAAATATGTAAACCAAAACCATCAAATTATTAGAGAACAGTTGGGAAACCTTGCAAGACAATGGCATAGGCAAAGACTTCTTGGAAAAGACCCCAGAGGCACAGGCAATCAAAGCCAAAATTAACAAATGAGATTACATCAAATTGAGAAGCTTCTGTACTGCAAAAGAAACAGTCAGGAAAGTGAAGAGGCAACAAACAGAATGGGAGCAATTATTTGCAAACTATGCAACTGATAAAGGATTAAAAACCAGGATCTACAAAGAGATCAAGAAACTCCACAACAACAAAACAAAAAACCCTGTTAAGAGATGGACCAATAACTTAAATATTTTCCAAAAGTGGAAATCCAAATGGCCAACAGACACATGAAAAAATGTTCAGGATCACTAGCAATCAGGGAAATGCAAAACAAAACCACAATGAAATTTCATCTCACCCCAACAAGAATGGCTCTCATACAGAAATCAACAAACAACAAATGCTGGCGAGGATGTAGGAAAATGGTATCCTAATCTACTATTAGTGGGAATGTAAACTGGTACAGCCACTGGGGAAGACAGTTTGGAGATACCTCAGATATCTGAATATAGACCTACCATATGGCCCAGCCATCCCATCCCTGGGAATTTACACAAGAGAAGTGAGCAGTTATCTACACCCCTGTGTTTATTAAAGCTCAATTCATAATAGTTCAGATATGGAATCAACCTAAATGCCCATCAACCAAAGACTGGATAAAGAAATTATGGAATATGTACACTCTGGGAAACTACACAGTGGTAAAAAAAAAATGAAATCTGATCATTTGCAACAAAATGGATAAATCTGGGAAACTATCATGCTTAGTGAAATAAGCCATACCATTTGTTCTCCCTAAAGAACACGTAAGAGGAAATCTGTAGAAGTAAAATTGACAATTTGAGAAGCAATGGCTTGAACAGCCCTTTTCTTGTTTTGCTTTTAAAGATTTATTTTATTTATTTGAAATCCAGAATTAGAGGGGCGGAGCCAAGATGGCGGAATAGTGAGGACGCGCACTAGCAGTCCGCAAAAAGATAGTTTAATAAAAACAGAGTTACTGTAGCCTCAGGAAAAATCTCACGGAAAAAAATGCAGTGGAAATTCTTCCGGACCCAGTGAATGAGACGCAGAGGACCTATGGGAAAGTAAGTTTGCGAACGGCAAATCGTGCCTTAGTGGCACGGGAGCTGCCGGGAGGGACGGGAACCGGACGGAACACAGTCGCCATTAGAATCGAGCGCTTGAACGGGAGCCGATACAGGGATCCCGAGACACTGGCGGGGGGAAGCAGACGCCACGGGGGAAACAGCACAGTTGAGGCGAGCCCACACGGACACTAGCCTCTTTCGTTGCCCACCCTGCTCACTCGAGCTAGACTGAACACAGTGGGACGGCGTGCGCCCACCGGCTGAACCGGAAGCCGGGCGGAACACAGTCGCCATTGGAACTGAGCGCTTGAACGGGGGCCGATACAGGGATCCCGAGATACTGGCGGGGGGAAGCAGACCCCCCACGGGGGAAAACAGCACAATTGAGGCGAGCCTGCACGGACACTAGCCTCTCTCGTCACCCACCCTGCTAATTCGAGCTAGATTAAATGCAGTGGGACAAGGCGCACCCGCCCGCCCGCCCGCCCGCCCATCACTGAGGCAGACGGAACCAAAAACCCGAGGCTGTAGAAACCTGAAGGGGATCCAAAAACTGGGAACACACCGCGCACACAAACTCCATTACCTTGACAACCCAGAGAAAGAGTGAGGGAAAAAAAAAAAAATGCCAAATAAAAACAGATTCCGAGGGAGCAAGATCAAGGAAGACGCTATGATGACCCCAAACGGAAAAGACACCCCAAGTCAGGATTATGAAGATAATGAGATAGAAGAAATGCAAGAAGCAGATCTCAAAGAATTGATAAGAACATTAAGAAGTTCTCAAAAACAAATTCTTGAACTACAGAAATCCTTAATGGATAAGATAGAAAATCTCTCTCGCGAGAATGAAGCACTACGCAGAAATCAAAATGAAATGAAACAACTAGTAGAACAAGAAGCTACGAGAGTGACAAAAAATCTTAATGAATTGAAGAATTCAATAGATCAAGTGACAAGCAATCTTGAGGGCCTTAAAACCAGAATGGGTGAAACAGAAGAGAGAATATCGGACCTAGAAGACAGAGAACAGGAGAGGAAACAGTCAAACCAAAGACAAGAAGAGGAAATTAGAAAACTAAAAGATATCGTCGGGAATTTACAGGATACTATTAAAAAACCCAACATTCGGGTTCTAGGTGTTCCTGAAGGTATGGAGAGGGAGAAAGGATTAGAAGGCCTTTTTAGGGAGATACTAGCAGAAAACTTTCCAGGCTTGGAGAAAGACAGAGAAATCCTAATCCAGGAAGCTCATAGAACCCCTAATAAACATGACCAAAAGAGATCCTCTGCACGACATATTGTAATTAAACTCACCACAGTGAAGCAAAAAGAAAAGATCCTAAAATGTGCAAGAGAGAAACGGCAGATTACTCTCAGAGGATCTCCAATTAGACTTACAGCTGACTTCTCAACTGAAACCCTACAAGCTAGAAGGGAATGGCGAGACATAGCCCAGGTGCTTAGAGAGAAAAACTGCCAGCCCAGAATATTATACCCTGCAAAGCTCTCATTTGTGAATGAAGGTGAAATAAAGACCTTTCATAACAAACAAAAATTGAAAGAATTTGTTGCCACACGTCCAGCCCTGCAAAAGATACTTAAAGACGTGTTACACACAGAAACACAGAAACACGACCATCAACATGAAAGAAGGTAAACGAAGGGAACCTCACAGCAAAAGATCACAGGGAATTCAAAGCATACATTAGAAAATATCTGGCAAATGGCAGGGCAAACTTACCACTTATCAATAGTCACATTGAACGTTAAAGGTCTAAACTGTCCTGTTAAAAGACAGAGATTGGCTGATTGGGTTAAGGAACAAAAACCATCTATTTGCTGCCTACAAGAAACACATCTTTCCAACGAAGATCCATACAGACTGAAAATAAAAGGATGGAACAAGATATACCACGCCAACAGAAATGAAAAAAGAGCGGGTGTAACCATCTTAATATCGGACTACATAAACTTTAACACAAAAACTGTTAAGAGAGACAAAGAGGGGCACTATATAATGATTAAGGGATCAATACTACAGGAAGATATAACAATTCTCAATGTATATGCACCTAATTACAGGCCACAGGTTTATTTAAAAAATTTGTTAAGAAACTTAAAGGGAGACTTAGATCCCAACACAATAGTACTGGGGGACTTCAATACTTCACTCACAGATATTGACAGATCGACAGGACAGAAGATCAACAAGGAGACAGTAGATTTAAACAACACTATAGCCCAAATGGATCTAACAGATATCTACAGAACTTTTCATCCTACACAGAAAGCATTCACATTCTTCTCAACAGCACATGGAACCTACTCTAGGATTGATCACATATTAGGCCATAAAGCAAGTCTCAGCAAATTCAAAAGAATTAAAATCATACCATGCAACTTCTCAGACCATGAGGGAGTGAAGTTGGAAATTAGCAACTCAGGAATCCCTAGAGCATATGCAAACACATGGAGATTGAACAACATGCTCCTGAATGAACAATGGGTCACTGAAGAAATCAAAAGAGAAATCAAAAATTTTCTGGAAGTAAATGAGGATAACAGCACAACATACCAAAACTTATGGGATACAGCAAAAGCAGTGTTAAGAGGAAAGTTTATATCAATAGGTGCCTACATCAAGAAACTGGAAAGGCACCAAATAGATGAGCTTTCAATGCATCTCAAGGATCTAGAAAATTTGCAGCAAACTAGACCCAAATCTAGTAGAAAAAGAGAAATAATCAAAATCAGAGAAGAAATCAACAGGATTGAATCCAAAAAAACATTACAAAAAATCAGCCAAACGAGGAGCTGGTTTTTTGAAAAAATAAACAAGATTGACACCCCATTGGCCCAACTAACTAAAAAAAGAAGAGAAAAGACTCAAATCAGTAAAATCAGAGATGAAAAAGGAAATATAACAACAGACACCACAGAAATCAAAAGAATCATCAGAAATTACTACATGGACTTGTATGCCAGCAAACAGGGAAACCTCTCAGAAATGGATAGATTCCTGGACACATGCAACCTACCTAAATTGAACCAGGAAGACATAGAAAACCTAAACAGACCCATAAGTGAGTCAGAAATTGAATCAGTAATAAAGGCCCTCCCAACAAAGAAAAGCCCAGGACCAGATGGATTCACTGCTGAATTCTACCAGACATTTAAAGAAGAACTAACCCCAATTCTTCTCAAACTATTCAGAACAATCGAAAAAGAGGGAATTCTCCCAAATTCCTTCTATGAAGCCAGCATCACCTTAATTCCTAAACCAGAAAAAGATGCAGCATTGAAAGAGAATTACAGACCAATATCCCTCATGAACATAGATGCAAAAATCCTCAATAAAATTCTGGCCAATAGACTGCAACAACACATCAGAAAGATCATCCACCCAGACCAAGTGGGATTCATCCCTGGTATGCAGGGATGGTTCAATATTCGCAAAACAATCAACATGATACACCACATTAACAGACTGCAGAAGAAAAACCATATGATTATCTCACTAGACGCAGAGAAAGCATTCGATAAAATTCAACACCCTTTCATGATGAAAACCCTAAGCAAACTGGGTATAGAAGGCACATTCCTCAATACAATCAAAGCAATTTATGAAAAACCCACGGCCAATATCCTATTGAATGGGGAAAAGTTGGAAGCATTTCCACTGAGATCTGGTACCAGACAGGGATGCCCACTCTCACCACTGCTATTCAATATAGTGCTGGAAGTCTTAGCCAGAGCTATTAGGCAAGAAAAAGAAATTAAAGGGATACAAGTTGGGAAGGAAGAACTCAAACTATCCCTCTTTGCAGACGACATGATTCTTTATTTAGGGGACCCAAAGAACTCTACTAAGAGATTATTGGAACTCATAGAAGAGTTTGGCAAAGTAGCAGGATATAAAATCAATGCACAAAAATCAACAGCCTTTGTATACACAGACAATGCCACGGCTGAGGAAGAACTGCTAAGATCAATCCCATTCACAATAGCTACAAAAACAATCAAATACCTTGGAATAAATTTAACTAAGGACATTAAAGATCTCTACAATGAAAATTACAAAACCTTAAAGAAAGAAATAAAAGAGGATACCAAAAAATGGAGAAATCTTCCATGCTCATGGATTGGAAGAATCAATATCATCAAAATGTCCATTCTACCAAAAGCAATTTACAGATTCAACGCAATACCAATCAAGATACCGAGGACATTCTTCTCAGATCTGGAAAAAATGATGCTGAAATTCATATGGAGACACAGGAGACCTCGAATAGCTAAAGCAATCTTGTACAACAAAAACAAAGCCGGAGGCATCACAATACCAGATTTCAGGACATACTACAGGGCAGTTGTTATCAAAACAGCATGGTACTGGTACAGAAACAGATGGATAGACCAATGGAACAGAATAGAAACTCCAGAAATCAATCCAAACACCTACAGCCAACTTATATTTGATCAACGATCCAAAACCAGTCCCTGGAGTAAGGTCAGTCTGTTTAATAAATGGTGCTGGGAAAACTGGATTTCCACGTGCAGAACCATGAAGCAAGACCCCTACCTTTCACCTTACACAAAAATCCATTCAACATGGATTAAAAATTTAAACCTACGACCCGACACCATCAAATTACTAGAGAGCATAGGAGAAACCCTGCAAGACATAGGTACTGGCAAAGACTTCTTGGAAAAGACCCCAGAAGCACAGGCACTGAAAACCAAAATTAACTACTGGGATTGCATCAAATTGAAAAGTTTCTGTACGGCAAAAGAAACAGTCAGGAAAGTGAATAGGAAACCGACAGAATGGGAAAATATATTTGCAAACTATGCAACAGATAAAGGGTTGATAACCAGAATCTACACAGAAATTAAGAAACTCCACAACATCAAAACAAACAACCCACTTAAGAGATGGGCCAAGGACCTCAATAGACATTTTTCAAAAGAGGAAATCCAAATGGCCAACAGACACATGAAAAAATGTTCAAGATCCCTAGCAATCAGGGAAATGCAAATCAAAACCACAATGAGGTTTCACCTCACCCCGGTGAGAATGGCTCACATTCAGAAATCCACCAACAATAGATGCTGGAGAGGATGTGGGGAAAAAGGGACACTAATCCACTGTTGGTGGGAATGCAAACTGGTGAAGCCACTATGGAAGTCAGTCTGGAGATTCCTCAGAAACATGAATATAACCCTACCATTCAACCCAGCCATCCCACTCCTTGGAATTTACCCAAAGGAAATTAAATTGGCAAACAAAAAAGCCGTCTGCACAGCAATGTTTATTGCGGCTCAATTCACAATAGCTAAGACTTGGAACCAACCCAAATGCCCATCAACAGTAGACTAGATTAGGAAATTATGGGACATGTACTCTACAGAATACTATACAGCAGTCAAAAACAATGAAATCCGGTCACTTGCAACAAAATGGAGGAATCTGGAAAACATCATGCTGAGTGAATTAAGTCAGTCCCAAAGAGACAAATATCATTTGTTTCCCTTGATTGGCGATGACTAACTGAGCACCAAAGGGGAAACCTGTTGAAGTGAAATGGACACTATGAGAAACAGTGACTCGATCAGATCTTGTGCTGACTGTTGTTGTACAATGTAATACTTTATCCATGGTAGTATTTTTTTTTTCTTTATCCTAGTACTAGAGGTTGAACTCTGTAATTAACACACAATTATTCTTAGGTGTTTAAATTTTAACTGAAAAGTGATCTCTGTGAAATATAAGAGTGGGAATAAGAGAGGGAGGAGATGTAAAACTTGGGACAGGCTCAATCGGAACGGCCCCAAATGATGGAGTTAGAATTGTGCCAGGGGTTTCCAATACAACCCCATCAAGGTGGCATGTACCAAGGCCATCTCACTAGTGCAAGTGATCAATTTCAGCTCACAATTGACCACACTGATAGGTCTAAGAGCCAAAGGGATCACACAAACAAGACTAGTGTCTGCTAATACTAACTGATAGAATGAAAAAGGGAGAGAATGATCCAACATGGGAAGCAGGATACACAGCAGACTCATAGAATGGCAGATGTCCTAAATAGCACTCTGGCCTCAGAATCAGCCCTTAAGGCATTTGGATCTGGCTCAAGAGCCCATGAGAATATTTTAGGCATGGAAAGCTAAGACACTCTGGAAAAAACAGAAGACCTAAATGAAAGATCTCTGCGAGTGAGATCCCAGTGGAAAGAACGGGGCCATCAAAGAAGGAGGTACCTTTCTCTGAAGGGAGGAGAGAACTTCCACTTTTACTATGGCCCTGTGGGAATAAGATCGAAGTCGGCTAACCCTAAAGGCTTCCATAGCCTCGGCAACTCATGACCAGAGCCTAGGGAGATTACTGACGCCATAAACAAGAGTGTCAAATTGTTAAATCAACATCAGGAGTCACTGTGTACTTACGTCTCATGAGGGATCTGTCCTTAATGTGTTATCCAATGTGAAGTGATGCTATTACTAGTACTGAAACAGTATTTTTACACTTTGTGTTTCTGTGTGGGTGCAAACTGACGAAATCCTTACATAGTATATATTGAATCGATCTTCTTTATATAAAGATAATTGCAAATGATTAAAAAATCTTGGTGTTAAACTGGAAATTGCATAGACAATTAATCAATTTTTTAAAAAAAAAATCATGTAGGATCTCTGTCCTTAATGTGCTGTACATTGTGAATTAATACTATAACTAGTACTCCAACAGTATTATCATTTTGTGTCTCTATGCGAGGGCAAACCGTTGAAATCTTTACGTAATATGTACTAAATTGATCTCCTGTGTATAAAGAGAATTGAAAATGAATCTTGATGTGAATGGAAGGGGAGAGGGAGCGGGAAAAGGGGAGGGTGGGGGGAGGGAGGGATGTTGTGTGGGGGGGGAGCCATTGTGGTCCATGAGCTGTTCTTTGGAAATTTATATTCTTTAAATAAAAGCTTTATAAAAAAAAAAAAAAAAAGAAATCCAGAATTAGAGAGAGAGGTAGAGACAGAGAGAGAGGCCTTGCATCCACTGGTTCACTCCCCAGATGGCTGCAGCAGCTGGAGCTGTGCCGATCTGAAGCCAGGAGCCAGGAGCTTCTCCCGGGTCTCCCACATGGATGCAGGGGCCCAAGGACTTGAGCCATCTTCTACTGCTATCCTAGGCCATAGCAGAGAGCTAGATCAGAAGAGGTGCAGCTGGGACTCAAACTGGCGCCCATATGGGATGCTGGCGCTTCAGGCCAGGGCTTTAACCTACTGTGCCACAGGGCCAGTCCCAGACTTTTTCTTGACTGTTGAGGAACAGGGTTTTTTTCATACTATTTGTTGAATTCTTTACTTAACGTAGAGTCAATCATATGTGTATAAAGTCAATTGAAAATAGATCTCAGTAAAAAAAATAAGAGTGAGAGTAAGAGAGGGAGGAGAAAGTTCGTAACTGTAAAGCTGTATAGTTCTGCATGCATTCCTATGAACTTACTTCTAATGGTGCAGTTTAAAAACTTGCCATGGGACCCCAAATCCCATTAAGCTGGGTGGCATAAATACCATCTTAAGTGTTAAAGTGATCTAATGGATATTATTAAGTGTTAAAGGGATCATATAAACAGGATTAAGCATCTAGTAAAAATAATAGAATTAAAAAGGATAGAATGTTCCAACAGGGGAAGCAGTCCTCACAGCAGACTCATAGAATGACAATCGTTTTATGTAGCCCTCTGACCTCAGAATCAGCCCTCAAGGCATTCTGGTCTGGCCCAAAAGCCCACAAGAACATTTCAGGCATGGAAAGCCAAGACACTGTGTTAAAAAATGTTCTACATGAAGGATCTCTGTGGGTGAGACCCCAGTGGAAATAAGTGACCATTAAAGAAGGATGTACTTTTCTCTGAAGGGAGGAGAGAACTTCCACTTTGCTTATGGCCTTGTCTAACTACTGATGGTGTTTGTGGATTCAAAAGGCTTCCATAGCCTAGGCAGCTCATGTCAAGAGCCTTGGGTTATCACTGACATCATATATAAGAGTGCTAATTGTTAAATTAACAAGAGTCCCTGTGCACTAACTTCCCATGCAGGACCACTGTCCTCAATGAATTGTATTGTGAGAGTTAACTATAAAACTTGTTCTCAAACAGTTTTTTATGCAAATTGATGAAATCTTTATGTATTATAGAGATGGTCTTCTGTGTATATAGTTAATTGAAAATTAATCTCAGTGGATAATAAGACTAGAAATGGGAGGGGGTGGGAGTGTGGATGGGAGGATGGATATGGTGGGAAGAAACACTATATTCATAAAGTTGACTTATGAAATAAATGAAGTTTAAATTCCATATATAAAAGGTTTCTTTAGGAAAAGAATAAATCTTAGTAAAAGATAAGAATTGTAATAGGATAGGGAGGAGGAAGATGGGTGGGAGAGTGGGTGGGAAGGTGGTTATGTTGGGAAGAATCACCATGTTCCTAAAGTTGTAATTATGAAATATATGAATTTTGTATTCCTTACATAAAAGGTTTTTGGGGAAAAAACCAAAAACAAACAAAATAAACATATTTCATTTACAAGCTTAAAAAAAAATTCCAAATCTCTGAGAAATGTTGAAAGGGGAAAAAAAACCTCTATCCTACTGATTGTGGAGTGCGTGGTTAATATAAGCCACCAAATATTGTCTAGATCCCTTTGCTTTTGGTCTTTGGTAACCTTGCAGACCCCAATCCTGAATTGTTAGTCGACTAACAGCCTTGCCCAGACTCTCAATGGCTTCTGGCTGTCTAGTCTCCTGACCTAAGTAACCCCTGATCTGCTGTTGCTCTGGTGACTACCCTGTCTCATCCATCTGACCTCAGCTGAGCTCTTCCTCTGCTCTGCTACTTCATCACCCATGAAACAGGATGAGCCAATAAAAGACACTGAAATAAAGGCCGCATTCCTGAGATCCGATCTTCATGCTGGGGCATATAATTTCCTTGTTGTGTTCACACTTCTGATCTATCATCAAATAATACTCTTATTTCTGTTTCTTATTTGGATTCAGGCATGGATCTAGTAAGTGGAGAACTTACTCGGCACAGATCTGACTGTTCTGTGTGGTGTCCAACAATAAGCTGAGCAGAGAAAGCAGTCCTTGCTGGGAAAGGCAATCAGACATTTCCTTCCAAAGATGCAGAGTCGGAGGGACCTCACCGCCAGACTTGAGAAGCTTGCTCCCAGAATTTCAGTGCTTCTACAACTACACCAGTGCTGACATTTTGTCGTCTTCATAACAAAAGGAGTATTTTGTTTGTTTTCATTTTGTCTTGCTTTGGCTATTTGGTAGCTGTAATAACAATTGCATACATTTTCTTTAGGGTAAACAAGGTATTGAAGTCATGCACTTAACTTAAAGCAAAAATGATGTATTGATTGTAATGGTGATAGAATACAAGTGACAATGATTAGACATTCACTAAAGGGATAACTTTTCCTGGGCTTAACACTCCGGAAAAATAAGAGTTCTAATTCAACATATTGGTTTTTTTTTTTATTTTTTTTTTTATTTTTATTTTTTGACAAGCAGAGTGGACAGTGAGAGAGAGAGTCAGAGAGAAAGATCTTCCTTTGCCACTGGTTCACCCTCCAATGGCCGCCACAGCCAGCACGCTACAGCAGGCAGACCGCGCTGATCCGATGGCAGGAGCCAAGTGTTTCTCCTCGTCTCCCATGGGGTGCAGGGCCCAAGGACTTGGGCCATCCTCCACTGCACTCCCAAGCCACAGCAGAGAGCTGGCCTGGAAGAGGGGCAACCAAGACAGAATCCGGTGCCCCGACCAGGACTCGAACCCAGTGTGCAGGCGCTGCAGGCGGAGGATTAGCCTATTGAGCTGCAGCGCCGGCCTCAACATGTTGTTTTAAAAGTAATATTCGTATTTTTTGTTCATTCAATACACATTAAGTATCTTCCATATGTAACCCAAAATAAATGCATCTTTCCTAAGTCTGGCTAAATGCATGTCATACAGAAAACCTGGTCTTAAATAATGTAATTAGATAATCCTCATCAACATCTTAATCAGCACTGGGTTACTGAGGCAATTTTTTTTTCTTTACTGAAAGAATACTTGACTAACATTCTAATCCTGCAGAATCCTTGCCTTTCAAGGAATAAGTGCATGGGTGAATTACAATATCTTACTCAAAAATATACTTCATATCTTGCCCTCCAGGGGAAATTTCATCAGTCATGTGCATACTGATCCACACTCCCTGGCTGAATTAAACCTAAAAGAAACAGACTCCAGCGTTCCAATACCTGTCGTGGATCTGAAACTGCCAAGGTGCACACCACACAAATTCTATTCCTGGAGGTTTACAGTCAGTAGATCCAAAAAAGCCCACAAGATGCTTGTAATAAACCACAAACTCAATGAGATAGCTCAACTGCGAGATAAAGGGCAATAAAAATTCATCACCTGACATCATAGTATTCCCTGAGGTGTCTGCAGGCTCTAAAGGGCAGGTTTGTGCATAATGAAATCCTAAGGAGTCCAAGGGACCCTGAATGCCTCCTGCTCTGCCTCTTCCTCCAACTGACTACTGTTTGAGTAAGCTTATGTCCCAGAAACAGCCATCTATTCCACTTGAATTCTTTTCTCCACAGCATAGTGAGCAAAAACTAACAAGGGAAAGCAGGTACAATGCAGCTGGAATTGGTCATTAGGATTCAAAGCCAGTGTGAGGCTGGATCCCTGTGGGGAAGCATCTGTGCCTTACTCAACTCCATCTTCTCCAGATTCTCTTGCAGCACAGAGGTACCTGAGGCTCCCTTTTCCCCTTGATGTTCTTATTCACTGTCTCTCCCTCCCTTCACATTCCTGATGTATTCTTCCTTCTGAGCACGAAGTCCTCACTCAGGTCTCAACTTCAGCACCCCTTTGTTGGGTGCAGACATGTAAACCCACATTGACATGTTAATAGTTAATGGATGGGGCTGGTGCTGTGGCACAGTGGGTTAATGTTCTGGCCTGAAGCGCCGGCAACCCATACGGGCACTGGTTCAAGACCAAGCTGCTCCACTTCCAATCCAGCTCTCTGCTATGGCCTGGGAAAGCAGTAGAAGATGGCCCAAGTCTGCGGGCCCCTGCACCCATGTGGCTTGGGATCAGCACAGCTCCAGCCACTCTGGCCAACTGGGGAGTGAACCAGTGGATGGAAGACCTCTCTCTTTCTCTCTCTCTCTCTCTCTCTCTCTCTCTCTCTGCCTCTCCTTCTCTCTGTGTGTAATTCTGACTTTCAAATAAAATAAATAAATCTTTTAAAAAAAATAATGGATTAATGTCAATGGTTGATGGATTAAGCTTGGAGACTTGATCTAATTATGGTGTCTAGGAGGCCAGCCTAGTGGGTGGTCTTTAGGTCACAGGGATGTGCCTTGTGCCCTTGGAAGGTGTGTCTCAGGGGAGGGTTGGCTATCGAAGCTGAGTTCAGCTCAGCTGTGCCCTACTCCTCCTGTGGTTATTCCTTTGCACACCTCCACCATTCCCAGTCTCCCCCTCATCAGACTCCAGACCAATGGAGACACCAGATACTGGACTGCGAACCTTCAAACCATGAGCCAAAATAAACCTCTTCTTCCTGAAGAGCTGCTCTCATGTGCTTGTCATAGTATTACAGCATACTGAGTGCTGTAAAAAAGAACAATATTGGAAAACCATATTACTGTACAAATATTAAGAATTTTTATCCCTCAAAAGACACAGTGAGGAGAGTGAAAAGGCAAACCACTGAATGGGAGAATATATCTGTAAATAAATATATCCACTAAAGCACTCATATCCAGGCAAGATTTTTACAACATCTATGAATCAGTAAGGAAAACATACACAGCCCCATAGGAAAAAATCATCAAATGACTTGAATAGGCATTTCATAAAAGTGATTAAGTAAATGTCAAATACATAGCATAACATGATCCTAAGTGGAAACATCTCAGCAACTGAAGGGTTTTTGTCTATCTGCATTTGTGATAGATAAGATTTCTCATGAGCTCAGCTCTTCAGATAACCTTACATGCTGTGGAGCCACACCATGGCTTTTAATAAATCTCATGAGAAACAGGCTGTTCACCATAGTACTTTACATGATTCCACTTACAATGCTGGGTGCAGGCAACTACAACTGTCTTGGAATGAGTTGGAATATTTGGGGTTTTGACCTGTTTGTTTATGAATATGGTTTGTCTGATCATAGCTCTTACACCCTTGAGGCTGTCATTAGCACACCTGAGTGTTGGCACTTGCAAAGCTATGAATGTTCTTACTGCCTACTTTATCATGTAGAGTATCCTACTAATGAGGCATTTCGCTACGTTTTCATATGTTTCTTAATAAATGACCTTTCCAAAATATAAATAAGTATCTTTGAAATTTTTTATTATTTTTTCCACAGTTATGTTTTCAGGGTTTCAATATTTTGGAATTTTAAACTTTAGGGAGTTTGAACTTTCAGGATTCCAACATTTAGGGTTATGTCATTCAGGATCATGTATTTCAGGATTATGGACTGAATCATATTTGTACTCCCTGCAACACAAATTCATCTTCTCTAATATACATCCAACAGATAGGCAGGACTGCCTGGAACAAAAGATTTGTGTAAGAATGTTGATTAAAGGGGAAGGTATTCAGTCTACCAGTTCAGAGGCTGGGTTGAGATGCCAGCTTCCCATGATGGAGTGTCTTGATGGCAGTGTTCATCTCTCCTCACTCCAGATTCCTGCTGATGTGGACCCTGGGAAGCAGTCGTGATGGCTCCAGTGATCAAGTTCCTGCTGTCCACAGGGAGACCTAGACTGAGTTCTCAGCTCTCAGCTTTTAGCCTTGTCCCAGCCATGGACATTGTGGACATTTGAAAACTGTCCAGTGGGCGAGGGTGAGAGTCTCTCTCTCTCTCTCTCTCTCTCTCTCTCTCTCTCTCTCTCTCTCTCCTTCTCTATCTCTCTCTCCCTCTCCCAAATAAACTAATAATTTTAAAAAGAATATTCATTGCAGCACATTTCATATTAATCAAAAAAACTGGAACTAACCCAAACACCCTGTAGCAGAATGGAGACATAAATCTTAGTGTAGTCCAAAAATGGTTTACAACCACAAACAGCATATGGGTGGATCTCAAAAATGTAAATTGGAGTGAAAAAAGGCAACACAAAAAGAGTAATTACTGCATGATCCTTTATAAAATGTTCAAAACTAGGATGAATCTTTGTTAAGAAAGTCAAGAGCATGACTGCCATTGGGTAAGGGTGGTTATTGTTGCTGGGATTCTGCAGGAGTTCTTTTTCCTAATTCCAGTTAAAGGTCTTCTGGATATAGACACTCTATGAAAATACAGTTAGCTGTATATTTATAATTTGAACATTTTTCTGAATATAAGTTATACTTAATTTCAATTTGTATACAAAATTATCAATATAAGCATCATTGAAGAATACAGGGCAATAAATGATGTTGTAAGGAAACAGCAAAAATGCTTTCTAAATTCAAGGTGAATGACTCCAATTCCTTTCTTAAAGGCACCACGTCTCATTCTGTCATGCAGCAGTTACATTGCAAGGTAAACTTGAATTACCTTGCATATAAACAATAGGCAAAGTTGGTGAGGCATCTTACATTGAATCCTCTGACAGATACTGACATCTGAGCAGAAATACTTCTTAGTGATCCTGTTTCACTTTGTTTAATTTCTTTTAACTAGGCAACAAAATAACATTGGCAATTTTATCTACAATACATTTTTCTGGGGACAAGAATTCCTTAAAGGACTTAATTTTTAAATGATACTAAAAAAAAGAAAAAAACACCTAATCATGTTATGCTAGCTAATGCAAAGAGTGAAAGTGCCTGTGCTTCTATTTAGTTTCTGTGAATCTAAATAATCCTGTATGTAAAAGGCAACCCAGTTTATGAGCAGCCTTTAGCCCAGTGGTTAAGAAATGGGTTAAGATGCCTGCATTCCACATAGAATATCTGAGTTCAAAACCCAGCTCTGACTCCTGGCTTCAGCTTTCTTTCTTTTTTAATTTAATTTTATTTTTTTGACAGGCAGAGTGGACAGTGAGAGAGAGAGACAGAGAGAAAGGTCTTCCTTTTCTGTTGGTTCACCCCCACAATGGCCGCTGTGGCCGGCGTGCTGCGGCCAGTGCACCGCGCTGATCAAAAGCTGGGAGCCAGGTGTAGGGCCCAAGGACTTGGGCCATCCTCTATTGCCTTCCCTGGCCACAACAGAGAGCTGGACTGGAAGAGGGGCAACCAGGACAGAATCCAGTGCCCTGACCGGGACTAGAACCCAGGGTGCCGGAGCTACAGGCGGAGGATTAGCATATTGAGCCTCAGCGAAGCTTTCCACTAATACAGACTTGGGAAGCAGCAATTATGGCTCCAATAATTGGGTTCCTGCTGCCCATGTGGAGGATCTGGATTGAGTTCCCAGCTCCTGGATTTGTCTCCCATTGTGGGCATTAGGGGAGTGAAGCAAAGATGACAATGTTTGTCTATCTGTCTGTCTCTCTCTCTCTCTATCTCCCTTTCTCTCTATCTGTGTGTGTGTGTGTGTGTGTGTGTGTCTTTGTCTCTTTCTGTGTGTCTCTCTGTCTTTATTTCTCTGTCTCTGAAATTTAAAAAAGTGAATAAAAGGAGAATAAATAGATTTCAAATCCTTGGAGGGGAGAGATACAGCCCTAGAGATAGATGTATTGAGTCTTCACCCTTCAGAAAAATCAGTCACTAGTGGAGATACAGAAAATAATCTAAATTCCACATTTGTATCTTAAAATAACATATTTTATTGCATTTTGTGCTAAAATATCCATAGCACAAAAGTTGCCATCTTCACTATGATCCAGTGCACAATTCAGTGACAGGAAGAACATTGGCATTGATGGGCAGACATCACAACCATCAATCTCCAGAACTGTCTTCATCTTGCACAACTGAAACTCTGGCCCAGTAAACATTAGCTGCTTAATATTCCATTGTATGGATAGCCCGAAATCATTAATGCCTTCAGCCACTGATGGACAACTGGACTGTTTCCACCTTCCAACTACTGAGACACATTTTTCACTTGTAGCTCTTTGCAGTTGAATAAAGACGGCCACAAATTCTTTGGCACTCCACCCATCAAAAGGTGGCTCCTCTGCCCTGACACCTTAGTGAGCTTCCTTATTGTTGGATGGATGGGCAGGGTAAAGCCAAAATAAAGCTTTGCTGGTGCCCAGGCTTTAAACGCTGATGGTCTCTTCTTCCCAATCACTGGGACACCATGCTGGAGAGACCACATTTCAGGGTCCTGTCCACTGTGCCCGCTGATGCTGGCCTTCCCACCATCCTGGCCAACATGCCAGACATGTGAAGAAAGCCACTGAAACCCTCTAGACTAAAGAAACTCATTCAGTGCCACATGTAACACAAGAATCACTGCCCTATTCCAAGACCCAAGAAATCCTCAGATACAAGAAAAGAGATCTTTTGAGCCACACGCTTTGGGGTAGTTTGTAGTATAAGTAATTAGAACAACCTTGGCTCTAAATTTCAGAATATCCCTAAAGCCTTGCAGTGGACTCTATCACCAACGATAGGATAGCAGCCCTTCCAATATTCAAAGGAGTCCATGGCAGAACAAGCCAGCCCAGGACCATACCATGAAATATTTGTCATTTCCAGCAGGGGTGAAGAATCCACAGACCATGAAACATGGACTCCCTCAGATGACTAACCCATAAAGGTAAAACTAAAAGCTTGTCATGGGACTCCAAATCCCATTAAGTTGGCAGGTACCAATGCCATCTTACTAGTTAAAGTGATCAGTTTAAGTTCATAACTCATCATAAAGAAAGGATTAAGTGTTAAAGGGATCACATAACTGAGACCAGTGTCTGCTAATAATGACTGATAGAATTAAAAAGAATTATATATAATTATATATGTTTTATATATTTATATAAATATAAAATATTTATATATATAAAGGGATTTATCACAAGGGCTTGCCTCGTGGGACTATGGAGAAGTCCCACCATCTGCCCTCTAGTTAGACAATCAGGAAAGCCCATGACGTGATTCATTCTAAGTTCAAAGGCCTGAGACTTAGGGGAGCCAATGGTGTAAGTCCAAGTCTGAGTCTGAAGGCACAGAAACCAAGATGGCTGATGCCCAAGAGCAGAAGATGTCCTAGCTCCAGCAGAGAATAAAATCCCCCTTCCTCTGCCTTCTTGTCCTGTTCAGGACCTGAAAGCCTGCCTGAGCCCCACCCAGCTGGTGAAGGCGGATGGGCTTCACTCAATCTACTGATCAATGATAATCTTTTCTAGAAGCACTCTGACAGCCACACCCACATGCTCTTTGGACATCCTGGAACCCAATCAGGCTGACACATAAAATTAACCATCACAGCACTCCTCTAAACCTGGAAGAACTCAGAACACCACAACAGTGAACTTTCTCTCATTTCAGATATCATCACTGACCAGCACCTCCAAACGCATGTTGCTGCCCCAAGCCCACCCATGGAAATGGACGCAGCCTAAATTGACCAACACTGCCACGGCCTTTGAATCTTGGTTTGGCCTACTGACTTAGCAGTCACACCCTGACCCTGTCGATACTACAAGCTCCACTTGCAATCAATCCAACCTCCTTCTTGTTGACCATCAGCCCACTACAGAGATTCCAGCAACCCACAGGATCTTCCCTCTGATTGGAATACACACCCAAAAATGGGCTTGTGAACAATGAGCAGAGGAAAATGGACACTGATGATGCTTGGTTTGATTATTTCATGACTACCATGCATAAGGATATTCTTGTTAACTTCTTAGGAAGAGTCTCTAACCAGGTCTTAAATTTGAAGCTCAAAGGATGAGAAGCCGTTGGATACAAGCTTTTTGAAGGCTGATTTAGAGTCAGTCTATGCATAAATCCTGCCCCACTCGATAGCTGGGATAGGCAGCCCCTTTGCACTTGTCACTTACTGCTGTTGTCAGAAGACTGGCGTGAGAATGACACATGAGACTTGTGAAAAGTACTTACACAGGAGGAATCAGCACTGTACATGCACTAAGAGTCACATTATCACTCTCCTCACTGGCTGTCCTATGTTATTAACCTCTACATCCACACTGTCAACAGAAGGACCAAGGGGTGGCAGGGAGTTCCACTGAGGAACACATAGGTATGACTTGGCAAATTACATTTTTCCTAGGTCAGTAGATATCCCATTAGGTTTATAGCAAAATGAAAACTGTTAATGTCACAAGAACCTAGGGTTTTTATCCCAGTCCTTAAGGCCTGTCCATGGGAGAAATTAAGCAGGTGACAAAGATGTTCCAATGCTGATAAACTTGGGTAGATTTTATATCACAAGGATGCCTTTGGACTTTTTAAGAGGAAAATTTGGGTGGTGTTCCATGTTCCTAAAAATAATATTAAATATTCTGTAATTTTGTGGAATAGGAGAACTGGAATATTAATAAATATTTGCCACTTAAGGGCACTTCTTCTTAAGAGTTCTTCTTAAGAGTTCTTCTTAAGAACTTACTGTCAGATGTGGGCAGAGAGTGGGGAGAAGTCTGAGGGAGGAAAGCAGCTTGCAGCTCATCTGTTCCTGCTTGCCTTCGTACTTCACATGAGTCCTGTCTAAGACGTGCCTCAGACTGCTGAGGCTCTGGTCCCGGGCACAGCTCCCAGCAGTTCCAACTCCGGGAGGGGAATATCGCTGTCGCCCTGCTGCCTTTTGTACATGTCTACTATTTTTTAAATAAAGTTTCCTGGCTGCATACCCCACAATCTAAGAAATATAATCCGGCGCCGTGGCTCAACAGGCTAATCTTCCGCCTTGTGGCACAGGCACACTGGGTTCTAGTCCCAGTCGGGGCACCGGATTCTGTCCCAGTTGCCCCTCTTCCAGGCCAGCTCTCTGCTGTGGCCTGGGAGTGCAGTGGACGATGGCCCAAGTCCTTGGGCCCTGCACCCCGTGGGAGACCAGGAGAAGCACCTGGCTCCTGCCATCGGATCAGCGCGGTGCACCGGTTGCAGCGCGCTGGCCGCAGTGGCCATTGGAGGGTGAACCAATGGCAAAGGAAGACATTTCTCTCTGTCTCTCTCTCTCTCACTGTCCACTCTATCTGTCAAAAAATAAAAAATAAATTAAAATAAATTAAAAAAAAGAAATGTAAAAACACCTTTGCAGAAATGATCTGCAGTGCTTCTATACAGCGTTTGTTGCAATCAAACATGAAGAAGGATATTGGTAATCTGTACCTCACAGCACTCACAAAGGATCTCTGGTTTCCTTTGCGGAGCTAAAGAAATTTTAGACTAAAAGGGGTTATAGCCTACGACCCTCCTTCCTTTTTCACTGCATTTGAAGAAGCAGCTATCACAGGTCCCTCCCACACCGAGTGCAAGAAGAAAAGAAAAGAAGGGGAAGAATGCAATGGCCGTTCAGGAGCCAAGGATCAATAGTTCCAGGACCCTCTGTGGACACGAAGTCTACAGGTGCTCGATCCCTGGCATTACATGGGGTGGTATTGACGTAGAACCTGTGTAGCTCCTCCCTACACTCAATCATCTCTAGATCACTTGTGGGACCTGGTACAATGGAAATGCTATGGAAATAGTTACTATACTGTATTGTTTAGGGAATAATGACAGTAGAAAAATCTATGTGTTCAATACAGATGCAACTTTTAAAAATATTTTCAGTCTGTGGTTGGGTTTGACTTTAATAGGTTAAGACCAATGAAAGAAACTGAAAACATAAAAAGCAAATGAGAGTTAGATGGCGTCGTCTACATCTGCTGAAAAATCTCTGCAGAGACAGAACTCCTATCTGCAGGTTCACTCTTCAGGTGCCTGCAGTATCTGGGGCCAGAGTAGGAGTTGAGAACGCAGTGCAGATCCTCCATGTGTGTGACGGGAACCCCACTATTTGAGCCATCATAGCTGCCTCCCAGGGCCTGCATGAGCAGAAAACTAGAATCAGGAACCAGAGGCAAGAACTGAGGCCAGGCACTCCTGTGCAACACTGGTGTCTTAACCAGCATCTTTTTAAACAAAAATATTTATTTATTTATTTGAAATTCAGTTACATAGAGAGAAGGAGAGACAGAGAAAGAGTTGGTCTTCCATCCACTGAGTCACTCCCCAAATGGCTGTGATGGCTGGAGCTGCATCGATTCGAAGCCAGGAGCAGGTGCAGGGGCCCAAGGACTTGGGCCATCCTCTACTGCTTTCCCGGGCCATAAGAGAGAGCTGGATAGGAAGTGGCACAGCCGGGACTTGAACTGGCACCCATGTGGGATGCCGGCACTTCAGGCAGCAGCTTTTCCCACTACGCCACAACGCCGGCCCCTTAACCAACATCTTAACTCCTGGGCTAAACACCCATCCCTCTAGTTTCTTCTTTTCAATGAGAACTCTTGAGCATCCATAACATTCAGATTGTGCAAGGCCCTAGAAAAACAGATTGGAAGGGTACAGCCTCTGCACACACACCCTGGCAGCCTGGGGAGAGCAGGCCCTGCATCTCAGCCGTCAGCATCCCTACCATCATCCGGTGCACAGACCCATTTCCCATCAGAGCTAGTTTCATGTGAGTCTACCCTCAAAAGGTCAGGAAGAGAAACAGCCTCCTCTGAACTACTGCACACTTTGAGAGAAACAGCAGGCTTAATTAGTGTTGCAATATCAGCATTTCAAATTTTCACCACTAAATGTTTATCAGATTTTAGAATTCTGGTGACAGATAGTCTTTAACAAAATGCATTACAATGAATACTTGGGAATGGTTCCTGTCTCTTTTCCCAAATAAATGTTTACCTTGATTCATGCCCACTTTAATGCAAACATTTTTCTCCATCACAACCCTGAACACCATGACTTGTTTCAAACAACAATTCTTTTTTTTTTATCAACTCAAGCCATTGCAGGGGGGAATGTGTCTTTTTATTTGGCTTCTCAGGTGCTAATCAATTGCTAATTCTCTTTAACCATATCGACCCTCTCCCACTGTGCTTGCCTTATAGATTAATGTGCTACATTATATGGAACACAATTTCATGCAATGGAAGGAATGGATTCATGCATTATTCACTCCACATAAATACACGCACTTCTATTTGGAACCTTCAAAGATCTCAGAAAGACACAGTGAGGAGAGATACAATCTGACAGAGGCAAGAACTGGGACAGGAAAATTATATACAATGGCAATGGAGAAAAATAGAGCAATCTATATAGAAATGTAGCTGCTAGGAAGGAAGTGAGAGTAACAGGAAAGACAAGACAAGAAAGTGCCTCCGACTGTGTGTGACTCCTGACCGGAACCTGGATCCTGAGCACTGACTGTTGCCTGTTCAAGCAGCACACATGCAGCCCTACCACTGGATCCCAGTGCATGCAAAGGGTTACCCTGTTAGCATCTTGGGCCCATGCTAGCTGGCTGCCTACCCTATGGAGGCCAAAATAGCAGCTGAGCCTCCTGGGAGAAGCTCTTGTGATCTCAAGGCCTGCAGAAAACTGGTTGGTTTCCTTTTGAAGCTCTGGAAATGAACAGACTCCTGTGGGGACCAGGCACACGCTGGTTTAGCGAGCCTAAGCTGCCCCAGATGGACCCTCATTGTAATACATTAGCATGCCACAATAACACAGCTGCAAACTCTTCTCCTTTATTAGAAAATCCCTCCCCTTACATTAAATGACCCATCTACTATAAAACACTGGCCAGAGACAGGGTGGGTCACCACCCTGAGTGAACCCACAGTCTGCCTTTGGGGTGTGCACCTTGCTGTCTCAGTGAGGCGCCGGCTGCTTGCTATTCACTCCTCCACTGCACACTCTTGAATCCTCTCTCATGGTGAAATCAAGAACCTGGTTAACTGGCAGCAGTCACTGCGTGGCGCCAGTATGAGCAGGGTGGACCGACTTGAGACACTCAGAAAACACCTTTGTGTGAACTGAACAAAGCGTAAATAAAAATAAATGGCTATCAGCTTCTCTCTCCAAAATTTCCATGTTCTACTTGGTCATTTCAGGGAGGCAGGAAAGGCTGATGTCTCTTCCTAACAGAATCAAGACCTGGCCCCTCTTGTGTCAAAAAGAAGCGCGGGCGTTTGGTGCAGCAGTTACGCCGCTATTCGGGACACCAGCAGTCCTATCAGAGTGCCAGGCTTTGAATCCTCGATCCCCTCCTGATTCCAGCTTCCTGCTAATACACACCCTGGGTGGCTCAAGTGAGTGGGTGCCTGCCACCCACATGGACGACCCAAATGGAGTTCCTGGTTCCTGGCTTCAGCCCAGGCAGCCTGGCTGAGTGTATGCATTTAGGAAATGAACCAGCAGATGGGAAATCTCAATCTCAATCTCTCTCTTTCTCTTCTTTCAGATATATGAAATAAATAAAGGTTTTAAATTAGGGGGGATGAGAGGAAATCCAGACTGAGAATCCAAACAGATTGCTCCATAGAGGCTGTGGTATAATGACAAATGGATCTAGTCTTTGCCGTAATTCAAGGCACAGAGCTTCCAAGGCCCTGGGACTTTCCTGGTGATGGGAGTGTCCTTGTTATGCTAATGAATGAAGAACGAGGGCCTCTCATAGCTTCAGGACAGTTTTGGTAAGCAGGAAGGCCGAGCCCGTGATAGGAACATTGTCACTCTTCACAATTCCACCTCTAGGAAAGGGAGAGACACTAGCAAATAAATTTAATCAGTCAGTCAATGACTTGCTGCTTTAAATTTTTAAATTTTTATTTATGTACTTTTACTTTTATCTGAAGAGAGAGACAGAAAGACAGAGAGAGAGAGAGAAATGGAGGGAGATGGTCCATCTACTGCTTTACTACTCCACAGCAACCAGTGTTGGTTGGGCCAGGCCAAAGTCAGGAATCCAAAATGCGATCCAAGTCTCCCTCACGGGTGATGGGAGCAGAGTACTTGAGCCATCATCTGCTGTATCCCAGGGTACACATTAGCAAGATGCTGGATCAGAAGCAAAATATCTGGGATGCAATCCATGAAACCCCAATAAAACATCTGCTCATGAAGGCTTAGTGGAGGTTCCTGGTTGGTGACCCTGCTCCCCCCTAAAAATGTGGAGCTCACCATCCGCCAGTGAGCTCTAGAACACACGGCATAAGAAGCTGTTTTGCAAATTGATGTAACCACAGCAATGAAGGAGACCAATAATCTCCAAAACCATATTCCACAAGCAGGGAAAAGGGTGTCTTTTACTGTAGGGGCAATGAGTACGTCAGGGGGAAGTTCCTGTCACCCGTGTAGGAACAGGCACAGGTCCGCACAGCCACAGTCAGAACTGTGCTCCAGCAACGGTTGCATGCTGGGCTGATCAGGCTTCATTTCCTCCTGGGGCAGAGATTTTGGTATTAAGTGAAGCCAGAGGCTGCCTTTTGAAAACTTTTGACCTACCTGTACATGATTGCTCTTGCAATAGGGTCTGGGCCAGGCCAAGACGACAGGGGCTAGCATCTCTCCCTGGAATGTGACTGAAAGCTTGAGACAACTTTGGAGAACATCAGGAACCGTGAGGGTACTGAAACAGAAAAGAGGCACAGTAAACGCTTTGAGCTGCTCTGGGCATTCGCCAGATGTGCAGGGAGAACCAAGTACTGTGACTGCCTAAACAGGGGTGCAGGGGCAATGCCCCCAGGGTCTTCTCAGGCACTGGCGTGTGGGCGCCTTCACTTTGCTTTCCTGATCTGAGTCCTTTGTAATAAAACTATAACCATGAGCACAACTCTTTACATATTTGCACAGTTTATAGTAATCATTCAATTAACTGCTAAAGTCTTCAAGAATAATTATTTCCTATCTTACAGGTATGATGATTGAGACAAAGTCTAAAAGCCATGTGAAACGTGCCAAAGTATGTAACATTTATTTAATAGCATAAAATATTTGTGTTTTTGTATTTAAAATGAGTCTCTTGTAGGAACCATGTAGTTGGCCTTGATTTTTCCTTATATTCTTTGACAAAATGCTCCCCCACCCCGAAACATTTTATTTAAGGAATACAAACTTCATGCATTTCACAAGCACAACTTTAGGAACATAGTGATTCTTCCCACTGTACCCGCCCTGCCTCACAGACTCCCACCCCACTTCCTCTTCTCTCTTCTATTCTTCTTCTTATGTTTTGCTAACATCTACTTTTAATTAATTTTAAACACTTATGATTAACTCTATACTAAGTAAAGAGTTCAACAAATTGTTTGAAAAAATCTGTTCCTCAACAGTGGAGAAAAGGGCTGTTCAAAGTCATTGCATCTCGAAGTGCTAATCTCACTCCTATAGATTACCTTTTAGGAATTCTATCAGTTTCTCAATTTTGCGGAAAAATTTGCATCCATGTCATGTATGGATTTTTTAGTTCATGAATTTGCTCCTCCTAATTACTTCTAAATAAACCTATAATCAATTTTTTAATTCAGTTTCTGGCATTTCATCAATCTCTTCATCTTCGCATTCTAGTATTGAAGTGCTGTGTTCTTTAGGGGGCGTCATGTTGTCTTCCTTATTCTTGTTTCTTGAATTGCTGCATTTATTATTTGGCATTTGTGGTGATACTTGTTGGGTTTTTTTTCCCCCATGGTGGTTTTTACCTTTGAACTGTGCCTCTGTGGCTTATGGAATGTCCACTCCTTCAGTGATACCCACAGGCATGTGCTGGGTGTAGCCAGAGAGTTCTTAGTGCTCCAGGGTGAGGGGAGTGTCCAAGGAGACACCCACGCTGAACATGGCATATCTCCTTTTTTTTAAATCAGAGGGGAGGTTTCTTCTACTCTGTTGCGTGTTCTCATACTCACTTCCTCTCCTCAAAGGAGACCCGTGCCTGGTACTAGCCCCAGTGGGTACAATTTTCATCTGCACCGTCACAAGAACCACACAAATGATCCACGCAGTCCTCACTATGAGCATGGATCCTGAAGTAATGACCATCACCAGGGAATCAGGGAGCCCCAAGCATGTGGAAACACCTACAGTGACTGCCCAAAGTCCCAGCCACAGCCTGCACCCTCCTACACAGCCACAGTGTTTTCCCAGTCCCAGCCACAAAGCTCCTACAGTCATGAGATCCAGCCCCCTGTCAATGCTCCAAGCCAGACTCAGGTGTCTCCATTTAACTAGTTGCTGGGTGCATGGACACATGCCGGCACAGCTGTTATGTATGTCCAAAATGGCTCCCACCCTCTCGCAGCTAGTTATGGGACATCAGTGCTGGATGATCAGGGAGAGAGAAACATGCCCCCTTTTTTTTCCTCTAGTTTGACAGGTACACTGTCCCCAACAAGGCTCCAAGCCAGACTCATACCAGGCTTTTCCTGCAGCTTTATCGCCAGTGGCTTGGGCTGCCACACTCTGGTCTCACCTCACTCCAGAGCTGGTGCTGGGGGTCTCACTTGCTGGGTCCTGAGTTGTGCATCTCCACACCCTCCATGTAGGTCCACTGTGTTCCTCTAGCTTGCATGGAGTTCCCTCTGCCATTTTCTCCCTAACTCTTCCCTGAGATTACACTCTCTCCACTTTTTTTTTTTTTTTTTTGCTATCTTCTCCTAGATTAGAGTAGTAAGCTCCCTCCCTATTCTGCCATCTAATACAACTTTTTCTTGAATTTTGTGAATTTTTGGCAGGTTCCCACCATGGGAACCCTGAATTTGCAGCCACTTGGTAGGAAGAGCCAATGTCCAGGAGACCCACAAAGTGTGTGGCATCTGAGGTAATGGCAGCCTTTGTACAGACAGAGCCCAGACACACTGGAGCTGAAGCTGCTCCTGGTTCAGTAGTGCCAGCCATAAGGCAGTCGCCCTACAGGTAGTGGGATACACAGAACAAGAGCCCACTGGTCTTTTACCTTTGACTCCTCCTTGGACACCACTTCCCACAGTGCTCTTGTCCTTGGCCTTGTGCAGTAGACTCCACCTCAAGAGCAGAGTCAGGCAACAGGGCTGGAAGTGCAGGTGCCTGGTACCAAACCTTGTTGAAGTAGCAGAACCCCCTTCAAGTAAATTCTTTTGAAAACCTTGATAAGTAAAATACACGGGAGTGGTATTGTGGTACGGTGGGTTAAGCCATTGTCTTCAATGCCAGCATCCCATGAGCATGCTGGTTCAAGTCCCGGATGTTCCACTTCCAATCCAACTCCCTGCTAATGTGCTCTGGAAAGCATCAGAAGATGGCCCAAGTCCTTGGGTCCCTGAATCCATGTGGGTAACCAGGTTGGCGTTCTGGGCTCCTGGCTTTCAGGCCAGTCTAGACCCAGAAGTTATGAGGTAAACCAGCAGATGAAAGACCTTTCTCTCCATCTCTCCCTCTCTCTACATAACTCTACCTTTCAAATAAATAAATAAATCTTTAAAAAAATAAATAAATAAAATAGGAGGAGCATTACTACAGCATTAGTTGAGAGTAATTCTCAATTTCGTATTTCCACATGTGTACTGTAACAAGTGATGTTAAAAAGCCAGCACATCAGCCATTTTTAGGAGAATAATTCCTGTTTGTGGATTCAAAACACTTCCATAGCCTAGGAAGCTCATGTCAAGAGTCTTGGGTGATCACTGACACCATACATAAGAGTGTCAATTATTCCAGGAGAAGCACCTGGCTCCCGTCTTCGAATCAGCACGGTGTGTAGGCCACAGCCCGTCAGCCGCTGCGGCCATTGGAGGGTGAACCAACGGCAAAGGAAGACTTTTCTCTCTGTCTCTCTCTCTCTCACTGTCCACTCTGCCTGTCAAAAAAAACAAGTGTCAATTATTAAATTAACGAGAGTCACTGTGCACTAACTTCTCATACAGGACCTCTGTTCTCAAAGAGTTGTATTATAAGAGTTGTATTATAATATGTCTCAGTGCTCGCAAAAATTGTATGGTTCTTGGGTGCTTCTTTAAAGTTAATTTTCTAAAAAAAAAAAAAGTGAAATTAACTCCAAGATGTGATGACTTTATTTTTTTTATTTGGGGAGGAAAAAGTTTATTTTTTTAATTTCATGCTTCAAATTCATATTATGTACATGAACTACTATATAAACTTGTCTTTGGGCTATTCAAATATTTGAGTTGGACATAAATTTATCTGACATACTTGAAGAAAGAAAACTTGATCGCTCTGCTTGTGAACATGAAGTAAGGTGAAAAAATAGAGCATTCACATTTAGAGCTCGTTAGGTTGATCAACATTGTAACTGGCTTAATTTTTAGAGTTTTATTTTGAATTTACCTTTCAAGTTGGTAAAATGTACCTAGGTATTACATGCAAGAAATGCCTTTTTTATATATAGGTGGTCCCCTGGACTACTTATTACACAAAACCGCACTGCTACCACACATTTAAAGTGTTTTTGTACCATAGAACCTAAACATTTGTGAAAAACAAAAGGAACCTTTAATACTGGAGGAACTCTACATTAGCTCAACTTTGGGCTTGATTGGAGGTGGGGGGAACTCCTGTACTACATTTCACATCTCCTAAAAATAGTAGCTTAAAGCTTTTTCAGTCATATTATAAAACTCATTACACACTAGGATTTCCTCTGAAATATAGTTTATATCCGAATCAGTCATTACATACACTGGCACTTCATCACAGGGGCGAACTAAAAACATTTCAGACCTTTAAAATTAGGCCATAGTATAAAAAACAATCCATGGTCTTCCATTCAGCAAGTTCATACCAAAATCCTCTTTGTAAGATAAAAGCCAAGAAAACTTTACATATGCTACAAGATTACATGTGTTTACATGGCTCTTTCTTCCCTAGATAAGTTCCGCATTATACAATTCCCCACTTCAAGCAGGCTTTGCAGGCATGTTCAGAGGCCAGATCACTGTCAGAATAGCTTGTGCAGTGCTGTAATGCAAAAAATGTATTTGAAAGCTATTGAGTGACCATCAAATACTGTTCCTATAAAAATGGTTTGGATGCATTTGTTGGCAGACACCTATCCAACTGCAGTTAAGAAGGCTGACAGGTAAATTGGTGCCCTTTCCACATTTACCACTGCATAATCCACTAAACTGTAACTTATTAAGGAAAATTCACATTTTCTTTTGGCAGTGCATTGGGTTGTTGACATATTACTAGTTTGTTTCTAGAACATAAACCTTCAAAGGTTCAACTAGTTTTTGATCCTTGTGTTAGGTGATTAATTTGATTCACTGACTTTAAACAACTCACTGCTGATCCATGAATGATAATCTTAACTACAATAGAAAACTTATTTTTTTTGCCCTCTCCTAAATCTAAATGAAAGAGAATCCAAACTTGAATGGTTTCACTTCAAAGTTACTCAATTGAGAACACTTAGTAGGAAGCACAATTATTTAGTTACCTTAAGTTGCACTGATAGTACCATTACATCACAGGGCACACAAAACAAATGAGATGATAAATGCTTATACTAATCAGTTTTACACAAATAGAGTAAACTCCCTAGTCAAATTTGTTTCAGGCCAATTTAAACATTAGCGCTTAACAGTTTTATACATGTACTTTAAGTATGGTTTTAAGTAGAAATGTCATTATTTCTTTATCTGAAGGATTAAAGGAAACAGGAACCCAGTGGCTTGGTGGTTTGGGAAGAGCCCTTGGGGGTGGCAGCCCACTGAATTTGGCTCCAGCATAGTTCTGATCGTCTTGTGGCTTAAAAAGTAAGCTAGGAGTTGTCAACTTTGAGTTCCAGTTTTGATTATTTGGGAAGGTTTTGTCCTTCCCTCCGTTTTGCATGGCCTGCTATGCAGCCGCTGAGGAGTTGTAACCATGACCTCTTTTTACTTACGAACAATCTTCATCTGGGAATTCTGATCCTTGGTCTTCTGTCTGTTAAACTGCTGTTGGTTCTTACTATTTCTAGACTGAGGGGCTGGAGTGTTACACCTCTCGCCACACCCATCTTCAGCTTCTTTGTCACCTTGCAGTCTGCTGCCCAGACTGCAGGGTTCCCACCACCTGGCCTCTTCCTTGCTGCCACGCCCAGGATCCTAGGTGTTGCTTTCTGGCCGATCCTTTCCTTTGTCTCAGTACAGTCGTTTTCATGGGCCGGTCTGCCAAGTTCAGCCTAGGAGCTGAGGCCAACATCTGAGTCTCAGCACACAAGCGTGAAAGAAGTCCTAGCTACTTCATGCTCGGAACTACAGCGTAGAGGCCTCCCTCCCTTTCCAGGGAGAGATGAGGCACGGATCAAACAACCTACAAACACTGACCAGCTATCAGCTGACCGCCTGGTGTCTCCAACCCGACGTCTGCCTCCTGCCTCTACCGACAAAATCAAAGTGTGATGACTTTAAATAGCCCTTGTCTTGACTGTTGAGGAACAGTTTTTGTTTGGTTTGGTCTGGTTTGGGTTTTGATTTTTTTTCCATGCATATTATTGTCCTCTTTACTTAGTATAGAGTTGGTCTTCTGGGTATAAAGTTAATCAAAAATGGATCTTAGTGGAGAATGGGACTGGGAATGGGAGAGGGGAGAGGAGGAGGGGTGAGAGGGTGAGTATGGTGGGAAGAATCACTGTATTCCTAAAATTGTAATTATGAAATACATGAAGTCTGTATTCCTTAAATAAAAGTTTACTTTGTGTGGGGGGAGTAAAAAATTTAAAAAACGAAGGATACTTCTCAGTGTGCAATGTACATCTGACAGTGCGAGTCATCACAGGTTAAACAGGCTTGTCAATGACACCAGAGCCATTCCGTCCCCAAATGAGCACTCCCTACCTCTGAGGTCTCCTGGAACACTTCCGACCTTTTTCTGGTTTGGTAATAAATTTAAGAATGAGTGATTTTTAAAATAAACATTGTAAGAAATGAAGAACCATTGACTTTTTGTTTCTGTGAATTGTTTTCAATGCCTCGTGAACACTGGAGAACACACCACATACAGATCAGGATTTGTGTATACAACTCCTGTCCTAATATCAACCAGACTTGAGACCACAAGGAAGCAGGGGGCTACAGATGAGACTCTGAACATACCAGAAAACCTTCAAATGGATGACGCTAAGTGCAAATGTTCATTAGAAACCCATCATCACCAGAAAATGCAACAGTAAGATTAGTCTTTCCCTGAGCTCTGGTTTATAAAATAGTTTCCCATGAGAATTGAAAATTTTGACTTGTAGAGAACTTGAGTAAGGACCAGCCAATAGTGGCCCATGTACCAAAGCCATCTGTCACTGGTCTTTGTAAGCAAATCTTACTGGACAATCACATGCCAGGAGTTTACATATTATCTTGACTGCTAAACAGCTGAGTTGAATATTTGCATAAGGGACTGTATGGCCTACAAGACCCAACACTTTTACTATCTGACCCTTTCCAGATAAAGTCTGGAAACTTCTAAGCTAAATCATAAAATGCCAATTTATGCTGCCTAGATTACTCAGGAATGTTCAGAGACATTAATACATGAAAACTGGCCTCAGAATTTTGATATCACTGGAGTTCTAGGCAGATGCAAACACAAAATCATTTTAGAGAAAAAGTCACAAGCTATTCCACGTGTAATTCCCCTAGATAAAGCTCTATTGAAAGCTGAGCTTACAGCAAAGCCTATAAAACATATGAGGGAATAACACACTATGAGCAAGAAGACACCACTAAAAGCAAGCAACATCCTTGGGAACAGCAGATTGCAAAACGATCAACTGAAAAATACAATAGAATTAAAATACTTGAAAATTCTTAGATTTGAAGAACAGTTAAAAAGCCACTGTATGTGGAGACATGATGGCAGCATCCTATACGGGCTCCTGGTTGAGTCCCATCTGCTTCACTTCCAGCAAGATCCCCGCTGATGGTCTGGGAAAAGCAGTGGAAGACGGCCCGAGTGTTAGGGCCCTGCCACTCACATGGGAGTCCCAGATGAAGCTCCTGGCTCCTGGATTCAGCTTGACTCAGCCCTGCCCATCGTGGCCATCTAGGGACTGAACCCGTTGATAGAAGATCTCTCTGTAACTCTTCCTCTCTCTCTCTGTGACACTGACTTTCAAATAAATAAATAAATCTTTTAAAAAAACTAAAAGTAACCAAATATAACCTTTTAAATTTATAAAATATTCTTATTTATCATAATTTTTTAATGTTAACAGTTTGGCCCAGACCTACCTATTGTAGCCATCTGGGCAGTGAACCAGCAAGTGGAAGATTTCTCCCTCTCTGTGTGTCTCTGTCTTTCTGTGTGTGTGTTTGTCTCTCTTTCTCTCTGTTGCTCTGCCTTTCAAATAAAAAAATAAGTAAATAAAATCTTAATATTCAAAATTATTAATAATAGCTGTACATATTTATGGAATACAGTGTGACATTTCAGTTCATGTATACACTGATCCTGATCAAATCAGGAAAATCAGCATCTCCCCCTCTTTTTTTTAGATTTATTTATTCATATGAAGGTAGGGTTACAGAGAAAGGGAGACAGAAAGATAAATATTCCATCCACTAGTTTACTCCCCAAATGTCAGGAACACCCAGGACTGGGCCAGGCCAAAGCGAGAAGCACGGAATTCCATCTAGGTCTCCCACATGGGGCCCAACCACTAGGTCATCTTCTGAGAGAAAGGTCTTCCTTCTGTTGGTTTATCACCCAAATGGCCGCTGTGGCCAGTGCACTGCGCCAATCCGAAGCCAGGAGCCAGGTGCTTCCTCCTGGTCTCCCATGGGGTGCAGGGCCCAAGGACTTGGGCCATCCTCCACTGCACTCCCGGGCCACAGCAGAGAGCTGGACTGGAAGAGGAGCAACCGGGACAGGATCCGGCGCCCTAAGTGGGACTAGAACCCTGGGTGCTGGCACTGCAGATGGAGGATTAGCCTAGTGAGCCACGGTGCCGGCCATAGGCAGCATCTTGACCAACTGTACCATGATGCTGGCCCTAACATTTCCTCCTCTTTGTCATTCGTTTTTATCGAAGTTGTGGGCCTGTCTCTCCTAACTGCTCAGAACATGTACAATAGTTTGTTGTGAACCACACGCCCTTCAGTACTGGGTAACACTCCTACCTGTTCCTTCAGTCTAACTCTGATTTGACCCTCCTTATCCAGGCTCACTCTAACCTAGCCCCCTTCCTAGGCTCTATTAGTTACTATTCTGCATTCAGATTGACCTCTCTTAGCTTCTACATGTGAGAGAGACCATGTGGTGTTTGTCTTTCTCTGAATGGTTTATTCTACTTAACATAATGTCCTCTAGTTCCATCCTTTTTACTACAAATGACAGTATTTCATTTTTTATGACTGATAATATGCCACTGTGTGTATCATTTTTATTAGACACTAATTTACATTAATCTATTAATGGAAACCTTGGTTGATTCCTTATCTTTGAAATTTATACATAATTTTTCATAGTGTGCATTTTCTACCAGCTTTGTACAGACTGTGTATGTGTGTGTGCATCAAGAAAACACTAAAGGGTGGGCATTGTGAATTCACAGTGTGAGTTAAGCCACCACCTGGAATGCCCGGATCCCAAATGAGAATGCATCCCATTTCAGAGTGCCTGGTTCAAGCCCTAGTTCTTCTGCTTCTGATCCAACCTCCTGTTAATGGGTTCTGTAGGGTAACAGAAGATGGCTCAGATACTTGGTTCCCTGCCACCCACACGGAAGACCCATATGGAATTCTGAGCTCCTGGACGCAATGTGGCCCAGCCATGGCTATTGCAGACATTTGAGGCGTCAACCAGCAGATTAAAGATCTCTCTCCTTTTTCTCCTTCTCTCTCTCTCTCTGTCACCCTACCTTTTAAGTTGATAAAAATAAACTATATTAAAAGAAATAAAAATAAATCTGCATTTTTATAAAGTTATTTAAGAAAACACTAAGCAAAAGAAATGGCTTAAATGCAAAAAAAATAAAATAAAAAAGCAGTAGTAGAGCTAAAGAGTCATTTAAGCAGGAAAGAATAAATTCACCAGGAAGATTATCACAATTGTACATGAAGTTATCTGACCTTAACAATATACCTCAATGGGGGACAGCGCTGTGGCTCAGTGGCTTAACGCCCTAGCCTGAAGCGCCGGCATCCCATATGGGTGCCAGTTCGAGTCCTGGCTGCCCCACTTCTGATCCAGCTCTCTGCTGTGGCCTGGGAAAGCAGTAAAGATGGCCCAAGTCCTTGGGCCTCTGCACCCGTATAGGAGACACAGAAGAAGTTCCTGGCTCCTGGCTTCGGATCAGCACAGCTCCGGCCATTGTGGCTAATTGGGGAGTGAACCAGCAGATGGAAGACCTCTCTATCTCTCTCTGCCTCTCCTCTCTCTGTGCAACTCTGACTTTCAAATAAATAAATAAATATCTAAAAAAAATACCTCAAAACCTGGACTAAATTTTTTTAATTCCTAGGAAAAATAGTCAAATCTATATAGTGAAGAATTTAACATATGTCTTAACAAATGATATATAAGCAGAAAAAAAATAATTAAAATAATAGTGAAACTATCAACAAAACAAAAAACAAACCTAATTTAACAAACATCTATAGAAGCCTGCACCCCACAATTAGAAAACGGATTTTCCTCTTAAGTACACATGGAACATCTACAGAAACTGATCACGCTAATTCGAGCAGGAATTCTCAGCCAATATGATTGAATCACTATCATCTCGACCATGTTCTGTGACCATAAAGCAATAAAATTAGAAGAAAACAACCAAAAGTATACTGAGAAGAAAGCCATACACTCAGCACTCCCAACCTTCCGAACGTAAGTACAAACAAGTCTTTGTGAGTCAGCATGTTCCCTTCCCCTCCTGGAAGTCATCAAAAAACAATAAGGAGAAACAAAGCCATTTTGCAAACTCCAAAAATTCCTGTGAAGCTAAGAGACAGAAGCCACAAACTACAAATTATGTACAGAAGCTGCCAATCGCCACTGGTTTGGGACAAAAAGCCACTCAAGAAGGACAGAAGAGAAGGGAAGAGAGCCCAGCGGCAGTTTAACCCAGGGAAAATCTCCAGTGACAATGCATTTCCGAGGGGACGGCGGGGTGGGGAAACAACAGGTGACGGGGTGATGAGCAAATGTGGGACCGGGGAGGAGCAGGAGTGGGCAGAAAGCTGCTGGGTTCCCGCGTGGCTCAAGTAAAGCGAGAGGCGCTGCGCACACACAGGAGTCCCAGAGGTGGTCTCCAGCCACCAGAATGTGTCTTTCAAGGATACAAATGACACACAGAGATAAACACACAAGAACTCAGGAATTATTGTGCCCATCTGTCTTCCTGAGAAAACTGATAAAGGATGAATCTCAGCCAACCACGTTAGGAAAATAACAGAAAGAAAATAGCTGTGATATTTAAATATAGAACAAAGATATAAGCAAATGCGAGGACTGAGGTGGCAGGCTAATGTGTGTTCTGTCCCCTGACAATAGGAAGGCTTCAGTTAGTAGAACTGTGGAAAGACAGGAAGTAGAAATCTCCAAGATTAGAATAAGTTCATTAAATGTTTCATCTAAAATAACTGGGAACTTTAAAATATAGCTTAGAGCTAATAGTGTAATTAAAGTATAAGCATTCATAATATGCAGCAATAGGACAAAACTATGAATAATCATATTAATAAGCAAAAATAGGTGGTTAAGGAATAGGACTGGAGAGAAAATGCAAACAAGCTAATTTTATGATTGTTCTTGGAAGGGAACTCATAAATATTCTTTAAGAAAATAGAATTTTGAGGTAATTATGTGATGGAATAAAAGTAACCTTAGAATACAAATCACAACTTTACTAATTATCAAAGGAATTGAGCAAAGAAACAAAGCTAACAGGTCACACAGTAAGTAATATATTTTTAATAGACTGTAATTTGTAGAGTAGCTTTAAGTTCACAGAATGGAAAATAGAGGTTTCCAGTATCATTCTTGCCCCAACATGCAGTCTCCCCTGCCATCAACATTGCTGCACCAGAGTGGAACATTTGTAACCAACAAAAAACCTTCACATAGAGTTCACTCTTACCCAAACTCCTTGGTTTACATCAGAGTTCACCCTTGCTGTTGTATATTGTCAGGGTGTAGACAAATGTGTACTGATGTGTATCTACCACTCAAGTATCATAGAGCTCCACGTCACTGTCCTAAAAATCTTTGCGCCCTATCTATCCATCCCTCCCATAATCCCTCCCAATGCCTGGCAATCACTAATTCTTTGACTGTCTCTGTCATCAGGCCTTTTACAGAATGTCACATAGTTGGAATCACACAGTATGTATTCTCTTAAGACTGGTTTCTTTCACTTAGTAATATGCATTTAATGATTGTCTGAGTCTTTTCATTACTTGATACCTCATTTCTTTTTATTCCAGTGTCTGGATGTACTGTAGCTTATCTATCTATTCACGCTATTGAAAAACATCTTGATTGCATCTCACTTTTGGGAAATTATAAATAAAGCTGCTATAAGCAGTTGTATGTGCAGGCTTTTATGGACATCAGCTTTCAATTCCTTTGGGTATTATGCACAATGGCTGCATCATATGGTAAGAGTTTACTCAATTTTGTAAGAAATTGCCAAATTATCTTAAAAATATTTTAAAAACATAAAAACAAAACAAAATATTACACAATATGACACAAATAAGATCAAGTATCACTTTCATATCTACAAATGTAAAAAAAAGTTTAACTCACCAATTATTTTAAAACACTGATTTTCAGATTAAATCACAGAACAAAACCAAGAACGTTTAATCAAGAAATGCAATACAGAGGTATCAATCCTGTGTCCAGTAAAATAATATTCAAATAATGACAAACTGTAAGTGAAAGTCCAAAGAACACATTTTAAAATAGCATAGGGTGAAACACACAATGAAAATACTGCAGTTAAGACTATGTATCAGGGCCAGCACCTTTGCACAGTAGGTTAATCCTCCGCCTACAGTGCCGGCATCCCATATGGGCGCTGGTTCTAGTCCCAGCTACTCCACTTCCAATCCAACTCTCTGCTATGGCCTGGGAAAGCAGCAGAAGGTGGCCCAAGTCCTTGGGTCCCTGTACCCGCATGGGAGTCCAGGAAGAAGCACTTGGCTCCTGGCTTCGGATCTGCACAGCTCTGGCCACTGTGGCCATCTGGGGAGTGAACCAATGGAAGGAAGACTTTTCTCTCTGTCTCTCCCTCTCACTGTCTGTAACTGTATCTCTCAAATAAATAAATAAATAAAATCTTCATTAAAAAAAAGACTATGTATTAAGCAGTGAATCAGCAATAGTCACAAAGTAAAACTAAATGCATGGAAAAGTTAACAGAAATAGTAGATGTAGGATACTTTAAATGTATCTCTCTCAACTGATCATGGGTCAAATATACCAAAATAACAAAAATGGATATAGAAAAATTAATTTATGTAATTAATAACGTATATCCTATTGATATGGATCATATTCTATATCCTAATTATAGAAAACAGGTTTTAAATGTCTATGAAACATTTCCTGAAGACAATTAGGCCTTTCTATAGATTATTAATAATCAATGCAGTAAAGATGGACCTTTTGAGGGCCAGCACTGTGGCATACTAGGCTAAGACTCCATCTACAGTGCTGGTATCCCATATGGGTGCTGGTTCATGTCCCAGTTGCTCCTCTTCCGATTCAGCTCTCTGCTGATAGCCTAAGAAAGCAGTAGAAGATGGCCCAAGTGCTTGGACCCCCACATCCACATGGGAGAGCCGAAAGAAGCTCCTGGCTCTGGCCATTGTGGCCACTGGGGAGTGAACTAGTGGATGGAAGACCTATATCTGTCTCTCCCTCTGTCTGTAGCTCTACCTCTCAAATAAATAAATAAAACCTTAAAAAAGAAGAAGATGGACCTTTTTACAAATGGTGGTAGAACAATTGGCTGTCCACATGGAAATACATCAGATTCAATCACTACATACATGTTCATTAGAGCTTTCGAAGTTATTTTAAAAACTAAAATGTCTGAAGGCCGGCGCCGCAGCTCAAAAGGCTAATCCTCTGCCTTGCAGCACCAGCACACCAGGTTCTAGTCCCGGTTGGGGCACCGGAATCTGTCCCGGTTGCCCCTCTTCCAGGCCAGCTCTCTGCTGTGGCCCGCGAGTGCAGTGGAGGATGGCCCAAGTGCTTGGGCCCTGCACCCGCATGGGAGACCAAGAGAAGCACCTGGCTCCTGGCTTCAGATCAGCGTGGTGCACCAGCCGCAGCAGCCATTTGAGGGTGAACCAACGGCAAAGGAAGACCTTTCTCTCTGTCTCTCTCTCACTGTCCATTCTGCCTGTCAAAAATTTAAAAATAAATAAATAAATAAAACTAAAATGTCTGAAAAGCAATTATATAAACCTTTCTTCCTGATGAAAAATCATATATTGAATTAGATGCAGAAAAACATAAATGTTGAGGGTAAATATTGATAAACGTATTGACATTAAAATTAAAAATGAATATATATATATATATATATATATATATATATATCAAAAGATGTCACAGAAAAGGGAGATGAAGCTACAAACAAGAAAAAGCTGATGTGACCGCTACAGTCTATGATGGATTTATATGCATAGTACCTTGGCCATTCACCTGTAAGTCAATGTGAAAAAGATAAATGACTCAATATGAAAATGCACAAATGATAGAGCAGGTGTCTCGTAGAAGAGGAAACCCAGATGAAAATAAACATATGGATAGATTTAACCTCACTCAAGAAAATACACATTGAAACATGTTTAACTTAATTTTCATTTTTTATTTGAAATACAAATTAAAAGAATGAGAAACATTTCAGACTTCAGATTGGCTAATGTTTAAAAAATTTATGTACTTACTATTTGCTGTCTTCTTGAACAGTGACATCTTGGAGCCTGACCATGGAACAACTGTCCTTCCCCAAGATAGACGATTTGTAGAGTCAGTTCCCTCATGAGCACACATTCTGTTTGCAAGCTAAAATCCTGAGCCCAAACTCCAAACCACCTCCTCCATCTGGCTGGTACACCCCAGGAGGCACTCATCACCCAAGCCCAGCTCCCAGACAACTAGAGCCCCACCACCTAGGCTCCTGAGCTCACAAAAATTACCCAGATTGCAGACAGGTGTTGGGCTTGGTGGTTAAGACACTGGCTAGGAGACCTGCATCCCAATATCAGAGTGCCTGGATTCCAGCTCTACCTCTTGATTCCAGCTCCCAGTGCAGATCTGTCTGGGAGGCCGCAGTGATGGCTAAGTAGCTGGACTTCTGTCACTCACGAGGGAGACCTGACTGATTTTGTGGATCCTGGGGACATCCCTCAGACAAGAGCCACTGCAAGCATTTGGAGAAGAAGCAGATGGGTGTCCTCTCTCTCTCTCTTTCTCTCTCTCTCTCTTTCTCTCTCTTTCTCTCTCCCCTGTACTTCTCAAATAAATAAATTTTTAAAAATTTAAATTACTCTAAACGACCAATCTGAAAACTACTGACCTGCCTTGCCTTGCCGTTTCCAGGTAAACCACAATAAAGGCTCTTGCCGAAGCCCCCTCCCCCCCCACCAACACGGGGGCTTCCCCACATAGCCCCTGGCATGCCCCCTCCTTTTGGCAGGTAACAAACCACCTTTTCAGTGGCAGTCATCTCCAATCTGGGGGCAACATCATATGTGAACATGAAAACCTGCCGACACCGAGTATTTATAGCAAGTTTGAAGAAATCCCACCTCTTCCACAGCAGCTGGTAACAATATAAGTCTTTAAAATCACTTAAAACAACAATTGGAATCACCCAGTGATAGAAAGATTTTCAAATCCTTCCAACTGCCAATTCTTCTAGAAAAACTTACTCATCTGCACACCCCCCAAAAAATTGGAAGAATCTGTTGATAAAACTTTTTTCAAAGGACAAAAAAAGTGGAGACAACTTGACTGTACCTGAGTAGGAGAATGGGAAAGTAAATTGATACAAGAGCACACTGTAATAGTTAAAATGATCAAATACAATAACATGAAAAAAGTCTCAAAAGCAATTAGTGAATATGTAGATATCTATATCTATGCAGTACAATAACATTTATACATCTGCTAACCAAAATATCATTTATAAATCTATTCACATACAGGAATGCAGAGATAACTGTGGAACACGACATACCCACTACACGGGTCGGCTGGGACTCTGAGGAAGGCGGAGGTGGAATGAGATGAGGAGTAGGTGGGCAGCACCTGTGATATATTTTTTTCTTTCCCGCGCTATATTGGAAGCAAATTATTAATGTGTATTAAGCATGAGTAGTAGGTGGATAGGTACCCTTTTATTATTTTCTATTTAAAACATTTAATATTTTTCTCATTGAAGTATTCCTATTTTTCCTCCTGAAATACCTGTAGCTTATTATTTTAGTCTTAAAGAAAAATAAGCTTGGGCCAGCGCCGTGGCTCAACAGGCTGATCGTCCTTGCAGCACTGGCACACTGGGTTCTAGTCCCAGTTGGGGCGCCGGATTCTGTCCCGGTTGCCCCTCTTCCAGGCCAGCTCTCTGCTGTGGCCCGGGAGTGCAGTGGAGGATGGCCCAAGTGCTTGGGCACTGCACCCCATGGGAGACCAGGAGAAGCACCTGGCTCCTGGCTCCTGCCATCGGAGGAGTGTGGTGCGCCGGCCGCAGCGCGCCGGCCGCGGCGGCCATTGGAGGGTGAACCAACGGCAAAGGAAGACCTTTCTCTCTGTCTCTCTCTCTCACTGTCCACTCTGCCTGTCAAAAAAAACAAAATAATGTCATAGAGGCCTGCACTGTGGCATAGTGGGTAAAGTCATGGCCTGCAGTGCCAGCATCCCACATGGGCGCCAATTTGTGTAGTAGCTGCTCCACTTCCAATCAGCTCTCTGCTATAGCCTGGGAAAGCAATAGAAGATGGCCCAAGTCCTTGGGCTCCTGCACCCACGTGGAAGACCCAAAAGATGCTCCTGGCTTTGGATTGGCACAGCTCCGGCTATTGTGGCCATCTGGGGAGTGAACCAGTGGATGGAAGACTTCTCTCTCTCTCTCTCTCTCTCTCTCTCTCTCTTTGCTCTCCTTCTCTCTCTGTGTAACTCTGGCTTTCAAACAAATAAATAAATCTTGAAAAATAATAATGTCATAATACATAATATTGTTGACCATGGATTAGAAAAGTAACAACATAATTTATTTAAGCAACTCCTCTATGGTTCAAAACTTAAGATTATTTCCAGCATTTCACTTTAATAAGTAAGGCTAAGACAAATGTACTTGCATACACATCTTTATGCAACTTTGTAATTATTTCCTGAGGATAAATTCATAGAAGTAGAATTATTATGTGAATTACTCTACTTTGTTAACTTTTTATTTAGAAAAATGACAAGCCTACAGAAAAACTATAACCAAAGCTCCATTAATATTGTTTGCCATTCATCTGGAGTCACCCATCAACATTTCTACACATTGGCTTTCACTTCCCTCTCATTTTCCCACTTTTCCCCCCCTGCATCCCATGGTATTTTGCCCTAATATACTTTACCATCTCTTTCTCAAACACAGTATCTCCTCCAAACCCACAATAAATTACTAAACTCAGGAAAATTAGAGTTGACAGCACTCTGTTATCTAACACTCCAACCATGTTCAAATTGCCTATTGTTCCAAAGATATGCTGCTGATTTTTCTATCCAGGGGACAACCAAAGATCAGGTGTTTCAGCAAGCTACACATCTCTACACACTAGTAACTCCAAGGATTTTTTAAATGAAATTGAACTTCCTCAGGCCACTTCTTTGCAGAAGGCCCCTCTGTTTAGATTTGCTTGAGTCTTTACTTATGATTCAATTCAAGCTAAGTGGGTTTTGGCAGCACTACAGGTATTTAATAGGTGTTAGGCCCTCTAGGTTTTACAGTGGGAGACCCACATGATCAGTTTGTTCCATCATGGTTTGTGTTAAGTTTGATCATTTGGTTAAAGTGTTGTCTGCAGATTTTTCCTACTATAATTGCACCATTTTCCTTTACCTTAAAAGTAACCCATGGGACAACATGTAGTTTTTTAATGTTGTGGTTACCTGTTGCCAAGTTGGCCCATTCCTAAGCAATAAGTAGAAGCTGGACATGCTATTCACTGGACAAAGATATGTGGCAATTGGCTAGAAGTTTTATGTGGTCCTAAAAGATTAATTCACTGTGTTTTTTGAGGAAGTACATGCTTATATACTTTAGTTTCTTACCAAGCAAGCCAGGTGCTACAAATGGTACCTTCGTTCCATCTCTTTTTTTTTTTTGACAGGCAGAGTGGACAGTGAGAGAGAGACAGAGAGAGAAAGGTCTTCCTTTGCCATTGGTTCACCCTCCAATGGCCACCGCGGCCGGCGCGCTGTGGCTGGTGCACCACGCTGATCCGAAGCCAGGAGCCAGGTGCTTCTCCTGGTCTCCCATGCGGGTGCAGGGCCCAAGCACTTGGGCCATCCTCCACTGCACTCCCGGGCCATAGCAGAGAGCTGGCCTGGAAGAGGGGCAACCGGGACAGAATCCAGCGCCCCAACTGGGACTAGAACCCGGTGTGCTGGCGCTGTAAGGCGGAGGATTAGCCTATTGAGCCGCGGCGACAGCTGTTCCATCTCTTTCCATGAGAGGTGAGTGCTTGTGGTCCTCTGTTATTTCTTTCCATAGAGCAAGAGCTTGATAATGGAAAGAAGCCTGGGCTGCTGTGCTTGAGTCAATTTAAGAAACCAATAGATGATGAGACAGGACACCGGAGTCTTCCTCAGAAGAGCATGGCCAGACAGCCGCCACTCAGCACCTTTTATTTTATTTTATTTTATTTTATTTTATTTGACAGGCAGAGTGGACAGTGAGAGAGAGTGACAGAGAGAAAGGTCTTCCTTTGCCGTTGGTTCACCCTCCAATGGCCACCACGGCTGGCACGCTGCAGCTGGCGCACCGTGCTGATCTGAAGCCAGGAGCCAGGTGCTTCTCCTGGTCTCCCATGGGGTGTAGGGCCCAAGCACTTGGGCCATCCTCCACTGCACTCCCGGGCCACAGCAGAGAGCTGGCCTGGAAGAGGGGCAACCGGGACTAGAACCCAGTGTGCTGGCACCACAAGGCGGAGGATTAGCCTATCTAGCTGCGATGCTGGCCCAGCACCTTTAATTAGAGGGTACAAACAACTCTACAAGTAAGCAAGTAGTGGGCATAGTGATACCTTGACTAAAGTTCATTGTGGGAACAAGGAAAACCAGGCTTTTGGTTCCATGACAAAGGACAGCGAGGTGATCCATATCATGCAGTACATTTTAACCTATGTCACAGGAATCCAGCGTTCTGATCATAATCTCGAGCTCCCAAAAGCATCGGGTTTTCTAGTGACAGATTACCCACCCTGCTGCCTTCTACCGCCACATTCTGTTGGGAGGGTGTGCCCTTGCCTACCTGCTTAGGCAGAGACAGGACTGCCGCCATGTCCCGTGCCAGGAGACTGTGCTGCCCTGAAGACAGTTTGGCAGCCTCCCCCTGCCTATCACACCCTCCAACCAGCACATCTGCAACTGTGGCATCTCCTCATTCTCCCTGGACCTCCCAGCCAGCCCGAAACACTCGTTGTGGTTTCCACTTTGCTGCCTCTGAGCTTTCTTTGCATCTGACTTTGTCTCTCTGAGCTCTGCCTGTTCTGACTCTTAGGTTGGCACCTCCTTGCTTGCTTGCGCCATCAGAGTTCTCATTCCACAAGGTACTGCCGGTCCTCTGGGTCCTGTCTAGCAGGTAGCTGTCTTACTCACCCCAGGATCTGATCTCCTTGGCAGACTCTGGCCTCCAAAGACCCTGATGCAGGACCTGGAGCCTGGATGAACTCAGAAATTATGCTTAAAATGTACATGGCAGACAGACTATGAGGTGAAGGACATAAAATGAGCTGTATGGAAAGATGTTGGTTTTCTATAATTTGATCCCGGTTTTCTCTTATCGTGTAAAAAACAGGAATGAGGGAAAGAAACCGGACTTTCTAGTTCTTGAACTAAATTACAGATATTTTAGACTGTGGATCTTTAGTTAAGCCATCTCTCTGCGGGCACCTGCTTGACTGATTTGCCTAAAAAAATCAATGCATGGTTTTCCCCATGTGTCCTCCCCAAGATGACATGCTCTACCTACAGCCCCTCTCCCTCACCCCTTCCCATCCGCTTATTTCCCTCACTCCAGCTAAAGATCGATCTTCTAACACGGGACTCTGGACTCATTCATACCTTATGCGGCTCCCTCTACCGAGTAAAAGGCTGGCTCAATAAGCAAAGCACCGGCTCCATACAAACTCACTTTCCATGCGGGGGTCCTGATTTGCTGTTGCCTGACCCCTGGAACCTGGGTCTCTAGACCCTTCATCCAGTACTGTCCTTTGCGTTCTGCAGGCTTCCTGCGTGATGGCCTTCTGCTGACTTCGATTCAGAGCACACATTTTCCTAACCTGGTTAGCCTGCTCTGACATGAGTATTTGTGACTGTTCGAGGAATACATGACTAACTTATGATCAAGTGATTGCTCTGATAATGTAATTTTTCATTTCAAGGATAATAAGCCAAATATATCTGCCCATCCTTTCATATCCTTGTAAAGGTTCAGACCAACAGGCAAAATCAAGGATATCAATAGGTAGTCTCAAACAAAAAAAAAAAAAACAAGAAAGTCTATGAATTGTTGTGGGTGAAATTCAAAATGTAACAATTGACTAGGGCTTTTGCCTAATACAGATCTATTACTGAGAAGAATTACATTCTTTTTTGAGGAGTGGTAATGTTTCACTTAATTGGGAATTAAGTCAGTGTTTCCTATCACCGAAATCAATTACAACTGTTCAGGTGTTCAACATTGATCTATAATGAGACTTGATATAGTCACTTGATTATTTTCACACAGCTAATATAAATTCATGAGCATCCGATTTTAACTAAGGATGTTCATCTTCTGAAAAAGAATGTACAGAATTCTGTATGACTATTCATTGTCTCCATGCTTTCGCAGGTCACCACCTGCAGGTGAATCACTGCAGCTGAAACACAGGGGGAGCCCCTGACTGCACAGGTAAATGCCCTTGGAAATGGGGACCTTCCTTTTGCTCTTGCATTGAGGTCTGAAAAATGCTGTTGGAGCTGTAGTTGAAGCTCAGAAATTAAACTTACTGTAGAGTTCTATAGAAATGAAGTATCACCTCTTAGTTTGATATTTGACCTCACTGCAATACACAAAGTAGCTTGATGCTATTTTAAAATCCAAATAACATTAGTTGTCAACATGACTTTTATAGCAACGTAAGATTCACATGTCAGTATTGTTTTGCCTTGCCAATTTAGGTTTCATTCATTCAAGTCTGCAGCATAAAACTAATTTCTAGGACAGGGCATTTGGTGCAGTGGCTAAGATGCTGCCTCAAATTCCTGCACATCCCAAGTCAGGGCTGGTTTAAGCCCCGGCTGTACTTCTGAGTCCAGCTTCCTGGCAACATGCACACTGGGAGGAGCAGACAGTGATAGCTCAAATACTAGAGTCCCTGCCACCCACCTGGGAGACCAGGACTAAGTTCCCAGCTCCTGGCTTCAGTCTAGCTCAGCCCCAGCTATTGAGGGCATTTAGGGAATGAACCAACAGATGGGACATCTCTCTCTCTTCTTCCTTCTCTCTCTCTCTCTCTCTCTCTCTCCTCTGTCATCCAAATACGTGAAGATAAGTAAATTAAAATTGTTTTGAAAATTATTATCTTCCAGAGTTATGCATTGTTCAGTAAAAGTAGTTGACAGCAGTTTTCTTTCAGAAAAATTTTAATCTTGACTGTAAAAGTTTACCACTGCTGAGCCATGGAACTGCTATGTGGTAAAGCAGACTAGGACTGGGGCCAGTGCTGTGGCAAAGCAGGTAAAGCCATGCTTGCAGCACTGGCATCCCATATGGGCACCAGTTCAAGTCCTGGCTGCACTACTTCCAATCCAGCTCCCTGCTAATCATCCTGGAAAACAGAGGGAGACTGCCCAAGTGCTTGGACCCTTTCACCTACATGGGAGACCCAGATGAAGCTCCTGGCTTCAGCCTGGCCCAGCCCTGGCCATTGCAGCCATTTGGGGAATGAACCAGTGAATGTAAGATCTCTCTCTCTCTCTCTCTCTCTCTCTCTCTCTCTCTATATATATATATATATATATATATATCTTCTTCCTCTCTGTAACTCTAACTTTCAAATAGATAAATAAATCCTTCAAAAAAAAAACAGGTGAAGACATTCAGCTTTTATTTTTGGCAATATTTTACAGAACGTAAATGGTTAAGTATCCAGGAGCAAATGAAGGAGTGGACATTTGGTGCAGAGGTTAAGTCACTGCTTGGGACAGCCATATCCCATAGCAGTGTGCCTGGTTTAAGCACCAGCTATTCTGCTCCCAATGCAGCTTCCTGCTAATGCCTCCCTGGGATTCAGCAGATGACAGCTCTACTCCATGGAGCTCTGTTGCCTAAGTGGGAGACCCAGATACAGCTCTGGGCTCCTGGGTTCAGCCTGGCCTAGCACAGATTATTGCAAGCATCTGGGGAGTGAACCAGTAGATGAAAGATATCTCTTCATCTGTCTCTCTCCTTTCTAATAGAATTAAAATAAATAACTTTTAAATCACTCCTTTAAAGAGCAAATGCAATTTAACATTTGACATTACTGATTTAATAACATGAATAATTAAATGTTTTCTTAATCATACCTGCTCATGATAATAAACACCAACACTTTGCATTTTCACAAAGTTTGTAAATTTGTCTTTCTCTGCTCTAAAATATTTTACTATCATCAGTTGTAACACATCTTATCAGGTTCCACTTCAGGTTGTGTTAGTGTGTTCTCAATTTCTTTGAATGTATTCTCATCAGAATTTCTCTGAGGAGACTTCAGTCCAGCCCAGCTCTACCTGTTGGCTAACAGAGACTAATCCCTCATCACTTTAAAAATCAGCATTGACTGCTCTAATCTCAAATAAGTGAGAAGTGTTGGTAACATCTGTCAATTTAACAAGAACCCCCCCAAAAATTACTTAAAATAATTTGCCTTGGATATTGCTCCCAAATCCCCCAGCTTTTCATACAAGTATTCCGGCTGCAATGGTGGTAGTCTTAACTAAGTTTATTCTGTCATTGTATCCTTGGCTGCCAATCAAATGCAAAGCAATGACTTGCCATTAGTAAACTACCTTCCTTGCTAGACTAACAAAGGAGTCACTTGGAAACTGACTTTGCCTTTAGTTTCATTTCCATTGTTTTTTTTTTTTTTTCCTTTGCTCTGGCTAGTGAGCAGTGCATGGCTCCTTGGGGCTTTGTTTGTTTCTATGAAGAAATTATACTGTGATGAGGTTTTCTCTTTTTTTATTTATTTGAAAGGCAGAGTTATGGAAGGAGAGAGAGAAAAGAGAGATCCTCCATCTGCTGGTTCACTTCCCAAATGAAGGCCGGCGCCGTGGCTCAACAGGCTAATCCTCCGCCTTGCGGCGCCGGCACACCGGGTTCTAGTCCCGGTCGGGGCGCCGGATTCTGTCCCGGTTGCCCCTCTTCCAGGCCATCCCTCTGCTGTGGCCCAGGAGTGCAGTGGAGGATGGCCCAGGTGCTTGGGCCCTGCACCCCATGGGAGACCAGGAGAAGCACCTGGCTCCTGGCTCCTGCCATCGGAGGAGTGTGGTGCGCCGGCCGCAGCGCGCCGGCCGCGGCGGCCATTGGAGGGTGAACCAACGGCAAAGGAAGACCTTTCTCTCTGTCTCTCTCTCTCACTGTCCACTCTGCCTGTCAAAAAAAAAAAAAAAAAAAAGATTTAAAAAAAAGCCACTTCCCAAATGGCCACAACAGCCAGGGCTGGGCCAGGCCAAAGCCAGGAGCCAGGAGCTTCTTCCAGGTCTCCCATGTTGGTACAGGGCCCAAACACTTGGGCCATCCTCTACTGCTCTCCCAGGAACATTAGCAGAGAGCTGGATCAGAAGTGGAGCAGTCAGCACTTGAACCATATAAGATGCCAGCATCACAGGTGTATCTTAACCCACTACACCACAACTCCAGCCCCAGGAGATTTTCTATTTTGAATTTTCTCCTTGTTTAGGCCATTGCTGTCTTGTGAGTTAGGCACATTGTGAGAGTACTGAATCTGGCTACGATGATGTGTGTATTGAGTTTTTAGTAAAACTACTGTGTCATCCAACTCAACAAAATAAACACCCAAATGTGCCTTCAAAGGGTGACATTTGAAGTCCACTTTTTCTTCTTTTTTATTTCATTTTGACATAATGAATAAGCAGTGAGTAATAAAATGAGTAAATACGATGCCAGGGCCTGGTGATATATATATGGCACATGAAACACTGTCAAATTATAACTGAGTTCACTGTGATGTGTAAGGTGCGGAGTGGCAGTGTGAAGCAAGGACAGGTCTGGGTGAGACTTGTCACAGCAACATACTCTGCCGTCGTAGCCCAAGAAAGTAACAGAGGGAGCACACACATGGATGCATGAAGGAGCTTTGTTCCAGTGAAAATTTATTTACGGACCCTGAAGTTTGCAGCTCATACCATTTTCATGTATTGTGAAATACTATTGTTTTTTTCAATTTTTCCAGCCATTTAAAAACAAAAATTTAAATTAAAACTCTTAGCTCATGGGCCCTACAAAACAGGTGGTTAAGTTGGATTTGGCCCACAGGCCAAAATATACTGATCTCTATATTGAAACAAACAGCGAGAAGCAAAAATTAAAAGCATAGAACATCTGGTGACATTATATCTTTGCCAAAGTGGGTTTTTGATAGTTGTCCTAATTAAAAAACAAGCACACATGAAAATCAGACGGAACAGAAGAGCAGGGAGGTGGTGTCTATGATGATTCTGTCGGATGAGAAATCATGCAGTGGCACTGCTCAGGGGCACTCTCATCCTGCGTGAGCGATTGTGGCTAAGAATCACACATATTATCTCATTTTCACTTAGCATTTTTAAATGGCTGTGAAATTAACAGGCCATAAATATTTGTTAATGTATTATAATTTCTCTACTTAACAAATAGAACTGTTAGATATATTTTCGAGTCTAGAAATACCATGAAAAAAATTACTTAGGTGCTAAGGTGTCCATGAACCTAATGCTTTTGGGAAACTCTTATGCAGATGACGTAAGCCCCAGCCAGCTCCTCTGGGACAGGTGGAGATTGTGGGGGAAGGCCAGCATTCATCCAGATGAGAAAATCCTCAACCCATGACAAGGAAACAAAGACCCCTGTGCCTGGGACTCTCCTTTCCCAATAACTTGGAATCTTTGGTGGGGAGGCTGTTGGGTGGGAGGCGAATTGGGAATCAGAAGCAACACAAAGAACGTACACGATAAGAACAGAAGGAAAAGCGACAGAAAAGCAAGGACAGGAGGGGCCACTGTTTCTAGGCCATTGTGCTCTTTCTTTTTCCTTTCTCTAGATCCCCGTGCCTTCTGTGCAGCGTGCATTCCCATCACTTTTAATCCCAGGCTTGTTTGGTGATTTGCTTAGGCTGTTACAGTGGAATTCGGTTTTATTGAATTCTCAGCATGAAAACAATCCTTGCTGAAAGCAAAATTGTGTGTAAAAATGTCTCTTCCTTTAGACAAGTGAGAAGAGCAGCCCCCATGCATGAGTCTAATCCCTTTCCCGTAGGAGGGCTGCAGGAAGTAAATCAGGAAGGGACACCCATTCCCCCCGCCCCCCATAGTTGTTCATGGCACCAAAACATCCCACAGTGACAGGGCAGGAAGGGGCAAGGGCAGACCTGGGCTGAACCATAAGAGAATTCACTCCTTATGTACGGATTCAGGGTCCATTCTCCCCTGACCCCATGCATGCCTGTCCCCATGTGCTGTCTGGGGTGCCAAGGAGTCCTGGCCTCCCCAGATGTAGTACATCACACCATTCCCTCTGCCTGGAAGGTGCAGTCCTGCTGCCCATCTGACGGGGCGCTGCTCCTCTAAGACACAGCACAAGGGCTTCCCGATGCCCACAAGCTGAGTGAATGATTCCTCCTTTCCTGCCGCCGCTGCTGCCTGTGCTGTTGGCTTCCGCTTTGCACCAGTCACAGTGAATTGCGATCTTCTGCTTCCTCTCCCAGGCTTTGACCTTTCAAAGACAAGGCTCTGTCTCTTTTACCTTTGTCTCACAGTTGCCTGCGACAGTTAGGAGACTCCGGATGAATATCTGTGGATGGAACAAATGAATAATTGAATGCTGCCCGCGTATGTCTGGAGCCCTGTGCTGTCAGGGAAGGCCTGAGAGTCAGTTCACCAGCTCCACAACCACACGTCGCTCAGCTGCAGCACTTCAGAGCTCACGGGGTTCTGTCATGCACACGGATTCCTCTAGCTTTTCTAACAACCTTAGACAATGGAAGTGTTTTTATGGTGATGTTAGTGTCACTTCTAAAATGAACTTTAGAAACATTACAGGACCTAACTGGCAGCTAAAGAGCATGAGCCCAGGTCTAGTGAAGACCTCTCCACAGTCCTTTCTGTAATATTTGCTGTGTCAAACCACAGCTTCCGTGCTAGCAGGCTGTTCCTACTACCTGTGCCTGAGTGTGCTAATCAGTGTTTCAGTTAGAAGTCCCTGGTTATAAACGACAGACACGGACTCCACAAAGGGTGCTTATTAGAAGCATGAGATGGCTTGCAAAGTGTGAGGCTAAAGAAATGACTGATCCACCAAAGAGGGTGAGATGCCGGAGCCACAGACCCACTCACAGCCTACAGCAGACCCAGCACGACACCCACATGGCAAGGATCCTTTTGCAGGGCTTCTTATAGCCTTGAGCAGCTCTTTCATGTGTCAAGAGTTTGAGAGATGGTCCAAGTGGCCAATCACTGGTCCTGCTCCTCAGAGCTGCACATGCTTTGTGAGAAAGGCCCCCGGCACTTCAGCTTCAACAGCCGGATGAAGGCATCACATTTACTCTACACCCATGACTGTACAAAATGAGGATAACTACCCAAGAGGGAACAGGAACGTGGCTAGGATGAGGGGAAATGTTGGGTGATGATAACAAACAAGGAAATGCAACATGGAAGCGTTTTACATGGAAAAAATAGAAAGGGGATATTTATGTAGATTGTTTTCTGGAATGGAGCTATGTTTCTGAATCTGTCTATATGAAACTTGTATATATTACATAAAGTTTTTAAAAAGTTATTTAAGTAAAATGGCCATCTTTTCATTTGGTTATTGTTTATAGCTGTTACTTATATTCCTGCTGAGCTACCATCTTTTTACTTTTTACTTGCTGAACTCTTTACTTAGTGCGGCATTAAGCTTTTGGCTGTAATGCAAGCTAAAAATATGTTATCTTGGGGTCTGCATTGTGGTACAACAGATTGAGCTGCCCACTGCAACACCAGCATCCCATATGGGTGTGGGTTCAAGTCCCAGCTGCTCCACCTCTGATCCAGCTCCCTGCTAATGCACCTGAGAAAGCAGCAGAAGATGGCCCAAGGACTTGGGTGTCTGTTCCTATGTGGGAGACCCAGATGGCGTTCCAGGCCCCTGACTTTGGCCAGGCCCAGCCCTAGCCCTTGCAGTCATTTGGACAGTGAACCAGCAGATTTTTCTCTCTCTCTCTCCTTCTCTCTCTCTCTCTCTCTGTGTGTGTGTGTGTGTTTGTGTGTGTGTGTGTGTGTAACTCTACCTTCAAATAGAAAAATAAGTCTTTATACATATATATATATATATATATATATATATATAATCTGAAAAAATAAAAAGTAAAACTTTCGGTGTTTTGTTTGCTTGGCTTTGAGCAAGTGTGCTCTCAGGATGCTGGCACACTTTGGAGATGAAGTTTCCTCCCATCTTTACTGTTATTGTTTTCCAGAAACCATCAGCCACCCCTAGCTTTGCAATACCCAGAATCGATTGAAGTCCCAGGCCCCTTTGAAATCGTGATTACATCCCCAGTTCTCGTGCAGCTAGAACTGAGCCATGCCCTTCCATGACCACAACTTTCTGTGTGTGGAGCATTCTTGTGGAGCTCATTCTGCTGAGTGCGGCAAGAGAAGAGTCACCCTGGCGCTGCTCAAGTTTCCACTGATCAGTGAAATTTCAGGGGGGAATCAATTAGCAGATGTTTTTTCCTTCCAAAATATCGAGGGTAAGGAGGACGTGGGATCGGTTATCTACTAGTGCAGGTAGTACACGGCTATTGAAAGCCAAAGCCACAGTCACTTAATCACCCTGTGCTTAACGAGGTGCCTGCCCCGGCTCCAGCCTCGGGTCAATTTGATTGACTGCCATGGCACTTGCCAAAGTTATCTGCCACTCTTTATGGCTTCCTGCCAGAAACTGGAAAATGAGGTTGGAAGGCAGTTTTAGGAGGAGGGCTAGTGTTCTGTTAAGTCTAACCACAGCACCATCACCTCTTTAAGAAACGGAAGGAAGGGCTGGGGGCCGGTGCACTGATATCAAAGAAGGAATACGGCAGATATTTCAAAATGCATAAAGTATTCATAAAGCGCCCAATACATGTCAGGTGTTTGGTTGAACCATACAAGATTGCTACCCTTGTAAGCTAAAGAAAGTCAAATGATGGCAATTCCGTATGTTTCACCCTACATACAGAGAGCCCCACAATGGGAATACAGCAGAGAGCAAAGCTGGCCCAGCCCCTGTCCCAGCTTGTGCACTGTGCAAGGCTCAGCCGTGTGGCGCTCTTCGCCAGGAGAGCGGGTATCAGAGGGACTTTCAGTCGGGAGTTGTTCAGAGTGCACCACTCTGCGTAGTGACCTGGGGACTTGGTTCTGTGCTGGGCTCCTGTGGACTGAGCAGAGGTGGGGAGGGGGCACTGTGGGCTGCCAAGCCCAGAAGGGCAGACATTAGGACATGTCATGTCGGGCACTGTGTGAGTCACAAGGTGACAGCCCTCAAGTAATGCTTGGAGCGAAACCCTGTCGAGCTCTGAACACCTGTAATGGCTTTTGTGTCTAGGAGCAAAAAGAACGCTGGTTGAAGGAAAGACTAAATAGAATTAGACACTAAGTCAGTAGCTTTGCACGGTGCTCAAGTGTCTCCTGGAATTAATTCAGAGTTTATAAAATGGAGATGGAGGTCCCACCTGATTTGGGAATTTTACCATTTATAGATTAGATTGTAGTGATTATTCAGGTGTAATGAACAGAACAGGAGGAAGCCAAAATCAATCTTTCTAACAAGATTCACTATGCTGTTTTCAAGCTTTTGTTTTTCATCACATATAGGTTCAGAGTTATTTTTCCCCCAGACGAATTAATTTGCCATTTCCTAGCTTAACACATTTGTTTTCCGGCTCAGTTTTCTGATCTCTGAAATTGCTTTTATTCCTTGTCTGCCATTACCAAGGATGTTTATCTGCCCAAGAGGGCCCTCTGACTCACATTGATCCATGCCTCTTCCAAAACTCTAGCTCATTTAGGGGATTGGAAAATTCTCTTCTCTAGGAACACCACCTAGCAAAATAGTTAAGCATTAAAACTATCAAACAAACACAAAAACCAAGTTTTGTAGTGAGCAGCTGTAGTTCTGTCTCTGACCACGGTGTAACGTGACTTTGGACGAGACGCTTCATCTCTCTAAGACACATTTTTTCATTTAATAAAGGAAGATCAGAAATATCTGTGTGTACATGAGTTTCAGGAACAGTAAGTGTGAAAGTGCATACATTCACCTACCAGAGAACTCAGCACTCTGTACTGTGCTTCATAAACAGTAGGCTGATTTTGTTAACTATGATCTGCAACTCTTTTTCATGATTTTTCCGAATGACAGGACGTTAAATACCTTCACTAAACATATTCTCCTGGGCTAGATACTGCTCTGGAAATTCTACATGTATTATTGCCTTACTTTAAACCCCTTCAAAGTTGATTTTATTTTTGCCAGTTTTGCAAATGAAATGTAATAATGCAGTTTTAAGGGTAGAGTTTTCAGAGCCAGAAAGATTGAGCTTCGTTGCTGATTTTGTGACCTTGGGTAGTTTTTATAATCTCTTTGTGTTTTAGTTTGCTCACCTGAGAAATGGGTGACACTAGTCACAACTTACAGGGACTCCATGGACGCTGAATGTGGCATCTGTGTAAACCATGAAACACAAACCCGTGCGTAGTACACATCAGCAAATCTTAGCTCTTCTTATTATTTTCACAAAGGAATTGGGGCTCTGAGAGATTAGTTTATCCAAGACAGCAAAGCTGTACGAGTTAAAACCAAGCTCCAAGAGCAGATCTAAGCCAAAATTCTGTGTTCTTTCTGGGACACAAGATGAGTAAGTGAAATTGACCCTGTTCTAAACACTGAAAAGCTTGTCCACTTGCCCTCATGGCTGCAGACAAATTGGCTAATAGACCATGGTCATTCAGCCAGCACAGTCACCTAATTTATCAGCAGTCTTTTTCCTCCCAGAGTGGTTACTTATACCTGATAAACTCATCTACCTGAACTCCAGGTCTTTGCAATAAGCAGCTGAGTAGGAGACAGAGAAGCTGTGGAGATAAATACATGAAGACCAGAGCTGGCTGACCTCACACTGAATCCTACATCTTAATAAAACTGATGTGAACATACTGAAAAGGCAAGTGCTGCCTGCTTATGAGGGGATACATTATCTTCCAAATGGGGATTTTCTGCTGATTACTACTGCTTATTACTACTTCATGCATTAATTGAAATAAAGGCTGGGGTCCAGCCTGCAGGGCCGGAATCCCATATGGTGCCAGTTCGAGTTCTGACTGCTCCACTTTCAATCCAGCTCCCTGCTGATGCACCTGGGAAAGCAGTGGAAGATGGCGCAGTGCTTAGGCCTCTGCACACACATGGCAGACCCAGAAGTTCCTGGCTCCTGGCTTCGGTGCTGTTGCAGCCATTTCTCTCTCTCTCTCTCTCTCTCTCTCTCTCTGACTCTGTCTCTCTGTAACTTTTCCTTTCAAATAAATGAATTAATCTTTCTTAAAAAAGGGAAAAAAATACAGGCTGGTTGATTATTGAACACATTCTTCTTTGTTATTTATTTCAAATATGTGTATCTTTGGGTACATTACGTGGTCAATGTCAAGGTTCCCTAAAATACGATGCTGATGTTAAGAGCTATTTTCCCAATTAAAATGCAAAGAAGAGCTGGTAACAAATAGGCCCCAAAGTCTGTGGGGTGGCGGGCAGGCATCAGAAGATGCTAATTGTGATCAAGGAAGGCTTAACGCTCGTCATAGCACATTTGACGAAGAAACGCAGCATCCGTGACCTGGACCAGGGCAAGTCCCAGGCACCATGCCAGACGCTTGCTTGTATCCTTTTCTCTTGAATTCCCACGATTCAGGAAGAGCTCTCCGTCACAGGGCACAAGGTGGACATGCGAGAAAGCTACACAATTTTCCTGAAAGCACATAGATGAGATTTGACTCAGGGTCTGACTCAAAAATTCTATCATCTCTCAACAGAGCACTGTTCAGAGGAAAGGATGCTCTTAGCAGCAGATCCCGGTTCCCTTCGGAAGTAACTCTCAGGCCAGGATTGCTTTTACGGTGTGTGCAGCCCAGGGGAGTGTTTTTGCTTATATCAATATAAGCACTGTTATTGGATGTGCATTACAAATCTGGATCCATGCAAGGACCGATTGTTTATGAAAGATTTCTTTCAGTGAGTCAAGTGGCAAGATCAGTCTTCAAGCTGCCTTGTCCAGAGAGCTCCAGCCACAGGAACATCACTTACCCTGATTCCCTACACATCAGCAGATTCCACTTCCACGCACCTGTCTTCTCCAGCGGGTAGTGGGCCGTTCCCTTTAGCACCCGTGCTTTTTAGTGCCCATTGAGTGAATGGTCATTTTGATTCATCCCCACTCTATTTCCAGCTTGATTAGCAAGAGCCATTTGTCTGAATCCAGGAGATTGGCTGGATTCCCCAGAAAAGCAGGGTTCATGGGCCTGTGAGAGCTGCCCCGCGGCAGCTCTGCCATTTCCCTGCAGGTTCAGCCTGATGACAGTGCGATCCCAACTCTGTGGCTGTCTAGGTCAGTCTGTAGACCTGCCCCTTGATTAGCATAAAGTCAGATCCAAGAATGCGAGGCAGTGCTCACACCCACCAGACCTCTATAAGGAATTCAATACAATGTATCAACTACCTTCTTGCCTAGACACTGGACCCGAGGTTGTTGAGACTGGAAAATTCCTGATGAGTTAGAATCCATCTCTTTCTCAAGGAAATCACAGTTGAAGACAGAAGTGCTTAGAGCTACTCCTCACATGATCACAAATCACCTGAAGATGTCCTGCAATGAGTTTTAATGCAGAAAAGAAGATGGGGACAAAAATCTGAGGCTGTCCCAGGGAGCAAGCATAAAACCCTGCCTAGAGCCAAGGGAATGTCACCTTGTTTCTGTCGAGTGAGGGTGGATGCCTGGACTCCCCACTCCCTCTCTCTGGACACCTCAAAGCAGCAGGAACCCTATTACTGCTAATGGGGGTGGTGGGAGCCCTGCTTCCCACACTGGGCCTCGTCGGACATCTCCTCAGCATCGTGATGTTACTCAGTGCCCCCGGTCCCTTAGCTCTGCCTTCTTCTACCCTTTGTAACCTTCTTCTGTGAGTTGTATAAATGAGGGTACTTAAAAATGGGATTTAAAACTTTGAAACTTAGGGTGGGCATTTGACACAGTGGTTAGGATGCCACTGGGGGTGCTCACATCACACATTGGAGTTCCTGGGTTCAAGTCTCAGCTTATCTCCTGACTCCAGCTTCCTGCTGATACAGACCCTGGGAGGCAGCTGTAATGGCTCAAGTACTTGGATCCCTGCAACCCATGTGGGATAACTGGATGGAGCTCCTGGCTCCAGGCTTTAGACTAGCTCTGCTCTGGCCATTGTGGGGATTTGGGGAATGACCCAGCAGATGGGAGTGCACTCTCTCTTTCTCTCTCTCTCTTTGTTTGTATGTGTCATTCAATTTTTTTTTAAATTTTGAAACCCCTGAACAATTTCTTCATAATATACATTTTTCATGGCTTTTGGAAGACTCCTCATATAATATCCTCATATAGCATCCAGGGTTTTTAGTTGACAGGACAAGAAGAACCCTGAAAAAGCACTTCTACTCCCCCTCCTGACACATGAAACCATATGCAAGTGCGAAGCCTGCTGGCCCTCTGGGCTTAGGGCTGTGTCTAGTTCATGGATCAGCTGCAGAAAAGACTCTCTTACCCCTGGGTGTTTCCTTCCCTGTCCCTGCCCTGGGCTCAGCCTCACAGCAAAGACACACATCACAGCCAGTGGATTCCTGGAAAGGTGGAAAGGCTGAGAATTGGCTGAGAACACAGTTGCTCATCTTTGGATGTCATTCCATTTTCTCCAGCTCCATATGCTGCCCTATATTCCTGGCTAATAACCAGCAAGAGGAAATGAGCACATTGACAAATTATCCTGTGGATGATCTTCAATTTGCAAATCCAACTGTTATTTTAAGTACAATCTCTGCCAAAATAATCATTTCCTACCACTGATATTTCATTTTGAAATTGCCTTCCTTATACTGCATGTTCATCTGTACATTTTTAACCTACTTTAACCTACAAAGTTTAATTTCTCAATGGCCACAAACAGAAAATTCAGTGCAGCCACAGCTAGCTAAAGAAAATGGGCTTGCTTGACAGCTACACACAGTAAAAACAGACAAGCAGTTGCTACTGAGGTCTAAGTGGATAGTCAATGTCTTTTTAAATACATCAAACAATAGTAGGGCCATAAAAATTAAAGCAAATTCTAATGTATTACTGAAAAAGCTGTCTTTGAAGTAGAGGTCAATGCTCAATCCTGGCAAACACACAATAAAATAAAAACAAAGCATTCTTATAAATGGAAAATTTAAAGCCAGAAGCTAAACAGAAAAGCTGGATTTACTCTTTATTCTTCAATGTCTTCAGATTTCATTTCTTCTGTGTACTCATGGGTAATTGTATATTCTAGTTCATTTTCCATGTGCTACAGATTTATGCCATCTTTCTTATTAAACACAGACCCTGAGAATGTGCTTATACCTTGAGGGAAACCCAAGACTTTTTTCCTGCCATTCCACATAAACTCAAAACATCCGCAAGAGGGTCCACATTGTGGCATAACAGGTTAAGCTGCCACCTACGACACAGCTGTCCCATATGGGCACCAGTTTGATTCTCAGCTGCTCCACTTCCAATCCAGCTCCCTGCTAATGTGCCTGGGAAAGCAGAAGAAGATGACCCAAGTGCTTGGGCCCCTGTACCCACATGGTAGAACCAAAAGAAGCTCCTAGCTCCTGGCTTCAGGTTGGTGTAGCCCTGGCAATTGTGGCCAACTGGGGAGAGAACCAGAGGTTGGAAGATCTCTCCCTCTCTCTCTCTCTCACTCTCGCTCTCGCTCTTGCTCTCTCGCTCTCCCCCTCCCTCTCCCTCTGTAACTCTGACTTTCAAACCAATAAAATAATAAATCTTTTAAAAGAAAAATCTATAAGTACAGAATGGAAAGTGACTTAGCTGGCTGCATGGACTGTAGGAACAACAGACACGGTGGAACACACACATACACACAGAAATCAGACACTGGAGCAGGCAGATCCCAGCCGAAAGAGAAGAACAAGCAGACCACTTTTTTTTTGACAGGCAGGGTTAGACAGAGAAAGAGACAGAAAGGTCTTCCTTCCATTGGTTCACCCCCCAAATGGCTGTTATGGCTGGCGCACTGCGCCGATCCGAAGCCAGGAGCCAGGTGCTTCCTCCTGGTCTCCCATGGGGTGCAGGGCCCAAGCACTTGGGCCATCTTCCACTGCCTTCCCAGGCCACAGCAGAGAGCTGGACTGGAAGAGGAGCAACCGGGACAGAACCAGCGCCCCAATGGGGACTAGAACCCGGAGTGCCAGTGCCACAGGCGGAGGATTAGCCTGTTGAGCCGTGGCACCAGCCAAGCAGACTACTTTTAAGAAGTCTTTCTAACCTCTAGAGCCAAATGACCCTGACTTAAAGTTTTACACCTGTGAGAAGACTCCCTGAAATATCTCCACCCCCTCCTCACTAAATGTAGTGAATTATTATCAACAAAAAAACTATCCTGACCTCTGATCTGCTTGTAGATTAAGTTCTCACATCTTGAGGTGAGTATTTGTCACAGCAGTGAGGACACCTCTTAGAATGTTCACATCCCACGGTACAGTGCTGGAATCAAGTCCCAGCTCCTCTGCTTCTGGTCCAGCTTCCCGTTAAGGTGCACCCTGCAAGGCAGCAGGAGATGGGTCAGGCATCTGTGTCCCTGCCACCCAGCTGGGAGACCCAGGTTAAGTTTCAGGCTCCTGGGTCTGGCCTGGCTCAGCCCTGGCTGTTGCAGGAATGATACAGAGAGATCCTCTCTGCAGATGGTGGGAATGCCAGGTTTTATGCCTGAGGGAATTAATGCCCCTGACTAACTGCTTTAGCCTCTGAGTCAATATCGCATTTAATCCTTTCAATCATCCCATAGCAGATACTTTTATTTCAACTTTTTCAAAGATTTATTTATTTGAAAAGCAGAATGGCAGAGGGAGAGAGAGAGAGAGAGAGAGAGAGAGAAACAGAGAGAAATCTTCCATCCATTGGTTCACTCCCCAAATGACCACAATAGCCAGGGCTGGGCCAGGCTGAAGTCAAAGCCAAGATCTCCATCTTGGGGGCAGGAGCTCCAGTACTTCAGGCACTATCCACTGATTCTCAGGCACATCAGCAGGGAGCTGTATCAGAAGTTGAGTGGCCAGGACTCATCTGGTTCTCTGATATGAGACATCACTGTCCCAAGCAAAGGAACACCCCACTGCTCTACAATGGCCACCCCTGTTATGCCCATTTTACAGAACATAAATGAGACACCTGAAGCGCTGCTCTTCACTTAGAGGTGTGCACATGGTGCACTCTAGATGCCTCATAAATGTAGAGTCATACAGCCCAAAAGTACTTCAAAGAGTTCACAGAAAATGGAGTTAAAAGATAAGTTTAGGGGCTGGTGCTGTGGCGTAGTGGGTGAAGTCGCGGCCTCCAGTGCCAGTATCCCATGTGAACTCCGGTTCGTGACCCGGATACTCTAACTCCAATCCAGGTCTCTGCAATGGCCTGGGAAAGCAGTAGAAGATGGCCCGAGTCCTTGGGCCCTGCATCCTCAGGGGAGTCCCAGAAGAAACTCCTGGCTCCCGGCTTTGGATCGGCACAGCAACAGCCGTTGAGGCCATTTGGGGAGTAAAACAGCAGATGGAAGACTTCTCCCTCTCTGCTTCTACCTCTCTGTAACTCTGTCTTTCAAATAAATAAATAAACCTTAAAATATAAGTTTATTTTGGTGCAAAAATATATTTAAATCAAAGCATAGCTTTTTAATAATCCACATTTTCCACGAATATTTTTTAAGATTTTATTTATTTGAGAGGTAGAGTTACAGACAGAGAAAGGAAAGACAGAAAGGTCTTCCACCCACTGGTTCACTCCCCACATGGCTGCAATGGCCAGAATTGAGCTTATTCTAAGCCAGAAGCTGGGAGCTTCTTCCAGGTCTCCCACACAGGTGCAGGGGTCCAAGCACTTGGGCCATCTTCCACTGCTTTCCCAGGTCATAAGCAGAGCTGAATCAGAAGAGGAATGGCCCAGACACTAACCGGAGCCCATACAGGATGCCAGTGCCACAGACAGAGGCCTAGCGTACTACACCACAACATCAGCCCCATCCATAGAGCTTTGTAGGGCTCCTCAAATGTATGGATACTATGACTCAAGTGATACCCAATCAAATCTGTGCTGCTTATGAAGAGTCTGGCCACTACAACCACTAGAGTGTATATGTGGAACATACACATTGCTTCTCCCTTGCACAGAATATCTGCATTCAATGGTTGCCTAAAGCCTCAGAGTGAGCAGGCCCCAGAGGGACTTCCTCAACTGTGGTCACCCTTCTAGGGGTCACAGTAGCTTGGGCCATTCCAGCCCTTTCTCATGGGTAAGCCATCCCTGTTACTGAGATCATTGGGCTGCCCGAATCTTTTAACTCCATACATAAATGCAAAATATCTGCTTTCTTGGGGACAAAAGAAAATCTCATACAATGGGACTGTCTCTGCAGCTGGTGCTACATGTACTTGAGGGGCATGTGTCTATGACAGCACACATACACATGTGGCCACACGCAGTGCTCATGTAAACCCCTCCACCATCATCTCCAGAGCGGAACACAGACCTGCATCTGTGTGTTTCTCCCACCAACAGTCTCCCGCCTTCCTTCCTCAATCAGCACCAGTCAAAATAGAACTCTGGGCACTTGTAGGAGATGTGGTTCTTCCACTCACTCCATTAGCCATCCCATCTCGCCTAAAACACAAGTTAAAACTCTCATAGGCCTCCTCAATCCCATGTCATGTGAGTTAAAGCATCTTAAGAAATGTTTGCTCTTCTGCAGATCTGTATCACGCCGACAGAGTAGAAACTGCTGCTGCAGCTCTCAGACAGCCCAGAGCCCTGCTCTCCCTATCCTGCTCCATCCATGCCTCTTTGGATCTTCTCGGGGTCAGGGATGAGGGCAGAGGTCCTGAAGAGGAGGCAATAAAGTCTGATGCCATTGCTGGTGCTTGGTCAAAGTCACTGAGATGGAAGCAAGAAAATAGAGTATTTCTTTGTATTTAGTTTTGTTAAAACGTTGAAAATAGAATTTAAAATACAGAGAAAATTATCTTTGCTCCTTTATTAACAAGACTGAGTTATCTTGTTAATGCATAATTTTTTAATGTTTATTAGTTTATTTGAAAGGCAGAGCAAGGTAGAGAGAGAGATTCTTCCATCTTCTGGTTTACTTTGCAAATGCCTGTAACCATCAGGGCTGGACCATGCCAAACCTAGGAGCCTGGAACTCCATCTTTGTCTCCCACATGAGTGGCAGGGACTCAGGTACTTGAGCCATCACCTGCTGCCTCCTAGGCACATTGGGAGGAAGCTGGATTGAAAATAGAGTAGCCCAGCTCCCCACCCAGGAGACAGCGGCTTGAGACATCCCCCCATGTCAGCAGGAAGTAGCTCTAAAGACAGATCATTGTCCCTCTACCCCTCCTGGACTTTTGGGGCTAATGTTTTCCCATACAACTCTTGCTTTACAAAAAACAAAAGGGGGGGAATGTTAGTAAAATGGCGCAGTCTTATCTATGGTGTGATCTACACCCCCACACCATCCTGGGCTCTAGCGCCCCCCCCCATTGCTGGAAGCCAGGTGGTCACATGGTGTCAGCCCCACCCCTATCCTAAAGGGATTCACTGTTCCTACTTCCCTGCCTGCCCCACAGCAGAGTTTTAAGAAGACCGAGTCCTGAACATGTGGCTCTCTTTCTGTCTGTCTCCTGATCTCTCTTCCTCTCCCTCCCCCCCACCTCTCTTGTTCGCTCTCCATCTCCCTCTTTTCCTTCTTTGCCTCTTCCCTCTGGTCTGTCAGGTTTCCCCAATAAACCCTTTCCCTTAAAAAAAAAAAGGAAGAAAACAGAGTAGCTGAGGCTCTGGCTGGCACTCCAACCTGGGAATGTGGACAACCCAAGCTGCAAGGTGCACCACAATTCCCACTCCCTAGCACTCAGAGTGCCCATGCAGACCACTCGGGATTCACTGCAGTGGAGGGGAAGTGTTGCTCGCTCTCGCTGCAATCTGCCATCATCCTCTGTAGAGAAATGGAGGATCTTTTCCTCCCTCAGGCAGCCCATGCAACCCCACCCCCATGTGGCTCTGCTCTCCCCACACGCCAGCCCCCACGCTCCTCATCTGCACCCTCAGCTTTCCTCTTGTCTCTGGGATGCAGTTTGTCAGCAGTCGGATTTAACAACTCCAAACAAGGACCCATTCCCCTAACTCCACTTCCACTGAAGCTCCTCCAGGTACCAAGGTGTGAACACGCCCACACTCAGAACCATCGATGACAATTTCAGAAGCCTGAGATGCTCAGCCCAGTCCTCATGCCACTGATCCCCCATTCTCCCCTCACTGGGACTCCAACCACAGATCTTCCATTCCTTAATCATCCTCCTCTCATCACTAAACTCACTTTATATGTCAACCAAATAATGGAATTATTGAGTGGGTAAAGTGTTCTGAGCACAAAATCTTTTAAAAATACTAGCTGGTGTGTGGCTCAGTGGTCAAGCCACTGCTTTCAATGCCCACACTGTGTGTCTGAACAGCAATTTGAGTCCCAGCTACTCCACTTTCTTTTTTTTTAAGAAAACTTTTTATTTAATAAATATAAATTTCATAGGTACAGCTTACATAGTGGCTCTTCACCCCATACCTGCCCTCCCAGTCCCAAACCGTCCCACCTCCTACTCCCTCTCCCATTCCATTCTTCATTAAGATTCATTTTTAATTATCTTTATATACAGAAGATCAACTCTATACTAAGTAAAGATTTTAACAGTTTGCACCCACACACAAAGTATAAAGTACTGTTTGAAGACAAGTTTTACTATTAATTCTCATAGTACTGCTCATTAAGGACAGAGGTCCTACATGTGGAGCAAGTGCACAATGACTCCTGTTGTTGATTTAAAAATTGACACTCTTATTTATGATGTCAGTGATCTCCCTCTCCCTCTTCCTCTCCTTCTGTCTGCTTTCAAGTAAAAAAAATCTTTGTAGATAGGCAAAGGTGACAAAGAAGCAGACATAAATTAGGTGAACTCACTCTGTTGAATCCAAGAGGAAAAAAATTGAATTCTCCTCTATCAACAAATCCGAAGGGGGGCAGGGAGAGAGGAAGAGACCATGTAATGTCCCTTCTTTACCTGCAAATCTCTGACACAAAAGCAGAAGAAAAGTGCTATTATCCCAGTGACTGGGATAATGCTCAGTGGAACTAAATGGGAGATTTCACAAACAAACCCATCAGCCCCTTGCTGACACACCCCAAATGCCTTCTAGGCTGCATGGATTCCCGCACCAGAGCCTGTCTCTGTTCAAGCCTCATGAACCTCAGAATGCAGGAGGGGTGGAGCAACTGCCATTGGTTGTCTCCTATGGGCTACATTGTTTCTATGTTCAATAATTCTCAAAACAGAAAATAAAGCCCTTCTGGATGGATAGTGCTGCTCCCATTCGAAAGATTTGGGGACTTAGAAAAGATGAGTAACTTGGCCAAGACCAGGACAATCAGGCTCCTGGTGAAGAGCAGAGAAGGATCTGGCCCAGAGCCCCAGCTTCTCCTGCTCCCAGATTCGGCCCCTGCCCTGTACTGCTGTGAACTCAGACTCTGCCTGTCTGCCACTCTCCAAGAGTTGTAAGGCTCAAAGAAATGTTGAGGAAGTAAATCAGTCCAGGAATATCATCAAGGCCACTGCAGAGAGAGCAATGGCATACACATCTCCTAATAGATGTGTTTATGTTAATGGCAACAAGCAAGTCTGATTACATCAGTTATTTTCCATGTGAGTTTGCATAATGCTTTTTAACCTTCGACTTTGGGTAGGTGAAATTTAGATACAAAAGTCAAAGCAATGGAGGCGTGAGTCATAAAAAGGGAAATAACAACAAATGAGCCCTTGCTAGACTCTTGGAAAACATGAAAGGGAAAGGGACCAAAAGTCGTCTGGAGCCTAGGCAGGTGACAATGAGAAAATAAATCAGATTATGGCAATGGGGCAGCAGTTGGAGGTTGAACTAGATAGTACCAAGGTTTGTTCCCTCTCAACAACCCAAATCGCTGTTCTGTCAAAAGGGAAAACAGTAGGTGCCAAAGGGGCTCTTTGTGTCCAGGCTCAGCAGGCCCCCTAAGTCCCCTTCCTCCTTCCTGCATTCAAAACCCAAGGTGAGTCCCAGACCCTCACCCAGAGGAATGGGCAACGTTGGCTCAGTGAACTTTCATCCTCTAGGACCCAAGGACACCTAGGGATTCCCATCAAAGAGCAGATCACTTGAGGTGACCGCTTTCCCCACAGGGGGAGAAGGGATTGGCCCAGTTACATTCAGATTCAGTCACATTTTTCAAACATTTCAAAGATCCAGATTCTTAGAAATATTTTCTTAACGATTCTGGATGGTGAATGGTCTCTGTACTCTCTTTGCAAATCCTCTATTTTGAGATACAATTTATACTTCAAAAATGCACCCAGCCTAGGAGTCTAGTCTGAGAAGTTTTGACAAATGTGTACACAGTGTAACCACCAGCACAATCGAGATGTAGACTATGTCCATCTACCTGTAGGTTTTCCTCCTTGTCCCTTCCCAGCTCAGGCAACCACTGACTTGCTTTCTGTCATTATGCATGACTTTTCCTTTTCTAGACTTTTATGTAAATGTTATTACACAGTAGGGATGTATCTGTATCTAGTTCCTTTCACTCACCATAATGGCAATGTTCATCCATGTCACTGGATAGTAGCTCATTTCTTTCTTTGTTGAATAGTATCCCATTGTCTGCATTGTATGGCTATACTATATTTTATCTATACATTTACCTGTTCATGGATACTTAGGTACTTGGATATTCAGGAGTCTTGTGTATTAAAATAGTATGACCACTCATCAACACAGATTTTGATATCTCTTGGGTAAACACCTGAGTATGAAATTTCTGCATTATATGGTATATGTATACTTGTCTTGGTAAGAAACTGTTTTCTACAGTAGCTATACCATTTACACCCTTACCACAATGGGTAAGCATTCTTCTAATTGCTCTACATCCTCATCAACATCCTGCATTGTTGGTTTTTCATCTTAGTCATTCTTGAGGGTATTGAAATGTTATCACATTGTGGTTATACTTTCCATTTCTCTGATGACTAATGATTTTAAGCATCTTCTCATTTGCCTTTTGATTATCTTTTATTCAATTCATCTACTTACTTCTTATTGGGTTGTCTTACTATTAAATAATTTAAGGGACTAGCATTGTGGCCTAGTGGGTAAAGCTGCCAACTGCAACACCAGCATCCCACATGGGCTCAGGTTCGAGTCCCAGCTGCTCCACTTCCAATCTAGCCCCCTAATAATGGCCTGGGAAAAGCAGTGAAAGATGACCCAAGTGCTTGGCCCCTGCCACCCACGTGGGAGAACCAGAAAAAGCTCCTGGCTTCAGCCTGACTCAGGCCCAGCTGTTGCAGCCATTTGGGAGAGTGAATCAGCAGATGGAATTTCGCTCCCTCTCTTTCTGTCTGTCTCTGCCTCTCTCTCTGTAACTATGACTTCCAAGTAAATCTTTTTTAAAAAAAGAATGGAAGCTATTTAAATATTTTTATTCTGGTCTTTTGTCTAATATATGTATTGTAAATATGCTCTCAGCCTGTGGCTGCCTTTTTATTTTCATGGTGGTATCTTTGCAGAACAGAAATTTTAAATTTTGAAGAAGCCAAATTTATCTATCCTTTTATAGTTCATAATTTTTGCATTTAAGAAATTTTGCCTTCCCTAAAAATACTAAGATTTTTATCTGTGTCTTCCTTTAAATCTTTAAAAATTTTAGTGCTTCTAGTTAGGTCTATGACACACTTTGAAACAGGAGATTCTGTTTATGGTGTGAGTAAGGGTTGGGGTTCATTTTTCCAAATGGATTTCCAATGGTTCCCATACTTTTTGCTTTTAAGATTATCCTTACTCCATTGTATTATTTCAGTGCCTTTATTGAAAATCCATTAATTGCACACGTGTGGGTATTGGTATTTTCTTATCAATGACAAAGAAGTCAATAGGGAAAAGAAAAAGATCGACATTGAGTCACACTACATTTTCTCACTTGTGTATTAATTTATATTTCCAATCTCTGGAAGACTTTGAAGCAGTTCACTGAAATTCCTACAGCACAGTAACACACAGCTAGGAAGAAGAGCTAAGCATCAAACCACGTGCTTTAATCCCAGAGCAAGGGCCCTCTTCCTTGTCCTAGACTGAAGATGGCCCAGGCTGTCTGTGAAGATTTGTTAAACCCCTTCAAGTGCCAGGGGTCAAGGATAGAATGTCAAGGAAAGCAGAGGCCTTTGCCCTTGGGGAGCATACAGTGTAGTACAAGGAGCAAACCCAATGAACAGGCAGAGAGCTAGAGAAAAGGAGAAAGTAGCATGGTGGAGCAATGCTTGGAGAAGGACCATTCACTCCTAACGGAGATGATCAAAATGATGGAGGAGCAAAGAAAGGGCAAAGAGAAAAGAAAAGGCAAAGTCCTGAGACAGAACTCAGCACTGCATGTTCAAGATGAAGAAAAGAGGCTAGGCAATGTGTTATAACAAGGGAGAAGGCAGACATGACACTGGAGATGTTTTACCATTCGAGCAGAATGAAACGAACTGATTTATATATAATATGTATGGTTATATATTATATAAAATTTTATTTAGAAGGTGGAGAGAGATCTTCCATCCACTGATTCCTCAAATCTCCACAACACCGAAGCCTAGACCTCAGAACTCTCTCCGGGTCTCCTAGGTGGGTAGCAGCGTCTCACGTAGTTGAGCCATCATCTGCTGCTTTCAAGGATGCACATTAGCAGGAAACTGGATCAGAAGTAGAGCCAGGACTTGAACCAGAAACTGTAATATGGGATGTGGGCATTCTACTCAGCTGGCTACTCTGTGATGAGACAGGAGCAGACAGAGGAGAGGCAATGATGGGGCAGGAGAGAGGCTGAGAAGCATTCAGAGTCAACGTGTGTTTAGACAGTGGAGCCGTCAAGATGCACTGCTGGGAACATGGAACGGGGACTCAGGGTATGAGTACCACTAGCTAAGAAGGGGCTGGTTATGTGAAACTTGATTTTGGAAAGGGAAAAGAAAACACCTTGACTCTGCTGACCAAGTTCAAGGTTCTTAGGAAATATTTCAACACAGATTCAGAGGAAACCACTTTTATGCAACACAGGAACTCTGGAGATGCAAATATGAGGGCATTGCAGTACTGGATTCCAATTACAGCACTGGATTGTTATTACAGTATTGGATTCCACTTGCCTGAGAGGGTAGACAGGATCTGCCTCATACGTGAAGATTCGGGGAAGAGAAATCAGACTTCTGTCTCAGACAACTACAGACATATTACAGAGTTCCAAAATGTTAGGATAAATTATAACTTCACATAATGCCCACTTACCATGATGTCTGTTCACCAAAGAATCGTTAGCAGGTTGTTGTGTATCTGAAACAATCTTAGGGAATGTATGTGAATCATCTCTTGAAGAGACAGACACCCTTATCATCCCCTTTTCACGAGTGAGAAAAGTGAGCATTACAGGAGCAGGGAATGTGTCCAAAACAGACAGTGTCAGTTACGAGTTTCAGACACTAAAACTGGTGACACTTAGCCGCTGCTGCACGGCTCTCGGGGCAAGTACATGACATTTGCTATCGCTCTTCCATCTAATTGAAAATTCCAGTGACCGGAATGCATCATTGTCCCAGGAAAGAAAAAATTCCCGCCGCATAAACTGTGACGCAATTGTAGCTTAGAATAGCTCTACAAAATTCTTGAAAAAAGAAAACTTACTTAGATGCCCCTGGAAAAAATAGTTTCCTATATTAGGTTTATACTTTAAAAAAGGAAAATACATTATTCGGATTTTTCTGAAACATCTTCATGCTCGAGTCCAATTCTTCTGAAACACTTCTTTTCGCAGAGATTCCACCTACGTTTCCCCCCAGAATCAGCCTTTGCATCTTTTAAAGTATTGGTGCTACAGCCTCTCGCGACAGAACCCTGAACCCAACCAGAAAAGTCTGTCGCTGGGTTTCTGAGCCCGCCCAGCAACTGAGGGGGACAGGGTTCGGCCCTGCCTCAGGAGCACGGGTGAACAAAAGTGCTCCTGTCTGCTCCCAAAACCATCTGGTTCCTAGACGTTCAAAAACTGGGAAGAAGCCCCTGGTCCGGATCTGTTTTCCAGCAAACTTCGCTGTCAGGGATCTCCCCGAGACAGCCACGGCACGACTGCCACCTGGCCCACGGAGCCGGTAAGACAGCGCCCGTGGCGGAGCATCCCACCCCAAGGGCGCGCGCAGTGCAGCCCCCGGGCATCGCAGCGCGCCTGGGGTCTCGCACTCCGGGCAGCGAGAAGCAGGAGGCCAGCGGGGTCAAAGGCGCACAGCCTTTGGTTAGCCGGATTCCCGGGGTCACCAAAGCAGCCGGCCTTGCTCCTGCGAAGGCGACGTGGTTGGCACTGGAGGAGGAGGAGGAGGAGGAGGTGAGAGACGGAGGCTTCCGAAGCGATGCTGCGTGGTTTGATGCGCTCCTGCTCCACGCAGGTCCTCCTTGCTGACTGCTGCCTGTGCCCCCGCAGAGAGGCTGGCGTCGGCCCCTGGAGACGCTTCCGCACGCTGACCGCCCTGCGTGCGGCTTGGACACGCTGGTCCCGGGAAGGTTGGCCCCGCACGCTGTCCGGTGCACCGGCGGGTTTGGGGGCCTCGGCGTTTCCGAAGCAGAGCAGCGCCATCTGGCCGCACAAGCCGGAACTGCGGCTCCACGCCGCTTCTGCGTGGATCAGGCAGCACCTTGCAGACTCAACCCCAGGCCTTGTGTTCGGGCCGGGTTTCCGTGTCTTAGTGAGGCAAGTGCCGGAAATGACCACAAAGAAGGTCAAACCGCCAGACTATTCCAGACTATTCCAGTACTTCCCGTGAAAATTCACAAAAACTCATCTCCACAAAATTCATTTACGTTGGCAAAATCAGATGCATTTTACCAACAGAGATGTATTTAAATAATGAAAGTTGTTTCTCCTGTACAATTTTATCAGTGTGAGTCCTAGTCCACAATTCACCTGTCCTTATTGCATTATTTTACAAATTATCACTTCGTATTATTATTACTTTCCCTTAATCAATCTTTAGAAGTTCTTGACTAGATAGATTTTTTTTTTTTTTGACAGGCAGAGTGGACAGTGAGAGAGAGAGACAGAGAGAAAGGTCTTCCATTTGCCGTTGGTTCACCCTCCAATGGCCGCCGCGGCCAGCGCGCTGCGGCCGGTGCACCACGCTCATCCGCTCATCCGAAGGCAGGAGCCAGGAGCCAGGTGCTTCTCCTGGTCTCCCATGCGGGTGCAGGGCCCAAGCACCTGGGCCATCCTCCACTGCACTCCCGGGCCACAGCAGAGGGCTGGCCTGGAAGAGGGGCAACTGGGACAGAATCCGACCGGGACTAGAACCCGGTGTGCTGGACTAGATAGATTTTATGCAGAGACTACTTCACATTGATCCGTTGTCAAGGCAGGTATTTTCTGGTACTTTAACAAGTGGCATTTCTGGGATAATTTATAAAATATGACAGATGGCCAATTCTACATAGGAAATGAGGAACTTTGTGTGAAGTCATACACTTGCCAACCATACTGGCTTCATTTGGGTCTTCAGTTTCCTGATTTCTTTGGATTCCTGGCTACGATTTTGTACTTTTTAATTATTTTTCTATCTTGTTTCTGAAATGACTGGCAGCAATCATATAAAGGATTTCAAACACCAAACTTTGGGCTCAAAAATCTCTCTTGATTGATTTTCCAATTTCCAAAGTAAAATGAAAACTGGTATTCTTGGGTGTGCCCTATACTAGCAGGTTCCACACTGTCCTGCACACCTGCCACCGTGGACTATTCTTTGTTAGTCTCTGTGCTTACAATCCAGAAGTCAGCAGCCTGAAGTAAGTTCTCAGAACATCATTCAATTCTAGGATGCCAGACAAAAAAGGTGATGTGTTAACTGTTTACCATTGATTAATTAACATAGACTTTTCCCAATAGAGATGTCCAGATTACTACCAAAATGTTATATCATTGCCCTGTAGGTTAATCAAGTAATTATACTGAGTAATCTTATCCTAACATGTCTCTATCAAATTATCCAGAAATAGGTAGCTTCTCAAATTGCCATTGAAGTGGTCTTAATATCTTGCTGATTCCACCATCAATTAATAGGCTGAATGAAACCTCCAAAATGCTCTCAAATTTTATAGTTATGTGATTTTACATTTTGTGAACTGTACATTAGCAGTTTGAACTGTGTACGCACGCACCTGTTTGTCCTGAGCTTATTACCACATGTGGCGTACTCATGGATGTTTTAATGAAGGCTTACAGATGGAGGGTGGTCACTGCCGGGGGTTACGTTCACAGAGGACAGTGGAGGTTCCATCAGAGAACATAGGGTGAAGAAAAGACAAAGCAGCTGAGAACAAAGCTCCACTGGGCTCCGAGATAAGCCAGTGACATCAAGGAGGTGTTGCAAGCAAAAGAGTGTGAGAATGAATAGCCAAACAGGTAAGAAGAGTTTCGGTGTTGAGGAAGGAGAGAGAAGATGCTGCTTCATGGCCGGGGGTTGGGAGGTATTTCACCATGTCAAGTGCAATGGTCAACTGCGGTAGGGACAAAAGTATTGCTTTAAACATGAGACAAGGAAACCACTGGAGACCCTGAGTGCAGACTCAATGACTGAGAGGTGTAGAAGGCAAATTCCAAGGTTAAAGCCTCTAATTCTGGCAGCGTGGTGAGAATGAAAATGAGCTGACAGATCTGGCCTCAGCCTGGAACCCTATCATCTACCAATCATGGATTTTGACATTTCACTCTTTGTGTCATTCATCTATAACATGACAATACGAACGATATGCACCTGCTGGTTCACTGGGAGAATGACATTGAAGACCACAGATGTGGCCAAGAAGATCTTCAATAAGTGCTCCTGATTGTTATAACTTAATTCCACTTCTGCATTTAAATTTACTAGTCCATGAAAATAGACTTAACTGAATTAACATAGGCTGAGCCTTCTTTTTTAAGTTTGTCAGCTATTTTGTAATCAGGTCAACTTTCTGTCAACTCAGTTGCTTTTTATTTAGGTAGAAAGTGACAGAAAACAACATAGACAATGGGCATATATGTGCTTTGTGCAGGAAATGTAGAACAATTCTGACTATAGAAGTACAGATGTCTCTCAAGGAATTTGTAGAATGTGTCAATACATAAATAAAATACAAATAGGTCTTTGCTGAAATTGTAGCACCAGAACACCATGAATTTTAAAAAGTCTGATTCTCACTCCTCAAAATCACAGGTCTTACTTCTTATCTATCAATACTAACCTTGAATGTAAATAGATTAAATTCTTCAACCAAAAGACTTAAGCTGACTGAATGGATAAAAAAACAAAGATCCCACCAGATGCTGCCTGCAAGAAACTCACTTCATACAGATAACACAGACTGAGAGTGAAGGACTGGAAAAAAGATATATCACACAAATGGAAACCAAATGTGAGCAGGGATAGCTATCCTGATAGCAGATGAAACAAACGTTAAATCAAAAACTGTAAAAAGGGATAAAGAGATAAAGAAGGACATTATATTGTGACAAAAGGTTAAATTCAGCAAGAAAACATAAAAATCATAACTATATGTGCACCCAACACAAGACCAAACAGGTCTATAAAGAAAATACTATTATACTTAAAGGAAGAGATAGACTCCAATACAATAATAACGGGTGACTTCAACACCCAACTCTCATCAATGGGTAGATCACCAAGATAAAAATCAATAAAGATAACTCAAGAGTTGAAATATTCTATTGAGAAAATGGACCTAACAGACATTTACATGACATTTCATCCAACAGCTACAGAATGCACATTTTCTCATCAGCACATGGAACATTTTCTAGGCTAGATCATATATTAGGTCACAAATCAAATCTCAGCAAATTTGAAAAGACTGAAATCATACCATGTATCTTTTCAGACCATAAAGGAATAAAACAAGAAATCAACAAGAACAACAGAACATTCATAAAGACTTGGAAATTAAACAACATGCATTTCATTCAGCAGAATGAAAATGAGCCACTGAAGAAATTCAAAAGAAAATTAAAACTTTCATGAATTAAATGAAAATAAAACAAAAAAATCAAAAACCTGTAGAATATAGCAAGAGCAGTATTAAGAGGGAAGTTGGGGGCTGGTGCTGTGGCACACGGGTTAAACCACTGCCAGAAGCAACACCATCCGTATGGGTGCTGGTTTGAGTCCTGGCTGCTTCACTTCTGATCCAGCTCCCTGCTTAAGCACCTGGAAAGCAGCAGAGGATGGCCTGAGTCCTTGGGTCCCTGTTCCCACAGGAAAGACCCAGAGGCTCTTGGCTCCTGACTTCAGCCTGGCCCAGCCTTGGGTCATTGCAGCCATTCGGGGAGTCAACTGGCAGGTGGTAAATCTCTCTCTCTTTCTGTCTCCCCTTCTCTCTCTTTGTAACTCTACCTGTCAAGTAAATAAATGAATCTTTAAAAAAAGAGAGAAGTTTACAGCCTTAAGTGCTTACATTTAGAAAAGAGAACTATATCAAATTAAAAATCTAATGACACATCTTGAAGACTTAGAAAAACAAGAACAAACCAAAGCCCAAATCAGCAGGAGGTGAAACATAATAAGGATAGAGCAGAAATAAATGAAATTGAAACTAAAAATAATACAAAATATCAAAAAAAAGAAAAGTTGGTTTTTTTGAGAAAATAAATAAAATAGATAAACCTCTAGCCAGATTAACAAAGAAAAAAGAGAAGAAAAATAAGTAAATAAAATTAGAGATGAAAAAGGAGACATTGCAACCAATACCACTGAAATGCACAGGATCATAAGAAACTACTGTGAAGAACTATATGCTGATAAACTAGAAAACCTCAAAGAAATGGATAAATTCCTGGATACATATAACCTGCCAGGATTAAATCAAGACAATATAGACAACCTAGGGGTTGACGCTGTGGTGCAGCGCTGGCATCCCATATGTGCGCCTGTTCGAGTCCTGGCTGCTCCTCTCCAATCTAGCTCTCTGCTGTGGCCTGGGAAAGCAGTAGAGGATGGAGCAAGTCCTTGGGCCCCTACATCCACATGGGAGACCCAGAGAAAGCTCCTGGCTCCTGGCTTCGGGTCGGCACAATTCCGGCCATTGCAGCCAATTGGGGAGTGAACCAGCAGATAGAAGATTTCTCTCTCTCTCTCTCTCTCTCTCTCTCTCTCTCTCTCTCTCTGCCTCTCCTCTCTCTGTGTAACTCTGCCTTTGAAATAAAGAAATAAATATTTTAACAAAATATACACCATGGGAGACCAGGAAAAGCACCTGGCTCCTGGCTCCTGCCATCGGACGAGCGCGGTGCGCCGGCCGCAGCGCTCTGTCCGCGGCAGCCATTGGAGGGTGAACCAACGGCAAAGGAAGACCTTTCTCTCTGTCTCTCTCTCTCACTGTCCACTCTGCCTGTCAAAAAAATTAAAAAAAATAAACAAAAGATACAGACAATCGTGGGTGGGAGAGAAGTTATGGGGGGGGGCATTGTAATCTATAAGCTGTACTTTGGAAATTTATATTCTTTAAATAAAAGCTTTAAAAAAAAAAGACAATCTAAACTGACCAATAACAACCAATAAGATTGAAGCAGGCATCAGGTCTTCCACCAAGGAAAAGTCCAGTACCTGATGGATTTACTAATGAATTCTACAAAAACTTTCAAAGAGGAGCTAACTCCAATACTCTCCAAATAAGAGCCCAGAAATTAACCCAGATACATACAGCCAACTGATTTTTGACAAAAGTACTCAGATTATACCGAGGAGTAAGTTATAATCTCTTCAACAAATGGTGCTAGCAAAATTGGATATATACACATAGAAAAACAAAATTAGAGCCTTATCTCTCACTATACATTAAAAAAAACTCAAGGGGCTGGTGCTGTGGTGTAGCTGGTAAAGCTGTTTGTTGTCTGTGACACCAGCATTCATATGGGTGCTGATTTGAGTCCCAGTTGCTCCGCTTTTGATACAACTCCATGCTAATGTGCCTCAGAAAGCAGCAGAAGACAGCTCAAGTGCTTGGGCTCCTGAACCCACATGGGAGACCCAGAAGAAGCTCCTGACTCCTGGCTTTGACCTGGCCCAGCCCTGACCATTGTAGCTATTTGGGGAACGAACCAGCAGATGGAAGGCCTCTCTCTGTCTCTCTCTCTCTCTAACTCTCCCTTTAAAATAAATAAAATCAATCTTTTTTAAAGACTTATTTATTTTTTGAAAGGCAGAGTTACAGAAAGGTAGAGGCAGAGAGAGAGAGAGAGAGAGAGAGAGAGAGAGAGAGAGAGAGAGGTCTTCCATCCACTGGTTCACTCCCCAGATGGCCACAACAGCCAGGACTGTGCCAATCCAAATCCAGGAGCCAGGAGCCTTCTCCCAGTCCCCTACACAGGCTCAGGGGCCCGAGTTCAGGCCATCCTCCACCGCTTTCCCAGGCCATTGTGGAGAGCTGAATCAGAAGTGGAGCAGCCAGGACTTGAACCGGTGCCCACATGGGACGTCGGAACTGGAGGCTGCAGCTTTACATCACAACACTGGCTCCCCATCATTATGTTTTCAATTCTAGACTTTCTTTTTTGCCTTCTTTATAGTGCCTTTTCTTTCTTTTATAAGAAATCATTCTTGGGGCTGTATCTGGTCCTTTTGAACATATTGTTTAATGCTTATTTATGTTCATCTACTTGAAGGTCAGAGCAAGAGAGAGAGGGAGATCCTCCAACAACTGTTTTGTGCCCCAAATGACCACAACAGACAGGGCTGGGCCATGCTGAAGCTAGAAGACCAAAAGTATCCAGGTCTCCCATGAGGGTGGCAGAGTCACAGCCACTTTTGCCATTATCTGGTACCTCCCATGATGTATTAGCAGTAAGCTAGATTGGAAGCAGAGCAGATAGGACTAGAACCAGCACTCTAACGTGGGGTGCAGGCATCCCAAGCAGCAACTTAACCCACTTGTACCACATGGCTGCCCCTTTGACACATTTTAGATAACTGATTAAATCTTCGTAAATTAAGTCAAATGGACTTCCTTAACAACAAACTGTACAAGGGCTTGTTAACCTTTATAATGGGCCATTCTTTTTCTTTGCATGTTTCATAATTGTTTGTTGAAAATGGCATTTTTTGAGAGGCAGAAAGAAAGATATAGAGAGAGCTCCTATCCACTGATTCACTCCCCAAATGCTCACAATAGCTGGGGCTGAATCACACTATGAGCCAGGAACTCACATCACTTAACATGGGTGAAAGGGATTCAACTACTTGAGTGAGCTGTCACATGCTGCCTTGTAGGGTGTACATGAACAAGAAGATGTAAGGAGCAAAGCCAGGACCCAAACCACCATACTATGACATGGAATATGGGCAGTAGAAGAAGCATCACCTTACCCACTAAGCCAAATACCCACATCCAAAAGTGAACATTTTAAATGATATCCTTTGGTTACCCTGGAGTCAAGTGTGGTTCCTTCTCCAGTGCCTGTGGTTGTTGCTGCTTGTTGAGGTTGTTTTCTAGTGACTTTTCAGTACTAAATCAATAGAGTCTGCATTGTTCCTCACTGAGGTCTCTACTTTGTTAGTTTAGTGGTCAGATAGTGTTTGGAAAAAGATTTCCCTAAATGCTTGGGAGTCTTTGCTAAAGGACTATGTGTGCATCTTGGAGCTTGATTTCAACACTCAGGCACACAGCTCATAATTCTGCCTTGCCCTTTGCTTCCTGCTTGCTCAGAACCTCAAAGTTATGGCTGAGAGCTTAGGGCCTTCCAACATCTCTCTTTGGTGTGGGCACAGCCATACCCATAGCCTTCCTGGAAACTAGGGATATTGCCAGAGGTTTTCAAATCTCCCTGTGGACATCTCATCCCACAATATTTCCTTTTTAATTTTTTGTCAATCTTTTGACAGCACCAATTGGTAGCTACATATTTTAAGAATTGCTTCTGATCATTTTCAACAAAAGCCTGAAAACAAAGCCATTGGCCCAGAGCCATATCTAATGGATGTCAAAGAAACCCTGTGAGTAAGGACTCCTAGGGAGCTGCCATGCAGGTCAAATAATCCAGGGAACATCAAATTCATTGTTCTTCTCTAATGGTTGCTATGCTTCTGTTTTTACCTGAGTCAGTTGGTTTTCAAAGCTACTGCACATCTGAGGATAGGGGCTTGGGAATGAGACTGGGCCGTCATCAAGATGCATGTTATGCCTGTACCACGGATCAGAGTGCCAGTTCCAGTCCTGGCTGCTCTGCCTCTGATCCAGCTCCCTGCTAATGCACCTGGGAAGGCAGAAGAAGATGACCCAAGTACTTGGGGCTTGGGTTCCTGCCACCCATTTGGGAGACCTGGATGGAGTGCCTGGCTCCTGGCTTTGACATGACCAAGCCCTGGCTGTTGCAGCCATTTGAAGGGTGAACCAGCAGATGGTAGATCTTTCTCTCAACCCCATCATGGTACCTGTCAAATAAATAGATAAAATAGATCTTTTAAAAGGGGAGGGGAGAATAGAACTGATTAAAATGATATACTGCTAACTGTTCTTGCCAAGGTTCAGCTGTTTTTCTTGAATATGTATTACCCAGATTTTTGTAAGTCTCTGATTAATATCCCGAGTGCTGAGCAAGTTAATTTTGACAACTTTTGCTAGTGTCTTTGTTGCTTTTATCAAGAAGTAGTTATTCAGGCCAGCGCCGCAGCTCAATAGGCTAATCCTCTGCCTAGCAGCGCCTGCACACCGGGTTCTAGTCCCTGTCGAGGCGCTGAATTCTGTCCCAGTTGCCCCTCTTCCAGGCCAGCTCTCTGCTGTGGCCCAGGAGTGCAGTGGAGGATGGCCCAGGTGCTTGGGCCCTGCACCCCATGGGAGACCAGGAGAAACACCTGGCTCCTGCCTTCAGATCAGCACAGTGCGCTGGCCACGGCGGCCATTGGAGGGTGAACCAATGGCAAAGGAAGACCTTTCTCTCTGTCTCTCTCTCTCACTGTCCACTCTGCCTGTCAAAAAAAAAAAAAGAAGTAGCTATTCAGAGCGTCACCATTTCTATGGTGATCGCCAGAATAAGCTTTTTGTTCATACATATTTTAGCGGGTATCAGTAGCTCTTTCATTTTATTGCTAGGTAGTATTACAATGTATGGATACTCACTTTGCCTATCAGTTATCCATTGGATGGATATTGAGTTTCTTTCCAATCTCTAACTATTATGAATAAAGTCAAAAAGAATATTTATATGCAAGTCTTTGCCATATGTTTTTATTTTTCTTGAGTATCTTGGAGTTGAGTTGCTGGGTCACATGGAAGTTTTATGCTTAAGTTTTTGCACAATTTCACATTCCTAGCTGAGTCCCCATGGCTCTACATCCTCCTCAACACTTGTTTTTATCTGTCTTATTTAATATGATCATCCTAACGAGTGTGAAATAGACCATATATGTTTCTTACACTCATGTGAATGTGTGACAATGTTTTGCAATAAAAAGGGTTCAAATATTATGTTTTATAGCATTTTAAGATTTATAGACCATCTTCCCATAGAATTTGATTGTGACAACAATGATAAAAATAAGACAAAGGCAAGATATTTCTTATCTATGCATTTTACAAATAGGAAAATAGAGACTCAGTGAAGTTAAATGGCCTTTTAAACCACGAGGCTCCCAAGTGATAGAGCCCAAGATACTGGTGATGGGGCTTTGAGGGGAATGGAGAGTCATTTCAGGGCCTGGAACAAAGAAGTTGCAAGATATGACTGAAGCTTTGACAGCATTGATCCAGCTGGTTTGAGAATGAACAGCCAGGTTCAAGGGTAGAAGTGTGGAGAAGCAGTGGTGATGTGACGTGGTTATCCACACAAGCGTGATGGCAGCACAGAATGTGGTGGCCATGGCGAATGAAAAGTTGATGATAATAAGAGGAAATGCTCACTTCTTGAGTGTGCATTGTGTGCCAGGAATCCTAAGGTGCACGCAACATACAGGGTCTCATTTAACAACTCAACAACCCTATTATGGGCATTACCGTTACCGTTTTAATAGATGGGGAACCTGGAGCCAAAGAGGTTAGATAAGTTGATCAAGATTGCATGATACAGCCAGGGTTGAATTGATCCCAAAATCTTTGCCTACAAAATGATGGCGTGCTAAATGCTATGAAATGAAGAATTTGTACCTCATACTGACAGAAGTATTGCTATTGTGAAGGTTAGAATCCATCAATTAACCATTAAATATAATTGATTAAAGTATCCATTACATGGATAAACCAGATTATTTTGTAACTTTTAAAGATGATAGCCCTAGACAGGTAAAAATGTCTTAGTGTTATGCTTTTTTTTGACAGGCAGAGTAGACAGTGAGAGAGAGAGAGAGACAGAGAGAAAGGTCTTCCTTTGCCATTGGTTCACCCTCCAATGGCCGCTGTGGCCAGCAGGCTACAGCCGGAGCACCACACTGATCTGCAGCCAGGAGCCAGGTGCTTCTCCTGGTCTCCTATGGGGTGCAGGGCCCAAGGACTTGGGCCATCCTCCACTGCACTCCCAGGCCATAGCAGAGAGGTGGCCTGGAAGAGGGGCAACCAGGACAGAATCTGGTGCCCCAACTGGGACTAGAACCCAGTGTACCGGTGCCGCAAGGCGGAGGATTAGCCTATTGAGCCGCGGCACTAGCTGCAACTGTTATTCTTTCTTAATTTTTTATAAATGCATAGCTTTAGTGTATTGGGCATAGAAACTTATAGGTCAAATAATGATCTCCCAAGAAGACTCACTTCCCAATTCCTGGAACAAATGAATATGTTGCTTTCATGACAAAATGGACTTGGCAGATGTAATTGGATTAAAGTGTGTGAGATGGGAAGATTATGCTGAACTTTATGAGTGGCTTGTAAAAAGGAGACAGGAAGGTCAGAGTCAGAGACACGATGACAGAAGCAGAGGTTGGAGTGGTGCGGGGCCATGAGTCAAGGAATGTGGACAGCATCCAGAAAGCGAGGACAGATTGTCCCCCAGAACCTCCAGAAAGAACCCAGTCCTGACACCTTGCTTTGAACCCACTGAAAACTATTGTGGGTTTCTGACCTTGAAACTATATAGGACCATAAGTTTGTGCTTTTCTTTAACCACTGAATTTGTGGTAATTTATTATAGAGGAGCAACAGGAGATTGATACAGGGTGCGCTGCAGTGTCTCCTCCTCTTGCAAGGGTGGCAGTTGTGATGGAGTAAGGCCCCTTCTCACAGCCTCCTGTGGCCTGCATGACCACTTTCAAGGCCCCGTTTCCAAATATCCTTACATCGAGACTCAGAGCTTCAACACGGGCATTTTGGGGAGACATTGTTCAGTCCATAATAACTGCCCATCACTATTTTCTTTTTGTAAAGAGTTATTTATTTATTTGAAATTCAGTGTTACACAGAGAAAGGAGAGGCAAAGAAAGGGAGAGGTCTTCCATCCAATGGTTTATTCCCCAATTGGCCGCAACAGCTGGAGCTGTGATCAAAAGCCAGGAGCCAGGAGCTTCTTCTGGGTCTCCCACGTGGGTGTAGGGGCCCAAGGACTTGAGCCATCTTCTACTGCTTTCCCAGGGCATAGCAGAGAGCTGGATAGGAAGTGGAGCAGCTGGGTCTCGAACCGGCACCCATATGGGATGCTGGTGCTTCAGGCCAGGGTGTTAACCTGCTGTGCCACAGTACTGGCCCCTCATCACTATTTTCTTTTAGTCTGTGACTCTGAGGTACACGTTGCTCCTGCTTTACCCTAAGAGGAGGATGTGAAATATTTAAGTGCTACTAGCCTTCAGTATTTCACACAAAAACACGGACTTAAGGAGACAGTTGTCGGCAGCCATCTGGGTATTAAAAACTCAAATTGCTTCCCTGCTCAACATAACTCTTAGCTCCACATCAGCCATTCTGCTGAATCCAGCTATTCTTATACTCCATGTGTCTCCACTGTTTGGAGCTATGTGACCTTGCGGGCTGAGAGGAAGGAACCCTCCTAACAGATAGCTGGAACTTCAGAAGACTCCCTGTTAAGTTTACAATCAGTGAACAATTTTTTTAATACATGCTTTATTAAAACCAATGGAATTCTTGCTGCTGATTCTTCAATTGAAATTTCTAAAAGGGATGATAACTGGAATCATCTAAGCAATTTCTCTTCCAGAAAATATAAAGGAAACACACTACCAAATAAAATTGAAATTAAAAGAATAAAAAATGTAAAACTGCAGCAGAAACTGCTCAGCACCTCTGTCCCAGAAGAGGAAATGAAGACTTTTAATCCCAAGGGCATTCCAACAAATGCTTCAGGGAAGGGCTCAATCTACGGTGGTTTCTAAAAGCACGTTTATATTACTTTTTGATCCAGATTTTATATGAAAAAGTCACATAAAAATTTAAATAGGAACATAGATAACACTTTCCTCCGCAATTTCTATGTAGTGTTTTCATTTTCCTTCAATTTTTTTCTTTCAAATTTTTCCATTCTCTACCCACTTTTTATTTGGTCGTTTTGAGTTCTTCGGGGCTGTGAAATTTAACACAGCTCTCGGAGGTGTCATATTTATATCCCTCTGGCCTGGCTGATGGTTTAGATCTCTTTTTACTACTGAACGGTTAAGGACCAGAAAAAGAAAAGCATGAAAACACAACAATGGCGTCTCTGTCTCCACGTGATGATAATGCTCAGGCCTGTGCTTGGCCAGGTCCACCCTCTCTTTGCAGCTGTTGAGAACATACCCTTTGACGAACAATTTCCAAACTCTTAAAGGACAAGTCTCCATATGATCTCCTGAGGACATCAGTGTGTCCCAAGGACTGAAGGCAGGATTTTGAAGCAGTCTGCTTAGCCAAGTTCTTAGCAGGACTGATCACCATAGCCTAGGGTAGAAATGATACGAAGTTCCATTGAGGCAGTTATGGGTAAACTCATGCACTCTATCCTGCGCACACCTCTCAGCTTTAAATGGGAAGGAGATTCCAGCAGCCAGTGCTATGGTGTAGCAGGTGCTGCATCCTTGCCTGACTTCCCAAGCACAGTAGCAGGGAGCAGGATTGAGAGCAGAGCAGCCGGCACTTGAACTAGCGTTCCAGTCTGGGATGTTGGTGCTTCAAGTGGTGTCTTCTAACCTGCGGCACCACCAAAGTAGCAGACCAGGAAGGAGTTCTTGGCTTTGGCCTGATCCAAACCTGGTTGCTATAGCCATCTGGGAAGTGAACCAGCAGATTGAAGATAACATTCTGTGTCTCTCTCTGTCATTCTCTCTCTCTCTCGCTCTCTCTTGCGCACTCTCTCTGCCTTTCAAGTAAATAAATGTTTTTAAAAAAACGAGAAGCAAGTTCTTGTACAACTTGAAAATGCATAAACCTTGAGGACATTACGGTAGTGAAATAAGCCAGTCGCAAAGAACAAGCACTGCATGATTCTGCCTGTGAGAAGAAATCACATTCGGGGCAGCAAGGGAACAGTGCTCTCCAAGGCCAGGGAGAGGAAAGAGTGAGGAGTTGTTTAATGGGCACCAAATTTCACTTTTGTGAGATGAAAATATTCTGGAGCTCTGTTGCCCAGCAGTGTTCACATGGTCAGTACTACCAAACTGTACCCTTAAAAATGGCCATGGCTGAGGCAGTGGCTGTGATCACGCAGCTGCTTGTCAGTTGTAAGTTTGTCAACCACAGAAATGTCTGGGATCATGAAAGTGGCCAAGTCATGGGATGCAAGAGGCAGAGAGATTTGCAGCTACTTCTGTGGGTTCACTAAAAGCTGGCAATCCTCTGCATCACCTGATACACAGGTGAGAGATAATGCCCAAGTGTGGAAAACTGTCTGCAGGCCCCAAAAAGGCTCATGCATGTTGTACTACTTCTTTCTCACCGATTGGAGGTGCCTTGTACAATAACTTGTCCTTTATATTTAAGGGTGTGTCCTGACAATCCCCAGGTCCCAAACTTCTGACACATTGCCACATTCTGCAACATGTCTGGAATAGGCATGGCCCTGGAATGTGAGTGCGTGTTGTCCACACGTGAATCTGAACGGCACCTCGTCCTTCCTCTGATCTGCACTGAAGAGTGCATTGGCCAGGTGAATGGCACATGCCAGGCATCAGAGCAATGGTTATCTCTTCTTGTAAAGCTACCATGGCCAGGTAAATGACACATGCCAGGCATCAGAGCTCTGCTCATTCCTTCTTGTAAAGCCACTACGCCCAACACAGTAGCTGGAAGTATGATGTAGTTAAATTTTCGGTAACTCACTGTCTGCCCGAACTGGCTAGTTTCACACTGATGCATTAAACAAGGACATGCTAAGGACTAGCCCTGTGCCTTGCTAAGTCTGTGGGGGTAGCAGTCACCTCAATTCCTGCACCCGAGACACAATATTGTTTGGATATGATCTTAACTGACAGGGAGAGCGGTGTCAGGGTCTTCTCCTTGTCCTTTCCTGCCACACTTGATCTTACAGCAAGTCAAGGACCCAGTGTGAGGGTTTCACTAATCGAATACCCATTCTGATCAGACATCTGGAAACAGGGAAAATGACCACAAAGGGCACCCAAAGATCTGGTGGACCCACAATGAGACAAATCTGGCCAGGGCTCCACAGGCCCTACTCTGACATGGTGATGATGGCCAGGGAAGCCCTGGGCCCCAAGTTTTCACTGTCAGCTTGGTTCTGTATCCAGCTGCCCTCTAAAAATCAGATTTGTTTTATGTCTCCTTTGTAGAGTGACTGGAGCAAATAGACACAGACCCCTCTAGCAGACTGGGAAATCCGTCCTCTGCACACCAGCTGCAGAGTGACAGGGTCCTTTTCTAACGGGGCCTGCCCTTCCTTCTATCAGTGGGCTCTGGACCTCAGAACAGTGGAAATTCGACAAGTGACCACAGCTCTTCGCTGCTGTGCTCATCCATTCTCCATTTCTTTGTATGATATGTGTGAGCCAATATCCTTGTGGGTGGCCCTGGGAACACGATGCTCTGTGAGCACCTCAGAAGATGATCAGGGCCCCTGATTACCTTCCTGACTCTGCCGCCATCATGGTCGCCCCCCATCCTGCCTCTCTCTGTCTCTGTCTCTGTTACTGTACCTTTCAAATAAATAAAAATAAATCTTAAAAACAAAAAGTCCTATGGCAAGGGGGCAGGAAGGCCATCCTCATATTGTCAGACTTTCATCCCCTAGCCACCAGTTTCATGCCCTCCTTGCCCTAACCTAGCACCATCTACTTGCAGATGTCTCTGCTTGCGTCTGGTGTGAACTCTTCAGATCCGTGCCTTTCTCCACTTGGGCCATACTCTCACTCGGCCAACATATCTGAACCTGCTTTCTGTTGCTGTAACAAGATACCTGAGTCCGGGTGGTTTATAAGCAACAGAGCAGGATGCTGACATCTGCAAAGGATTTGAGGAGGGGCTTCTTGCTGTGTCATGACACACCGTGGCAAGAGAGCAGGTATGCCAGCTCAGGTCCCATTTCCTATTCTTACAAAGCTGCTAATGCCAATGCCATATGGGGGCTCTAGCCTCATGACTCCAGGACCTCCCAAAGACCCCATCTCCAAGCACCATTTACCTGTGTCACAATTCTAGGGTCACACACCAAAACTCAGCACCAAGTGCATGGTCTAGAGGCTGAGGGGATCGGGTGGGGGTGTCGGGTGGAAGGTGGCAGCAGAACCTGAGGTAGGAAAACGTTACCTTGGGAGGCAGCTGCCTCACCTGAAGCCTCTGCAGAGTTCTCAAGCAAGATACAGAAGTGAGTGTTATGTTCCTTTACGTTTTGATGATTATTTTTATTTTAACAGTTTTGGAGATATTTTCTCTCTCACACTCCAGAAACCTTTTATTTAAGGAATACAAACATCATACATTTCATAATTACAACTTTAGGAACATGGTGCTTCTTTCCACTGCACTTGCAGTCACTCCCACTCCCACCCCTCTTCCTCCCTCTCCTATTCCTGTTCTTATTTTTTATTAAGATCTACTTTCAATGATCATTATACACATACAATTAACGGTTAACTCTATGTGAAGTAGAGTTCAACAATTTTATGAAAAATAAAAATTGTTCCTCAACAATGTAGACAAGGGCTATTCAAAGCCAAAGCATCTTGAAGTGGTAATTTCACTTCTATAGATTACCTTTTAGGTGCTCTATTGTTATCACAGATTAGGAAGAAAATACGGTATTTGTCCTTTTAACTGCCTTATTTTATGAAGTATGATGTTTCCCAGTTTCATCCATTTTGCTGCATATGATTGGATTTCATTTTGTTTTGTTTTTTACCATTGTGTAGTATTCCATGGTATATGTGTCCCATAATTTCTTTATCCAGTCTTCAGTTGACAGGCATTTGGGCTGATTCCATATATTAGCTATTGTGAATTGAACTGCAATGAACATGGGGGTACAGATATCTCATATGCTGATTTCATTTCCCTTGGGTAAATTCCAGGCAGCGGGATGGCTGGGTCATATGGTAGGTATGTATTCAGATTTCTGAGGTATCGCCATACTGCCATGCATGAAGGCTGTACCAGTTTACATTCCCACCAAGAGTGGATTAGGGTACCTTATTCCCTAATCCTCACTAGCATTTGTAGTTTGTTGATTCCTGTATGAAAGCCATTCTAACAGGGGTGAGGTGAAACCTCATTATGTTACTGATTTACATTTCCCTGGCAGTTAGTGATCCTGAACATTTTTTCATGTGTCTGTTGGCCAATTGGATTTCCCCTTTTAAAAACTGCCTGTTAAAGTACTTAGCCCATTTCTTAACTGGGTTTATTATTGTGTTGTTGTTGAGTTTCTTGATCTTTTTATATATCTGCTTATTGATCCTTTATCAATTGCATAGTTTGCACATAATTTCTCCCATTCTGTCCGTTGCCTCTTCACATTGCTGAGTGTTTCTGTTGCAGTGCAGAAGCTTCTCAATTGGATGTAATCCAATTTGTCAAGTTTGGCTTTGATTACCTGTGCCTCAGGAATCTTTCCCAAGGACTCCTTGCCCATGCCAATGTCTTCAGGATTTCTACAATGTTTCCTAATAATCTGATGGTATCAGGTTGTAGATTTATGTCTTCAATCCATTTTGAGTGGATTTATATGTAAGGTGTAAAGTAGGGGACGTGTTTCATACTTTTGCATGTATAACAGCCTTGTTGTATATCTTGAAATCTGGTATCTCGATGCCTCTGACTTTGTTTTTGTTGTATAAGATTGCTTTATCTGTTTGGGGTCTCCTGTGTTTCCACATGCATTTCAGCATCATTTTTTCTAGATCTGACAGGAATATCCTTAGTATTTTGATTGCTATTGCATTGAATCTGTTAACTGCTTTTCATAGTTTGGACATTTTGATGATATTTATTCTTCCAATCCATGAATATGGAAAATTTTTCCCACTTTTTGGTGTCTTCTTATATTTCTTTCTTTAAACTTTTAAAATTCCCATTGTAGAGATCTTTGACAGATTTGGTTAAATTTATTACAAGATATTTGTTTTTATTTTTGGTAAATATTGTGAATGGTATTCATCTTAGAAGTTCTTTCTCAGCCATGGCATTGTCTGCGTATAAAAAGGCTATTGATTTTGTGTGTTTTTATACCCTGCCACTTTAACCAAACTCTTCTATGAAATCCAATAGTCTCTTAGTGGAGTCTTTTGGATCCCTTATATATAGAATCATGTTATCTGCAAATAGGAATAGTTTAACTTCCTCTTTCACAATTTGTATCCCTTTGATTTATTTTTCCTGCCTAATGGCTCTGACTAAGACTTCCAGGACTATATTGAATAGCATTGGTGAGAGTCGGCATCCTTGTCTGGTTCTGGATCTCAGTGGGAATGCTTCCAACATTTCCCATTTAGTATGATGCTGGCCGTAGATTTGTCATAAATTGCCTTTTTGTGTTTAGGATTGTTCCTTCTAAATGCAATTTTCTTAAAGTTTTCATCATGAAAGTGTGTGTTGTTTAATCAAATACTTGCTCTGCATCTATTGAGATAATCATACGGTTTGGGTTCTTCAGTTTGTTAATATGATGTATCACATTGATTGATTTGAGAATGCTCAACCATTCCTCCATACCTGGGATAAATCCCACTTAATCCACGTGACTAAGCTTTCTGATGTGTTGTTGGATTTGATCGGCTAATATTTTGTTGAGGATTTTTACATCTATGTTCTTCAGGGAAATTGGTCTGTAGTTCTCTTTCTCTGTGGTCTGTTTCTCAGGTTTAAGAATTAAGGAGATGCTGGCTTCACAGAAGGAGTTTGGGAGGGTTCCCTCCCTTTCAGTTGTTTTGAATAGCTTAAGAAGAATTGGAGCTAATTCCTTAAATGTCTATTAGAATTCAGCAGTAAAGCCATCTGGTCCAGGGCTTTTCTTTGCTAAGAAGGTCTTTACTACCATTTCAATTTCTACTTGGTTATTGGTATGTTTAGGCTTTCCTGTGTCTTCATGGCTCAATTTAGGTAGGTTGTATGTGTCCAGGAATCTATCCATTTCTTCTAGCTTTCCAGATTTGTTGGCATACAGGTCTTTGTAGTAATTTCTGATGATTCTTTTTATTTCTGTGGTATCTGTTGTTATATTTGCTTTTTCATCTCTGATTTTATTGATTTGGGTCTTCTTTTTGAAGGGGATTAGTTGAGCTAATGAGTTGTCACTTTTGTTTATTTTTTCAAAAAACTAGATTTAATTTTGCTGATCTTTTTTTGTTTCAATTTTGTTTATTTCTTCTCCAATGTAATTATTTCTTTTCTCCTGCTACTTTTAGGTTTGGTTTATTGTTTTTGTAGATCCTTGAGATACATTGATAGCTCATTTATTTGGTGCCTTCCAAATTTCTTGATATAGGCACCAATTGCTATAAACTTCCCTCTTAACACACCTTTTGCTGTATCCCATAAGTTTTGATAAATTGCATTGTCATCTTCATTTTTTCCAGAAATTTTTTATTTATCTTTTGATTACTTCAATGACCCAGTGTTCATTCAGGAGTAAATTGTTCAATCTCGATGTGTTTGCATATGTTCTAGTGATTCCTGAGTTGCTGATTTCCAGCTTCATTCCATTGTGGTCCAAGAACATGCACGGTACAATTTCTATTTTTTTGAATTTGTTGAAACTTGCTTTATGGCTTAGTATGTGGTCAATCCTAGAAAAAGCTCCATGCACTGATTAGAGGAATGTGTATTCTGCAACTGTAAGATGAAAATTTCTGTAGATATATGTTAGGTCCATTTGGTCTATACTGTCGATTAAATCTTTCCTTGTTGATTTTCTCTCTGGTTGATCTGTCCATTGCTGAAAGTGAAATATTATTTTACTATCATATTGGAGTCTAAGTCTCCCTTTAAATCCCTTAACATTTCTTTTAAATATCCAGGTTCCCTGTAATTAGGTGCATATATGCTTATAATAGTTACATCTTTCTGTTGAATTGATCCCTTAATCATTACATTGTGCTCTTCTTTGTCTCTTTTAACAGTTTTTGTGTTAAAGTCTATTTTATCTGATATTAGATGGCTATATAAGCTCACTTTTGATTTCAGTTAGCATATAATATCTTTTTCCATCCTTTCACTTTCATTATGCATGTATCTATGTTGATGAGATGAGTTTCTTGTAGGCAGAAAATAGATGGGTTCTGTTTTTTAATCTATTCAGCCAGTCTATATCTTTTAACTGGAGAGTTGAAGCCATTTACATTCAAGGTGGTTATTGATAAGTAATGACTTTCCACTGCCGTCTTTCCAAAAATATTCCTATTTTTTACTTTGAATTTCCTTTGAACTTTTACTGGGAGATTTTCTGCCTTCACCTTCTTTTGGAGTCATGACCATGTTATCTGCAGATAGGGATAGTTTGATTTCCTTCTTACCAATTTGTCTGATATTAGGACAACTACACCAGCTCATTTTTGGTTTCTGTAAGCATTGAGTATCTTTTTCCATCCTTTCACTTTCAGTCTTCATGATTTTTTGTTGGTGAGATGTGTTTCTTGTAGGCAGCAGATAAATGTTTTTTTTTTTTAATCCATTCAGCCAGTCTGAGAGTTGAGGCCATTTACATTCAAGGTGACTACTGATAAGTAATGGCTTGGCCCTGCCATTTTGTCATCAACATTCCAATTGTTTACTTTGGATTTCCTTTGTATTTTTACTGGGAAACTTTATTTAGTCTTCTTTCATAGTTATGACCATCATTCTGTGTCTCTGTGTGTAGCACATCCTTAAGCATGTTTTGTAAACCTGGGTAAGTGGTGACAAATTATTTCAATTCTGTTTTGTTATGGAAGGTCTTTCTTTCACATTAATTCATAAATGAGAGCTTTGCAAGGTACAGTATTCTGAGTTGACAGCTTTTTTCTCTGAAGACTTGGAATATATATCATTATTCCCTCCTAGCCTGTAGGGTTTCTGATAAGTCAGCTATGAGTCTAATTGGAGATCCTCTGAAAGTAGTTTGGAATGTCTCTAATGAAATTTTAGAATCTTTTATTTATGTTTCACTATGGAGAATTTGACTACAATGTATCATGGTGAAGATCTTTTCTGGTCATGTCTATTAGGAGTTCTATATATTTCCTGTACATGGATGTCTTTTTCTTTCTCCAAATTAGGGAAGGTTTCTGTAATTATGTCACTGGAAAGGCCTTGTAATCCACTCTATTTCCATGCCTTCCTTCAGAAACTCTTTTTTTTTTTTATTCAATCCTGTTGATTTCTTCTCTGATTTTAATTATTTCTCTTCTCATACTAGATTTGGGTCTGGTTTGCTGCAGTTTTTCTAGATCATTGAGATGCATTAAAAGCTCATTTATTTGGTGCCTTTCCAATTTCTTGATGTAGGCACCTATTGATATAAACTTTCCTCTCAACACTGCTTTTGCCGTATCTCATAAGTTTTTATATGTTGTGTTGTTATCCTCATTTACTTCCAGAAAGTTTTTGATTTCTCTTTTGATTTCTTCAGTGACCCAGTGTTCATTCAGGAGCATGTTGTTCAGTCCCCATGTGTATGCATACTCTCTAGGGATTCATGATTTGCTAATTTCTACCTTCATTCTGCTGTGGTCTGAGAAGCTGTATGGTATGATTCTAATTCTTTTAAATTTGCTGAGACTTGCTTTATGGCCTAGTATGTGGTCAATCCTAGAGAAGGTTCTATGCCCTGCTGAGAAGAATGTAAAATCTTTAGATGTAAGATTGAAAGTTCCGTAGCTATCTGTTAGATCCATTAGACAATAGTGTCTATTAAATCTGCTGTTTCCTTGTTGATCTTCTGTCCTGTTGATCTGTCTATTTCTGAGAGTAGAGTATTGAAGTCCCTCAGTACTATTGTATTGGAATCTAAGTCTCCCTTTAAGTCCCTTAACATATATTTTAAATAAACTGGTGCACTGTAATTAGGTGCATATATATTTATAATAGTTACATCTTCCTGTTGAATTGATCCCTTAATCATTATATAGTGCCCCTCTTTGTCTCTCTTAAAAGTTTTTGTGTTAAAGTTTATTTAGTCTGATGTTAATATGGCTACACCTGCTTTTTCTTGGTTTCTGTTGGCATGGAATATCTTTTTCCAACCTTTCACTTTCAGTCTGCATGCATCTTTGTTGGAAAGATGTGTTTCCTGTAAGCAGCAAATAGATGAGTTTTGTTCCTTAATCCATTCAGCCAGTCTGTGCCTTTTAACTGGAGAGTTGAAGCCATTAACATTCAATGTGACTATTGATAAGTAGTAACTTTGCCCTGCTGTTTTCCCAAAGATATTTTCTAGTATATGCTTTGAGCTTCTTATGATCTTTTAATGGTAGGTTTTCTTCCTTTACCTTCTTTCATATTGATGACCGTGTTTCTGTGTTTCAGTGTGTAGCACATCTTTAAGCATTTTTGTAGGGCTGGACGAGTGGTGACAAATTCTTTCAATTTCTGTTTGCTATGAAAGGTCTTCATTTCACCTTCATTCACAAATGAGAGCTTTGCAGGATATAATATTCTGGGCTGGCAGTTTTTCTCTCTTAGTACCTGGGCTATATCTTGCCATTCCCTCCTAGCCTGTAAGGTTTCTGATGAGAAGTCAGCTGTGAATCTAATTGGAGATCCTCTGAGAGTAATCTGACGTTTCTCTCTTGCACATTTTAGGATCTTTTCTTTCTGATTCACTGTAATGAGCTTAATTACAACGTGTTGTGATGAGGATCTCTTTTGGTCATGTTTACTAGGGGTTCTGTGAGCTTCCTGTACTAGGATGTCTCTGTCCTTCTCCAAACCTGGGAAATTTTCTGCTAGTATCTCACTAAAAAGGCCTTCTAATCCTTTCTCCCTCTCCATGCCTTCAGGAACTCCTAGAACCCGAATGATGGGTTTTTTAATAGGATCCTGTAGATTCCCGACAATATTTTTTAGATTTCTAATTTCCTCTTCTTTTCTTTGGTTTGACTGTATACTTTCCTGTTCTGTCTTCTAAGTCCAATATTCTCGCTTCTGCTTCACTCATTCTGTTTGTAAGGCTCTCTAATGTGTTTGTCATTTGATCTATTGAATTCTTCATTTCATTATGATTTCTCGTCACTATCACAGTTTCATGTTCTACTAGTTTCTTTGTTTCATTTTGATTCCTCCTTAATATTTCATTTTCACAACAGAGATTTTCTATCCTGTCCAGTAAGGTTTTCTGTAGTTCAAGAATTTGTTTTTGAGAACTTCTTAATATTCTTATCAATTTTTTTAGATCTGTTTCTTGCATTTCTTGTATCTCATCATCTTCATAATCTTGAATTGGGGTGTCTTTTTCATTTGGGGGCATCATAGTGTTTTCCTTATGCTTGTTTCCTCGGTTTCTGTGTTTGTTGCTTGGCATTGTGGTGATATTCATTGGTTTCTTCACTGTAGTGGTTTTTCTCATTATACTATGACTCTAGATTAAGTGGACTGTCTGCTTTTGATGGATCCTTAGAGGCTGTGATGGGTGTTGCCAGAGAGCTCTGTTTGGTTCTTCAGGGTTAAGGGTGTGCCAAAGGTGACTCACCCAGGTTATTCTCTCTCTCTCTAGCTCTCTCTCTCTCTATATATATATCTTTTTTTTTTTTTTTGACTCAGAAGGGAAGTAATTCCGCACAGCTGAGTGGAATTGAGGGTAGTCGATGTATGAAATCTGGCCTCTGTGGGTATAATATTCATCTGCTCTACCCCAAGGACCACACAAAGGGTCTATGCAGAGCTCAGTGTGGTCTCAAATTTCTCTGCAATCTCCCACCGGGTTGCCAAGGTTCTCTCGCCCACCCTCAGATTTTCAGTCTCAGTTCATTAGCTCACCACCTTCACTAGGTCCTAACTTCCTGTTATTTCTCCCCACAAGAGTCAGGTTTTTCTGCTTGGCTGGTGGTGGGCACCGCTTTATGTAAGTCCAAAATGGCGCCTGCTGTTTGTCTTGCTTGGCTTTGTAAGGTGAGTGGAGAGAGAGGCTCATGTCTGTGCCAGTTCTTCTTATTTATTCATTTTTTTCTCTCCTCCAGTCAGCTGGTGAACTTTCCCCAGCAGGGCTTCAAGCCTCGTTCCCTCCAGGCTCTTTCTGCCATTTCCCCACTGATGTCTCAGGCTACCACAGTTTTTGTCTCACCTTCCCTTCCAGCACTGGTGCGCAGATTCCACTTGGGCTTCCGAGCCATGGGTGTACTTGCCTTCCCCATAGGTCCTCCGTGTCACACCCACTAGATCTAGAAGAGCTTCTTCTGCAATTTTTTTCCCGAACCTTTCCCTGAGACTACAATAACTCCACTTTTATTAAACTATCTTTTCCCGGACTATCAGTATACAACCTCACTACTCCGCCATCTTGGCTCCATCCCTCACTTTCAGGAACTCTTAATACCCATATGCATCCCATAAGTCTCTGACTCTGTTCTTTTTATTTTCTTATTTTTTCTCCTCCTCCTCCTCCTTCCTCCTTCTCCTCATCCTCCTCCTTCTCTTCTTCTTCTTCTTCCTCTCCTCCTTCTTCTTCTTCCTCTTCTTTTTCTTCTCCTCTTCCTCTCCTCCTCCTTTTTTGATATGACTGCAAGATTTCCAGAGATTTGTCTTCTAACTTGGATATTCTTTCATCTGCTTCACCAAGTCTTATCTTAAGGCTTTCCACAATATTTTTATTTTTTCTATTGAAATTTTCATTTCCCACCCTCTCTTGACTAGTTACAGGATGCCGGTGCCAGGTGGTCAGGGAGAGAGAAATGTGCACCCTATTTCTCCCTCTAGGTTGGCAGGTTCACAATCTCCCAGAAGGCTCCAAGCCGGACTCCTGCCAGGTTCTTCTTTCAGCTTTATTGTCAGTGGCTTGGGCTGCTGCTGCCTGGTCTCACATCACTCCAAAGCTGGTGCTGAGGCTCTCTGCTGCTGGAGTCCTGAGTTGCGTGTGTCCACACTCTCCACATAAGTCCACAGTGTCTCCTTAATTTGCATGGAGTTTACTGTGCCATTTTCTCCCTAACCCTTTGAGATTGCACTCAATCCACTTTTTTAAAGCTATCATCCTCTAGACTAAAACAGTAAGCTCCCTCCCTATTCTGCCATCTTGAAAACTCTGAGTGTTATGTTCTAACAAGTCAGAGGAGCTACTGTTGCCACTGTTGGGAGAAGGCATCTTCCATGGTCCCTGAGCGTCCCTGCAAGCTCCTGGCAGAGATGCCAGGAATCAAGGCCTGATGGTCCATCACCCAGGCCTTTTAGCACTACTGTGCTGTGGTGAGCAAACCTGAGCACTGAGTTCATGTCTCCCCCAGCTTCCAAACAAACAACAGGCTTGATTTTGCTTTCTACAAGAGGTAAGTTCTCCAAGCTCAGTGTTCTTCTGTTGTGTATCAGCTCACTATATGAGCAGATACCCATCACAGATGCTTCCTGTGACCATGTGGGAATTAAAGGGCATAAAGAACCGAGGCAAACCTATGTGCTGCTCTGGCTACTGCCTTTGCAGTGAGTAATAAGGTCCTTACCCTGCCCTAAGCATCATGTGTCTTCTGCTAACATTATGAAATAGCACAGGTTAATTTGACAGCTAGCAAAATCTCCCAAAGCCCAGATTGCATAAGTCTTGATACATGCCCAGGAAATAGATCTACTCAGCCATTGCTACCTCAAGTTTGAGGTTCCATGCCTTATACCACTAGATAGTCATCTGCCCTCCAGCCTGGGCTGGCCTATGAGTCACCGTATCAGTAATGAGGTAGAAGTAACATTCTGTTTCCTCTGGGGTTCACCAGGGCTTCTGAGATCACCTGCTCTAAGGACCCTCGTGGTTTGAGGAAACCTAAGACACCATCCATGTTTGTCTATGTCAGTCACATAGCAACTAACGTATCTTCCCAATCCCCATTTCCTCTCCTACTGCCTTCCAGTCTTCACACAGCAACTGGACCCTTGTTCTGAGTTTGGTCCAGGCACTCAGGTTAAAATCTTCCACAGGCTTCTCATTGTCCTTAGGATGAAGTACAAACTGCTCTTCCTGCCCCACAGGGAGTTCTGTGACCTGGCTATGTCCCCACACTGGCCTTCCTGTGGTCTCTATCTCTATGCAGCTTCTCTTATGTAGGAGGTAAGGTGTAAGAGAGAGGCAGTGAGTGCATCAGGGGTGAATAAACAAAAGAATTTTTATTCTGGAGCAAATTTTAAAATCTGCCTCACCAAAATATAATAAATGTTGCTCAGAATGTTAAAACAGTATGAGAGTCCTCAAAAAATGAAATGTAGAATTATCAGATGATATAACAGTTCCACTACTGGGTATATATCCAAAGGAAATGAAGTCAAATTCTAAAGGTATACCTGAAGTCTCATGCTTATGACAACACTGTTCACAATAGCCAGGATGTGGAATCAACAGGATGTCCTTCAACAGATTAATGGGTTTTTAAAAACTATGGTGTATCAGCACCATGGAATATTATTCAGCCATAAAAAAGAATGAAATGCTGTTATTTGCAGCAGCATGCATGAAACTGGAGGACATAACATCAAATGAAATAAGCAGGACACAGAAAGACAAACACTGCATGATTAACTCATGTGTGGAAGCTAAAAAAGCTGATCTCCTAGATGGAGAGAGGAGAACAGGGCTGGGGAAGGGAGAGACAAGGAGGAGATGGGGAACGTCGGTCAAATGAGTGCAACGCTAGAGCTAGATGGGAGAATTCAGTTTCAGTGTACTGTTACCCAGAGGTGTGGTTATAGTTCAGTTTGTAAGTCTATTTCAAAATAGCTGGCAGAGGGAATTGTGAACTTTCTTACCACAAAGAAATGATAAATATTTGAGAAGATGAATATGCTAATTACTGTGGTTTGATCATTATACATTGTATGCAAGTAACAAAACATTACACTATACCCCACAAGTACATAAAGAATTATTAGGTGAATTTTAAAATTTTTTCAAAAATTTGCCTTGGAGGCAAGAGTAACTACTCAGCTGTTGTATTAGAAAGTTATTTCTGCATTCATACGGGGATGATTACAAACAATATTTAGCACAGAGCATGGCAAAGGCCACAGCCACTCAGAAGGGAAATTCAGGGGCTGAGGCCTATCGGGGCTGCTGGGCCAGTATTAACCCTTCAGTGGCTGGGTCACGAGGAAGCCAGGCCAGAGCCAAGGCAGGTGAGAAGTGACTGGGGCAGCCATCCTGGTGTGGTTCAGGATGACAGCTGGTCTCAATGATCCACAAGTACTTCAGAGCTTCAGCACCCAGCTCAGCTGCACCAATATGACCTGGTCCAAGTCGGCCTGAACAGCACATTTAAACACGCTGAGGTCGCACAGCTTGTAATTTAGTTCACTGCTTTTTCAGCTGAAGGGTATATTATGAGCATTTTCTCACAATGAGCATTTTCCATGTGTATCTCTTACTTCCAGAGTGAATTTGAGGCAAAATCATTTTGAAAGGGAATGAGAGGGCCTCGCTTTAGGCCACAGGACAGCCTGCTTCATAATAGTGTATTCTTCTCCCTCTTCTACGGACAGGGATCTCAGCTATGGCCTTCACTGCTCTGCCTGCACATCCTCCAGGTGCTGGACCCCAGGAGCTGGGAAGGAAGAGACACACACTAACTCCAACAACTAAGAGGGCGAGGAGCTAGCTCAGGTGTTTTTCATTACTGAGGTAACCAAAAACAACTCTTTTAAAAAGCTAGAGCTCACAATAGAACCAATTCCCAGGCAATTTGTCTGAACAATTTTTCATCTGTTCAGCATACAAATGGATAACAGTTTCAGGTTTGCTGAATGAGTTTTATGTAGCTCTTGGTAGGAATAACGATTCTGGGCACTTATGTGAATGATGATAGAGATCTCTTTGCACTTAAGTAAAATGGATGTCCCAGTAAAAGCTAGCAGTTAAGACATCAGTTAAAATGCTCAGGTCCCATGTGAGAGTACTGAGCTCCATACCCAGCTCCAATTCCTGACGCCAGCTTCCTGCTAATGCAGATCTTGGGATGCAGAGGTAATGGCTTAAGTAGTTTGTTTCCTGCCAACCACCTGGGAGATCTGGACTGAGTTCCCAGCTGCTGGCTCCAGTCTATCCTAGCATTCGGGAGAGAGAACCAGTGGGAGGAAATTCTCTCTCTCTCAAATACATAAATAAATCTATCTCACTTGAACTCATATTTGAGTTCATTGGATGAAAATTCTAGTACCTAAGTTTCCTCAGCTAGCCACTAAGTTCCAATTTTGTTGCTGTAACATACAGGATACGAAAGTAAAGTTCATTATTTTCTTGCAAAGAATTTTGTCATTCAGTGTTTCTGCTATTTTGTGCCCTTCTGGTTATTTACTTAGCTCAGTTACTTATGTTTTTGTTCTTTTTTTTAAACATTTACTTATTTATTTGAAAGGCAGAGTTACATAGAGGCAGAGACAGGGGGGGGGGGGGGTCTTCCATCTGCAGGCTCACTCCCCAGATGGCCACAGCAGCTGGAGCTGTGCTGATCCAAAGCCGGAAGTTAGGAGCTTCTTCTAGGTCTCCCATGGAGGTGCAGAGTCTCAAGGACTTGGACCATCTTCTGCTGCTTTCCCAGGCCATAGCAAGGAGCTAGATCAGAAGTGGATCAGCCAGATCTCAAACTGGCATTCATATGGGGATGCCAGCACTGCAGGAGGCAGCTTTACCCACAATGCCAAAGAGCCAGCCCCAGATATTTATGGTTTTTATAAATTTCTAATGCTTGTGAATGCAAGTGTGTTGGTTATTCTGTATCATCAAATAATATTATCATTTTACAATTTATGAAGGTACTTCTAAAAGTTCATGGAAAATAGAGTTAAAGCATAAACTTAATTTGATGCAAAATTTTTTGATAGCCATGCGTAGTTTTTTGATAATACAGATTTTTGTGAAGTTTTTGAAGACTCCTTGTATGAAATCCTTTTTTTAAGATTAAGAGTATTTTGCTATTATTATTCTGGAAAATTAGACAAACTTCTAATATAATCAGAGAACTCTATATTCACTAGGAAATGATGTTTTCAATTAGATTTAACGTATGCTAGTCAAGTCTCTCCACTGTCTTTCTTTCCTTTGTTTTTGTTTTACAGAAACACCTCACAGGAGAATGTACCTGAATGATCTGCACTTCACCTTTGAAATTCATGAACTCCTAGGAAACCTAGGTGTACTGCTGCCTTAAATGTTTATGCTGTGCTGTTGAGAATGGAAGATTCTACAGGAGCTCAGCCTCCAGGGCGTGGGATTTTCCTTCTGAAGTGCCAGACCTTTTATCTGACTTGTTTGCCAGGGCTTTTCAGAGCCCTTCCCCTCCTGATTCCTGTCCAAGTGCTGTCAGATTGTTAGGAAGAAATCTCTGAAAGCCCACCACCTGCTGAGCCAGAGTGGCGCCTCACAAAAGTCAATATTTCCAGCTTTTGCTTTGCCCTGAGTGTGTTTTAAAGGCTTTCTGGTATATATCCCTTTTATTGCGAATGAGCACTGGCAGAGACAAACGGCTTTCATCTTTTATCCTTCTGTGGAGAATGGAAAATGAAGCAAAAAGCAGCTCTAGCATGGTCTTTTTGTTTTTTAATTTATCTATTTATTTGGGAGGAGAGATACAGAGAGACAGAGAGACGGAGAGAGAGATCTCCATTCACTGGTTCACTTCCCAAACGGCTACAGCAGCTGGGGCTGGGCCAGGCTGAAGCCAGGAGCCAAGAGCTTCTTCCAGGTCTCCTATGCAGGTTCAGGGGCCCAAGCACTTGAGCCATCTTCTGCTGCTTTCCCAGGCTCATTGGCAGGGAGCTGGATCAGAAGTGGAGCAGCCAGGACTGGAACCGGTGCCCACATGGGATGCCGGCACACTGCGGTGGAGGCTTAGCCTTTTAGGCCACAGCAACAGCCCCTCTATCTTTGTCTTGACAAGATCCTGTTTTTGGATGGAATTATTTTGTTAAACATCCTGAAGAGAAATGCTATAAAACAACCACCAACCAGAGTGTATTCATGTAGCTTTTCTTGTGCTCATAAATTTTTAATTCACTTTGTTCTTAATGAGATTTTAGGCTTCAGTGGTGGCTAATCCTTCTTATATGCAGAGGGCAGGAGTCAAATGAGAAGAGATTCCTCACCATGTGTCCAGAGGCTAGCATAGCTCCAGGGACACAGAAGGTGCTCACTAGATAGCTATGGAAGAAATACAGAATGGAAAAGGAACAAATGAGGCTGACGGTGAGGACCTGAACCCTACATGCAATCATCGAAGCGGCTTCCGAGCTATTGGCCTTGTACCTCTGATCTGTAAAACAAATAGGTTGGATTAGATGATACTGTTGCTGAACAATACCCCAAACTAGTTGGAGGTGCTGCTATAGAACCCCCAAATCGGGTCTGCTCACCGGACGCACGGAAAGCCGTCAGGGGGTGGAACAAAGCAGGTATTGATTGCAAAGCGCGGAGCAGGAGCCCAGACAGCTGCTGTGTAATTCCTGAGCTCCCCGAGGAGGTGAAAGTTCTTATAGATTGAAACTGGGGCTGGGGGTTTGTGATCAGCTCATGTCCAATGTCCTGGTTGGTCAGGGGTACTCACAACCTTCCCCTGATTGGCCAGTGATGCCGTCCTCTTAGGGAATTTATGATTGCCAGGTGCATCCAGTTGGTCTGAGGGCTACAGGAAGGTGGCAGTTCCATCCTGCCAGGACCAGGAATTCCCCTGCACAAACCACCCCAGGACATCACTGGCCATCAAGGGTCTTAGTACCGCAGAAGCAAAGGTCTCCTTGAGTCCAGTGATTGGAACCTTTCGAGGCCAGCTAGATCACTCCCCCACGTCAGCGAATTCCTTCCGCTAAAGGACAGGCAAGGACATCTTGGGCCAAGGGAGACAGACAAGAGGGTCAGTTCCACTTTTACAATACAGGGGTTCAGTTCCTTTTTAAGATTTTATTTATTTATTTGAGAGTCAGAGTTACACAGAGAGAGGAGAAGCTGACAGAGAGAGAGAGAGAAAGAGAGAGAGAGAGAGGGAGATCTTCCATCCACTGGTTCACTCCCCAGTTGGCTGCAATGGCTGCAGCTGCGCCGATCTGAAGCCAGGAGCCAGGAGCTTCTTCTGGGTCTCCCACACAGGTGCAGGGGCCCAAGGACTTGGGCCATCTTCTACTGCTTTCCCAGACCATAGCAGAGAGCTGGATTGGAAGTGGAGCAGCTGGGTCTCGAACCAGCAACCATGTGGGATGCCAGTCCTTCAGGCCAAGGCATTAACCCACTGTGCCACAGCGCCAGCCCCAAGGGGTTCAGTTTCAATACCAGCATCTAAATTTGAGATTTTCTTCTGTCAGATATTTTTCAATATGCTGTTGTTGAGTCAAGACATTTTTTTAAAGAAGATTTTTTGACACAGCTCTAAAACTGTCCTTGAACCCACACTCAGTTAAAACACACACACACACACACACATACACACACACACACACAACTTTTTACTTCTGGACAAAATAAGTATCTTTCGAGTGGGAATAAGAGAGGGAGGAGATGTACAATTTGGGACATGCTCAATCGGAACTGCCCCAAATGATGGAGTTAGAAACAGGCCAGGGAATTCCAATACAATCCCATCAAGGTAGCATGTACCAAGGCCATCTCACTAGTCCAAGTGATCAATTTCAGTTCACAATTGATCACACTGATAGGTCTAAGAGTCAAAGGGATCACACAAACAAGACTAGTGTCTGCTAATACTAACTGATAGAATCAAAAAGGGAGAGAACGATCCAACATGGGAAGCGAAATACACAGCAGACTCATAGAATGGCAGATGTCCTAAATAGCACTCTGGCCTCAGAATCAGCCCTTAAAGCATTCAGATCTGGCTCAAGAGCCCATGAGAATATTCTAGGCATGGAAAGCCAAGACACTCTGGAAAAAAAAGAAGACCTAAATGAAAGATCTCTGTGAGTGAGATCCCAGTGGAACGAATGGGGCCATCAAAGAAGGAGGTACCTTTCTCTGAAGAGAGGAGAGAACCTCCACTTTGACTATGACCCTGTTGGAATAAGATTGAAGTCGATGAACCCTAAAGGCTTCCATAGCCTCGGCAACTCATGACTAGAGCCTAGGGAGATTACTGATGCCATAAACAAGAGTGTCAAATTGTTAAATCAACATCAAGAGTCACTGTGTACTTATGTCTCATGTGGGATCTGTCCTTAATGTGTTGTCCAATGTGAAGTAATGCTATAATTAGTACTGAAACAGTATTTTTACACTTTGTGTTTCTGTGTGGGTGCAAACTGATGAAATCTTTACTTAGTATATACTGAATCAATCTACTGTATATAAAGATAATTAAAAATGAAAAAAAATCTTGGTGTTAAATTGGAAATGGCATAGAAAATTAATCAATTAAAAATATATCATGTAGGATCTCTGTCCTTAATGTGCTATACATTGTGAATTAATACTGTAACTAGTACTCCAACAGTATTTTTCACTTTGTGTTGCTATGTGAGGGCAAACTGTTGAAATCTTTACTTAATATATACTAAACTGATCTTCTGTATATAAAGAGAATTGAAAATGAATCTTGATGTGAATCAAGGGGAGAGGGAGTGGGAAAGGGGAGGGTTGCGGGTGGGGGGGAAGTTATAGGGGGGAGGCCATTGTAATCTATAAGCTGTATTTTGGAAATTTATATTCTTTAAATAAAAGCATTATAAAAAAAAAAGAATAAGTATCTTTCCATAGTTTATATGGGGAATGTTTTTTATTGTATTTTATGCAGGTATTTTCTTGGACATTAGAATTTCTATAATAAATTCATCCCATCCTTAACAGAAATGATTTTTAAATTGGAGAGTAGCAACTGCTTTTCTGTTGAGGGGGTGATCTTTCAAAGGTCTGAAGTCTGTGCCCCCATCCCCAAATTTATGTACTGAAATTCTCATCCTGAGTGATGGTGTTGGGAGGCAGGGCCTTCGGGGGTGATTAGAAGAACACAAGGACAGGATCCTGATGACTGGGGTGAGTGCCTGCTGTGTTTGGGTAGAGTTTGTCTCCCAAGGTTCCTGTGCTAGAGACTTGGTCCCCGGTGTGATGAGATGTGGAGGCGAGAGCACCTTTAAGAGGTGGGGCTCTGGGGCCAGCACTGTGGCGCAGCGGGTTAACGCCCTGGCCTGAAGCACGGGCATCCCATTTGGGCACTGGTTCTAGTCCCAGCTGCTCCTCTTCGGATCCAGCTCTCTGCTGTGGCCTGGGATAGCAGTAGAAGATGACCCAACTCCTTGGGCCCCTGCACCTGTGTGGGAGACCCGGAAGAAGCTCCTGGCTCCTGGTTCCTGGCTTCGGAGCAGCACAGCTCAGGCTGTTGTGGCCATCTGGGGAGCGAACCTGTGGATGGAAGACCTCTCTCTAGCTCTCTCTCTCTCTCCCTCTCACTGTCTGTAACTTTACCTCTCAAATAAATAAATAAAATATTTTAAAAGAGTTGTGTAAGCCGGCGCCGCTGTAGCTCAATAGGCTAATCCTCCACCTGCGGCGCTGGCACACTGGGTTCTAGTCCCAGTCAGGGCACTGGATTCTGTCCCAGTTGCCCCTCTTCCAGGCCAGCTCTCTGCTATGGCCTGAGAGTGCAGTGGAGGATGGCCCAAGTGCTTGGGCCCTGCACCCCATGGGAGACCAGGATAAGCACCTGGCCTTTGGATTGGTGCAGTGCGCCGGCCGCAGTGTGCCGGCCACGGCGGCTATTGGAGGGTGAACCAACGGCAAAAGGAAGATCTTTCTCTCTGTCTCTCTCTCTCACACTGTCCACTCTGCCTGTCAAAAAAAAGAAAAAAGAAAAAAGTTGTGTAGAAAATCTTTAAAAAAATAGTATAATGACCAAAATCTTACCATGTCCACAGAACTTTTACAAATTTCACCAATTGTCCAATTAATATTAAAAAACCTTTCCTGTCCGTGGTTTGACCCACAATACACATTGTGTTTAGTTGCAGTCTCTTTAGTTTCCTTTAACCTGATGCAGTTGCTCATATTTCTTTGTCTTTCATGACCTTGATTTTTTTAAGTATAAGGGCCAGTTATTTTGTGGAAAACTCCTGGATGTGGACTTGTGTGACATTCCTCAGAGCTAATTTCAGATGGTGCAACATTGGCAGGAACACCCAGCAGCGCTGCGTGCCGCCTACAGTGAATCACATTGGGGGCTGCAGAGCCTCTGTCCCCTTGCTAGTGATGGGTGGTCACTTTTTAAAGGTGGTGCCATCTATGTTTCTCTGCTATAAAGTGACTTTTTCATTTACAGTTAATACACACCTTCTGGGGAGATGTTCTGAGAGTGTGAAGCTATCCTGGAGCTGGCGCTGTGGTGTAGCAGGTAAAGCTGCCGCCTGCAGTGCTGGCATCTCATATGGGTGCCAGTTCAAGACCCCGGCTGCTCTACTTCTGATACAGCTCTCTGCTATGAACTGAGAAAGCAGTAGAAGATGTGTGGGAGACCAGGAAAAAGCTCCTGGCTTCAGATCAGTGCAGCTCTGGCCATTACGGTCATCTGGGGAATCAACCAGCACATGGAAGACCTCATTCTCTCTCTCTCTCTTCCTCTGTCTCTCTCTAACTCTGCCTTTCAAATAAATAAATTCATAAATAATAATAATAAATAAATAAATAAATACAATCGTGCCAGGGGATTCCAATACAATCCCATCAAGGTGGCATGTACCAAGGCCATCTCACTAGTCCAAGTGATCAATTTCAGTTCACAATTGATCACACTGATAGGTCTAAGAGTCAAAGGGATCACACAAACAAGACTAGTGTCTGCTAATACTAACTGATAGAATCAAAAAGGGAGAGAATGATCCAACATGGGAAACGGGATACACAGCAGACTCATAGAATGGCAGATGTCCTAAACAGCACTCTGGCCTCAGAATCAGCCCTTAAGGCATTTGGATCTGGCTCAAGAGCCCATGAGAATATTTTAGGCATGGAAAGCCAAGACACTCTGGCAAAAAAAAAAAAAAAACACCTAAGTGAAAGATCTCTGCGAGTGAGATCCCAGTGGAAAGAACGGGGCCATCAAAGAAGGAGGTACCTTTCTCTGAAGGGAGGAGAGAACTTCCACTTTGACTATGGCCCTGTCGGAATAAGATCGAAGTCGGCAAACTCAAAAGGCTTCCATAGCCTTGGCAACTCATGACTAGAGTCTAGGGAGATTTCTGACGCCATAAACAAGAGTTCAAATTGTTAAGTCAACAACAGGAGTCACTGTGTACTTACTTCTCATGTGGGATCTGTCCTTAATGTGTTGTCCAATGTGAAGTAATGCTATAACTAGTACTGAAACAGTATTTTACACTTTGTGTTTCTGTGTGGGTGCAAACTGATGAAATCTTTACTTAATATATAGTAAATCAATCTTCTGTATATAAAAATAACTGAAAATGAATCTTGATGTGCATGGAATGGGAGAGGGAGCAGGAGATGGGAGGGGTGCAAGTGGGAGGGAAATTATGGGGGGGCGGAGCCATTGTAATCCATAAACTGTACTTTGGAAATTTATATTTACTAAATAAAAAAATTATTTAAAAAGAAAAAAAGAGTTAATTGTTAAACAAACAATAAGAGTCACTGTGCACTAACTTCCCGTGCAGGATCTCTCTCCTCAAAGAGTTATATTATGAGATTTAATAGTTGTTCTACAAAAAACTTGTTCCCAAAGGATTATTTCCTTTTAGTGCATTAAGAAGAGGATATTCTTATGTCTCATTGGTTATAGCTAAGAGCTCTCAAAGATGTATCATTTTTGGGTTCTTCTTTAAAAATAAGTTTCTAAAAAGAAAAGGGGGGAAGAAAGGAAGGAAAAAAGTGAAATTACCTTTGAGATGCAATAACTTTGAACAGCCCTTGTCTTGACTGTTGAGGAATAGTTTTTTTTTTCTTTCTCTCTCTCTTACAAAGTGCTGAACTCTTTACCTAGAATCGAGTTAATCTTCTGTATATAAAATTAAATGAAAATAGATCTTGGCAAAAAACAAGACAGGAAAAGGAAGAGGGATGGGAGAGTGGGTGGGAGGGCAAGCACGGTGGTAAAAATGTTCCTAATGTTGCATTTATGAAATGCATGCAAATAAATTTAAAAAAGAGAGAGAGAAGCAGAGAGTTGTCGTGACGGAGCGAGAGAGAGAGTGAAGCTTCTCTCTGTTAGCTCACTCCCCAAATGGCCGCAACAGCTAGAGCTGAACCAGGCAAAATCCAGGAGACAGTAGCTCCTCCCGGCTCAAGCACTTGAGCCACCCTCTGCTGCTTTCCCAGCTGCATTAGCAGGGAACTGGCTTTCAAGTGGAGAAACTGGGGCTTGACTGGTGCCCATTTGACATGTTGGCACTGCAGGCAGTCGCTTTACCAGCAGTGCCACAGCACCACCCTCTGGGGATATTCTGACTCCATTATTCTCTCAACTTTATTATTTAGGAAGTCATTGCACTGGCTTCAGAAATTTATATATACACATACATTATACATACGCATTCATTCTTTAATATGAATATATATGTGGATGTGGATGTATCTATATTTTTATGCTAAGAAATCAAGATTCATATTCTGGAGTGTTTCAGTCAGCAGTGGGTGTTTCTAACAGATCTTCAAAAAGTTAATGGGAAGTGCACATTGTGAGAAAACTATGCATGCACGTGCAGCAATGGATATGTGTCTTTTAATTCCATTTTCCCACTCACTTTTTGAAACAACTTTAATAATTATTGACAAATTTGGTTTCTAAACAGTTTTGTAAGACAAACCTGAGAACATGTTAATGAGAACATAAAGTGAGATTTATCCAGGAATGCAGCTTTATTTCAACACTCAATTTTAAGTCTATGTAACTCAGTATTTCACAAACTAAAAACTACGAAAACATATGATCAGATGCGAAGAAACACTTGAGAAAATCGAACATCCATTTCTTATTTTGTGAAATAAAAAACTCTGAGCAAAACAGGGAAAAGGACTTCCTCCATCTCACTGAAGGCACCTGTAACAGACCCTCAGCTACCATCATGGTTCATTTGAGAACACGATGGTTTCCACTCTCTAACATCTGAGACTTAGCAAGGATGACTGCCCTGCAGCACTTCTACCCTCCACGGTACTGAACCTAAGTTTCTCCATGTCTGCATCGCTGACATTTCTCATGGGGGTGGGAGTGCCTCCCTCGGCATTATGGGATGTTCCCCAACATCCCTGGCCTCTGACCACTAGATGCCAGCCAGCAACACACTGTTTCCCTGGGGGAGGGGGCGTAGTGATAATCCCAAACATCTCGATACTGCCACATGGGCCTTGGGATAAAATTGTTCCTCAGCTGAGAACTACTGGACTAGAGATTCTTGCCTCAGTGACCAGACAAGAAAAAGAAAGAAAAGACATCTGGATTGGAAATGAAGAAGCAATGCTGTCATTATTTGCAGATGTGAGGATCCACATAGACCCTAGAGTTAACATAAAGATTATGTTACTTATTTTTTAAAAAAGATTTATTTATTTATTTGAAAGGCAGAGTCATAGACAGGGAGAGGGAGACATAGAGAGGCCTTTGTTCATCTGCTGGTTCACTCCCCACATGGCTGCAATGGCTGGGGCTGGGCCAGGCCAAAGACAGGAGCCAGGAGCCTGGAACTCCATCCGGGTCTCCAACATGGGTGGCAAGGGCCCAAATCTTCTGCTGCCCTCCCAAGCACATTAGCAGGGAGCTGGATCATAGGAGGAGCAGCCGAGACATGAACTGGTACCCATGTGGAATGTCAGTGTCACAGGCCAGGGCTTAACCCACTATGCCACGATGGTGGCCCCTAAAGTGGAAATATTTGAGTTGAAGAAGATACAGAAACTGATCTTATCTGACTTCTCCTATCTGAAGAAAGCAGAGCCTACAAAAATACAGCAGCCATTAAACTCTCCCACCAGAAGGAGTTCCTTGGATTCAACTGCTATGGAGAAAGACTAATCCCACTCCTATTGGCATGAAAAAAAAAATAGAAATTAGGAATAGGGACAAGCATTGTGGTGCAGCAGATTAAGCCACCACCTGTGACACTGGCATCCCCTATTCGAGTGCCTGTTGCAGTCCTGGTTGCTTCACTTCTGAACCAGCTCAGCGCTAATGGGCTGCGAAGATGACCCAAGTACTAGGGCCCTTGCCAATCAGGTGGGAGACCTGGATGGCGTTCTAGGTTCCTGACTTTCACCTGGCCCAGCCCTGGCTGCTGTGGCTATTTGGGGAGAGAACTAGTGAATGAAAGACCTGTGTGTGTCTCTCTCTGTCTGCCTTTCAAATAAATAAGTCCATCTTTAAACAAAGGAATTCTATACCTTGCCACCGAAGACCTTAAACTACCCTCCTCCCAGAACCTGCAACCCCTTATGAAGTTTGGTAAATAAACTTTTGTTCCCTAGCGGTAAGTGACTCATCACTATCACCTCCTCCCAGCAGTAGGAGCACATGGAAATCAACCTGCCTTCCCTACTGTCAGTCTATTGTCATTCAATGTGCAGGCCCCCAAGCAGAAGAGGTAAGGTCTTCCTGACAGCTTTGCTACTAGGATGGTCTGGTGAGGATGTCCAGGTGCCCCTGGATTGGAGGCTGAGAACCTGCACCCTGTGTCCAGGCAGCTGTGAGACCCCCAGATCTCTGCTCAGGTCCTGAGGCACCAGACTGGTACAGAGCCTCTCCTTGTCTTAAGGGATTTTCTAGAATTTACATTTACAGGGGAAAGCTTTTGGTGAGAACTAGTGTTTTGGTTATTGTGACTTGCTGTGGGTCTGGTATTACTCTTGAGTTGTGCCATGGAGACTCACAGGGTAGAACGTGGCCACCAGCTCCAAATGCTTATTGTTCACTAACTGAACAAGATGAAATTTTCCTCTGCGTGAATTTGGCTTTGGAAAGCACCTCTGTGCCCCACCTGTCAGGGTCACAGAGAGTCGGGGTTTTGTCTAGAAGCCTCTAGGTTGGAGCCCTAACACGTAAGGGGCATTCTATTCCAACTGAGAGTCCTCACAGTTCTCAGAACTGTCCTAGCTTGTTGCCTTTGTCACCTGCAGCATTTGGGTTTGTTTTGCTGTCCACCATTGGGAGTGGCTTTGGGTTCCGGGGGCTGCACCTCTTGCCCTACAGTTTAAGCCATAAATCGGGTTATTTGTTTCAGTCATGTTGGAAATGAGTATACTCTCTGAAAGGGGAGGCCTTGTGGAAAGGCTCCTTTTGGTCTGAAAGTTCTCCCTCCCACGGAGACTCCTCAGGTGACTGAAAGCCCTTTTCAAACTTGTCCACTAAATGCTCTATCACTGTGGTGCTAACCCTGCCTGCTTCTTTCCTTTCCTCTTTGCTTTAAAATTTTTACTTACCTACCTTCATTTTATTTGAAAAGCCGAGAGACAGGGCTCTTTCATCCACTGCCTGCAATAGTGGGTCTGCGTGAGGCCAAAGACAGGAGCCTGGATCTCCAGGTGGGTCTCCCACATCGGCGGTGGGGATTCAAGTACTTAAGCCCTCTTCTGATGCTTCCCAGGGTGCACATTACCAGGAAGCTGATGGGAAGCAGAGCTGGGATTCCAAGCAGGCCGAGGGGCGATTTAGCTGCTGTGCCAAATGCACTCCCTTCCCACACCTCCCTTTCTTGCTGGACTCGATATCATCCAGCTTTATTAATATTTTAAAAATAAGATTTATTAATTTGAAAGTCAGAGTTACACAGAGAGAGGAGAGGCAGAGAGTAAGAGAGAGGTCTTCCATCCGCTGGTTCACTCCCCAGATGGCCGCAATGCCTGGAGGTGTGCCTATCAGGAGCCAGGAGCTTCTTCCAGGTCTTCCACGTGGGTGCAGGGGCCCAAAGACTTGCGCCATCTTCTACTGCTTTCCCAGGCCATAGCAGAGAGAAGTGGAGCAGCTGGGGACTTGAGCCAACGCCCATATGGGATGCCGGCACTGCAGGCAGCAGCTTTACCCGCTGTGCCACAGTGCCAGCCTCTATTAATAATTTTTAATATTAATCTCTATAGGGGCCGATGCTGTGGCATAGTGGGTAAAGCCTGCGGTGCTGGCATCCCATCCCAAAAGTGCTCCACTTTTGATCCAGCTCTCTGCTATGGCCTGAGAAAGCAGAAGATAGCCCAAGTTACTGGGCCCCTGCACCCCTGTGGGAGACCCAGAGGAAGCTCCTGACTCCTGGCTTTGGATTGGAGCAGCTCCAGCCATTGCAGCCAATTGGGGAGTGAACAAGCAGACGGAAGAAAGGAGAGGCAGAGAGACAGACAGAGGTCTTCCATCCGCTGGTTCACTCCCCAGATGGCCTCTTCCTCTCTCTAACTCTGCCTTTCAAATAAATAAATAATTCTTTGGAAAAAATAATAATCTTTGTGGGTTCTTGCCATCTCTTCAGAGAAGAATTCTAAATACTGGCTCAAATAGACCAGACAACATGGTAAGTTTTTAAAGATTTTATTCAGTGAGAGAAATGAACAGGAAAGTGAGGGCTTCAGTTAGGGGAGAAAGTAGTAGCTAAGTTGGGTCCACATCAGGCAGTGAGCAGGCTGGGTGCCATGTGGAGCAAGCATGCAGGCAGGAAAGCAGAGAGCAGGCGGAAGCCATAAGTTCTGGCACCCGGAGGCACGGTGCAACAAGGGCACAACAAGGCCAGGGCCTACCGTGTTCCAGGTGATTATATAGTCTGATTGGCAGGAAGGCATTCAGGTGGGGTATGGTAGGGGCCTGAGATCAACAGGGGCATGGTGACGGCGTGGCCTTCCAGCTCACAAATCTACTTGATTTTATCCTATTTGTCTGCCTGTATCAGCCTGACTTTTCTGAGGATAATTCAGACCTTCAGTGACTCCTGAGAGCTGAACTCTCCAGAGGGACACGTGGAGACAGAACACCGACAGTGAAACCAACTGAGCACAGCGCTAACCCCCGTGTTCTGGTCATGCTCTTCACAAGGGGGCTTTAGTTAGTAGTTAGGAGAGGCTACTCTGGTTTCAGACTGGCCAAAGCAAAAGGAGTCCCTCGGGTGGAAGGCAGCCCTGTCAAACTGGAGCTGTGAGGAAGCAGACACGTTATGGTGGAGACACACCTCGGCTATCTCACATGGAAGAATGTCCATGCTGACCAGGCAGAGAAGGGCAGGATTTAAGTCCAAGACCTCCCGTCTTAGTGTCCAGGAGCAGGGGCTCCAAGACACACAGAACCCAAAGGGGCTGGTGGTAGTGGGGTTTTTAAGCACAATTTTGGGAAAAATACTGACACTCAGCTGACAACTCATCAGGCATTGCCACTGTGGTGCAGCGGGTTAAAGCCTTGGCCTGAAGCGTCAGCATCCATATGGGCACCGGTTCTAGTCCCAGCTGTTCCATTTCCGATCCAGCTCTCTGCTATGGCCTGGAAAAGCAAGTAGATGATGGCCCAAATGCTTGGGCCCCGGCACCCACGTGGGAGACCCAGAGGAAGCGCCTGGCTCCTGGCTTCAGATTGGCACAGCTCTGGCCATTGCGGCCAGTTGGGGAGTGAACCAGCGGATGGAAGACCTCTCTCTGTCTCTACCTCTCTCTGTCTTTCAAATAAATAAATAAATAAATAAATCTTTTCAAAAAAAAACCTCATCTAAGACCTGACTTGTAATCTTATTTGCCCTAAAACAAAAGAGCCGTGGGGAAGGGTGGCAGAGGTAACTTGTTTTCACAGTAAACTGGGAGCGCAGAGGCGTGGAGTCACCGCTCCCTGGCTGTTGTGAGATAGAACTGGAAGCTGCTGAGGGGTGGAGGAGTGGGACAGATACTTTTGTCTTGCTAAAGGCAGTTTTGGGGGAAGAAACATGTAGCCCAATTCAGCACTTCGATCTTGCTAAGGATAACTTTTCGGGGACGCGGGCATTTTGCACCCTCTTGGGGGCCTCTCCTTTCTGCATTTTCCACCAGGACTTGTCGGCCCGTTTGACCCCTCCCGGAAGGATGCAAACCACAACGGTTTTCCTAAAAACGGGATTTCCAGCCAGCAAAGTCAGCCTGTCCGCTCTGCTGCTCCAGAGGTGAAGAGCTGCGTGATGTTAACCAGTTCCCTCCCTGGAGCAAATCGACCCGCCATCCATGCAGGAGGCCGCCCCACTCGTGAATCCCGAAAGTGAACCACTACCAGTTGTAATTCCTTCGACAGCAGCGCGCGTGGAGACACGATAAACTCCGCCCGAGGCTGCGCTCGCGAACAAGGAACAGGCACCGCGGGGCTGGCCGGGGTCCCGCGGGGTCCCCACGCCGAGCCCAGCGGGGCGCTGAGCTCCCCGGTCCACTTGCCAACCACCGCGGGGTCTCGGGGAGATTCGGCAGGGTACCGTTATCCACGCGCAGCGCGGCCGCCCGGCCCGCCGCGTCCTCAGGGGCCCGGCGACCCCGGCCCGCCGCGTCCTCAGGGGCCCGGCGACCCCGGCCCGCCGCGTCCTCAGGGGCCCGGCGACCCCGGCCCGCCGCGTCCTCAGGGGCCCGGCAAGGTTGAAGACGCTGGGGCCGAGCGCGCAGGGGGTCCTCTCCCAATCCCAGGGGCGTCCGCGACCCCAGGCCGCGGGCGCGGGGCGGCCGCCGGTCACTCGCAGGGGTCGCGGGGCGCCCGAGCTGCGGTGACCCCCTGGGGTTGGAGGTCAGAGTTCGGTCCCGGCCTGAGGCCCCTCCCCCTGCCCGGGGAGCCCAGACACCCAGAGGAGACGCGAGGGTTTATCTCGCGTCGCTGGGACACCCGCGCCACTCCCGGGAGGGCGGGTAGGGCCGGGCCGCCTCCCCTCGGGCGCCTCGGGACGCGCGGACTTGGCCGCGGAGCGCGGAAGGGGCGGCGCGCGCGCGCTCTGCGCATGCTCAGTGCCCGCCCGCCCCGTCCGTCTCGTCCGGCCGCGCGCGCTCCCGTGGGTCCGGAGCCGGCGCGTCATGGCGGCCCCCGGCGCCGCAGCGGGCTCCGTCCTGAAAGGTGAGGTGACTTCGGCGTCCCGAGCCGGGGGCAGGGAGGAGTGCGTCTCTGGAGGAGGGACACGCCCGGGGGCAGCAGCCCACGCACACGCGTGAGCGGGGCAGCCGCGGGCCCGGGGCGGGGCGCTCCCCCTCGCCGCTCCCCGCCGCGCGAGCCGGGCCCTGGCTGTCCCGGCCTTCCTCGACGGCCCGCGTGGGGCTCGGGAGGAACCGCCCTCTGCCCGCGCGTGTCCGCGGCGGGGCCAGCTCGCGCCGTGGGCCGCGGGCCCCGAGTCTGGGAAGCCGCGGCGGGGGCTGCAGCGCCCGGGGTCTGCGGGGAGCCGGGGTGACAGGACGACGGCGGCGGGGCGCGGGGCGCGGGGCGCGGGGCGCCGGCGTTGCGGGCGTGGCCGGCGGGGCGCTGGAGCGTTCCTTCGGGATGCTGGGGTTTGCGAAGGGGCAGCCCCGGAGCCGAGGTCACACGCTGCTCCCGCCCTGCTGCCAAATCCGCCCTGCCTAGTTTTGTAGGGTCCTCCGGTGGTGTTCTAAGTCCGTTCGTGAGATTCCGAGAAAAAAGAATAACATTGTTACCGGATCGCCGCTATCCCGGCTCATTAACATACCACCTGTGGCTACTTTCACGTCCCGAACTTAAAGTCCAGCACTGGCGGTCAGATACCCTGTATCTTGCAGAGCCGAAACTGTTTACTGTCTGTCCGTTCACAGAAAACAGACTCTGTGCTAGACAGCTAGCCCTGATTTAGGAATTGGGGAAGAGTGATGAAACGTAAGGATTTATATGTGTGTGAGTGAGGTTCTTAGTATTTTAAGAACTGTAGATTGCACCGATGCTGTTTTGGAAAAGTTCTTTTTTTATTTGCATACATTTCATAAATACAACTTTAGGAACATAGTGATTCTTCCCACCAACCTGCCCCCCCACCCACACTTGCATCCCTCCTCTGCCTTCCTCTCCTGTTCCCAGGCTTGTTTTTACTAGGATCTATTTTCATTTAAACAGATTAACCCTATTCTAGGTAAAGAGAGCTCAGCACTTAGTATGAGGGAGAAAAAGAAAGAAAAATCAAAACAAACTAAACTAAAAAAAAAAAAACATTTAAAAAATTAAGAAAAAAGCTGTTCCTCAATAGTTCAGACAAGGGCTGTTCAAAGTTGTTGCATCTTGATGGTCATTTGGGTTTTTTTTTTTTATCTTTAAAGAAGAACCCAAGGGCCGGCCCCATGGCTTGGCGGGCTGGTCCTCCACCTTGTGGCACCGGCGCTCCGGGTTCTAGTCCCAGTCAGGGCTCCGGATTCTGTCCCGGTTGCCCCTCTTCCAGGCCGGCTGTCTGCTGTGGCCCGGGGGTGCCGTGGAGGGTGGCCCAGGTCCTTGGGTCCTGCACTCCGGGGGGAACCAGGATGGATGCCTGGTTCCTGCCATCGGATTGGCGTGCGCCGGCCGCAGCGGCCATTAGAGGGTGAACCAGCGGCAAGGGAGGACCTTTCTCTCTCTCTCTCTCTCTCACTGTCCACTCTGCCTGTCAAAAATTTAAAAAAAAAAAAAGAAGAAGAAGAACCCAAGAATGATACATCTTTTGCAAGCACTTAGACATAACTATATTTTGTGTGACATAAGAATATCCTTCACTTAATACACTAAAATGAAGTAATTCTTTGAGAACAAGTTTTACTATTACATCTCATAATACAGCTCTTTGAGGACAGAGATCATGTTTCCCAGGACAGAGGAAGTTAGCACACAGTGACTCCTGTTGTTTATTTAACAATTAACACTCTTATTTATGGTATCAGTGATCAGCCAAGGCTCTTGACATGAGCTGCCTAGGCTATGGAAGCCTTTTGGATCCACAGACTCCTTTAGTATTTCTACAAGGCCATAAGCAAAGTGGAAGCTCTGTCCTCCCTTCAGAGGAAAGGACCTCCTTCTTTGGTGGCTGCTGATTTCCACTGGGGTCTCATCCACAGAGGTGCTTTATGTTAAACATTTTCTGCTACAGTGTCTTGGCTTTCCATGCTTGAAATGCTTCCCTGGGCTTTTCAGCCAAACCAGAATGCCTTAAGGGTTGCTTCTGAGGTCAGAGTACTACTTAAGGTGATTGTCATTCTGAGTCTGCTGCATGCACTGCTTCCCATGTTGGAACACTTATTGCTTTTTAATTCTATTATTATAAGAAAACTTTTCCTATTTGTATGCTCGTTGTTGTCAGTATGATCACTTTAGCACTTAATCCTATCCAAATGATTGCTGTAACACTTAGAATGCTATTTTTACTACCCAGCTTAAGGGGATTTGAGGTCACATGGCAATTTTTTTTAAGATTTATTTATTTATTTGAAAGAGTTACGCAGAGAGAGAGAGAGAGAGAGAGAGAGAGAGAGGTCTTCCATCCGCTGGTTCACTCACCAGTTTGCCACAATGGCCAGAACTGTGCCAATCCGAAGCCAGGAGCTTCTTCTGGGTCTCCCACATAGGTGTAGGGGCCCAAGCACTTGGGCCATCATCTGCTGCTTTCCCAGGCACATTAGCAGAGAGCTGGATCGGAAGTGGGATAGCTGGGTCTCGAACTGGAGCCCATATGGGATGCCAGCGCTTCAGGCCAGGGCGTTAACCAGTTGTACCGCAGCGCTGGCCCTGCACTTGGCAAATTTTTAAGCTGTATCCTTAGAAGTAAGTCTGTGTGTCAGTTATGTATGCATAGCCACTGCTGTATAGTTACAAACTTCATGTATTTCACAGTTACAACTTTAGGGTCACAGTGATTCTTCCCTCTGTGCCTCCCCCCCCCCCGACACACACACACTTCCACCCCTTCCTTTGCCCTCTCTTTGAGTAGGTTCTTTATAAGAGATTTTAAATATACCTCTTTATTTTTTATAGTTTTAAAGATTTATTTTACATGAAAATCACAGTTATGCAGAGAGAGAGGAGAGGCAGAGTGAGAGAGAGGTCTTCTGTCCACTGGTTCACTCCCCAGATGGCTGCAACGGCTGGAGCCAGGAGCCAGGAGCTTCCTCCAGGTCTCCTATGCAGGTGCAGGGGCCCAAGGACTTGGGCCATCCTCAGTTGCCTTCTCAGGCCATAGCAGAGAGCTGGATAGGAAGTGGAGCAGCTTTGTCTCCGGTGCCCATATGGGATGCTGGCATTGCAGATTGCGGCTTTAATCACTACGCCACAGCCCTAGCCCCAAAATATACTTTTTAATATAAGTAGAATAAAAGCAAAATCTCTTGGGCAAGTAATACTTGAAGTACAAATGTAAGTTTCACGCTGATGTCTTATTTTCAGATGTGGTGGCCTATGTTGAAGTGTGGTCATCCAAGGGGACAGAAAATTATTCAAAGACATTTACAAACCAGCTGGTAGACATGGGAGCAAAGGTAAGAAACGCATTTTTGCCACTGACACATGATGATCCTCTGATATGTAAAGAGAAACATCTATATTTTCTTATTTTACAAGTTATTTAGAACAGGAAGGGCAAGGCAATGGGTAAGTAGTGGAAGAACAAAGGGAAGAGCAAAGTGTGAAGAATTTAGAACAGTAGGCCTTGTGGAATGTGAGTGAGGAGGAGGAATCGAGTGAAAACAGGATTCTGCTGCTGTTTCTTGGGTACATGGTGCTGTTAATCAAGTAAGTGCAAGAAAAGGAAGACTTCGAAGTGAAGGTTACAAAGTTGGACTTGGTGGAAATATCTGGAAGACATTGAATCTACAAACCTGGAACTTGAGGTGGTTAAGGCTAGAGATACTGATGCCCCCCAAGGCATCAGATGGGCTATGGAACAGCCCCCCGAGCTGGTTGGAGTTGCTATAGAACCCCTAACAATGCACCTATGCAGTAAACCAGTCACTGACATCAGGCTGGTAATGTGCAGAGCAAGGAGCAGGCTGCTGTTACTGAGTTCCTGTCTCCCCTAGTAAAGACATGAGTCATAGTCCTAGCTGGGGATGAGTAGTATGTGATTATCGCTTGTGTGGGCCCCTGGTTGGGCCACAACATGCATGGCCTTTTCCTTTGGTCAATGATAGGGGTCAGTACATTTCCTTTGGAATGGCAAAAGTGGGCTCCAGTAAGAGTCTAAATACAGATTGGATGTTACTTGATTGGGGCTTGAAGTTCCTAAAAAAATCTCAAAGTCTAACAGGATCTTACCTATAGGGGTGATAAATGAATTTTTTTTTTTTTTTTTTTTTTAAGATTTATGTATTTGAGAGGCAGAGAGGGAGAGAGAGGTCTTCTATCTGCTGGTTCAAATGGCTGCAATGGCTGGAGCTGGGCCAATTTGAAGCCAGGAGGTTCTTCTGGGTCTCCTACCCAGGTGCAGGGGCCCAAGGACTTGAGCCATTTTCTATGCTTTCCCAGGCCATAACAGAGAGCTGGGTTGAAACTGGAACAGCTGGGACTCAAACCGGCACCATATGGGATGCCAGCACTGCATGCCATGGCTTTACCTGCTATGCCACAGCGCCAGCTCTGATAAATGAATTTGTTCCTGTGAGTTCTTGCAAGGATTCTTAGAACAGAGGCCAGTATTGAGATGTTAACTGTTAGCCATAGGGGCAATTGTGCCACTTCCTTAAGCTAAGGCCCCATAAAATGGACTTGGAAGGCTGCTAGGGTGCCATTACAGACGTGGGTATAGCCTACTGGGGTAAGGTTAGAGTGAAAAGTACTGGAGGAGGAGCCTGGGGTCAGTAAGTGGTGAACCCAGGGATAAAACTAGAAAACGCTTTCTAGGGTGGTGGGGAAAAACAAATGTGGAAGTCAGAGGAGGGGAGAATTCCAAAGATGAAATTTTAAAACACTGTTATTCTCTGAGTTTATGTAATATTAGTTCTGTTAACCAGCTAGTCCTGGATTTTCCTTTGTAGGTTATTTTAAAATCATTATTACAGTTTTAATTTACTTAATATAGAATGATACATCTTTTCTGAGTGTTTTTAGAAAATTGAGCTTATTTTTTAAAAAGACATTTTTCCATCCCATGTAAATTTTGATAGATGTTGTCTCAGATACTGTGATATCCTATTCAAGTCGTTTAGTGACTTTAGGGTCTGTAGTGATGACTTTTCATTCTTGACATTGGTGATTTGTGCGTTTTTTCTTGATCATATATACCTGGAATTTGCTGATTTTATTGATATAGAGTCCAAGGAACCAACTTTTGTTGTTCTAAACTCCCCCCTTTTTACACTTACTTTCCATTTTATTGATTCTGGCCTTTATTATTAAGTGAACTCTGTTTTAGATAGTTAGTTCTTATTTTTCCAGCTTTTTAAAATGGTTTTCAGCCTTCTGAATTGTATTTAAGCATTTTTGATCATGGGTTCCCCATAACCAGCACTTCAGCTGCATTTCCCAAGAAGTCTTTGGTAGACTGCAGTATCCACATCTGCTTTTACTTTTGTTTCAGCCAGTGCTTTTTGCCCTTGTCTTATTTTCTTGTACGCTTGGTTTTTCTTATTCATTTTTTCTTTTAGACACTATGTGTTAAATCATTTGTAAATAATTTGAGAACTAGAATTTTTTTTTTTTTTAAGATTTATTTATTTGAAAGAGTTACAATGAGGAAGGGAGAGACACAGAGAGAGCTCTGCCCTCTGCTGATTCACTCCCCAGATGGCTGCAATGGCCAGCACTGGGCGAGACCAAGGAGCTTCCCCTGGGTTTCCCACGTGTATGGCAGGGCTCAAGCACTTGGATCATTCATCTCTGCTTTTCCTGGACTATTAGCAGGGAGCTGTATCTGAAGTGGAGCAACTGGGACTCAAACTGGTGTTCATATGGGATGCCAGTGTCCAGATGGTGGCTTAACCCACTATGCTACAATGTTGGCCCCAAATTCTTTTTCTTTTTAAAGATTTATTTTATTTATTTGAAAGGCAGAGTTACAGAGAGAGGTAGAGAGAGAGAGAGGTCTTCCATCACCCCAGATGGCCACAATGGCCAGAGCTGAACCCTTCTGAAGCTGGGAGCCAGGAGCTTCTCCTGGGTCTGCCATGTGGGTGCAGGGGTCCGAGGACTTGGACATCCTCCGGGGCTTTCCCAGGCACATTAGCAGAGAGTTGGATAGGAAGTAGAGCAGCTGGGACTCAAACCAGTGCCCATATGGGATGCCAGCACTGCAGGGTGGGGCTTTAACCTTCTGTGCCATAGAGCTAGGCCCGCAAATTTTCTTATTTCAAAAGAGATTCACATTTGTAAGATGTTTGTAGTCCTCATAATCCAAGACTGTTTTAATCTTCCCTCTGGATTTGAGATGATTTAAAACTGGCCTACAGACTTGTGAAAGTCACTGTAACTTAAGTTCATCCTTAACCCTTCTGCTGGTCTGAGGCTTGAGTTCCATCTTTGGTCCCCTTATCCTGAGAGGCATTTAGAAATGCTGTTTAAAAGTGTGCTAAGTCTGACAAAAGCCTAGATTTGCAAAAAATGTCTCAAAATGCTAGACTCATCTCTCTGGGAATCAGATTTGGCCTTCATCTGACTACTTTGTGGGCTCCCAGGGCCTTTATGTGAGTTGTGGGTATTGTTTATAAAGTAATATGTGGGTATTATTGAAAAAGATTAATAGGCAGTGCTATCAAGTTAAGGAGATCAAGGAGAAATTTTAAATTGTTTGCTATGTACTTCCTGTTTCCTTGTCCCGGGCAGTCACTCACACATCTTTTTTACCTGCCTCTTCTGGTATTTGCCTTCGTGTTTACAGTGTATAATAAGAGTCTCTGTATTCCTTATCCATAAGGATACATTCCAAGACCCCCAGTGAATGCCTGAAACTGTGGATAGTACTAGATAGTACTAAACTTTATCACAGGCACCCATATACAGGGGAAGAATGTATGTAGGCACATTCTTTCTCTGTATATGCGTGCCTGTGATAAAGTTTAGTTTATAAATTAGGCACAGTGGTGCTGACAGTAATAAATATAACAATGTGGAATAGTTTCAGCAATGCATTATAATAAAAGCCATGTGAATGTAGACTTTCTCAAAACATCTTACTTTACTCACATTGCCTGCCATATGGGGTGCTACAGTACCTGTGTGATGAGATGAAGTGAGGTGAGTGGCGGAGCCCGAGGATGCTCTTGACCTCACCAGACTTCAGGAGGAGGATCATCACATCGTGACGATGTGAGTTGAGAGTGAGTAAGTGAAACTGGGGAAGTGAGACCAAGGGTAAGAGGTGACTACTGTGCACTTATTACTTAAATAAAATTTAAAACGTTGGAAGAACATAGGTGGGTGTCTTCCACTGCTGGAAAGGGTACGTAAAAGGTATATTTTTTGACAACATGAGTGTCTGAACATGCCTTTATTATGTTGTTACTTCTGATTGACATTTTAGATCATTGTGAAATGCGGTAACATTCATTGTGTGTCTTGAAGGCTTTTTCTATTGTTGACTTCCACGTTGTTAGTGATTCAGTACACTTTATTAACTCTAGTAGTTTAGAAGTTTAACTTTAGAAGTTTTTGGAGAGGGAATGGTGATTTTTAAGTTGTGTATGATATACAATTCTAGCTCATTTTTCTTTTAAGATTTATTTATATCATTACATATTTTATGTATTATACTTATTACGTTATTTCTAAATATTATTTGGAAGGCAGAATGAAAGAGTGAAATAGATATTCCCTCTATTAGTTAACTTCCTTTTTTTTTTTTTTTGACAGGCAGAGTGGAAAGTGAGAGAGACAGAGAGAAAGGTCTTCCTGGGCCGGCGCCGGGGCTCAACAGGCTAATCCTCCACCTTGCGGCGCCGGCACACCGGGTTCTAGTCCTGGTCGGGGCACCGGATTCTGTCCCGGTTGCCCCTCTTCCAGGCCAGCTCTCTGCTGTGGCCCCAGAGTGCAGTGGAGGATGGCCCAGGTGCTTGGGCCCTGCACCCCATGGGGAGACCAGGAAAAGCACCTGGCACCTGGCTCCTGCCATCGGATGAGCACGGTGCAAAAGGAAGACCTTTCTCTCTGTCTCTCTCTCTAACTGTCCACTCTGCCTGTCAAAAAAAAAAAAAAAAGAAAGGCCTTCCTTTTGCCATTGGTTCACCCTCCAATGGCCGCTGCAGCCAGTGTGCTGCGACTGGCGCACCGCGCTCATCCGATGGCAGGAGCCAGGTGCTTCTCCTGGTCTCCCATGGGGTGCAGGGCCCAAGCACTTGGGCCATCCTCCACTGCACTCCCAGGCCACAGCAGAGAGCTGGCCTGGAAGGGGGGCAACCGGGACAGAATCTGGTGCCCCGACCGGGACTAGAACCCGGTGTGCCTGCCCCGCGGGCGGAGGATTAGCCTGTTGAGCCACGGCGCCGGCTTTACTTCCTAAATAGCTGCAATGGCTAGATCTGGACCAGGTGGAAGCTGGAGCCTGAAGCTCCATCTGGGTCTCCCACGTGGACAGCAGGTGGAGGCAGGAGCCTGAAGCTCCATCTGGGTCTCCCACGTGGACAGCAGGTGGAGGCAGGAGCCTGAAACTCCATCTGGGTCTCCCACATAGACAGCAGGTAGAGGCAGGAGCCTGAAGCTCCATCTGGGTCTCCCACATAGACAGCAGGTGGAGGCAGGAGCCTGAAGCTCCATCTGGGTCTCCCACATAGACAGCAGGTGGAGGCAGGAGCCTGAAGCTCCATCTGGGTCTCCCACGTGGACAGCAGGTGGAGGCAGGAGCCTGAAGCTCCATCTGGGTCTCCCACGTGGACAGCAGGTGGAGGCAGGAGCCTGAAGCTCCATCTGGGTCTCCCACGTGGACAGCAGGTAGAGGCAGGAGCCTGAAGCTCCATCTGGGTCTCCCACGTGGACAGCAGGTGGAGGCAGGAGCCTGAAGCTCCATCTGGGTCTCCCACTTGGACAGCAGGTGGAAGCCAGGAGCCTGAAGCTCCATCTGGGTCTCCCACGTGGACAGCAGGTGGAAGCCAGGAGCCTGAAGCTCCATCTGGGTCTCCCATGTGGACAGCAGGTGGAGGCAGGAGCCTGAAGCTCCATCTGGGTCTCCCACGTGGACAGCAGGTGGAGGCCAGGAGCCTGAAACTGCATCTGGGTCTCCCACGTGGACAGCAGGTGGAGGCCAGGAGCCGGAAACTCCATCTGGGTCTCCCACGTGGACAGCAGGGCCCATGCACTTGGACCTCTTCAGCTGACTTCACACGTGTATTAGCAAGGAGCTGGAGCAGAAGTGGAGCAGCCGCGATGAGAAACAGCACTCTGGTGTTGTAAGTGGCAGCTTAGCCTGTTGAGCCATAACGCTGGGCTCCAGCTATGGTTTAGCAGCCTATTTTCTCTGTTACAGATTCTGAGAAATGGAATTTCTAGGGTAGGGGTTTTTTAATTAATTATACTTAGGAAATTATGTGTAAATAGTAATATGCATTTTGTTTTCTGCATTTTATTTACAGGTTTCAAAAACTTTTAACAAACAAGTAACTCACGTTGTTTTCAAAGACGGGTATCAGAGCACGTGGGACAAAGCCCAGAAGAGAGGGGTGAAGCTTGTTTCTGTTCTCTGGGTGGAAAAGTAAGTGATGCCTCTCACTTTTATCTGGTACTAATAGGCGTGGGGATTCTGTCTTCTCTCCCTCCTACTGGGCACATCTTTTAATTTAACATCCTTAAGCCTCAGTTTCCACAGCTGAAAAGAGGGTTTAATACAATATGTAACTCTGCCTGGAGGGAAAAGATGTAAGGGCCCTGAGGCAAGGGTGTGCCTTGTATGTCCTAGAGAGAACAGAGAAGTAGTGAGGGGTAGCTTGTATTAGTCACCTGAGGATGCAGTAATTGAGTTGTGCACACTGCAGATGGAGAATTTAAAACAACTGCCTTTTTTCACCATTCTGGAGGCTGGAAGTCCAAGGTCAAAGTGCCTTGCAGGGTTGCTGCCCCTGAGGCCTCTCCTTGCTCACAGGTGGCTGTCTCCTCATGTACTTTCTTGGTTGTCCTATGTGTGTGCCATGAGCTCTTCTTTTATTTTATTTTTTTTTTCTTAAGATTTATTTGTTTATTTGAAATCCAGAGTGAGAGAGAGAGATCATCTATAAGCTGGTTCACTTCCCAAATGGCCACAAAGGTCAGGGCTTGGCCATGCTGAAGCCAAGAACTTCATCTGGGTCTCGCTCATGGGTGGCAGGGGCCCAGGTACTTGAGCCATCTTCTGCTTTCCCAGGCACATTAACAGGGGGCTGGATCAGAACTGGAGCAGCCAGGACACATATGGGGTGCCAGTGTCGTAGGCAGTGTAACCTGCTGTACAACAATGCCAACCCCCTGATCTCATCTTGTATTGACACCTGCCAGATTGAGTTGCCAACCACCCATGTGACTTCATTTTATCTTAATTACGTTTTTTAAGGTCCTCTCTCCAAATAAAGTTGCATTCTGAGCTGTGGAGTGTAGGACATAGGAATTACAAGAGAGGCAGTTTAGCCTGTCCTCAGAGTGATCTGGGGAAGTTGATGTCAGAGAGGCTGTGGAGGTCAACGCCAGAGGTTGCAGGGCCTCATTCGGTGTACAGTACAGAGTAGTTATGGAGAATGAGCAAGGGCAGCTGTAGGCAGAGGGGTTGTAAAGGTGTGGATCACCCGAGCTGGTGGCAGTGAGGATTGGTCAAGTTCAAGGTATGTGTGTATATTTATATTTACATATTTGAAAGGCATTAGTGAGTGAGAGAAGGAGAGACGAGAGAGATCTTCCATCTGCTGGTTCACCCCCCCAAATGCCTTCAATAGCTGGGGCTGGACCAGGCTGAAGCCTGGAGCCTAGAACTCCATCTGTGCTGCCTGATAGGATCCAGTGGTAGGGAAAGGCTGATGATACCTGGGCCAGATAGGCTCAAGGACAGGAAGGAGTGCAGTGTTCAGGGGATGGTTGCTAAGTGAGTAGGTCTGGTGATCAAACATACAGATGTTCTTTTGGTTGTTTTTTCCTTCTCAGTGAGAGAAGCAAGATTACTCTCTGAGGGTGCTAGGGTTCAAAGTTGTAGAGGTTTGAGGAGAATGCATGAAGTAGTGGTTTAGGAGAGGGGCAGTATGTTTGGATTAGAGGGCTGACCGTTCACTTGAGGCTGGTGGTTTTATGTTAGAAACAGACCACTTGTTTATCCAGCAACCCTCAGGCAAGGAGGAGGAGGCATGTTGCATTTAACCAGGGTTGGGATTTTACTGGGCAGCTGCCATCAAGTTAGAGGGCCAAGGGAGCTGAGGTGTGCAAAGCAGAGGTCATAGGGACAGGCAACCAAGCCCGAGCTTGAGGGAGTGGGTTGGCAACATGGTTCCAGTAGCAGATGGCAGCTCTTAGTTGGATTGCACCAGAGGCTGTGGATTCGGAATTTGGAAAGATAGGAGGACAAGACTGAGAGAGTGATGCTTGAAATGTAGATTAAGGGGAGTCCACTGAGCAAGTAGAGTCAAAGCTGTAGCACCCTCCCTTCACAGAGACCCACTTCCACTTCAGGGCTATTTGCACTTTTTTTTTTTAAGATTTACTTATTTATTTGAAAGAGTTACAGAGAGAGAGAAGGAGAGGCAGAGAGAGAGAGAGAGGGAGAAGGAGGGAGGGAGGGAGGGAGAAGTCTTCCATCTGCTGGTTCACTCCCCACTTGGCTACAACGGATGGAGCTGCGCCGATCTGAAGCCAGGAGCCAGGAGCCTCTTCCAGGTCTCCCACATGGGTGCAGGGACCCAAGGATTTGGGCCATCTTCTACTCCTTTCCCAGGTGCAGTAGCGGGAGCTGGATAGGAAGTAAGCAGCCAGGACTTGAACTGGCACCACTATGGGATGCCAACGCTGCAGGTCCGGACTTTAACTCGCTGCATCACAGTGCGGGCCTCTACATTTTCTTTATTTTCCTGATGATTCATATCTTAGTTGATTCCATATCTTTGCCAGTATGAATAGTGTTGTAATAAATGTGGTAGTGAGTGTCTCCTTGATAGAATGAATTGTCTTTTGGATATACCCAGTAGTGGTATTGCTGAATCACTTGGCAGTTATATTTTTACTTTTTTAGGGAATCTTCATGCTGTTTTCCATAGTGGCTGTACTAATTCGCATTCTTACAGCCTGTGTGTAGGCTTTCTCCACATTCTTGCCAACATTTGTTACTTTGTCTTCTTGATAATAGCCATTGTCAAGGGATGAGTTTTATAGTTTTATCTCTCCTTTCTAAAAAAAATTTATTTATTTGAAAGGCAAAGTTATACAGAAAGAGGTAGGGACAGAGAGAGGGAGAAATCTTCCACCTGCTGGTTCATTGCCCAAATGGCTGCAATGGCTGGTGTTGGGCTAGACCGAAACTAGGAGCAGGAGCTTTTTTCGGGTTTCCCATGTGGATCCAGGGGCACAAGCAGTTGGTCCATCTTCTGCTGCTTTGCCGGGCACATTAGCAGGGAGCTGGATCGGAAATGGAACGGACAGGACTTGAATCTGCACCCATATGGGATGGAAGCCTCACAGGCTTTTTTCCCCCCAAAGATTCAGGTCTGAATGACCCCTTTGCTTTTTTTTTTTTTTTTTTTTTTTTTAATTTGAAAGGCAGATTGACAGAGAGGCAGAGGCAGAGAGAGAGAGAGAGATCTGCCATCCACTGGTTCACTCCCCAAATGGCTGCAATAGCCGGAGCTGGGCTGATCCGAAGCCAAGAACCAGGAGCTTCTTCCGGATCTCCCATGTGGGTGCAGGGGCATAAGCAGTTGGTCCATCTATTACTGCTTTCCCATGTCATAGCAGGGAACTGGATTGTAACCTGGCACTTGAACCGGGGCCCATATGGGATGCTGGTACTACAGGCGGTGACCATTAACCCTTAAGCCACAGCGCTGGCTCCTCGGGCAGAGTCTTTACCTACTTTGCCACAATACTGGCCCCAAGTTTCATCTTTTATATTTAGGCTTATGTCCCACTTAGAGTTAATTTTTTATATAGTGAGAGGTTTGGGGTTCCATCTTTGTTCTTTTGCTTTCTAGTTTTGGCACCATTTGTTGAAGAGATTGCTTTTTTCCATTATATCATGTTGCTACCTAGTATTAGTGAGCTATGTGTTACTATAACTAAAATAGCCGAGAGAAGCCACTTAGCAAAGAGGTTTATTTCAGCTCATAGTTTGGAGGCCCACAACCCAAGATCCTGAAGCCCCACTGGCTTAGGCTTATGGTATGATCACATGGTTTGATCCTGGAGCACCTTCCCAGGATCAATTCCACCACTCCCTAAAAAGCCCCACCTTCAGACACCATCCTTGGATCAAAGTCCACCCTAATCCATTAATTTTTTTATTATTATTATTTATTTGACAGATAGAGTTAGTGAGAGAGAGAGAGAGAGAGAGAAAGGTCTTCCTTCCATTGGTTCATCCCTCAAAAGGCCGCCACGGCCAGAGCTATGCCAATCCGAAGCCAGGAGTCAGGTGCTTCTGCCTGGTATCCCATGTGGGTGCAAGGCCCAAGCACTTGGGCCATCCTCCACTGCCTTCCCAGGCCACAGCAGAGAGCTGGACTGGAAGAGGAGCAACCAAGACTAAAACCAGCGCGATACTGGTGCCACAGGTGAAGGATTAACCAAGTGAGCCACGGTGCTGACCCCAATTAATTGTTAATTTAAGACTTTAAGATTTAGATGTCACCATGACTTTGGGAAGCCAAATCCTATTCAAACTACAAAACACCACCTTACTGAAAATTTGTCACCCATAAATGCATGGGTTTATTCATGAGCTCTAAATGTTAGGTGATTGAGTTGTATGTTTCTACTACAAAACAATCTTGATTGCTTTTGCTTTTTGAATTGGAAAGTGTAGTCTTCCAATATTTGTTTTTCCTTTTCAAGATAATTTGGCTATTCTGAATCCCTTGCAAAGGAGGGCAGTTTACTGGGTTTCTGTAATATGTTTTGGATTGATCAGTTCAGTTCTAAGATCTTTATTTTGGGAAAGTTCTCTCGGACTGCAGTTTTGTATGTTATTCTGTCATTTGCTTTGCTTCCTCTGAGGCTCCAATTACATGTTAAGTCTCCTTGGCCACCTTTTGTTTCAGCTACTTTTAACTCTGTCTCTTAACCTCTGATGTTACATTTGTTTTTCCACCCTGTTTTTCTTTGTCATTCTATTTTAAATTTTATTTGAACTCTCTTGGTTTCTTTTTTTTTAATTGTTCTTAGTTTATTTATTTATTTATTTTTAAAAACTTATTTATTTGAAGGAGAGAGTGACAGAGAGAAATACCTTCCATCTGCTTATTTACTCCCAAAATGGCTGCAATGGCTGGGGCTGGCCCAGGCTGAAGCCAGGATATAGAGCTGCATTCTGATCTCCCATGTCGGTGGCAGTAACCCAAGCACTTGTGCCACCATCCTTGCTTCCTAGGCACATTAACAGGGAGCCAGATCAGCACTGGAGCAGCTGGGACTCAAACAGACGGCCATAGGGGATGCTGGCACTGCAAGTGGTGCACCCACTACGCCATGGCGTCAGCCCCATTGTCTTAGTTTTTATGTTTAGTATTCAAGAAGTGTATCATTCATATATATACGTTGGCCATGTCTATTTGTGAGTTTCACAACTACCAACTCAACCAACTATAGGTGGACAGTATTTTTTAAAAAAATTACATCTCTACCAAAAATGTACAGACCTATTTTCCTTGTCATTACTCCCTTAGCAATACTGTGTAACAACTATTCACATAGGACTTGCATTGTACTGGATATTATGAGTGCTCTGAGATGCTGTAAAGTGTGTGAGAGGGCATGTTGGCCACATGCAGATACTGTGCTATTTTATTTAGAGAACTTAAGCATCCGCAGAGGGTGCTGGACCACAGATGCCAAATACTGTTTGATTCAGGGTAGGGGCTGTATTGTGCTGTTGCTCAGCCTTGTGTTTGCCTTGGGAGAGGTGAGGGAGGGTTATCCTCAGTTGAAATGACTTGATTTGCATTTTGTTCCTTGTTTCAAAATAGTTTTAAATGGATTTAGGTTGCTTTGTTTTTCTTGTTCTTCCTTTCATACAGTGAGTTCACTCATTTGAGAGCTTCCTCTTGTCAGTCCTGCTCACGTGCATAGTTTGTTTCGTGGATGAAGTTGGTGATGGAGGGAATGGGGGAGGGCTCAAGCATCCTTTGCCTTTGTTTTTGTAGGATCCTTAGTGTTTTCCTCTTGGTTCCTTTTTGTTCACTCCCGTTTGTCCAACAGTTTCCAGTCTCCCAGGATGGGTCCTTTTCGGAGCCTGCTTGTCTTCAGGCCCCTCCCTGGTGCCGCTGCTGGGAGCTGCGTGGGTTCTGGATCTGGTGGTTGATTAGTGCTAGTGCTGGACACTCTTTGAGATGTGCTTCTCTGGTGCTTCTGAGTCCTCCAGGATGCCTGCTTTTTTGGAACTCTAAGTCAGTTCTCCCCTGCTTTCACAGCCATGTCCATGCAGCTGTATTGGAATGTGGGTTGTTTTTCTACTTAGAGGCAGTTTGAATCTTTGCTCTCTTCATATGGTTGAGAGTATAGATACTTAAGTGTCTTACCTTACCCTCTGTGTTTTTTTAGGAATGTGTGAGGGAAGATTCAAGGAAAGATAACAGTCATTCTTCCTTTGCCTTCATCTCCTTATAGATTCCATTAATCTGGCTTGTTGATTTTTATCTCAAAGTAGATACTAATCAATCCTTATCTCTGCTGTTACCCCATAGTCCAGACAACTGTCGTGCCTGCCTGTCTCCCTCTCAGTCCATTTCATCTGCATTGGCAAATGAAACCCTTAACACATAAATCTCTGTGATCCTTCTTTCTTTGGTCCTGTGGCTTGGAAGCACTCTAGTTCAGGGCCAAATCCAGCCTGCTGCCCTGGTTTGTTGGTGTTTCAGTGGCCTATGAGGTAAGAATGGTTTTTATATTTTCAAAAGGTTACCAAAAAAGACTATATGATGACATTTTTTCAATGGTGAAATTTGAATTTTGATAAAGAAAGATGTTTTGGAGCCCAGTGATGCTCATCTGATTCTGCATGGTTGGTGCCTGCTGCTGTACTGCAGTTGTAGAGCTGAATAGCTGGGTTGGAGACCCCTGGCCACAGAGCCTCAGAAAATCACTGTTGGGCCTTTCACAGACTTTGCTAACCCTGGGTCTAGAATGTCTCCTGTGCAACCTCAGCTACAGCTCCCTGTCTTTGCACTGCCAGCTATGCCAGTCTTCTTCCAGGCCCCAGGCAGGTCAACATCTTCTCTGCCTCTGGTTCTTGGTACACGCTACCTACAGCACTGCCCCTTTTTCCTGAATTTTTTTCTTTAACGCCAAGTTGTGTTTAACTCCTACATGTATTTTTTTATTTCAAAGTCACCTCAGGAGAGCTTTCTCTGGCCTCCAGTCCACTGTAAAAGCTTTGTTAATTCTGTATTTCAACTCCTTATTTCTGTTTTTTACTATAAAAACTTACTGTGGCTCAGTTGGCACAGAGGTTCAGCCACTGTTGGGATGCCTGCATCCCCTATTAGAGTGCTGGAGTCTGAGTCCCAGCTCTGCCCTTGGATGTAGTAGGTGATGGCTTAAGTACTTGGTTCCCAGCCACCCACAGGAGAAACCTGATCAGAGTTTTCAGGCTTGGATTTAAAAAAAAACCTGGCCCAGCCACTGCTATTTGTGAGCATGTGGGAAGTGAACCAGTAGATGGGAGATCTGAGTTTCTGACTTTCTGTCTCTCTAACTTTGAATGATTAAAAACAGCAAAATATTATTTTTTATTTGACTATTTTACATCTCTAGTTGTGCGCTTTGGTCCTTCCATTGTAATGTAGACTCTGTTTAAGTGCAGCTATGTTTCTGTCTTGTCTGTCATTATTTCCGTTAAATGTGCAGTAAACGTTTGTCCTAACAAATAATGAACAAAAAGAAATTTACTTAGGTGACCTAGGGATATCAGAAAGAATTTCACGGGGGTAGTGGCTTGAGCTACATTTAAAAGTTTGTATAGCAATGTGGAGAAAGAGGATGTAGAAAAATAGACCTTCACAACAAGCTTGAAGTCAGTGGAGATGCATGGACCAGCTGGCTGTCGGGCATTTCTGCACTAACAGCAATGCTGGGAGTTCTCACTGGTGGTTGTTTCCCTCTCAGAGTCTTGGTTCCCCTTCCTTACTGGTCTGTTGCTGTGTTTCCTTCCTCTCTCCCTTCCCCAACTTCTGTTCCACCTGTCCCCAGTCCATTTCTCAGGAAGTTCACAGAAACTACAAAATGCTTGTAGCTTCATCCAAAAGCAGATTGTTAAGATCTCCTTAAAATGTACTTTAACTCCCTGACATTTTTACTACAGATTCTTTCCTTTCTTGTGTATTATCATTTATTTTAAATCAGTCTCATTTTTTAAAAAAGATATATTTATCTGAAAGGCAGAGTTACAGAGGAAAAGAGAGAAAGAGAGACAGAGAGGTCTTCCACCTACTGGTTCACTCCCCAAATAGCCACAACAGCCACGGCTGGGCCAGGTTGAAGCCAGGAGCCTGGAGCTTCTTCCAGGTTTCCCATGTGGGTACAGGGGCACAAGCACTTGGGCCATCCTCTGCTGTCTTCCCAGGCATATTGGCAGGGAGCTAGATTAGAAATGGAGCAGCTGGGGCTGGCGCTGTGATGTAGTGTGTAAAGCCGCCACTTGTAGTGCCAGCATCCCATATGGGCTCCAGTTCGAGTTCTGGCTGCTCCACTTTCCATCCAGCTCTCTGCTCTGGCCTGGGAATGCAGTAGAAGGTGGCCCAAGTCCTTGGGCTCCTGCACCTACGTGGGAGACCCAGAAGAATCTCCTGGCTCCTGGCTTCAGATCGGCTCACCTCTGGCCATTGCAGCCAACTGGGGAGTGAACCAGTGAATGGAAAACTTCTCGCTCTCTGCCTCTTCTCTGTGTAACTCTGATTTTGAAATAAATAAATAAATCTTTTAAAAAAATTAAAAAACATAAAAAAAAGAAATGGAGCAACTAGGACTTGAAGTGACACTCATGGGATGCTGGGGCTGCAGATGGCAGCTTATCCTGCTATACCACAATGTCGGCCCCCCTAAATCAAGTCTCATTGTTATTATTATTAATAATTACTTATTTTTAGATCTCTTTTTGGTATCTTGAGAATGTAAACTTTCTTTTGAATTAAATATATTTCTGTTTAAACATGTATGTAGTTTCACAGTGGCCAATTCTTACCTAATTTACCTCTTGCTTGCTTTGTTTCCCTGAATCGGAGAAGTCCTACCAGGGATAATTGGGAGTAAGTATTTAGTTTGAGACTTTTGTAGATGTCCAATAGGTTATGTAACTGATACACCGATGAGTGTGAAATTCTTCTTTTCTCTTTTCTCTTTTTTCCATTTAGAAATAGTATGATATAAAGCCTTTGAATAGATTACACTTGTGAAGATGAATGTGATCTTTCTGTCAGTTTAATGTCCAAACGTAGACATTACTGGTTGAAAGCTTTATGTATTTAGATTTATGATACATGTAATCAAATTACCTTCTGCAAAGAGTATCCTAACTCCCATTCTTTCTGGCAGGTTGCCTGCTTCTTAGTACCTTAACTCATACTGTGAGTTAACAGCCTTTAATCTTAGCTAATTTGTGGGTGAACCCTAACGTTTTTATATGCATTTTCTTAGTTTTTAATGAATTTGAACTTTCTTCAACAGAACTTAAGAGCCAAACTGGTCTTTATTTTATGTATCATGTTTGTTCACTGTCTGGGGCCATTGCTTGTGATGCCACTGAAAATGAATCTTAAATATGGATAGTCACTAGGTGTCACTAGACTCCCATTTTGCTGGGTTTGTTATGGAAGTATTCTTGTTAGGCACAGACTGTATAACAGCAACTGATAAAGTTTTGACATTTCCTTTGCACAGTGGAAATATTTATACTGAAGAAATAGGAAATAAAGGTCAGCTTGCCTCCCACCTCAGTTCTCTTGAAGAAAGTTGATCATACAAGGTGTTTTTTTTTTTCTTTGAAAGAGATCTTCCATCTACTGTTCATTCACCCTGAGTGCCCACAACAGCCAGGCCTAGACCAAGCAAAAGCCAGGAGCCTGGAACTCAATCCAGGTCTCCCAGGTAAACTGTTGCCTGCCGTCTCATCGTCTGTACAAGCAGGAAGCTGGAGTCAGGAGCTAGAATTGAGTATTGAACCCAGGTATTCTGATACAGGCTGTTCTCCTTCCTGCTGACTCATCCTGGGAGGTAGATGACTCAAGGGCCTGGACCTCAGGCACTCATGTGGCAGACCCCCAACCCTGGCTGTTGCAGGCATTTGGGGAAAAAGATAGGATGGAGGATTGATATCGATCTCTCTCTGTCTCTCGTTCTGCCTTTCAAATAGGTGAATTTTTTTTTTTTTAAAAGCAAAGCAACACACCAGTTACTACATCAGCCCGAAACCAGAAGATAAATCTGTTCAAACAGCATAGTTTTACTGAATCACTTTTTAAGATGAGAATAATCTGTTTCCTGACCATTCTCAACTCATGATTCTTTGAGGCATGAGTAAGGCAGGAGCTCTTCATCATGTAAATCAGCTCTCAAGGGTTCTGTGCCCTGCAGGCTGCAGGATCTCACTGGTGTTCGTTTGTGAGAATGAGCCAAGCTGCTTGTCTTCCTGACTTGTTTCCCCTGGATTTTTCCTAAAATCTGTGGTAATGAGTTTAGTATTATTTTTAAATAGACTAACAATTGAATGTTTAAAGATTGCTCAGTTTTAATTTCTGCCACCATCAATAACTACAATTCATAGACAAGGTTTTGAGATCCTCACTTCTTTAAGAGCCTGAAGAGGTTTCCTGTTCATGAAGTTTGAGAGGTATTGCTTTCAAGTTTGCTTTGTTGATTTGTTGCCATGTTTCCCTGATGGCCACTACACCCAGGTCTATGCCTGCAACTCTGGGTCTCCAGTTTCCCTCAGCTTCCACCTGAGGGAGTCTCTCCACAAAGCCTGCCCTGCTCCCACAGCAAGTCTATGCCACACCCTCACCCTGGGCTTGAACAGGTGATGCCTGAGGCAATGTTAGACAACATTAAGAAACAGAGAAAGTCACTGAAGGGATCTAGATTTTAAATGGTGGCTGAGGTCCAGAGGTGTCCACTTGTCAGAGCTGCTCTTTCCAGCTCAGCACGTGTTGTGTGAGTAGGTGAACAACGTTTGCCACACCGCTTTGCTGCCATAGCTTTCTCCCTCAGGCTGTGCAGCATCTGACAGTGCTTAGAAGACAGAAAAGGCGGGGCCCTCAGGCCCATTCCACAGTGAATTGGCATCCCAGCACTGGCCATAGTCACTTGGTAATGTTTATGGGAGAGCACAGCAGACTTGTGGAATCTGGTAAATTATTCAAAGCGGGTCACCATACCCTGACATGTGCTCCTAACGCATTCAGGATGGAGTTGGTCAGCCTTTTAGTGGCAAGTTCAGAGGTCCAGTGGCAGGGCTATAATTGTTGGTAGAGCTCCAGGGAATCGGTGTAGCCAAGGTGGAGGGAATGGGGCCCTTGGGAAGGGGCTTGAGGGAATTGAGATGTTTTTAGGAACCTTGAGTGCTTTAGATGGTTTTTAAAAGGAATGCTTCATAGAAGCTGGTCATCTGGAAATTTATTGCCTTAAAACTGTGCCAATCTGGTTCTTCTTTAGAAAATTTTTATGCCATCATGGTGTGTGCATCCTCTAGATTGAAGATCAACAAAGCTAAACATAGTAATGGGCTCCCTCCCAGGAAAGCAGGGTAGGGACGTAGTTGCATTACAGAGGTTGATAAAAGGGCTGTTTAGCGTCGAGTACGTGCACTGAGGAAAAGAGAGCTGGTGAGCATCAGAATGATTCGCTGGCCCGCTGGCCCAGGGTGAATCGTGTATCTGGGTGTCCTGTCCTTTCCTTTTGTTATCTGCTGCTATTTATTGTTTGCCCTTACCTTGCATACAGTTATTTTGCTTTTCCCCTCCAAAAGGCCTGCTTCAGTGGTTTGCAGTGGTTGTTCTAGTGCCTGGACCACAGCAGTTGCTACTGCTTACACCCCAGTTGGATTGCATCTTGGTTATCTGTGCTTGGGGAGTGTCGTTATCCCACCTTCCGAGTCCCCACATGTGTTATTCTGTGTGCCCTAGAGAGGGACGTGTCTGGAACAGATGCTTCATTGAGTCTTATTTCTCCTCAGTGCCTAACACAGTCTCATCCTCATGGGAAAATAACATGTGCTTGCTGAACTGATGGTGACTGGGCTTGGGGAACTGGTGGTGACATTGGGGGTTGGGCGAGGAGCAAGGTTGTCCTGAGGAAGGGATGGAGACTGTGATCTCTCATACCCAGCAGTTGTGTGGTGGGTGGTGCTGCAGTGCACTGGGTCTCTGGAGAGACTGAGCTCCTGGGAGCAGGCGACCCACAGAGAAGGGGGCCTCCTTGGATCCCACTACCTCTGAAGTAGCAGCCTTTGGAAAAGGCAGGTTAAAATAAATGTTGGCTCTGTTTCTAGGGACATTTTTTTCACACACTTCTCTTTTTGACCACTGGGTGGGGGGACAATATCAACATTAACATTTCAGGAGAAAAGTAGAAGTCTAACTGGGAACATTTTTGGTCCATTGAGTAGATTCTGATTGTGTGCCTGGCAAGTACCTGTTTTGATGTAGCAGCTTTAGGACTTAGCAGAGCTGCTAGAGCAATTAGATCACCCTCATTTAGTGCCCCTCCCTTGTGAAAAGAAGCAGCTAAACTCAAGCAGACTGAGCTCAGCATGAGTCTGCATCTTTTCATTCTCTGTTCTGATAAGGAAGTTTCCCGAAAGGACAAAGTCTCTTCTACAGCAGACACAAATTTGACTCTGTTGAGTCCAGTCTTTCCCAGGCTGCTAAAGGACCGAAGTGGTTTTCTGGACTTTGGTCCTCTGAGCTGCCCTTTCCTCGCCTGCGAAGTTAGAGAAGCTGGAAGGACGACCCGTGAGGATCAGCTCACCTTCTCTGGGCAGGCTGACCTTTGGCTTCATGGTGACACCAGTTTAGTGCTGCCCAGATGCTAATGCCAGGGTCCAGCCTCTGTGCAGGTGCATCTCACACACCCCTTTAGCTGTGTTGTTACCTGTAAAGAGATAAGTTAGGGGTCATTGTGGCTGAGTAAGGAGAATCTGGCAAAAACTGTTCAGGGTTAAAATTGGTAAATATGGGCCCCCTTTAAAAAGGTGCTCCTGTTAAGACACCCTCCCATTTCTGTCTGTCCTGCCACTTTCCCATCTGTTTTAGCTCGGGGTGCTGCTCGCTCATCACCTTGGGCTTTCTGCAGTCTTAGGCAACTGATGTTTTTAACCAGCTTTATAAAGATATAATTTAAATAAAATGTACCCATTTTAGAAGTTGGCTGTGTCTGTCTGCAGCCAGGCTCCCTGCCCCCACTCTGCCCCAGGGCCCATGCTGCTCCAGTTTCTGTCACCAGAGCTTAGTTTCATAGAGTTGGAATCACTCAGCACTGTTTTGTAGCTGGCTTCTTTTCACTCTGGGTGGCATTTTTGAGATTCTGCCATGTTGTGTGTTTCCATCATCTCATTGCTTTTTATAGCTGGGGAGGAATCTGTTGTATGCATATACCACAGTGTGTCTATCCACTCACAAGTGATGGACATTTGGGCAGTTTTCAGCTTTTCTTTATTACGAGTGAAGTTGCCATGGACGTCATGTTTGTGACTGTGTGTTTTCCTTTCTCTGTGTTGTTACTCAGACTTTTCCGTGGTGTTGTGCTGTGTATGTATGGACGTCATGTTTGTGACTGTGTGTTTTCCTTTCTCTGTGTTGTTACTCAGACTTTTCCGTGGTGTTGTGCTGTGTATGTATGGACGTCATGTTTGTGACTGTGTGTTTTCCTTTCTCTGTGTTGTTACTCAGACTTTTCCGTGGTGTTGTGCTGTGTATGTATGGACGTCATGTTTGTGACTGTGTGTTTTCCTTTCTCTGTGTTGTTACTCAGACTTTTCCGTGGTGTTGTGCTGTGTATGTATGGACGTCATGTTTGTGACTGTGTGTTTTCCTTTCTCTGTGTTGTTACTCAGACTTTTCCGTGGTGTTGTGCTGTGTATGTATGGACGTCATGTTTGTGACTGTGTGTTTTCCTTTCTCTGTGTTGTTACTCAGACTTTTCCGTGGTGTTGTGCTGTGTATGTATGGACGTCATGTTTGTGACTGTGTGTTTTCCTCTCTCTGTGTTGTTACTCAGACTTTTCCGTGGTGTTGTGCTGTGTATGTATGGACGTCATGTTTGTGACTGTGTGTTTTCCTCTCTCTGTGTTGTTACTCAGACTTTTCCGTGGTGTTGTGCTGTGTATGTATGGACGTCATGTTTGTGACTGTGTGTTTTCCTCTCTCTGTGTTGTTACTCAGACTTTTCCGTGGTGTTGTGCTGTGTATGTATGGACGTCATGTTTGTGACTGTGTGTTTTCCTCTCTCTGTGTTGTTACTCAGACTTTTCCGTGGTGTTGTGTTGTGTATGTATGGACGTCATGTTTGTGACTGTGTGTTTTCCTCTCTCTGTGTTGTTACTCAGACTTTTCCGTGGTGTTGTGCTGTGTATGTATGGACGTCATGTTTGTGACTGTGTGTTTTCCTTTCTCTGTGTTGTTACTCAGACTTTTCCGTGCTGTTGTGCTGTGTATGTATGGACGTCATGTTTGTGACTGTGTGTGTTTTCCTTTCTCTGTGTTGTTACTCAGACTTTTCCGTGGTGTTGTGCTGTGTATGTATGGACGTCATGTTTGTGACTGTGTGTTTTCCTCTCTCTGTGTTGTTACTCAGACTTTTCCGTGCTGTTGTGCTGTGTATGTATGGACGTCATGTTTGTGACTGTGTGTTTTCCTTTCTCTGTGTTGTTACTCAGACTTTTCCGTGGTGTTGTGCTGTGTATGTATGGACGTCATGTTTGTGACTGTGTGTTTTCCTTTCTCTGTGTTGTTACTCAGACTTTTCCGTGCTGTTGTGCTGTGTATGTATGGACGTCATGCTTGTGACTGTGTGTGTTTTCCTTTCTCTGTGTTGTTACTCAGACTTTTCCGTGCTGTTGTGCTGTGTATGTATGGACGTCATGTTTGTGACTGTGTGTTTTCCTCTCTCTGTGTTGTTACTCAGACTTTTCCGTGCTGTTGTGCTGTGTATGTATGGACGTCATGTTTGTGACTGTGTGTTTTCCTTTCTCTGTGTTGTTACTCAGACTTTTCCGTGCTGTTGTGCTGTGTATGTATGGACGTCATGTTTGTGACTGTGTGTTTTCCTCTCTCTGTGTTGTTACTCAGACTTTTCCGTGCTGTTGTGCTGTGTATGTATGGACGTCATGTTTGTGACTGTGTGTTTTCCTTTCTCTGTGTTGTTACTCAGACTTTTCCGTGCTGTTGTGCTGTGTATGTATGGACGTCATGTTTGTGACTGTGTGTGTTCCTTTCTCTGTGTTGTTACTCAGACTTTTCCGTGCTGTTGTGCTGTGTATGTATGGACGTCATGTTTGTGACTGTGTGTGTTCCTTTCTCTGTGTTGTTACTCAGACTTTTCCGTGGTGTTGTGCTGTGTATGTATGGACGTCATGTTTGTGACTGTGTGTTTTCCTTTCTCTGTGTTGTTACTCAGACTTTTCCGTGCTGTTGTGCTGTGTATGTATGGACGTCATGTTTGTGACTGTGTGTGTTCCTTTCTCTGTGTTGTTACTCAGACTTTTCCGTGCTGTTGTGCTGTGTATGTATGGACGTCATGTTTGTGACTGTGTGTGTTCCTTTCTCTGTGTTGTTACTCAGACTTTTCCGTGCTGTTGTGCTGTGTATGTATGGACGTCATGTTTGTGACTGTGTGTGTTCCTTTCTCTGTGTTGTTACTCAGACTTTTCCGTGCTGTTGTGCTGTGTATGTATGGACGTCATGTTTGTGACTGTGTGTTTCCTTTCTCTGTGTTGTTACTCAGACTTTTCCGTGCTGTTGTGCTGTGTATGTATGGACGTCATGTTTGTGACTGTGTGTTTTCCTCTCTCTGTGTTGTTACTCAGACTTTTCCGTGCTGTTGTGCTGTGTATGTATGGACGTCATGTTTGTGACTGTGTGTTTTCCTCTCTCTGTGTTGTTACTCAGACTTTTCCGTGCTGTTGTGCTGTGTATGTATGGACGTCATGTTTGTGACTGTGTGTTTTCCTCTCTCTGTGTTGTTACTCAGACTTTTCCGTGCTGTTGTGCTGTGTATGTATGGACGTCATGTTTGTGACTGTGTGTTTTCCTTTCTCTGTGTTGTTACTCAGACTTTTCCGTGCTGTTGTGCTGTGTATGTATGGACGTCATGTTTGTGACTGTGTGTTTTCCTTTCTCTGTGTTGTTACTCAGACTTTTCCGTGCTGTTGTGCTGTGTATGTATGGACGTCATGTTTGTGACTGTGTGTTTTCCTCTCTCTTGTGTTGTTACTCAGACTTTTCCGTGCTGTTGTGCTGTGTATGTATGGACGTCATGTTTGTGACTGTGTGTGTTCCTTTCTCTGTGTTGTTACTCAGACTTTTCCGTGCTGTTGTGCTGTGTATGTATGGACGTCATGTTTGTGACTGTGTGTGTTCCTTTCTCTGTGTTGTTACTCAGACTTTTCCGTGCTGTTGTGCTGTGTATGTATGGACGTCATGTTTGTGACTGTGTGTGTTCCTTTCTCTGTGTTGTTACTCAGACTTTTCCGTGCTGTTGTGCTGTGTATGTATGGACGTCATGTTTGTGACTGTGTGTTTTCCTTTCTCTGTGTTGTTACTCAGACTTTTCCGTGGTGTTGTGCTGTGTATGTATGGACGTCATGTTTGTGACTGTGTGTTTTCCTTTCTCTGTGTTGTTACTCAGACTTTTCCGTGCTGTTGTGCTGTGTATGCATGGACGTCATGTTTGTGACTGTGTGTTTTCCTTTCTCTGTGTTGTTACTCAGACTTTTCCGTGGTGTTGTGCTGTGTATGTAATGGACGTCATGTTTGTGACTGTGTGTGTTCCTTTCTCTGTGTTGTTACTCAGACTTTTCCGTGGTGTTGTTGCTGTATATGTATGGACGTCATGTTTGTGACTGTGTGTTTTCCTCTCTCTGTGTTGTTACTCAGACTTTTCCGTGCTGTTGTGCTGTGTATGTATGGACGTCATGTTTGTGACTGTGTGTGTTCCTTTCTCTGTGTTGTTACTCAGACTTTTCCGTGCTGTTGTGCTGTGTATGTATGGACGTCATGTTTGTGACTGTGTGTTTTCCTTTCTCTGTGTTGTTACTCAGACTTTTCCGTGCTGTTGTGCTGTGTATGTATGGACGTCATGTTTGTGACTGTGTGTTTTCCTCTCTCTGTGTTGTTACTCAGACTTTTCCGTGCTGTTGTGCTGTGTATGTATGGACGTCATGTTTGTGACTGTGTGTTTTCCTCTCTCTGTGTTGTTACTCAGACTTTTCCGTGCTGTTGTGCTGTGTATGTATGGACGTCATGTTTGTGACTGTGTGTTTTCCTTTCTCTGTGTTGTTACTCAGACTTTTCCGTGCTGTTGTGCTGTGTATGTATGGACGTCATGTTTGTGACTGTGTGTGTTCCTTTCTCTGTGTTGTTACTCAGACTTTTCCGTGCTGTTGTGCTGTGTATGTATGGACGTCATGTTTGTGACTGTGTGTTTTCCTCTCTCTGTGTTGTTACTCAGACTTTTCCGTGCTGTTGTGCTGTGTATGTATGGACGTCATGTTTGTGACTGTGTGTTTTCCTCTCTCTGTGTTGTTACTCAGACTTTTCCGTGCTGTTGTGCTGTGTATGTATGGACGTCATGTTTGTGACTGTGTGTGTTCCTTTCTCTGTGTTGTTACTCAGACTTTTCCGTGCTGTTGTGCTGTGTATGTATGGACGTCATGTTTGTGACTGTGTGTGTTCCTTTCTCTGTGTTGTTACTCAGACTTTTCCGTGCTGTTGTGCTGTGTATGTATGGACGTCATGTTTGTGACTGTGTGTGTTCCTTTCTCTGTGTTGTTACTCAGACTTTTCCGTGCTGTTGTGCTGTGTATGTATGGACGTCATGTTTGTGACTGTGTGTTTTCCTTTCTCTGTGTTGTTACTCAGACTTTTCCGTGCTGTTGTGCTGTGTATGTATGGACGTCATGTTTGTGACTGTGTGTTTTCCTCTCTCTGTGTTGTTACTCAGACTTTTCCGTGCTGTTGTGCTGTGTATGTATGGACGTCATGTTTGTGACTGTGTGTTTTCCTCTCTCTGTGTTGTTACTCAGACTTTTCCGTGCTGTTGTGCTGTGTATGTATGGACATCATGTTTGTGACTGTGTGTTTTCCTTCTCTGTGTTGTTACTCAGACTTTTCCGTGCTGTTGTGCTGTGTATGTATGGACGTCATGTTTGTGACTGTGTGTGTTCCTCTCTCTGTGTTGTTACTCAGACTTTTCCGTGCTGTTGTGCTGTGTATGTATGGACGTCATGTTTGTGACTGTGTGTTTTCCTCTCTCTGTGTTGTTACTCAGACTTTTCCGTGCTGTTGTGCTGTGTATGTATGGACGTCATGTTTGTGACTGTGTGTGTTCCTCTCTCTGTGTTGTTACTCAGACTTTTCCGTGCTGTTGTGCTGTGTATGTATGGACGTCATGTTGTGACTGTGTGTGTTCCTTTCTCTGTGTTGTTACTCAGACTTTTCCGTGCTGTTGTGCTGTGTATGTATGGACGTCATGTTTGTGACTGTGTGTTTTCCTTTCTCTGTGTTGTTACTCAGACTTTTCCGTGCTGTTGTGCTGTGTATGTATGGACGTCATGTTTGTGACTGTGTGTTTTCCTCTCTCTGTGTTGTTACTCAGACTTTTCCGTGCTGTTGTGCTGTGTATGTATGGACGTCATGTTTGTGACTGTGTGTGTTCCTTTCTCTGTGTTGTTACTCAGACTTTTCCGTGCTGTTGTGCTGTGTATGTATGGACGTCATGTTTGTGACTGTGTGTGTTCCTTTCTCTGTGTTGTTACTCAGACTTTTCCGTGCTGTTGTGCTGTGTATGTATGGACGTCATGTTTGTGACTGTGTGTGTTCCTTTCTCTGTGTTGTTACTCAGACTTTTCCGTGCTGTTGTGCTGTGTATGTATGGACGTCATGTTTGTGACTGTGTGTGTTCCTTTCTCTGTGTTGTTACTCAGACTTTTCCGTGCTGTTGTGCTGTGTATGTATGGACGTCATGTTTGTGACTGTGTGTTTTCCTTTCTCTGTGTTGTTACTCAGACTTTTCCGTGCTGTTGTGCTGTGTATGTATGGACGTCATGTTTGTGACTGTGTGTGTTTTCCTTTCTCTGTGTTGTTACTCAGACTTTCCGTGGTGTTGTGCTGTGTATGTATGGACGTCATGTTTGTGACTGTGTGTTTTCCTTTCTCTGTGTTGTTACTCAGACTTTTCCGTGCTGTTGTGCTGTGTATGTATGGACGTCATGTTTGTGACTGTGTGTTTTCCTCTCTCTGTGTTGTTACTCAGACTTTTCCGTGCTGTTGTGCTGTGTATGTATGGACGTCATGTTTGTGACTGTGTGTGTTCCTTTCTCTGTGTTGTTACTCAGACTTTTCCGTGCTGTTGTGCTGTGTATGTATGGGACGTCATGTTTGTGACTGTGTGTGTTCCTTTCTCTGTGTTGTTACTCAGACTTTTCCGTGCTGTTGTGCTGTGTATGTATGGACGTCATGTTTGTGACTGTGTGTGTTCCTTTCTCTGTGTTGTTACTCAGACTTTTCCGTGCTGTTGTGCTGTGTATGTATGGACGTCATGTTTGTGACTGTGTGTTTTCCTTTCTCTGTGTTGTTACTCAGACTTTTCCGTGCTGTTGTGCTGTGTATGTATGGACGTCATGTTTGTGACTGTGTGTTTTCCTTTCTCTGTGTTGTTACTCAGACTTTTCCGTGGTGTTGTGCTGTGTATGTATGGACGTCATGTTTGTGACTGTGTGTTTTCCTTTCTCTGTGTTGTTACTCAGACTTTTCCGTGCTGTTGTGCTGTGTATGTATGGACGTCATGTTTGTGACTGTGTGTTTTCCTCTCTCTGTGTTGTTACTCAGACTTTTCCGTGCTGTTGTGCTGTGTATGTATGGACGTCATGTTTGTGACTGTGTGTTTTCCTCTCTCTGTGTTGTTACTCAGACTTTTTCCGTGCTGTTGTGCTGTGTATGTATGGACGTCATGTTTGTGACTGTGTGTTTTCCTCTCTCTGTGTTGTTACTCAGACTTTTCCGTGCTGTTGTGCTGTGTATGTATGGACGTCATGTTTGTGACTGTGTGTTTTCCTTTCTCTGTGTTGTTACTCAGACTTTTCCGTGCTGTTGTGCTGTGTATGTATGGACGTCATGTTTGTGACTGTGTGTTTTCCTTTCTCTGTGTTGTTACTCAGACTTTTCCGTGCTGTTGTGCTGTGTATGTATGGGACGTCATGTTTGTGACTGTGTGTTTTCCTCTCTCTGTGTTGTTACTCAGACTTTTCCGTGCTGTTGTGCTGTGTATGTATGGACGTCATGTTTGTGACTGTGTGTGTTCCTTTCTCTGTGTTGTTACTCAGACTTTTCCGTGCTGTTGTGCTGTGTATGTATGGACGTCATGTTTGTGACTGTGTGTGTTCCTTTCTCTGTGTTGTTACTCAGACTTTTCCGTGCTGTTGTGCTGTGTATGTATGGACGTCATGTTTGTGACTGTGTGTGTTCCTTTCTCTGTGTTGTTACTCAGACTTTTCCGTGCTGTTGTGCTGTGTATGTATGGACGTCATGTTTGTGACTGTGTGTTTTCCTTTCTCTGTGTTGTTACTCAGACTTTTCCGTGGCTGTTGTGCTGTGTATGTATGGACGTCATGTTTGTGACTGTGTGTTTTCCTTTCTCTGTGTTGTTACTCAGACTTTTCCGTGCTGTTGTGCTGTGTATGTCATGGACGTCATGTTTGTGACTGTGTGTTTTCCTTTCTCTGTGTTGTTACTCAGACTTTTCCGTGCTGTTGTGCTGTGTATGTATGGACGTCATGTTTGTGACTGTGTGTGTTCCTTTCTCTGTGTTGTTACTCAGACTTTTCCGTGCTGTTGTGCTGTATATGTATGGACGTCATGTTTGTGACTGTGTGTTTTCCTCTCTCTGTGTTGTTACTCAGACTTTTCCGTGCTGTTGTGCTGTGTATGTATGGACGTCATGTTTGTGACTGTGTGTGTTCCTCTCTCTGTGTTGTTACTCAGACTTTTCCGTGCTGTTGTGCTGTGTATGTATGGACGTCATGTTTGTGACTGTGTGTGTTCCTTTCTCTGTGTTGTTACTCAGACTTTTCCGTGCTGTTGTGCTGTGTATGTATGGACGTCATGTTTGTGACTGTGTGTTTTCCTCTCTCTGTGTTGTTACTCAGACTTTTCCCGTGCTGTTGTGCTGTGTATGTATGGACGTCATGTTTGTGACTGTGTGTGTTTCCTTCTCTCTGTGTTGTTACTCAGACTTTTCCGTGCTGTTGTGCTGTGTATGTATGGACGTCATGTTTGTGACTGTGTGTGTTCCTTTCTCTGTGTTGTTACTCAGACTTTTCCGTGCTGTTGTGCTGTGTATGTATGGACGTCATGTTTGTGACTGTGTGTTTTCCTTTCTCTGTGTTGTTACTCAGACTTTTCCGTGCTGTTGTGCTGTGTATGTATGGACGTCATGTTTGTGACTGTGTGTTTTCCTTCTCTCTGTGTTGTTACTCAGACTTTTCCGTGCTGTTGTTGCTGTGTATGTATGGACGTCATGTTTGTGACTGTGTGTTTTCCTTTCTCTGTGTTGTTACTCAGACTTTTCCGTGCTGTTGTGCTGTGTATGTATGGACGTCATGTTTGTGACTGTGTGTGTTCCTTTCTCTGTGTTGTTACTCAGACTTTTCCGTGCTGTTGTGCTGTGTATGTATGGACGTCATGTTTGTGACTGTGTGTGTTCCTCTCTCTGTGTTGTTACTCAGACTTTTCCGTGCTGTTGTGCTGTGTATGTATGGACGTCATGTTTGTGACTGTGTGTTTTCCTTTCTCTGTGTTGTTACTCAGACTTTTTCCGTGCTGTTGTGCTGTGTATGTATGGACGTCATGTTTGTGACTGTGTGTGTTCCTCTCTCTGTGTTGTTACTCAGACTTTTCCGTGCTGTTGTGCTGTGTATGTATGGACGTCATGTTTGTGACTGTGTGTTTTCCTCTCTCTGTGTTGTTACTCAGACTTTTCCGTGCTGTTGTGCTGTGTATGTATGGACGTCATGTTTGTGACTGTGTGTTTTCCTCTCTCTGTGTTGTTACTCAGACTTTTCCGTGCTGTTGTGCTGTGTATGTATGGACGTCATGTTTGTGACTGTGTGTGTTCCTTCTCTCTGTGTTGTTACTCAGACTTTTCCGTGCTGTTGTGCTGTGTATGTATGGACGTCATGTTTGTGACTGTGTGTTTTCCTCTCTCTGTGTTGTTACTCAGACTTTTCCGTGCTGTTGTGCTGTGTATGTATGGACGTCATGTTTGTGACTGTGTGTTTTCCTCTCTCTGTGTTGTTACTCAGACTTTTCCGTGCTGTTGTGCTGTGTATGTATGGACGTCATGTTTGTGACTGTGTGTGTTCCTTTCTCTGTGTTGTTACTCAGACTTTTCCGTGCTGTGTGTTGCTGTGTATGTATGGACGTCATGTTTGTGACTGTGTTGTTTTCCTTCTCTCTGTGTTGTTACTCAGACTTTTCCGTGCTGTTGTGCTGTGTATGTATGGACGTCATGTTTGTGACTGTGTGTTGTTCCCTTTCTCTGTGTTGTTACTCAGACTTTTCCGTGCTGTTGTGCTGTGTATGTATGGACGTCATGTTTGTGACTGTGTGTGTTTCCTCTTCTCTGTGTTGTTACTCAGACTTTTCCGTGCTGTTGTGCTGTGTATGTATGGACGTCATGTTTGTGACTGTGTGTGTTCCTTTCTCTGTGTTGTTACTCAGACTTTTCCGTGCTGTTGTGCTGTGTATGTATGGACGTCATGTTTGTGACTGTGTGTTTTCCTTTCTCTGTGTTGTTACTCAGACTTTTCCGTGCTGTTGTGCTGTGTATTGTATGGACGTCATGTTTGTGACTGTGTGTTTTCCCTTTCTCTGTGTTGTTACTCAGACTTTTCCGGTGCTGTTGTGCTGTGTATGTATGGACGTCATGTTTGTGACTGTGTGTTTTCCTCTCTCT